>JARWLC010000003.1:69559570-70995820 GCA_033318265.1 Phyllotis vaccarum | reverse complement strand
TTAATATGTGTTATTAAGGTTTTTCATAAAGGTTGTCAATATACACCTGGTGGGTCTAAACAATATGCAGTTAGTCCTGCCTGAGCTGTTGTGATCTAGTTCCTTTGTCGAGATAACGTGAACAGCAAGGTCATCTCTTATAGACACATGGGAATAATAATCGGCATTAATGCCTAGTGAGCGCTTAGCACAGGCCAGGCTCTGGTTTTAGCACATAGCTTATTTGCCATGGTCCCTGTGGTGTCCAGCAGCCTGTCTAAGGTAAGCAAAGCTAAGAATAGGCAGAAGTGGGTTTGAAATCACATAAAACTGACTCCAAAGCCGTGGGTCACTATACCATGCACTTCCTTGGTACTTTAAATGGAATGTTTGACTTAAAGGTTAAAGTTTGTTTTATAACTTGTGTGTGTATGTTTGGTATGTGTAGGCACGCACATATACCGAATGTATGTGGGGCCGTACTTGCTGAGGACAGAGGGTGCTATCTAGTATCTCCCTCTACCATGCTCCGTCCTGTCTTTTGAGCCAGGATCTCTGAGTGAACCCGTAGGAGGTCCAGAGATCCTCCAGTCTACATCTCCCAGCATTAGGGTTACAGGTATGTGCTGCCTTGCCTGGTTTTTTTTTACAGAGGTGCTGAGGAATCTGAACTCTGGTTTCTATTCTTGCCTAGCATTTTGCCAACTGAGCCCAACCCTGAACTGAAAATTTTCAGTCAATACTTCAGGAGGAAAAAAGATAGATGATTGATATTCATTTGTTAACACATTTTAGTAGTGAAAGTACATGGTGTGCCTTTGTCCCCAGGAGGCAGCCACTTGAGACTGGTTTTTAATCACCTAACGATCCTGCTTCAACAAACTATGGATAAAATATATAAATAAATATAAAAATAAATGAGGTGGAGACTAAGAAATGGGGAATAGAAGTCTGTCCTCGGGTGACATTCGCAAGTTATTAATAGAACAAAAACCAGAGGAATCTAAACTTTCTCAACAGATAAATTAGAAGGTAATTAGCTGCAATGGAAAATGGTCTTTTCTTTTGCTGAACAGTTCATCATCAATTTCTTAATCCCCTGCATCCACAGAGTGTTTACAGTAAGACTTGGCGTAGATGTGTTTCATCTTTATTAGGCTAAAGTGAGGAGTGTAATTTAAGAGCCGGAATCCAAACTGGTCATTGTTTCCAAGTGAGTGTGGAAGCTGAGTATAGAAGCTCATGTCTGTAATCCCACCACTCAGGAGACAGAGTGAGAAAGATCACGAGTTCAAAGCCAGCCAGGACCATATCGAGTTGAAAACCAACCTGTGTTATATAACAAGATCCTGTTTCTAAAGAGGGAGGAGGAGGAGGAAAGAGGAAGGAAATGGTAGTGTGGAGAGATGTCTCTGGATAAATTACAACATAAGCATAGGGACCTGAGTTCAGACCCCAGAACCCACATAAACCCAGATGTAGTTGCATGCATCTCTAATCCCAGCCCACATATGGAGAGCTGGGGTTGAGGAACAGAGAGAAAAGAGTCCCCAGAAGTCGGAAGGCAGCTAGCCTGGCCTCCACAGTAGCAATGAGACTGTCCCAAAACAGGTCAAAAGTAAAGACAGACAACTAGGGTTGTCTTCTGACCCCAAACATGTCATGCATGTGTGCTCACATGTTCACAAACACACATGTACTAAATAAGAAATTAATATGGAGAACAGTGGGACCCTCAAAGCAATCTCTCTCCCTGTCTGGACATCTCTGTCCATGTTGGAGCCCAGTAGTTCTTTCTACAGCCTTCACATTCAACATCATCCCACCATTCACTAGGTCCCAGGTTTTGTCACGGGTAAAGACAAGAATGCCACATGGAGATTAAACAAGGAAATGGGGTGTGCACTCCAGGATTTATCCAGTATCAGAGCTGCATTCTCCCGCATTACCCCCCCCCCCCCAGAACAAGTTCTGTGAGAGGGAACAGGTCAAGGGAGATTTTAAGTCGCAGCAGTGTGAAACACTCTGACCTAAGCGGAACATACTTGGGGGTCACAGTGCTGAGGTTCACAGAATGGCCTGGAAAGGAGGCAGGCCTTGAAGGGTCCTGGCATTGGACAGAAGTTCTTCCAGGAGGAGCCAGTGCAATGAAGGTGGTGGGAGCTGATTGTTCAGGACCTGGAGGTGGGTGCCAAGCTGGGTGGAGGAGGGCATGCAGCCTAAGCAAGCATTTCATCCCATTCCAGCCCAGTGCCTTTGCCTTTTAGTCTCATAAACAAATGCCACTTTTATTGGATAAACCAGTTTTGAGTTGGGCTTCTTATTAACTTAAAAAGGCCCATTGTAAGATGTATTTAAGATAAGCCCTTTCCGCATTCAGGGTCAGCACTCAGACAGATTCAGCAGCATTGTCTTTGCGCTGAATTTGCTTAGTAAATGCTTTTCCCAGAGCAGACAGTGGAAAGACTGGCTCAATTAGAGATTAGATCATTTTACTATTATCAAAATCATGATCCTTTAATAAAGTTTTCTCTTTTTATCCCACTTGCTTACATCATGGCTTTGGGGAGGCTATAAATAAATAGAAATAAAGGTGAAAGTGTAGGTAATGTGTGATAGTCAAGGGGAAAGAGCTGGCAGGTGTTCAGACTAGAGAAATTAGCATGGATATCTTTAGTCCTTGTTCATCACACTATCCTGATAACACATGCATATATACACACACACAAACACACACAAAGAGCAGTTAGTTACTTGTAGGGAAACTTGAAGACAGAAACCTTCCAAAAAATCTCTTAGAAGTTGTTGGTGCTTTACTTTATAAAACAGATGATCTTCTTGGCTATCTCCTGGCAATTTCAGATGATGAGCCTTCCCAGCTTGCTAGATCCACCAGTAACTACAGGGAATGACTACAGAGTATATAGCAAGAAGGCTTCCCACAACACACACCAAATCCACACACCGCACTGCCCTTGGGAGTTAAAGCCCTTATTTGGAGAATTGGCTTTGTTCATAAATTGCTGTCACCAGTTGAACTTGCTGGTAATTAGATGTTTTAATTAAACATGTCATAAAACAAGTAAGTGCAACTAAATTTCAGGAGGAATAAATCAGAGGCTTGAAGACTCAGTAAAGGTCAGGCACAATCTGCATATCCCACTGCACAGTAAGATTCGAAAGGGTCAATTATAAAAGACTCATGGGCTCCTACATCAGACCACTCTGCCCTGTGTTTGAGACTTCTCTGTGGCCTTTGGAAAGATCAGTTGGAAACTGTGGACAGTGTTTTCTGTGTACAGACTAGAACTCCACCAGTTCAACAGGCTAAAAGGCTTAAAAAAAAATAAAACAAAGAGAAAAAAACACAAAAAAAAACTAAGAAGGTGGGCAGGAAGCTTATCAAATTCTCTCTCTCTCTCTCTCTCTCTCTCTCTCTCTCTCTCTCTCTCTCTCTCTCTCTCTCTCTCTCTCTCTCTCTCTCCCTCCCTCCCTCCCTCCCTCCCTCCCTCCCTTCCTCCCTCCCTCTCTCCCTGTGTGTGTGTGTGTGTGTGTGTGTGTGTGTGTGTGTGTGTGTGTGTGTGTGTGTTTGTATGGGCGTGGGCATGGAGAGTCCAGGGGACAACCTGAAGCATTATTTCTCAGGTACTTTCCTCTTTGATTTTTGGACACAAAAGTCAGCTGATCATCAAGTTCTGAATTCCCCCTGTCTCCACCTCCACCCACTAGCACTGGGATTAAAAGCACATGCCACCCACCCAGCACTTTTATATGGATTCTGAGAGTCAGACTCAACTCCTCATGCTTGTTTGGCAAGCTGTTTACTGACAGACACCTCCCAGGCCCTCCTGTTGTTCTAACCCATTTGTTCATTCCTGTTATTGGCCATGTGAAGTAACTGTAACTTCTCTCAAGCCTCCTTGGTTAGGTTGCTTTTTCTGCAGATATGAGATATATGTGTTGGATGAAGGAATTGTTGACAGATGTTTTTACTCAATTGTGCCTCCTATCTTGGTAGCAGGAATATAATAGACTGGCCTGGAGGATTCTTCTGTTCTTTTTCCCACTTATCCACTCATCTGAGGATTTTTAATAATCATTTATGTTTAAATGAATATTATGACATTAAAGGAAACCTCTAGACATGCCTTAAGTGGATGCGTATGATGTGAGTAAAGGCATCACTGAAAGCGAGCTTGTTAGATCTGTCAGCCCAGGAGGGTAGGAGACCAGAGGGTGAGTGGAATTAATATAAGAAATATCCTAATGTTTCTTAAAGATAATCAGTCACCAAAAGAATATGGTTAATGTTTTTGGGTTTTCAAAATATTTTGTTATCAAAATAAATGGTGAATGTCTTCCCTGAAGAAGGAATAAGATATGTCTCTTATGAGCGTTGATTGTGCCTCAAAGGGCCTGCCTAGCCCAAGGATGGTCTTCTGCCCACACACTTAGAGTGGACTTCCCTTCTGCATAGCTAACTTCGTCTTCCTAGAGAAAAAAAATGGAAGAAGTTAGGTCTCAGGTGGGCAGGAGTCAGGATGCTGCCTTGATAATCTATCCCTGCTATTCATAGCCAAGCCTGAGAGTATTCATCTCCATCCCTTATTTGGAGTGAAGTACAACATACACTTCTCTGGCAATCATTCATTAGGCTTGCTGTGAATTTCGGGAAGTAGAACAACAACAATCATAGGATTATACTCTGTAAGATTTGGCTAGCTGCCATCCTTTCCATCTTTTGATGCTCCCTTGTGAAGTGGGCTGTGTCCTCTTCGGACTTTTTCAATAATGTATTCTTAGCTGTACCAAAGGGGGAAGCTTTCCAGGCAAGTAGATGCCTCTTTTAAACTGTTCTCTCTCTCTCTCTCTCTCTCTCTCTCTCTCTCTCTCTCTCTCTCTCTCTCTCTCTCTGTGTGTGTGTGTGTGTGTGATTTGCTGAAAGGTAGATTATGCACTTTCATAACACTGAATCCTAACATGATGATCTTTCTTCCAACTGTCACTTCCCACTTAATATAACGATAATCATAACATGGAGGTTAACAGACAACAAGGTCCCTCTGACAAAACTATTCTGATTTTGAGTACACACACACACACACACACACACACACACACACACACACACACACACACACACACACACACTGGGCTATTTTAGCCTGGTACCATTCAAATCCTCTTGAATTCTGTAATTAGCTATCCTTTTTCTGATTCAGTTTGGCATGGCATACAAGTGTATTTCACATTAGGAAATGGTTTCTTGGATATGACTGTTTCTCAAGGCAGGAAACATTCTGGTCACCTGATAATACTATTGTGGCCTTAGAAGTGACATAATTTTCACTTGCAAATGGAGACTTTGATATTTTGCTTTGATTCCCCCAATCTCTGACAGCTGATGGATAGATAGAATTCAGTCTATCCTAGGGCCAAGCTCTCTGCAAAGGCTGAAGACAGACACTGACATGAATTTACCACTCTGAGAGGTCATATGGCAGCCATATTCCTTGCTGTGTGCAGCCATTTTTCATGCTTGCTATTTGAAACATTAACAGTTACTATCAAATGGTTTGGAGAAGATTGATCAATAATACCAACCGGGGGTCGATATGCTTGAATGCATGTATATCCTGATGCAGGTAACTTGGCTACTATCAGCCGTAACTCTACCTATATCAACCTATAAGAGGTAAGCTATTTCCCTTAACTCCACAGACTGTTGAATCTAACACGAATGGAAATGATGTGTGATGGAAATGAATTAAAATAAAACCATCTTTTAAAATGTGTTTAAGATAAATAAGACTGGTTTGAATGTTGGAGAGCTTTCTGGAAAAGAAAACCTGGTAGTGAACCACATTGAAATCCCTTGGCGACCGGCTCTGCCTCCAGCTGTATTCAGTTATTGAACAGCTGTCAAAGAAAGCAAAGCATTATTTGTGCATTAGAACAATTTCGAAAAGCTGTTTTTAACCCCCAGCGGTGTTTTCCTGCAGTCATCTAATCTCTGCGAAGGTTTTAAAAGCTGTAATGACCCATGTCTGTATCAGGCCTGAGGTTAGCACAGAACACAGCATGACACAGTTGTCTCATGTGCAAGGAATTATAACCATCAGAATTGTATTTCCTGCAGAATTTTGCACTATGTCACATAATTACATATAGCTCTTTTGGCCCAAAGTCAACAACAGTCTCTTCTATTTGTTTCTCAACTACATGACTAATGTGCCAGACAGAACACCACGCTGTATGGAGCCCATGTATAACGAAGGGCTGGAAAAAAACTCCAGGGTGAATTTCTGTCCTGTACATTTCATATTACACATGGGTTAGTTCTATGCAGTTTTATGAATTTATAGTGATACGAAATACTTGCAAGATAGCATTTCTTTTTGGCTTGATACACAACTTATTTGCATGAATCCTAGGGATAAAACTCAAGTCATCATATTTGCAAAGCAAGTAGTTTACCAGCCAAACTGTTTTCCCAAGCCTGAAATACCTACTTCATTTCCTATTGAAAGCTTTTTGCAATTTTTATTGTAGAATTTTACAGGTATGGCTGCTTTGCCTGCATGTATATTTGTGTATCATGTATGTGCATTGCCTACTGTTGCCAGGAAGGCGTCAAATCCCCTGGGACTAGAGTTATAAATGGTTGTGACCTTCTATATGAGTGCTGGGACTCAAACCCAGATCCTCTGGAAGAGCACCAAGTACTCTTAACTATGGCCATCTCTCCATCCCCCCACACTGAAGCTTTAAATACTTGTACTTGGAATGTTTCAAAGAACAGATATTATCTTGATTAACTTTGCTAAGTAACAAACTTGAATGTAAAATTCTTTTTACATGAGACTCTTTTGATCAGACACAAAGCTGTCAAATATAAAGTAAATTTGCGTGAATGTGTCAATGAAATCTGCTCCTGTCACAGCTCCATTAACCCTCAAGTATTCTGTCTAGTATTGATTCTATAAGACAAAATAAAAGTTGACTGAATTAATTAGATGCTTTCATGGTTCCACTAATACATTTCACTCTATCTTTCATAGAGTATTAGTTTAACTATTTAGAAAAGCTAGAATATTATGTTTATGGTTACTATATGGTTAATAACAGTTGATCAAATTTTTATATTTTGCATATATATTTGCATTACATTTACCTGTTATTCTCATTTTTCTGTAATCAAAAGGAATACTAATAGAGAAGAATCTTATGAAAGAAAGATACAGTGGTTTACACATGGTCTCTTTTTCTTGACATACTTATATGAAGGGACTGCAACCTTGCCTCCCTTGCCCTGTCTAACCTCCCCCATCATACGCATGCCTTTCTATGCACTCTTGGTTTGCCTGGCTTTCTCTCAAGCATCGTTTTTCCTCAACAGGCAGAGGCCTGTGCTTTTCCACCTCACAACTGTCACCACCTTGTAATTTTACCCCAGTGTCCTCTACATCTGTTTGGACAAGTTACTAGGCATAACATCTCCTGGGCAAGAGCAGTCACCAGCTTAAATGACAATTAAATGTTTCTTCCCTTCATCACTCTGGCCCCCTTCAGGCTCCAGGGTGGGCAGGCCTATACGTAGAATAAATTCTTAAATCTTCTGTCAAGAGTATTTGCACTTCTGAATTTGATTGTGAGTTTTTCTCAGTAGCCTTCCAAAAGGCTTATTCTAATTTATTTTCCCACCAAGTGTGACAGTCAAGGTGACATTTTGCCACAGTTACATCAGCATACTTTATCTTCAAGAGTCTGATTTTTGATCGGTCAAGTGAAAATTTTTATCTTACAGGTAGCCTACTATACTAGGAACATCTTTCTTTGTGGTTCTGCCTAGGCCTTACTTCTTGTGGAAATTGGAAGAAAATTTGACTGGATGGAGGTGGTATTCTTCTTACTCCCTGAGTCAGCACCTAGAAGGCGAGTGCTAACAGAAGCCAGGTGCTGTACAGTCACCCCTCATAACAGCAAGACTGAAAGAAACCTTGAAGGATAACATTCCAGTGGTAGACTTGAGATCTGAATAGAGGTATCTAGTCTTTCATTAAACCAAGAACCACGTGCCGTTTAGGTCGGATAAACCTTTATGAATTTGGTTAAATGTTCACTGGATCATTATGTATAGTAATGAAAACCTGGAGCCTACAGATCCATACTAGGGGTATGACATCATATCCACAAGTTAGGTTGCTCTGTGTGTGTGTGTGTGTGTGTGTGTGTGTGTGTGTGTGTGTGGTGTATGGTGTGTGTATGTGTGTGTGTCTGTGTGTGTGCGTGTGCGTGTGTGTGTGTGTGTGCATGTGTGTGTGGTGTGTGCGTGTGTGTGTGTGTGTGTGTGTGTGTGTGTGTGGTGTGTATGTGTGTGTGGTGTGTGTGTGGTGTGTATGTGTGTGTGGTGTGTATGTGTGTGTGGTGTGTATGTGTGTGTGTGCATGTGTGTGTGTGGTGTGTGCGTGTGTGTGTGGTGTGTATGTGTGTGTGGTGTGTGTGTGGTGTGTATGTGTGTGTGGTGTGTATGTGTGTGTGGTGTGTGTGTGTGGTGTGTATGTGTGTGTGGTGTGTATGTGTGTGTGTGTGTGTGGTGTGTGTGTGTGTGTGTGTGTGTGTGTGTGTGTGGTGTGTGTGTGTGTGTGTACATCTGTGTACATGACGGGGGAGCTGGAGGCTAGAGATTAACATCATCTGTCTCCCTCAGTCTTCCCTTAATTTTCTGAGACAAGGTCTCTGACTGAACCTGGAGCTCACTAATGTGACTAGACTGGTTGGACAGAAAGCTCCAGGGAGCTACTTTTCTGTCTTCTTCCTTGCCCCGGTGCTAGCTTATAGATAAGCACCATTGCTGCCTTTATCTTGGGTGCTAACAGTCAGGATCAATTTCTCATGCTCCTACAGCAGCCATCTGAGCTGGTTTCATCCTGCTAGGTTGTCTTTAACGTGAAATTAAGTGATAACAAGGAAGATTTTGATGCTAAATTCAAGTTAAAATGGATCTGTGGCAGAGTGACAGTACATGCCTATAGCCCTGTTGTGTGGCAAAGACAGATACCGTCACAAATTTGAGACCAGCCTTTGCTACATAGCAAGTTCCAGGCTAACTGCATAGCAGGGCCCTGTCTCAGAAACACAAACACAAAAAATAAATGTGTCTATAATATAACATTCCTGTCACATGAAGAATTGAAAAAAGCTACAAATGCAAAAAAAATGAACATTGGGTTCAAATTATTTATAAATACGGCACTGTTCGATATGGGAGCCACTAGCTGTGTGTACATAGAAATAAAATGAAATAAATTAAAATTAAATCAAGAATTTGTTGGCCACGGGGAGCATATCTACAACCACACATTGGTGGCTACTATATTGGACACCACAGAAAGAACATTTAATATACATAATATAACCTACTAAATCCAATTACTGCTGCACAATGCACATCCATGTAGGGCCAGCCACTGGAGCATGGACAACCTTCCAGAGGTCTCACTTCTGAAGAAAGCTGATCTTCCTCTCCTATGAGCCATCAACGGCCAAAAGCTCCTTGGCTAGACACGAAGCCTCTTGGACAGGCAGCTGCCACTGTTGTGGGTTCATGAGTGTAGCGGCTTGTGAAAACTAGAAGACACTGTTTCACAGGAGCCCTAACTAAACTACTGACTAACTAAACTAACTACAACTAACTAAAGTTTAGTTAGTTGGCTAACTAAATGAATTCTAAAGCATTCCAAGTTTCAGCCACCCCTCCCCCTTTGCTGATAATGTCAAGATTGATGGTAATGACAATATCATGCAGTCGGCCTCGGTTTTTTTGTTTGTTTGTTTATAACATCGCATGGAAACTCCTATTTGAAACCCTATTCCAGCATGATGGTGGATTGCCCCGTTGAAAAGCACATGGTCATTGTCAGTCCTGCACAGCATCAGCTGTGAGCGTGAAAACTGACTTCTCTGGGTTTGTTCACAGGAAATATCTACCAGGATATGGAGAAGCCTTCAGGAAACATGGCAGGAGGTGAGGCCAGGTTCCACATGTCATGTTGAAATCTGTGGCCTGAGCTAGTGCAGGAGAAGGTCCTGCCTGTACAGAGCATGGACCCTGATAAAGTTCTGTTTTTCCAGAAAACCAATCTTCTTAAGAAACACAGAAGTGTACTTAAGTCTGATAACACATCCTGCAAATTATGACGTGGTTTCCATGAGCATGCAAGATACTCTATTCTTTCGAAACTAAGAATGGCAGTGTGAATAGCAAATGGGTTTATCTACCATGGAGCCTGTGTTTATCTTCACCTTAGGAATGTTTACATAAGCAATTTTAATTCTCCCATAGAGCCTAGTTGTGTTTTGTTATAGAGAGGCTTGGAGACCTGTAAATCAGAACAGTTAAAACCTAGACTTGCCTGTCCCCTGCGTGTTTGCAGTGG
Source organism: Phyllotis vaccarum (assembly GCA_033318265.1). NCBI lineage: Eukaryota > Metazoa > Chordata > Mammalia > Rodentia > Cricetidae > Phyllotis > Phyllotis vaccarum. The sequence continues at coordinate 70,985,402 of JARWLC010000003.1, read as the reverse complement.
TCTGTTCCTTTATCATAAGAAGGATGAAGTAATAGATTTGGAGGCAGCTGTGGCTCATGCGTGTTCATCAGAGCTTGTCAGGCCGAGTCATCAGGAGGGAAGGTGAATGTTAATCTTGGACTCCTACAATCTCAGTTAGGATAGGGGAGACCAGGGGAGGGAGGGAGACAGGCAGGCTACTGATTACAGAGGGGAAACAGGGCAAGAAAAGCGGGGGTTCTTCCCCCAAACGTGATCAGGACATCTCCAAGCCCCCCCCCCCCACCTCCAACTAACTGTTAGCTCCTAGTAGGGGGGAGGGAAGAGAAGATAAGAGAGGGGAGAGAGAGAGTTTCCTTCTGACAGCTGGCATGAAAGAAACACTCCTGCTGTCCGGGGTTGGAAGATTAAGTGAGTACCCGGGAAGAGGAAATGGCTCCATCCAAGCATTGATGGACCTTGGGATTCCTGGAGCTGGTTTCTGGACCTGTCCTTGGTTCTCATGCAGGAAGATTCGGAGCTCAGGCTAGGTTGGAAATCAGGTGTCAGCTTGGAAATCTAGAAGGTCTGGCTCAAAGTAAAAACCAAAAAATGGGGCCCAATTCAGTCTGTGTAGTTGCTTTGCATTCTGATGCTGAATCATCATTGTCATCACGCAGCGCATAGAGAGGCACTTCTGTGAGCCGGAAGGTAGAGCCCAAGCCAGGTCCTTCTGTCCCACAGAGCAAGCTCCATATTTACTTACCTTCAGTTCTACCCTTTGATAACCACTACATTTAATTGGGGTTGCTCATGTGAGCACAAGTAGAAGTTACATACTGGAGCATGGGCAACCTCATACTGGCTACACTACCAAAGAGTATGATTCCGCCTCCCTCAGCAGCCATTAATAGGCAAATTTCAATTCCATCCTAAAGATAAACTCTGAAATTTATCTTAAAGAAAGGGCACAGAGGCAATAGACATACATACATACATGCATATACACATACATAGATAAAAGATAGATACATTACATACATAGATAAAAGAAAGAAAGACAGGCAGGCAGACAGACAGACAGACAGACAGACAGACAGACAGATAGATAGATAGATAGATAGATAGATAGATAGATAGATAGATAGACAGACAGATAGAAGATTTGGAATTTAGCAATAAGGTGCCAGTGTGTGTTGGGATATGAGGCTGTACTTGTTCATGTCTGAGTGGGTCCCTGGGTGTTCACATGTGACAGCCAGAAGACAATATCTGATGTCTTTCTCAAGCAGTATCCACCTTATTTTTTGAGACAGGATTTCTCATTGGCCTGGAACTCCAATTCTTGGCCATAAGCCCAGGATCCACCTGTTTCCACCTCACCTATGCTAGGATTATAAGTGTGTGTGTGACACCTTGCCTGAATTCTTTGTACATGTATGAGAAAGGAACTCAGATTTTCATGTTTTTGCAGCAAGCAACTAAGCCAGATCCTAAGCACCATTTTCTTTAGGTTGCTCTGTTACAAAACTGTATCTGCTACACAGAGGGAGAGATGGTTTGGAGAAACATCCATGGATGGGCCAGGGCAGAGGAGAACTGAGCATGTAAGTTTCCTTTATTTCCAGAGCCCTAGGTGGTTAAAGAGAATGACATGGAACCTCCTTCCTTGGAGTCCTGAGAGCTGGCACCTGTCCTCCAACCCCCTGCAATTAGTGTGGGGCAGATTACTGTAATGCAGCAGGGAAGAAAGAAATTAGTACCTAGATTGAGTTGAAGCTAGCCTAAGAGGGAACGAAGAGATGAGCTGAGCCTTCTTTGCTGTTTAATGACCGGGGGGGGGGGGGTGTCCATTTATTTAAAGGAGGAGATAAAGCTTTGCAAAGAGCGAGCAATGCTGGCTTTCATGCAGATTGGAGACTTTCAAGGCTCTTTCCTGCTTCTCCAGCAAGAGAGTTAGAAATTATTGAAAGGAAATATGAGTTTAATATTTTCCCTATCTTCTCCCTCCACTCCAATTCATTGAAATATTAAGTGCAAATGGAAAGTTTGTAGCAATGGGTTGGGAATATACTTATGCTGGCAGAAAGCATTGAACGTTTTCCATTTTGCCTGCTCAATCTCTCTGAACAGAAATGCTTAGATTTTGAGTATTGAGTCCGTAGCCAGTATTTTTAAAGCAAGGCAGAAACTACATGAATCGTTTGAGGGACCAGGAAGCAGTCTCTGGGCTAACCTTTCAAGGTTGCAAGTGTGCACACAGTACAGTACAGATTCACCTTGGAGCCCTTCAGTGTCCTGCCCTGCTGGTCTAGACTCTGCCCTTCCCCAGAATCTGCACTACCAGAGTTCCTTCCATAGACAGGGAGTGGCAGAGGTAGGGGAAACCTGAAACTACATCCCATGGATAGTTATGCAAGACTGTTTGAATACCCACCAGCTGGGAAGAGCTTTGGGTGCAGGAACAGGCCAGGATGCATGAGAGGAAACCTGGCTGGCTGCTGCTGCTTAGCAACAGTAGCCCAGGCTAAGCCACTCACAGTGTCCTCACTCACTACTGAAGACTCAAAGTGCAGCACAAGACCAAGCCAGTTTACTGCTCAGCCTGGCCGTTTTTAGAACATTCCTAGCCTTCTTAGATCATCTCTACCTTGCCTATAAACCGAGAGCGTGGCTTGCTCGGCCTGTGTCATGAGATTACTATTAAGAGCAAGTAAGAGAACCTGAGTGACTGCTGTTAGAAAGCAGTAATATCCGAGGCTTGTGGGCTATTGCTATTATCTTGATCAGTTTTCTTTTCCATCTTACCCACCAAATGCCTTTCTCAGCAAACGCTTTCTTTTGATCCATCCCACCCCATGCAGGCATCTCAACAGAAACTGACCATTCCTTTGCATATTTGTTCTTTCATAGCCAGAGAGCAGTTTCAACTATGTGGCATCATTGGCTAGGTAAGCCTAGTTCTGTTTTACTGTCAGGCTGGTCTAGATTTGTGATGTACAGATATATAGATATATAGATATAGATAGATAGGTAGATAGATAGGTAGGTAGATAGATAGATAGATAGATAGATAGATAGATAGATAGATAGATAGATATGGTTAAGGCTTAAAAAATAAAGTTATCTTTTGTGTTCTTTCTTCATCATAGATTCACCTAATTAAGTAAAAATTATCTTTTCATGTGTATGTGGGTTTTTACCTAGATGTATGTCTGTGTAGCATGTGTGTACACTGCCTGGTGAGACCAAAAGAGGGCATCTAATGCCCTAGAATGGGGCATCTAGTGCTCTAGAATGAGACATCCAATGCTCTGGAATGAGACATCTAATGCTCTAGAATGAGGCATCTAATGCCCTAGAATGAGACATCCAATGCTCTAGAATGAGACATCTAATGCTCTAGAATGAGGCATCTAATGCCCTAGAATGAGACATCCAATGCTCTAGAATGAGACATCCAGTGCCCTAGAATGAGACATCTAATGCCCTAGAATGAGACATCTAATGCTCTAGAATGGGGCATCTAATGCCCTAGAATGAGACATCTAATGCCCTAGAATGAGGCATCTAATGCCCTAGAATGAGGCATCTAATGCTCTAGAATGGGGCATCTAATGCCCTAGAATGGGGCATCTAATACTCTAGAATGGGGCATCTAATGCTCTAGAATGGGGCATCTAATGCCCTAGAATGGGGCATCTAATGCTCTAGAATGAGACATCTAATGCTCTAGAATGGGGCATCTAATGCTCTAGAATGGGGCATCTAATGCCCTAGAATGGGGTTACAAATAGTTGTGAACCACCATGTGATGGTAGTAATTGAATGTGGGTCTTGGAAAGATCAGCTAATACTCTTAACCTCTGAGCCCGCTCCCCAGTCCCTGGTAGAAATAATTTAATGATTGCTGAAGTTCCATCATCCAGCAGTTTATAGAACTTGCCCCCTGTGTTTCCACATGCAAAAAAATAAGGCTTAAAGCAAGTCTATAGAAGTCATATGTCAACAGATCCACATTTTTACTTTCTTTTGAATTAATATACCATTGAGGTTCTCATTTGAAGCTTGGAGAAACTTAACTACGGGGTTGGCTCAGAAAATAAGTACTTACCACACAAATGTGAGGGCGTGAGTTCAGATCCTCAGAACTCACATAAAATGTGAAGTACCCAGGTGGGCATGGCAGTCCACACATATGCCTGCGCCCATGCATAACATGGTTATATACAATGCATACCACACATCTGGGGGGGCACACTTTATGAAATCTTGATTCAAGACTGTAACATCTATGGGTTGCTGGAGATGTCTTTTAAATTGTAAATTGTAAGCAAATATTCATGTTATTCATTGTTTATTTCAGCTATGTATATTACAAAGTAAGATAAACTTGGTTTCTGTTTGCATCTAGTGTGTATTTTACTCAGGCCGAAGTTATGTATGGCCATTAATTTTTGCTCATCCATAAAAAAAAAAGAGGCAATATGTGGAAAACTGAGTGGAAATATGTGGAAAAGTAAGTGGAAAGCTTAATATTCAAATTATAAAATAGAACCAAGTTTTCACAAGGGAATAAATATTTACATAATAGTTGTATTTCTTTTTATTGTACATTTAAAAACTGGCAGTTATTTATATAAATACTGATTAAAATAGACTGTCCAGATAACGTATCTGAGCTGATCCATGCCTTTAAACACATTCTGTTTTTTAAAACTAAATGCTAACAGATGTTTCTCTATTTACAAGGCTTCCTCTGGAGAACTTCTCCCCCTCACATTTATTAATTTTCATAATGAGATGGTGGCATTTCTCTCTGGCATTATAGTCTGTGTGCATCCTTGGTGAGCCCTACATAGTATGTGAAATGGGAAGTAGAGTGTAACTTATCCCATGTGGCTTTTGTATGTTACTGTCACTAGTTTTAAAAGATTGACACATGGATAAGGGCAGTGTGAGAATGACAGAAATCTAAAGTATTTGATAATTATTAAGAGCCAGCCCAGTGAAGTGGCTCAAAAAGTAAAGACACTTGCCACTGAGCATGACAGCCTGAATTTGATCCCCAGAACCCCCTGACCTTCTGGGTTCAGCTCCAGAACCCATGTGAAAAGCCAGACATGGTGACATGTAACTGTAATAATAGCACTGAGACCCTGGAGGGGGGGTGGACTTGACCTACACTGAGACCCTGGGGGGAGGGGGGAGGTGGGCTTGACCACCTCGCCTGGAGATGCAGAGACACAACAGGAGACCCACCTCAGAAACAGTGTGGAGGTGACACCTGGCTCCTGAAAGCATGTCCTCAGACTTACTCATTCATGCTAACTCCTTTCACACACACACACACACACACAGAGTAAATTAATTTTTAAAAAGAGAGAAATTCTTCATGCCCCCATATTGCCAGTGCTACTAAGTAGGTCCTACTCATCATTCATTTGTTGACTGCATGAAAAGGAAACATAATCACATCTTTATGGTGACAAATACAGTCTTCCTCGAGATTCTCAGATAGTAAGATGAGATGTTCACTATTCAACCCTGTGTATGGCTGTGTTAGGAACCTGTATGCATTATACTGAGGTCATGGGTTCACACATATATGGCATCCAATAGCATCGTGCAAACAAATGGAGAGAGGTCAGGCTGGTTCTGGTTCAGGATTTCCTGGGGAAAAAAAAAAAAGGTGAAGTCTCCGTTCTCTCAGGGGTTAATGGGCAGTATCACCCTCACACTCTGTGACAGCACATGGAAGGAAGAGATGAGGTCACCCAGTGGATAACATTTTGACAGTGTGCTGGATCTAAGTTAATTTCTACACCCACAAGAGGAATCACCCAGAGGCCTGGGGAGAGTCCCAAGGCTCAGCTCACTTACTGTATATTCTTGAAAAAGCTTGTGGTATGAGTCTGAAGCTTGATTTGGCCCGGGTGTCTGCCATGATGGATGTGTAGTGAATTTGGCTCCCACATGAAGGGAGGATATGACCTAATGGATCAAAAGAGAAAAATCCAGAAAGAACCACCAGTTCTTTGGGTGCAGGTTGTCATTTTTTTAGGGTGGCTTTACTTCTAATTATGCAAGGAAATGAACCCAGGTCTTTATGCACTTGAGGTTAAATATATTTCTACTAGTTCCCCTTTTTAATTGTTCATATATGTAATGTGGTATAATGTATGGGTGTGTGTATGCACACACATGCTTGTGCCAAGGCATGCGTACATAGAGTACAACCTCAGTTATTTGTCCCCACCTTCTACCTTGTTTAAGGCAGGATCTCTATTGTTGGCTGCATATGTTAGGCTGGTTGGCCTGAGATGTTCCAAGGATGCTCCTGTCTCCAGCTCCAGCTTTTCCTAGGAGTGCTGGGGTTCCAGGTGTATGCTATGGCACCCAGCATTTAAGTGAGCTCTGGGAATTTGAACTCACATCCTCTCACTTACAGGACAAGCATTTGCCCACTGAGGCATCATAGCCCCCAAATTCTTTAAGATGCACTTTCCTGCTGCCGTCATTTATACCTTCTGTGTCTTCCTTGAGGGTTGTTGTTTCCTTTTTCTTTTGGAGAGCCTGCCACTGAGCTCCTGAATAAATCACAAGGAGGCTTATTCTTAATTGTAAATGTCTGGCCTTAGCTTGGCTTGTTTCTTGCCAGCTTTTCTCTGGCTCTTATCTTTTTCTACTTCTGCATAGCTTTCTCTCTTACTTTGTTGCAGACCCTCTGTATCCCCCTCCTTCTCTTGCTTCTTTCTCCTTCCCCCCCCCCCAGATTTATCCTCTTTATGCTCTCTGCCTGCCAGACCCACCTATTTCTCTCTCCTGCCTGGCTACTGGCCATTCAGCTCTTTATGAGACCATCATGTGATTTAGACAGGCACAGTAACACAGCTTCACGGAGTCAAACAAATTCAGCATAAACAAAAGTAACACCCTTAAAATAATAGTCTACAACAGAGAATCTTCACCCTGATATTCTTGTCAGCCAACCGAAAGGAACATCTAGTTCTAAGAAAGCAAAGTACACTATGCTAAATTGGCTTGTATCGATGACAGGATAATTTTAACATTTTTCCACTGGATAATTTTAATATTTTAAAGGAGACTTTTCCATCCCGGGCTCCATGAAATGTCTGCAATGAAATCGGTAACTTGGACAGAAAGTGGAGTTAGTGGTAGTTTTTGCATAATGTGAACAAGTCCCTGCGTTCAATTCCCAACACAAAACAAACAAATAAATAAAATTCAGATCTTAAAATCTTTCCAGTCAAGTTCTGCTATGTACTTCCAAGCTAGAGGCCATTCTTAGCAAGAGATGTACGATCACGTTACACACTGAAACCATCCCTGCGCTATAATTACCATATGTATGGATTTTCCCCAGGTTATGATATTCCTTTGCAAATTTGTAAGCGTGATATCAGATCTACCGTGGTGATAATTAAAGTGCACTTTTCCCCATTCCCTTTCTTGGACCTCTTGTGTTGAAAGTGGAAGAAAATCAAGTTACTCTTCTTTCTGTTTCCACATCTCACGTACACACACACACACACACACACACACACACACACACTCACACACACACATACACTCACACACACTCACACACATATACACACTCACATACACTCACACTCACACATACCCACACACTCACACACATATATACACACACATATGTATATACACACTCACACACACACATATATATATATACACTCACACACTCACACACACACACACACAGAGTTGGTACATCACCTAGTCTCCTGGATCCTGGACCATTTCTCTCTTTATCCTTTTGTCCACAGCTTCCTGTCTTGTATAGGGCTCTAATATAAACCACTTCCCTCCCCTGCTTAAAGTCTTCAACGACCCTCTGTCAAAAGTCTTTCATTGGCTCACCTGGTCTACTATGTTCTACACATGGCCATAATTTGAAGGTGACTTCAAAATGTGTTCATTACGTCTGAGGCTGATCCCTATACTGTGTCCCTCACCAGAAATGTTCTCCTTTAGGTGCTTAAGCATTTTCTATGATCTGAATTTATTAATTCTAGAAAATTCATCCTCATAGAAGTATAAACATAACTAGCTCTCAACCAAAACTCTGTTTACAATATATCCTCACCCAGGAAAAGCTTGAGTCATCTATTTTTAAATACAGGTTTTATTGTTAATCAGGTAGGAAGAAACCAGATGATTGAAAGACATTTGTCAGTGAATACCGTTATGGTCCCCAAGAGGAAGGGGTATGTTGAACCACTAAGGAAGCACCAGCAGCAAGGTGCAGTCCATAAGTAATGTGTGTGTATGGGATATGTGTGCATGAAGTGTGTGAGTGTGTGTGGTGTGTAATATGTGTGTGTGTGTGTGTATGAAGTATGGAGTGTGTATGGTGTGTGTATGGGATGTATGTAGTGTGTGTGTATGGGATATGAGTGTATGAAGTATATGTGTGTGTGTAGTGTGTGTATGGGATGTGTGTATATGAAGTGTGTGAGTGTATGTGATATGTGTGTGTGTGTAGTGTGGGGGGGATATGAGTATATGAAGTGTATGAGTGTGTGGTATGTGATATGTGTGTGTGCAGTGTGTGTGTATGGGATATGAGCATATGAAGTGTGTGAATGTGTGTGGTATGTAATATGTGTGTGTGTTTGTGTAGTGTGTGTGTATGGGGTATGTATGTATTAAGTGTGTGTGTATGTGTGTATAAGGGGGATAAGGATCAGCCAATTCAACCATTTAGGGTTGGTTAGTTTGAATATTTTAAGTCAGTTCTAGAGCTTAGAAGCTGTCCTCATTTTTCTGGTTTCTGGCCCTGGGATAAGGACAAAGTCCTAATAGCCTGGACTATAAAAGCAATGAAGGAGGTGATTAGGAGTGTGGGCTCTGGATTGGTCAGTCGCTTATAAAAGTCATGTGCAAGAATGAGTAATTTATTATCTCTAGGAATTAGCTATTCTGGAGAACTGTGGGCCTCTGTAGAGTCTGCTAAACTTCAAAATGAAAAGGCAAACTACAAAGCCACATCCATGTACTTGCTGATCCCTGTGGTACGGCATCAATTACAAGATTCCTGAGCAACCTTATCTGAGAATGTTAAGTCCCTCACCAACAGAATAACAAGTTAAAGATGAAGCATATGGAGAGCCCTGTTTCCTCCCTGTAAGGATAAAGCCCAGACACTTTACACAGCTTCCTCACAATTCCCAAATTCTTCAGGCCCATGTTCCAGTGGGAAGGTACATCATCTACCCTCGGAAGAGACCCTAAACCTGGACTCTGGGTGGCTGTTTCATTGTGGCTCCTGCTCAGGACGTCTGCTTAGCAGCCAGATCCAAAACTTTGTTTGAAGCTCTTTCACATGTGGACTTCTCTGCCTGCTTCTGTGGGGATCTGTATCAAATATAATAAAAACAGTCAGAGATATCAGAGGGATCTACCCACAGTCAGTCTAGGAGGATCACACAGTGGTAACTCACACCTTTAATCCCAGCACAGGGAGTATCCCTGGAGTGGTGACCTACACCCTTAATCCAATCTGAGTTTGAGGCCAGCTTAGTTTACAGAAGGAGTTCCAGGCTCCCAGGCAGGCAGTGGTGGGGCCATGCCTTAACTGAGCAGAGAAAGTATTTAAGCAGGCATAGAAAGACAGAGCAGCAGAAGCAGCCATGGCTCACACTGTTAATCCCAACACTTGGGAAGCAGAGGCAAGAGAATCTTTGTGAGTTCAAAGCCAGCCTGGTCTTCAAAGCAAGTTCCAGGACAGCCAGGGCTGTTACACAGAAAACTCTGTCTGGAAAGAAAAAAGAAAAAAAAAAAAAAAAAAAAGACAGGAGGAGGTGGATCTGTCCTCTGATACCTCCAACTGTCTTTATTATATTTGAAAATATCCCCCACATGCTTCCATATTCCTAAAGCTTTTGGTTATTGGCTCTGGAGCTTTCCTAACTTCAGAGTTCCTGGTCAGAGCCAAACAACTTAGATATCTAATCCATGTCTGTGACGGACAGCGTTTAATAATGCCTTTGTGGAAGAAGTCTAAAACAGCACTGTTTCCAAGTCTAAGGCCGTTCTGGCAATCAAATGCCCCATGGTAAAAGCCGTTCTGGCAATCAAATGCCCCATGGTAAAAGAACTGGCCACTGAGTTGGCCATGAAGGGGTGTGTGGGGTTCTCATTGTTCACAGTCTAAGAAATACTTTATTAACATTGCTGCCAGGACATAAGCAATAAAGGTTAAAAGATTGAAAGGTTAATCCACTTGGCACCAATCTGTGAATTTAAACTGTGGAAAATGTTATGCATTAGTGTTTACTATGGGAAAAATAATCAGAAACAGTACTTTGCTGTTTGCAATAGATTCATCTCCCATAGATGAAGCAGGATACATCAGCTGTGTTGGAAGACGGTTTATGTTTGTCAGAAAATTGTACGATTGACTTCATAAATATGGGTGTTAATCGGACCATTGTGAGACTTTGTAACTTGTAGGCGTAAGCATAGTTTACAGTGTTGGTTTAAACGGATGTGAAAAGCAAGAGGTATTTGACTAAACAAAAGAATATATTTTTGAATGTGAAATGAATAGCAGCCTACTTAGCATATCATTTGAATTCTGCTCTTCGGTGACCTAAATATGGCCCCCAGGGCTCAGCGTTCAACAGGAACTAAAAGCTTCAGTGCTTTAAAATGAAATACTCACCAAAGCTTAGAGGGGATAAACCTCTTCCTGACATCCTGTGGGACAGGCTGGACCTCTGTGGAACATTCTAGAACAGCATGTTAAACTGGTGAAACAGAACTCCTGGCTGGTGGGAAGGGAGCACGTGTGGCTTGAGCAGCAAGTGATTACAGAAGAAACTTAGTAACCAGGATCAAGAGTCTGGCGATTCATTCGTGGAAGGGCACTGCATCGAACTCAGAGCCTTTTCATCTGCTTTCCACAAGCCTCAGCCTCTTTCCTGACTCACTTCGTAATTGATGATGCTTTGTGAACCTGAGTAACTATCAAGGACTGTCTACAGTCTGAGTCTAACCTTCCCGGAAGCTAATACCTTCTCCTGGTACTGTTCTAGAGATGCTGGCAGAGAGGACAGTCCATTTATTGATCGTGGTAGAAACAGTAGCCCCAAGCTCAGTGTCCTTGCCCGGGTTCCTGAGCCTCACTCTCCCAACAGCCCTGAAAAGCCAAGATGATTCCTGTGCTCACAGTGGGCTGCTTTATAGGACAGTGGGCAGGAAGCATGCCTGTCCTTTGCTGTAGCATAAGATGCTATCTTTGTCTCGCCTGGTAGTTCACTGGACAAACATCCTTAAAAGACAGCCTCTGATCCGACATTATTACTTAGTGGTAAAGTGCTTACCTAGTGTGTAAAAAAAGCCCTGGGTTAACCCCCTATCCTTGCAAAAATAGAAAGTAAAAGATAGCCAGGCGCAGTGAGCCTTGCCTATAAACTGTGCAAAAATGTGCATGGTGTTGTCACTGTTGCGTATGAGAGAGAAAAATTCTATGTACTCAGCAAGGCACAGTCATCTCCTCAGTTGAGCCTGTCTGCAAATCTCTTACAGTCTTTCTGTGGGCCCTCTAGTGATCTTTTAGGAGCCAAATACCAACAGAGATCAGCTCATTATAAAACTTCCTAGTGGTGATGAAGCCTTTACCATGCGTCTCACTCCATGAGAAGTGCCTTGCACTGGCACCTCATGGTAGCTGAGAAACCATGGGCAGAGACATTGCCTGTTTCTCATACAGGAGAAAATTCTACTTTGAAACGTTACGTTCTAAGTGGCAGAGCTGACAATAAATACAGGCTGGCTGCGTTTTAACCCCTGTGCCCTGAGAAGCATACTGGTGGTGGCCGTGGTAATAGTGTGGAGGCCTTAGTAGTGCTGGTGCTGGTGGGTAATGATGGTAATGGGGGTTTGGGAGTGGGGGGGGGGTGGTAATAGTGATGGTAGCAGTGTTAATGGTGGTATAGATGATGGTGATAGTAATGGCGGTTGTGGTAATAGAGATGTTTCACCAGGTAAAATTAGTAGAGTGCTTGCCATGTAGGCAAGATCGTGAATATCCTACTCACAGACCTCACCCATACAAATATTGTTACCCATCAGTCCTCCAGGAAATCCTACAGTCTCTTCAAGGCAATCGTAATTCCTAATTTATGAATGAAGAATGGCAGATTACAGACACTGTCAGCTTGTGCAAGACCAAATAACTAATTAAGTTAGCAGCCTAGAATCCATTCCCATCCTGCTTTGCCACAAAATAGACATTCTCACCAAATATGTTCCTAAGTAGGCCCTAAGTGCCCTGAAATATGTCAGCTCCATCTGAAACATGCTTCGTGATGAAAATGCTCACTGTAGCCTGTTAAATATCTTCATTTCTTTGAAAGATAAGCACATATGTGTAACATAATCACCACATTGATTAAACTTGAGTTTTTGAAGAGGTCCTTATCTGGCCTTCATAGTATTTCAAGTGCCAAGGAGCCCCACACACTTGAGCCATTCACTGCCTTCCAACAGCCTCTTCAACTAGCCCTTTCTTTCCCGTTTTTTTTTTTTTTTTTTTTTTTAATTCTTAAAGTAATTAATGAATCAATTTCCCTGCAGTTGCCACCTACTTAGCACTTTCTAGCAGTTTCTTCCCATGGGGAGATGTGACGTGCTAAAATTACCGTTATCATTCTCTTCAAATCTCAAAGCTTTGTTCAAAATAAAATGCTATGCAGTTTTGCTCTTACTGTATCCCTAGACTGCCCTCCCCAAAGAAACCAATATGGCTGCATCTGGAAATATGCATGCAGAATTTTTCCTCTACCCAGGTTGCCTTGGTAACCATTGCACTAGCATCTTCCAGCAGATGTCTGGAGCTTGGCTAAGGTGTGCACACTAGTTTTACAGACATGTTTACCCTTGCTCATTAACCTAGCCATTCCCATTGTCTTCCAGATCTGCATGGTAAGAATCTGTACCTTCATGGACATTTTAAAACACCAATGAAGCAGAAGGGTTTTGAAGTGGTTGATTGTTGCTGTTTCCTTAGAAGCAGTCGTGGGTCCTCTGGCTGCCACCATGTTCTGTCATCATCCGTCTCTTGCTCAGTCATACGGGGCACTGTGTGAACTCAGTAAACACATATCCTCTGTGTGCATTCCTATGCAGTTACCATTGTCTATCTTGCAATATCTGGCAAGAGTGGGGTTATTGGTAGGCCTATGGAAGTTCATCAGCTTTTATGGGCAAGATCACAGGAAGGTAGGACCATGGTTTTTTCCCTCCTTTATCCATATTTACCTTTTTTTAAAAAAATATTATTAGTTGTTTCAGTTCTTCTTTGCAATAGCCACATTATCTTTTTCTTTCTACAAAAAGAGTCTGCTGAGTAATTCTGGTTTTGCACAGTGCTTTCAAGCTGTCATTCAGTGGTTTCTGCTCCATATGTGAAGGGCTGGGGTCATGTCAGTTTAATTTGGTTCCTTGTTTAGCTGAGATCACAGGAACATTATATCTTTAATTTTTCCCATGAGCATGTGGTTATCTGTGTGAAATATGCAAGTCCAGCAGGAGTTTTCAAGTAACCCTGAGATGTTTAGCTCAGTAACCCCTAGGTTAGTTGCAAGGATTCAGCTACTCTGAATTTGCTCTACTGCCAGAGTGCTCATGTTGAGTTAACCCTAGCAATGCTCACTTTTATCATATATCATAGCAGAGTGTGGATTGTTGCTGTTTACCTTCGCATTGAATGGACAGATTTAACAGGGTCCCTAGGCAGAAGTCAAAGGAGGTTGTTGGTATTTTCTATTATACTGTGTTTAAAATGAATGATGTACCAACATTTGAAAATTAGAAAGGTGTGGTGTGTGTGTGAGAGAGAGAGAGATCTCTTTAACTGATATATTTTTATGAAGGTCTGGAATTCTGCATTTCAACATTCTGACAAGTGGGTTAGAAATTGCCGTTAATGGAATGATCATCAGTATGTGCCTCATACATCTTAGATGTATGGGAGATGCGGTAGAGGAATTCATTGATTGATTGCCCTGAGATCCCCTAGCCCAGGCAGAAGTGTATGCATCAGAGGCACTGAGAGATATGGAGGTTGAGGTAAGAAAGAACGTTGTGTGCAGAGTCTGTCAAGACTGCGATTGGAAAAATTGCTCTGAGAACATGCCGGTAGCTCTTGCTGGCTTCCTGCACAGACCCCTTCCCTTTCTCTTCCAAGCTGAAGCTGTTGTGTCTACCACATCACTATCTCTTCCTGTGCTGCAGCGTGAGTCACTTGCCTGTGGTGATAGACCATCAGAAAGCACTGAATGACGTTCTGAGTTCCCAAGGGATGTTGTTACAAACTTATCTCCTCCATGCTTTTCAAGAGCACAGAAAGGAAGTCAAATACTTGTATAGAGATTGCAATACCCTGGTGAGTACTAAGGAATGCTTTTAAAAATAAACGCAGCAGAGGTAGAAATTCTTTATCAGACAGTATAACCTCAGATCAACAGAGAGGTTGGGGAAGGCTCTTTGAACCATCAACAGCAAAAGGTGTCTACGTAAAGAATGGCTAGAGAGGGCTAGTTGGGGATTCAGGAGGGCTCCAGGGCCTCACACTAAAGTGTGCCTACATTGTCCATTATCTTTGTGAGGCCAGTACAGAGGTTTGACTTCTGCATCTCCTCCAGACACAGGGTTTGCCAGGTGCTTCAGTAAGGCTGGGAAAGGAAGCCAAGATCATACAAGTCATAGCACATGTTTATTGAGCTATATTGTATGTTAATATACTAATTCATTTTATATATGGCACCAATCTCTTTCTAAGACAAGGAATTTCTATCTAGCCCAAGCTTGTCTTGACCTCACAGAATTATCATTACAGGTGTGCACCACCATACCTGATTAATAACCTATCCTGTCATACATTATGAAGTATATAATGTATAGGTCTTTAAAAGTATATATGTTAACTTTCAGCAGATGCTTTATTCTCTAAGATTTGAACATTTTTGACAAGTTTAAAAAAACAAAAATAAATAATATAAAGTATATGTATACCATAAAAATTGATTAAATAAATTATGGGAATATAAGTGCAAAGTTCACTCTAATTTTATCAGCTCATTAAGTCAAATAAGTCTTTTGTGTTTGTAGAAGAAATAAGACAGACGGACAGAAAGCTGTGCGCACTTGGCAGACATCCTCCAACCTGCTTTTGCTTGCTGTCTAATAATACTGAGATTCAGATCACACGCTGCTCTGGTGAGACTCAAGTAACAGGGACACACATATCTTAGATAAAATAAGAGCAAAGGTCTGGTAACATTTTAAAAATAAACTCTCATTTTGGAAAATGTTTTAAGTGGCCAAGTGATCTTTTACTCTTTAAGAGCTGTGAAGCCCGTGAGCCTGCTGGATTGGGGTTAAATATAGCTAACTATAGTGCTGGATGTTAAGCACGGTGACGTCCTTTTCAGCTGCTCTGCCTACTATTGGGCAGTCCCTGGAGCTCCAGGCAACATGACACGGGAGCCCAGGCTGGGTCTGCAAAGGGAGAATGGCTTTCTTTCCACCAGGCTCTTAGCGCCAAGTCAGAGAGACGTCAGGTTCCCTGTTAGGATGGACATCTATAGAAACTCAGCTCAAAAATATTCAAGGAAAGGAAAAATTAACCCCACCCACCCCCAAAATAAAGCCAATATGAAGAAATAGAGAGGGAGACCAAAAGCACTTAGAGGGAGCAGACAGATTCACAGAAATCACCAGCACCCGACTAAATCAGGTTTGCAAACTTCACTTTCCCTCTCTAGACAAATCCATAGTCTGTTAGACTGGATGCTGAGAGCGGAGAAATGTGGGTTGTTCAAACAGCAAGTGAACATGTTCTCCTGGCTTTGTTCCCAGGGAACCCCTCAAGTGTTCTGGAAGGTTCTACACTAGTGAATGGTTTTACAGGAGCGATAGTAGGTGTTTAATTTGATATTTGGATGATATATTATAAAATAAATGTATTCTGTCATTTACATTAAAAATAGGACATATCTTATTTGAAGATGAAGGAGTGGGGAGAGAAACACTCCTGTTTTCTTCCCTTTTGTGCCCTTGGGCAATTTTGTCAAATCCCGATGGGGGAGCCTCTTGAATGGCTGGGGATTATATACCATAATTCAGTTTTCTTCTCTGTGCAATTATGCCTGATTTTAACTTAGTGCTTAGACCTGCCCCTCCCAAGCCAGCAATTTGAAACAGCCTTGTTGCACTTTGTTCTAAATCTGTGACAGTTAGAAAGGGGATGTCTAAAAGATAATGCTGGACTTTAAAAGATAATGTTTAGTTTTCTGCCCACAAAGCAGATGTTCCCGCACTGCTTAAAATGGACTAGTCAGTGCCCACAGTGCCAAACTGCTCATGTTTGCCAAGAGCAGAGGCTCTGAATCATGACAGAGGAAGAATTCCTCAACTCCATCCTGACTCTGCCACTGGCTGAACAAAATCTGAGACTGAGTTAAAGGCAATGGCTAAGTACCTCGCAGGAATAATTCACTGTACACTCATACAGTATATGTGACAGGAAAAGGCCTGAGCAGACAGAGTGGAGCTCATAGGGTATCGAGAAGAAAAGCCTGAGGAAAAAGGAAAGGCCAGGGGTGTGGTTGAGGACGATACCCTTTAGCACTGTTCAGTCAGTCAGCCCCAGGTAGCCCAGCACCCAGGATAGAAAACATCACTACCCACCCTAGCAGGTATCAGGGAAAAAGGCGTTCATAAAGCTATTTGAGTCACAAAACTTCCAAGAAGGCAGGCTCAAAGCCAGAGCAGTGTCCAAGCCATATGGCAGAAATCTTCCTCCACAGTCCCCAAACTAGACAACTCCCTGTAGCCCTTTGAAGGTCAGGGAAAGAGTCCCTGTCCTCCAGATCAAGAGTAGAGCCAGCTCTGTCCTCTTGGTCTAAGTCACCAGGGAGCCTGGGAAGATGCAAATTGCCTTTGTCACCCTCCCACCCTTCCACTCTCTGCCCTGCTTGCCATTTCCCAGAAAGCACTTCTCACTGGACCCCATAATCCATAGCCAGGGCTGTGTTCATGTAATGAATTACAGAAAGCCACATCCATCCATCCCAACAGAGGTTCCAATCCAACCCCAACCAAGGTAAGTCTCCTCCCCACCTCCCCACCTCCCCACCTCCCTGAGCAAACACTGTGGTGGCTTTCTGGGGACCTTGTGGTGTTGCTTTCTACTCATGATCTCTGTAGCCTCTTCTCTGCTCTGTCTTCACACCCAAATCTGATCCTCTTTAAAGCAGTTACTTTGGAAAAAATATTTTACGATTTTAGTGTCACCCTAAGCATTCTGTAGCTACTCAGTACATATTTCCTGAATGAGTAGAGTTCATTTGTTATCTGAACAAACTAATTTTTTTTCTTTTTTAAAAAAAGATTTATTTATTTGGTTTGTATACAGTGTTCTGCCTACACACCAGAAGAGGGCACCAGATCCCATTACAGATGGTTGTGAGCCACCATGTGGTTGCTGGGAATTGAACTCACTTGGGCCTTCTGGAAGAGCAGCCAGCGCTCCTAACCTCTTGAGCCAGCTCTCCAGCCCCCTAATATTTTTCAATGAATTTAAATAGTTTTTAAGAATGGCAAATAAGAAATAAAGGAAACAAGCACAGGAACACTTTTTCTGCATTCCAATAAAGCTTTATTTATAAGCACAGAATTCTCCATCATTTTCATTTACAAAAAGTGCTATTTTTTTTCCTTCAGACATTTAAATATGTAAAAGCTGCTCAGAGAAAGAGGCAGGTGAATCTCAGTCTTGGTCTACATAATGAGTTCCAGGCCAGCGAGGCTACGTGAGATTCTGTCTCCAAAAAAAAAAAAAAAAAAGTGCTTACTGCCAAGACTGACAATCTAAGTACAATCCTCAGAAGGAGAGAACAGATTCCTGATGTCCTCTGACTCCCACACTTGTGGCATGGTACACACACACACACACACACACACACACACACACACACGCACGCACGCACGCACGCACGCACGCACGCACCATAAATAAATTTTTTAAAAGTTAGTCTTAGCGCATAAATCATTCAAAACAACAGGCTGGGGGAAGTGAATCAATATGTAAAGTACTTGCCATTCAAGTGTGAGGATCAGAGTTCAAATCCCCAAGATCCATGTAAAACCAGGCTCCATAGCATGAGTCTGTTACCAAGGCAATGGAGGAGGTAGAGAGCGGAAAATTAACAGATGTTCACAGCCTTCTATCCTGAGCATATGCAGCAGTGAACAAAAAGAATCCCACCGAAGCAATGAATGACCACTGGGGTTGTTCTCTGAGCTTCACACATATTCTGTGGCACACACATGCACACACATATCCACACACATACAGATATGCACATCATACACTGGCAGAAATGCACAAGAAAAAAATGCAGTGTTCTGGACCATTTATTGACCCATGTATAAGTGTTGGGGACATTAAAGTATTCTGTGTCAGCTGTGTATTCTGCATAGCTCCTGACTTCACTAGGACTTCAGGACTCAGGGCTGAAGAGGGGCAGTTTTTGTTAACAGGCTGTGCCTTGCTCTGCATGACGGATGGTGAGGGCTTTAAATGGGACAGTGTTGATAGGGATGTACAAAGGAGACTAAGAGATGTGTGTTTTGGAACCAAACTCAGCAGGACCTAGCAATACACATACATGCACAGTAGAAATCAGGTGTCCCAGCTTGGAAGACTCCTCAAAGCAAAGAGATAGGACACAGCTTCTTAAAAGTAACCACATTTTATTTATGTACTTTTCACTTTTATTTTACAATTTCATACCTCATAACAGTGTACTGTGATGATGGCCCCTCCCCCACTCCTGCCTGCTCCTGCCCCATAACCTCTTTCTGAGGTCTCGTGCTTGCCTGCTTTCTTTGGTTTCGTGTGCTGGTAACCATAGCTGCCTGCAACAGTCATGTCATAGCCAAAGGACAGCATTTTACAATGCCCCTCATCCAGGGCTGTTTATAGGGCTTCCTTTCAGACTCAGAGGGAGTCAGGTGGGCAATAGAGCCTCACAGGAGATTTCCCTTGCAGCTGTTATTAGTAATATTTCTGCTGACTGGATGGTCTCATGCAGGGTGTTACTCTACAAAAACTGCAGCCCCAGTAATATGCTGGGTGACGCACGCTAGGCCTGGAGTGCACAAAAAGAAAACTCTCCCAAAAAGTGACACCTCTCATATTGGCATTTCCCCATCCTGCCACAGTGCTAAGGGATCTCTCCCAAAATATATCATGGAACACAAAGCGACCAGATCAGAAGACACTGGAGTAGTGTGACCTAAGAGACTGACGGGAGTGACTACCCTCTTTCTCTGGTTACTCACAAAGCCCCATCTCATCACACAGCAAAGAGAGAGTAAGAGCTTATAATCTCAGTTGTTACTAAATGTAACATTACAGTAAAACTACATACATCATCAAGGTTGCCCCGACTTCACAATTCACCCATTTGTGTTGTAATTTATCAAATTACTTGGGGAGGGTAAGGAAGACCAACTTAAGTAAGAAACTGTGTGTGTGTGCTACACACCCTGCAGGAAAATAGAACTGGAGAACTAAGTGTGTATTGAACATCACATCTTTACATCTCACATGGTGGGCTTTATTATTACATTGATTGATGTATTGGGAATGGGTTGCATATGCTGCAGCATGCATTTAGAAGTTATAGGAAAGTCTTCAAGAGTTAGTTCTTTGGGCTGGAGACATGGTGAAGAAGTTTTAAAACACTGGTTGCTCTTCCAGGGGACCCAGATTCAATTCCCAGCACCCAAACGGTAGCTCCCAACTTCTGTAATTCCAGTTCTGGGGTATCCAATGCCCTCTTCCAGCCTCTGCAGGCGTTGCATGCATGTGGTACACTGATATACATGCAGGCAGAACACCCATACATATGAAATAAAAATAAAGGTTAATTTTTTAAAAAGTTCTCTCCTTCTGCCATATGAGTCTTGGGGACCAAGCTCAAGTTAGTCTTGGTAGCAAGTGTTTTTGCCCACGGACCCATCCTGCTGTCTGAGGATTGGTTTCTCTTTCTCTAGTATAAACCATCACATTTCAATTTCTGTAGCTTTTTTTTTCTTTCTAGAAGGTTTTAAGGAATTTTTTTGGTGTGCTTTGTCAGTAAATCTGAACTCCTTGGGCCTTGGGAGTCATGCTAGGGATCAAGGCAAATATGTTTGTGCATGCTGGGCAAGCTGCTGACACCTAGCCCAGGCTTTTAGTTTGAATTATTTAGCTGTGTTCCATGATAATCTGCCCAAGAAATCTGTTAAATTCCTACATGGGAAAGTGAGCAAGAAGATGATTATTTGTAATGTGTGGCTTTGAAAAGGTTGTATCAATTTCAAAAGACAAATGGTTTAGTTACCAAGGCAGAGGCTCTTCTATGTGGTTTAGTAAAAAACTGATTTTTTTCAGTATTTTTATTTATTTATTTATTTTGGATACTAGTTATTGAACCCAAGACCCAGTACATACGAGCCATGCATTCTACACCTAAGCTACACCCCAACCCCAAATCTTCAGGTACAGAATATTAACATTCCCAAAGGAATGTCCCACCCTTTTCTTTAAAACTTTTATGCCTCCGCCTTCCTTCTAGCTCATTCCACTCTAAAGATCAAGTGCTTACAAGAACAGTGATCGGCAGAATGGAAAGTCCGTAGCTATCATCGACCTTCTCTCACGTCTTATGTTCTGCTGTTTCCAGCTGTAGGTTAGACTGTGCATCACTGGCCTCTCTAGCTTACAGAGGGGGAAAAGTGAGACCTGAAGAGCATAATAATGACACGCCCAGTGCCACATGGCTAGTCCCTGATGGAGCTAAGATTCAGTCCTTGAGTGCTAATTGCAGTAGACCACCACATTGTATCCCACGGAGCAGCACCTGTCGGTTCAACCTGGTCCTCCCCCTTAACCCATCCTCTCAGTTTCCTTCTTCAAATCCTGACAGCCTCACTGGTGGCCAATCCACAGAGCTCCGCTCCACATGTTCTGTGTCTGTGAGCCTCTCTGGTCACTTGTATGTTTTTTGCTAGTCTCTACCTCACTCTGCGTTTCGAGTTACTTCAGATTGAAGGCGCCATAACAAACACATACATCAAGCAGTGTATGGGTGTGCCCAGATGAACTCATATCCACCCTTTCCTGAGCAAAGAGGGTTTGCTGGAGTAGTGGTCTCTTCTGACTTGGTCTCTCTCTGCTTCTGAAATTGATGCCCACCATGCGGCTGGAGCCTGGCCCATCACCATCTCTTCTATGAGCTGCTACAGAGTTCCTAAGTCAGATGCTCATCTGCACATTATCCTCACACTCACCCCATTCTTCACCTAGATCTAGAGGTTTCTATAACTGTAACATGACGTTTCTGGCCCACTAGCCCCTGGGTCCAGATCTGCCTGCTGCTACTTCTCTAGACCAGCATTCCCAAAGTCCCAAATAAACACTCAGACGCTTATAAGTTCATGCTGTTTGGCCTATGGCTTAGGCACATTGCTAGCTAGCTCTTTCATCTTAATTCAACCCATTTCCATTAATCTGTCCTGCCATGTGGCCCATGGCTCACTTGTGTTCCTTACATGCTGAATCTTGGGCAGCTGGGTTGATCTCTCTGTCTGACTCCACCTTCCTTCTCCTACCTATGCTCAATTCCTGCCTTCTGCTACGGTGCCTGTCACAGGCCAAAACAGTTCCTTTATTTCATAGCATACAGAAGGACATTCCCACATCATATAACTAACTTCAACTTCCACACTGAACACTTCTGGGACCTCCCATGGCCCTTATACAAAGCTCCCAAATATTGCCCCCGCTTGCCCAGTACCCTTGGATTTCTCACGCCCTTTACATCATGCTTTTGAGCCCTCACTGGCTCTTCACAGCCGTGATATTTGCTTTTCTCCTGTGTCTCATTTACTGCCCATGGTGTGACAGTTCTAGCCCCAGGGACAGAGTAAAAGCTCAGTAAATATCTCTTGCCAGTCAGTCAAGGGAAGTCATTCAGTTTTGATTTTTCAGCAGTTTTGACTTCAGGTGCTTTCAGCCTCCGTAGTCTGCTTTTGCTAGCATTACTGGCTTGGCTTCCTCCCTCTTTGCACATGTGTGTTCTTACTCTCACTGTTCTTCCAGCCTTCTGTAGTCACATCCTTTGAGTCCTCCCTTTAAAATGTGTGTGTGTGTGTGTGTGTGTGTGTGTGTGTGTGTGCACATGCGTGTGTACATGAGTGCATATGCACATACAAGTTGGGGGTGTGGGCATGCATATGTGTCTGTATGTTTATAGGGGCCTAGTGGTAAAAGTCTGGTGCCCTCCTCCATCGTTGTCCACCTCATCTTTTGAGACAGCAGCTCACCGGGCCTAGAGTTCACAGATGTGGCTAGCCTGGCTGGCCGGCAAGCCTAGGAATCCTCCTATCTCCACCTCCATACCGCTGATATAACAAGCATGCATTGCTGTGCCTGGATTTTTATGTCCATGCTGGGGATCCAAATTCGAGTCATCATGGTCACACAAGCATTTTACCTGCAGAGCCGTCTCCCCAGCCCTTCTGACTGCTACTCAGTCTTGTCTTTCTGGTAACCAAACAGTAATCCCAGCATGCTTATGTTGCTTGTGTTCACCTTTGCTGAGACTTGTGGAGCCCGCCGTGAGTCTCCCAGCCCACCGTCTCCTTGTGTAGAGCCAGAGCCTAATAGGAGATAGTGTCCCGCGGTGCAGGAAGGATGAAGGCTGTTCTTATCTGTTTCCTAGTGTGGTAAAGGGGAAGGCTTCCTCCTGATTGTCTGTCAGCATGACCAGAAAAGAAAGAGTAAGGATAAGCAGCACATGGGGTTTTAAAGGAAATAGGATATAAGGGAAAAGATATCTTTTTAATTTCAGAGTTAAAAAATAAAGCTTTGTTTTGTTTACGTTTTAATAATTAAGAAAATGACGCTGGTCAGAATTACTTGTGAAGGAATGCAGTCCTAAATGTTCTTAGCATGTCTCCCTTTGGGCCTACTGTCAGGGTTAATGTGCTTTTTCTGTTTGCAGAGGTGACCTTAAAGGTGCACATTAGTGATGCCAGCACCCACCAACCCATCGCAGATGCGGTCATTGAGATCTTCGCCAACCAGGTGTCCATCGCCTCTGGCACATCTGGGCCAGATGGAGTCGCTTTCATCAAGTTCCAATATAAGCTGGGTAATCAGTTGATTGTCACCGCCACGAAACACGCCTATGTGCCAAACTCTGCCCCGTGGAAGCCCATCCGGTTACCGGGTAAGTTGGTCCTTTCTCTAAGAAGGACTCCTTGGTCAGAGTGAGCAATAAGGAGTTCAGACACAGAAGTGCCTTTATGGTAGGAGTCAGGCAGGGAAGCCCATATGCCAACTCTTTGAGTCACCTATTTGGGTGTCATTATGTGGAGGAATGGTGGGTGATTGTGAAGCTGTCTGGGGCCCCACTGTACACATACACAGAGGTCACATTCTCCCAATGCCATGCTTTATGCCTGTTTGATAAGCAGTAGGGTGAGGTCTCTACTCTAGTGTGCGACATCTTCTCTACTTGAAATCAAACAGTCCTGAGCTCACCAGAGAGTAAAACACACCTGGGGCTCCATATGTGTGCCAGTGGCTTTCCCCGTTGCTGCAACAAATACCTGCTCAGTGCAACTTAGGAAGGAAGCATTGATCTAGACATCCAGTTCGAAAGGAAGTCTGTTGCACAGTCTCAGGGCCAGATCTCTGGGAAAGGCAGAGATATCAGAGAGGAAACACCACAGTCAGATCTCACCCAGCTGTCTTCCAGCTTCCTCAGCCTCGCTCCTCCTGGCTTCTTCTGCCTGCTCTGTCTTTCTGTGCCTGCCTTAAATACATTCTTTTGCTCAGTTAAGGTGTGGCCCCGCCACTGCCTACCTGGAAGCCTGGACCTCCTTCTGTAAACTAAAATGACCTCGAACTCAGATTGGATTAAGGGTGTAGGTCACCACTCCTGGATACTCCCTGTACTGGAATTAAAGGTGTGAGTTACCACTGTGTGATCCTCCTAGACTGACTGTGGGTAGATCCCTCTGACATTTCCAACCATTTTTATTATATTTGAAACATAGCCTCACAGAAGTCCATTGTGGTAGGGAAACCATAGCAGTAAGAGCAAGATGCTCACATTGCATCTCTGGTCTGGAAGTGGGGAGTAAAGTACTGTGCCCAGCTGGCCTTCCTCACTATATGCAGCATTAGACCCAGCCCTGAGAATGTTCCTGCCCATATTCATTCAGTTAACCTAATCTAGGTAACCCTCCAAGAATGCCCAGACACTTGTCTCTTTGGTGATTCTTAGGTTTTTGTCAAATTAACATCAATAATATTATCACAGGATAGAACGCGGCATCAAAAAATGCAAAGACCTTTTCACTAGGTTCTGTCTAAAGGAAATATTTGATCTCATTTATCATTGAAAGTGTCTCCAGGGTGGCGGATGCAGAGAGTATCTGCCTGCATCAGAATAGCAGCTCGATAAGGTGGAGTCTATGTATATTATTTGCCAAAGTTGCCATCTATAAAGGCTTCAGTTCAAGAACTGGTTAAATCAATTACAAAAAGGAAAAGGGAAGGCTAACTTCCCACTGTGCTCTAGTCACATTTTTATCAACTGGACAATATGTCCTCTATTTTATGTGTGTTTGTTTAAATACGCTGCTGAATAATTGTTGACTTGTTAACATCCTCGTGCCCACAGCACCATAACCTACATCTAAATGCTTATTTATCCCCCATTTTCTCCATAAGGCTCTTTAGCGCCTTTTCATATTCAGGACCGTCAGCATTTTGCATGGAGGCCACATAAAATAGTGAAATTACCAGCGGAAAGGTCAAAATGTGAAAAGCTTGACACAGATAGGTAAAGAAAAGGCATTCACCAAGAGAGAGCCTAAACAAGAAGATAGAGTGTCTCTGCGTGTGGCCTCTGCTGGTAACAAGCGTCATATGACTATCTATGGGCACAGTGCACACAGGCACATACATACAGGGACTGTTGATTCAGGGGTAAAAGACATTTTGGCTATCATGCTCATTTGTAATACAGAACCTGTGAATAGTAAGAATCAGCCATCTAGTAGCTTTCATTTTGACACTATTAATATGATTTGAAGAAAGGAAATTGTTTTTGTAATATCCATTTTCTTGGATGAGTCCAATAATGGGAACAATACAATTTAATTAAGAGAGTTTTAGACACAGCATGAAAATACCTGGAGCCCGGGCCTGCCTTCCACTAGCTGGCTGCACCCTCATGGGCCCAGCAGGACTTTCAGAGCCTGTGTTTCTACTTTCTAAAATGGAATTAATTGGTCTGAATCATTTTAACGGACCTTCACATGCCTTTTGCTGTTTGCTGACCTTTTCAGTATAATAAAGACGCTCCTCACTAGCACCTAAAAGAAGTGCGACCAGAATGTACAGTAACCTGTTGTTTTAGTGTATATTTTTAGAAGTCCAGTCTAACACTTCTGGTATTCCAAACAATCGAGCAAAAACAGCAGAAGAGCCGGGAGCTCTGACACAGAATGAGAAATTAGAGCTGCAACTCGTCTTTACTCGTGGGCAGTGCTTTAGTTTACATGAGAGCTTGGAATGGATTTCTCTGCCTTAACAATAACTCCTAAAAGATGTGTTTGGTGTCCCTCTTTCATGGAAGAGGGTATAGACTAGAGCGAGGGAAATCAGCAAAGAGACCAAACAGGGGCACACAAGTTTGTCCATGTACCGTCCTGCCTACTAGAGATGGTTATTCTACATCCTAGTTCTTCCCACTGCTCTGGCGAAGAAGGCTGTGGTCCAGGACGACTGCCTGGTCTCTGACCTGATTAATTAGCCTGTTCAAAAAAAAAAAAAAAAAAACCTACCACATTGCAAGCGCTGTGTCCTTAAATACATGTGCCCACTGTGCTTACCTACCTAAGACAGAGCCTTCCCATCTGAATAAGAGAGAAGCTCACAAGGCCCAGAGGAGCTCTTAATAGTTAATCACTGCTGGAGGACTGTCATTTTCTACAGTGATGTCGCCATTAATAAGTTGAGCATGCTCCTCTAAATAACCCCCTAGCCAAGCTCTTGCAGGAACCCTGATTAGACTCAGCAGCTCATACACCATAATAAATGGTATGAAAGCAGGTAAGGACTGGTTTGGGTAGAAGCAAGTGGTCAGCAGCAGTGAGAGATTAAAATGAAATGGGGCCTGAAAATGACCAAAATACATTTCATGCATGCGTGAAATAATCAAAGGTTTCTTAAAATTAAATACATGTGTCCAATTACATTATATTCCGCCTAAAATCCTTCAGTGGCCTCCAGGAATTAAAAATGACACAGAGCCTGCTCCTTTGCTGACCTTTCCTTTTTGTATCACATGAGTTGGCCAGCCTGGGTAGTTGTCCCCTGAAAGAGTCTGGCTGACACGGTCACCCTCTCTGTATGTTATATCCCAGATGCTATTTTTTACCACATTCATGGAAGAAGCTCATGTTCTATCTTGAAAACGCCAAGTGGGATGATTTCACTCCAGGGAGTCTCTTCTGCTCCCTGAAGCAAAAATGAGATGTCCCTCTCTACTGAGAGGGGTGGGAAGGGGGGGGGGGAGAATGGTCAGGTTATAAATCAGTGACAGTGTTTGCCTAGCATTTGCGAGACCCTGGGTTTCATCTTCAGCACCGGGGAAGGGAGCACCCTGAATACCTCCTTAGTGTGAAGAGCCTTCAGTCAACACCCTCTCCATAGTGAATAAAAATACCATATACTTGAGGCTCTGAGGCCTCTCTGCCACCTCCCACCCCTGAAGCAAGCACTCTTAGATTTGGGCCATAGCCTGGTGCTGCTGCTCCCTGAACCCCTGCTGCACATAGCTGACCCATTATCGTACATCACTCATTTCCCTCTGCAAAGTAAAATTTGAGAAACAGTTTGTCCGGGCAATGGAAAGGCCGAATGTCCCATGTTTTCAAAGCACATTGTCACCAGTCCCCTAGTGTCTTGGTCACTGTTTATTGCTGTGAAGAGATACAATGACCAAGGCAGCTCTTATAAAAGAAAACATTTCATTGGAGCTTGTTTATAGTTTCAGAGGTTTGATCCATCATCATCGTGGAGGGCATATGATGGCATGCAAACTGGTGTTGGAGCAGTAGCCAAGAGTGCTACATCCCGATGCACAGATAGAGAGAGACACTGGGCCCTGGTGTGGTCTTCTGAAACCTCAGAGCCCATACTTAGTGACACAGCTCCTCCAACAAGGCTACATCTCCTCGTCCTCCTAATTCTATCAAAGAGTTCCACACCCCTGGTGACTAAGATTTTTAATATATGAGCCTCTGGGAGGCGTCTTATTCAAACTACCACACCGAGTTCTAGATAAAGATCACAGGTGGTCTCAGAGCTCATCCCCGGAAGCACCGGGGCGCCTGGGGCCAGTCAAGGTTCTCCCAGGCTCTGGTAAGCTCTGAGAGGAAGTGGGGCATGGAGAGGCGTGTGTGGAGGGGACAGTTTGGTGTAACGTGTAGGTGAGCTGCTTCCTGTAGGTTAGCCCTCCACAGAGGTCCTGCCATTCCTTCCTAGCCACCAGAGGCCTAACCTGCGCCATCTGGTAGATAACCTGAGAAGTGTCCATAGACGTTAGGACTTGACCCCTCTGGGTTTGCTCATTGATGAGCACACAAAGGGTCAGGAAGGAAAGAAGAGCTCTCAGCAGCCTTTACCTCTTCATTTATTCTGATCTCCACTCCTCCCACTTTGTCTGAACTTTCCTCCCAACTTTCGTGTCCCAACGACTGTGATTTACTGTTTGCTTTGTTTTGCAGTGTTGAGTATGGAACCCAGGGCTTTAAGAATGCTAGGCAAGTGCTCTGTCATTGAGCAGTATCAGATCCCTTTTGCTATCTTTTTTTTTTTTTTTTTGAGCTTTACTGAGTTATACAATCTAGCCTTGAATTCACTGTGTCATCTAGTAAGACCTTCAATTTTCAATCTCCTTGCCTCAACCTCCCAGGTAGCAGATAAATTTCATGTACCATGAAACACACCATTTTAGAGACTGTGGAAATGGTTCAGTCAATAAAGTGCTTGCTATGCAAACATGAAGACCTGACTCTTGATCTCCAGCACCCAAGTGCTATGTACGGAAGTCTTAGTGCTGAGACAGCAGAGATGGGAGAGTCTCTGAGCATGTTGTCCAGCTAGTCTTGCCAAACCAGTGAGTTCCAGGTTCATTGAGAGACCATATCTCAAAAAGTAAGATGGGAGGCAATGAAGGAAGGAATTGATATTGACCTCTGGCTGTATGTGCATATAAACACTTATGCACCATGCACCTATGTACATACACACATGTGCAGGTACACCACACACCAAAAACCACCATTTAAATGCACACTTCAGAGTGCCTGGCCAGTTGAGTTGGTAGAGCATGAAGCTCTATGGTTTTGTAGGCTATCTTATCTCCACCATCTACTTCCGCACATTCCATCACCCTTTGCTAACTGTATCCATTAGTTCTGACTTCTTATTTCCCATCCATTCCAGCTCCTAGAAACTTCTAAATTGCCTTCTGTCTCTGGATTTGCCTGTTCTAAAGATTGTATATAAATAGACTCACATAGTATGTGGCTTTTTTTATGCCTGTATTCTCTTGGTATGTTTCCAAGGCTGTGATAATTAATTTTATTTTCAACTTGGTGGGATTAAAATCGCCTAGAAAAAAGAGCCTCTGGCTGTGACTGTGAGGTTTTCTAGATTAAATGAGTTGGGAAGAGCTACCTCAACTCTGGTGGCACCATTCTGTGGGCTTGGGGCCTAGACTAAATTGAAAGGAGAAAGGACCCTGAGCAGGAACACGTGTAGCTCCATGCTTCCTGACTGTGTGGTCTGCTGCTTCCAGCGCCCACTACCACAGCTTTCCTACCCTTCAACTGTGAGCCCACAGAAACTCCAGTCGCCAAGGCAAACAACTAACATGAAGACCCATCTTTCTGGTTGCACATATCAGCTCTCCATGTCTTTCTATTAATGAATAGTATTTATTTGTATGTACCGGCTAAGCTTTATCAGTCTCAATTGATAGACACGATTTGGGTCAGCTCCACTTTTGCTGTTATGGATAATGGCTGTGTGAGCATACATGCACAAGTTTTTGCATGAACATGCTTAATGCTTTTGAGTTTGCACCAGGCAGTAAAATTGTGTGGTCATTCTGTGTTGACTCTATGAGGAACCGATGGGCCATTTCCCATAGCACTAAAGTATGTTCTTATATTTGTCATGGCACTTGCCACCTTCTGCTTGTTCTCTGGCTGTTTCCTGTGGGCCATGGCCCCCTTATAATGAGTAATACTGAAGGCACAGACCAGAGCCCACATTAATATGTTCTAGTAATGATATAGCATAGTCCTGAGATATAGCACACCAGGAACTTGGAGAGGGGTGTTTATGGAAAGCTAGCACTGCCAGATCACTAAGATTCTTAACACTTGATCTTTCTAAGCCTTGATATTTTCATAGAAAGTTGTGTTACTTCCAGATGTCAGTGAATACCCATAATCCCACTGTATGAGCTTCACTGGGAATTCCAAGTCCATCCACTTCAGTTACATAGTGAAATTCTATCTCAAAGATGATAGATAGATAGATAGATAGATAGATAGATAGATAGATAGATAGATAGATAGATAGACAGATAGACGGATGGAAATGGATGAAAGAAGGCCCAGTGAGCAAAGATCTTCCTGTGATAATAGCTACTTACTAAGTTACCCAAGTTGGCTGTGAACTCACTTTGTTACCTCCCCGTGCCCATGTAAAAATCTGAGATCCTAGCTTCTATCAGCTGGGGGATATCTGGAAAGTTATTTCCTCATTTATAAACCTGAAGAACAGGCACCTGAATAGTACCTAATCCTTAGAATTGCTTTTAATGCTTAGATAAATTACCCACGTAGTAAACTTAGAGCTACTTGTCAGTAAGAACCTGCAAATGTTAGTCTACAGTGGAATAATGGGCAGGGGAGAGGGAGTTCCCATTCAAATTTAAATTTCATGTGACAAAATACCTAACGTGCAGTCTGTCGTGGTAGAGAGGGAGGCATCAGGACCATAGTGTGAGACGATTCATCACATTGTGTCCACAGTCAGAAAGCAAAAGATAGACCAGAAATGCTCAAGGCCTGTCCCCAGTGACACACTTCCTGTAGCAAGGCTCTACCTCCTAAAAGTTCCACAACCTTTCAAAACAGCACCACCAGCTGGGGACATAGTGTTCAAGCATATTTCATACCAAATCACAACACACATCTGCCTGGAAACTTGTAGACTTTGTGAATCTGAGGTGTCTCACTTATCTTTTGGAAAAATCAGTATTGTTGATTGATTTGAAATAAGAAAGTAGGGGGATGCGGAGTTTCCAAAAGTCAGTGTGAACTTTGGGTTGCGTTATCAGGGTTCCCTTACGTCCATCTTGTTCTTACAGTATTCTCTTCACTGAGCCTTGGCCTGCTTCCTGAACGCTCCGCTACTCTGATGGTCTATGAAGATGTTGTCCAAATAGTATCAGGATTCCAAGGTAGGTCTCATATTTAAAAAGAAAAAAGTACTAACATTTGTGCCAGCACTAACATTTTATGGGCAGCCTTCTTCTTACTGGAGGGTGGCCACAGGGAATTTGTCCACAGCTGGGATGCAGTGTTTGGTGTCCCTGTGAGGAGTCTGAATTTCAGTTATTTTATAGGTTGGCTACAAAATTATCTCTTCCAGAACCATTCTTTAAGTCTATGTGGGAAAAGAGAGGGGCCTCCCTTCTCTGCTGCCCATCATCTCTCTATCCTAAGACGAGATTGCTCGTCTTATTTGGGTCACTGACCCAGACCTCCCAAAGGTAGGAAGTAAATGGGTATGGGTTTTTCTTGTCTGCCTCCTATTTTCCAATGTGTTTTGTATGTAGGGTGAACCTTCATCCAACCCTGTTTCTCAAGCTATACTGATAGGGCAGGCTCTGGACGCTTGCTCTCTTCCGATAAGAAACAGGATTCAAATGGGAATAAGTCTCACACAAATGTTTCCCTCTGCCAAGATCATTGTATTCCATCACAGGCTAGAGAATCATCATAATTCCTGGTGTGCTGAGTGCTCTTGTTATAAGATTTATTTGTTGTGATATTTACATTTGGCCTTCATTATTGTAAGGTTCAGTGTTGCAGGTTCATATAAAAAATGTGTAGACTGGAAATATGGCTCATCAGAGTAGTTGTACACAGGACCAGCATGACGTTTTCAGCATCCACATCAGGCAGTTCACAACTGCCTGTAACTTTTGCTCCAAGAGATCTAACCTCACCTTCTTCTGGCCTCATGGGTACCTATACACACAAGTGCATACAGACACACAGATACATAAATAAAAGATAAGTCCTTTATTTAAAATGTATCACAACAGAACATATGTAGACCTTTATTGCCGTCATTCCCTCACAGGACAGAAAACAACTGTTTGCATACTACTTCCAATTTACTGAGTATGATTTAAAGGGCCCATAGCTTATATCTCTGAACTATGCAAAAAGCACTGTGCATTTTTTGTGAGAGACTGGGGCACCTTGGGAATTTTGGTATCATCAAGGGGTGTCCTACATAAATAATATGCAGAAATCAAAATACTTTATTCTTGAGTGATACTACCATGCCATACCCATCATTCTCTATCACACAGATATATGTAGCATTAGAAAATGGAGTATGTTCGTTTATTCATTCATTAGTGGGGAGATTAGGAGATACAAAGAGTTTAATAAACAACTTCTGATTTTGGAAGTGTCTGGCAGCATTTACGACTTGGGTTTGGGAGAGAAAACAGAAACGGGTACAGATTTTGGGTTTTGGTGTCATTTAACAGTAAAGTTCTTGTTTTCTTCCCCCCCCCCCCCGGAAGAGACAACAGCGCTGGGCCTGAGTCTTCCCTGAGCATGTCATGGCCTAAGTCCATGGCCCTTGTACTTACAGTCCATCTTTATTAGCTTTGCTATAGTCAGAGTCACTTGCAGCCTCCGTATTACCACTTCCTCCTCTTGCTATCGATGTGTTCACCAGAAGTAGCAGCTTAGTCTCCTGTTTTGAAACTGCCTTTCCTCATTTTCTTGACTCCATGCCTTGATCTTCTGTCTTGACTTGACCACCCATTGGGAGACTCTGGTGCTGTCTTTGGATCCACACATTCCCCTCAACCCTTTTTCTTCTAGACCAGCCTATGTATGGTCCTGGGTTTCACTATTTTCTAGATATTCGTTGCTCCCAGCCCCCATTTCCAGGGGAGCCTGGCCTCCTGGGTGGAGGCTCAGAGGTAGCTTATTATTTGGCATCTCATCTCGGATATCTACTGAGCATTTCTAACTTGACATGTACGCATTAAGCTCTTGGGTGAGTATAATTTTCTAGAACTTTTGTCTCAATAAATGGCATGAACATGTACTGTAGTTGGTCAGGCTGAGCTTTTCTGAGCTTCCTCTCCCTCCTCATTGCCCCACAACTCCCCAGCATCCTCTCTGAGCACTGCAGAAGGTTTCTGACTAATGATGTTTTCTTGTATTAAAATCGAAACAATTAAGTCAGCCAGTTTTGGTTCCTCAATGGTTCTCTAGTTGTATGTCAATAAAATCCAAATCCTTTATCCTCAGGGCTGCATGGGTTCCCTGGCCCTGAGCTTCTGGTGACTGCTGCTGTCATCCAGAGATTGTGGTTGGTTAGAAACTGGGCTTGGGGGTAGGCACTAAAACATATGTGTTTCCCAGAGAAGGCGGCTCCTTGCATCCGTATTTCCTCTGCACAGAGCTTTTAGTCCCACAAAGTCATTACCAGCTCATCTCTGTCACAGTCACCTGTCATAGACCTGTGTTTTGTACCTGTGTTTTGCTTTATAAAAGTTAAAGGAGAAAATTGTTATCTCCTCTACCTTCTATCCTGTTGTGCATTGCACACTGCCTAGGGTAATGGATACACTGGATTCTCTCATGGTTTCTCAGGCTCCTTGTGACTGCCTCTTGTATTCCTTGCTGTTGCCCACCAGGCTTGACACATAGCTTTCTCCTCTTGTGGCTCTGAGGAGGCTTCTGAAGAGTCCCAGAGTCCTTGTCATGCACTGTCTGTAAGCAGTCACCTCCCTATGCAGCATTTCATGGGACCTTCCTAGACCTCAGGAGTCAAAGAGCAGTTACCAGAAGCCTGTTTTTACAGCCTGAATCACTGCACAGTCCCTTTGCCTGCACATACTTGTCCCTCTGCCCACACATTGTCCCTCTGTGCCCACAGGACCCTGGGGGGATCTCTGTGGGTGCTTCCTGCCAGCACGCTGGTCTACAGTCATTACATTAGGATTGGAATTGATAACAGTCATGAAGCTACACTTCATGTCTTGACTGTCTCTTTTCCCATGTGTCATACACTGAACTGCTGATTTAGTTTTTACGGGGACAATTTCTAGTCCTTTTTCTTCCAAGTTGCCATCCTCACTAAGACATCTCACAGGTCACTGTGATCTGGCCTCAGGCTCCCCACTAAGTGCTCATTTGCATGGGCTGTGTTAATAGCCCAGCTCAGTTTATTCTTCTCCTTTTCATCTGGGCCACCCCACCCCATCTGCCATACTGTCTTTAAGCTCATCAAGGCCTGCCTACAAACACATTCTTCAGACCTTCCTGTATCTCCATTGGAGATATGAGTCACACCTCCTGCCTTGCCATCCAACCCAGCTGGTAAGGGAGAGCCTGGAATAACATGACCTCATCCCTCCTGGCTATGGCTGTTGGGTCTGGAATGGGCACCCAGAACAAGGTCACCAAGCCATGGAGAGGTAAGAATGGTCATGAAACATAGGCTAGGCCCGGCAATAACAAGTATTAGTGCCACGCACTCTGCCTATTCACCCCACAGCCCCGGAGCCTTCAGTGTCCTCTGGTTCCCATCCTCCGATGGCAATAAGTCCCTCTCTCTTACTGCCTCTTTCAACTTTGTGAACAACCCTCTAGCTGGGAGTCCTGAGTCTTTTAAATGGCATCTCCTTTTCCACCATGTTTGATAATGTTCTAACTTAGTTACTTTTCTCTTTTGTGGTGACAAACACCTGACAGAAACAACTTAGGAACAAGAATTTAGTTTGGCTCACAGTTTAAGAGCACGCAGTCCATGGTGGCAGGGAAGATGTGGCAGCTGGAGCCCAAGCCCTGGTGGTTCTGCTTCTTACATCTTGGCAGACTAGGCATCAGAGCACGTGGGCCTGAGGACCACACTGGCTTTAATTCTAAAGTCCCAACTTCCTGCAGGTGGAGCCAACCCCATAAAACATCCCCAGCCCCTCAAAACAGTGCCACGAGCTGTGGACCACTGTGCGTGCAACATTTAACTGTCGTCTGTGCCTTTCCTCATCAAATAAGTTACTGGGTCATCATCTCATTCCTCCAAACCCAGCCCTGTGCCTGCGTCTTGTCAGGTGCCCGGTGAGCCAGAGTAGTCAAGTAAAGAGAAGTGATAATCAAAATCCATCTGCTCTTTGTGCTTCCTGTGTAGACAGTGTCCCCGTGGTTAGTTCCTTTTCTTTTTTCAAGTGAATTGGGGCTGGGGGTACAGTTCACACACACACACAATGGGGGAGGGAGAAATGAAATACAGTTAGTTAGCTTTGTTATAATTAATGGATCAGTAACCATACACCCCTGAATCCTGCGGCTAATCGGAAGCAAAGAGCCATTCAGTCCTTTCTGCAGTCTCATGCCAGTACCAGCTTCCTGGCATTGTAGATATTTGATTAATTTTAAAACGTATCCTACTTTATGATCTTGGAAGGTTTGATTATACTATTTCTTAGCTAAATAGAGTAGAGGCTGGGCAGTAATAACAAGGGGTCATTTTGTTTGATTCAAAGCGTTTTCCTTACTGGAAGGAAAGCTGTATGTAGTTGAATAAATGGGGATCTTTCCATCCGCTGCTAAATCAGTTCCATTCTGCAAAATCAGTATGATACTGAATTTATGAATGAGATATAAAGTTTTTAGCCTCTGGCTGGTCACATTT
Source organism: Phyllotis vaccarum (assembly GCA_033318265.1). Classification (NCBI taxonomy): domain Eukaryota; kingdom Metazoa; phylum Chordata; class Mammalia; order Rodentia; family Cricetidae; genus Phyllotis; species Phyllotis vaccarum. The sequence continues at coordinate 70,950,280 of JARWLC010000003.1, read as the reverse complement.
TGTTACGTGTGTCACTTTTCAATAGGTTTAAATTCTTGCCTGCTCAGAAAAATACAGCACTATAAGCTGTGTTGCTCCAATGGAGTGCCAGCCCATCGTGGAGTTCCCCAAGGTTTCCCAAGCTTGGTGATGGTTCACTTAGTAAACTTCACACCACCCACTATGCGCAAGGTCACAGGATGCTGCATTGTTTTAGATGGCACTAAAGCAAAAGCTCAGAGAGAATCAAGGCCACTAGGAGAGATGGACACCAGGGATAAAGGGGGAAAGAGGCCGTCCTTCCCTGACATGTGCATGACACTTCGCTGAAGGCTTAACATAATTATATCCAAATAAAATACATTAATGAGGGCTTTTTTGTAAAAATAAAAATATTATTCACCTGTCTTTTCTGTAGCTAGACTAGATGACATTCATGAAAATTCTAACCCTGTACACCAATGGAGTAATTTTCATCAGAGTAGGCAGAGTAAAGAACACAGACAAGCTACACAATAAATACATGCTTCTAATAAGGTTGTCATGAGAGTCCAAGGGATCATGCTATTAGTGTTGCCATGGCTTTGTGAAGAAGTCTTAGGACAGTGAGAGGAATGGGGTGGACCCATTGAGGAACTGGCCAGCTAGGGGATTTCCCCAAGAACAAGCTGTGTCCGAAAATGTATTACTTGTAAAATGCTGGCAAATTTCTTTCAGACTTGTCATCAAGACTGATACAACAATGAAAAGAGAGAGCATTTGTATATTGTTTATTCTTAGAGTTTTGTGTGCGTTGCTGAAGAACGGGTTAGTTGAAATCTCCTGGGGATAGGTTTAGTGGAGAATCCAGAAACGAATCCAAGATGCTGAGAGTTGAAGGAGCTCAATGGGTAAAGCACTTGCCACCCACACCTGATGGCTTGAGTTTGGATCTCCAGAACTCATCTCAGACTGGTGCAGTAACACATGTCTGCAGTCCCAGCACTACTACTCGGGATGTGGGAGATGGACTGGAGGCTCTTCAGAAGACTGTGGGACAGGTGGCCTGGCATCGGTAACAGCAAATGACAAGATCCTGTCTCAGATACACAAGGTTGAAGGTGAAAACTGACAGCCAAGGTTCTCAAGGTCTGACCTCCTCATGCACACACTGACACCCAAGGTTATCCTCTGACCTACTCATGCACACACTGACAGACACCCAAGGTTCTCAAGGTCTGACCTCCTCATGCACACACTGACACCAAGGTTCTCCTCTGACCTCCTCATGCACACACTGACACCAAGGTTCTCCTCTGACCTCCTCATGCACACACTGACACCAAGGTTCTCCTCTGACCTCCTCATGCACACACTGACACCAAGGTTCTCCTCTGACCTCCTCATGCACACACTGACACCCAAGGTCTGACCTCCTCATGCACACACTGACACCAAGGTTCTCCTCTGACCTCCTCATGCACACACTGACACCCAAGGTTCTCCTCTGACCTCCTCATGCACACACTGACACCCAAGGTTCTCCTCTGACCTCCTCATGCACACACTGACACCCAAGGTCTGATCTCCTCATGCACACACTGACACCCAAGGTTATCCTCTGACCTACTCATGCACACACTGACACCAAGGTTCTCCTCTGACCTCCTCATGCACACACTGACAGCCAAGGTTCTCCTCTGACCTCCTCATGCACACACTGACACCCAAGGTTCTCCTCTGACCTCCTCATGCACACACTGACACCCAAGGTTCTCCTCTGACCTCCTCATGCACACACTGACACCCAAGGTCTGATCTCCTCATGCACACACTGACACCCAAGGTTATCCTCTGACCTACTCATGCACACACTGACACCAAGGTTCTCCTCTGACCTCCTCATGCACACACTGACAGCCAAGGTTCTCCTCTGACCTCCTCATGCACACACTGACACCCAAGGTTCTCCTCTGACCTCCTCATGCACACACTGACACCCAAGGTTCTCCTCTGACCTCCTCATGCACACACTGACACCAAAGGTTCTCCTCTGACCTCCTCATGCACACACTGACACCAAGGTTATCCTCTGACGTACTCATGCACAATGTGGCATATGCATGCCAATGATCACATTTACAAACACATAATTTTTTAAAGATATTAAGAAATGATGGAAACTTGTCCTGCAGCTCCCATGTCCGTCCCCCCCCCAGATGTTTCATGTTCCTGGATGTCTCTTTATCACAGAGTTATCTGCTGGATACCTCTCTTACCCCACATACACACTACTTTTAGCAACCTCCTTGTTTCTTATTTCATAAGGAGAAATGAAGGTTTCAGGGAATGACATCTCCAGTTTTCTTTTTGTCCCTTCTCCCATAAGTGGTGAGAACATCTCTTCTCTCTGCTTCTTTGCTCTGCCATGGGCACCTTCACATTCCCAGTGGATCCTGTTGCCTTCTCCAACTTTGCTCCATGTATGTACAGAGCCCTGCACCAGCATCCTCTTTGGCTTTTTTATCTCTCGCTGTTACTCAAGGTGTTGTTGACCTTCATGAGAAACCTTTTTATACCCTATTTTTCCTTCAAATGACAACCTTGGTTTCTTTCCTTTGCAAGGTTCGGAAAGATCACCCCTTGTCACACACATGCCATTAAGCTTCCCTAGACTTGGTCTCATGCTGTTCTTCAGAATGCTCTTGCTCAATTCCAGACCTGGGGTCATCAGATCCACCCCTCCGTCACTGTCCTGCCAGGCTTTTCCCTGGTTTCACGACCCCACCTGTTTCTTTCTTCTTACCCCTCATTTCTCAACCAGCTATGATCTCTGCCAGCCAGTGTGTTCATTTCTTCTTAGCTTCTGTCCCGCCGTCTTCCTTCCCTGCCTGCTTCCTATTTTAAAAGTGGGTTTCTACTCTAGCCACCACCACCACTCCGTTTCTGTGTTGACCCCTGGTGTCGCTGCCTTTATTTGTATTTCTCACTTGATCCTTTTTTACAGCAGGTTCATCCTTAACCTCTTGCCACCGCTGGTCATTATTCAAGGGCAGACCAAGTGAAATCCAAGGTTTTGAACCAGAGGCGCCATGCCCTTCACAAACCTCCCGTCACCAAGACAAGAGCCTGTGCTTGGCTCACACGTACTTTCCCAGTCTTCCCATCTTGCAGTTCTGCATTTTCTTCTCTGTTATCTGGTTTCATCTGCCCCTTTACAGCCCTCCAGACAGGGACCACCTAGGAAACTTCCTCCTGGGCAACCACTCCCTCATTATTAAAGTTGATCTTGTATTTTTGTCGTCTCCTTATTCTGGGATGTATGATACTATAATAATCAAGTCATTTGCTCTCTGCCTCCTCCAGGAATGTGTTTTGTCCATTGTTTATATGTCATGTGTCCACTATACATGAGACTCTTCATGTGAGTTGCTTAAGTTATGAAGATTCATAGAATATAGAGTAACAGGTTCTCCACTGTGTTAATTTTACTGGGACACTTATCAGTGTCTGGGGCCATTCAGATAGTGACATCTTGGAGACTGCAACTGGCATTTGGTGGGTAGAAATCAAGAATGCTATTCAATATGGTAATATGCACAGAACTTCTCCCAACAAAGAATTTGTGGCCTCAAGGTGTTAATGGTCCTAATCTAGTTTCAATTAAATCACAGCATCATTAGAAGCATAGCAACTTGTTGGGTATGTCTCACCACACTCAGTTACATAAATATTACTGAGTAGCAGATATATACTGTGTGTTCTCTTTCTCATCATGCCGCTGATTAAGAAGTACAAATGTTCACATAAATGTAATACAAGGTACAGTGAGATTCAAGACCGTAAGAGAAATACAAACAGACCGTAGAGCTTAAGATGGGCTAGAGAGAGGTTACATAGAAGATTTGAGATGCGTTTGAATGATACATAAAGTATGAAAACAGACACATGACGGAGTTTCGACATGGGACACCATGACCACATGCATAGAAACAGCCCCACAGTCCTATTTAGCCAAATGATGGAGGAGGGTTGGTCATAAATAGAGCGGCTATTTTGAGATACACATTATGATAGGAAAGAATGCCAGATGTGAGTTTTCTACATTTTCCAAGCACATTGATGTTGGCCAAGTTACTTAACCTCTTTGGGATTTAATTTCTTCACCCAGAAGGGCAGGGTGGAATTCCTTCTTCTCAACCTGGTGGTTGTTTGTAAATTCTAAGGCACTGAATTGGGCCTCTCTTTTAAGAGATGATGTAGTAGTTTGAGTCTATCTTGATCTACATATGTTTAATGTTTGGTCAACATGCATTTGCTAAGTGGTGAAGACTGATGTCTTCTGAGCAGGAAAAGCACATGGTCAGAGTGGCATCTCTGACCAGTCAAGGTGGAATGGAAAAATGAAGCAGAGGGTTAGTTGGGAGACTGTTGAAGCAAAAGGTGCTGTCTAAGTCTCTTAGTGTGGAGGAAGAAGGGAGGAAATGCTACCAAAGGAAGAGTAGCCGGTCTTGGCACTTGAGTTTCTGTGTAAGATGTTAGGAAGGGAAAGTGACATAGGCTTATTAAATGAGAGACAATATACCCTGGTCCTGGGAAGCCAGATAAGTGTCTGCAGGTGTGGGCCTTAGATCCCAGAACTGGACAGGACTGAGGTTGTACAGGGAGACCACTGAGAAGAGAACAGAGACACAGCAGAGGTAATGGATAGCAAGAGGAGGGAAAAATGCATGAGAACTTGCAAATAGGGATTTTCGAAGTCTGCTGAGAATCAGAGGCCAAATATGAATGCCAAGAAAGAGGGACTGTGGGTGAGGCTGAGGAACACTGTGGCCCATTGTGAAGAGTCGGGGGTGAGGGGGATGAAGACCGTGAAGCGATCATGGGGTTTGTAGATTATACAGTGGATCTTGCCATCATGTGTTGTGGGTGAAAGCCATGTCACTGAAGGCTAGATGGAAGAAGACGGGCATTCATGTGAGAGGAAAACAGAGTGAAAGGCATGCCTTTTGTAGCTAGGGAAGACATGAGCATGTTTATTGCTGAAGGAGGGATCACCAGCCGACGAAGAGATTGTGGCCAAAGGCAGGCACAGTTGGTAAAGGTTCTTCATGGCATAAAAAAGGAAGCAGAATTTAGGATAGGGTTTGGTCTGACCTTGGGTGAAAAGAAGAGAATAGGGAAAAATAAATTTAGAAGTTTAGAAAGGAAACGTAGGCGATCTGCTGGTTATGGTGAGTCAGGATGTAAGCATTTGAGAAAAAAGGATGGAGCCTTCAGTCTGAGGAGAAGAGAGGGAGCTCCAAGCAGCTGCTGATGACAGGCAGGCTGGTCCACTCCCTTCCTGCTCCCAGACAATCACATGAAGATTTAGCAACTCTAAAGAAAGACGGGCTAAAGATCACAGCATCTTCCCCCAGCCCCACACATGCCCACTCAGGCCCTATTTACACTGTGGCCTACTATAGCCTATATATACCCTTAGATTCCTTAGATAGCTCTGGGCCATTTCACCAACTGTAGGTTTTGCTTGAACGTGAGGGGGTGTGGGTCCCTAGGCAGATGGCATCTGTGCCTTGCCAGTCACAGCAGGTGTCAGTTTAGCTGGACCTGCCATGACCTGTTCTTACAAGCCTGCCCCACCCTAATCCTATGCATGCCTACCTTCCAGCTACCACAGATGGCCCTGGTTGTCTGGTGACATCCAAGATTCTCCTGTACAAAGAAAGGAAGAGACAAGAGGTAGCATACAGAAGTGGGGCAGACGGAGAGATGCAAAGAGAATCATCAAAGTGCATGCAGTACACATGCCCCCCTCAGAGATGAGAAGGGATGAGAGAATGGATTTCAGTGAGGTGCCAAAGGCCCTGGGCTTTGCTTTGTGGTATCTATGGGTCCTACTGCATTCACTTCCCTAAGTTCTTGTTGGAGAGATGTCCTGGATCCCAATGAATCTCCACCTGTCTTTTAACAGCCTTCCTTTTCCTGTCTGAGTAATTGTCCACTGCTCCATCAGAGGAGCCTGCACCCAAATCTTAACTTTCCCATCTCACCAATGTTACACATGGACCCGGAGGGATACATATATTCCTCTCTGTTCTTGGATACCTGGTCTGGATTCCACCTTCCTCCTTTGCTCCCATGAAGTCCAGCTCCCTCTTGTCCCTATCATGTTTAGATGCACCATGCTTTTTTTCATATTAACTGGGTTCTTTCCCCTCCTGACCGTGAAATGTAGACACCTCCTGGTAACACACTAGCTGAATAGCATCAGCAGCTGCATTAGCCATTACTGGAAAAAGTCATCTTGTGTAGTCAAGATGAGGAGATGAAAAGTGAGGTGTTGACTTTTCACCTCAGAGAGCTCAACGGAAATGGAGAACAAAAGAGGCATACAACCTGTGCAGCCCAGTGGGCAAAGAGCTAGAGCAGACAGCTCCCAGCGGGGCCCACAGCACCAGTAAAGGCCGGAGGGATTTGGATTGATTGCGAACCAAGAAGACAGCAGAGTTCAGAAGACTGAACTAAGAGATGATGGTGTAAGGAATCCATGGAGGCTGGCACTTTGTTTTAGAAATGAAGATGGCATGGGTAGCCTGGCATTAGACTAACAGTATGTGTAGCCAGGTGGCCAAATAGGGGAAGCAATGACTTTGGGCCATGGCTCCCTTAGCTTTGGGACTGAGCCTGTATTTTACTGGCCTTTGAGGAAGGTAGTTGATGAGCGGCTTTGAGCAGGTAGCCCAGAGAGCCCAGATAATGGCTGTAAGTCCTTTGGGCTTCCATGGCCTTGGTGCCTTAGTTTTATCAATTCTCTGAGCTCTGAAACTCCCTTACCAGAGAACATTCTAGGAAGGCTACCACACTCTGATCCTAGAAGTTCAAAGGGAACCTGGAAAGACTTATCTCTGTGTGAGGCTGGTAAGCAGGACCTCTGTGCATTGTGAGGAGGAATAGAGGGAACCCTCAGCTGAGCATAGCAGAATGAAATCAACCCAAGCTCCATAATTTTAATTTTAAGGACAGCTTTGCCAGGCTTATACAAAATTACTTTTTACCTTTATGTCTGGTGACTGCCACCACAATATTAGGTAAAAATAGGGATCGTGATAACATCTGGAGAAAGGTTAACTGTAAGTGACACCACAAGGTAGCTGACCAGGTTATTCCAGCGGTCACACAGAGGGATGGAGCCAGAGGAAGAGTACCGCTTTGCATCCTTGCCAAATCTGAAACATCATCTGTGTCAAGAAAGAAGCACTCCCGAGGAGCAGAGTCTGTGTCACACAGCAGCTTCCTCAGGAAGAGGGACAGGGAAGGGGGGAGGGGGCTCCTGTTTGCATTTCTTCCCAAGACTGTATATTGCAGCCCCTTGTCTGGCTTTAGTTTGGTCAGTAGTATTAGACCAGATTTTTCCGGAAAGTTGGAGAATGATTTTGTAACCATATCAAAGCTTATCCTTATAAAAGCTTATCTCTTGCATTCTTGTCTAAAGAGATTAATTGCCATTTCCTTGCTTCATTTACTCAGACTCTCCCAAAATGTTACCCTATCCATAGCCAAATATTGCACAGTGGAAAAGATTGGTCGCAAATAGAACTTGGGAAAAGCTTTTTGTTCAAAACCTAAATAACATCCTGTGTCAAAACAAATGTGACAATGGGCTATTGTTTCTCGCCCCATAATAGCATGTTGTCACATCCCTGTGTCCTGGATGAATGAAGGATGGCATGCCATGTGGGAATGAGCAGGGGTGGGGGAGGAATGTTAATGCCCTAGAGAAGCCTTCATGACATTGTCTAAAATGGAAACAGTTCCTAACTCAGAGGTTGATCCTTACAGGTGCCCGGCCACAGCCTCGTGTTCATTTCCAGAGAAGGGCTTTGAGGTTGCCCGAGAACACCAGCTACAGTGACCTCACCGCCTTCCTCACGGCCGCCAGCTCCCCGTCAGAGGTAGACAGCTTTCCTTATTTGCGAGGATTGGATGGAAACAGGACAGGTAATTAGAGCTTCTTCTCTTTCAGGATGGGCCTTATTCTTTCTCTGTGGGTTTTGGATTTGGCAAGAGATACTCACATTAAGTAGAGAGGGGAACAGAGCCTTGACCTAGCAGGTTCTGAGTTGATATTATTACCTTTTACCAGCTTACAGAGACATTCAGTCTTCACCACTATAGAATGGCGCCTTTGTAAATGGGCTTCCTTGAGCCCTTCAGCAGTTGCCTGGTGCCTGAAGCACCTTCTCTGGACTAAGTATTTCAGCTCAATTAAAATTGTAAAATTTTTTTTAAGTATGAGATCAGAAATAGAGGGTTTCTACCCCTCTGATCTCTCTGGATAGTCCTCTTACCTCCAGATTGTATTGTTGGTACCACAATGTCTCACCTAGTTGTCCAGCAAGAGACGCTTAGCCCCACCCTCTAGTCTATCACGTGCCCCAGCTGGGAGGGGAAGGGTTGGTTCCAGCGACATCATAGATGAGCACTGATATCCCATGCTGCACTACAGATGGATACTGAGGTGTGGGCATTGTTTGCCAGTTCTTGCTGTGGCCATCATCTTTTACCTGCCACCTTCTCTGCTTTTGGATGCTCACCCTCTTTTCCTTTCAAAGGGGATTTGAGAAGGTCCCCGAAGGAGGCTCTCCAAAGACTGCTGGAAAGGAAGCAGGCTTTGGAGTTGTTTTGGAATCTTCTGGCTGATCACTAAGTCTGTTCGGTCAGCATCACTAATCTGACAAGACACAGAACTTAGAAGATCAGAGAAGCCAAAAGCCACCAGCCAGAAGAAGAGTGATCATTTCTTGCCAGAGAAAGACCAAAGCTGTGCCTTCCTCCTCTTGGGTGACAGCATAGTCCTCCAGCCTCCAGCTACAGGAGAGGGTCCGGGTCTTTGAATTCTAAATCAATCAATCAGTCTCTCTGGGTATCTATCTCTCTTTCTCTCCCTCCCACATGCCTGTTCGTCACCCTTTATGTTTTCAACATGGCATGAAATGGAAAAGCATACATTAGTGTTAAACACTGCTAGGCATGTTGCACTTCCCAGGGATGCTTTGATTAAAACTTCCATAATTTTCCAAGATTTTACATGAACTGTGATTCTGAAAAGGCTCATAAACCTTAGACATTTCATCCATTTCTGTAGCTTCTGAATAAATTTCTAGTTGGAGGAACGGCACTTGGTGACATATTGTTTTCTTTCATCTGTGCTTCTTATTTTGAGAAATGTCTCTCCAGTTATTGAGGACTGATGGCATCATCAGAATGTCAGTCATTTGCCATCAAATGGATGTGTAGTAATCATCTATAGCAAACTTTCTTGCAGGAAAAACAAATCAATTCAGAAACCTGGAGACTTGTAGTCTGAGGTCCTCCTAGGCTCCATTCCTTTTCCCTGATGAAGAGAAACATGGTGAAGAGGAGGAGCTTCCCTCGGAGCTCACTCACGCTGTGTCTCTCTTCCAGCAGCACTTGAATAAATTATGAAACCTGAGAAGACCAGGGAATGAAGAACACAAAAGCACAGGACTATTGATTTTTTTAGAAGCATGTTTTATTTTTAAAAATCAGTCTGTTTCAGAGGGAAGAAAAAGGGTTGGAAGGTGACATTAAACTGCTTTTCCACTGACCTAATTGATCAGTTGGCCTGAGAAAGGATCAAATTTCTCTGAGACTCACTAGGAGAGCCAACCCATGGTGTAGCTGTATGTATCCTGGGAGGCTCCATGGGACAGAGAAACTGGAGGGCGGGAGTTGCTGCTGGCTGTGGATTGGCTTACAGTCAGGCTCGCTTTTGCCCTGTAGGCACTTTCCTTGTCCTACACAAGCTAAAGATATCCTGCTTTCTAGAATCACACTCTTCTCCTGGTCCCTAAGAAAGCACAAAATCCATACTATTCCCATGGGTCTCAGTGAAACGGCCTCCACTAACTGACTGATCCAGGGAGACAGAGAGGCAAAATGACTAAGAAATAGCATTTTTGCTGACCCAGAAAAGTTGCTGCAAGATGACCTCATCTGTTATCTGAAATGCCTGAACGCTGAAGTGTTTTGAATTATGAACAGTTTGGGATTTTTTTTTAATATTTGCATAAACTTCTCCAGAAGTATTGTGGCACCTAACCTTTGAATTTCAGAGAACTTCAGACTTCAGCCTGGTACTAAAACATGAAGACAAAGACAATCCTCAGGGCTGGGTAAAGCCCACCTTGTTAAAGCAACCAATTGACCAGAAGCCTAAACGAACACCATCCAGTGGTTCTTGCCCTCCCCCACCCTGGCCTGGTTGGCCTGACACCTGTCTTTACCTGGACACAAAGGGCCAGGTAACATCAAGGCAGAGCAGGAAGGAAGGCCTAGCTGTACACAGGACTCAATGTCTTGTGTGCCATTGGAATCTCAATCGAGATGTGGAAGAGAAATAATTTTGGCCTCTAAGACTGAGTCACTAGAGAATAGAAGTAGGAGGGTAGAGGGAGAGACGTGGGCGTGGTGTAGGGTGGGATCCTGCATTTCGCAGAGCACTCAGAGAGGAAAGAGACTCCAGAAAGCAGAGGTGAGACCTACATATCTTAGAACAGCTCCTTCCTTCCTCCCTCCCCCCTTCCTCCCTCCCCCGTCTCCCTCCCTCCCTTTCTTTCTCCCCTCCTTCCTTCTCTGCCTCCCCCTCCCTTCCTTCCTTCCATTTCTCTCTTCTCTTCCTTTTTCTTTTCCTGTCTTCAGGATCCTGCTGTGTAACCCAGGCTGGCCTTGTATTGGCATTCCAGGCTAACCCTACCAGGTGTGAGTACCTAGTGCTGAGCCAGGTGCCCACCTCAGCTGGAGCTCTTTAAAGGTAGTGGGTAAGAACAGGAAGCTAACATATCACTTTCAGTTAATCTAATCGTGTCTGTGCCATATACTTCTGAATGCATACAGCTGTGAAAATATTTATGTCTGAACATTCAAGAGGGCATTTCACCTACCCTCTATCCTTAATTGTGAAGATAAAGAACCCATCAGGTTCCAGAAGTCCATCTCCCTAGATCAGGGAAAGGCAAGATGAAGAGAAAATAGAATGTAAAGACACTGAGGAGGGAGACTGGAGGTGCTCCTTCTAGAACTTTCTGCTTACCTGTTTGCAAGCAGCTTCTGCTGGCCTGCTGCATGGGGCTTAGCAAAATAAAACAGCATTTTGTAGTTGGAAACCTTATGTCTGTAATGTTTAAACAGCACCCTGTGAGTTACCTAATGTCTCTGGGGTTTGAATACTATCTTGTTGAAAGGTTCTGACATGGCAGAAAGCAATCCAGGGCGGGCCTGGCTCTGATCTTGTTACCTTAAAGCTGTGGGTATGCGTATGTCTCAGTTCCAAATTGAAATGGTTTCTAAAATAAAAGAGTCCTGACCTTGACTCTGTGATTCCAACTTAAATCTTTTGAGGAAATCTTTCAGCAGGCATTTGCCATCACGGAGAAACAGAACTGGATGTATAATGGTCATTTTACAAATTACTCTATGGAGGACTTAGCTGTCAAATAGTTGTTGAGACTCACTAGATTTACTTTGAATATTTACTCTTGGTCCATATTGGAGATTGGGATAAGCCAATCTCAGATAGGTAGGTTAATATATAGGAAGCATATATACTCATATATACTCTATGTAAACATACTTATAATCTGTCTTTCTGCTTAATAATAAGGCGTAGTATAAATAGAAATAACAGTAATAAATAAATTATAAATAGTATTTCATAAGTGTTCCTGTATTTAAAAATGTCTTAACATTTTTATCACTAAGAAATTCGTCCTATTAAGGCAAAGATTATGACAGAATGTATTTTGTGTGATATTGTATTTCACTAAAGAAAAATCTGAGATGGATCCTTAAGTGTATAAATATCACTCCTGTATGCATTTCTTAATTTATCTGTAGACAGTCGTTAAAGCACTGGCTTGGATAAAAGTTCTCTAATGGAGAATAACCGGGATATCAAATTCCTTTTAAACAGACCAAAATAACAATGGCAACTAAAAGAACACATACATATTCATGTTTGGGTTCCAACTCTGTGTTCCCTGTAGAAGTAGCTAATATTTTTTAAGCAGTCCTTGATGAAATTTTTTGCTTAAAATATGGCTTATAAAATATGTGTTTTATGATACTGACCTGTTGCTAGTGCATGAAGCTCTTTATCTTGTATTAGAGAAAAACCTTTTACACCGTGATTATACTCACAACCTTTGAGAGGCTGAGGCATGGTGATCATGAGTTCAAGGCCATGGGGTGAGACCTTATCTTAAAGAAGGAGGGGAAAGGGAGGGAGAGGAAGACAAAGGAGAATGGGCACAGCAACACAGTTTTTACAACTGGCAGACTTGAACCTCAGCTCTGCCATTAACTAGAATATGCCCTCTAGAAAGCTACTACCACATGCAAACCTGTTTTTTGTAAAATGTGGGTTTGAACTGCCTCATGAGGTTGTGGGGTGAGGATTACTGACATTAACGGAGCCCCTGAGAGTAGAGCCTCTTCTTGGTACATGGCAGTAGCAATTGTTTTTCCTCAAAGGATTGCTGTCACCTCAGGTCCTCTGTGCAAGTGATGGACAGACATACTTCTCCCTTCCAGGAAACAGTACACGGTATGACTTGACTCCCGTCACAGCCGTCAGTGTGCACTTGCTCAGCAGTAATGGAACACCGGTGCTGGTGGATGGCCCCATCTATGTCACTGTGCCCTTGGCCACTCAGAGCAGTCTGAGGCACAATGCTTATGTCGCAGCATGGCGGTTTGACCAGAAGCTAGGTAAGCAAGAGTGAGCATTCCCTCTGGAGTTTGATATTTTTCTTTTCTATGTTTTTTTTTTTTTTTTGATTTAAAGTTGGATCTTTAAAGGTTGTGAGAACTAAAATTAGCTTTCCTAATCTTCGTCCTTTTAGTTTTTCTCAAGGTTCCATAATCTCTCTTGGTTGTGTGCTCTCTCTCTCTCTCTCTCTCTCTCTCTCTCTCTCCCGAGTAAAGGAAAAAATTAAAAATATTTCCAACATGGTTTGAAACAAGGAAGTCTGCATGATCCTACAACCTAGTGAAAGATGCTATTCTATTTTTAATTCTCTTAGACATTTTTCTGTACACATGTGCACGCGTTATCAGTGGCTACATAAGAAATTACCCTAATAATTATCAATTTAGGATAGCAATGAACATCCCCTGTCTCATAGTTTCTGAGGTGCAGGAGTCGAAGTATGGCTGATGGCAGGGGCTCAGGCTCAGGGCCCCAGAAAAGCTACAGTGGCCCTGTCAGCCAGAGCTCTGTGCAGCTTAGGCAAGGCTCAGGACTCTGCCATAGTCACTTGTTGACTGTAGTCCCTGCCAGTTGTTGGTCAGAGATGTCCGCTCTTTGTGATGTAATCCTCTGCTTAAGGCTCCTTACAACATGGCAGCTTACTTTCCTCTGAGCCAGTGACATAACAGATAGTGATGTGGAAGTTTCTCAGATACTTCAAACCGAAGCTATGCAGCCTAGGAGTGGTCCAGGCAGGTTAGTGGACGTGCTATCAGAACTGTCCTGCTTGGTCATTAAAGCGGTGTCAGTCTCTTCCCACAACAGTGTTATTCCACTGTTTCAGTTGGAATGATGCAGTCTCCCACTCTGTTAATATAGCATGATTCAGTTCATCACTCCCTTACACTTAGGAGGGGAAACAGACTATTCTAATGTGGTAAATACACTTGTAGCTAAATGTTTGAATGTTTGTGCACAGCCTGAATTATTTTTTAGAGTGTCTTTTAACTATCAATATAACAGTTAAACCATGTACGAAGATTAGTGAAAGTTTTTGTTTGTTTGGCTTGGTTTTGGTTTTTTTGAGACAAGGTTTCTCTGTGGAGCCCTGGTTGTCCTAGAACTAGCTCTGTAGACCAGGCTGACCTCAAACACAGAAATCTGCCTGCCTCTGCCTCCCAAGTGCTGGGATTGAAGGCATGCACCAACACCACCTAGATAATGAGAATTTTTATATAAAACAATATTTTTAAATACTTAACTTCTTAAATTAGTCAAGACATTAGCAATTACACTTGAAAATAAATATCTTTTGGGCTTTCATGGAATTTTGATTTGTAATTTCCCAACTAATTAATAGACTTCATAGTAACTTTTAAAGATTGCTTCAGTTTTAATGACTATATTAAAGTCGACATTGCTAGGTGAATAGTAGCAGTGTATTCCTATAGACTGCATTTCTTAGGTAGGGTTTCTATTGCTGTGATAAAACACCATTACAAAAGCAATTTGTGCTTGTAGCTTGTGGTCCATCAATCAGACTTTCTTGCCAGATATACTAATACATGCTGAAATCCCAGCATCAGGAGACTGGAGCAAAGGGGTTCCCATGAGTTTAAGACTAGCCTGAGCTACACAGCAAGACCATGTCTTAAGACAAAAGGAAAAAAAAAAAAGCAGCATTTCTCAGACTCACCTTATTGTCTTTCTCTGGGTTTCGGATGGCTAGGCTGGAAAGCCATCTTACCAATTCCTTGCATCATCTGGCTCCCTCCCATTTTCCCCCTTTCCCATTGGGCCTCTGTGCTGCTGCTTAGGCTACCCTCATAGTCAAAGACTTCTCTCCTGTGTGGTGCTTTCTCAGAACAGCTTGTAAGGAGCTTGGGCCATTGCATAGCACACAGGTTTTTTTGGAGCCAGGCCCTGCCTGTCCCTCCCTCCTTCTTAGTCACTGTCCAGACATACTGACTCTTCCCCAAACTTACTGAGTCCTCCCTCAGGCCTTGTTACTTTACAAGCAGACCCTTCAAATCTGTTCTGGTTCATATCTCAAATGTTCTCCCTGTGTCTTGTGCTAAAAGCTTGATTCTTGGTATATGGTAGAATTGGAAGGGGCTCACACCTTTAGGAGACAGAGCCTAGGGGGAGGAAGTAGGTCACTGGAGTATGACCTTGAAGGACCCTGGTCTCTTCTATTCTCTAATTTCCAGCCACCCACAATGGTGTAAGCAGCTTTGCTTTGTCATGTGTGATTTACCATGATGAGCCATGCTACCCCAAACCTAGGAAGCAACAAGCCAACTGACCATGAGCTAAAACTTAATGAACTATGAACCAAAATATATCTTTTCTTCTTTTTAATTGTTTAGCTGAGGTATTTTGTCACAACTTTGTAAAGCTAGCTAAAATCCCTTTCCCTAGGTATCACTGAACCTCTTTTGCACATTTGTTTGCCCAGGGGTACTAGCAATGTGTGGAGAAGTGACCGTGTACTTGCTTAGCCATTGCCTGTTCCTGTGGTGTCCTATCTGCCTTTGAATGATCAAGAAAAGTTCCTGGTTAAAGTCCTTATTGATCATATAAGGATATTAGAGCATTTAAAAAAATCAGAAAAGGAGCTGAAGAGTTGGCTCTTCTGCAGAGAACCCAAGTTAAGTTCCCAGCACCCCATAGAGCAGCTCAAATCACCTGTGACTAAATCTCCATAGGACCCAATATCCTCTTCTGTCCTTCACAAGCACTTCACACATACACACAATTAAAAGTTAAAAAACAAATTATTTTTAAAAGTCAGAAGAATAAGATATAACATTTGGAAACAAGATGGATGATAGAATGTGTTCTCTCTCTCTCTTCCTCACTCACTCGCTCTGTGTGTGTGTGTGTGTGTGTGTGTGTGTGTGTGTGTGTGTGTGTGTGTATGTGTGTATACATATGTATACCATTCAGGTGCAGGTGTTGGTGAAGACTGGAAGAGAGGTCCCATCTGGAATGTTATTTGACATAAATCCAGGGTGTGGTTATCTTCCCCAAGAAGTTGGTCTTGGGAGATTTCAAATCCTCTATCTCTGCTGCATTTTTCTACAATTTTAGCTACAACCTTCTACCAAGTTTTCCACTGTAATTGTGGCCCAGCCTCCAAGACAGCTGTAACCATTTCTGTTCAGTCTTTAGGGATTATTCTGTTACAAATTGACCAGTAATTTAACATTTGCATTACGAATGGTGAGTGCATGCCATATATGACTGTTACTTCCCTGAATCTCCTTAAGTCTAATATTTGTACTGGAATTCATTCAGCTTCTGTACAGTTTCTATCATTTGGCAATTCCTGTAAGGTTACTGGATATACTAAGGTTGGCTGTTTGAAAGCCTTGGGCTGTTTTTCTGTAATCTTATAAAGCAGTGTTGAGATTGGTTCTTTAAATTCCTCTGTCTAGGTTTGAAATTTTTCATGTTCTCCTTTAATAAGGTTTTTAGGACTTCCATCTTGGCATTCATATTAACTGACTTTTTAATCATAAAACAAATAATCAAACAAATAATATTTATAATAGACATATGATAATCCCACCCACATTATTTATCTTTTCCTTTACTGGTTCCAATTTCAAGCTATCTAGAGTAATATCAAACAAAGACCAAACACCTTTCATCATAATACTGTTTCCCACTTTTAATGTGGGGAGAAAAAAACCTCTTTTTCGGTCTTTAACTCCCCTTTTTTAGAAATCCCAGTTTGACTCACCCAATTAGCTGTCAGTGACAATTCTGATGGCTGTGAAGTGGGCAGCTACCTAGTATAGTATCAGCCCAAGGAGGGGGTCCAGAAAAACACACACACAACACACACACAACACACACACACACACACACACACAACCCACCAAGAGAGGGAAACTGCTGTCCAAAAACTCACCCAGGTTATTCTGGAGAAGAAACATGTATGTCTGGCTCTGCCTAAGGTGGAGGCTAACTTCGAAGAAAAAAATCTAGCCAGCTGGGTAGTGACCCCAGCCATGTGTAGCTCTGGCCTATGTAGCCTTTTCACAAATTAATGCCTCAAAAGTTGAGCACTAGATATTGCATGAATTCTAGTTAGTATTATAATTTAAAACCCAGATCCAGAAATTTGGGGAAGTTGGAATATCAGAGAGAGGGAACAAACCACAGCCACTTCTCACTCAGCCAACTTCTCAGGCCAAACAGGTTAAGTCCTGTCTGCAGAGGTCCTCAGCCTGACTGGTTGCTCAGACAGAATGGCTGAACTTCTTTTCTTTCCCTGCTCAGCTATTTTACTTCCTGGTTCAACTCCCCTAGAACTACAATTAAAGGTATGAGCTACTACCGCCTGACTGTTGGGCCTTGAACTCACAGAGGTCCAAATGGATTTCTGCCTCCAGAATGATGGGATTAAAGGCTTGGGTCACCACTGCCTGACTTTCATGGCTTGGCTCTATGGATGTCTTGTCCTCTGATATTCCAGACTATTTTTATTAAATATACAATATATCACCACACAGTTATACACTGGAAGCTGAAAAAGACAAGACCAGGAAGTGTTTTTAAGTTTTGCTTAGTGTCCATATTGTCGTCAAGAAAATGGTATCTGTGAGGTGATGGCATATCGTTCATTTTGATACACATTAAGTCATGCTCCTTAAGTATATAAAACTTTTATCTGTCAGTTATGCTCAGCTAAAATGGGAACAAGTAAACATCAAAGCAAGATCTTAGAACATGTGAAAAGGATATAAAATGTATAGACACATACACACACACCCCCAAATAGTTCCATTGGAACGCAGCCATATCTGTTTGTTGGTGAGTTGGCTGTGAGTGTTTTCATCATGTGACACCCAGTGAGTATTGTCACGGTAACACCAACTCATGTCCCCACAAACCAATCTTGTGGCTACTGATCTAAACACCATAGCTAAGTAAGCTCTCTCGTTTACAATATGAAGTATTTTCTCTGTGTGAAAGGTGACAAGGGTGCTGGCTCAGCTGCCGCCTAGTTTCCTGTCAGCTAAGCAGACTCCTGTATTTCCAAAGTGACAGCTGGTATTCAGGGTGGTGGGCATTCGCCATAGGGTGGGACTTACAGAGCTTCCACCTCTCTCAGTGTGGCTTCTGTGTGAAAGATAAAACCACACTTTTAATACTGATGAAGAGACTTTGTGTTTAACTCTGACTCAGATCTTGTATTTGAATGGATAACCATAAAAGTGCTCTTAGAAAAGAACTTAGAAAAGTTCTCTTGGTCACATCATTAGAGGGGTCAACATTTAATGTGGCCATTTAGTCATAGCTGCCTTTTAAAAATATCTTTGAAGAGGCATTTTATTATTTTAAAATGGTGTTGGGTGCAGGTATGAGGGTGGGGTGCATGTGGAGACTAGAAGACAACATCTGTCTTCTAGAGCTAGAGTTACAGGCTGTTGTAACTATGTATGCATAACCTATGTGTGTGTGAGGAACCAAACCTGGATCCTCTGAAAAAAGAGCCAATGCTCTTAACCACTAAGCCATCTCTCAACCCCCGGCTATTTTTAATGGCCACAGTTGTTTTTACTTTTTTTTTCCTGCTTTTGAAGCAAGCAGAGAATTTTCCAGTATAAAAATTAGCATATTTATATTTCATCCCCTGTTCATCAGATAGAGGATGGCCTAATAGATTAACACATTATCCGGATACATGGATTGGATTTTATCGACCATATTACAGCACTATGAGTTGGCTTATTACCATATATACCATCAAAGGACTTGTTTGAAGAAGTACACCGTGCATGTTCTACATTGAAACATTTGCATGGACTTTCTCTGTGTTGTTTTGGAACGCCACTTGCTTTACACTGCAAAGGAGACTCAGCCTGATAGATATAGGGCTATCTTTTGAGGAATTATCAGGATTCTCTAACTTCAGATCTTCTTGTGCCATGTCCTATGGCCCACAGAGGGGGCACCTCATGAAAGTGAGCAGTGTCCACCCTTTGTTAGTTGTGTGCGGGAGTCAGTTTGGCCTTTAACAATAGCAGTTTCCCTACCCATGCCTGGGGAAGAAAGTTAGTCATGGCAAATATGTGTTAGCTGGGTTTTTCTGGTCAACAAGGGCCAATTGTGTCCACTGCCTTTTATGGACATTTATCCTTTCCTCGGTGTATAACTAGGGCAGCAGATGGCTTTCTGGAGTATGGGGTTGTAAGACAGGTTGCCCTAGGGAATGGTCACTTATGAATAAACAAACCAGGTCAGTGGTTTGAATTGAAAGTGACTGATCCTGAATAATCAAAACATCAATAATGTTTTAGATTTTGGATTTGTATTCCTGTGTTTAAGGGTCACATGATTTATTTGAATCCTCTTACTCCAGTGAAATGATAGAAAGAAAAAGCCTTCCCTGAGAGTGAAGCACTGTTGTGAAATCCAGTTCTAACTGCCTTCCCAAACGCAGCAGGCAGAGTATGAATGGGTTGCTATAGAAATGGTGTCTACTGAACTGGCCTCTTATCATGTATGGTGCATCCATAGCAGCTGCTCAGGATACTGTCATAACTGGCCTGTGGGGTAGGTCTGTCTCCACCTACACTGGGACATGGCTGCTGACACTATCTGGGCTCTACTCTTTTAGGTAAGTCGTGGCCAGTTTGCCTCTGGGGTGGAATTTATTTAAAATGCAAATCTATTTTATGTATTTATCAATGGAGGGCCATTGATGTAGAAAGCATGTTGTAAGGGTAAAGTTGGGGGGATTGGTGGGGGTGGGGGCCCAGAGGGAAGTAAGAAATGTCTGCACCATTCTCTCAAATTTGATGCGAACCTAAAACTACTCTTTAAAAAGTGAAGTCAAATAGGAAGAAAGATGGAGAAGTGTATAAAATTCAATTCACTTTTTACAGAAACAGCAGAATATTCTGCTGCATTTTCTTCCTTAGTCTGAGGACTGTAACTAAACAAACTTAAATTATCTTGTATTTCCAAACAAAGTGTCATATTCTGTATAAAAGAAAAATATTTACACAAAACATTCATAACTATTTACTCATTAAAGCTACAAATTCAATAATAAAAAATGAAGTCAAGATAATTTTTATATCCCTCTTTGACCTCGTTTGATCAAATGAGGTTAACTAGGTCACCAAGAATAAATTAGAGACTGCCAAAGACTTGTTTAAATGTGTTTTCAAAGACCCAGAACTCTAACATGGAGACATAGGTAAGAGATACAGATATTTAAAACATATAAATATTAAACCATATGTCTAGATAGAGGATCTCAGAGTGGTGTGCTGTGACCTATAGGGATGCACTGTGCTAAACTGTATACGTAAAAGTTAGAGGTGGAGGTATTTGTCTAACACTTTAAATACATATTTTTATGTGGAGTTAACTTTAGAACTATATGCATCCCCCCTCATGAAAGAACAGATGTGACAATTGAGAATATTAAACAGAGAACGGGGTTGGCTTATCTAAGAGTGATGTCAGTATATCCATAAAAAGACAAATAGGCCATTTCCCAGGGAAGGCTACAGCTGAGAGACAAAGAAACATCCTCACTGTGTAGCAAGGATGATCTTGAACTTGTGACCTTCCTGCTCCTGCCTCCAAGTGCTAGGGTTTTGAATATGCACCTGTTTTATGGAGTGCTGGGGAACTGAATCTAGGGGCTTTGTGCATGCTAAGTAAAGACTTCTATTTCCCAAGATATGAAAATCAGCCTGAGAGGGAACTGGGCTTTGATGAGATTTTTAGGAGAGAAGGAGATAATTTGTCTGCAGTGAGAAGTGGTGGAGCTGGGCTGGCAATTGAGTAAATGCTTAGAGCCCGGGAAAAACCTTGTCTTCACAAAGATCCAGGGCAGGAGCACAGACTGCTCCTAAGGACGCGAGTTAGATTTAGTAATACTGTGCTGCCCTGTGTACTCATCTAAGAAGAGGGACAATTGTTTTCCAGTGTTGCCTGGCAACTCAAAAACAGTCTTGTTTCCCTCCATTTCTAAGCATTGTCAATCAAGGCTTTTATGTTAGTGGCCTCCTTGGAAAAATAATTTTCAGAAAATTAGTTCTTGGGTAGCTGTGGTTTGGAGCACTTTGGTTTTAAAACTCTATTCTTAGGGTGCTGGTTTTTTTTAAAGTATCACTTTGTATAGAACTAGAATTTACCATGCTTGGATTTAACCAAAACCATTTTTGACAAGCCCGACAAATGAGTATTTCCAGCTTTTGTGGTTTGCAAGTCAGTCTCTTTCAGAGAAATCCTTCATTCTTTGACAGTTAACCCTGAGCTACCCACTGATGATGGGGTTAGTGGAGGTATGAGTAACAACTGCATACCCTTCTCCTGGCTTTTCTACTGCCAGGAAGAGCTCTGCCTTTCAGTGTGCTACTATTTGGCCTGAGTTTTAAGCAGAAATTTGATGTTTATTCTACTATAAACCTAAGTGAAAAGTAACTAGGACATTGATGCACCATGAGTTATTTTAGGATTGTTGTTGTACGTGTTAGAGACAGGGTTTTATATATCCCAGACTGGCCTTAAACTTGCTATGTAGCTGAGGATGACCTTGATTTCTGACTCTCATGCCTCCTGAATGCTGGGATTTCAGGAGTACATTAATTACCACATCCAATTTATGCTGAGAATCGAACCAGGGCTTTGTAAGTGTGAAGCAAGTACTCTGCCAACTAAGCTACACACCTACTTCCCAGATGTGTGTGTGTGTGTGTGTGTGTGTGTGTGTGTGTGTGTGTGCGCGCGCGCGCGTGTGTGGTATGTGCATATATGTGTACTACTCATGTGCATGTGTTGGTGAAGGCTGGAAGAGAGTGTCCCGTCCTTGTAACTGAACCTGGGTTTTCTGCAAGAACAGCTGGTGCTCTTAACTACTAGGCCATCTCAAGCCCGCAGATATTTTAATATACGTTTACACTCATTTCCTTTCACTTAAGAGTAATTACAAAGTGAAGGTATCTTTGTTATGTTTACACAGGTTATGAACAGTTTCTGCCGTTACAGAGAAAAGGGACCCACAGACAGCAATCACAACAACTTGAACTTGCACACCCACTCCTTGGGGTGTATTAGCTAGAGCCAGTGGGCTTCTGATTTCCCATCTATAAATGGAGAATAGTAGCCAGAGTCCCTGCTTTCTAGAATTGTAAATGGAGAAAAGTTACAGCAGGGCCAGGCACTGAGGGAAAGTCTTCATAGTTATGCTTCACTCACCTTCCCCTTCGCTCTCCTCCTCCCCATCATCCTCATCGATTCTTCCTCTCTCCCCCTCTTCTTCCTCCTCTCCTTTCTGTAGTATGAGTTTCTGGCCTGGACTAGTCCCAAGGTCTGGACCTGCCTGCATCTGCTTAACTCTGGTTAGCCCTGAGGTCCGGACCAACAGTCCTAAAGTCCGAAAGAAACCCATAGAGGCTTATATTAATTACATGCTGATTGGCCTGTGGCTCAGGCATATCACTTGCTAACTCTTACTCTTACACTAACCCATGATTAGCCAAGTAGCTTAGCACCTCTTCTCAGAGCAATTTCGTCCTCTTTCCTCTGCATCTCCTGGAGTCTCCTCTGCTCCTTCCCTTCCCGGAGTTTTCTTAGTCTGGTAGCCCTGCCCACACTTCCTGTTGCCTTCTGGCCAGCCAGCATTTTATTCAACCAGTAGGAGGGACAAATATCTACAATGTGCAGAATATAATTCCACAGCATCCTTCCCCTCTTCCCTCCTCCTCTCACATCCTTTCTCTTCCTCTTTCTCTCTCACTTCTTCACCTCGTTACTATTATTGTCTTGGTCATTGCTGTTGTGTGCAGTCTCTGGGAAAAGAGACAGGCGCTGATTGTGTTAGGGCAGCAACTCTAGTCTCCCCTCAGAACACTCCAGCCACCCAGCCTGATGTCAGTGCCCATGTTCTACTGGGTGTTCTGTATTTTTTAATATCTTCCACTGTCTGAAATTGAACTTCTGAATAACTCCTGAGTTCAGGGTAGGTGTTCCCTCATAGAGGAATGTGTCTAATGTGCAGAATGACTCCCTATCTCTGTTCCTTTCACTCAGTTGAGCACCACTAGCTTCGTGGCAACCTGCGATACAGTCTTCTCTTCACAGTCGAGGGCACTGAGAACAGGTATTGGATGGAAAACATTAGCATTGCATGAGGTGGACCGTGATGTGGTGCAGAAGACAACCTTATGGAATGAGTGCTCCCCATCCCTCCTCTCCTTCCACCTTGTGTGGATCAAACTCGGGTTAGCAGGCTTATGTGGCAAGTGCTTTACCTTCTGCAACAGGAGTCCAGTGTTCTCTCAACAAGCATGAGGACTTCAGTTTGGATTCCCAGCACCCACTCAGGAGGGTCCTGGGGGCTTTCTTGTTAGCTCTGAGCTCTGAGTTCAGTGAAAGATCCTGACACATGTGCACACATGCAGACGTATACATACAGTGCACACACAAAACAAATTTTAAAATAACAAAGTGATGAATCTTTTGGTCAGAATTTTACTCTGAAGTACTTGCCCTTGTCTCTACTTCTATATACCTATTTTTGTTTTATGATTTGGAATGAGGTATAAACTCATTCGTACTGGCTGGTTTTATGTGTCAGCCTGACTCTAGCTGGAGCCATCAGAGAGGAAGGAGGAGCCTTTGTTGAGAAAATGCTTCCATGAGATCCAACTGTAAGGCATTTTCCCAATTAGTGGCCAGTGAGGAGAGCCCAGTCCGTGGTGCGTGGTGTCATGCCTGGGCTGGTGGTCCTGGGTTCTACAAACAGTAGGCTGAGCAAGCCAGAGGAAGCAAGCCCCTAATGTTTTGTCAAAGCAATAGAAACCCTAAGACAAGTTGGTACCAGGGGCTGAACCTCTGAACTGTAAGCCACCCCAATTAAATGTTTTCCTTTACAAGAGTTGCTGTGGTCATGGTGTCTCTTCAGAGCAATAGAAATCCTAACTGAGACATCCAAAAATGGTATTTCACTGTTCGTGGGTGTGGCACATGCATTGAAATTGCAAGTTCATGCACCTGTGTGCATGCCTGTGATGACCAGAGAAGGATGTCAGGTGTCTTCCTATATGATCTACCTGTCTCTACTCCCAGTGCTGGAGTTACAGGCACAAGCCACACTTAGCTTTTTACATTGGTCCTGGGGATTTAAACTCAAGCCCCCATGGCTTCCCAGCAAATGTTCTTACCCAGTGAGCCATCTGTCCAGCCTCTAACACATGATTTAAGGGGGGGGGGGATGCTCAATGCATTATATGGTAGATGTCTTTATTTATTTTTAGAGTGGTTTTGTGCATTCATTGAGTCTGAAATTCCTGCAGTTGCTGAGGATTGTCCTGCCCTTGAGCAGGTTGCTAGAAAATGAGATGATCGAGGTCGACTTTCCAACATGGTGTAAGATTTCAAGTCATAAAGAGTCTAACACTCTGTCATGAATGGGTGATGTTCCTAATACTGTGGTTCTTTCAGCCCTCCTCTAAAATCATCCGTGTGTGCACATTCATAGTCACACAAGCACACAGAACAAGCTCAGCACCTTCAGACTGTTGCATTGGAAGTTCTGGCAGAGTACCCCCGATGGTTCCTTCATATACCACACAGGTGTGATCATCCACAACCAGCCACACATTTCTGATGTGCAGTGTGAAGTTGGTCCTAGTTGAAGGGTGAGGAAAAGGCCACAACTGAAAAAGATTCAACCCAACCAAAATGTAATGTAGTCATTCTTAGCTGGGTATATCCATCAATAAGACAAGTATTTCTATAAGCCAATGTCTTCCATCATTTTCAGACTGAACCTGAAGTGGGCAAACCATCTTTCCTATCAGAAATCAGCTGGAGCTTAGCCCAGAGAGTGCCCAGTGCACACAGTGTCCAGGCTTGGTGTGAAGAAGAGGGGGTACAAACTACAGACCTTCCTGACCCGGGATATGGACTGTGCATGAGAGGACCCTTGTCTGAGTATGAAGTTCCCCAGGAGCACAAAGGCAAAGGCCACTTCCTCCCCCACTTTGCTCTGCCCATCTGTTACTTTGGGGATCTCTATTTGTTGTATTTGAATTTTCTGCCAATATTTTAAAGGAACCAAAATCAGGCTTTCCAGGGAATTCTAAGCCTGGATATCCTATTGTGCAAATTGAGCAGTTGCCAGTGAGGTGGCTCAGTGGGGGAGGCAGCTGCAGCAACTTGGCGACTGGAGCTCAGTCCCTCGGCCCACATGATGAGAGGCAAGAACTGACTCCAAGCTGACCTTGATCTCCCCAGGAGTACCATTGTATGCATGCACACACAAAAATACACGGAAAAGCTGGAGAGATGGCTCCTGGTCAAGCGCACTTGCTGCTCTTCCTGAGTTTGGCTCCCAGAACCAACTCAGGTGATTCACAGCCCACTCTAAGTCCATCTCCAGGAAATATGACTCCTTCTGGTCTCTGTGGATACCTTCACAGGCATTTTATACACTCACATAGACACATGCATATGAATAAATTATATAAATATATAAATAAAAATAAATCTTTTAAAATAGATAAATGTGATAAAAACTTGGTCAAACAATTCATTTATCTAGTTTATTTTCTCCCTCCCTTTTTGTGTGGGTGCCTATGTGTTTGAACAACACAATGCCCATGGATGCCAGAAGAGGGTGTCAGATCCCCTATAACTGGAGTTATATAGTGAGCCACCATGTGTATGCTTAGTATCCAACTTGGGTCTTCTGGAAGACCAGCCAGAGCTCTTACCATCTCTCCAGCCCCGTAGCATGTATTTATTGAACATCATCTTCCTGCCAGCCCTCTCTCTCTGCTTCAGGCTCTGGGGATAAGGCAATGAGGCAAACTGATTCAGGACATGTCCTCTGAGGAGGCTTTTGTTTTTAACTAAAGTAGTAAAGCCCTGTGCTTGAATGAAGTCAGGACCACTGGACAGTTGAACAGTGTGTTGCAGAGGAGTGGATAAGCTGGTCTGAACCTGTGGAGAAGAGATGTTTGAGTCCTAAAGACACCTAGATGCCTTCTCTGGAACTGTTTTAGGGGCAGAACAGGCTGAGATGCAACGGTGCACCCCAGGATATTGAATTTGAACCAGTTTGGCTTCACACACAGCAGCCATGTTGCTGAGTACCCCATTTCCATCATATAACATGCTTGCTACACTCATTTGATGTTATCAACCCCTCGTGTGGTCTGCCAAGAGCTGAATTATGTCCTGAACAGATCATTAAAAAAAAGAAGAAGAAGAAGAAGCTATAAAGGCTCTTTCAGCTCTGGCTATTAGGATTCTGTTCTAGCCCCTGAAGCCACACCTAGCCAATTGCAATTGGCCTGGCCCTACCCTGAGTTCTGAAGGCAAGCTCCATTTAGAAAGGATTCCCCCCACCCCCCACCCTTTCCTTTTTGTCCACCTTTTCCTCACCCTGCCAGAGGGAGCACAGTCCCAACACCCCCCGCGCCGTGTGTGTGTGTGTGTGTGTGTGTGTGTGTGTGTGTGTGTGTGTGTGTGTGTGTGTATTGCTATCTCTTCTGCATCTCCTTATAACTGTGAAGTCTTTCTACATAGACTTCCTAAGTGCCTCCTGCCTCCCACCGCTCGCGCACACACATGGGGCATGAGGTCTCCATCCATCACCATCCACCAGCCACATGATATCATATCAAAGCACAACAGTGACCACACTGTAGGAAACAGCAATAGGGTGTTTTTTTTTAGAAAGCCCTCCAGCCCTAACAAGGTCTATATATCTGAAGGCTTTGCAACTGGAAATGCAGCCCCCTTATGCTTTCCTCCAGACCTACTGAACCCCAGTGCACTCACACCTCAGCCTTAGCAAGCTCTTCAGTGAGCTGTGGAGAGAAATGTTTCACTGAAGATGCAGGTTCCCTGTTGTACCATCTTTCATTTTGAGCCATTTTTCTGCTGCTGTGGACCACAGTCCTATCTACTAACCCTACTTGTTCCTTTGTGACTATAGTGGTGGGAACTGAACATAGGGGTAATTCATTTTCTCTCTAGGTAGGGCTAATTAATTTCCTTCGTTAGTGGTCTACATGCTTGAATTCTCTATGTTATAAATGGAGGATTCTTACTGCCTTTTAACAACATGACCATGCATCTGGTACTTCTGGCTAGCTCTTTAAGACGAAGCTTTCCTTTAGCCTTTCAAAAACCCTGACATTTCCCAGTATGGCTCCTTTCCCAAAACCTATTTCTTAAATCATTGAGCCCTTAAAGGGGAAACAAGCAGTTGTTTAGGGTTCAGTTAATTTTGAAAATGAGCTAGATACAGTGGCTCGTGCCTGTAATCCAAATCCATGACCAGCGTGGGCATGTGTAAGACCCTTGGCTGGATCTCCGGCACAAAAATAAACTAAGCAATTAAATAAAATAAATATTTTAATTTAGTTTTAAAAGTCTCCAGGGCCAAGATTTGGCTGAGCCAGGTTAAAACACTAGTCCCACAAACCTGATGACCTGGCTTAATCTCCAGAACCCACATAAAAAGCTAGATATGGGGGCACACACTTGTGATGCCAGAATTTCTAGGACGAGTTGGGTGGAGCTAGAAGAATCTACCTGAAGCTCTCCAGGCCAGGGAGCCTGGTGTAGGAAGCACAGCAGCCAAAAATGAGAGATTCTGCCTCAGCAAAGTGGAAGGAGGAACTGACTTCCCAACATTACCTGCTAACCCTGACATGTGCAGTGTGCTACACACATGCCCAAATATGCACATGTTCACACATACAAAACTAGAACCTTTCAGAAAATTGATCTCGTCTTGGGAAACTACCATAAAATATTTAAAGCATTTGTTGAGTGACTACAGACTTCTTTCTGTCTTGATCTCTAATATTCAGCCTGTCTCTCATTTCCTGCTGCTTCAAACACAAGGTCCTTGGCCATCATGAATTGGCCTTCATTGTATCCATGTTGAGTTCAGTCCTGAAATCTACTTGTTCAAAGCTGTAAGGGATCCAAACATCCCATATAACTTCTGCTTCTTCTGATATCTTTTTTTTTTTTTTTTAAAGAAAAAGATAAAAGAAATAGTTATCCAAGAAATATTTTGCTGCCTGGTAGTCGTGCACATCTTTAGTCCCAGCACTTATGGAGAAAGAGGCAGGCATATCTCTGTGAATTCTAGGCCAGCCTGGCCTACAATGAGTTTTAGGACAGCCAGAGCTACAAAGAGAACCTTGTCTCAAAAAACATATATATCACCATATAATTGTATATGTGTATAATATTATATATACACATATATATCACTATAGAATTAACAATGTTTGCTCTTAACTTATTTCATAAGAAAAATTATTACAGAAAAGGTAACTGACCTATTCAAAGCCTGTCTTTTCTTTTTCAATATTGTAAATGTAAAAATGGTGAATGTTGCTGCTATATAATAAATGTAGCCCAAGAGCTCCAGGATTCTTCTCTAGTCTGTTTCTAGTCTCTTTTGAGCTGAGATCTCATCCGTTTGTCCAGGCTGACCTTGAACTGATTCTACTCCTGCCTCAGGTCATAGTGCTGGGGTTACAGGTGTGCACTACCATGCCCAACTGGTCTAAGTGACCTTGAGTCACTGAACTAGACTTTGGCCTTGAGACTCCACTGTGTACAGTTGGTAAAACATTGCAGTAGAGAATATAACCTAATATAGTAATATATAGTAATAATTTAGTAATATAGACTAAAGCCTTGAGGTAGCTCCAGGAGACAGCAGGCATAGTGAGGTGTAGATAGCCTAATCATGGCAGTGATGGATGGTAATGACGGTAAAGAGAAGATGAGGGAAAGAATGTTAAGAGCAGCTTGCTTCATCTCTGCTGAAGACCACTGTGCTTCAAACAAACTGTGCTACCCCCGTGCTGATTATTGAGCCAGAACCACCAGAGCCCAATGGAAGAAATAGCTATTGGCCGAGGCAGGACAGTAGTGGGCTTCTGTTGTCTGAGCTCATCCTGTGTTGCCACTGGTGACCTCATTGCCCATCATGAGTGTTCCAAAATACTGCACAGTCAAAATGTAGGTGTGGGAGTAGAAATGGCCATACTCTTCATTGTGAACAATGATCATTTTTAATTGACAGAACAATTTTGAGATTGGTTTTCTGGGTGGTTGAAGAACTCTCCTGACTTACAGCTTATAGCTCTAGTGGAACTTATTCAAACTGTGTGCAGGAAAAATATATCAATTAGAATACATTAGCAGTTGGGTGTAATGTACCAAACTACATGATTTAATATGCCTAGGCCACTTACTATGGAAATGGGAAGCAGTTACCTTCAGAATCTTCAACAGCTCAAAGACAAGAACATGTGCTTCCTCTTCTGTATATATGGGACATGTCTTCAGAACACACAGTTAGAAAGTGACCAGGCTGGAATTCACACAGAGGATCCTTTATGCTATGAAAGTCACTGCTGAGATCAACTGGCTCTGTGTACTGCTAGGAATTTATACACTCAGTACTTTAAAGTCTAATATGGTAGCAAGTTTCAACATGAGAGCAAAGTCATGTACTCTTGTTTGTTACCTAATATAGAAGGGGTCAAGTTCAATGGGTAATTTGTTCTAGTGTGATTGGGTTCTGCTTATAATTTCTTTAACTCAGTGATGTTCATAATATCAGATCTTTGTGCTTGTTACCAAATATGTGTTATGCCTAAGTAGTGTTCCTACTGAAGAGGAGTACCATGGAGAATAAGTGCCAGGCAGGAAGAGCAAGATAAATCTGGGCTCTATTGGGTTCTTTCAAATGAGATGTTACATTTTGAGTGAACCTTTTTTTCATATTTTAGAGTCTCTTTGCTTTTGGGGAGACACTTGTTTAATGTTTGAACTCACTTTTCTTTATGACTTATTTTGTTGTTGCCTAGTAACCAAGCAGGAAAGTGGCACATCAGTGATTGCCAGAGACATCTTCCCATCTTACAGATAAGCATGGGGTATTCTATCTGATGGTTACTATATGTAATAATCATTACAGTTAACTGCAGCTCCTATGTGAAGAACCCATAGAGCTTTACACACAGTGAACCTTGCCAGCCAAGTCCTTAACAAAGCCACTTCCAGAAGATGAGGGCACCCTTTCAACACACTCATTCTTGAAAATATTTCTGAATCTTTCGGTGGTGTGTAGTTTTAACACTCAAGAATAAAATCAGACCAAATTTGGATTCAGGGTGCCACTGTTTGAACATTGGGTTGACCTCCTGTCCTTACACTACCTCAAATACATTGGTCTGGAAACCATCTTGATAAGGGAATGGTAATGGAATGCTGAACATGGAAAATTGACTATGGCAATGGTAAAAGAGCAGAACTTGATAACAAGAACCTGGCATATAAGAAAGGGACAGTGAACGTGTGCACAGTAAAGGAACTATTTATCATAAGAGCAATCAGTCACCTCCAGAATCCTCAATTTTGTGTCTCTAGGGGCACTGAACCTAGAACTGCCATTGATCATGACCATGCCCTCAAGTTATCAAGAAAGATTGTGTCTGAATCAAAACTACATGAACTCTTTAATATTTGTGTCAAACCTTCTCAAATGTTGGGCAGATACAGAAGAATAGCCTCGTGGGAGGGAGACTTTTCTTCTTTAAAACCATTTGAAAAATAATTAGCTAGAAAATCCAGTCTTGCGGCATTTCTTTCCTTGATGCTGACAGTGGTGTCACATGACCTTCACTCACAGACAGTACCGGCCACATGAAGAGGCACATGTCCACCTAGCTGATTCCTGAGACGCCCATTCAGCAACCAGGCTGATGCAGATGCACCTGTGTGGCTTTTACACAGGAAAGCCACCCTGGCTGGGGCTGGCAATGCACTGAAAAGTGTAGATCCTGACTGTCTGCCATCAACAAGTGACAGCCTTGATTTCTGTGTATCCCAGTGGTAGTCTCAACTACCTGCAAATGAAGAGAACACAGAAGGAGAGTTATACACCTTTAAGGGAAGCCATGAGAAGAGATTGAAAAGAAGCAGGCTAGGGGAAGACAGAAAGGCAGATCAGATGAAATGGACCCCCAAAAGGCCAGGCGTGTTGTACATTGGGAGCTGCTCTGTCATTGGATCCCAAAGATGAGACTCTTCATCAGGACAGCTCTTTCACAGGGGCAATGTTCAGCAATACCCAGAGCTGTCTAAAAGGTGGTCTCACCAAGTGACAGCTAGATTTTTCTTCCATTTATAAAGCAGGAAAAACGTGGTTTCTGCCTTGGCTCTCTGAACAGGGCTCGTATCCTCATGTGTACACATGAAAGCACCCTTTTGAGCATCCTGTTCATAGCATCTAGCTCTCTCATAACATCATTCAACACAGGGCCCTTTAAGGAGCTTGGACTGCTTTGCCGTTGGTTTCATCAATGGTAAAGAATTGAAGTCTTGTTCCCCATCTTAAGCACAATAACCACTTCTGTGAGCCAGTGTACAGGTGGGAAACCCTCCTCCTGCTGCTACCCAGGTGGGAAATCCTCATCATCCTGCCACAGCAGCAGGGTCTCAGTAATGAGAAGCATATGTTTCCAATACACAGTTCATTAATTCTTGTGTTTCCTGTAGCCTTCCCTCTCACAAAAAAAAACCAGAAATCTTGGAAAATGCTCTTGCTAGTAACAGCATGATCAAATCCCACAGCAGTGTCACACACTTTTCTCAGTGTCTGTGTGTGCATTTTCTAGAAAGTATGCCAAAGTTAATGACTCTTCCCAGGCTGGCTTCATTCCCTTCCATTTGGAAGGGGAGCATACCATTTTAGTCACACTCCTGTGAGGACAGCTTTCCTGTCAACCACACCCAGCCTTTCTCAGAAAGATACTGGTGCTTTTTTTAAAAAATTTTTTTTTTTGATTGTGCCTCTAGGTTCCTCTCAATGAGAAGATCTTAGTTTGTAGATATTTGTAGGTACTTAGCAGAAGACAGAAGGGATAAAATACATAGGTCAGCATTCTGAGAGCTTGTAACTATTGGAGATCAAACTTAAAACCGCATATTTACAACATGTGTCTTGGAAAAATTATGATAGAGTAAAAAGTTTTTCTAGGAATGATGGGATGTTGAATATTAAGATGTATGAGTTCTCCCCAAACTCAGATTGGCATCTTTGAGGATAGAAGAAAACGCTATGAGGTTAGAGCTACATTGGCAGTCAGTCAGAGGACTAGGGCTAGCGAGGCAGCGACTAAGCAGAGGGCACGGGACCGTACTTGGCCTTTGTTTACAGGTTCCCACAGCTTCCCATGGTTAATGGAATGTATTGCAAGATCAGTACAGGCAAATGCAAAGCTTCTTCCCAGCCTTGGCCCATCTCCTATTCACCCTGAATCTGTCTGCCCAATCCTTGGTCCATGTTTCATGCTTCTGCATGCTGTTTCCTTTTGTGGATATTGTCTTCTCTCTCCTGGCTCGCTATCTGTAATCCTTACTGACAAGCCTTGCTCCGCTATCCCAGGTGACACTATTCCCTTGACATTCTTCCAAAGCACTTATGATATCTTTAGCAGGTGGCCTTTCTGTGTTTCACTGGCACGAGCACTATTCCTGCCAGACTGAATCTTCCAGCCTGGAACAGGGGACCAGTAAGCTAAGCAGTGGGTATGGGTGTGGGGTATTGATAATGCCTCCACCTACTTGGCTTGCCTCAAATGTAACTTGGAGAAATTCTTCAAGTCTGGTTCAGTTAAAAGGCAACTTGGGCAGAGTTGGTGGTTTGTTTATGAATGAACAGGAATTTGGACTCAGCTTCCAGCTCTTGTCTGCTGGGTTCCCATTTAGTATCCACCCTATTTGAGGAGCATTGACTCAAACATCTAATCTGAGGAAACTGAAAACCAAAGAATGCATGGCTGCATCCTGGCTAATCCAAAGATGCTGCCACTGTGCTGCGTGGGAGTGAGTAAGGTGCATGAGTCATGGCAGGAGACGGTGAGGGGGTGATGGAAGCAGCTGAAAATTATACATTCTCTTCTTCCGGGGAAACTTTCTTACCCAGCATAGAAACTCTTCTCTTGACTGTGTTCGGTATCTTCTGTTTCTATTTCCCTAGAGACCCTGTGGAAATACTAGTTCTCTCTGATGCTAAGTGGTCTCTAAGCTGACATGATTTATCATTCAGGAAATGAGTCTAAACTGGGCATCTATGGTCTCACACTTGTTTTAGAAACCTTTTAGCTTATATTGTGCTCTAGCTTGAACCGAAATCACCTACAGCCATGATCTAGCCTGTTGCATTCCAAAGTCACGAATGCAGAGCTCTTGCTATGCCTGGCCTCCCCTGCCTTCCTGCATGCCTTGTGTGGCTGCTGTGCAGAGGAGGGGAGTATGAGGTGGGAAGCATCACCCACTCCATTTAAGTGTTGCTGTAGCAACTAGTAGTGCTTAGAAGCAGCCCAAGTGTTGTTTTGTTTTCTTTCTTCCTTTAGTATAAAAAATCTACATGTGAATTTTTTTAGTATGAAAAATCTACACGCCTTAGTAACATGTGAACCTGGAATTAGGCAGCATAGGGTACAATATTTGGCACACTTGATCCAGTGAGGCCTATTGTACTCCAGGATCATACATGTGGTGGTTTTAGGTGGTCCATGATTATTGTAGTATGGAGGGCCCAAAAGGATCTCTGTATGTACAGCCCTTACCACCATGCTGGTCCAGGAGAGATATGCACAAGTCTTGGGAGAGCTTAGATGGCTGCCTCCCCTTTTGTCTTCTACCAAAGTGGCCATGAAAGGCCTCAACACGAGGTTCCTCCTACTGGTGAACACTGTTGCCATTTGGGCTAGGAAACAGTCCAATGGCTAGAACTAGTGAATCACCATCAGTGAGTCTTCTCCTGCAAGCTTTAGAAAGGAGCAATGTCATAAATCTCTAGGAAAGTCTATGGGAATGTTGCATGATACAGCTGAAGAAACATCCCCAGCCTTGGAGTCAGCCAGATCCAGATCCCTTTATGCAATGCTCACAGCACCAAGGCCTTATGGAACTTTCTAAATTCACTAGTCCTCAATCTGCCCAACCCCCTAAAAGGAAATGAAATCGTATGGTATGGAGCTGTTGGGAGAATTACAGATAATGAATATTAGACATATATACTGTAGTGAGCTAGTGCATTGCATTGCCTTAATTGAAGCTTTTTAAAATTGTTGCCTACCCCAGATGGCATCACTGAATCTATATTTTTAAATGTAAGGCTGGGCTATGGCTCAGTGTTGGAGTACTTACCTAGCACCTCTGCACTGCCAACATAGATAAGAGAGTAAATAAATATGTTCTAAGTCATTGAAACATAGCTTTAAGTGGGAATAAGAAGTACATTTACTTGTTTAAATGTAAATACCGTAAATGGCTCTAGGTTTCCCTATGCCCACCACTACCAACCCCCCAGCACGCTATTGTCATTGCTCTATGATGTTTCTGAACACCAATGGCTTCACTGAGGTCTTCTGTGCATGGAAAGAGGGGTGATTGACAAAGTGGCTGAAACTCATTTAGTTGATAAGATAAAGAAAACCCAAAACTGTTCACCTTTCCTTGGAGGAGAGTTGCAAAGTCTTTTCACAGAAAGTTGTATCCAGTCTTCATATGACAATGTGACTATCTAGGCCGTGGCTCTTAACCTGCCTAATGCTGTGACCCTTTAATACAGTCCCTCATGTTGTGGTGACCTCCAACCGTAACATTATTTCATTCCTACTTCATAACTGTAATTCTGCTACTATTATGGATCGCAATGTAAATATCTGCTATGTAGGATATCTGACATGCAACTACTCTGGGTGGAGAACCACTGATCTAGGCTATCCATTGAGTTGTGAATATAGCATTTAAAGTGACTTTTATAAACATTTATGCTTCAATAGGCGTTTCCCATTCGCCCTGCTGAAGTTCTTTTCCAAATCCCACAGGAACGTGGCTAAAGAGTGGTCTGGGCCTCGTGCACCAGGAAGGCAGCCAGCTCACGTGGACATACATTGCTCCCCAGTTGGGGTACTGGGTGGCAGCCATGTCTCCTCCCATCCCAGGTAATCCAAAGCCAGCAGGGGTGGTGATCCAAGTGGATTTCTTTGGGGGTCTGGGCTCAATATTTATTTAAAAATAACTTCAGTGGGAAGTTCACATCATATGCTTTAAAATATCAAATAATAGAAAAAGGCTATTTTGTGGGGTGGGGAGTTGTGGCTAGAACTTTCCCATGGAGGTAAGGCATAATACGTGGAAATAGTCCTGTCTCCAGTCCCATTTCACTCAGACAGCTGCTGTAGGGAATTCTTAAATTAAAGTGTACAAGCTATGACCTTCTTCCTAATTCCTGAAACAGCTGTGGCCTAGTGTGTATGTAAATTTGGGGCAAAGCACTCAGCAAGAAGCCACTGCTGGGGGCTTCTTGAGGCAAAATGCTTGGTTTAGCATTTCTGAAAAACTTAAATACAAGCCAAGTGCCCAGTGTTCAAAAGAATAATCTTCATTTAGGACATGTAGGTTGACTCCTATTTAGGAACTGATGTGTGTGTGTGTGTGTGTGTGTGTGTGTGTGTGTGTGTGTGTGTGTGTGTGTGTGTGTGTGTACGCAATTCCAGTAGTATTCCAGAATAATGTGCTTCTTGTGAGAATTTTTTTTCTAGGGGCCCCGTTGTTGCCTTTAAGAGCTATGCCTCTTGAACTGCAACCTGGGAAAATCCACTTTACTTAGCAATGTTTATGCTCAGAGTACCTCTTGGTTTTGTTTTGTGTTGTTTTTAACACATGTTAAAATTCATGCAATTCTAGATAGGGGATTGAGGTAGGTTATAATAAACAAGCTATGATTAAATGGTACCTCTTACAGAGTCACCTTCAGTGCATTCCCAATTGAAAGCTCAAAATATTATAGCAATGAAATTAATGCTGAACTCTAGGATTCATGCTTTAATTCCCAAGGAATGAAGAAGATAGAGGCGTTCCTAGACAGGTGTGGAAAACCTTTCACACGGACACCACATTCCCATCTGAAAATATACACTCTTGAATACATTTTGACTTGTAGCCAAATGTTTCTATCCTGGCCTAGCCCTGAGGTCTGGACCCATCCACAGCTGCTTAGTCCAAATAACCACACAAAGGCTTATATTAATTACAAATTGTTTGGCCTATGGCTCAGGCTCATTACCAACTAGCTCTTACAACTTAACTCAACCCATTCTTATTAATCTATGTCTTGCCACATGGCTCCATGGCTTTACCTGTGTTCCATTACATCTTGCTCTCTGGGCAGCAGCCTGCAGCTTCCTTTGACTCCACCCTTCCCCTTATCTCCAGTTGGATTTCCCACCTGCCTCCAAACTGCCTTGCCATAGGCCAGAACAGTTTCTTTATTAATGAATGGTAATCAAGTATATTCACAGAGTACAGAAAGACATCCCACATCAGTAATTATTCTCTCAGGATCGCCAGCATGAACCTGGCATAGGAATACTTCATTTCCCTAATTTGAGTATCAAAAAGTCGACCAAGAGAAAATGAGAAGGGAAAGAAATCCCCTAGGTAACAGAGTAACAGCCACAAAGTCCAGGTATTGAAGTTAACTTTTTCTATTTTTAAGATAGTTTTCCAACAACTGTGGCTGTCAGTTTTCCCACCGTGCAACAGATTAATATTAATATTAAACACAAATCCCCCAGGATCTTCCATGAAGTAAAAGAAGAAGCTCCAAGCTGTGAAAAGCAACCCCCAAACCCATCCTGATGGTGCGCAGCGTGGGGATGGGCATGTGGATAATCAACCTCACCCACCATCGTCATTGCATCCTGTCCTCCCTGAGCCCAAAACCAAGAAAAAACAAACAAAAAATCAACTAGACTTGTCTTCTTTAATTCTCTGCTCAAGTGGGAACTGAAATCTAGATATGAGTTTTATGAAGATTTCTTTGGGCAAACAAACCGAAGTTTAATTCCTGGAGAATGATTTTATGTGCCCAAGGTCTCCCACATACACACCCTTCTCATCTCTTCTTTCTTTGTTTTTCTATGTGGAGGATTAAATCCAATGTCTTCAATATTGCCTTTGTATTAAAATGTCTGTGAACAGTTAAGGCGGCGTGGAGTCACTGAAGTCACCCAGCCTACTTTCCCAGCCCACTAAGTGGGTGTATTTGAGGGAGGATTTCATTCTCTTCTGGAGACTTGGGAAATGTCACTGATTCGAAAATCTGGTTAACCTCCTTGGATTCATTTATCTCATAGAAAATTTTGACCCAGGAGTGACAGCATACGCCCCTGTCATCCTGCGCCAGCCAGCACGGTAGAGGCAGAAGAATCACTGAGAATTCGAGGCCAACCAGGCCTTAGGGCAAAACCCTGGGAAAGAAGAGGGGGGACCAGAGAAGGGAGGGAGTGAGAATATGTCTCCTTAAAAATATTTCTAAAAATCTGTCATTGTGCGTCAAATGGGTGCTTGTTTATAAATACTATAAAGCCATTGTCTCCCTTCTTCTGTACACTGCAGAAAACTGGAGAGAATAAATGCCTCTGGTCATTCAGAGGTTTTATTACCAGTCTGTTGTGACTTAACATGTAAGCCAGATTTGTGTTACTTTTAACGTTATGAGACAGATCCATATGGCCCTTGAACACTGAGAGCATAACTTAAAATGCCCCTTGGGGTTCTTTACAAGGTAAATTAAAAGTCATTTGCTTTGTACATCACTCACAATCTTATCTTTAAATGCTAGAGAGATCATGGCCATATAAGCTTAGCCTTGTTAATAAATAAATACAAATAAACAAAAAAATAATAATATGGATGACTATTTTAAATAAGAAAGCACTCTGATCAGACTTGACTTTTTAATGTCCTGGTAATTTTATATCATATATTTAAAGTTATTCATTCAGGCAAAGAGTGTTCTGTAAGGTAATAATTGCCCAGGAAAAGTCAGAATAAAATCATTACCATTTTTCCTACCATATAAAATCCCCAGATTCTTGGTTCATCTCTTAAATGGGAATCTACTCAATGGTTTACCTTGGATTCATTTTCTCTTATTAAAAGATCGTGTATTTAGAATGCTGAGCATGTGGCTGGGAGACTCGCTTCCCCACTAACTGAGGAAACACCGTGATACCAGAGCATTTCATACGTGATCATCAGGGCTACTGGGCACGAAGTACTGGTGATCATCGTGGACAGTGCATCATCCCAGGGGTGTTTCTGACTGGCCACTGCTCTGTCCCTCAGGCAGAAAGTTTTAATAAAAATCATAACATTCTCAATTTATTATCGCTATTCTTATTTGAAGGAATTCAAAATTCTAAAATGAGATTTTCTGACCTTCTAGGTCCCGTTGTGACACAGGACATTACCACGTACCACACGGTGTTTCTTTTGGCCATTTTAGGAGGAATGGCTTTCATTCTTTTGGTTCTGCTGTGCCTTCTTTTATATTATTGCAGGTAAAGTGTTACCATTTTTAGCAATATATTTGTTTAGTGTAGAGTTTTCTCGTGCAATTGATATTTGGAAGTTTTTCTTCACTTCTTCCTTCTCCTTCTTTCTCCCCCCCTCCAAACTTGTTAGTTTTTCTCATGAAAGATCACCCAGAACTCAAACATGTAATCTAAGTTGCAAATGTGTCCACAGGACATGTCATCATGTTAATGTTTAGGTTATGTTTAGATGCTGTTAAGGGAGATATGAGAGCTTAGGGGTTGGGGAGATGCTTCAGTAAGAGCTCTTTCTGTGCATTGAGGGCCTAAGTTCAGATCCCTAGCATGAATGTAAAAAGATGAGTATAGCCACACTTACACCTATCTGTATTCCTCATGCTGTGGGGGATAAAACAGAAAAGCTTGCTGGCTGCCAACCTCACTCCAGATTCGTTGAGAGCTGCTAGAATAAGGTGGACAGTGACAGAGAACACTCTACATCCTCCTCTATCCTGCACATGTGTGTACTGTGCATATGCACCACACACAGACATACACATACACACACATACACACAGACACATGCTTATACACACATGCACACACACGTACACAAAGACACGTACAGACATACATACACACACATACACAAAGACATACATACACACACATACACATATGTACACACGCATACACACATACATACATGTACACACATACATCCACGTACACATACACACACACATTCTCACACACCAAAAAAAAAGAAGAGCTTGACAGCTATTACACAATTCATTCATAATATTCCTCAGTACTCACTAAGAGCTGAAACTCTCAAGATCAAAATTATTCTTATTCTGATGTTGTATGTGCAACATTAAAAAGAAAGTATATTGTTGACTCCTGGGTGCCCCTCATTGAATAGATAACTTGGCTTCTCTTACAAAACCCTTAGCCTTCAAGCCTAGATTTTTCTGCTCTGGGTTAAAATAAGAATGTAAGTGTAGGGTGAGAGGCCTTCTGGGTACTTATAAATTGCTTTGTTTTTCCTGGTGGAAATTGACTTAGGATTTTACCTTAAACTTTGCCCTCACGAGTCTCATTTCTGCTGTTTCACCTGTTTGGTTGCAGAAGGAAGTGCTTGAAACCCCGTCAGCATCATAGAAAACTGCAACTCCCCCCAGCCCTGGAGAGCTCAAAGAGGGATCAGTCAACTTCCATGTCCCACATCAACTTACTATTCTCTCGCAGAGCCTCAGACTACCCTGGACCTCTCTCCGTCTCCAGCCATAGCCGCCCAGAGGCCCCAGGGACAAAGGAACTGATGGGCGGGGTGCACTTAGAGATGATGTCCCCAAATGGGGAGGGGGACCTGCACACACCCATGTTGAAGCTCTCCTACAGTACCTCACAGGAATTTAGCTCCCGGGAGGAGTTGCTATCCCACAAAGAAGAGGGTAAAAGCCAAGCATCCTTTGATAACCTCACACCGAGCGGGACACTTGGGAAAGACTACCGTCAGTCAGTGGAGATTTTCCCCTTAAAGGCAAGAAAATCTATGGAAAGAGAAGGCTATGAGCCTCCTGGAAGTGAGGACTACAGGGGTAGTTACAATGCTATGCTCTCCCAGCCTTTGTTTGAAAAGCATGATCAAGAAGGCCTGACATCGGCAGGAAGCAAACTCACCATTCAGGATCACATGTACCCCGCACCTTCATCCCCTGAAAAAGAACAACTGCTGGACCGCAGACCTACTGAATGTATGATGTCTCGATCTGTCGATCACCTGGAGAGACCCACTTCTTTCCCGAGGCCAGGCCAGTTGATCTGCTGTAGTTCCGTGGACCAAGTAAATGACAGCGTTTACAGGAAAGTGTTGCCTGCCTTGGTCATCCCAGCTCATTATATGAAACTTCCAGGGGACCATTCCTATGTTAGCCAGCCTCTGGTAGTCCCCACGGACCAGCAGCTGGAAATAGGAAGACTCCAAGCTGAGCTGTCCAACCCCCACTCGGGGATCTTCCCACACCCATCCTCTCAGATGCAGGGCCAACCCCTGTCTTCCCAGGCCATCTCTCAGCAGCACCTGCAAGATGCAGGTACACGGGAATGGGGCTCTCAAAATGCATCCATGTCAGAGTCTCTGTCCATCCCAGCATCCCTAAACGATGCGGCTTTGGCTCAAATGAATAGCGAGGTGCAGCTCCTGACTGAAAAGGCGCTCATGGAACTTGGAGGCGGGAAGCCACTTCCACACCCTCGGGCATGGTTTGTCTCCCTAGATGGAAGATCCAATGCTCATGTCAGACATTCATACATTGATCTCCAAAGAGCTGGAAGGAACGGAAGCAATGATGCCAGTTTGGACTCCGGTGTGGATATGAACGAACCAAAATCTGCCCGGAAGGGAAGGGGAGACCCTTTGTCTCTCCAGCAGAGCCACCCACCTGGACAGGAGCACCGGCAAAAGGAACCCAGAACTCACGACAGCACCGCCTACACGCAACTCGTGTACCTGGACGACATGGACCAGAGCAGCAGTGAGTGTGGGACCACAGTCTGCACCCCTGAGGACAGTACTCTGCGATGCTTGTTGGAAGGGTCAGGTCGGAGGAGTGGGGGACAGCTGCCCAGCCTGCAGGAGGAGACAACCAAACGAACTTCCGATGTTCCTCTGGAGCCATTAGCCAGTCCCAACCAGAGAAGATCTGCCAATGACGAAAATGAAGATGATGATGATGATGATGATGACGACGACCAAGGAGAAGATAAGAAAAGCCCCTGGCAAAAAAGAGAGGAGAGACCCCTGATGGCCTTTAACATCAAATGAGCCATCAGTGAGCCCCTAAATGTGGAATATAAAATTGCCAAATATCCTTCCTTATGGAAGTGCACCTGTGTGTGGAAAGTGAAGAAGGAAAACCATGAAAGTAGATGCATTGACATGGCTGTGTCTGTAGCAGAAATAAAGGTTATGGCTCAGAATAAAGGATAGCTGACAGATGCTGCCCCTCCAGGGAGGTGGCTGAGAAACCTATATGTCATTCCATGAACCTGACTTGTCCCAGCAGGGATGCTGACAAACCACATGTGGTATTGCTGTGCTCCAAGGATCACCTCAGTTCTCCCTCAGATTCTGGAAACAGATGAAACTCTTTTTTGCATTGTTTGAAATCCCCCCCCCCCCATTTTATCATGATAATGCTACTGTGAAGCTCTTACTGGGAAACTGAGAGGCTCCTAGTTTCCCGAGTCGGCATTATCTCAAAGGAAAGCTATGCATTGCTGCTTTGCTGTTGTTACTTTCCTTACACTTTGCTTTGGTTAGGCTTCTTTCAGGGCGGGATGGGGTGTGTTTTTTTTTTTTTTTTCCTTTAAAATACAATTCAACTCAGTTGTAAACTTTTTATTTCCTTGTTTTAATCTGTTCTGCTCTCTGTGGTCGATTTCAGTGTCTCTCTTCAGGAACTCCTGAGTGTTGTCTCACGTCATCTAAGCCTTTTAATGAAATTGTACTGAAAATTTTATCAGCTAAGAGTCCTCCAATTCTGGTCCCATTAACTCCAAGTGCCTTTTTTACAGTGACAACAGACAGTCCCTCAGTTTTATGTTTTTTCTTAACCCTTTTAATTGAACTGCCTGGATTTTATATAAAGTTACTAAATGATACCCTTTTTCTCTGAACTGCATGCTGCCAAGTGCCATTCATGCTCAGCATCCATTTCAACACAGTATACTCTCTAGTTATCATGTGTAATGTGGGTTCTGTTTAGCTAAGATAGACTAGAGGACGCTGTAGAGATACCCTTTCCTATTCCATCCCTTTGGCCACTAGCCTCCATCTGGTTCCACTGGCTGTTTGTATATAGGGTTATGTATTAACTCTGGAATCCTGTGCGCCCATCTTGCTCACCAAGGATGAGAGTATTGGCTGAGCAAGGGGATTGAATGTGACTATTCAAAACCACTCTCCTGCACCATCCAACAGGGCCAGGGTGGCCCTTCTGTGCGTTCTCCTTTAAGAGCTGCTTGGTTGTCCCAAAATGAAAACTCAAAATAAAGTTGGAAGACGGATAAAAAAAAATTATGTTCAATCTGATTCATTCTGAGCCATTGTCTATTAGGAAATTGCCAATAGGACTTTGCTGTTTGTTCCTTGAAAGACTTCAACTTCGGGAAGGGATGAATGCATAAACACCCAGAAATTAGTACTAAGGTTTAAAAAAAAAAAAAAAAAGTCCACCTTTGTCACTCAAGAACACATGAAAA
The DNA here is from genome assembly GCA_033318265.1 of Phyllotis vaccarum. Lineage (NCBI taxonomy): Eukaryota > Metazoa > Chordata > Mammalia > Rodentia > Cricetidae > Phyllotis > Phyllotis vaccarum. Next base: position 70,907,863 of record JARWLC010000003.1, on the reverse strand, counting down.
CATTCTGGTAGTGTTTCACTTAAGGAGAGATATCTGCATTCTATGAGAAACCACTTCTTTTAATGCTGAAAATCAGTTTGTCTTGCAACAGTTTCAGGAAGGTTTTTGTTAAAGTAGCCAAAGATACCTCAGGTGTATGATGCCATTCATCAGAAGTATTAATGGAGGGCTGACGATGCAACGGATGCAACTCAGTTGGTGAAGTACTTGTCTGGCACATGCGAAGGTCTAGGCTCCATACCAATACCACATAAAATCAAGTGTTGGGTACCGCACATCTGTGGTACCAGCACACTGTAGCACAGAGGCAGAGGTAGCTGTTGAGGGTCATCCTCAGATGCATAAGAAGTTCAAAGTCAGCCCTTTCTCAAAGTTATTAATGGAGATGATGTCAGAACTCGAGAAAAATTGGTAGAAATAAATTAAGGCAGCTGTATTTGCTGTCAACAGCTTTCATACCAAATCTTATTTGTAAATTCCACATAAGTATAAAGCTAATGGAACTTATTTTTTCTGTCTGAATTCTCAAGTAAATATTTTTTTAACATTTTACTTTAAAAGGAGAAAACAGTTGAGACAGTGCTGACAGTTGTGTTAAGTGAATGAGACACAGTCACTTAACCAGTGAGGCAGGCAGGCAGGGCTCCTGTAGTAAACACTCTCACCCATAGGGGGCAGGTGAGTCCTTGCTGACTTTGCTAAGACTCCAAGGAGGGCACCTTTGCCAATCCCCTAGAAGGAAAAAATTTCCTCTTCAGAAACACCCAAAGCCAGACATAAGTCATGGGGGGTGAGAGAGAGAATGTAGGGAAGTCTCCCTGCTGCCACTGGTTCCCAGCCCTTTGCAGCTCTGCCTGTGTTACTACTGATGGAATTACATCCTTGGTATGTTTCATAACCTGTGGAAAGCATGTAACATACAAACTGTTCACTCTGGTTATGGAGAGCTGACAGGGAGATCTGGGGTGTGAGAGCTGCTCTCCTAACTCTGTCTTTGGGGATACACATCTCAGTGAGTTGTGACTGAGCAGTTAGAAGTTGTCACAGCACACCCGGGTTTGCTTGCCAAAGGGGAATTGCTTCTGCCCAAAGAGACCTTCTTTCCCTATTACAGTTGTCTACAGTGAGGTCCAGACATTAATTTTATCTCGGAATATCAGCACTGATGGCCACACTAGATCCCTCGGAACAGAACACATGACTGAAGTCTTTAAACAATTCATTTATCTTCCCTCTAGCCTGGTGAGAGCCGTGATTGTGAAATATGTCACACTATTGCATGTCAATTTTCAGGCAACCAAAGCAATGAAAAGGAACTTTGCTCCTGCCACCTAGTGGTCAATTCTCATTTCCCTGGAAAAGAGCAAAGCCAGCCCAGATATTTGACTTTTGAGGTGGATTGTGGGAAGGTAGAAAACAGCCCTAGTTCTGTCTTCCAGGTAAGGTGGGAAATGGGAGAAGACGGAGGTGGCCCATGGTGTTCCTGCCTGGAAACAAAAGTACTCGGGACAATAATGAGGTCGGCTTGAGATTTGGGGGTTGATTTTATATTACTCCTCTTTGTTTTACACCTAACTAAATGGAGGCTTGGTGGCAAAATGAATAAAACCTTCTCGACCGAGAGAAGTTGTATTGCTTATACAAAGGGCTCTCTCAGGAGTTAGAGATGTTCTTAATACATGTTCTTCATATTAATTTTATGAATTCAGAATACTCTACTGTAAATTCTTTGACAGTTGAATCTGCCGTTAGTGATTATCTTAACCAACCCATGTCAGTGACATGGGTGATCTGGTATGAACATAGGTATTTTCTTGAATTAATGATAAAGATGAAATTGAATGCTGGGGCATCTCTTAGTCGCAGTCATGGACTGATATCTTTGCGGAGCCAGTTTTAGAATCTGGATGAAAATGCCCTTGACTTTTCAGGGCTATCCATCTCATAACGGACGCAGACACTGCACCATTGTGAGATCACTTTGAAAGAAAATCGACATGTTCTCCTTCGCCCTTCTTAATAAACAACTCAGACTCTTTGTGTACTCTTGTCTGTTCCTGTGGTATAAAATTCCCACTGTGGCCAATTGCAGGAAACTGGGTGATGCCTCAGTTACATCACTTGCCCACTAAACATACAGTGAAGCATGAGTAATAGCAGAAAAGCAATCCACATTGGCCAAATATCAGAAATTTGCAAATCTGCCTCCTCTCCAAAATTTTAGCTGCAAACCCCAAGGTAATGGTCACTGCACTTTCAAATTTTTACTGCATTTATTTATTTGTTGGGTGAGGTGTTCGCACGGTATGCCCATGAAGACCAAAGGACACTCACAGAGGTCAGTAGATTGCCTCCTTCTGCCATGTGGATGCCAGGAATTAAACTCAGGTTATTGGGGTTAGCAGTGGACACCTTTACCACGTGACCATCTTCCCAGCCCTCGTTGTATTTTTATGTAGTCTCAGACATGACTGGAATTTATACTCTTCCTACTCCATCCTCTTAAGTGCTGCGTTAACAGGTAACTGTGATCACACCCAGCTTCACTGTCTAATTTAGATCACTCATGCAGAGTATAAAATTCTGAGTTACAAGGGCACATGTTTCCAAGTGAGTATCAAGTCAATGCCCTGTCTTCTTGCATTAGCTCTCACACTCAAAAGAAGCGTTCATTCACACTTTTTGTGAAAGAACACAAATTTTGCTGTCACAGATAGCATCAAGCATAATTCTGAAGTCCTGTGGTGTTCTTACGCATGAGAAGGCTGTGGTGCACTTTGCAAAAGAGAGGCTTTGTTCAGGTCTGAGTTACGCTGATGCTATAGTTCAGGAGTCGGTGCTGGGGATGGAGTTCAGTTGGTTGTGCTTTCCTAAGGACCCTCACTCAATCCCCAGCACTGAATGACCTGAGTGTGGGAATGCACAAAGTTACCCTCAGCGTTCAGGAGGGGGAGGCGAGAGAAGCGGAAGTTTAATGGGACGGACATGGGAGCTTGTCTCAAGAGAAAGAAAGGAAGGAAGAGAGAGAGAAAGAAAATGAGACAGAAAGATAACACAAAACAGGGTCATGTGATTGGTCCACTAACAGGATCGTAACCGGAGGCTTGCAGTGGCCTATCTTATTCCCCAGGAATGCTGGATTGTACTAATTCATGTTAGCAGAACTTCACAGACTATAACTTCTGTGGACAGTAAGAACCAACCACAGGAAACAATTGGGAATGACTGAGTTTTAAGTTTGACATGATGGAACTATAGACTTGTAACATCCACTTACATTAACAGTGCCTGACAGATGACCGGAAAAGTCCATGAAATTAACTCTTAACTCACTGCTGGGAACAGAAAGCAAAAATTAACAAAGGTGTCCCTGCCCCTATACATGGCCTCTTGCTTGTTGCTTTATTTTTATTTACTTAATATGTATGTGTACATATAATTTGTGCAGATGTGTGGAGGCTGAAGGAAGTTTTTAGGAGTCAGTTTTTACCTTCTATATTGATAGAGTAGGATCTGTCTTGTTTCTGCTAATATATGCATATTCCAAGCTAGCTGGCCTGCAAGCTTCAGGGCAATTTTCCTATCTATCCCTGACTCCCATCTTCCACCTCCCATTGCAGGAGTGCTATTATTACAGATGTATGTACTGTATCCAATAGACACAGCATACACATGTGCCCTTACATACTGCAGGCAAAACACTCATACACATAAAATAAGAAAAATAAAATGATAAGAGTAGAATATGCCTAGAGTTGACCGCTGGTCTCCACAGATGTACACACCTGAGTACGTACATGTGTACACACATGAACATGTATATATCCACATTACTACACTGTTACAATATGGTTTCCTGGTCCTGAGCAGCCAGAGGACCTGCCACCCCAGACCCCTTAGCTGCCCACCACTGCTTTTCCTCAAAAAAATGACTCAGACGCTTATATTAAGTCTATGTTGTTTGGCCTATGGCTTAGGCACATTGCTAGCTAGCTCCTTCATCTTAACTCAACCCATTCTCATTAATCTGTCTGCCACATGACCCATGGCTCGCCTGTGTTCCTTACGTGTTTCTTCTTTGGCGGCTGGCTCAGTCTGTCTGACTCCGCCCTTCCTTTCCTACCTATTCCGATTCCCCACCTACTTCTTCTATGGTGCCTGCCATGGGCCAAAACAACTCCTTTATTTAAAGATTGATATTCACAGCATACAGAAAGACATTCCCACATCACTACACACAAAAAATAAAGCCAAGAAATCAGTGTTCATACAATAATGTGAATTAAACTACAAATTATTCCACTTTTCCAAGTTTTTTTCTATTAATATCCAAAAGGTACATATTTTGGTTATACAATACCTACATTTATCATTTTTTTAAAAAATTAAAAGAATAAATAGAAGGGGGAAATTCAGTCACCAAAAACCCTGCTAGGGTTTTGTGGTTTTTCCTGGACATGTTTTACCCATATAAACATGTATTTCATTAATATTTTAGTCACTAGAAAATGATTTGTCAGTAAAGTAAAGCTGTGCAATCTTAGTGACCTGAGTTTGACCCCAGAACCTATGTAACAAGCCAGATGTAGGAACACATACTTGTAATCCTAGTTCTGAAGAGACAGAGGCAGATCCCTGAGTCTTGCTGACCAGGCATCCCCAGGATAAAGTCTTAACCTTACCATACAAAATAAAGGTAAACAGTACCTGGGAATGACACACAAGGTAGACCTCTGGTCTCCACATGCACACGTACACACCTGCACATACCCTTGAGCCCCCCACAACAAACACACATAATATTTATTTCAGCCTTTTGAAGTTTCAGACAAAAACCTTTACAATGGGAAAATGTAGTAAAGTCAACTGGTCAGGATTTAGCAGTAACGCAAGGTCCAAAGTGAGCCCTGAGCACTGAAGAAAAGCTGGTGTCCTTTCTTGATGCGGGTGCTGCTGTAGGATGTGGAAGGATACCATGAAGGAGTGTACCGTGCATAACATCACTTGAGTGATAGAGACCCATTCAGTAAACATTATCACAAACGAAAGCAGAGACACTCAAAGCAAAGCTCTCAAGGAAATGAGACCCAGCCTATGGGATGCTGCCACCCACATTAAAGAGGGGTCTTATCTGCAAAGACGTGTCCTCGTTGGATAGACCTCTGCTTGCTTTTCTTTTTCATTTTCTAGGCATCTCTTCCTAATCAATCAACCACCATACAAAGAAAAACAAGTAAGTGACGTTAAGTCAAAATCCAACACTTCTCAACATTCTCTCTCTCTCCCCTTCCCTCTCCCTCCTCCCTCCCTCCCTCCTTCTCTCTCCCCCCCTCACATACTCACACGTCTGTATCTGTGTCTATGTGTGTCTCTGTGTGTATAGTGCATATATACTTGCTAGTGTACATGTATGTACATACCCACCCGTGCATATGGAAACCAGAGCCCAATGCTGGGTGCCTTCCTTGATATCTTTCTTTGTTTTATTTTATTTTCATTTTATTGAGACAGTGTCTTACACTGAACCTGAAGTTCATGAATTTGGCTCTACTAGCTGGCCAGTGATTTCCAGGGATGTGCCTGTCTCTGCCTCCCAGCACTGGGGTTATGTGGGAGATTGTGTTGTTTCATTGTAAATAATTGTCCCACCCACTGCTTTAATAAAAAGCACTGATTGGCCAAAGGCAGGCAGGAAGTATGGGCGGGGCTACCAGATTAAGAAAACTCTGAGAACAGGAAGCACAGAGCAGAATGCCAGAGAGAAGCTGGAAGAAGCAGAGGACAACTATGCTGCTCTAAAAAAAAAAAAAAGGTACCAAGCCCCATGTCTGAACAGGATAAGAGTCATGGGTTAGATGAAGGGTAAAGAGTTAGCAAGTTATATGCCTGGGCCTTAGACTGATCAGCCTAAAACTATTGTATGTATCTGTATGTCTCTGTCTCTGCGAGTTTACGGGCCTGCGGGCCTGAGGCTAGGCCCAAAAGTCTGGGCCAGAAACCTCTTACTACAGGGTTATAGGCATTCTCTACTACATACAATTTTTTATGTGTGCTAAGAATCCCAACTTAGGTCCTCATGTTGGCCTTTTATCAACTAAGGCAAATATTCAGCTCCATATTTTGGGGGTTTTTATAATAAGCTTTGACACCATGGAAAATTGTTGGAACAGGCATGTAGGTTGTTATGACCCATGGGATGGGAGAAGGTAGCAGGTGACAGGAGAGAAGGTCAATTGCCAAACAGATGGCCATATATCCAGTGAGTGTCTTTGATGAGAAAATTATTTTTTAAGCTATGAATATAGACATACAGCAAAATACCTAGCCAAATGCCTCTGTCCTTCACATCAATTATGACTTATTGGATGGTTGTGTTCTGGTGCCTGAAAAGTGACTGACCATTCTTGTAAAACCATTTGCACACAGACAAGATAAACAGATATTGAAGAGTCTACCTATTTGGAACATGAAGATCCATGGCGATAGGAAGTATTAAAAAGTAAAGTGCATACAGGGAGTAATCGTATGAGCACCAGGCCCCATTTCGAGGTACCTGGCCCAGTGTACAGCCATATTTGCAGGCTACCTGCTCATCTCCTGCCCTTTCATTTGCCCTACCACCATGATATATACTACATACAGTAGATACCCAGTAACTAATCGCAAACATTATAAACCATGCTGGCCAGTCAATGTCTAGGAAAGTAGGGGGGCTTCTGGAGCTGGAGTCAGAAGATCTGGGTGTCATCTTTCTTCAGCTGATCAGACAAATGATAATAAGCATCTATTTATCAAAGGTTGAAAGTGGATATTTGCTTTCCTCAGACCACGAGGGCATTGAATTCAGATGTAACAATGAGCACTAAGACCCCTTGTAAACTATAAATTAATGCACAAATACTGGGTGGCATTTCTCTTATCCTGTGTCCTGCAGTTGCCTCATCCTCCTGCTAAGAGACAGTGACTTTTTTCTGTTATATCCAATGCTTCATGTTCTTGTATAAGAAAATTATTTTTTTAAAAAAAAAAAAGCTTATCTTCCTTGTCTTGCAGATTTCTGTGCACTTCAGCTGTGGAAGAGCAGCATTTTATCAGCCATTTGAGGTTAAGCAAGGGGGTCATGGAGGTACTGCCTCCTTAGATGCCTAAGATGCAAAGCATGCCCCAAGTCCCATAGGGATACATGTCAAGACTCCCAACAATTGTCTGAAAATATAGACAGCACTGAAAATCTACATATGCAATGCTTTCTTCCATATGGGACATGAAGTCCTATGATAAAGCTTGATTTATGAATTATGCATGTTAGGAGACTGATAGCAATTGCTAATAATAAAAAATAAAATTGAAGTTTATCTTAAATTACATACATTCAATATGAAAAAAAGACAGTGTGTAAGTAAATAATGGGTGAATAACATATGTAGTTCAGATGTGGTGAATGAAGGAATGACTCATGTCCTGAGCAGGAAGAAGTGGGGTGGCATAAAATGTCATTCTGCAACTCCATAAAAGTTATAATCTAAAACTTTTGAGACACTTATTTCTATAATTTTCCTTTTAGTATGTTCTGACTGTAGCTTAACATGGAGTTACTGAAACCACAGAATGCAAATCATCAGAAAAAGGAAATCTAGTGTAAATACTTACATAAAGTGTGGTGGTATATTTATATTTAATAAAATCAGCCTGGAATATCAGAGAACAGATCCACCCACAGTCAAGCCAGGAGGGTCACAGTGGTAACTCACACCACCTTTAATCCCAGCACATGGAAAGAGAGTGGTGACCTACGCCTTTAATCCCATTAACTCCAGAGACAGAGATCTTTCTGGGTTTCTGTGAGTTCAAGGCCTAACTACCAAACAATAGTAGCTCACACCTTTAATCCTAACTCTAGAATATGACACAGAGTAGAACCCAGAAGTGAAACAACTGGGCGAAGAAGCTATTTAAAGCAGGCATAGGAAGACATTCTGGTATTCTGTAGAAGTGATGAGCTAGGCTGAGGACTCTTGAAGATAGCTTTTACCCTGAGAAGTTGGCTGGGTGAGAACTGACTGTGGTCTGTTTCCTCTCTCCAATATTCCAGCTTTCCCCCAATATCTGTCTCTGAGTTTTCATTAAATACCAACTAGGATTCATGCTTCAATAAAGGGGCTGGGAAGAGGCACAACTCTCAGTAAGAGAACTTGCCGCTCTTGGAGAGGACAAAAGTTTCATTCCTGGTACGCATGTTGGATCACTCACAATTAATAGTAACTCTAGCTCCAGGAGATCCAACACCCTCTTGTGACCTCCACTGAAACCTGCACATATACGTGCATACACATATACAGACATACACCCATATACACACATAAAAATATAATAATTAAAAAAAATAAAGACATATACATACATAAAAATATAATAATTTTAAAAAAATAAAGACTTACAATGTACTAACTTTCCTGTGGTTGCAAGAGACAGGATTTCATTGTTAAGGGCATTTGGGAGGCAGGGATACTTTTTATGTGACTGGGTGAAGGGTGTCCACACTATCTAGTTAAATATACCTATGAGGGTGTGATATGTGCACTGTGAAGATGTGTCTTTGCCAAGGTGCCTTCTGATTGGTTTAATAAAAGGCTAAACGGCCGATAGCAAGGCAGGTGGAAGTTATGTAGGATTTGTGGACAAAAAGAGAGTTCAGAGAAGGGGGATGGGATTGCCAGCCAGACACACAGGAAGCAGGAGATGAATATATCATGTGGTAGAGCATAGATAAGAAATATGGGTTAATTTAAGATGTAAGAGATAGCTAGCAACAAGCCTAAGCTATCAACCAAGCATTTATAATTAATAATAAGTCTTTGTGTCAATTATTGGGGAAATAATGATCCTGAAAGAAAAACCCACCTACAAAAATGGCTTAGAATTAAACTAGCAGGCCTGAGAAGAGGATATCCCTCTCCCCATTGTGGTGGGCATCATCAAATCCACTAAGGATCTAAACAGTACAAAGGACAGAGGAAAAAGGAATTGCTTGGTTCTCTTTCTGTCCCACTGTTTGATCTAAGGAATTTCTTGTCCTACCATTAGATAGCCATTATCCATTATCTTAATGGTCAGGCCTTCAATCTGAAACTGATTATACTAACAGCATTTCTAGATTTCTATATTCTAAGTACCAGAGAAACTAAACCCACATGTATACATGGCTTATATAGTACATGTTATGCAACTATAAATAACATAATGCATACATATATATATATATATATATATATATATCTTCTATTGGTTCTATTTCTACATAGAGGACCCTTAGTTACAATCAAGAAGTAAAAGGAGAGAGCCAGCCTCAAAAGGCAAATGTGAAGTGCAACAGGACTTTATATTACAAGTGTTTTTCAATCCCATCAGCTTGTTTGGACCCTCACAGTGGTCTTCTGATTAGGCAGGCAATATTTTTCACTCTTGCATCCAAACACATTGACATGCAGTTTATTACTCAAACAGTACAATATCCTAGCATCTGAAATGAGACCCAGAAGCTCTATCCACAGGTATTCTCTACAGCCCACCCAGCTGCCTCCAAGAGATTAATTCCACAGATGTGGGCAGCTGCTAATACTACTTCCTAAAAGCAGGATTCTGTGAGAGTCCAAGCAAAGTGATGTATATGAGAGGACCTTGTATAGCATATTATCAATGTATACATATGCTATTTCTCTATGCCTCACTGTCTCTGTCTCTTATATGTGTGTATTGTATCTGTATACTGTTTCTCAGAATTCTTAAATTTTGGTACATAGTATAACATAATTATGAATTCATTCCAGAAGTATGGAAATGGTTTGCCTATGTCCTAAGTGATCCTGAGAGACTCAACTTGATATCTACTCCCCACAATGATACATTCTAGAGCAGTCTCTCTAAAAGTCAAAGACAGAAAAAGTAAACTACAATAAGATAAAATGTCTAGGAGTGGAAATTTGGATGCTGGATAACAGCAAACAACCGCAGAGGAATGGCAGTGTCAGACATGAAATTGTGACTTGGAAATACCCATTGGCTCAAGGTGCACCAGCAATCAGCAACATTCTTTCCCTCCAAAAAGCCAAAATGAGAGAAATTCAAATACAAGACCTTTCTTGAGGAGAAATCTGCCTTTTTTCTTCACTGAAGAGTGAAAGCTGGAAATGGAGTTTCAGGGGCAACACCCAGATGGGGTTCTGAGTTAGTGTTGTGACTCCTTCAGGACTCTTCTTTTGGCTGGTCTCTGATGCATGGTTTGAGGTTTGTTTTCATTGCTGGGGAGCAAACTCACATCCCTGTGCATACCAGACAAACTATGATAAGGCTGTGTCTTCATCTCAGAGAGAAGCTGACTCCTTTAAATAACTACTGTAATTATTTCATGAAGAAATAATAATCCAAGGATAATATGACGAGCTGTTACAAGATTCTTTTATATGAGCATCAGTTTTGATGCATAACAAACCCAAACTATGGTTATTAACTAATGTGTCCCTTGAAGTAATATAACACGGCGCCATTGGCGGAGGTGGTTAGTGTTTGCTTTCTTTCTTAGCAGGAAATTATGGTAATCAATAAAGTCCAAGAGATATTGGGTTGTCTGTTGGTCTCAAGTGCTTTAGAAGAAGCAGACTGAGCCCAGAGGAACATGAGTATCACCTGAAGCACTATTAGAGACTTTTGAGGATACATATCCCCGGTGTGTGTCGTGGGCTCCCAATCTCTCATTGTTGTCTTAATCATAACTTTTCTATTGGGTTAATTCAATCAATTCTGGATCTTCAGGAAGTATTATGGTTGAAAAACTAGTCAATAGGCAGAAACTTCCCGAAATATTTGTTGAAACAATAATCTGGGCTGGTCATCCAAATTTTTAGCACACTAGAAGGGAAAATCAAAAAGCTAAAACCTTTCTCTTTTTTCATTTGGACCCTAATAGTTGCTCAGTAGAGAGTCCTCAAGAATAATTGTGCACATGAAAAGGGAAGAGGGGACACAAAGAAAGACAGTGTACTCAAAAACTCATTGGAAATACTAGCTGAAGGCTGAGGGTGTAGTACAGTTTGGTGGATTGCTTGCCTAGCAGGTAGAAAGGCTTTGGTTCTGTCTTTAGCATCACATAAATTGCAGATGGTGATACATGTCTGAAATCCCAGCACTTGGCACATGAAGACAAGAGGACCCAAAGAATAAGTAACTTTGAGGCCAGCCTTGGGATATATGAGACCGTGTCTCAATAACAATGGCAATAATAATAATAATAATAATAATAATAATAATAATAATAATAATAATATAGTTACTATTATATATTAATTATATAATGTGTACTATTATACAATAATATTTTTTTAAACTTAACATCTGAAAAATGAATTTACTAAGCATTTTTAAACAAATAACAATGGCAATAATAGTAATAATAATAAAATAGTTACTATTATATATTAATTATATAATGTGTACTATTATACAATAATATTTTTTAAACTTAACATCTGAAAAATGAATTTACTAAGCATTTTTAAACACTAAGCTACTGACCTGCCCTTAAATAATAAAACAAGTTGGTTGGCAAATGAAAAGATATTCACTAGATACTCTCAGTAACCACTCTCCACCTAAATTCTTAGAATATGAAATGAAATTTCTTCTCTTGTGCTTAATGAGACATTTTTCTATTCCTTGCTCAGGCATGATTCCTATCAGTCACGCCTAACAAAGTAGACCCCAAGAGCTATGTTGTTACTATGCCAAATTGATAGATCGAAGTGGGGCCAGTCAGAGATGTTCTCTACCATTAGCTTCTACCAAACTAGGATCGAAATCAGTGGACTTAGTGGTGGCCTATAATATAGGAAACTCTGAAATTAATAGTCTTGCTGCTTTCATTAACCTTCCAAGGATGTCCTCATTTTGTCGAAGGCAAATAGACTACAGTAAAGAAGTCTGAGCCTGCATACTCCAGGAAGAGCCAAGAGGGAGGTGCTGACAGTGTTCAGGACCCTGCTTCTCTTCCCTCATCCCCATCATTTTGTTATTTATGCCATTCCTTCTCTTCACTAAAATACCCAGTTGTTTCCTAATAACAGCCCATGCATGGCTCATGAAATTTCATTTAACACTAGTACTTATCAATACACCCCCAAAATAAAACATTTTGCTAATCAACAAAGTCTAGTAAGACAAAGTCCTTACTTGTTTTAAAAACTTCTGTGTGATTGTTTTCAGGCCCCACTACAGGCAGTTACTGTTCTCTCGGGCTCATGTGGTGAGGGGATTAATCTTCTCACACAGAACGGAGTGTACAGCCAGGACACGACGATCTTAAGAGAGTTGCAACCAATGACTCAAAGACCCCTGTTCCTGGGTCTCTAAAAGGGCAAAGGCTCATTGATCAGGGAAGTAAGATGATCTCCCATACTGGGCTGGTCTACCGGATCCTCCTCTGGCACCTTTTCACCAGGAAAGGGACCAGAAGAAAAGCAGGTGTTTATTCCTGTTTACTGTCTTACTTTTTTCAGCCATGTCCAGCCTCTTGACACTGCAGAGCAACACATTCATTTGCAAAGTTAATGCACCAGAACCCTGAAATCACACACACACACACACACACACACACACACACACACACACACACACGCAGAGAAAGGGGGGAGGGAGATGAAGGGAGGGAGGGAGAGAGAGAGACTCAGTGTCTAAGTAAGTGGGTGATTTTGGATTGAGCTACATCTTTATCTTATGCCACAGGTATGCTTTGGGTTGGTCATGACTGGGAAACTTTAGAAAACTAACTTTATTTGGGTGACAGATGGTTCCATGTATAAGAGAACTTGCTGCAGAATCATAAGGACCTAGGGTCAAATCCCCAGCACCTATGTTAAAAGCCTGATGTGGTCCTGGAAAAATGAGGCAGAAAAATTGATAGTGTTTGTTGGTGGCCAAACTGGCTACAGGTTCATAAGAGGCTTTGTCTTAAAAGAATATGGCAAAGATAAAGTAGCTCTTTCCCCTGCTTCTCCTGCCTTCCTATTGGCCGTTCTGCTTTTTATGAAACCAACCAGGTCCCTTAAGCAGGGGAAGCAAAATATAGACACATATTCACAGAATATAAAACAAATATCTTACAACAAAAGCTTAGTGGCTAATTAAACTCCACAGTGGTGTAGTCTTTTGAGCAGGACTTCTCATTCGGCTATCGTCTTCACAGACTTCATCTCTAGAAAATGAGACATCTTTCGGCATTACGTTTTGCAAAGCATGGTAGAACGCAGCCTGGAGACATGCTTATGCTTCCTGAGACAAATAAACTGTAGCACATAGTCCTCAGAAAGCTGAGCCAGACTCTTGTGAGGGGTAGATGCAAATTTTCATTGTAAGACCTGTATAATTCCTGCTGCCCAAATATTGACAAAGCAGCAAATTCCTAAATTCCTATTATGCTGCCTTCTACTTGTCCTCCAATCAACAAAGCTAAGAGCTGTCTTCATTTACCTAAGTTACAGTATTCCTACGGTACAGAGAAGGAAATACAAATCCTCAATTTGGGGAATGTTAATTATAGTCTTTAACTCACCAGAAAAACCTTCTTAGCCTTCAGTATTAAGAAGAGAATAGGAACAGATTTCCATCAAAGCTGAGGTATGGAAATTGTCTGAAAACATTTTTTAAATGTTTAATTTTGTGTGTGTGTGTGTGTGTGTGTGTGTGTGTGTGTGTGTGTGTTTCTGTGTGTGTGTGTCTGTGTGTGTGTCTGTGTGTGTGTGTGTGTGTGTGTGTGTGTGTGTGTGTGTGTAAGCAAGGCATGGCAGTCTATGCCTTTAGTCCCAGCCCTTGGGAGTCAGAGGCAGGAGGATCTCTGGGAGTTCCAGGCCAGCCTGGTCTATAGAGTGAGTTCCAAGATAGTCAAAACTACTGAGTGAGACCCTGTCTCAAATAAAACACACACACACACACACACACACACACACACACACACACACACACACACACACACACACACACACACACACCACAGAAGAAGCAATGAGATTAGACTGGACACATAAAATGGTCCCAAACAAACAAACAGAGAATTTAGTCACGGTTACTGAAAGTGGCTGGTAGAATGATGTCTTCTGGCCAAGTACACAAGCTATAACAACAGAGCAATAAGCTCTAACCACAAGACCAACTAACAAGGCTGTAGATAATCCAGTTGTTTTCCCTATCCCACATTCCTGCCCCTTCTGTGTCACGTGGTCATGATGCTTGGCATTCTTAAAACCTGCTCTGACACTGTGAGTTGCCTTATTCAACTTCTATTGAATAAAGAAAACTAACACTTTTCTTGTGTTTTGTTCCAATAAATTCTATTAAACTGGATTGATCTAGGTACCTTCACCAAATAGAAAATGAGCTTTTAAATTAATTTACTCATCACCTAAAATTTCATTTTTAAAGCCTTGCTGCTTTTTCTTAACAACCTCTTAGAAATTTTTTATATACTTTTCAGGGAGATCTCTATATTTACATATATAGATCTGTGACTGACATTTTGATTGCTTATTCTCCAGGAATAATACGAACCCAAAGAACAGAATATAAACATACAACCAACTTCCCTGGCTTCGGATTTGGGGAATGTCAACCACGGATCTCCATTATAGGCGTGACTGTCTTCTTTGCTGAGGAGACCTAGCCCCATGTGGTCAGAGGACAATAGTAAGTAGACTAGGGCTGTGGTGGCACATAGTGACTGGTAGCTCAGCTGCTTCCAAGCACAAAGGCATCTCGTTCATGAAGTCAAGTAAGAGATTTTTCTGAGAAAAGTAGGAAGGAGGCAGTTGGAACAAAGGGCAGGGTAAGGTGGCTGCCACTGTTCTGGTTAGAGGGATTCTGCAGCAAATGCTCAAGTTGGATTCTTCAGCTATTTCTTATGCCTGCAACTCTAGCTAAAAGTTGTAGAGTTGAACCAGCACTCACAGCACATCTTGAGTTTTCCATCTGAATGTTAATTATTTTAACTGGATTGATTTTACATAAAAATTAACCTTGGGGACATCAGCTGTGTGATGACAGCATCTACTTTGAGAATCAGAATTTTTTTGAGTTTTCAGGAAATAGTAATATTGTTTTCTTTTCTAGGTCTCATTGAGAAAACCTTTGAACTAATTAGAAAGAAAAAAGATTTAAAAAAAATTATTGCTATTTCAATACATCTCCTCACACCTCTGTCCTCTGAACAGTGACTTGCCTGGAGACTTCAGGATTCTAGAAATTTTTATTGTATGAAGCCACTACATCCTGTAAAATTACTCACAAATACCAGTAATTTCTTATCTGCTTCCTTTAGCACAGTCACCCAGATTGTTTCAAAATGGATAGAATCACATCATCAAACATTCATTATTATTCATACTGTTATCATGATGACAACTGCAGTGATGATTCCACAGTGGTGCAAGTATTAATAGTCACAATATGAAGATTTTAAGTTGCATAAAATGAGTATGAGCAGTAAAATTCCCTGTTCCCATCCCCTCGTTTCTGGGTGTGGAGCTCCACACTGGCTTGGAACCATTGACCTTTTGCCTCTCAGGGAGATGTTGAAAACTATCTCACAAGAAAGGCTGTGGACACACAAAGCCAGTTAGCTCCTTCCCACATAAAGGATGCTTATAGCCTTGGTTCTGCTAATGGGTCAAGAGCTCACTGAGTTGAGTGAGGCTCAAGATGGATGGCAAAGCATTCCTGGGGACTCCCAGTGTGAGTAAAAGATCAGTGTGTGCAAAGAAGAGCAACTGAGACATATGGCAGGGACATTCTTGCTCTCCCTCGTCTCTCCCTCTCTCCCTCCTTCCCTTCCCCCTTCTCTCTTTCATGTCTCATGTACCTTTGATTGGTCTGATCCTACTTTCTCTACCTGTGTTAATATTATGGTGTACACCCCAACACACACCTGGTTTATGAAGTGCTATGGTTCAAACCCAGGACTCTGTATTCCAGCCAACACTGCCAACTGATATATATCCCCAGACCCAGCGATCTTAGTCAGGGCTTCTACTGCTGTGACCATGTTGTACCCATGTCGAGGGATCCGAAGACCACCAGGGAGCTGGATTCGATGTAAACACATGAGGATCAGTTTATTGCTTTGGACGGGTTCAAACAAATCTGGTCCAGAGGTGCAGCAGAGGATTTCAGTCCCGGAGATCAGAGGTGAGGGGTTTTTTTTTGTTTTGTTTTGTTTTTTTTTAAGAAAACATACATAAGTGGGGTGTTACACATCTTGGAATTTCAGGATTGGGCAAGGGGATATGGGGCACAGTAACTATGGGCTACACTTTCAGCAGGAACCCAAGCCCTGAATCTACTGGCTGAACTTTCCGCACAAGAGTAAGTTTTGAATCTATTGGCTATCAGGCGCATTCCTGAGATTCTTCCCAGATTCTTAGACCTGGGCCCTAGCCTCAGACATTAAATGGTCTTTCCCTGAAATAAAGTTTCGTAACGATAAATCTATGTCTTCACAGCCAAACACCTTGACCAAAAGCAAGTTGGGAAGAAAAGGATTTACTGTTCATCACTGAACGAAGTCCAGACAGGAACTCAAACAGGGCAGGATCATGAAGGCAGGAGCTGACACAGAGGCCATGGAGGGTGCTGCTTACTGGCTAGGTTCACATGGCTCATTCAGCCTGCTCTCTTAGAGAACCCAGGACCACCAGTCTAGGGATGGCACCACTCACCATGGGCTGGGCCCTCCCCCAGTGATCACTGATTGAGAAAATGCCTTACAGCTGATCTCATGGAGGCGTTTCCTCAACTGAGGCTCCTTCCTCGCCAATGATGCTAGCTTTTGTCAAATTGACACACAAAACCAGCTTTCCTTTTTTTTTTTCATCTCTGCGTATGTATACACAGTGTTTCATATGTGTGTTTGCATGCACATTAGCATGTGTGAACGTAGACATGAGTAACATAGCAAGTGTGTGGAGGTCAGAGCAGCACTGGGTGTCCATTTCATTTGAGACATGATCTCTTTACTGTTTTGTGTTAAGAGGTTTCTGTTCCTGACTTTTGAGCCTAGCCTCAAGATTTAGGCCCACAGACCCACAGACCCGTAGAGACACACAGATGCTTACAATAGTTTTAGGCTGATCGACCTAAGGCCCAGGCATGTAACTTGCTAACTCTTTACCCTTAATCTAACCCATGACTCTTACCCTGTTCAGCCATGCGGCTCAGTACCTTTTCTCAGAGCAGCATAGTTGTCCTCTGTTTCTTGCAGCTTCTCTCTGGCATTCTACTCTGTTCTTCCAGTTCCCAGAGTTCTCCTAGTCTGGTAGCCCCGCCCACACTTCCTGTCTGCCTTTGGCCAATCAGCGCTTTTTATTAAACTCATAGGCAGGGACAATTATTTACAATGGAACAACATAATCCCCCTACACTGTTTTCCTATGTATATAACAGCTAGCTATTTAAAAACTCTTTAAATGGATCTTTGAACCAAGCCGGACTGTGAGCACCAGCTCCATCACTCATCCACTGACTCTACCACTGTCAGGCTCCAGGGAAAGGGCTGAAATGTCTGAATAAAGGAACTAAAGACACCAGAGGAAGGGGCACAGACCACACCTGGCCCTCTCATTTCATGTTCTCCATTAAGGCTGCCCCACCCAGGAAGAAGAGGAAGGGCTTAATGGCTAAAAGGACTGAACATTTGTTGTTTCCTATGACCAGAGATGTCAACAACCTGCTTGAGAAAGGATCTAGTCATGTGGCTTGTGCTAGGCTGTCTTGCTAACTCTACCTCCAACTGCTGGCCTTCAGCCGTGTACTACCTCAGAAACAACATAGAAGTTTTTGGTCAATAAACAAAGAAAGGTTGCCCTGCCCCACTGAAGAACTGAGGGAGATAAAATCTATCCATGTGACAGTGGCATGTCTAACTAAAGCAGTGAGCTACCAGATCAGTGACAGACTTTATCTCAAAAAGCAAGATAGAAACAATTGACATCTACCTCTGGCTGCCATACACATGTATGCATGAACATCTGTACACAGACACATACACATGCACATGCATGAACATCTGTACACACAGGCACAGAACCACAGGCCCACACATGCATGAACAACTCTACATATACACACACGTACATGAACTCCTTACAGAGAGATACACATATACAATAACACTTGTACATATAAATACATGCATGAACACCTGTACACAGAGAGAGAGAGAGAGATTAAGCACAGCAAGTAGCAAAATTCACACTAAAGGCACTTATTGTATTGGAGGAGAGTTGGTTCTAAGTGCTGTATCGTATGGTGCTAGACATTTCCTGCTCACCCATCTTTTGCTTGGATCTAGCTCTAATAAATACTCCATTCTCATGACTCATCCTCTACCTTCCATTCCACCTTCTTTGCCTTTTTCCATTTTTTTCCTCCACTCGGCATACATCCTAAGGTGTCCATAACTGTGAGTGGAGACCGAGAGCAGAAAAGGCAGCGCTGTCTTAGGAGCAGGTCTGCACTCGCTTGTTCCCTCTCACCCCTCATTTGTACTACCTAAGGGAATGCTGACAGTTTCCCATGATTTTTACATCTCCCAGAATTCCTCTCTCTTCGAATCCTAGAGCAATCAATTTAAAATTATTCTGGAGTGCACCAGAGTTCCCTGAGGGATGTCAAGAAAGGTAACTTTCTTCCAACGTCCTTTATCTATTATACTTTGTTTGAGTGTGTGTGTGTGTGTGTGTGTGTGTGTGTGTGTGTGTGTGTGTGTGTGTGTCCGTCTGTCTGTGCGTGTGCGCATGCGCACCCATGTGCCTCTCGTACATTGTGGGTATGAGGGTTAGTGAGCAACCTTGGGGAGTTTCTCTTCTTCCACCATTGGGGTCCACATAGAACTCAGGCTGTAAGACTTGTGGGACATGCCTTCACCCACCAAGTCATCTTTCTGACCCTACAGTGCATTTTGAATTTTATCTACTGTATGTTAGTGTCATGTGGGGAGTACCTGCCCCAGAAAACATGGAGTCAGTTCTTTCTTACTACCTCTGTTACATTATGATATTGAGT
Source organism: Phyllotis vaccarum (assembly GCA_033318265.1). Taxonomy (NCBI): domain Eukaryota; kingdom Metazoa; phylum Chordata; class Mammalia; order Rodentia; family Cricetidae; genus Phyllotis; species Phyllotis vaccarum. Next base: position 70,888,765 of record JARWLC010000003.1, on the reverse strand, counting down.
TTACCCGATTTCGCAGATGGACAGCGATGGATGGAGAAAGACTCCATACTGGCGCCTACGTGGAAAGACTTTATTATCATGGAGAGAAGGGAGGAAAAAGAGGGGGGAAGGAAGGGGGTTGAGCTCACCCTCTAGCAGGATGAGGAAAAGGAAGGGCAGAGAGGGTTGGCAGTGGGAATCCTTCTTAAATGGAGCTTGACATCAGAACGCAGGGCAGGGCCAGGCCAATTGCTATTGGATAGGTGTGGCTTTTGAGCATAGAACTTATGCCACTAGGTTCACTCCACAGGTGATTTACCCACTAGAGAATCTCATCAGCTTATTTGTTTGTTTAGAGAAAGTATGTCTCTGTGTAATAAAGGCGGACCTTGAACCTTATTGGTTAATTTTTTTTATTCTTTTGCTCTTGGGGGGGGGCACCACCCAGATCATAAATAAATACACACAGAGACTTATTACTTATAAATGCCCAGCCTTAGTGAAAAGTCTCCGCACTCTGACAAGTCTCTCTGCTGCCTCTCTGCTGACGCTGCAATCCAAATCAGACTGAATTAGAAAAGGCCCTGGTTTAATGAGTAACATGCTCCTGGGTAATTCTCTGGTCCTCCGGAGAGGAGACAAGGAAGAGAGACTGAAATACCATGTGTCTGTTTGCTGGGTTGCAGTTTAAATACCTCGTGGGAATGGTCTTGAGCATCTCTGGGGGAGGAGCTGTGTTTGGCGGGACTTTCTGAGGGGCAGGGTCTAGGTAGAGAGAGAGATGGGGTTTCCACCAGAACTCTTTGGGTATATGGATGCCAGGGTGCCAGGGGCTGAGGTAGAGCTTCCACCAAAACACTTAGCTTGGCTTGTTTCTTGCCATCTAACTTAAATTATCCTGTCTATCTTTTGCTTCTGGGCTTTTCTCCTTCTATTCTGCATACCGTTCTTTACGTCTTACTCTGTAGCTGGGTGACTGGCCCTGATGTCCGCCTTCTTTACCCGTAACATCTCCTTGACTCTCATTTTTCTCCTGATTCTCTGTGCCTGCCAGCCCTGCCTATCTTTCTCTGCCGGATACGGACTGTTCTGCTACTTATTAGAGCAATCAGGTGTTGTAGACAGACAGTGACCCAGCTTCCCAGAGTTAAACAAATACAACACAAAAGAAATACAACACATCTTTGCATCATTAAACAAATGTTCCACAGCATAAACAAATGTAGCAGTCCACAGCACTGAACTTTCAGTTTTTCGGTCTGTCCCCCCAGCGCTCACAGTCTTATATTGTTTTATATGCTCAGAATTATGTGCAATTAAAGTCTCAGGAATATTTCTGTTGTTAAATAACATTTGAAAACCATTTTCCTAGACAGTGACAAGATGGTCTTGTTTTTAGACACCTGCTCAATTAAGATTGGGGGGGTTGTAATTGTTGTTTTGTTAGAGATACCTAGAGAGAGAGAGATCTCACAGAGCACCAGTGTGGAACAGAGGGTAGATAATGACAGCCAAACTCCTAAAGTCAGGGCAGTGTGGACTTATATTCTTGAGGGAGAAAGGAGATGGAGGTGAAAGGGTTGGGTCTGCTCCCCATCTTTCTGACCAGGAGTTATCAAGGTAGGAACTGAGCAAAGCAAGTTCTCTCAAAACAGCCATTGAGTGGATTCCAAAAGTGAACCTCAGTAAACTCTCTCAGGGTATACCCAATCCCAGTGAGGCAGCACACACTTATAGTAGTCTGGAGACAAAGACAGTAGAATCGTGAGTTTGATGCCAACCTGGGCTATACAGTAAAATAAAATACTATTTAACACACACACACACTTTTAAATGTTAAATTATTTTGTAAAGCCTGTCATTCTGAACAGAAAAAAAGCATTCAGAAAGGGGGCTCTGCATCAAGACCACTGGTTCTTAATCTGTGGGCCAAACAACCCACTTTTTTTTAAAGGGTCACCTAAGACCATCTACATATCAGATATGTATTTACATCACAATTTGCAGCAGCAAAATTAGTTATGAAATAGCAATAAGAATAACTTTCTGGTTGGGGGTTACCACAACATGAGGAACATGTATTAAGGGGTCTCAGTGTTAGGAAAGTTGAGAACCACTGTTTTAGATGTAGGTTTGATATTTTGATACTGTCACAGAATACAGTTGAAAGTCCCTCCAAGGTCACCTGGGCCAGTTTCATTTACAGACTTAAGGAAAGGCTGGAAGGTGTTGGGTTCACTGTCTATATATGGTGACCTACATCTGCTGACGAAACTCTGCCTACCCCAAGTTGAGTCCTTTCAAAATGGATATTCTACCCTAAAAAGAATTATTTTGGGACCTTCAAAGATAGTGCATCAGAAGCATAATATCCCTGGTGGGTTTTTTTTTTTCCTCCTTGGTTTTTGCCCTACATATGGAATCTCTGGCATCGTCTATCCAAAGCACTCACAACACTGAAGCTATCTGGGAGAATCCATGGCTGAAAAATATCCATGCATAAATTATCCGTTGCTATTTTTAATTTGAGTTTGCATTAACTATTCCCTGTTTGCCTCTTTAATGGAGAAGGTGGGTGAATTTTGTTAAGCAATACTTTTCTGTTAAGTAAGAGTTAATTCATGTGTCTTTCTATTTCCAGTTTTTCTAATGAGTCCTCTTATTCATAGAAGGCTGAAATGGGAGAGGATAAATCATCTAATAATAGAGCGTGCTGCCTTAAATCTTTCAATATCATTGGCTGTTGCACTGTCATTTTTTCCCAAGTACACTAAGTCACAGGAACACAGAGCTGAATAAGGCAGCTTCTGTCTTCACTACCGCTGGCAACCATAGTGACCAGGGCAATAATGCCTACTTGTTAGTCCTGCCTGTGATGGCCTTCCATCAGAAGGCCCTTCTAACAGAAGCATAAAATCTTAAGCAGTTTACCTGGGTTCTCAGCCCTTTCACGTGGTGTATCACCATGGCCATGCCGATCATCAGAGTTCAATGGGAAACTTGAAAAACTCTGGCTAGATGATAGTGGCATGTACCTGTGGTCCTGGCTACTTGGTAAACCAGGGCAGAAGAGACAGTTAAGCCTAAGAGTTGTCTAGGAAACAGAGAACCTGCCCCAATAAGAGGAAGGAGAAGGAAGAAAAGGGAAACAGAGAGATGAGGGAAAGAGGACTGTTCTGTGGGTTGTGGATTGTGCCAGTCAACAAATACATGGAGAAATGCATTGCTGTCTCATATAAATTAAGATTATATTCCTACATGAAAATGAATAGGATGGTACAAGACAAGCCATTTGTGTTGTGACAGCCTTCGGGGAGAGGGTCCAGCAGAGTTTTCTGAGGGATACGGGCTGGGAATAGAGCTGTGTTTTGGGGCAGAGACATCAGTAGATTTGTAGCAAATATCTTTCTCATTCCAATGACATCTTGAGGTCCCACGTGGCCATTCTTTATCTCCCATAAAAATAAAAGAGCAACTGAGACAGGTCCTGGTTCAAGGGAGTCTTTAGCATTGCTGTGTTTTTCTCCCATAAAATCTTCCCTGGGATGACCAAGGCTATGAATCTGCCTAGATATCTCAGGATAGCCTGGAACTCAGTATGTACCAAGGATAAGCTTGAACTCCTGATTCCCCCGCCTCTGTCTCCCAAGTGCTAGCAAGGCAAGTATATGACCCAGTTGGGTTTGTACAGTGCTGGAGTTCAATCGAGGACTTACACATGCTATCCAAGCACTCATCCAAACTGAGCCGTGTAGCTATCTTTCATTCATGATTTATGCCCTTTTTGTTAGTGTGCTCAATGAATACTTTGTAATTTTCTAAAGGCTGCTATTAAATAACACTTCACTGGACTCATCCACCTTGGATGTACTAGAGAATGTCTAAATGATTTCAAACACATTCTCCCTCTCCTCCATCCCCCTCATCCCCCTCCCCCTCTCCCTCCTCCTCTCCGTCCCTCCCTCCAGTTACTCCTAGTGCCTTGAAACTTCAAGGAATGCCACAACAGAAGAATGTGGCTGGTGGAAGGACATGCTGTCATGATTACTGAGTAAGTACGAGGCTTTGAGAAATCAGTTGTCACTAAGAAAGATGTGGTGGTTTGAATGAGAAAGACCCTCAAAGGCTCAGATATTTGAACTGGTTCCCAGTTGATGAACTGTTTGGAAGCTCTAGGAGGCATGGCTTTGTTGGAGTAAGCATATCCTCTAGAGGAGGTGTGTTGCTGGGGTGGACTTCTGTCTGCCCTCTCCCATGATAATGAACCAACCCTCTGAAACTGTAAGCAAGCCCCCAGTTAAATGCTTTCTTTTCTAAGAGCTGCCTTGGTCACAGTGTCTCTTCACAGCAACAGAACAGTGACCAAGACAACGGTCCACTTAGAAATGTTTGATGAAAGTAAACACTTTCTCATCTCTAATTACAAACGGTAGAGAGGATTTATTCAACTCACAGCACAAACAACACTCTACATGTGCTGGAGAAAATAAGGCAGAGCTACAGAGCGCTTAGAGGCTTCTGTGACGTTTCAATCACCCTTCCCTAGTCATCAGCAGAGGGAACTGTGGACCAGAGCCCAGCTTTTTATAAAAGCAGAAGCTTCTGTCTTCTTTGCTCACCTGTAATGACTGGAAGCAGAGACCTGCCTTGAAAGACCTTCTTTAGGTCTTGTAAGAATCAGCCACATTTCAAGAATGTCAGGTATGGATTATACTGGTCATCAAATATCAAAAAAAAAAAAAAGCATTAAGGTATAATATAAATATCATACTTCCATGTAAAGTTAATAGGATAAGACAAATGAGCCTTTCCAATTCTTAGAAGAATCATTTATTTTACATGTGTGTCATGTGAGCAGCAAGTACCAGCCTAGAGGAAGAGCCTATGCAGACTTTAGCCTTGACTTGGCAAAGAAATCCTGCTAGAGAATTGTTTGATCTGCCTCTTTACGGTCCTTAGGTCCATTAGAGATCCACATTCCAGGCTCTTCTGTTCACTTTCCCAAATTTAAAAATCTCCGATGAACCTGGTTAGTAAACAGACTAAGCAAAACATTGGGGCTGGAGAGTTCAGAGGTTAAGAGCACTTCCTCTTACAGAGAACCTGGGTTCAGTCCATATGGTAGCTCACAACCTCCTTCCTGTAAGTCTAGTTACAGAGGGATCTGATGCTCTCTTGGGGCTTCCTCAGGCTCCTATACACACATAGTGTATAAACATACACGCAGGCACTTACACATACACACAAAATAAAAATAAATCTGTAAAAACAAAACATCCGTACAGCAAGGAGTTATGATAAAAAAAAATTTTTAACTGAAGTAAACGTAATAATAAGCCTTGAGAGAAATGAACCCAGAGTATTACTTACTTTCACAAAGCCGTGACCAAGATAACAAAGTGAAGGCTTGAAAGAGAAAAAGATTTATTTTGCTCAGGATTTCAGAAGGATCGGTCCATAGTCATTTGATTTGCACTTAAGAAGAACTTTGTGGCTGTGGGAATATGTGGCAGAAGAGAGATCACTTCATGGTGGATAGGAAGAGAGAAGGCAGGCCTTGGTTAGGCCTTCAAAAGAATGTCCTCGGTGACTCACTTCCTCCATCTAGTGTTCACCTCTGGTAGTGTCTAGAACCTTGCAAACTAATGCCATCATCTGGAAACCAAGCATTTAAACACACCATCTTGTGTGGGGGAACATATAGTTAAATATATTATCATGTTGTAGGCCACTGCACTGAGGCAGAGGGCAAAGCCAGGTACGAATGATTCTTCAAGTAAAATGGCAAAGCTTCTTCTAGAAGAAGAATTCAGGAAGAGGCTGTATGAGGGAATCCTAAGTACAACCCCTTCAAGTGAGCAAGAATGATAACAGAAGTCCCCGTGGCAGTTATGACAAAGAGCCCTGTCCTGAGAGTACAGATGTCTGTGCTAAAGTTCCAGACTTCCAAGAGGTGTTCACACCTTCATGAGTGTCCTCTTCCAAGCTGTCCTGGTTGCATAATGATGGAGCAACTCCCAAGGCCTGCCTTCAGGGCAGAGAGAAACTGGTCAGGCTTCTTCCTGCTTATCATGCCCTGAGGAGTAGGGACTGACCAGGAGAGCACTATGGAAGGGAAGGGGCAGCAAACTGTAAGATGAGAAACACAGCATAGTAGTCTTGGGTGACTTAGGAACTTAGGAGATAGAGATGTTTCAGTGTCTCTAAGGGATTCCACAGGTGGGAAGTCAGGATGCCACAAGCAGGAAGAAGTGGGTGCTAGCTCAAACTTTTCCCTTCTGTGCACAGATTTATAGGCTGGCCAGCACGTGCAGGCAGGGTTATTGCTTACGAATCTTCCTAACATGGAAACAGAAAGATGGTGTGATAGTCACTTTTCATGTTTCTGAAATACCTGACAGCAAGCAACTTAAGGGGAGAGACATTCGTTTTGGTTCGTAGCATGGAAGGCATGGCAGAGACAACACACTCCATGGTGACATGAGCTTGCAGAGTCACTTGTTCAACAAAGGGTCAAAAACAGAAGGGCTGAACCAGAGCTTGAGCTATGACCCATAAGCACCAACTCTACAGCCCTGTGTTTGCTGGGTAGTTCAAATGTCCAATACAGTCCATAATCTCCCTGAAATGTGCCACCAGCTGGGAACCAACTGTTCAAATACATAAGCCTGTGGGGGACATTTCACACTCAGGCCACAACAGATGGTGCTCACAGGCTGATGTCACTGATGTCACAAGCAATAGAACTCCGCTGTCTCTTTTACTTTTCTGTTTAGGCCTCTGCTAATGGTGCCTGCTCTTCGAGTATCCCTCTACACGCTCACTTTCAACATTGTATGCCCTTTAGTCAAGCACAGACATTTATAGGGTGACTTGCTGAATAACTGAGGAGACAAGAGACTTTGAGACTATATCTATTTAGCTAATGTTCGATAGTCAATGGTACAGAGCACCAAGGATGCGCATACTCAGCAAAAACCCAATTATGTTTCTCAGCCCCGGTCAAGGCTGAGAATCCAGAACAGCAAAAGGGAAAATTCTAGGCTAGAAAACAGAAGGAAAGAATCAGTATCAAGTTCTGAAGTCTAAGGATGAAAGCCAGATGCAAGCTGCCAGAGAGGAGTAAACCAAGAAGTAGGCATTTCGAGCCAGGAGTCAAATGACCCCCAACTTCACAGTCCAGATCCCAGTCATCAAATCACAGTCTTGGTCCTGGTGGAGTGCTGTAAATTCTTGGGTGGGATGCAAGATGCTGAGACTGGAAGGTCTGCAAATAGAACATAAGAGCCAAGTTTTGTTAACCCTCAACTGTTCAGTTTTTTTTTTTATCCAAAAAATTGATGCTCGCTCACTAAAAGTTTGAGAAGAAACTAGAAATTCAATTTTCAGTAAAATCCCAAACTTATTCATTCTCTCACCTCCATCAAACTGAAGCAGCAGAAGGACTCTTAAGCACCGAGTTCCATCTGCCGATAGCTGGAGCCACCAAAGGCTCTGGACCACATTGAGGACCTGGTGAGCCAAGCAAAAGCCGAGCCTCACTACAGCCAACTTGGTCTTCACCTTATCATTCCTTTAACTTCCATTAACGCGTGACTTCTGGAAAGCCTCTAAGAAGCAAAATCACCTTTGTCATCATTTCTTCTTAGGTTACCCCAAGGGAGAGAAAGGAGGGGTGAGACCTGAAGGAAGGAGGTCGGTGAGGCAGCTAAATACCGATGCACATGAAGATGAGCGAAAGTAAAAAGAGCTAGTATGACATACTGGGAATGTGGAACACCCCGCCCAAAACTGACTTTCATTCAGCGTTTGAGAAGAGATACTGCTCTTGCTATTGACCCAAGTTCAGTTCTCAGCACCCACAGGAAGCAGCTCAAAATAACCTTTAACTCCAAATTCATCAGATGCTATGCTCCCTTCTAGACTATGTAGACACCTGTATTCACATTTGCATGCATGTGCATGCACATATACACACATAAACATAATAAACAGATAAAGTTTCATCCTAATGGTGGTTGGTTGTATGACTCAGTTCTTACTTCATGTTGTGTGAGTTTCCCAGGGTGACATGAACAAATGTCTACATCCCAGATAGAGCACCAGCAATAAACCAAAGAAATAATTCCACCCAAGTCTATCTTAGAATTTGGGGAGTTACTTGCAGGAGCATATATGGTTCAAAAAAAAAATCTGCAACACCAGAAAACTTGCTTTAACATGGGTGAGGATTCATGAGGTCTGCATCCTTGGAGAGCCTTGCCTTGCAGACAGCTTCAGAAAGGAGTTTCCATACTTATATAACTTTTTGGAGGGACCATGAAAGTCATAGTTTTCTGAATTTCCTGAGTCTTGTAAGTTTTAAGTTTTACCAGCTTCCTGAGTCTCATGAGCCCCTTGTTTCTCTCCAAGAATCTCAGAACATCCCAACTCAGAAAAATAACTACACAACACAGTCCAAATAATTGTTCCTCATGACTCAAATATGTCCACCCAGAGTTGGGATGGTGATATATACTGAATTCTTTTTTAAAATAATAAATGGCCAGATAGTGGTGGTGCACACTTTAATCCTAGCACTTGGAAGACAGAGGCAGATGGATCTCTGTGAGTTCCATGGCAGCATGGTTCCAGGACAGAGAGAGTTTCAGGACAGCCAAAGTTACATAAAAAAAAAAAAAAAAAAAAACTCTGTCTTGAAGAAAAAAAGAAAGAGGAGAAATGAACATGGGCAACGGCCAATCAACTAAGTAGAGTTATATAACCTCATCGAAGGGAAAATCTTAAGGTAAAAATAAGAGAGCTGTTTTTTCTTGATAGTTAAGAGAGTCCCAGATGGGGCTGGAGAGAGGGCTCAACACTGTAGAGCACCGGCTGCTCTCCAGAGGACCTGAGTTTGAGTTTCCACCCACGTGGTAGCTCATAACCACCTGCAACTCCAGTTCTAAGAGATCTGATGCCCTCTTCTGGTCTCTACAGGCATTGCATGCATGTGATGATCCGTAGACATACAAGCAAGCAAACACCTACATAAAATAAAAATAAACAAATCTAAAGAGAAAGACATATTCATAGATACATACACACATAAGAAGAAGATAATACCCCCAAGTGAAATGTAAAAACATTTTCCAACCAGGAAAAAGGCAGGGGCCAGATAATTTTAGCATAAAACTCTACCAGACTTTCAATGCCAAATACTCCTCAAATTAGTACACAAAATAGAAACAGAAGGAACATTGACCAATTAATTTTATGAGGCCACAGTTACCTGCTACCTAAACCAAATCAAGATCCAACAAAGAAAAAGAATTACAGACCAATTTCCCTTATGAATACAAATGCAAAAATTCTCAATAAAATACTTGCAAACCAAATGCAAGAAGGTCACCAAAACCTTCAAAAAAGGTCATCCAACATGTCAAGTAGGTTTCATCCCAGAGATGCAGAAATGGTTCAATATTTGAAAACCAATAAGTATAATCCACCGTATAAACAAATTGAGAGATAAACTACGTGATCATCTCATTAGATAGAGAAAAGGCTTTTGACAAAATCCAACACCCCTTCATGATAAAAGTTGTAGAGAGATTTGTGGTACAAGGGACATACCTTGACACAATAAAGGGAGTTTACAGCAAGCCCATAATTAATATCAACTTAAATGAAGAGAAACTCAAAGCAACCTCACTAAAATCAAGAACCAAACAAGGCTGTCCACTCTCTTCATATCTATTCAGTATAGTACTAGAAGTCTTAGCCAGAGAAATAAGATCACTTGAGATCAAGGGGATTCAAATTGGGAAGGAAGTCATCAAAGTATCTTTATTGGCAGATTAGTGCACATAAGTGACGCTAAAAATTTCACAGAAGAACTCCTACAGCTCATAAACACGTTCAGAAAAGTAGCTGGATACAAAATTAATTCCCAAGTCAGTAGCGTTCCTATGTACAATGACAGGAAGGCTGAGAAAGGAATCTCGGGAATAACACCTTTCACAATAGCCTCAAATACTGTAAAATATCTTGAGGTAGCTCTAACCAAGCGAGTCAAGGACACGTACGATAAAACTTTAAGTCCTTGAAGAAAAAAACTTGAAGAAGGTATCAGAAGATGAAGAGCTCCCCCAAGCTCATGGATCATAGGATTAACATAGTAAAAATGACCATCATATAAAAAGCCATCTACAGATTCCTTGCAATCACTACCAAAATCCGAGCACAAATTTTCACAGATCTTGAAAGAATTATTTTTTCAGTTTCAAATGGAAACACACACACACACACACACACACACACACACACACACACACACACACACACAAACTGAATAGCTAAAACAATCCTGAACAATAATAGAACTGTTGGAGGTATTACCATTCCTGATTTCAAGTTGTACTATAAAGCTATAGTAACAAAAACAGCATGGTGCTGGCATAAAAATAGAAATGTTGATCAGCAAAATGGAATTAAGACCTAGACATAAATCCACACACCTATATCCACCTGGGGTTTTTTTTTTATAAAGAAGTGAGAAATACACACTGGAAAAAAGAAATTATCTTCAACACATTGTGTAGGTCAAACTGGATATCCTCATGTAAAAGAATGTAAATAAATTCATACGTATCACCCTGCACAAAATCAACTTTAAATGGATTAAAGACTTCAACATAAAACCAGATACACTAAACCTGATAGAAGGAAAAAGTGGGGAATAGCCTTGAACTCATTGGCACAAGAGAAGACTTCCTGAACAGAACACTTTTAGTGCAGGCACTACGATCAACAAGTACTAAACGGAACTTCATGAAACTGAAAAGCTTCTGCAAGGCAAAGAACACGTTAAGTCATTTAGACAAAGTGGCAGCCTTGACAATGGGAAAAATTTTTTTTTAAAGATTAATGTATGTATATATTATGATTATAGTGTTATGCCTGCAGTCCAGAAGAGGACACCAGATCTCATTACAGATGGTTGTGAGCCACTATTTGGTTTCTGGGAACTGAACTCAGGACCTCTGGGAGAGCAGCCTGTCCTCTTAACCACTGAGCCATCTCTCCAGCCCTTGGGGAAAGATTTTTATCAATTCCACATTCAATAGAGGACTAAGCTCTAAAATATATATAAAGAATTCAAGAAACTAGGTATTAAACAAAGAAGCAATTAAAAATAGGGTACATATCTAAACAGAGAATTCTCAATAAAGAAAACTCAAATGGCTGAAAAACACTTAAAAAATGTCCAACATCTTTAGCCATCAGGGAAATGCAAATCCAAAATATTGTGAGATACTGCTACACTGGCTGGTCTTATATCTACTGGTCATTCAAACTAGGGTTATCTGAAAGGCGGGAACCTCAGTTAAGAAAATACCGCCTTAAGATGCAGCTATGAGACATTTTCTTAATTAGTGACTTATGGGGAAGGCCTAGTCCATTGTGGGTGTTTCCATCTCTGGGCTGGTGGTCCTAGGTTCTATAAGAAAGCAGTCTGAGCAAGCGGGAGATACAAGCCTGCAAGCAGCACCCCACCATGACCTTATCATCTCCTGCCTCCAGGATCCTGCCCTGTTGGAGCTTCTATTCAGAATTCCTTAAAAAAAAAAAAAAAAAAAAAAAAAAAAAGAACAGTGTTGTGGAAGTATAAGACAAATAACCCTTCCTCTCCAAATTGCTTTTTGATGATGGTGTTTCGTCAGAGCAAAATAAACCCTAAGGAAGACAGATACCATCTTACAGCCATCAGAACCTCTAAGATCAATAACACAAGTGACAACTCATGCTGGAGAGGATGTGTCCGAAGGGGATACCCATCCCTTGCTGGTGGGAGTGATACTTGGATGGCTGCTATGGAAATCCATGTGGTGATTCCTCAGAAAGATGGAAATCAACCTGCCTCAGGATATTGCTATCCCACTCTTAGGCACACCAAAAGACAGTTCATCGCAAGAGCAGCTACTCAGCCGTGTTCACTGCTGCTTTATTCACAACAGCCAGGAATTGTAAATAACATAGATGTCCCTCAACAGATGAATAAAGAAAGAAAATATGCTACACGGTGAAATTATTACTCGACTTAAAAAAAATGACATTGTGAAATTTTCAGGCAAATGGATAAAAAAGAAAGAGAAAGAAAGAAAGAAAGAAAGAAAGAAAGAAAGAAAGAAAGAAAGAAAGAAAGAAAGAAAGAAAGAAAGAAAGAAAGAAAGAAAGAAAGAAAGAAATTGTCCTTAGTGAGGCAACCCAGATCTAGAAAGATAATTATGGTATGTATTTACTTATATATGGATATTAGCCACAAAGGAAATGATAACCAAGCTACAGTCCGTAGACCCAGGGAGGTTAGGTTATAGAGGAAGGGGGGCATATGGATCTCCCTGGGAGGAGGAAATAGAATAGAGGGATGGACTGGGGGTAAGGGGAGAGGAATGGAAAATCAGGTTGGGAAGGGGAGGAGAAATGGATTGAAGGAGGGAATGTAGGAAGGGACAGCTAGAATTGAGGAGCATTTGGGAGGTGGTAACATATATAAAGGCAATCCTAATGAAGTCTCCAAATAATTGAGAAGACAGAGTCACAACTGGCCATCTCTTGTCACCAAACTAATCTTCTATACTGGGTTACATCCAGTTGAGTTCTTTGCCAAAAGGGATCCCATAAAAATTCCCAAGCAGCCTGGGCTGTTGTCAGGACTGTAAGTTGCTCCCCACAAAATGACAACAAGGCCCCATTGCTGAAGACAACACCCACACTGAACATGGAGAGGTAAAGCTGGTGCCTACATAGAACCTTCATGACTATCTTCTAGGGTCTTTCATATGGGACCACCAAAAGAGAAACATATATACCAACCCAGCCAAAAAAAAAAAATGGATCTATAGTGCTGTCCTGACTGCAAAATATACTAGGCGATGGCATCACAAAGCTGGAAGTCAGCCAGTGTCCTATTTGACTTAAGGCTCACCTCATAAGATATCATACTCCACCTAACATTGCCTAGGTGACTAAGAACCATAGACTAGATAGCAAAGAGACCTAGGGTAAAACCAAATACTACTGGCCTTAAAAGAAAAAGAACTAAGTAGTGATAAAATGACTGCCTTTCCCAGCCATCGTCAGAGATTCTTCCTCCTACAGCAGATGGGAACCAATACAGAGAGCCACGGGCAAACGTTTTGCAGAGAAGGAGACCTTGGAATATACAGCTCTAAATGGGAACCCCAGGAAGAGGAGATAGGAAGTGTTTGAGGCAGATGGGATGAAGGACACCAGGAGAACAAGAACTTCAAATCAACTGAGCAAGGTTCATATGAGCTCAGAGGCATAAAGAGACTGAGGCAGCAACACAGGGCCTGCCCAGGTCTGCCCAGGTCTGCCAGGTCCTCTGCACATATAGTCTGGCTTTATCAGTGTTTTCACGTTTTAGTGCAGGGACTCCTGAGTGTGAGAAAGTCGGTCTCTGACTCTTGCTGGGCTCTTTTCCTTTGCTTGGTTTGCCTTGTCTAACTCTGATATGATGGCTTTTGTTTTATCTTATTGTACTTTATTTTGTTGTTACCCCTTAGAAGCCTGTTCTTTTCTAATGGGAGACACAAAGGGAGTGGATCCTGAGGGAGGGGAGGAAGGGAGGGAAACTGTAATCAGGACTTATTGAATGACAGAAGAATCTAGCTTCAGTAAAGAAGGGGTGGAGAATTGCTCTCTCCAGTGCCTGTACTCCCTAAATGTTGGCCTCACTGGAATTTCTATTAAAATTCTCAGTTTCTCAGCAGTCATTTTCAAACATGACTACTTCCATGGGCAAATCCCAAAGTGGGTGTTGGATTGCCAAATGTGATGACATATAGAAGATACTGAGGGAAGGGAGGGTAGTGACCTTTAAAGTTTGAATTTCTTAACACTTAGAGAGCATTACATTTTATCACACTAAACCAGAGTGAGTCTGGTTTTCAATAATTTTGCTAAGGGGTTACATGGGATGGAACAGTGGTTACTTCGTGTTATTCTTGTTATCTGAGTTATTTTTTATTTTTTGTCTTTGTTAAAGAAACTACATTCTTAGAGTTTTTCCATATGTGTGAGTGTGTGTGTGTGTGTGTGTGTGTGTGTGTGAGAGAGAGAGAGAGAGAGAGAGAGAGAGAGAGAGAGAGAGAGAGAGAGAATTTTTGAGCCCTGTTTGATTTCTAAAAGACACTTGGCTTTTCTAAACAATAAATAAGTGCAAATTAAAACAGAAACCAGAACTGTAGGTGTTATGCAATCCAATACAAGGGATGAAAAAGACACATTTGCCTGTATAAACAATTCACTTAAAACATCATTCCAAATAGTGAATACAATCCTAACTTTCTGCACAACCACATCCATTATCTATGGGGCTAAAAACATTTTCTAAACTGTTTGTAATCATAGCCATAAAAAATTTTCCTAAAGGAGAGGATTATGTTCTTCCTCCCCTCACCTATATCTTTTCCCTCTCAATAAGTTAATCTTTGTGCTTTAAAACCAAGGTCTTCATATGTGTCCAAGAAGGTAACTCATCTTCCTGTCCCAGCCCCCAAAAGGGCTGGGCTTATAGGTATGTGACACCATGTCCGGATTTTCCCTTCTGTCTTAAATGGGCGAGTAAAAAGTCATCTCATCTTATTATCATCCTCTCGTTAAGACTTTCCAGAGTGTCTGAGAAATTCATGTTGTCAGTAGTTGCTTCACTCAATAATTGTCTTATTCCTGTTCCGTTCCATGTCTCCAGCTTTGGTCCTGCCAGCCTCTTCATGAGCCCTAAACCACTGTAATAGTTAGCTTTGTCAACTTGACATGATCTAGAAATGTGCCGATATATTTTATATTTAATAAAACCAGACTAACTCATGCGTTTAATCCCAGTGTGGGCTGGGGGGGGTGTGGCTGGGACAGAGAATGGGGGATGGGGGATAGGACTGGACCGGGAGTGGTGACCTATGCCTTTAATCCCATAATTCCAGAGACAGAGATCTTTCTGTGTTTCTGTGGATTCAAAGCCTAACTACCAAGCTCACACCTTTAATCTTAACTCTAGAATATGATGCAGAGTTGAACCCAGAAGTGAAACAATGAGGCAAAGAAGGTATTTAAGGCAGGCTTAGGAAGACAGACAGAGAGTTATTCCGGAGAAGCTGGAAGATAGCTTTACCCTGAGAAGTTGGCTGGGTGAGATTTGACTGTGGTCTGTTTCCTCTCTCTGATATTCCAGCTTTTCCCCAATAACTGTCTCTGAGTTTTCATTAAATACAAACTAGAATTTGTGTTTTACTAGAATTGCCTGGGAAGAGACTTTTAGTGAGGGGTATAGGGGTATTGTGTTGTTTCATGGTAAATAATTGTCCCACCCACTGGTTTAATAAAAAGCGCTGATGGGCCAAAGGCAAGCAGGAAGTGTGGGCGGGGCTACCAGACTAAAAACTCTGAGACCAGGAAGCACAGAGCAGACTGCCAGAGAGAAGCCGGAAGAAGCAGAGGACAACTATGTTGCTCTAAAGAAAGGTACCGAGCCACGTGGCTGAACAGGAAGAATCATGGGTTAGATGAAGGGTAGAGAGCTAGCAAATTATATGCCTGGCCTTAGGCCGATCAGCCTCAAATTAAAGAAAGCATCTGTGTGTCTCTGTGGGACTGTGGGACTGCGGGTCTGCGGGTCTAGACCTTGAGGTTAGGCCCGAAAGTCTGGGCCAGAAACCTCCTACTACAGAGGGGTTTTCTACATTGCGTTGGACATGACAGCAGAGGCTTTGTCTTAATTAAGAAAGACACAGTCCACCGTGGGAGGCACCATTCCCAACACAGGGACATCCTTAACTGAATAAGAGGAGAGAAATCAAGTTGAGTACCATCAAGCAAATAAGTGAGTATGTATGCATCATATTCCTCTGCACTTGACTATGGATGTGATATGATAAGTTATCTTGATTTTTCTGCAGTGATAAACTATAACTGGAAATTAAAAGCTAAGACAAATCCTTTCACCCTGAGTTGCTTTTTGTTGAGGCATTTTATTCAAGAAACTAAAGCATTTCAATTCTGGAGGCTCAGTGTTACATCTCAAATTCTAACATTTTCACTTCCCTCCCCATCCTTCTCCCACATTGTCATTCCCCCCCCCCCCCAAAAAAAAACCCTCAGCAACTTAGGACCAGCTCATGTCTCACCTCTTCTCATACTCCTTGTCTATTTCCTTAATGGCCATGAAATGATGCTTCAAAACACCGTGTATTTCCATTCTGAATCCTGCCACTCTATTCATGCTCATGGAGGAAAGACATCATCTTATTTCTCCTCTAGTTCCTTATTAGGTGAACAGCTGTGACTTTCAGTATGTGAGCCAATTCCGCATGGCTTAGCTCTTTTACATGAAGGAACACACAGAGGAACACATGTATCCCAGCAGAGATCTCAGCATGTGATCCCAGCTCCCTCTCTCTCCGGCCAGTCTCTTAAGAAACTAAAAATAAAGTTAAGAGCTGGACCAACTGGCCTATTTTTGTAATCCAAGCACTCAGGAGGCTGAAGCAGTGGACTGTGCATGAGAATGGAACCAGCCTGGGCTACACAGTGAGTTGCAGGCCAGTCAGAGAGAAGAGATGAATGAATTTCAGAACAGTATATCATTACCTACAATTTAGCAGTCAAGGCCTCAGACCTTCTCTCTATGACAAGCTTACAGTTGTTGGCATGACACAGATGACCAAGACACACTGTGATCAGTGAACTCTGGTTTCTTCACTAGGGTGTCACTCCATTTGGCTCTGCTTTTCTCTGAACCTGTTTCTGTTTTCTTCCTCAGATAAATGAAAAACCACTCTCACGAATCACAAGTTCAGCTCTCCAAGAGAGAAAGAACCTAATGTAGCTTTCAAATTTTCTTGAAAGTGCTTTCTTTCAGGACCACTTGATGGTGTGAGCCTGTAGAGACTGTCTACCTGACTTCCCAGAAGTGACATGTGATGGGGCCCTTCCCATCCAAGAGGGCAATGAGAACCTAGGCACAGTGAGACACTGCCCTGCCATAATGAGCAGAATGTTTTCAGCTGCAAGTGACAGAACATGACACACAATGGACCTAAACCAAATGCTCATTTTCTTAGAGAGTAAGAAATCCGAAGGTGTATCGTCTTAGATTTCAGTGTGTCTGTGACCCTACCAGGGACATCTTTTACCTATGCATAGATTCTAAACAGTGGGTGTAGCCGCTGAATGAACACATCATTATTTTAAATTTCTCCTGATGTCTTCTGGAGGGTATCATCCTGCCTCTATGACAGAGCACAGTCCCACTTCCAGTTGTAAGGGGGACAGGGACAGTGAGTTGGTGGAATAATTTTAGCAACGTGATCAAAGGAAAATGGGCTCTGATAACAAGGTCAAGATAGCACATTGTGTGGGCAAGTCCTTGCCCAATTAGACAACTACAGTACACTATTGCAAAGGCTACAGTCGCTTGCTAAAACATTGCTTTGGATAAGTTTCATGACCTCTTTGAGGCTCAGATTCCTAAAATGGAAAATGAAGACTCCTCACTGATGATAAAGAATGTATTTTAAATGATATATTTTTAAATAACATATTTCAAAACTCAGCTTTTACACTTGATATATATATTAGTATAGATAGGTAGGTAGATAGATGGATAGATAGGTGGGTGGATGGATGAATAACACATATATACATATACACATATAGAACAAATACATATACACTCAATATATATCAAGATTTATATATCAAAATAGAGATTGCATTTGTATTTGCTGCATATATTTTGATATATATGTGTGTGTGTTTTATATATATATGGTGCACAAAAGTACATGTCAAGCATCAACATTGTTTATCTGAAATATTTTCCTTTCGATTTTTGTTTCTAAAAATTAAATAAAATGAGGTCAATTTGACATGAGAAGTAAAAGTAAACATTAGAAAATTTAAAGGCAAGATAGAAATTCTTTTATAATAGAATCATACTTCATTGTATTTAGAAAAAAAGCTCACAACTGCATTTAAACATCTAACACAGCCTCCTCTGGATACATCTGATTTAGCATTGTTACCACCCTGGGCTAGCCACTGCAGAGCAATCTTCCAGTCCTTGCTGAAACTTTAGTATTTTAGACTCATGTTCTGTGCACTCCCCCAACCCCTCCACAGCAGAGTCCCAGGAATTACAGTTAGGGTGGGTCATTTCTCATTTGAAACAGAATACATAAACTCAAGTTTTGCCTCCAGGCTTGCTTTTGTCCAAACAATCCAAAACAGTTTAAGATCCACTTCTCACACCTGCATCTTTAACAAGATAATGACTGAATGTTCCTGTAAAGGGTTCAATGTATTCACATTTGATTTAAAAACTCTATCAGATTATCCCTGAATATATCACATTCCAGCTCCATTTATGGATCCTTTCCCTGCCAATTATGCAAAAGACCTTTCATTTCCTTTCCTCTCCTGTAACTTGTCATCATAAGCACCTGCTGTCTACCCAAGATCCAAGAATTTTTCCTGTGATTCAAATTTTTCCTCCTCCAGGAACTTGAATCAACAGGCTGTGAATTTTGTTTCTGATTCATAAAACAAGACCAGATGAATGTTTGGTCTTCAACAAGGCTGAAAGCAGCAGACAATAATAGACTCTTTAACGAACCAGAACCCCTTTCAGGGTTGCTATGAGGTCTAGACTACAGCTCTCCAGTTCTCTCTCTCTCTCCCCCTCTCACTCTCTCTCCCACCCCTCCCTCCCTCCCTCCCTCCCTCCCTCCCTCCCTCTCTCTCTCTCTCTCTCTCTCTCTCTCTCTCTCTCTCTCTCTCTCTCTCTCTCTCTCTCTCTCTCTCTCTCTGTGTTGTGAATGGGAACATTTAAAGTCTTTCTCTTGAATGGCTTCTTGTGTGAACTGGACAGCTTTACAGCATCACGAGACAGACAGAAAACATCTCATGTCTCATGTTACAATTAAGACAACTGTCACCCTTATGAAAACACAGCTCATAAACTACCACTGCACATTGCATAATGCCCTGGGTCTTTCATTTCAGTCCAGTGCTTTTTATCCATGTGAGTTACCCCACATGGCATACACACAGTTCTAAAAATGTCTGCCAAATCTCTTGTCTCTTAAAGACTCATCACCTGTGAGAGGGGTGAGAACTTGTCCCTTTTTCTTCTTTTTCTGTAGAACCCACTGCAGTGATTTAAACTCTCAGATATGTATAGAATAGGACCATGTAAAGTATTGTATGCATTTTGTCCTGGGATTGGGATGTATTGTCATGAACTTTGTGGCTTTAAATGGTGGATATTTATTCTCTTAGTCTGGAGAATGGAAATCCCAAAGTGAAGTGCTGCATGCTTCCAGCAGGAACTGAGACTCTTTGCTTGTCTCTCCCTCTGGTGTTCTTTCAGTGTGACATTCCTGGCTGGGGGCTGTATAACTAACTGCTATGCCACTCGGTCTCTTATCTTTTCACAGGCTTCTCTCCCAGGAGTCTGTAATCATCTGACTAATCCCTTTTGTTTCACTCTTATTAAGGACTATCAATCACTGGACTTAAGACACTCCAGGGACCTCTAATCAAGATCCTTAACTTAATCACATCTGAAAGGACCCTTTTCCTAAATAATTCAAGCACACACACATACACACACATATACATACATGTGGTGATATATTTAGTACAATTAGCCTGGTGATGAGAATATATCTCAATCTGCACGGCAAGTGTTGCTCTTGAGTTTGGATTACAGCCTGACCAGGGTGAGAGGAAGGCACTAGGTAAACATGAACTTGGCCTCCTGTGTGTAGACTTGGGCCACACTGTTCCCTATGAAGAGAATGAGAGCTCATAATCTTGTACAGTGACACTTACTGATGAAATGATTAATAGCGACTGTCAACCTGATGGAATTTAGAACCACCTGAGAACCAATTTCTGGACCTTTCTGTATGAAATTATCTAGATTGGGTTTAATGGAGGTGGGAAGGCCCATCCTAAGTGTGATCAGCACCATTCCAAGGGCTGGGATCTAGAACTGAAAAGTTGTGTGTGTGTTGGGGGGGGGGGTAAGATGAACAATAGTATTCATCTCTCTATGCTTCCTAACTATGGACAAATGTGATCAGCTGCCACACCTTTTCTGCCACAGTGGACTGGTCCCCTAAACTATAAAACAAAATAGCTTCTTCCTGTCTTTAAGCTGATTTGGTCCCAGCAACCAGACAGGTAACTAATATAAATGATGTTAACACACGAACGAAGCTAACATCATCTCCACATTAGATTTTCACTATGTAGAAGTTTTTGAACAAAATATGTCTGCAGAATTAGTCAAAACTGGGATCTGTGACATCCTGCATGAAACTGGACTTCTGCTGACTCCATGACTTCTCATTCAAGGAAAACTGCTGGATGTCTGTATGGACCAATAGTGTTTTAATTCTCTAGCATCCCCGCTTCCTCACATATGCAAAGAAGATGCTTATGTCTTTATGATTAGAACTTTACACTCAACTCTTTCTTTTCCTTTGAAACTCAAGACCCCCCAAGAGGACTGTTAGACTCCCTGTGAATTTTTAGCTAGTCAGAAAAAGCACTGTGAAATTCACTGTATATTCAAGATTAAGAATAATTGGATCTGGGGGATATTTTCTCTGTCACTGTCTTGGTTAGAAAATGCTACAGCAAAAGTTAACAGTGTCAGGAAATACAACCCTTTAAATCAGTGGATCCAAGATAGTAGATATAATAAGTATGAATGATGTTTTGGTGCCACATTATCACAATAGCCAAGACATGGAACACATCAACCAATAAATGGATAAGGAAAACATATCTTACACACAGCGTGGTATTTTATTGACTATAAAGAATAATGGAATTGCATCATTTGTAGGAAAATGGATGGAACTGGAATAGCCATGTTAAGTGAAATAAGCCATATTCAGAATTATTAATATGGCATGTTTTCTCTCATATGCAGTCTTGGTTACTGTTCTATTGCCGTGAGGAGACACCATGACCAAGGACTATACCAGAAAGCATTTAGTTGAGGGTTTCCTTACAGCTCCAGAGGGTTAGCTCAAGATCATCCTGGTTGGAAGCACAGAGGAAGGCAAGCAGGCATTGTGCTAGAATAGTAGCTGAGAGTTCACATCTGATTCATTAGCAGTAAGTAGGCAGACAGACACAGAGAGGGAGGGAGGGAGGGAGAGAGAGAGAGAGGAGACTAGGCTTGTCAAGGACTTTTGAAACTTCAAAACCTCCCCCCAATGACATTCCTCCTCCAACAAAGCCATGCCTCTTATTCTTCCTAGCAGTTTACCGACTGGGACCAGACATTCAAATATATGAGCCCAAGAGGGACATTCTCAGACCACAATCCGGTATCTAGATTGTGTGTGTGTGTGATGATTTGAAAGGAGAAAGGGAGTTACATGGCAGCGGGCAGGAGGATGAAGGGACCTAAAAGGAGGGGTGAGCAAGAACCAAAAAAAATAAATAAATAGATAAATAAATAACAAGATAGAAAAGAACAACATATGCAGAACCTCTATGAAAACATACATGAATATTGCATATATGTGCGTATATATGACACGAGCAGAAAGAGAACATGTAGGAGTCAGCAGAAAGTGGTGAGGAGAATAAGGGAGTGTGATGGGGGGAAAGCACAATGATATAAATGTATAAAAAGTAGTATAAAGACAACTATTAACTTGTATGTTCTCTAAAATTATAATGACAGCTGATGTGTTGACACAAGCCTCTAATCCTAGCACTTGAAAGGTAAATGCAGAGCTCAGTGAGTTCAAGGTCGGACTGGCCTACATAGTGAGTTCCAGAATAACAAGGGCAAAGTAGAGAGAGCCTGCCCCAAACAACAGGACAACATAATGATGATATGTGGTGGTATATTTTATATTTAAGAAAAATCAGGTTGGAATATCAGAGGACAGATCCATCCAAAGTCAAGCCAGGAAGGTCAGAGAGTGGTAACTCATGCAGGAAAAACCAGGAGTGGTGACCTATGCCTTTAGTCCCATCACTCAGGAGACAGATCTTTCTGTATCTCTGTGAGTTCAAGTCCTAGCTACCAAACAGTAGTAGCATGCACCTTTAATCTTAACTCTAGAATGAATATGTGGAGTTGAACCCAGAAGTAAAACAACTGGAGGAAGAAGAAGATATTTAAGGAGGCATAGGCTCAGGGTGTGGTATTCTGTCAAAGTGACAGCCAGGCAGTGGTGGCACATGCCATTAGTCCCCAGCACTTGGGAGGCAGAGGCAAGAGGATCTCTGTGAGTTTCAGGCCAGCCTAGTCTACAAAGCAAGTTCCAGGACAGCTGGGACTGTTATACAAAAAACCCTGTCTCAAAAAAAAAAAAAAAAAATGCTAGAGAGATGGCTCTGTCCTCTGATATTCCAGGTTGATTTTTATGAGATATAAAATATATTACCACCATGATAAAACAGCCATAGGTAGAATGTGGCCCTGTGGTCAGGATCAAAGTCTGTATCTGGTTTAAACAAGGATGAACCTATTTTTATCTTAGATAAGGGATGTGATTTCTCTGGGTTCCAGCTGTCACCTGTAATGGGAAATGCTATGTAGTGAGCTATATAAAAAGGAGCTCGAAACAAAACAAAGGGAATGGAAGTACTCTGGAGGAAAAGAGTACCACAGTAATAGTTACTCATGATAGAGTAACATCATAATTACATATAATTCAATTACCAAGGTAATAATCACATGGATATGACTTACAGCATTACATATAATATGTATTAATATAATGTTATTATAATACAATGATTATACATAGAATAGACTCTTATTAGAAGAATTCTTCTTAATTGAAAGGAACATTCTCTAGAGACACTAGAAAATACTGGGCAGACATAAGACGGTAAGGGTTAAGGAACACACAGACAAGATTTTGAATCCTGCTTCATGCATATCTTGTGTGGGTGTGGCTATCTTTTTAAATTTTCAAATCAAAGTTTTTTCACCTTTTATTGAAATAGATTTTTTTCTCAGTTCCCTCCTCCTCCCCCTCCCAGTTCCTCCCTCCTGCCCCTCCTTCAGGATCCACTCCCTTTGTGTCTCCCATTAGAAAAGAACAGGCTTCTAAGGGGTAACAACAAAATAAAATGCAATAAGATAAAACAAAAGCCATCATATCAGAGTTAGACAAGGCAAACCAAGCAAAGGAAAAGAGCCCAGCAAGAGTCAGAGACCGACTTTCTCACACTCAGGAGTCCCTGCACTAAAACGTAAAAACACTGATCCAAAGCCAGACTATATATGCAGAGGACCTGGCAGAGCTGTGTGGCTGCCTCAGTCTCTGAGTTCACAGGAGCTTTGCTCAGTTGATTTAAAAGGGTTTGTTTTCTTTTCAAGGCCTGAGCCCTGAGGGGAGGGATGTGAAGGAGACATCCCATCCATTTAAAGCTGTGTGTTTCATGCTAGTCTCTCTCTCTCTCTCTCTCTCTCTCTCTCTCTCTCCTCTCTCTCTCTCTCTCTCTCTCTCTCTCTCTCTCTGTGTGTGTGTGTGTGTGTGTGTGTGTGGTTTTCTGCATTTGTTTCCATCTGCTTCAGGAAGAAACTTCTCTGGTGATGGCTGAATAAGACACTGCTCAATGAGTACAGCAGAATGTCATTGAGTCATTTTATCACTACTTTTTTATTTAAAAAAATATGGATAGTGTTTGGTTTTACATAGGTCTCTGGGCTATCTGGTCTATGGTTCTTGGTCACCCACTCAGTGTCAGATATGAGGTTCATATTAAAAATGGGCCTTAAATCAAATTAGACATTGGTTGGCTACCCCCACAAGCTTGGTGCCATCATTGCCCTAGCATATTCTGCAGTCAAGACAGCACTATAGATCAAAAGTTTTATGGCTGGGTTGATGTTTATATTTCTCTTTTGGTAGCCTGCAGAGTGCCTTCCTATACCGAAGATACTAGAAGATAGCCATGAAGGTTCTATGTAGGCACCAGCTCAGGCACTCCATGTTCAACTGGTTGTCTTCGGCCATGGGGCTTTGAGAGCAACCTATTGTCTTGGCAACAGCTCAGGCTGTTTGGGGATTTTTCAAGGAACCCCTTTGGCCAACAACTCAGTTGGATGTAACTGAAACTCATCTCATTGATGACAAGAGATGGCCAGTTGTGGCTTCATCTCCTCAGTTATTTGGAGACTTCATTAGGATTGCCTTGTATATTTTAAGTTTTCACTGTACTGTTTCCATACCACCTCTTAAATTCCCCTCAGTTTTCTCTCTCTGAAGCCCCCCTTCTTATCTTCCTGTACCAGCACTTCCTGTTCCAGTCCACCCATAACATCTACTTTTCCCCCCTTCCAAAAAGATCCATGTGTCTGCCCCACCCCCAATCTCTTCTTCTATACCTAACCTTTCTGGGTGTATTGATTATAGCTTGAGCATCATTTACTTAAGTTAATATTCACATATAAATGAATAAATGCCATTTTACCTTTCTGGGTCTGGGTTACCTCACTCGGGATAATTTTTTTTTTCTAGTTCCATCTGTTTGTCTGCAAATTTCATGATGTCACTTAACAGATGCATAATGTAAATGTACCACAATTTTTTAGCCGCTCTTCAGTTATAGGACATCTAGGTTGTTTCCAATTTCTGGCTATTCTGAACAGAGCAGCAACGAGCAAGTGTCTCTTTAGTAATATGAAACATCCTATGGGTATGTGCCCAAGAGTGCTATGGCTGTATCTTGAGGTAGATTGATTCCCATATTTCTCAAGAATTGCCACATTGATTTCCATGGTGACTGTACAAAATTGCACTTGAGTGTGGGTAAATTCTTTTAGCATCTCTTACTCTCCATTTTCTCATTGTAAAATAGTACATGCAAAAGAAATGCAAAATATATTTTCTAACATGTTTAGAAGAAGTTCCAGAGACTGTTATTCAAGACGATACTGAAGAGTTAATGATACCTTGTTGGGCACTTTAAGATTGATTAAGTGGGAAATCTTAGGTTGTGTTCTTGTCACAATTAAAATATCAAGTAGTAATATGTACAAAATAGACGTCTCAATCATGAAGGACTTTAAAAGTAAGCAGTAGTTAGATATTGTTATTGCTAGATGTTGGCTTTATGGGCTGAGGATGTAGCTGAATTGATGGAGTGCTTGCTGAGCATAAAACCTACTGTGGTGGTACACACATGCGATCATTAGATGGGCAGGGACTCAGATGTCCAAGGTCATCCTTGGCTGCAAAGCAAACTGCAAGGTCAGTCTGGGATGTGTAAGATCCTGTCTCCGGAACAAAACAACCACAGAGAAAGGGTTTATTTTGTTTCTTTTTGGTTTACTTATCTTTCATTATAAAGCAAGGTCGAGATTAGCAAATAACTTCTGTTGCAAGGATTCTGTTATAAACTGATATACCAGGAGCTGGTGTTTGTCACAGGTTCTGCAAATGGCTATTCTGACTGCAGATGGAAGATTCTTCTTGATCACAGTCTACCTTCTAATCATAACTTAGATGTGAAGCTTGACCCAAAGGTCCAAGTTGGAAAGTGTTCTCTAGCTTGCCTTCTGGAGGCTGGATGCTGTAAAGTCTGGTTTGGGAATCCAAACCAGTGAGCATGAAACATTAATTACTCCTTTGTGCATTCAGGACTTGAATCATCTTATGTTTTTAGAAGTACTTTAATAAGGAAAAGTCCCAATAAAGGGAAATAAACTGCACTGCATAGTAAGCCTCCCTATACTCACCCATTACATTCTGAAAGAAACATTTTGGCTCTATTTGCTTTGTCACATAGCTACCCACCTTCCCCTTATCTACGCATGACTGCTAGATTTTAAAGCATGACAAAAGCAATGTGTTGTTAAATGGGGGAAATCTGGCTCCCATTAGGAGCCTTGCTTTGTATCAGAGGTTGATTTCTGTCATGTAGATTGTCCACATCAAGCTACAACACCAACCTCTGAACTCACAGTTAGGAAGACACTAGTGTACCTGAACTTTGCATATATCAGCCTTGGCACAGCACCATAAGATGTGTTTTTATGGATTTATCATTTTATTTGAGGAGGGAAGGGGGCAGAGCATGACACTATGCATCCTGGAAAAGTGTTCTACAACTGACAGGCACCCTAGTTCCTTTACCACTCTTAGTTTATGGATGTTAGTGTCTCAAGTAAAGACAGCCAAGTGTCTCCCATGCCTCCTCCCTCCTTCATTTAAGACAGTCTTCCAAGGACAGCCTAGAGTGCTATCTACTCTAGTAATTCAAGTGGGTACCATACTAAGTCTCCTTCCCTGGGAATAACAAATCCACCCCAGGATTTCCTTCAGAGCTACAAAGACAGCATTGACAGCATTCCATTACACACCAACTGAAGGTCTATCAGGAAGAGGTACCTTTGCCTCTATGGCTTCTCAGACAATCTTCTCCTTTCCACTCCTCCCATCTCTGGCTTTGGGAGGAACAGACAGGAGAACCAGGTGCTCTCTGTAATTCCTGGGAGAAATCTCCATTTAAGAAACAAATCAAGTGCATTACTCTTTCCTATCAAGGTACCTTGAGTTCATGGAAAGAGTAATGTTACCTCAATGTCTGCAACTGGACTATGGAAAGGTTATGGGCTTACAAACCAGGAGAAGAAATGAGGTAGAAGGTAGAGTTACCCATTTGGCAGCTTTCTAGTACTTCCAGCAAAAAATTCTCTCTCTCTCTCTCCTCTCTCTCTCTCTCTCTCTCTCTCTCTCTCTCTCTCTCTCTCTCTCTCTCTCCTCTCCCTCTCCCTCTCCCCTCCCCCTCCCCCTCCCCCTCCCCCTCCCCCTCCCCCCCTCTCTCTGTGTGTGATCTGTACTTATCTTGAAACATGAGCTTTGGAAGCACAGCACCAAGTGATGTGTTGGTAGACAGTGTCTGTATTTATAGAGATCAGAAAGCAGTGATTCAAAAGTGGTCTTGTTTATAGAAGGAAGGAACCGTCTAATTACAAAATAGAAACATGCTTCCTTCACGACATCAGTTCTATGTCTTCTAGAATTTTCAGTGAGATTATATTTAGGCCTGAAGTTGTTCTATGAAAACTAGATAGACCAGACAAATGCACCAACACTGGTGTTTTATAGTGTAGCTAATCTGTATTGTCTATTGTAGCACTACCAGCAAGAATAACATATGCAGAATAATAAGCAATAGGAAGTAAAAACCAGATTTTGAATGGCCATAAACATGTACAGCTTTTTAAAAATGTACAGCTTCTTCGTTTTTCTTTCCTTCCTTTTTTATCTTTTGCTTTTTGTAGATAAGGTCTTCTGGCTGTTTAGCCCAGGCTGGCCTGGGACTAATAATCTTGCCTTAATCTCTCTAGTATTGGGATTATAGGCAAGTTCTTCAAGGTCCAGGTCAAACACATAATTTGAAGAAGTGCAAGTGTGGTGTGGAAATACTTTTCAAAAGAGACAAAGAAGATAAACACAAGTCTAAAGATCAGTTTTCCGGAATGGTCACTGTAAACTGTTGGTCAGAATGAATTTCTTAGACATACTCAGGGATACAGAGAGTAATCACAGTGAAAAGAAACAAGTCATTTAAAAAGGATTTCCTCTTGGTCTTTGCTCTGACTTATGATGGCAGGTACTGCTGTGTAATAAGATACTTGGTGTTTTAATCCATGCCTACTTATTATCTCCCACAAATCTGTATGGGGTGGGACATGATGTTGACTTCTGCTGGTCTTTATCACATGCATCTGGTCAATTGGTGGACCAAACAAAAACTTGGAAAGCCAAGCTTTTGCTCATGGTAGGGAAGTACTCCAAGATACATAGAAGAAGCATGCAAGGCCTCAGTCACTCCATTTCTTAATTTCCTTACAACTTTCATACTCTTATTTTTCTCAGCTGAATTATGGACAATTTTCTCACATTTTAGGCTCCATTACTTTAAACCTCAATTCAAGTGTTTTAATATTTCCTATCTTCTAGAGAAACAAGTTTGGTAAACATGTAGGCTCAAGATGAATTTTTAAATTTCTAGTTTTAATCAGCTATTTCCTTTGGAGTCTTATTGTCATATCTCTTAAATGATTTTCTATAATCCTAGAACCCCTCTCCCCCTAAACACCCTTCTTATTTACATTATAGTTTCAGGGAAGAAAAAAAGAAGAAAACATTCAAATGTATTTTTGATGTCCAGCACTACGTAGCATTACAACTAATACATACCATTCTTTGATGGATAGATTTACTCGTATATTTTTTCTCATTATAATTAAAGTCATTTGTGAGATTGGGTTTTTTTATTATTATTTTTACTCTTTGCTTTTTGGGGACCTACACCCAGCTCCCAAATAAATACATGGAGACTTATTCTTATGACTACCAGGCCTCAGCTTGGCTTATTTATAGCCAGTTTTTCTTAAAGTATCCTATCTACCTTTTGCCTCTTATTTTATATACTGTAGACAGAAGTTTCTGACCCATCCAGCCCTGCAGCCCGCCAGCTGCTTGGCCCCAAATAATCACACAAAGGCATATATTAATTACAAACTGTTTGGTCTATAGCTCAGGCTCAGGCTCATTACCGACTAGTTCTTACAACTTAATCTATTTCAATTAATCTATTTATTGCCACATTACTCTGTGACTCTGTGACTTTACCTGTGTTCCATTACATCTTGCTGTTTGGGCAGCTACCTGTAGCATCTTCACAACCCCACTTTCCTTCCCCTTAATCTATGCTTGGATTTCTTGGCTAAATTTAAAAAAAAAAAAAAAAAAAAAAAAAAGCTATTATCTATTATCACCTTATCCTTGTGAGTCCAAAGTTTCACATTTATCTTTTATTATAACTAAGGAAAACTATAACTATCTGATCTTCAACTCCATCAAAGACCACAGGAAGATATATTACCTGAGTAAACAGGAAGTGTATTACAAGCAACTTACAAATTCTGGAAATGACAGAGACATCTGGCTACCTGGGCAGTCACCCAAAGTTCCTTTGTAACAATGGGGCATCCATCTTCAGCCTACAGGCCAGAGTCTCTGGCATACCTTTCAGTGAAGCAGGAGATTTGAAGAACTGCTCTGCCCATTCTGGCATAGTCAGTCAGTTGTTTCTCCCCATGTCCTGCAGAATGTCTGGCAGTCTCTGTGAAGCAGGAACCTGAAGGACCATCTCAGCTTGTTCTGGAAAAGTTCCAGAGGTTACTTCCTATGGATCCTGCATGTCCAGTTTATGCAGCATACTGTCAAGTAATCAAGGCAAGAACAATCTCTTGCCCAGTGGCTAACTTTTGCCACAATGAAAGTAAACTCCATTCGGCACTTCTTCAATGCTCATCATTCTCTTGAAGTAGATTTGTGCTGCCAGGAGGAAACGTCTCACTGTCCAGAAAAGTTAAGTTCTTACATTTTAAATGCCATATTCTGTAGGTCTTGGAAGTGTTTGAAGATCCCCTATCTTATTGAAATATATTTCTGTATCTCTAAAAAACTGACATTAAAGTTTGGTTATCATGGATGACTATTAATCTGTATTTCTTAATTATACATTAGAATTTTAAAGTAATTGCATAAACATAATACCTTAAACAAGAGTAGAAATATACTATATGTACAGTATAACAAAATTAATTTTAAATTTGTATCAATAAACTAAAATCCATATTGCTGTAAAGCATTTAAAACAAGTAGTTGGCTTTTTAAAAGTATAATCAATAATCCACTCTTTTATCCCATCATATCTATATCCCCTTTTCTTCCTTTTTTTTTTTTTTTGAAGAGATTGACTATGACCAATAACCAAACCCTCAAAACAAAGATAAACATCTATTTTTTGGAAACATCTGCATATTTTCTAGGCTACTTCCTGCTTATTGGGGGTGCTGACAGTCTTATGGGGGATCCTGAGACTAGATCTTCTTAGTCAGCAAAACCTTGAAGTTGATGTGGATGCTGGATCATCTGGGCCATCTCTTCCCCAGGGGGTCTTGGTTGAGCAAACCATATTAGCCTGGAAGCAATTCATAGGTTCTCATCTTCTGTGGAAACAAATCAGAACCTCTTTTCCAAAGCAACATATCCTTAGACCCAAATGTCAAAGTCAAGATACCTTTAAAATAGATATGTTGGTTTAACTTGAAGGACTTTACAATTGAATATTTTACTTCAATTAGCTCATTAACAGTTAAAAACTTAAAAGAAAACATACTATAAATAATCCAGACTCTGTATTTTCTATCTTTACATGGTTTATTATATTTTATTATTCTATTTCTCTTTTTTTAAGGACTTTCTCTACCCTTTTTCCTTTCTCTCCCAAGTCTATGATTTTATATTACACACATTAAAACCTGTTTAGAGGTTTTCTCAAACTGAATGTTTTATTGTTTATCTTTAATCATATTTTAAACTGTGTGGCTAGGATTAAAGGCTTGGCCAGCTCCACTCAGCTCCTTAGTCAAGCTTCATAGAGAGTTTAACTTCATAGAAGAGGTACTAACAGCCACATTTACCACACCAACTCTGGAGTATTTTAGGGTTCACGTTGCCACCAAGTAGAGCACTGCCACCCATTGCTCAGGAATTCCATTCAAGTAATCTGGCAGTTGGGCCTCTTAAAAGAGCCCCACCTTTTTTCTTTCTTTTTTTTTTTTTTTTTGCTAATGCTGAGTCAGGAAGCTTCTCTTAAAGGAGCCTCGCCTCTACTTGCTGCCAGCAAACAGAGCCCTTCCAAGAACAAAAAGCCCTGCTTGGCTCTGCTCCCCTTTTATCTGTATGAGCAGTAACCTTAAATCCATCATAAGCAGCTTGTGCTTGTACTGAGGCTTAAAAACAAACAAACAAACACACAAACAAACAAACAAACAAAACTTCTTACTCCATAACTAGCTGTGTGGCTGTGTGACCCTGGTGCCTTTTCTCTTTCCCTCTCCTGCTTAGCTATTGGCCATTCAGCTCTTTATTAGACCAATTGGGTATTTTAGGCAGGCAAAGTAACACAGCTTTACAAAGTTACACAAATGCAACATAAAAGAATACATCACATCTTTGCATCATTAAACAAATATTCCAGAGAATAAAAGAATGTAACACATTTTAAACTAATATTCCACAACATATTTGTACATTTCTTATTGAATAGTCTCCTACAGATAACTGTAATTACCATGTCTATGCATCATATGCATTCCACATGGTGTCAAAAACTTGATTATTGGCAGGAGAGATACCCCAGTTAATAAAATGCTTGCCTTTCAGCCACAAGGACCTGAGTATGATCCTCCAAAACTACATTTTAAAAAAAATGTTAGGAATGGTGCCAGTGCTAGAGAAGCAGATACTAGAGGATCCCTGGGATTCGCTGGCCAGCTAACCCCTCTCACATGGTTGAATTCTAAGGTAGTGAGAGACCCTATCTTTAAAGAACTAGTAGATGGCATCTGAGGAATGAGCCCCAAGGTTGTCCTCTGTTCCAAATATTCAACCACACCTGTATGCTACATAAACATGGACACATATACATAATCTTTGTAATTGTTTTGGCTTTAAAATGTACTTTATATCTAAAAGTGTTATATGTCCCTGGTTATGCTGAGTTCTATCATCCCTGCCCACCAGTACTGCTGTTGTTGGAGAAAAGAAAAGAAGGAAGTGGGCCAGGAGAGGGACAGGCATCTGGAGAAGATACAGAAGAAAACCATTTGTATACTTGTTAGGAATGGACATGGAACAGCTGTCAAAGAAACCAATGAATGTTCCTCAAAAACTAAACACCAGATGTTTCAACTACTTTACTTTTGCTTCTATTAGCCAACAGAACTGAAAGGTAGATCTTGCTTTGACAGTACCAAAAGCACTGGAGAAATCCAATATTCACCAACAGCTGAACTCATTAAAACATGCACCCAACAGAATATTGCTTAGCTTTCAAAAGGAAAGGAAAAGCCAACACATGCTTTAACATTGAAGACGTTGAGACCTCTACGTGAAATAAATCAGTCTTAAAAAGGTGAAGAGTTGATATGACTTCTTTCTAGTAATCAAAAAGTAGTTCCCACACAGGATGGAAATAGGGAGCTGCTTAATGGTTTAAAGGCGCAGTTCAACAAGACAGAAAGGTTCTAGACATCAGTAGTGTGACGTGAAACCAAACTATATACTTTAAAAATGGTTGACAGCATGTTCTATGTTGTATATTTTATGACACATACACACTTTAAAAAAAAGCAAACAAGCCGAACTACACAATCATGGCTTTATACTTCTAATGGAGGATGAGCCAAACAGGAGGAGAAAGTCCCAAGGGCCACTTTCAACACGCTGGCAAAGACTCTAAAGAAGTGTTTCCCCTCAAGAAAACCTTGGATTTCATCTTCCTGAAGCTGCCACTTGGCTCTGACTCCCTAGACTTCTGGATGAAGCCAGAGAGAAGTAAAACACTTGGAGACACTTTCTGTACATGACAATAGAATTTAGAACTCCTCCAGGGCTGCCCACAAACTTTTATCTCCTGTAAAAAAATTAATATTCTGCCAAGAAATATTTGAATTATATAAGGCTTTAATCTAGCACTGTGCAAACGTCTGGCACAGCTCCTTTCCATTCTGCAGAACAGATGTTCCCTGCTTGTCATTATTTCCTGACGTTTACTGGTTTCTGATGCCCTCTCTTATTTCTCCAGGGTTGTTTGTTTTCTCAGTATCCCTCCCCCAATCCCCCCCCCTTAGGCAAGGTTTCTTGAAAGTTGAAATAAAAGTGTGCTGTATTTCCTTTGTCTTGGACTTTGAAAATATGCTCGAGAGAACCTGTTATAATAGGTATCTAAGTTCAGAGAATACCAGTCAGAGACCCTGACTCTTGTGTCCCAGGATAAAAGATTGCATCAGAGATACACCATAGAAACAGAGTTAAGTTTATTAAGAGAGAAAAGGCACTTGCGAAAGTACAGTGGGCAAGTGGGCTGAGGGAAAAAAAAAAACCACCAAAACACTAGGCCACAAGGCACATGGCCCTTAGGAAGGCATTTATATAGCACCAGCCTCTCACATATTTGAAAATAATGTACTTTTCAATTCCATGCTCTGTGAACTAAGGGTAAGAGAGGCTTCCAGGCTTTTTCTGCCCACTGGTTTCTTTTGTATGTTAATTTTAATGTTGATTTCTCCTGTCTATTCTCCTGCCACAAGCCCCACTGACAGGTTAAAATGGCTGATCTCATAGGTTACCTCCTCATAGGTTAGGTCTCAGTTGCCAGGTTAGTCATTCAGCTTTCGTTCATAGAGATGAAGAACAGGAATCTCCCTAATCTCCTTTATCCTAGTCTGAACCTAAAGGCCACATTGACCTTATCTCAAAAATACTTGCAATTGTTAAGGGCAAAACTGCATTTTCTCCATGTTTGGGTCCCATTAACACTTTTCCAAATGCTGAACTTTTTGAAATTGCTCTGCAATTTTTGTCTCTAGGTCATTCTAGCTCATTACATTTTAACCATATCTCTCTCTCTCTCTCTCTCTCTCTCTCTCTCTCTCTCTCTCTCTCTCTCTCTCGTGTGTGTGTGTGTGTGGGGGGGTTCCCCTCATTATATTAAAATCTTTGGGTGGCTTTTAAGGATTTCTCAGCAATTGCTAATGTAAGACTGCTTTACAGACTTGTGGTCTGGCAGGACCTTTGAATTCTATCTCTGGAAAGCAAAAGGTTGCTGTGGGACCCTTTAACAGCAGTGTAAATTTCACCTGCATCTTGCCCACACAGGAGAGTCTCTTTTCTCTATCCCCAGCACTTTATTTTCCTCGAGACAAATCTCTTGTAGCCCAAGATATCCTTGAACTGCATTTGTAGTGGATGCTAGTCCCCACAAGTCCTAATCTTTTCCCCTCCTAGAATGCTGGGTTAACAGGCCTGGCCCACCATGCTTAGCTTCCTTCCTCTCCTGTTTCCAGATTAGAGCATGATTTCAACACCATCCATACACTCACTACACGTCTGCCTGGATGTCTAAGTCATGACCTTCACTTAGGAGAAGGCAGATGACCTGCCTGAAATTAACCAATGTCCCAATTTGGAGGTCTTTGCCATTTTTCACAAAAACGTTCGGTTCTGTTCTTAGCGGACTCCATATAGATTAAATAAGAACAGCTCGGCAATTTTCCGTTCAGGGCTCTGAGGTTGCTTGCAACAAGGAGGCGGGGAGGTTGGAGCGCTCTGACTCTGGTTTGATAAGCATTAGATACCGAAACGAGAAATGGAAAATTTTCAAGTACATGTGGGAGAGGAGGCAGGGAGAGCTTCAGGAAATCCAAGGCCTGAGTGGAAAAAAATCCCGGCAGAAGTGGAGAGCGCTGAAGGAGCACACAGACATAGAAAATCGCGTAGCCAACGCTCGCAAAGGATGCCGCACAGCACCGAAACCCAGCCTAGGGTGACCTAGAGATGCCAGGTGCAGCTTCCCAGGGCAGGCCACGCCCCACCCCCATAGCCTCGGGCTCCCGCTCTACGGTCGTCGTCGTCCTCCAACCCCCACACACACCTCGGACTCCGGAAGAAGGGCCGGCCTCACCTAGCCCTCCGGAGGGCCGAGGTGAGCGGGACCCTCCGGCTGAAAAAGGCCGGAATCCGTCAGAGAGGTGGGCGGGGCAGGGCGGTCCGAACTGGGCCGAAGCGGTCCGGCGGGATGGGCGGGGCCTCGCTAGCTGAGGCGGAAGCGGGAAGGCGAGATGAGCGGCACCTCCTCAGCTCAAATAGGCGGAAGTCGGAGGGCGAGGTAGGCGGGGCCGTGGCAGCTGAGGTGGGCGGGCGGGAGCGGACCGGAGAAGCCCCTGCGGGCTGAGGTGGGCGAACCGATGAAGTGGGGGGGAAGCGGGCACGAGATGTGGGCGGGGCCCACGCCGACTGAGGCGGGCGGGACGGCAGAGACAGGCGGGAGCCGCAAGCCGGTGGGCGGGGCCGGGGAGGCGGCGGTGGGTGGGGCCATCGGAGTGGGCGGGGTCGCAGACTCCAGACTAGGAGCCCGAGGGTGGGCGGCACTAGAGGGAGCTGCGGCCGCGCCCGCCCTGTCGCGCCTCGCTTGCTGCTCAGAGCGCCGCCTCCCCAGCCGCTCGGAGCCGCCGCGATGGCGGAGGACAGCGAGTCTGCGGCCAGCCAGCAGAGCCTAGAGCTGGACGACCAGGACACGTGCGGAATAGACGGAGACAATGAGGAGGAGACGGAACACGCCAAAGGGTAAGGGGTGGCGCGCGGGCGCGACGGGCAGGGCGGGGACCGCGCGCACCTCGGGGCTCCGGCGCCGGCTCGCGGCGTGCGGGGAGCCCCCTCGACCGCTCGGCTCGGCGGTGGTGGCCTCATCCCGAGACCATTGTGAGGTGCGCCGGCTCCGGGCTCCAGGGGAGCGCGCGGGGTGGGCGAGGCCCGAAGTGGGCGGGGGAGACTGCGACTCGGGCCCGGGGACCCACGTCTCGGCTGTCACCTGCCGCGCGCCCCCGCCGGCCGGCCTCACCCAGCCGCGGCGAGTGGCTCCGGGGGTGCACGGAGGGGGGGTGGGAACCGAGCAGGGGCGCAAGGCCCTTTTCTTTGTGGAGGTGGCGTCTCGGGCCGCGGGGTGGGGGGGGGCAGAGCGGGATGCAAGTAGTGCTTTGCGCCCTGGCATCCTTCTAGTACTTTCTCGCCACCCCCACCCCACCCCGCCCCCAGCCGCCGCTAACCCCCCGTGGGGACCAAACCCGCCCGGCCGGTCCTAGGGAGTGGGATCGGGATGCTCCCTTGGCGGTGACCAACTGCGCAAAGTTGTGCCTCCTAGGCCTGGCAAAGGGCGCCTGGGGGGATCCAGGTCCCGGCCGCGACGCCCGAGGACATGGGGCTTGGCGGCCTCCGAGCGTGTCCGCAGAGCTTTCTAGAGCGGAGCTGACCGGTGCACTGAGTTCCCGCGGCCCCGACCTTACCCTAACTGCAAACCTGGTGTCTGATCTCCAAAGCCAGATGCACCAAGTACTTTTAACACTTGATCTGTTTCTCAATCTGTGCCTGCCCTCTTTTCTCCCCTGCAGACTTGATTTGTTCTTCTGTCGGAGAAAAGACTGCTTCTGGTTAAAAGGCTGGTATAGAAGTTCTGTTTTAGAGGCGGGGATTGAGGGGATCATTTTAAATAAAGACGGGTGTCCTTTTTGTAGGTACTGTTTGGCTCAGCCTTTTACCCTGTTGGATTCAAACTATGCCCTGGTACAGAGCCGTTACTGCTGCCCCTTAGAAGTGAGATTCTGCGAACCATGGTGACTGTAGAAGTGGGTCAACCCAAAAACACGATAGGGGAGCCTGAGTCACAGATGGCTTATTTATTCAATTCATGGACAGTCTTTCAAGGATTTGTATTTTACTCAGCCTTTAAGCTTTATTTAAGAAAGGAGGCTTTATTGATCTTGAATATGTTATAAAATATTAAATGACAAATAAAGAAAAAGAGAAGCTGACTAAATGGATCTCCCCTTGCCAAGATGCTTTTTAATTTTTTTTCAGCGAACAGTTCAGTAGCAGCTGCAAGTACTGAATGTTATCATTCATGTCTAGATTTTTTTTTTAAGCCAGAAGAGGAAATTCTACAGAAATCTGAGCTTGAGTTCTGTTTATGAGTAATATAAATTTGCCTGTGATAGCCAAATATATGAGTATATTTTTTGAAACACTAGCTCTCTTGACAGAAATGGGTCCAGATGAATGCTGGAAGATACTCCCGGCTTCTGTCTTACCTTTCTGGGGGGACCCTGGACTTGTCTCTCTTCTACTTTCTTACTGGACTGTGTCTGCTTGATACTCTAGGTTGGGGTTTTAATTAAAGCTTCCTTGCCTACACAGTCAAGGATACCCTTGGTACAAAGAATCACTCTATACCTTGCTATAGACTGTTGAAGTTTCCAAAAGAGCATCCAAAGGCATTTTGGGCCCCTCTTCAGAAGTTTCCAGATCTATACATCAGCACATTAATTATGTTTCGGTACTTAATCAAAATTAAGAGCTGCCCAGTGGATTGGATAGTTTTAACCAGGAATAGGCAATGTGATAACAATTTGTAGTTGGAAAAGAGTAATAATGGATTTGTTGTCATCTATTAAAATCTAGAGATTAGTAAAAACTCTTGCTGCTCTTGTTTCTCTTGTTGCAATTTTTATTGCAGTTTGGACAGTACAATTTGAGGAAGTCATCCTGTTTTATTTGGCTTATGAATTGATAGTGCTCTGTAGAAACCCAGATTTTCTTTAAGTAGCTCAAGTTTGTCAGTGTTAAAATATGGAGAACTTTTCCTACCCCACTTGGTCTCTTCGTTCTCTCCTAGTTTAAATGAACAACAAATAATGAGCCTTTGGAGAATGAGTAGATAATGCTTTACCTCTAAGAGGCAGACAAGTAGACAGTGGTCAGTACGTAGAGCAGTAATTTATTCAGTAGCTCTCCTGTGACCTGAATGGATTAATATACACCCAGCAGTCAGTATAATGCATTTACGAGTTGTTTTAGTTTACTGTGTTGAAGCTACAGGTTCAAGTAAAGGAAAGCTACCCAATAAAATATTACTGTGCTTTTGATTTTGTAGAACTTTCTTTATTGTCTTTTTATTTCACTTTATGGTACTATTGAAAGCCTATAAACAAAATGTTAGGTTTTATGTTTAAAACAATAGCATAAGTATAAAATACTCGAATGTTACTGTTTTCATTTCATTTTTATGGAAAATGCTCTTTTTTAACTGTTTAGTTTACCCAAGTATGGTTACAGCATATTGTTACAATGAGGTTTCTGGCCCCTTCCGTCAAGAGGTCCAGACCTACAGAGCTGCAGTCCCAGACCTTTTAGTCGCCTGCAGCAGCTATGGCCCCTAAAAATGACTTAGGCACTTACATTAACTTTATGCTGTTTGGCGCAGGCACATTGCTAGCCAGCTCCTTCATCTTAACCCATTCTCATTAATCTGTCTGCCACATGGCCACATGGCCACGTGGCCATGGCTCATCTGTGTTGCTTCCTTGTTTCTTCTTGGGCCTAGGGCTAGATCTGGCTCTGACTCCACCCTTTTTCTACCTTTGCTCTGATTTCTCCGCCTATCTCTACAGTGTCTGCCATGGCCAAAACAGTCCTTTATTCACAACATATAGAAAGACATTTCCACATCAGCATATTATTCTAAAAATTATATCCATTTTCAAAGCATTGGCAAAGGGAGAGATTGCCACTTTTAACTGAGATGATAGGTCAAACAGTGTAGTTTTATTGTTTTTGAATAATAAGTGGAAAATTAGAGGTAGAGTAACAGAAGATTACCTAAAAAGAGATCCCTTTGGTAACTTTTCGGTATCGTGATTTAAAATTAGGATAAAATAAGTAGGTTTCAGTAAAGAGTTTGAGAAATCTTAAAAACTTCCAGGCAAATTAAAAGTCCATATGACTGAGATTCCATTTCTGTCCTGGGTAGCAGTGGCAGGAAGAAGGGTATCTGCAACATGACTAGGAGTTTGCCAACCCTGATGTGAAGCTACAGAGGTAATCCAAGATCTTTTGTGTTGAATACTCCACTCGATCTTTCTTTTGTTCTGCCTTCTCAGTATCTGAAGGAACTTGGTAAAACAGTTGAAAATGGGCCACCGTGGTAGTGGTAAGTCCGCTAAAACTCATGGTCTTGCCCCTATTGAAATGTGTTTTCTTCACTTGTAAACTACATTCTGCAGGGTTCGTTCCTTAAGTTATACCCTACACTGACTACCTATGTAAGTTAGCCTTTTAATTACTGTGATAAATAAATATTGGAGAGAAACAGTTTAGGTTATTGATTTTGACTCAGTTTTAGGGCTTTTTGGCTATGGTTTGTTAAGTGTTTTAGGGCAGAAAGCCAGGATAGAATAATTTGAACAAGTAAAACAATATGCCCACTATGTATATTGCTATGGGTTTGGTTCCTGATAGCACTGATACTTGGTGGCACATATTAGTACTCCTGGCCTAAGAAAGCTGAGGAAAACCTTGAGTTTTAGGCTGGCCTGGATTCATAGCCTGACATTGTTAGAAGAAGCAGCTTGAGAAAAAATATGTGGTTTTATGTTGATTGAGAGTTCTTTGAGTATATTCCCAGGAGTGACATAGGTGATTGGTAAAATAGTTCTATTTTCTAACTTATTATTATTATTTAGGAACCTCCACTGATTTCTATACTGGCTAGGCTAATTACATTCCTTCCAGCAACATACATAAACTGCCCTCCCTTCCCCTCCACCATTCCAGCCATCATTGTTGGTGTTTGCTTTCTTAAATGACAGTCTCGCAGATTGGGGATGAGATAAAATTTTAATGTTTTGACTTTTATTTCCTAATGGCCAAGAATGCTGACCTTTTTTTCTTAATATTTATTGGTTGTTTGTGTTTTATCTTTTCACAGCTACCTGTTCATTCCTTTAGCCCATTTATTGACTGGATTTTTTTGGTTTCTTACTCTTTTAAGTTCTTTATGGAGTCTAGATATTTCTGTCAGGTGCATACATAGCCAGCAAAGATTTTCCCCCACTGTACGCTGTCTCTTCACTTGTTTAGAAGCCTTTTAATTTCATCAACCCCATTTGCCAACTCTTGCTGAGCTACTCTCAGAAAAACCCTGCCTTTACGCACTTTCTTTACGTTTCCATCTAGCAATGGCAAAGTTTCAATCTTACATTAAGATTTTCGATTTTCTTTTTTTAGTGGGGATGGGGAGTACAAAATGAGAGGGTACTAATCTAGTATTATTTCTTTACATATGGATATTCAGTTTTGCCAGTATCATTTGTAGGAAAGGCCAACTGTTCTTAAAAATGGCCTTTTGGCATCTTTGTTAAAACGTCAGGTGGCTTGTTGTGGGTTTTATTCTGTGCCTCTATTCTGCTGATGTACAAGCTTGCTTTTGCAACAGTACCATGCTATCTTTGTTCTGGTCTGTGTGTATCTTGAAATGAGGTGGACTAGTATAGTTCTTTTGCTCAGTGTCTTTTGTGCTTCCATTTGGATTTTGGTTGTTATTTCTATGAAAAATGTTGGAATATTGACAGTAATTGCATTCAGTGTGTAGATTGCTTTTAGTGAACATGTTAGAATTATTTTCTTAGCAGGAAGGAGAGTCTGAGCAAGGGGATAGGGATTATGAGGAAAATTCCCACAGTGATGGCTGGTTGGAGCTCTGGGGAACCTACTGAATCAAGAACAACTACTAGGGAGCCATCAGGAAAAGGAGCTAGGCCCTCCAAAGGTAGGGGACTGTTGACTGGTGAGGGCAGTATGTGGAGCCCATTCCCTGCAGAGGAACACCTAGCCCAGCCTTGACTTTGGGGTGAGGAAATAGGACTTGCCTGGAGTGGATGTGCCATGCTGAGCTGACCCACCTTGGGACTTCTTGCCCTTTGTGGGAGGGGATCTGTAGGTGGAGGGGGGCTAAGGGATAACAGGGAGGGGGATACATTAAAATGACATTTTTTAATTAAAAAAAATTATTTTCTTAGAAAAACAAAAGGACCCAATGTCACAAAGATCAAATCTTGTTTGCTTTGTTTTTGAGGTGGGGTCTCAATGTTAATCCAGGCCAGTCTAGCCTAGAATTGACTATATAGCCCAGACTGAACCACCCCCCGCCCCCCAGCCTTCCTTGTGCTAGGATTACAGGTATGCGCTGTCTTATACCTTGGAATTAAGAAACAAAACCAATAAAATAGTCTTTCTTGTACCTCCCTCAAATGGGAGGAGGGGGTTGAAGATAACACAATATATCTAGCTATTGTTGAAACTATGATCACTTCCCTTAATCAGTTTCATGGAATTAGTGAGAAAATGCAGAAATATACTGTAATTCTAAATAATTCAGAATAATTCAGAGCTGCTCTATCTGAAAGGTGATCTGCTCTCAAATGTATATTTAAATGGAAAGATTAACAGCCCTAGCCCAAGGGATCCACATTCAAGAAATACTTAAAGTGATCAGATATCAAGTAAGACTTGCATCTTAAATGGTGAGTCACCTTTGGCCCAGAGCTGGCTTTCCCCAGAAGCTGGCTGAAATTAGAGTTTCTAAGGACTGGATACACACTTTGCTATCTTTGTTAATCACTATCAAAGCATATCACTTTAACGGGGTAAAACTCTCAAGTTCAAAAAATAATCATTTGGTTTGTCGTCATTCCATTTGAAACTATTTTTCAATTAGATGTCACTTTTACTTGTTATATAAGTAAAGCATGCAAATTAAATTAAATAAACAGCACAATTTCTTGGTTATCCTATTTCTTTATACTCCAGTTTAATTGGCAGTGTTAACTGATTTAAATTTTAGTATTTGCCTAATCAACATAAATAACATGCTTTATGCAGCTTTTTACTGTGAATGTTTGCTAGAATGTTTTGAGGCAGTAGAAATGCCCAAGGCAGTTATTATTCACATGGAGCTCTTGGGCACTAGATGTGCCTAGAGTGACTGAGAAACTAAAATTTCAATTCATTTAAATTACCTTACAAAAAAAGTCTATCACAGATGGTAACTGTCATATTACACAACTCAAATAATATGTATCTTTGAATTTCCTGTTTTTATATACTTAAACA
Organism: Phyllotis vaccarum; assembly: GCA_033318265.1. Classification (NCBI taxonomy): domain Eukaryota; kingdom Metazoa; phylum Chordata; class Mammalia; order Rodentia; family Cricetidae; genus Phyllotis; species Phyllotis vaccarum. The sequence continues at coordinate 70,847,147 of JARWLC010000003.1, read as the reverse complement.
TTTATTTCCCTGTCTTCTGCAGAATACAGCGTTTTTATTTTTTTCTTCTAGGGATTTACATTTCTAACAAGCATATTTTAACTGTATTTCTTTATCGTTTGTCACCTTTTTAACCACTACCAGCTAGGCATAGTGACACATGACTGCAACCTGAGCACTTGGGAGGTAGAGGCAGAAGGATCAGAAATTAAAGGTTATCTGTACTGTAGTAAATTGAATGAAGGTCAGCCTGAAGTCCTTGAAACCTTATTTTAGAATAACAAAATTGTAACCACTATTCAAAACATTCTATCATTTACTTTTTGGTGCTCCTTGTCTCCTTAGATTTTACATTTTGTAATTTACCCTGCTCAGCCTGCTTCTTTTCATTGTGAATCTTGGTTAGGATTACCACATAGCAGAGTCTATACTAGGCTGTTTTGAAATTTTCTCTGCCAGTGGAATTAATTCAAAACTCTTCACTCTAGCCTCAGGCAGACTTTTCAAACAAAGGCAAAAAGAAACCCAGCCATTTTCTTCACCAAAATAATTAAAAGAATCACTTCTAGGCGTTCTTTTCTTCTGAAGCCTTTTGAGGTGTTTCCCTCTCCCCACTCTGTTTTCAAATCATTCTCAGCACCCATGCTCAACCAGAGTCCAAATTCCTCCAAACATAGCATGGTCAGGCTTATCATGGCAATGCCCTAATCCCTGGTACCAACTTCTGTCTTAGGGTTTTTATTGCTGTGAAAAGACATGACCATGTCAACTCTTATAAAGGAAAGCATTTAATTGAGGTGGCAATTTACAGTTTAAGAGATTCAGTACATTATCATTGTGATGGGACATGGTAGTGTGCAGACAAACATGGTGCTGGAGAGGTAGCTGTGAGTTCTATATCTTGGAGGCAACAAGAGGTGGACTGTCTCACTTGGGAGTAGCTTGAACATGGGAGACCTCAAAACCCACTCTTATAGTTACACATTTCCTTCAACAAGGCCACACCTACTCCACTAAAGCCACACCTAATAATGTCATTCCCTCTGGATGCTGTTTTCTTTCAAACTACTGTACACTATAAAGGGTTTGAATATCCTGTCACTTTCTGGATCACCATTCTTTTGTTTTTAAAACTAAATAAAGTGGCACTTAAATGATCATTTCTTGGGTACTTCAATTTTGGTGGTTTTCAAATCTGTCCATGCTGCTGCCATCGACCCTTTTGATGGTATTTTAATGGTATTCTAATGTTTTTGGCTCCTTATCAGCATTTAACTCTGAAACAGTTCTTTTGAATTTTCCCATCAAGGACTCCATAATATGAGCTGCTGTGCACAGCCTTTATTGAAGGTGTTATGTATAATGGCATGCAAGACTGTAACATGGAAGAAAACTCCCAAATTCATTGTCAGACATTGCTTAGCAATAGGAATTCATCTGTTTCTAGAATCACCTTTTTGGAGAATGAGTACCTATGTTTTTCTACTTCTCCAGATTCAAAGTCATTGCAGATTTGTGTTATTTCATGAAACTTTCTGTGGCAATGATGACCTCGGGTGATGGTTCCTGTCAGGGCCCTGAAATCTTTACAGAATGTGGCTTTTCTGTGCTATTATCTATTTACCACTCTCTCCCATGCTATCATCTCTCCTGTTGTGTGCTTAGGCAGGCCCTTGTTTTACTGCCAAGGTAATCTTGGATCCTAAAGATAAATTACTTTAGTAGTATCACATAGTTGGTAAGTGAGTTGAAAATTCCTTTAATGTGTATCTAACTTGTATAAACTGACTCAAGTAAAAAATTATTAATAGAGCAATGTATGACCTGAAAGTAGAGTAGCTTTATTAGAATTGAGGACCCAGGGTCTGTTTTATCTCTGTGTCTTTCTCCTGTCCTGTCACCACAGTTAATGTCCAAAGGTTGTTCTCTAGAACACACCACTGGTTCCTGGGCAACAGGAAAATTATTCAGACTCGATTATTCAGCTGTGGTGGAGAACCAGCAGATAAAGGAAGGGGATTGTTACGTGTCATATCATGACTATTCAGAAGCACCTTAGGTGAGATTCGTGTTTACTGTAATTGGAATCATGAACAAACTGAAGGCTTATGTGTCAAAGGATTGGTGGCACTTGGCGTGATACTCCTGGAAGTTGTAGAAACTTTTAAGAAGTACGCCTAGAAGGAGTGCTCTTAAATGGGCTTGGGGAACCAGGCTCTCCTCACTTTCTATTGCTCCTTGACTTGTGATCTAAGCAGTCTTGCACACGTGCCTGCTATGATGCACTGTCTTGCTACAGGCTCAAAGCAACTGGGCTATTTGGTCCAAGGCTGAACCTCCAATAATATGATCTAGAATATTAGTTAACAGTTAACATTAAATTTAGCAGTTAATTTTCTCAGGTTTTGTTTGGTATAGTAAAAACTAACACAGTGGTCAAGGGTAGTTTTTAGAGGGGATATGAGAGGATTGGCTTTTGACCAGTTTGTGTCTTCCAAGTTAATCTGTGGAATCCTAAATCTTTATTGCCATAGTGATAGAAGGACCTTTGGAAGGTAATTAAATGAGAGGGAAGCTGTCACTTCAGTAGGGTTAGTGAGGAAAACAGTGAGGGAATCTAAGAGTTGTGTTTATCTACTGAAATTCAATCCTGCTGACAGCGTGGTCCATCCTTGTCAGCTCCTAAAACTATGAGAGACAACATACCACTTAAACACTATACTGTTAAATCTTTATATTGTAATAGCAGTCAAGTAGTACCTACAAAGCATGAACATCTTTCTGCCTGTCTGCATCTTTTGAGTCTTAGATTGTCTGGTATCTCATATATATATTAAAGCTTAATTTGTTGAATGGAATTCAGTATTTTAAACAAACTGTTGGGGGGGGTGATGGAGAAGAGGGCCTGTGTATTATAGCCAATATGTGGAGGTCAATGAACATCCACATACATCCACACTTTATGTGGATTCTGGGAAATAGACTGAGGTTGCCAGGTTCATTGGGAAGCGCCATAGCCTTCTAGTGTGTCTTCAACCCCAAATGAAAAATTCATTTTAGAATTTGAAAATGTTTGCATATGTGCATTATGGATAGGTGCAGATTTTAAAAAGTTCATGACACAAGATCGTGATATTTATGTCCATTTTGGTCTTCAAGGTAGCTGAGTTACTAGCCTTCTGGAACTAGGGCTTATCAGTGGTTTGCTGCTATGACCACAGATGGTATGACTTTAACAATATTTCCTACATTGGTCCCCAGAGGGAGATAAAGCTGCAGAATCTAGTGTCTGAAATCTCACTGTAGATGAGGCCATCACCTAGCCCAACAACAACAGCTGGGAGGTTGGCTCCCTGCTGTAGATTGCGGGTAACCCTAGGGGAACTGCGTGAAGAAATTAATGCTAGAAATGCATGGGTGAGCACTGACAAGCAAACCCACATTAATTTTTCAAGAACCTGAACTGCAAGTAAAATTTATTTCTGAATTTGGTGGCCATGACATAATTTACATAAGATGTCTCTGATTCAGAACGAGTGCATATTAGTAGCCAGCTAATCAGTTGCTTGAACGTTAGCTGACTTGCTCAGCTGAGTTCTTTTTCATCATCAGGGCAATGTGATATAGCTATCTTTGTTATTTTTCTAAACTGAATGAGAACCTTGGATTCTCTGCCTCTTTATTTAGTAAGGAGATTTGATATCCCAGTGAGGGCGCCAGAGCGTATGTACACATGATTACTGAAGATGTATGGTGTAACCTGATCAAAGACATAGCTTTATAAAAGGTATTCAGGGGTCAAGAATGGGATCATGAAGAAGATCCAAAAGTTACCAATAAAGAGATGGTCAATAGAAATGCAAAAATAAGGAGCAATACAGTACAATAATTGTGTGGATTCTGAGTATTGACTGGCTAGATTTAAGTCCTTGCTTTGTCTTCCCTGAATGCTAACACTTTCATTGAGCTTCATACAGTTTCCTTTTCCATCAGGTAGAAATGTGTTTTTATGACAGTTTACAAGGTGATCTGAAGCACTTCATACAGCATCTACTATATGTTTGTAAGTTGCTAGCTTCTGTGACAGTGACAGGTGGTGGTTGTTGGTGGTGGTAATTGTAATAGCAGTGATAATGGTAATGGTAAAATTGGTGGTAGTGGTGATGTTACAGAGATAGTGATGTGGGGGTTATAATGCTGGTGGTTGTGATAATGATGCTGATGATATAGGTGATGGTGATGATAAACTACGATGATAAAGTTGGTTGTGATAGTTTTGGTTGTGGTAAAAATGTGTGGTGTTGGTAGTAGTGACAGTTATTATATCTTATCAACTTACTTTAAAGTTGATGAGAGTGGTGTTAGTAATGATGATGGTTAGAACCAAATGATGTGTGATATTGGTAATAACAGTGTTGATGCTGCTAGTAGTGGTGGTGACAATGGCAGTAGCCATGCCAGACTATTGTTGCCTATGGTTGCCCCAGCTTATGTTTACAAAAGGTATGTGAAGGTTGTGTGTCCGCCCCCCCGCCCCCACTTCTGATGTTATTGGACTTAACAATACTTGACAAGGTAGAGCACATTTTTTAAAGAGTATTGGCTGTCTGGGCTGCTTTGGTGAAGTGATTATTCATATCCTCAGTTCGTGATTCTGTCAGACTTTTGTCTTTGTCTTAATGATTTTTAAAATTGATTTCTCATTCATCCAGAAAATACTCACAGAAGATCTTTTGTATGGCAGATACTATCTTAGGCTCAGAAAATAAATGCAAAATCCTGTTTATGAATTGTGTGTCTAATTAGAGGGAGACAGTACAGTTTGAGTTAGTATTGACTTACATGAATAAAATAAAAACAGGATCATCACAGTAATAGCTAAGTAGATGCTGAATGACGTCTATCCTGCTACTTTAGTTAAATTTTTTTGTGTCAACTCACTTGATTCAATACTATTTTTTGAAAATGCCATCCTTTTGCAAATGTATAAACTGAGACACAGAAATTAAATAATATACTTAATACAGTTGTGATGTTCGGACTAGAACTGTGGTAATAATATCTGACTGCTAGGAGCTGGGAACTTGTGAGAGAAGCAGGGTGGGTTCTGAAGCTGTAGTCCGTTGGGTCTTCTAGTTAAGTCCTGCCTATAGTTGTCATTTACAATTTTCTGGAATAGCAAGTTCGGGATTTGACCTTTTCATGTCAGAAGTGGAATGAGCTGGCTCTAGTGGCAGATTTGAACAAGGCCAAGAACCTCATCCCCACCCCACATTTCCAGCTCAACATAGCAAAATTCATTCACTTTTCATTAATGATCTCAGGGAAGAGGGAGATTACTAGACAGATTTTTATGAAGCGGCAACATGATTTTTATAGTTGCATTTCTGGATTTGGTGGTACACCTCAAACAGTATGAATCAGACTTCACTCACTTTCCATGTAGAACCTTTTTCTAAAAGGTTTTTTGTTTTGTTTTTTTAATTGTCCTAGTACCTGCTCAGCATCTTGCCTTCCCAGGCTTCTGACATCTCTTTTTGTCACTTGCATTCTTTCAGAGCCTGTGGACTTTGTAGAAAGCAGATTCCAGTTAAGCAGTTCTTATGGTTCTGGATCTGTTCAGGCCTCCCTCATCCTGCTACCCCAGGCATAGGAGTTAACTAGTTAATATTTTTAAAAGATTTGAGAATTAAAATTGAAATAAGATATGTATACCATGCAATTTGCCATTGAAAGCATACAACTAAGTGGCTTTTATAACATCCAGAGTTGTACAACCATCATAAGAGTCCGCTTTAGAGGTAATTTTCATCATCCCAGAATGAAACTCATATCCATAAGCAATCCATTTTAGTCATATTTTTCCTTTGGGCTACCAGCTTACAAATAATGACATGAAGACTTATTATGAATTATGAAAGCTTGACCTTAGGTCTTATAAAACCTAGGTCTCATAACTTTAACTCATTTATTTTAATTTCCATCTGTCCCATAGCTCAATACCTCATTGCTCCATACTGTCATGCTGTTTCTTCCATGTGTAGTGTCTGGCTGGCAACTTTGTCTTCACATAGTTCTTTCCTCTGCCTGGAAGTCCTGCCAGTCTTCTTTTTATTACATCAATCACAATAATACATTTTCAGACAGTGTACAAATATCCCACAACAGTCTATCCCCTAGGCTTTCTCTACTAGTCACTTTCTCCTTGCAACAAAAACAATTCAAAACAGATTTTCTTTTTTAAGTTATGGGAATGTAGTTTATTTTGGTGAGGAAGGGAAGGCAACAGGAGCAGTTGGAGGCTGGCTGCTCACACTGCACCCACAGTCAGGTGGAGATCACTGCATGCTGGTACTATTTGCTTCTCCTTATGCAATTTAGGATTCCAGTCTCTGGAGCAGAGCCATCCACTTTTAGGGTGGGCCTTTTCACCTCATTTGGCCTAATTGATTTAATCCTTCACAAAAAGGTTCAATGGCTTGTTTCATTGATACCAGACCATGTCAAGCTGACAGTATTAACCAGTCTATCCTCCTGCTCTGCTCTTGACAACTACAAATCTGTCGTGTATTTCTTTGGTTTGCTTGTTTGGCTGTTTTGTATAATGGAACCATATAATATGTGGGCTTTACAACACTGGCTTTTTACATTGAATTCTTCCTTGCTATGTGTACAAGTGCTGTATTTTTAAATTTTTGAATACTAATCTATTATTGATACATGTTCCTTATCCATTTGTTGATGGATATTTGAATTGTTTCCATTTGAGATCTGGCTTCTGTGAATGTTCACATGAAAATTTCTGTGTATTTTAATTTTGTTTAGAAACCTGAGAGTATAATTGCTGAGTTATGTTATAGAACTATTGTTGAAAGTTCTGAGGAAGGTCTAGAGAGATGGCTCTGAAGTTAACAGTGCCTGCTGCTGAGCAGCCACATAAAAATTCAGGTATACCTTACACACCTTTAACCACAGCTCCCATGGGGGGAAAACAGGAGGATTTGGGGTTTTGTTGGCTTGTAGCCTAGAGTAGAAAATGTGTACTCCAGGTACAGGGAGAGACCCTGGCTTGAGGGATGGGCAGAGAGTGATTGGGAAGGGCATCTAACACCTTCTGGCCTCTCTGTGTTAAGACAGGAGTACACAGGCATAACATATGCATACACACTCATGCAGATAAATAAATTAGTTCTGAGGAATTTGCAAATCCCAAAATGGATTATTGTTTTGAATTCTCAATAATCCCGTTTATCTTTGTCCTATTATTATTATTATTATTATTATTATTATTATTATTATTATTATTATTATCATTATTATTGGAGTATATGTCTGCGACTACTTGTCTGTAGGTGCACCACATACATGCAGGTGCCCATGGAGGCCAGAAGAGGTGTCAGAATTTCTGGATCTGGACTTAAAAGTTGTGACTTGCTCAGTGTTGGTGCTGGGACCCAAACCTGGAACTTCTGCAAGAGCTTTTACATGTTGAGCTATTCTTCAGCCTCTACTTATTGTCACTGCCAGTAGTCAGAAGGGGAGGGAGAGGAGGAGGATTTCAGCAATAATCTATCTAATCTAGAGAGGGAGTTTGGGTGAGTAACATTAACTCTCAGAATTTAATTAATATAAAATTTCATCACACAACTATTTTAGTATATATAATAGGTGATATAAACTTCTTTTTGATGAAATAATCTGGTATTTTTGCATCTAATGTCTCTGTATCCTCTCCATTGTTTTAAATATATATATATGCTAGAAAACCAAACAGGCCAAAAGTTTCTGGAATTTACACTGAAGATGATTTCATTAAGTTCCAAGTATGTACACCAGTCATGGCTACTCATTCCCTGTCCTGCTGTAAGAAAGTGCTTTAGGAATCTGAGCTATTTCAGACTGGCTTTCTAATGGATTTTAGAAAAGGATTCTGTCAGGAGAGAAGTGCTGCCCATCTTAGGAAGCAAGGTTATGTCCTCAGTGACTTCAACCTCCCTGTGAACACAACACAATGCTGAAACTAAGTAAAAATTTTAGAGAACATTTGGTATTAGGTTCAGTAATCTTTACTACAAAGGCAAGGGAAATTGTTGCTTTTCAGAGGTATTTTGCTGTTTGGCAGTATATGACTTGAGCTACTCAGAGAGCCAAAATTACACACCAGTCACTCATTCAGAAGCTGTTACTATTATATTCTAGTGAGAGGTATTAGGACCTTTGGGATACTAGTATAAATTGATTTCTTTTAACCTGTGCATATATACACATGCATTTACATGTGACTCACATCACCACTTTCTATATGGTGCCAGCTTGAAGACATCCAGGAGAATAACCTCAAGTATCCTTGCTCCAAAACAGAATATCCCAAACCAGGCTTATCCACAGCATGTATATAGCTCCAGTACCTGGCGCTAATAAACTTGTTTCACAGTTCAGTTAATAGATATTTATGGGCACCCTTAGTCACCAGATAATTTTAAATATAAACATGGTGATTGTACAGTTTTTCTACCAGTGAAAATAAACTGCTCATTTAGGGGTGGGAATGCATTACTATTTTTAGGCCACTAGGGTACCACTTGGCAAGGCCTTAATAGATCTTCAGCAATGAGCACTGCTTTCTATTTTAGGGTTAGGAACAGGGAAATGTGAATCTACAGTTGTTTATGGGTTTTTTTGGGGGGGGGCTTATAAAAGAAAGAATTACTCATTTAAAATTATTACTTTTAACACACGAATAACTGATGAAAGGACTTATAACCTTGATGGTGGAGTCTGGCTTTGAGGCCTCATGAGCTGGATTTATGTAATTCACTTACATGACTGTTAATTACGGTGGACCTGAACCAGGATCTCAATTTCCAATTCAACCAGAGTCAGCATGGACCTCACTATCATGGCAGATTCTTAGAGAAGCCAGGCTTATGAGAGTATTACAAGAGGAAAAAAGGGGTGCAAGGCCTTTTGTAACGTGGAAGTCACAGCAAGTCAAAGGCCACCTAGATCCAAGGGAAGGGAGAATGAATGAGCTCCAGTTCTTCATAAAAGATGCCCCCCAAATTGTAGACTTGCTCTAAATTTGCTTACAGCTGCAGCAGCAGCAGCTAGGGAAACATGGACCTCACTGTGGAGTAGTGGTAGGTGTGAATGAGTGTCAGTGAGTAGAGGTATTGGATTCGTCCATCCATTACTTCTAGTCTCTGGATACTGCAGTTTGTTTGCTGGTCTAGTATGTTCTATTATATGAGGGCCTCTTGTATTTATAGCTGTCTCCTCTTGCAGGCTTATCCACAGCTTTAACCCATGACTATGTGCATGCTAAACAGGTGCTATACATTGAGAGTCATACCCTACCCATTGGTTTTTTTTTTTTTTTTTTTTTTCTTCTGAGATGGCCTCTTACTGACTTGACTCTAATGCCACTGAATTTATGCTGTGGCTCAGGCAGGTCTCATCTTCTTGGTTCAGCTCCCTGAGTAGTTGAAATTATAGGTCTGTCTCTAATATATCTTAAATGTTGAAGACAAAGTATTTCGTTCGTGTACATTTGGTCCCAAATAGGTTAGAAAGCTAACATCTCAAAAGCCATTGGATGGGGGCATTTGTAGAAGAAGAATATATGTATCATTTTGGAATATGGATAAAAATGGGTAAGCAAAATTTAAAGGCGAGCCTCAAGGAAAAATACATTTATACTGTAGCTTACATAATACTTTCAAAAAAGATACCATAAAGACAAGTTTTAAACAGTTACTCTGAGTAAAGTATTCACGATCTGCCAGGTGATACAGTCTAACTTTGGGGGTTTGTGAGGCTACAGCTGGAGAGGTGGCTCAGTGGATAAAGCACTTGTCAGAGGAGTGTGAGGATCCCCCAGAACCTACACAAAAACAGGCAGGTATAGTCATGAGCTGTAATCCCATCACTTGGAAGGCAGACTGAGGAATCCCCTAGGTAAGCAGGCTACCTGGACTATCTAGAGTCAGTGAACTTAGTTCAGTGAGAGACCCTGCCTCAAGCAAAGAGGAAAGCAACCGGGGAAGATATCTGATTTCAGCTTTGGGCTGACACGTGTAGACACACAGTGTGCGTGTGTACATACCATACACATATGCATAAGGAAAATGAGAACATGTATCCTGAGTACTGAATAGATAGGTATAGATGCTTTCATAAAGGGTACTTGTAAATTACTTTTAGGGGTAACTGATAGAAAGGAGACCTACAAAGACAATTCTTGAGATGACATTACCAATAGGAAAAATGTCCAACTCAAGTCTTGATTAAATGATTTAATAAATGAAGTATATGGTGAATGTCTCCCAACCCATGTAAAAGACTATTTCAGATGAGAAGATATGATACAAGTGCAGTACTGCTGAAGGTGGAGGACATTGATACTCTACTTTCTGCAAGACTAGAAATCAGTAAAGTATTTAGAGGAGAATTTTAATTACTTACCAACACCCCAGACATGTCTTTGACCTAGTGTCTCTACCTGTGGACAAGCCAGCCTGAAAGTAGGAAGATAGATGTGCTGACACACTTTTGTACCAAGAGCTTTTATTAAATAGGAATGGTTTAGCAAAATCTGGCCAGTCTCCATGTGGAATGCCTGTAGCTGCTGAGCAGTGAGGCATCACAATTTTATGTTTTAGTTAGAAAATGATATGAAAATGAAAACATGGTTAAAGAAGACAACTTTTGTAAGCAAATATACCAGAAAAACTGTTGTTTCTGGAAGAGTTGTAGGGCTTCAAGTGTCTTGGAGGATGACTGTCTATATGCTAATTGGGTAGGATGAGAAAGGAAATCATCAGGGTTGGTCAAGTTGCTTTACTATAGGGCAGCAAAAGCAGTTGTTTCTGTTGTCTTTCCACACAGGCAAAGGTGTAAATAAACCTCCATGAAATTCATTTTAGAGTAAGTTTATAAGTGAAAATTTTTAATCTTGTTTGTCTCTTTTTATTTTTTCTTTTTCAGAATACAACAGTGGAAAGGGTTCCAAACAAAAATATTTTATCCAGTAATTTTTTTGATACTTATGAATTTTTGGAAAACATACTACATTTTTATTTATTTATGGTAGCGGTGTGTGTGTGTGCCTGTGGAGGTCAGGACAACTGGAGGAAATCAGTTCTCTCTTCCACCTTGTGAGTTCCAGGAATTGAATTCAGGCTGTCAGGTTTAGTAGCAAGTGCCTTTACCTGCTAAGTCATTTCACTGACAAACTTTAAAGATGTTTATTGATTAACGTAACATTTTTAATCAAAATAAACTTCCTTATATGTGGGAGGCAGTTTCTGTTGCTTCACGGTAAATAGTTTGATGGGCTAGGGATATATCTATATATACCTCACAAGTAAAGTGCTTGTCTACTATGTGAAAAGGCAAGTAAGAGGGATGAATAGTGTCGTCCCAAAGAGGTATCTATAATGGATATCTTTACACATGTAGTTTTTTTCTTTAAATGCCTAGGAGTATTTTATATGTTTGTGCACCATGTACATGCCTGGTGCCCTTACTAGCCTAAAGAAGACATTGGATCCTCTGGAACTGAGTTACAGGCAGTATGAGTGCCATGTGGATGCTTGGAACCAAATCAAGTTTCTCTGCAAGAGCAGCCAGTGCTCTTAACCTCTGAGCCATCTCTAACCACAGATGTATCTCATAAGGGCTAAGTAAAAAGTGGGTTAATAGAGTAGGAGTAACTGAATGTTCTTTGGCTTTGGTTATGCTTAGATGGCATCTAAGCATCAGCCATGTGACAGAGCAAGAACCAGTGTTTGCTCATGGACATTTCAACCTAATACTCTCGTATCCCACATATCCTAACATAGTTGTCCTTCACTGTGCAGATCACGTATGTTTTTCTAAGTAACAGCTTTTATTTATGCAACTCAGCTTTATATAATGATTTTTCCCCCTTTGGTTTGTTTTTACCTTCCTTATATTTCCTACAGAAGCCCTGGAGGGGATTTGGGAGCAAAAAAGAAAAAGAAGAAACAGAAAAGAAAAAAGGAGAAGCCGAATTCTGGGGGTACCAAGTCCGACTCTGCATCTGACTCCCAGGAGATTAAAATTCAGCAGTCTTCAAAAGTGAGAATTTGTTTTCTTGGCACAGCTGTTTCCCAGTACAGAAGAGATGGGTTTGGGCAGGGTAGTGCCCTTTGGGCTAGATGTGTAGCTCGTGATTCGTTTGGCTGTGTGTTGAATGGCACTAGTAAGTGGAGGGTATTTATAGCCTCCCTGCAGCTCACTGTGGCACCCACATAACCAAGAGGAGCATACTGGGCTTCTGTATGTGTGTAGATCATAGTCATGGAAGAATGTCTCCCTGGGAACCTGGTAGTTTTTTTTTAAGTTACACTTAATCTGTGATTGCTTTTAGTTCAGAAGATATTCACATTTTAATTTTTCTGGGTGTCTGTCTAATTACCTGCATAGCACAACGCCATCTGGCAGCAGATTTCAGCCGGAGCAGCCATGGGTAAGTCTTCTGTTGACTTTGAATCAGCCTGGTATGCAGTGGCCATCCCTCATGCCATTGCTAAGGGTGGGGAACACCTCCTCATGTTCTCCCTTAGGACACCCCTGTTTTAGACCAAACTCATTTTTCATCTGGGTCTCATGTTGGCAGATAGCCTGCTGAACAGAGGGCTAGTTGTATTATACATAGGTCTGGTGATGCAGTTGGCAGTTACCCTGTTTGTGGAGATCCCTCCTTCCTGTCACGCAGGAGAACACAGCCCTGGCGGTGCAGGAAACCAGAGCCAAAGGAGCTGAATAGAAAATTACCCAAAAAAAGAAAGAAAGAAAGAAGAAAGAAAGAAAGATGACCTTGATGGGTTTAGCTTTCTGGGCAAGTAGCACCAGGGCCTGTCATGTGACCTTGACTCCATTATTCACAGCCTGTTTCCTTATCCTGGAAAGCCCATTTCCTTCCCCCAATCTGAAGAGCTCTCTTGAAGTTAAAGTGAGATCCTTTTTAATGAAGAGTGCTTTGTTTCCTAAAGTACAGTGCTCATGGCAGGAGGAAGCACCTGCAAATTGTGTAGATTTCAGTTTTTAATATGAAGTTGATATGTTGTATAAATCAATCCGTGGGTATTTTTATTGTTGTTGGTACCTGCTCTATGTGAAAGGACCATGAGTCTCTGCCCCAGAGTGACTCCAAGGGAAAGAACAAAGTTGAGTTTTTCTCCTTGGCTTTCCTCTTGGTCTCTGATCAGTGTTCCACTAGTCATAACTTACAAGATATATCAGGAAACCACCATCAGCTTGCAGTTATTTTCCCCATTTCCTGGTGTTGCTTCAGCAGATAAATGCATCACTTACCTGCAGTTGTGGGCGGCTCTGCTTCTACCATGCCATTGGCTTTACCCATTCCTTTACCCTCCGGGATTCTAAGCACTTCCCCTCCACTCCAGGCACTGATAAGAAACTGCTGAGTGGGAGGAACTATTGCTAGTATATATGGTAGGGAGTTTGTTTTATTTAAACATTGGGAACTAATGTTTAATAAAAGTGTTTAATGTGGGCTTTTGTCTTTTGCATTTTTTTTTTTTTAAGCTGGGGCTTATGGCAGCTATAGATAATGCTATACTATTACAGTGGACTGTATTTAGAGAATTATCTGGTCTGCACTCCAGATTTCTATGTGTGGTGCTGGGGATTGAACCCAGGGCCTTGTGCATGCCATACAGGTACTTTACCACTCGAGCCACAATCCCAACCTTTTCTTACAGACTTTCTATTGGCAGAAGACTCGAACAGATTTTTCCTAAGGTATTCAATTTGGAAAGTAATGGGCAAAGAATGTAGCTGATACTTAGTATTCTTTAGGAAGCAGATGAAAAAAAAAAAAAAGAGGAATTCCTGCCTCTTAGGTAAGAGCATAATAGTGGGCAGTTAATTGGGGGCTAATGTACATTCTCGCCTTTCTCCCCAGGTGGTGATACTATGGAAGGTGAATGGATAGATTTAAGAATGTATCATAAGGTGAGCGTGGTGGCGCCCGCCTGTAATCCCAGCACCCAGGAGGCCTAGGCAGGATTGTGAGTTCAAGGCGAGCCTGAGCTACATAGGGAGACTTTGTCTCCCAAAAAAGGGGGGGAAAAATTCTAAGGCTGGGGGTGTGGCCCAGTGGTTGAGCATTTACCAAGCATGATGTGCAAGGTTTTACATTTAATCCCCAGCATCTCAGAAATAATCACAAAAATCAAAATTAAAAAAAAAATCACCATGAATTTTCTTATTTTGATTTAAGTTTGAAAATTATACTTACTTGCACCTATTTTTAGAAAACAAGTAAATAGTGAGCATTGGGATAAAAATGTGTCACAAATGACCATTATCAGTAGCATGAGTCAGCGTGGTGACAGTGAGTAGGCAGTACATTAAAAAACTACTCTAGGGTCTTCCCGGAGCTGGAATGTCATTAGCTCCTTCAGAAATAAGATGCTGCTTCATGGTTACTATGAAATAATTTCCTTTTTTTAATTGCAAGAAAGTTTGAATTAAAACTAGCTGGAATTTAAAATAATTTAGATACTATTTTGTTGTTATAAGAGAATTACATTAAATTTGAGTAGTATTTGTGCTTAGTAAGTAAAATGAACAACATGGTTGAAAAAAATTGCAGGGCCACATGTTGTGGTTATTGCCTGTAGCAATTTCTATTTGAGAAGCTGACGAAGGATGATCAGCCCCAGTAACTTAATGAGTGATACTGTCTCTCATTTTGTTTAAAGGCTAGGCTAAGAATATAGTTCACTGGTAGAACATTGCTTAAGTTCAGTTCCTAGTATCACTTTCAAAAGTGAGAGAAGGGAGGGAGGAAGATGGGGGTGGGGTTACAGTGATTTAACAGGAAAATAATTCTCTTTAATTTGTGTCATTAAGATATGGTCTTATGTTTAAAAACAGCTTTCAGACTCAATGGTAACAGAGCAGAGTGGAGGCAGAAAGCTGTTTGTTGGCCTGCTCCAGTTAGACTTCATAGCTTTTTGTATACTAGTAATTTCAATGTCAAGGACCTAAAGAAACCCAGTAAATAAGGGCACCATAGCACAGCTTGCTCGGAGCACAAATTTCAGACTCAAAATTGAATACAAGTCTGAAGTTGGTGCTTATAAATCATGGAGAGTCCATTGTCCCTTTGATTCATATTCAGAGTACTGATAACATCAAAACCTAAAGGCTCTGAAATTTCTTCCAACCACTTCTAAATCACAATGGAAAATATTATTTGAGTGGTATCAAAGTACTTAAACTCAGCTGTTTTCATATTGGACAGAAAAAGCCATTGATTTCTATATTCAATTCCAGGTCCAGTGTCTCATTTTGAATGTAGTCTTGGTTTCTGTGTATTATCACATTTGAAGAATTAAATAGATGGGGGATTTGCAAGAGAAAGCCAGGAATGGCTTTGAGAAAGGAATTTTGGAATTTAAAAATATTGCCCACTTTCTACATAAGATATTTTACCTAAAATTAAGGCTGGTTTTCCATACTTATGTTGGAAGAACAAGCAGCTGTTACCAAGGATCATGATTTGTAGAGAAGCTTCTTCTGCCTTCTATCAGGGTTCTTAGGGCCGGATGTGGTCCAGGTGGGAGAAGTCGTAGGGTTAGTGATCTCTTAACCATTTCCTTCTCAGCACAGCCCTAAGGTTCTCTTTCTTTTTCTTCCCCTTTCCCTCCTAATCATCTCTTGTCTGTCTAGTTTCTGTTCTAGAAATTGTTTCCTCTGCCCCTCCATTGCTGCCGCAGAGCATTAACGCTAACAGCACAACCGAGGCTCCTGGCTGCCTGGCTGCTGTGTGACAGTAATGCATGCCTTGCATGTCACTTTTTGCCTTTTTTCCCAAAGGAACAGTGGGACCGGAACAGATGGGCGGGATTCTGAAGCAAAGGGTGTTTCTGTGTATTTAGCATTTCCAAACCTCCAGAGTCCCCATTGAAACTGCAGCACAGTGCTAATCTGCAACAGTGCAGTTATTTCATCTCTATATTCACAGACAGCCTTCAGCAGGCTTCCAGGAGGTGGGGCAGTGTTTAGGAATTGCAGCCTCTGAGGTCAATACACACAGTTACCTGTGTTCCAAAGTGGTGGCAACTTCCTCATATCATGTGTCTCTGTGTCTCTGCTCTTCTAGAATCCCACCATCCCTATTCAGAAGCTACAGGACATCCAGAGAGCAATGGAGCTGCTGTCTGCGTGCCAAGGCCCAGCCAGGAACATTGATGAGGCCACAAAGCGCAGATACCAATTCTGGGACACACAGCCAGTGCCCAAATTGAGTAAGTTAGTTCATAGGCATGCTTCTTACAATCCAGGTTCAAGAGATCTTACTTAGCCCTGTGTTATACACTCAAAATTAACACAAAAGCTAGTATTTGTCTTTGTATACTAGGTATTGACATTTGTTTTCAATAGCACTGATTGTAGCCTAATTGCTGTTTCTGTTAATATTATCCAGTTTTCCCATATTTGAAATGTGTATTGTATAATTTTTATTAAACTTGGTTTTTTAATGTGTATGTAATATATAACACATTGTATAAGGATATATATTACATAATTATGTTATAAGTATATGAAATGTTATTTTATAGTATGACTAATACGTAGTTTATATAATACTTAGTATATGTAATATAGCCTACATATATTGTACAGAAAAATAGTTGGGTTTTTTCTCTTTATTCCTGTTCTTTGCTTCTGATCTTAATGAAGTTGTTTTTTTTTTCCTATGTATTATTGTATTTTTAAGATTTTTTAAAAATTTTTTATTGGATGCATATGACTGTTTTGCTTGCTCACATGTATGTGAACCATATATATGCTTTGTGTCCATGAAGGCCAGAAGAAGGCAATGGATCCCCTGAAACTAGTTAAAAGATAGTTGTGAGGTAGCTTGTCAGTGCTGAGAACCAAACTTAGGTCTTTTGGAGGAGTAACATGCTCCTAACCTCTAATCCACCATCCTAGCAACTCCCTCTATACCCCACTACATCACATCATCATCATTATTATTTCAGCATTTTTTATGCTTCTAAAGTTATATTCTAAAGGACTCAGAAGAAAAAAAAAATTCACAATAACATCTCACTAAAGGGATAATTATGTATCATCAGGGCTCTGAATAATCATCCATACTCTAGTGACTATATCAATTCAGTATCATGGGAGTAAAAGTAAAGGCCTTTGTGGGTCCCTGTTGATGTAAAGAATTAATAAAAGTTTTGTGCCTAGGACCAGACCTGCTCCATCAAATTTCACTTAAGACTTCTTTCAGTTAACTTACTATAGATGAAATTAATTATTTCTCTTTCCCATTTGCAAAGGTGAGATTATACATAGTATGAAAGTGTTCAAATTACATAACAGTTTAAATGTCCTACTTTGATTTAGATTTGTGCCGACTTACTTTGGTTATTTATGTTCCAAACAACATAGAAAGGGTTCTTGCCATCTAAAACTCTAAGCAGCCCAGTTACATACAGATAATCCATTCTGTTGTTATAACTAAAGGAGTAATTTTTTCTGAGCATTGAAGTACCAGTCACATTCCAATCCTCTCCCGCACATACCCATTCCAGCAGCCAGAAAAGAACAGCTTCTAAATGGGGGAGAGGAATAGGAGTAAACAGTTGGGCGATGTCACAGTGCTAGAGCATTCACCTGGATCCATTCCTTTCACTAGGTGAGGAGAAAGTGTGCTTTCTTTCTTTCCACTCCTAGAAATGGTCTGATAATAGAGGGATGTTCTTCAGAGTGAATTTACAAGATCTTTAATAGCACTTCATTAATGGGAGTATTAGCTGAAGGATCTAGATTTATTGATTTTGGTAAATGGTTCACTAAGCTGCTTTCTACCCTCCAGAGGTTAGGGAAGAGACCTAACCTCAGGACTCCCTTTGGGCAGGATTGTCTGGGGCTCATCCTGTTTTCCCCCCTTGCCCTAAATCTTTACAATGTTCTTGGAATGCTAGAGCTCTTAGTGCATTTTAGTTTGGTCAGAGAACATATCTGGTGAGGGAGCCATGTTGGTGTGGAAAAGAAGCCCTGACAGAATACATAGAGACTGCCTCACTAGTTCTGCCTGGGATGTGTGGCTTAGTCCAAACTAAACAAACCCAGCTGTTCTAAGTTGACTGCATGACACATTGTGTAAGAGCCAAGCACTATACAGGCTTCATGGGAGCACTGTAAAGGAGTGACCAGGAATTGGGGCAGATGGGCTCCTAAGAGAAAGTCTGAGGAGCCTAGTGCAACTTCTTGTAAAAGGATTCTGTGCCCAGGTGGATTGGGTCCTTACTAAGCAGATAGTAAATGCCAAGTATAGCATGGGGCACAGGTCAAGAAATGCTGATGGAAAGTGGGACAGGGTAGAAAGGAATTGTATAAGGTAGTCAAGCAGAACCAGAGGGCTTATATATCTTTCATAGGAGAAAGTCTTTGATTCGATTCTCCACCTTATCAACCAGATTTGGTGCATGCCTGTCATCCTAGCACTCAAGTAGAGACAGCAGAATCAGAAGTTCAAGGCCAACCTGGCCTATACATGACTACCCTCCAAAAGAGTGGGAGGTCTCAGAAGTTACTAGACATGGACTATAATATAGACTACATAGCTAGCAGTGAAGGTAGTGTGGAAGTTTTAATTGGCCTCCATAATCTCATAGGGCGTGGCATTATTAGGTGAGGCCTTGATGGAGGAAGTGTATCACTACAAAACTGGGCTTTAAGATCTCATGCTCAAGATACTGCCCAGTATCTCAGACCACTTCCTATGTAGGACTCGACTATTTCTCCAGAAGTCTCAGCTACTTCTCCAACACCATTTCTGCCTGCACACTACCATGTTCCACCATGATAAAGGACTGAACCTCTGAACTGTAAGCAAGCCACCCCAATTAAATGTTTTCCTTTATAAGAGTTGCTGTGGCCATGGTGTCTCTTACAGCAATAGAAATCCTAACCTAAGATAGGTACAAAAAAGTAAATGGTTTTGAAATTTGTGGGTTTTTGTTTCTAACCTTTACACCTTCAATTTTTGGAAATGAAATAAAATAGAGACCGTTTCTAAAGTTGTTGTATCATCAAGCCTGTATCTATCTCTTAACAGATGTGGTAGTAGTGTATGCAACCTAGGCTGAGTCTGAGAAATCATTTTATTTTATAATGTCACTAGGTAATTCAATTCCTTCTTTGCTTTAGCTGGTGAAACAGTCCAAAGTAATCCACAATAATAATGTGTTAGTGTTATATTAATGCTGTTATGTAGTAAGAGGTTTCTGGCCCAGACTTTCGGGCCTACCTTCAAGGTTTAGACCTGCAGACCCACAGACACACAGATGCTTACATTAATTTAAGGCTGATCGGCCTAAGGCCCAGGCATATAACTTACTAACTCTTTACCCATGACTCTCCATGTGGCTCAGTACCTTTTCTCAGAGCAGTATAGTTGTCCTCTGCATCTTCTGGCTTGTCTGGCAACTCTGGAGTCTCTGTGGCATTTCTGCTCTGTTCTTCCTGTTCCCACAATTTTCTTAGTCTAGTAGCCCTGCCCACATTTCCTGTCTGCCTTTGGCCAATCAGCACTTTTTGTAGGCGGGACAATTATTTACATTGTAACATCATAAATCCACTACATATTCCTTTTTCTCTTTTTAAAACAAGAACCCCAAATCTAATTTCCTTTGTATAATTTTTTGCACTGTTATCTATAACAGCTTGTAACCAACACTGTAAACAAACACAAATATCCATAATTTATGTTTTGGGAATGTGGACATTGTTCTCTAGGCTACTTCCTGCTGAATGGGGGCACTGCCAATCCCATGGGGATTCAAAGAAGAATTTAAGATTATGCACAAGTCTTTAGTGAAGTAGTCTCTAAGGCTGGGTCATCTCAGCCAGTCTCTTTGAAATTGTTCTGAATACAGAGCTCTGGAAACTTCAACAGAGGTGCTCTGAAATGCTGAATCATCTGGTCCATCCATTTCCATTGGAGATCTTTCAGGGGTCTTCTCCTATCAAACTTTATGTTCTTTATCCAGGAATAAATCCAGTTTCTCATTTTCTGTGAAAATAAAAAAAAAAAAGAACCTCTTCTCCAAAGTAGCATATCTTTTGACTTCAATTTTAAAGTAAACTCATTTATAAAATATAGGTTGAACTAAACCAACAGCATTTATAATCAACTGTCTTTTAGCTTTTACTAAGTCATTTTCAGTCTAGAAGCTTAATGACAAGACAATCACATACAGTATCCAGACACTCTTTGTAATTTCCATCTTTACGTGACTTATTTTTTTTTCTTTTTTACTCTTTTTAAGGGCTTTCTATTTGTTTTCTTTTCTTTCTCTAAGCCTAAATATATATTTTCAACACACTCTAAACCATTTAGACTTTTAAAAAACAACTGTCTTTACTGTATATTTAACTTTTTCTGTCTCTGACCACACCTTTGCTTGGCTAGGGTGATTGACTCCACCCAGATTCTTCTATTTCTTTCTGATTCTGAACACATCTTTAATCTGCCAAGGTCCTTGGCTAAGGATTAAAGGTTGGTAGGATGGATGGATGGATGGCTCCACCCAGCTCCTAGTCTAGCTTCATAGAATTTATCTTTTTAGCCCAGGTACTCTGGGGAATTTTAGGGTCCATATAATCACCAAGTAAAGCTTTGCCATCTGCTGCTCATTAACTCCATTTAAATATTTGACAGCAGGGCCTCTTAAAAGACTCTCAAATATTTTGCCTCTGAGGCTGAATCAGGAAGCTTCTCTTTAAAAAGCCGAGCTTCAATTTGCCTCTAGCAAACAGAGCTGATCCAAGAAAACACCACCACTAGGAAGCCATCTTTGATTCTGTTCCCTTTTTGTCCTTATGAACAGAAACCTTAAATACATCATTTACAGCTTTTTGCTTATATTGAGAGTCCTGTGAGACTTTAGGAACAAGCCATTTTACACCTTAAACTGCACTCCAAAAGACTGCTATTGTAGCCCAAGTCCACGTGCCTCACCAGGGCTTCTCTGTACCACGGCTCAAGTGAGAGACACAACTCGAGAGCTGCTTTTGGCTTCATTTCTGTGCTCTAGACCATTTTAAGCTTTCTATGGCTTTATGTGGGTTTATTTTACCCACGTGGGCTGCCATTTGTAGTAAGAGGTTTCTGGCCCAGACTTTCGGGCCTATAATAAAACAAACTGATGTAGCTGCTATTACTGTTACTATTAATTAACTGGATTATTTTGAGCCCAATAGACCTAAATCTGAAAATGTTCTTTAACTTTTGTTGCTGACTATTTGGGATTGTCAGATTACTGTGAAATGTAAATGTAATATCTTCTCTGTCTCTTTTTTTTTCTCCAGATGAAGTCATAACATCTCATGGTGCAATTGAACCAGACAAGGATAATATCCGCCAGGAACCATATTCTTTGCCACAAGGTTTTATGTGGGACACTTTAGACTTGAGTAATGCTGAAGTGGTAAGACTCAACACCTTCATTCACAAATACTGTGTCTAAGGTGCATTCAGAAGCATTGTGTCTGAGGTACTCTGCTCTCCTTAGAATACTTGTTTTGTCTTGTAGCTGAAGGAGTTGTACACATTGCTGAACGAGAATTACGTGGAAGACGATGACAATATGTTCCGCTTCGACTATTCTCCTGAGTTTCTCTTGTGGTATGCCTGGCTAGTCATGGGCCATTGATGGATTGTTGAATAAGAGGTCTTGTTTTGTTCCTGTGTTCTTGGATACTAACTGGTAATGTTTTTTTCTCTATCTCAGGGCTCTGCGTCCCCCAGGCTGGCTTCTGCAATGGCACTGTGGGGTACGAGTGTCTTCAAATAAAAAGCTAGTAGGTTTCATAAGTGCCATTCCTGCAAACATCCGAATTTACGACAGGTATGTTTTTAAGCTTGTGCCTATGTGTGTGCCCTTCAAATTATTAAAACTGGCTTAGGGTGATGGAGTTCAGTAAGAAGTGCTTGTGTAGCGAACATGAGGATCTGAGGTTTGATCCCCTCCACCCATATTAAAAACCAGGTCCTATGACACATGCCTGTAATCCTGGAATTAGGGGAGCAGAGACAGGAGGGTGGAGGATATCTGGATCTTTTTGATTAACCAAGTTACTGAATCCAGCTCCAGGTTCAGTGCTCAATCCTGCCTCAAAAAAAAAAAAAAAAAAAAAAAAAAAATGTGAAGAGCCTTTGAGAAAGATACTAGAGGTTTACCTTTCCTGTTGCCAGCTAGTGCTGTGTAAATCAAATCCTGATTCAAAACACCAAAGGACAAAAGATACAGCTCAGTTGTAGAGTTCTGCCTAACGAGTGTGGCTTTGGTCCTGGTGCCAAAATAAGTCAGTGATTTCTCAGTGTGGCTGATAGTAAGATTTTTGGGGGTAGAGCTGTTTAGGAGCTCTTTATACATTGATGCTGTAAACTTTAAAATTCTAATAGATTTATTTAGTTTCTATTTTAATTAAAGGTAAAGGAAAATGTGGACCACAGATGGGAGGACAGTGCTGTCTTTCTATCCATCTATCCTACTACATCTCCTTTTTCACATCTATTCTCTCTGTTTTTCCTTTACTCTCTCTGCCTCTCAATCTCATAACATGAACACACCTGTATTTATGCATATGTTACATACATAGTATTTATGTATATGTTACATACATAGAATAAATAAAGCCATTACCAGGTATTATGAAAAAACTAGCATGTTTTAAGGGTATTATAAATCCTCTCCAGAGGATAGGTGTGTTACATTTTTGCTCTGGGGGTAGCTAGCCTAAAAATTAGATAATCCAGCTATGTAAGAGTCAAAGGTCTCATAGCTAATGTCTGTTTACCATGTGCGCTGCCTAGCTTACTGATAAAAAGTGTGTGCTGTCATAAACACTGATTTAAATACAGTAAATACCTTGAGCCAAAACTGAGCTTTGAAGTTCTGGGAGGCTTATGGTAACTTGAAATAGTGTCAGCCCTGGTCTGATCAAGGATCTTCTCAGGGTGCCATGGGGAGTCTTTGTCATGTTTGGAACAATACTTTGCCATTTCTACACTGGGCTATTCCGGGATTGGGTGGGATACTGTTTAGTTGATTTTTTTTTTTTTGTAGGGGTTTTACATTACTGTTTTGAGATGTTTGTTTGTTTTTGCCATAATTATATATGTTGGAGAAAAAACAAACAAACACTTTTTGAGGCATATCTGATGCACCATCTAAAATTATAATAAACTCAGGAGGCTGTCCTGACAGCTCTCCCTAGCCTAGAGTTGATCATTTTGACAGTGGGTATAAAAAAATGGTGTCTAGTCTGATTCTGTTAAACGCCTGCCCAATGCAATATTTTTCTTGAATATTGTGTTTTGGAATGCTTATCATGGTCTTAGTCTTTAAACTTTTTGAAAGTGTTGTCTTGCTTTTTGAAGTGTGCGCTAATTGTCCCATCTGTTTGTCAGTGTGAAGAGGATGGTAGAAATCAACTTTCTTTGTGTCCATAAGAAACTGAGGTCTAAACGGGTAGCCCCAGTGTTAATTCGAGAAATAACTAGAAGAGTCAACCTAGAAGGAATCTTTCAGGCTGTGTATACTGCCGGAGTGGTTCTTCCGAAGCCTGTGGCCACATGCAGGTAATAGCACCACACAAACCTCAGCAGTTTCCCCTTTGCTAGATGTGATAGATAGGTCTTACTACCATCTTGCTAGAAGAGTTGTTCTTCTCAGATATAATATACAAGGACTGGGCTTGCTGGTAATGGTAGTTTATTGGTAGCTGAGATGAACACAAAACTAGAATCATTGTGTCCAATGTTTATTATATTCATGTAGCCCTCTTCAGTACTAAAAGTAAAATTTACCCACTGATGTTGCTGGATTTATTTTGATGTCTGCTGCATTTGATGTCTGCTTAGGGAAACCTGTGGTGTTGCAGTCTTACAGTGCCCATCCAATGTCACACTGTTTTCTTTCAGCATCTAAACTCAGTTTTGTTACTACACAGCACTGCTGAATGTGTGATGTATCATATCAGTTTAGAAGTCTAATTGTTCTTGTTACCTAGCAAAGGAGGCTTGAACCAACCAGTGTTACAGTGAGGTTTCTTGGTCCTGGGCGGCCTGAAGTGCAGACCCACAGACCTACCGCTCAAGACCCCTTAGCCGCCTGCAGCTGATCAGGCCCCCAGAAATGACTCAGATGCTTATATTAACTTCATGCTGTTTGGCCTATGGCTCAGGCACATTGCCTGCTTGCTCTTACATTTTAACTCAACCCATTCTCATAAATCTGTCTGCCATGTGGCCCGTGGCTCACCTGTGTTCCTTATATGCTTCTTGGGCTGCTGGCTCAGTCTGTTCCTGACTCCACCCTTTTCTACCTATTCCGATTCCCCACCTACTTTTTCTTATGGTGCCTGTCATGGGCCAAAACAGCTCCTTTATTTAAAGATTGAGATTCACAGCATACAGACATTCCCACATCAAACCAGGCTCTCAGACAAATGCCGTCAGACTGTTACTGGTCTAACCTGCCTTTAAGACATCAAAAAATAATCTCACACCATAATTTATCTTGACTCAAGTAGGATGAAATGAATATAATACATACTATAACTTGTTAAATATATAAATTGTTAAATTATTGCATTAGTAAATAAACAGAAAAATGGGCATCTCAGTTTGTCTTTTAGTATAAATAATGTACCAAAACTGGAATCATAAATTCAAGAATGTCCTCAGAATTTTCTTTGATTTGTATCTACTATAACAGATACTATTTATTTTGCAGGAATATTTTCATGATCTTAAACTTCTTGGTTTGGTTTGCCTCACATAAAATGATGAGGCTCATTAAATTTACATATCTTTTTAAAATAAAATACATAATATCAAAAATTTAGTATTGTTTTGGGGGAAGAGATGAAAGTCCAGAAACTCCAAAGAAACCTAACTCACAAATGCAAGTCAATTTTATGAATCACTCTTTGTTTTCCTTTAAATCTTCAAATAAGTTAATGGATAGGAAAGGGTCAGTACAATCAGTGTGCCTGATACAGCCTAAGTATTAACTAGATGCTTCTGAAATAGCTAAGAAAGAATGAAACCTTCATTGTCTTCCAGGTATTGGCACCGGTCCCTAAACCCCAGGAAACTGGTAGAAGTGAAATTTTCTCACTTGAGTAGAAACATGACCTTACAGAGAACTATGAAGCTTTACAGACTTCCAGATGTAAGTAAGAAGCATGTGCAGCTTTCTGAGTCTAACCACCAAAGCTTTTAATGCAGAAAAGTAGTATTAATGTCATACTGAAGCTGCACTTATACTTGGGAAAGAGTGCTGTAACAAGAATGGAAGGTGTGGGACTCCAGAGCTAGGGAAGAGGGAAATTTACCAGGAAAGCTTTGTCTTTTTTTAAGTTAATGATTTAGACTTGATTTGGATTAAATACAAGTTAAGGGAGTTTGTTGTTTTTGAGTGTTGCCCCTTAGGGAGGGAGAATAATCCAAGTTGCTCTTGACTTTTGTTATTGTTTTTATTGTGGCCCTGGTTGTCCTGGAACCAGGTCTGTAGACCAGGATAGCCTTGAACTCAGAGATCTGCCTTTCTCTGCCTCCCAAGGGCTAGAATTAAAGGCGTGCATCACCATGCCCCACTTTGCTCTATAAATAAAACTCAGCCTTCAAGTTGAAAGAAAAGATTTGGAAAGTGAGAATAATATATTCATTTATCTATTTTTTTCTTTTAGTTTAGTATTTTCTAAACTTTTTTAGACAGTCTTGCTAAGTGGCTTAGAACTGGCTGTGTAGCGTAGGCTGGCTCCCACATCTTAAAATCCACCTGCTTTAGTGTCTCAAGAGGGAAGGTTTCAGGCATACACTTCATTAGAAATTATCGTGTTTTATTTTGTTTGGTGTATGTAGTGTGTAAACATGCTCATAATTGATGTCTGTAGAAGTACAAGTGTAAAGTCAGGGATTGATGTCAATATCTTCCTCTGTCACCCCATCTTATTTATTGAAGTGGGGGGTCTCACTGAACCCACATTTGGTTAGTGTAGTGATATATTTCATAAAAGTGTAATATCAGAAGAGTCAAGCCATGAAGGTCAGGGAGTGGAGACCCACACCTTTAATCCTAGCTTTAGGACTGTGGAAAGAGGAAGTTACAGTAGCTGGGCAGAGGGAGAGCAGAGAAGTTTTTCAGCTTTTCAAGATGCTTCCTTGGGCTCAGGAGAGAGAAATTGGGAGCTGGACATTTCATGAAGACAGGCCTGAGGAGTTTGGTGAAAAGTGGCTGTGGTTTGTTTCTCTATTAGCTTTTCTCCAATATCTGGCTTCTGGTTTTTATTATAATATCAAATAGAATTTGTGCTATGTTAGACTAGTTAGCAGGCTCACCCTAGGGGTTCCCTATGCTGCTTTCTGAATGCTGGAATCACAAGTGGGCCTCCAGACCCATATGGCTATTTGGGATCCAAACTCCAGTTCTCAGATTTGATTAGCAAGTGCTTTATACATGGAGCTGACCCTCTCTCCCTTCATCTTTTTTAAACTTCTAAAGTTACAATAATATAGATTGTCATACTATAAAAACTTTAATCTTTTGTAGATGTCACAAACTGAGCAGCTTCAAACAGTATGGTTTTGTTTGTTCATTTGTTTTTCAAAGACGGGGTTTTTCTGTGTAACAGTTATAGCTGTCCTGGAACATTGTAGACCAGTAGCCTCATCAAAACTCAGCAGAGATCTGTCTGCCTCTGCCTCCTTGGGATGAAAGGTTTGCCCCACCACTGCCTGGCCTTTTTTTTTTTTAAGTTATGTTTAAACCAGTCATAGTAACACATTTCTGTAATCCTAGCACTCAGAAGACTGAGGCAGGAAAATAATAGAGTTGAAGATCAGTCTGTGTTACATAAAAATGTGTTTGGAATTGGAGAGATGGCTCAGTAGGTAAGAGCACTGGCCTCTATGTTGTTGGTAGCTCATAGCCACCTGTAACTTCTGGCCTCTGAGGGACCATATACACATAGTGTACAAATCTACATGCAGGCAGAGTACCCATGCATATAAATAATTTTAAAAATACACGTTCTGTCTAAACAAAACAACATGCACATTGTTTTTATACGTGTTCTGAGGAGCAGGCACAACTTAACTGCATCATCTGCTTCTAGCCATCTGGGTGTCAGTCAGCTAGGGCCAGAGTTTTATACATATCAGTTGGGGGAAAGATCCACTTCTTGGCTCATAGGGTCATTACAAGGATTGACTTACCTTCTGGCTGGTGGGCTGAGAACCATTTTTGCTTGTCAGCTGCCACAAGCTGTTCTCAGTTCTTTTCCACAGGATCTTTTCTACAGTGCAACCAAAAGCTCAGCAGCTTATCTCAAAGCCAGTAAGAGCAGAAGGGGTGTGCCAATTAGATGAAAACCAGAAATCTGTGCAGCCAAGTCCTGAAAGAGATGAAAACCAGAAATCTGTGCAGCCAAGTCCTGAAAGAGACCTCCAGTCACTACTTACTGTTGATTGTTAAAGTAGCAAATCATGGGACCCTCTGTGCCCAGTAGGAACAGTTCACACCAGGCAAGATCTCTAGAAGATGGACTATCCAGACACTCTCAGCTACAGATAAGATTTTTGATTTGATGTTTTGCTATATGTGAATTGAAATTAAAACTGCAGTGTAACAATGGGTTTCCTGGCCCCATCTGGCCAGAGGTCCAGACCCACAGTCCTGCCGTCCCAGAGTGCCTAGCCGCCCACCTCTGCTTAGCATATCCCCCCCCCCCCCCCCCCCATGACTCAGATACTTATATTAGCTTCATGCTGTTTGACCTATGGCTTAGGCACATTGCTAGCTAGCTCTTACATCGTAACTCAACCCATTTCCATTAATCTGTCCTGCTCATGTTCCTTACATGTTTTTTCTTTGAGCATCTGGATCAATCTGTTTCTGACTCTGCCCTCCTCCTAACTATCCTCCTATCTCTGGCTACGGTGCTCACCAAGGGCCAAAACTCCTTCATATAAAGATTGATATTCCCAGCATACAGAAAGACATTCCCACATCATTGCAGCCATACCTAATTTTTTATACACATTAGAACAGAAAAGAACAGTCCAGCCAGATCTTTTTGACATGTTCTAAGCATCTGTTTTTTTTGTTTCAGGTATAGGAAAGGGGAATGAAGAGTAGTCTAGTTTCATTCTGTTGCTTTGAAAAAACTAACCAGAAACATCTTTGGAAGGAAAGGGGCTTATTTTGCTCAGAATTCTAAGTCACAGCCTATCGTTGAGGAAAGGGGCCGGTCCTTAAAGCTGGGAATGTTGAAGCAAGATTTATAGAGTGAAGCTTACTGGCTTACTCTGCCTCATGCTCAGTTAGCTTTCTTATGAAGCCCAGGCCAGCCTTCCCAAGTTGGCTGGTCCCTCCCACATCAGTCATCAATCAAAATAATCCTTCAGAGTTAAGATACAAGCCAATATGATAGGGCAATTCCTTAGTTGAGTGAGGTTTTCTCTTCCCAGGTAACTCTGGGTTTGTCAAGTTCACCATATAAACGAATTAGCATAGTAGTCAGAAAAAGCGACATGGTTCTGCCGATGACAGTCAAGCCACTTGTACCACTCAGCATAAGGGAGCCTTCTGGAGTAAAACTTTGGCTCCATGACTGTTTCGTTTTATCATCACTGTTTTCTTACAGTTCTTATTTTTGTATATTAGGCATAGATTTCTGAACCTAGGTGCTAACATTTATCAGGCCAACACTGTGCTAGAGAATGAACATTTATAATCTCATATACTCGCTTGCCTAAGCTATTAACCCTTTCATTGAAGTTGACATGGAAACACAAGATTGACATGTGGAGTCTGCTGTGTAGAAGTAGAGCTGGCCTAACACTCATTGTGGTTACTATTCCCCAAAGGCTAGGCTTACCCAATAAATGTCTCCCTGCCCTTCAGTGTGTTTATTTGAAGTTTAGTATTAACAAAGTTGGAAGGAGAGGGCTTAAAAATAAAGGAATTTCAAGTAGATAAAAAGCAGGATTAATCAAACAGCATGTCTATACTTTGTATTGTTAAAGGTATGTGCTTGCTAGGGCATATTAAAGCATGTGGCATGTTCTTATGTTGAATAGCACTACATAATCTTAGTGTATGAGTAGCCATAACCATTGCTCCCGTCTGCTGTAAGCTCTTGCCATGTTGTTTGACAGATAACACTTCTGCTTTTCAGTGGAGCTCTAAGTTTTCCTTGTACAATTATACAAGCTTCAGATTACATGGAGTTCAAAAAGTAATCGATATTAATTGAAGCTGAGAAAGTATCTGATTCAGATACAAAATTTGCTTAGGAAATGTAACCTGCTCCCATTAACTAGGAAAATTTCTTTGCTTTATGTTGAATCCCCAGAAACCCTTGGGCCTGTGTTTTACTCAATTATACAAAGCATTCTGTTTTTACCTCAGTTTGGGTCTTCCCACTTATTCCTGAAGACTGCTATAATTGTCTCATCTGTGAAGCATCATAGTTGGAAATAATTTTTCTTCTTTTGTCCCACTAAAGCAGGTCCTTCTTTGCAGTTCAAGCCGCCTACACTAAGCTGTATAATGTGGCCCAAGAGAAAGGAATTTTTAAGTGACTTCAGTATACAGGCACACTTTAGATAGCTTTAGTCTTTAACATTCAGAATTGAATATTTATTTTACTTGTTTCCGGGTGGGACTGGACTTTTCATTCATTCATTCATTCATTCATTCATTTATTCATTCATTCATTCATTCATTCCAGTACTAGGATTCAGTCCAAGGTCTTTTACATGGTAGGCAAGCACTTGACTGGGTCTGGATGTTTTTAATCTTTTGAGAGCCACAAAAAGATAATAAAAGTGTGAGCTTCTTACTCGGTGTTGGATTTAGATTTCCAACTTTAGATAATTAAATGGTATTTTAGTTGAGGTTCTGCATGTTTATAAACTATATACTATGCTTGAACAGCCTGTAAATGCTCAGCTGAGAATCCTTGGGCCTGTGAGTGTAAAGCATACATTGCTAGCTAGCTTCCCTGTCCTCCCCCCCTTCCCCCCACCAGCTATCAGTCAACACTGTCAGTCACAGAGTCTTGGAAACCCCTCACCCCCCAGACATCCTTTTAGTAGTTGATTGTAGCTGCCACTGAAGAGAAAACTGGTGTTTCTATTTGGACTTCTACATAGGGTCCTTCAGAGATTATAATCTAATTCTAGGAGTTTTTTGTTGTTTTCATTTTGCTTTTAATGTTTGTTTGGATAAGATAGGACATAAGCTGGGCAGTGGTGGCACACGCCTTTATAGTTCCAGCACTTGGGTGGCAGAGGTAGACTGATCTCTGTGAGGTCAAGGCCAGCCTAGTCAACAGAGTAATATTTAGGATAGCTAGGGATACAAAGAGAGAGACTGTTTCAAGAAACCAAAACAACAAAAAAATTGAAGATGTGACACATTGCGTATCAGCTTTATCCTTGTGGGAGTGCAGGCTGTCATTTATTAGCCAGGTACATGGGTGGAGTTGAGGACAGTTTATGAAAGTTGCTGGCCCTTCCACCATGTAGGGCCTGGGGTTTATCTCTGTTTTCTTTACTCCCTTGAACCATCTCACCAGCCCTCATCATCTTTTTACTGGTTTTGAACTCACAGTATATTCCCCATTCCTTATCCTCAAATAGCTGGGATTCTGTAGGCTCTCTCTTGAGACCCAGCTTCAGGTTTTAATGGAGTCGCTATGTTCTGATTCACTGAAGCAGATCTAATTGTTAGAGGGTCTTATAGGTACTGCAGGCCTGTGGCCACACTTTGAGCACAAGCAATTTTATTTTACTCGTCTTCATTGCTTTGATTTGTTTTCCTTTTAACAAGGTTACAAAGACTTCAGGTTTGAGACCAATGGAACCAAAAGATATCAAAGCAGTTCGAGAACTAATCAACAGCTACTTGAAGCAGTTTCATCTAGCTCCAGTGATGGATGAAGAGGAAGTGGCCCACTGGTTCCTTCCCAGGGAGCACATCATTGACACATTTGTGGTGGAGGTAAAGATGAGCTGATAAAATAATCCTGAGAACAGTGTAAGGCTTCTTTGAGGAGGATAGAAGTGTGCCTGTGTCTTTCCTCTGACTCACTGCCTCTGCTAGCCCCCTACCACAGCTGCTTATTGCCCTGTGTTTGAGCATTATTTTTATTTTTTTTTTTTTTACTATTTACTAAAGAGAAGTTAAGGTGCTTTTCTCTGTTTGCTGTGTATTTGTATCTTCTCATCTTGAAAAAAGTTAGTAATTAGTTTGTTCTTCATCCTAGATAGTTGTACTTAGTTCAGTAGTGTTTGGCAGGTGGCTGGATCTGCCATTAGTTGACATGGATTCAAGTGAGCGAAGGACAAGGAGCCTTTTAAATACACTGACTGTTGTTTAGATTGGACTTTCATTTTGTTTTTCAAAACTTGAAATTGGTTGTTCAGATGATGTCTCAGTGGGTTGAACTGGAGTTGAACTGAGAAAATGGAATTTAACTTTGCAAGCAATTTGAAGACAGTGAAGGCCAATTGGAATTGGTTCTCAGGATTTGTTTATATCACTTGTAAACAGAACTATTATTTAGCACTGTCAAGTGTTGTCAGAACTTAGGATCACAGGTCCAGTTAGGGCAGTCATTCTTGGAGTGACTGATCCATGGTAAGGATGATTCATAAGACGTTTGTAAAGAACAAGTGAGCATGCAGTTCAAAACTTGTATTTCTACAACCTCATTGTACCTGTGTCTCCAGAACCTCATCAAGTGTCCCATCTCAGGACTTATTCTCTAAAGAATTATTCAGAACCCCAAAGAGCTTCTACTTTGATAAGATTAGATCAGTAGCTATAAAAATTAAATTTTCTTAAACCACAAAAATTGTTGAAAGAGTAGTTAAACATTTTTAAAAGTTGTGCACCCTTTCCTTGGTTTTACTTTCAATTCATTGTCACATACTGCATTGACTGAATTACACAAAGAAGGTATCTCCCATGAAATACTGAAGATTTTGAAATCAATGGGTAATTTAGCCCTTCAGATAATGGTTGCACAAATTCTGGTTGTAGTAAAAGAAATTCAGCCAGATATCGGGAAAGGCTGGAATATCAGAGAGAGGAAACATACCACAGTCAAATCTCATGCAGCCATTTTCCAGCTTCCTTAGCTTCCATCCTTGCTAGTCTGTCTTCCTTCCTTGCCCAGTTTTTTAACATCCAAGTTAAGACTAAGAGCGTGGGCTACTACTATTTGGTAGTTAGCCTTGAACTAATAGAAACAATGTCTCTGGAGTTATGGGATTAAAGGCATGGCACCACCACTGCCTGCCTAAGAGCCTGGAACTCCCTCTCTAAACTAAACCAAGCTGGCCTCAAACTCAGATCTGCTGTGATTAAGGGCGTAGGTCACCACTTTGGGATCCTCCTGGATTGACTGTGGGTGGATCTCCTTTGATATTCCAGACTGGTTTTATTAAATATATAGCATATCACTACAGACAGTTGTTATTTTCCCCTTGTGTGATGGAGTCTCAGGATGTAGCTATGTAGCTCAGGCTGACTTTTAGGTTCTTTGCCTGTATGCGTGTCTGTGCCTTCAGAAGCCAGAAGAGGGCTTTAGATCTCCTGGGGATAGAGAGGCCTATGAGCTTCCATATGGGTGCTGAGAAGAGAATGGAAGAGAAGCTAGTGCTCTTAGGCACTGAGCCGTCTCTCCAACCTCTGGCTTGAGATTGTTGATCCTGCTTCTTCAGCTTCCTGATTGCTGGGATCACTAATGTACACTGTTCAGATAATTATTCATACTGTTGTCTGAAATGATCAGGGAATGTTCTCTTGATCATCAAAAACCCATTGGCATGTCGTCCCCCCATTTGTCCTCTTCGTCCTCTCTATGTGCTCCCTCTCCACCAGTTTTTATACACACAAAGCAGATTCTCCATCACTAACCTATGTCTGGTTCTTTGAATGAATCTTATTTACATAAGTTTGCAACATAATGCACTGGCCACTGGTTACTAGATTACACAAATGATGAAATTTAAAAATTACATTCACGGATTAAGACCATCATCGGAAAGACTGTAAGGTACCACATGGTAGAGGATATGATGTGGGTTTTTTGCTTTCTTTAAAACTTAAAGTTCAAGGCTAACTACCAAATTTAGACCCTGAAGGCTCAAATGTTATTAACAAACAAGTCTTGTCAGGGTTTTTGTAAAGTAACCAGCTCTCATTATTCACTTCTAAGAAAAGGTGTCGAATACTAAGATTAATGGCCGTGTGCTAGAACTAAGTTTCTATTCACTACTGGGTAGCGAGCTCACCATACAGCTGTTTCCTCCTGGCTTCAGTGAGGGGGAAGGCAGCCTCTGGTCCTCAGATTAAAGGCTCCAAGTCTACTTCTAACACTGTCCTATTAGCGTAGACATTGGCTCATCAGTTGGCCTGGAGAAACTTTGATTAGGACCTGCTTTGGAAGAGCTTGCACATCACTCACTAGCACTTTGGCTAAACTTCTGTCTACTTGTTGGTCTCTACACACCATAAAGGGCTCAGACTGGGTTATAGGAAATCTCAGGTGTTGCTCCTTGTTTGGACAGAAAGTTGGGTGTCATAGGTTAGCCTCGATTACCCGAATGCTCCTTCAAGGAAACACTCACTTGCTGTTGTTTTTACCTATGTCTCTCAGAGCCCCAGTGGGAAGCTGACTGATTTCCTGAGCTTTTACACACTCCCCTCCACGGTTATGCACCACCCGGCTCACAAGAGCCTCAAGGCTGCCTATTCCTTCTACAACATTCACACAGAAACACCCCTGCTGGACCTCATGAATGATGCGCTCATTATAGCCAAGTTGGTGAGTGTAGTTGCTTTTTGTACTACTTGGTTCTCCTTAAGCAAGTCAACTTAACAGAAAAGTCCCCTGCAAAAGCAGTGTGGCTTTTAATCATGGAGGCACCTATCTAGCCCCTCTCCCCAGGTGTCTTTCTTTAGATATAGATATAGATATAAGGCTTATAAGTACACATTTAAGTTATTAGAGGGGAATTAAATGTTATATAGGAATATATGCATTGCATAAAGAATTCATTAAGTCCTTGGTATTTTAAACTTTACTTTGGCAGAAAGGATTTGATGTATTCAATGCACTAGATTTGATGGAAAATAAGACCTTCTTGGAAAAACTCAAGTTTGGTATAGGAGACGGCAACTTACAGTATTATCTGTACAACTGGAGGTGTCCAGGGACAGACTCAGAAAAGGTGAGCAACCTTGTTATGACAGCCCACTCGCAGTTTCCTTTAGGATAAAGGGGTTTTTATCTGTTGTTCGTGCTCGCTCTCTGTCCCTCCATGTGTGTGAGAGAGGGGGAGGGAGGGAGACGCACACAGATTGTAAATGGAATCAATTAACCCAAGACAGTTCTGTTCTCTGTAGGACGAGGGGGGCTTTTTTTGTTGTTGTTGTTTTTATTGTTTTTCCTCTATGTATATGTGTATATAATGTGTTGGTACGTGTGTGCTACAGCTACAGCATATATGAGATCAGAAGACCGCTTTGAGGAGTCATGCTGGATTATAACTCAGTCTCTTCTCTCTTTAGGTTGGACTTGTTCTACAGTAGATGGAAGGCTGACATGCTCGTTTGTTAATATTCTATTTAGTGAGTCCTGGAACTGCCATTCCAAAGAAGAATAAAAGCACAAGCTGAGTGAAATTGAAGTAGTCGCTAACAGAACAGATGGCCAATAGTGCACATTTCTAGTTAGGATATTGAGAGCCAATCTCTGCTGTTGACTGATATGTGGTAAAGAGGGTGATGTTCTTCCACTCTACAAGTGGGACTGTTTCTCTGAACAAACAGAAGTGCTAGTATCATGGTAAGAAACCTTTGCTGTTAGGAGGGGAGTCACTGCTGCTTTTCTGTTTATTGAGTGGTGATATACTTTTGTATAAGAGAACAAGGATCCATATGTGTATCACCTTACATGATGCTACTGGAAATGTTTATAGAATTGACATGTGGTAGATAATTACATAGGGAGCAATATGAAAATGTACCAGTGACTTAGCACATTTATTATTCCATAAGCATAGTAGCCAAATCAGTAAATATGCAGGTTTGTTCTTCAGGTCAGTGGATTGTTTTAAAGCCAAGTTTGGGGCAAATGTTCTGCGTGCTCACTAAAGAGTACACACCTAACTAACCAGACCTTGCGGCTGCTTGCGATTTTATTTCTCAGCAATGTCAAGGATGTGTGAGGGAAAGGAAGTAAAAGCTCTAAGGTCAGATTAAATGCCCAGAAGAGTGTAGTAGTGCTATCAGCACACAGATGGTCTGAATGTTTTTATTATGCAAAATTGCACATGTTCCTTTATGCTGACTTTAATTTATCATGAAAATTGTCATGCTAATGGAAAATGTCTTACTTGTAAATACGTATTCATAATTTTGTTACTGATGTTGTTTTTACCTAGAATTTGAAAAACAGAAGTTTCACAGTGTACATATATGTGTATATGCTGCCACTAATCCAAGGGAAAAATAAAATACTAAACAAGGCCATTGTATAGACTGGCCTTTGAGTCAGATGCCACAAAGTAGATACTTCTTCCTGCCTTTACTACAGTGCCTCTGCTCCAGTCCAGAACACTACTCCAGACATGGCATTTCCTTCCCCGCTAGAAAGGATTCACCAAATGTTACTATGAGTTCAAGTCTCACCTGGTGGCTGTTCTGTACAGCTCACAAGCTTGAGGGTGGTCATTATTTTTCTGAATAGCTGGGGGGAATGGCCCAAAGAATTAATTTTGTAGCATGCAATTCTTAATGAAATTCAAAAGTTCTATGGGAATACAGCCACATCTTCATTTATGATCTACCTATGGCTCTTTCATGCTACAAAAGAAAATGAAGTAGTTGTGACAGACTGGACTGTATTGCCTGCAAAGTTAAAATATTTGCTGTCTGGCCTCACTATGTTTGTCCTAAGAGGTAGGCCACAAATTGTGCCATCCCTGATAGCACCACAAGAGGGGGCACCTGGGCCTCACAAGTGGTGCAGAAATGGGACCAGTACTGGTCCTAAAGACAAATGGCAGATTGCTCATTTCCTGTGGTCCATGCCCAACTATGTCACGTTTTTAACAGAACACCTTCAGGAAATAAAACTACCTATTCATTGAAACACTGTTTAGACAGTATTAAGTGAGTTTAGTGAATCTGGATTTACAGCTCTTTGGGAATTGTATCACTCATTTTTTTTTTTTTTATGTCTTACACAAATTGAGTTTTCAGGCAAGAATTGCCAGTCAGGAATCTTTTCATGGGCTTACTTACCTCACGAGGGAATTTATTTAAACCATCATCCCTTTAGAGATTTGTTTACTGCACATTGTAGTTGTTACACTAATAGTTAACATTGGTGTATTCATAATTTAAGCGCATGACCAATCAATATTTTAGAGAATCAGTAACAGTGTAACTGCTCAAATATAAAATAGCTGATAAAACCAAATATAAACCCCACAGTCTCCCGAGTTATTTTTAAGTTACACTGCCCTATCTGTATATTCAAATTGTGCTATAAAGGTTTCTTTACTTTGAAAAAGTGGAAATGTCTCAGCAAATGCAACAAAGGTGGCAAAGCCCATGAGTTCAACCAGAACTTGGGGTGGAAAGGTTTTAATATTCCATTTACTTCCTCCTAAATTAGAGAACGATTTTCCATACACATGGTAGATTCACATCCAAAGCACTGACAGCTTCATTTCCCAGCCTGAAAGATCCATGAATCTCTCCTTTTGCCACATCTCACCTAAGTTACTACTGTGTTAGTTTTTGTTGTTTTTGTTTTGGTGCTGGGGATCAAGCCAGGGATTGTGTGTGCTAATGAGTTATGTATTCTACCATAGAGCTATACCCCAATGTACTTTTTAGATGTTAAATACTGCAAGTGAATTAATGATGTGCAGGGAGGGACTGAAATAGCCCTATCAGGCTTTTTTTTTTTTTGCTGTATCAAGCCTTTCTCTAAGCCTGTGTCAATGCTTACCTACAAAGAAAGCCAAATTACCACAAAATAAAAATGGTATGCCGCTTTTAAAGACAATGTACTGCTTAGCATTTAGTGTCTTTTTTACACGAGTGAGGACATTCTCCACTTGTTTCACCCATCTTACTAGACCATGTCTGTGGCTCATTTTCCATGTTTGTAGAGAAATGTTAAGTGCTGTAGGAAACTGATGTTCTTGCAAGCAAGCATTGTACCAGCCTTGAAAGCAGTGAATTTATACACGCATGGACATTAGTCTCAATAAACTTTGGTTTTGTTAATTATCGGTTTTTGAGTGTTTTGTGTATTTGATGGTTTTATGTTTCAGCGTTTCTGTCTCAGCTAGGACCTGCCATATCAGAACATCTCCATGCAGGATCCTAAGAGTTTATGTCTTACAGCTTATTTAGACCATATCCTTGCATGAAATGACAAATTTATATAAACTACTTTGAAATAGATTTTTTATTTTTGGGTGGTTTCCTTATCTTATTAGGATTGGGAATGAGTTTCTTTATTTTAAGGGGTTGTAGTGTGGCAGCAGAGGCCTGCCCACCTTCAGCAGGCTTTCTCTTACTAAGTCTTGTAAGATCATCAAATGAAGTGTCCAGAATCTGTTTGTCCTGGCTTTCTAAAGATGTCTCTAAACTGTCTTCGGGATCTTGGATTCTGCCCTGGAGCCATGGCACATGTAAGCTGGGCACCCTGGGAATGATGGCTCTTACTTCCTCAGTAAAGTCCACAGTATTCTTTCTGAAGCCCAAGGCTAGCACACATTTTAAGCCAATGACAGGAGCAATTTTCTCGCTAAGCTGAGGAATCTGGCAAGCAGGAACATTTCTGCTTATACTCAGCTGAATCATGTGTGAGGTGATGACTGCAGGCTTGACTGACTTGCACACTAGAACCAGGAGCAGTTCATTCCTCTCCAGGGCGCGGGTGACTTCATTAACACCAATGACCAGCTGTTTTCTGACATGTGGAGGTGTCCACCCTGACAACTGCAGGTTCTCATCATGCTCCTTCTCTTTCTCACTAATATCAAAATCTGAGCTACAGGTTTGCTTTTTTAC
This sequence comes from Phyllotis vaccarum, assembly GCA_033318265.1. Taxonomy (NCBI): domain Eukaryota; kingdom Metazoa; phylum Chordata; class Mammalia; order Rodentia; family Cricetidae; genus Phyllotis; species Phyllotis vaccarum. The sequence goes on along the minus strand of JARWLC010000003.1, from coordinate 70,808,961 downwards.
AAAAGGTATTTTTTTCCTTTTCTTATCTTCAATTTTCTGAAGTCCAATTAATTTGAACTTGTCTTTGAGTGTTTGTATTATAAAGTGTGTGTCCTCTCTCTCCAAGGTGCTCCAGGAAATGACATATGGGTTGTTCAGTGAGGTCTTTACAAGCAGAGGTCTCGTCTTCCGAATAGATCCCCTCTTTGGTGCTTGGGGGGCTGTAGCCATCTTGAAAACCCTTCAGAAAGATGATGAAATTCTCATGTTAATAGTGCATATTCTGAGAATATTTTGCTTATATTCCCCAGCCTTCTTGGTTTTTTACTCCAGATTGAACTACTGCAGCTTTGGCACACAACTGGCTAAAATGGACTGATTTTAATGACTCTTTTCATGATACATAGGCAATGTGAGAATGATTGGTGTTAATCTTATAGACTTGTTAACATCTTCTAATCTCCACAAGATTAACACAAGATTTGGGGATCACATCATAGGCAGACAAGTGGGCGTTAGAAACTATTGAAGTAGTTTCTCTCCTACCATGTGAGTCACAAGTGTGGTGTTACATGCCTTTACACTCCGAATTATCTCAAGGGCCCCTCTTTCATTTATCAGCACATATTCACTGAACAAATGGTGTTCTAGGTATAACAGCTGGTGGGCAACAAGGCTGTGTCTGCTCACACAAAGCTTATCCTCTGTAGTCTGAAATTTATAGGTTAGCCAGATAAGATTTTAAGAAGCTAAATAGTAATCTATATCCATGGCTAACACTTCTGTACCTCTTTGTAAGTCTCCTTCTTATCCCCAAGTTTTCTTCCTAAAACATGAAACATAACAAGTACATTTTTTCCCTTTCATGTGATAAGATTATTTCATGAAAACTAAAGTTTTGTGATGAATTCATAAAGATTAATGTATTAGGGAGAAATAAAAGGGCCCGGGCTCCTGAAAACATACCAGAAGCCACTATCTAGTCATAATCTTCATAGAGACTATGGTGGTATTAAATACCTTATTAGGATATTTTCAATTGCTCTAGTTGGAAATTCATTTAGATGCAGTTTGTCCTTACTAATGGCAACTGCATACTTCTCAGTTTTCTCCTTCCTCGAGTTCATCTGAGAACTGTAAAGACCCACTTGACAAACTTGAAGGAAGTCCCTTCTGATTAAACTCCCCCCAATTCAGGGCACTTTTTTCACTTACCCAAGTCCCTAACATACCTGTAGTTTCCTCAGTGTGGGTTAGGAAGCGGACTCGGTTCAAACTCAGAATTAGTTTCTCTGAAGACTTCTTTAAATTATGGCTCATCTTAGAAAAAACCTGTAGCTTTTAAGAACCTATTGAGCTATGCAGCTGAGCCATGGGGGCTAGTAAGATGCCAGGTGAATCAGGAAAAGAATCAACATTTGGAAACGGTATGGAACAACTCACCCTTCCAAACTGGACAGCCCTAAGAAATGGTGTTTGGCAGAGTCATTCCCTGATCCTGATTCTAGTCACCTTCCACATAAAGCCCGAATTCCTGTAAGAGCTGCAACCTTGGTCCCATAACCAAACTGCAAATCAGTTGTATCTGCCTAGCCCATGGGTGTAAGAGGGACACTCACACTTAGATGTTCTGCAGCTGAAGGACAGCAAGATTGGGATCACTTCTGACACACAGAACCTGAAAGAGGAGATGAAAAAAACCAAGTCTGTATAAGATGACCGCCACGCAATATGAATTTTTTTTTAATGCTGAGCACTAGAAGATCTTCGCAGACATACATACAGTGGGCTTAGTCAACTTGCCAAATGTCTTGCCATCCTTCAAGCTGCTACTGCCTACAGGATCAACTGCAAAGTCAAATTTTACCTTTTATCCTATTTCTCAAAAGCCTTTCTCTTTTAAACCACCACGCATATTATAGACTCGGGCTATTTATGAAGTTTCTCATGTCCTCATTCACGGTACATTCTGCCTAGAATACTAACATAACACACCGTTGCTTCATCAAATTCTAATGGATTAGGTGTTGTACAAAGCAAAGGCCTCTGCGGGTCATAAAAAGTCACAGTAGTGAGGTACCTTAGGGAGCAGACAGGAGAGGCCTCAGTTGAGACGGTCAGGAAAAGAAGGATCTTTGGAGGAAATAAACACTAGCTAAAGAATTCCTTCCAAGCTAAATGGGAAGGGGGCAGCGGGGTATCCCAGAAGAGTATTAAAGCAAGTTCAGTGTCTCTGGGGCGGAGATGCTGGAGTTGGAATTACCGAGTAAGGGCAAGATGGTGGCTCTAGAGTCTTGCAGTGAAGTGACGCGAATATAAAGGCGTCACAGAAAGACCCTGTTGCGGGGAAGGGACCTCGGAAAGGCTGTCAGCAGCAGACAAGCTCCCATGGCCTCGGGAGATGCAGGGGTACCCACGTAACATCACAGGAAGAAAAAAAAACCTGTAGGTAGCCTATGAGAACAGCCGGAAAAACCTCAGCGAGACATGACAGGGGGTGACCACAGAAGCTGTCCTCAGTCCCTTTTCACCCATTGATCCGCCCCGGGATTAACGGGGCACCCCCTGGCTGGGACTAGGACCACGCGCGCGCGCCCACCTTTGCAGAAGCGTCCTGCGGAGACCACGTGACAGCTCGACTCAACACTGAGACTCCAGCTGGGGCCCTAGCGCCTGCTCCACGTGCGCCTGCGCAGCGCCTGCGCAGCAGGCTTTCTGCATTACGTCACATCCAATAGGTGACAGCGGGTAGGTCCCTCGGTAAAATCCATAAGCACGGGATAAAGCTCTGGTGCGGCACTGCGCAGGCGTATGATCTGCCTCGCGAGAGTCAGGTAACCAGCCGCTCTCGGTCAGGACTGTTTATCTAAAGATGGTGTACGAACGAGTGCTTGGATCCCGGTTCTCTCTGGTTTTAGCCTAGTTGCTTCTGCTTTGGAACGCTGGCCCACTATCTCTTTTCGTTCTAGGATCCCAAAGCTCCAGCCCTTATAGCCGTTCATTCTCTGTGTGTCTCCACTCCACGAAAATCAAATAAATAGGTTTGGATGTAATGGATGTAATTACAATTTATGCGGAGAACTTTGAGCCAACTCAAAGGGAAATAAGGGCTGTTTTCAATTCCACAGCTGCCCTCCAGAATATTCTAGCCTTATCTCTTGTGCCTGCTGCTGCACCAATTCAGACAAAATGGTTATGAAGCCGGGTGGTGGTGCATGCCTTTAATCCCGGCACTTGGGAGGCAGAAGCAGGACTCCGAGTTCGAAGCCATCCTCTTCTAAAAGAGTGAATTCTAGCACAGCCAGGGTTACACAGAGAAACCCTGTCTAGAAACACCAAAAGAAAAAAATGTTTATGAGTAGGATCACTGGAGAGTTATGAAAACAGTAGAATAGCGTGCTGAGGATTAAAATCTAACTCTGTTGGCTACATTTGACAAAATGTTTTTATTCTTTCAGTATTTTCTAGTGAATTTGGGAGGACGCAAGTTCTCTATTCCTCCTTTTCTGTCTTCATTGCTCATTTTAGACTCTAAAATTTAGAGTTTAAGAATTTTAATTATTCACCACCTATTGAACATAAATTTTAAAAAGTATTTCTTTTGGTCAAAGTTTGCTGTAGTGTTTACAGGGAGAGCATGTTGTGGCTTTTATCACAAATAGAATAGCAAGAATGAAGCCAGGGTGAGTTTAGCGTTTGCCGGCAGGTATTTTGTTTCATAAAATGTTCTTTACAGCAGCTTGCAGTCATGTAGTGATAAAGACAAATTATGATACTTGAATTGCGATACTAAAGGTTCACATTAAATCCTGGCACTTGGGGGAGTGAGTCAAGAGGATGTAGAGGTCATGGTCAGCCTGGACTGCTGAGTTCCAGGCCACCAACTTCAGCTACAGGGATGGACACATATACACACGCCCCCCCCACACACACACACACGAAAAGAAACCAGGAAAAATGAGAGGTAAGGGGAGGAAAAGGAAGTGGCCGTGCATGTCGTTCCACAACAGTTCCAGATTTAAAGTTTACCCATGACCTGACCTTTCGTGTGATCAATTTTTTCTTTTCAGTTTCAAGCTGTTAATTTAGAACCCTATCCTTACTAGTGTAACTAGGCCCCAGGCAAGTCATAAAGTGATTAAAAATAGCACCTACTGGGAGGATTAAAGAGAGTTCTATATAAGATGCTTACCACAGTCCCTGCCACATGACTGACAAACTGAACAGTGCTGGCCCAGCGACATCTGTAGCAGAATTAAGTTAACAAATATTAAGATATATCCTCTACTATCTTTGCCCTTGTTTTTGGTGTAAAGGTTAGCAATATTTCCATAAGAATTTTACCAGAAAGAACATTCCATGTCTCAAATGTAATTTCCTTCATTTGTATGACACAAACTTTACCAAAAAATTTATTTAAATTTTTTTAAATTCCTTGTGATGTCGCAGTCAGCACATAATTGTTCAGCACATAACTTACATATAGATGTGCTAAAAAGCAGTAACATCAAATCAGTTTGTTCAGATTTTTTTCTACAAGACATTTTTCAGTATATCTCAAAATATGATTCCTATAATTTCCTTAATCACTATATATTTGGTATTTGATACCAAAATGGTCAATTTTACTTCTCAATGATAGCCGTTATTTTAAAATAATAGTTAAGTTTATGAACATCTCTTAAAAGCTTTTAAAAACTTAGAAGGTTTTTAGAAGCTTTCTTTTTGTACTAATTCTTGAATTGTTAGATTAAAAGGTTACAATGGTATAACATTAGTTTAAGATTCTGGACATAAAACTGTAGCATGACAAAAAAAAAAGCTTGTCAATAAAAATTTATAATAATTGAACTCCAGATTCTTCTTTTCTTCCATGGAATTCTGACCTTTGTTCAGTATTTGTGTGCTATTGTGGTTTGTGGATTCTGCAAAGACAACTGTTAATAATTATTTTTAGTTTTTTATTAATGTCTAGTAATTATCTAAAATCCTGGTTTTGTTGTGGCTTTTTATGCATGTCTACAATCAGTCCAACATTTGAAAATCCATGAACTAAGAATGGACTTTAGTGGTCGTGAGCAGCCAAATCAAAGAACAGACTTCAAGTCTGTGCTATTGGAAGGTCCACTGGACACCCCATGAACATCTGTGTCCATGGAAGCAATGTGAGTGGGAGGAGTCGCCAGCACTTGAGCTTCTCACAGGCAACACCAAGGCAACAGTACTGCCTTTCCATAGATGAGGCCAGTAAAGAGAAAAGGCACCTGATTAGAGTCAGATCATTTGTTTTAACTAGTGCAAGCGCAAAACATGATGTCAGTTCCCTGTACCTCAAATTCCCTGGGACAATATCTTTAATCCCTGAGGTCAGAGAACAGGTGTTATGTGTATTCTGTCTGTGTTAAAAAAAAAAAAAAAAAAAAAAAAAAAAAAAAAAAAAAAAAAAAAAAAACAAAAAAAAACAAAAAAACTCTGAAAGTTTGTATACAGTGGGGTAGTCTTAAAACAGGAACCCACCATGCCCAAAGGTAGAATGGGAAGGCAAGGAAAAGAAACAGCCACAGGCTCAACTGGAGTTAGAGAAATGAATGGATGACAGCCTTGGAGAGTCTTGCAAGGCTCTGGCATCTGAGTGGAGGACAATGGCTCAGAAAAGAGATGTCAAGCCTTCTATGGATGCCCAGCATTCCAGGACTTGGGAAACTGGGGCAGGAGGGTCACATAGTAGAGGCCAGCCTGAGACAGAGCAAATTCAAGGACAACTTGGGACACATGAGATTCTATCTTAAAAATAATAAACATTCCAAATTAAAAGAGCAATGTGGCTCCCTTTGCTTTACTTCCCATTACATTTATGATAATAACTGTCAAAAAGTCTCAGCTGAGGATTCGGATAGATACCTTCATCAGCCACTACTAGATAAACAAAACGCTCACTGCTTCTAAGCTAACCTTTGCCCTCGTATCCCACCATGCACTTCCCATGACCAAGACCACAGACCATCCAGACATTGCTCCAAAATTGCCTTTTGTTCTGTAGTTAGGAATTGATTAATATCACTAGAAAAAAAAAATCAAAAAGGGAAAAAAAGCAAGATTCACACGAAAAAGTAGAAAATATTTTCTAAAATACATTTTTACACAAAACCAGTTAGAAACCTTAGTGACCTGTCTTCCCATCACCTGTTGCATTGTTCAGTGTTCAAACTCAGTCTCTCTAAATACGGGGTTTCTTTCTTCTGTCCCCAATCTCCACAAATGTTTTAATTAGACAGAAACAAATTCTTCTCCTGGACTGCAATCTTTGTCCAGTTCTCCGGAAGTGTAGCAAAAATGAGGTCCACGGCTTCATCCTGAGGTCTTGCAGACTCCAGGTCTTGATGAATTTGTACCTGAGGAGATCTAGGTCCTATTAAGCAGGCTGCAGCCTTTGTGTAATTAAAAGCCGGCGGAAATTGATGCAGCTCGAGTTTTGAATGTATGTTTTTTTGCTTTAAGACAAGGATCACAAGCCTTCTGTCCCTTCTACTCCTGGTAAGTCTGAGTGGTGGTATTTGGGCGGTCCCAGAAATTGCCACTCACCACCCAGACTTCTAGAATCATAGAGAAAGGATCAAGAACTCCCAGGTGAGGTCAAGTCTTAGGGAAACTACTCTTAGATTCCTGCAAACAACGTCTTGAGGAAGAAGAAGGAAAAAAAAAAAAAAAAGAGGCGGGAGCAGAGAGGTAATTTAGCAAACCCCTCGAACTGAGTGGCAGCCCAGGCAGGGTCTACAAGAAACTGGGCGGGTACAGGCAACCGGCCCCGCCCCCCATCTTCCGTGACCAATTAGAGTCGTCCATACCCAGGCGACCTATCGGAGAGACCGGAGGAGGAGCGCTTCTCTTTAAGAAAGTGGCCAGGCTCTGGGGACTGGGACCCAGAGCTCGAGAGCCACAGCACGCCGCACTTCGTCAATATGTCCCTGCAGGTAAGCTAGACTTGGGAAGGCTTTGCTGGAGCTATTCTCCGAGAAGGAAGCGCTCTGATGGGGTGAGAGAAGGCAGGATAGCTCCGAGACAAGGCAGGGGGGCAGGTGGGGTTGCGACCCCACACCTGCCTTAAGTGCCTTGTTATTGCACTGGGGACTGCATCGCACATCTGTTGACAAGGATCCAGCCTCCCCATAGCAACCCTTCTGGGCCCCAGGGATGGTTTAAATGACCCAGATCTGAAAATTGACAAGCTCCCGGGAGCCATCCTACACCTCTCTCTTAACAATTCAAGGAAGCAGGTGACGTCCACTGGGGTCGCCACATCCTTACTCTTGGAACCTCGGGAGGTTCTCAGAGGCAAGTGTTTGGTGGCTCTGACTTTACCATTTTATTGATGACAGGGAAAAGAGAATAAATATAAATAAATTAAAAACTAGGAGAACTTTCCCCTGGTAGATAACCACATGATCGGTTAGTCCTTATATGTCTTTTTTCCATATGTGTATAATGATAGGTGTGTGAGCATAATACATCCGTGATTTGCTTCTATATGTAACAGTTATATTAGGAACATTTTCTTATTAAGACACACATTTCTAATGCTTAACATTTTATATTCTTTATACTACACAAATTCTTTATATTTATACAACTTCTTTAACTATTTCTTCAGGTAAAAGACATTATCATGGGTGAATGACATACCCCAAAGACGATATGAGTACTTGCCTCTCCCTCTAAATCTGTGGCTTGTTAATCTCTCTCTCTCTCTTTCTCTGTAGGTGTGTGTATGTGCACACGGTGCGCCTCAGTCTGTGTCAGGGTAGAGGAGAGAGGGTTGGTGCCTGCTGGCAAGCTTAGTGATCTGAGTTCAACCCTCAGAACCCTTGAGATAGAGAGAATTGACTCTTGCAATTGTTTCCTAGCCTCCCCATATATGCCATGGTACTTGTGCACCCACCCACCCACACAATAGTAAATGTTGAGTAAATAAAAGCAGAAGAGAGAGGCCATTAAATGAGCCCCATGGGCAACGTTTAAAGTGGCAATGGGTAAGGTAGCAGTAGTCTCCTTAAAAGTATTTCTATTGAGGATTTAAAGGTTAAGGAACATCGTGGGGGGGGGTCAATAATCTAAGGCATATGAATATCAAATTATGGCAATCGGGCAGCACTTTAAAAAGTAGTTCAGGTGATTAAAATTGATACAGTGCATTGTTTCTATTACTATTGTTATTAAAACACATTAAGTCCATTTTTACTGTGACAAAACTCTTCACTTTGCTAAAATAAGATTCTAGTTTTAGCTAGGCAGTGATGGCACACACCTTTAACCCCAGCACTTGTGAGGCAAAAGCAGGCAGATCTCTATGAGTTCGAGGCCAGCCTAATCTACATAGTGAGTTCCAGGACAGCCAAGGCTGTTACACAGAAACTGTCTCGAAAAAACAAACAAAAAGGATTCTAGTTTTAAAACACAAACTTGCTTGATATCACATCAGTATGATCAAAGAATACTTGAATTATAGTCACTGCAATTATTAACACTTAAAGCATAAAGCATTGCAAATGAAATTTTCTTAAAACACATGCTTATTATTTCAATTTGAAATTCCTACTATTGTAATAATGTAACAAAAAATCAATATATTCTAGAAGGGGGTGTCCAAGCCAGATGTGGCACTACACACCTGTAATCCCAGCACTCAGGACTTGGAAACAAGAGAATTAGAAGTCCATGGCTATACTTAGCTACATACAAGATTCAAATCAGCACTGTGCTACATGAGGCCCTGTATGAGAAAATAAAACAGTAGTTCAAGCAGAGAAGGATAAAGAAAAGCAGGTTAGAAGTCCATGGAACAAATGAAGGGGATTTGGTTTGTATGGATCAGTTGGTAGGGCACCTACTTCGTAGGCAAGAGGCCCTGGATTCACTTGCCGCTGCTACAAGAACAGAACAAGAGTAAGATCTTTTAAGTCTTCATGTCTCAGGATAGTCTAGACAACAGAACCAACCACACACACACACACACACACACACACACACACACACACACACACCTATACTGATAGTTTGTTTTGAACACTAAGAGAACTGGAGGTAAGTACTTGTTATAAAGACTACACCCAGGAAACCTGGTAGATACTAAAGACATGTTTTTTATAACTTGTACTTGGCTCTAAAATGACTTCAAGAATAAAAAATTTAAATTGTAATAAAAGTAAAAAAATAATATATATATTATATTATATATATACTGAGAAGCCAGCATCCAGTAGCTGGTTAGCATATCCAGCCTCTCTCTCTTCAGAATGGAGAAGGCATTAGGGTAGACCGACTGTGCCTCCTGGGTGCTGTTAGTGGCAGCATCACTCGGAGTGACAGCGGGACCCGTTTACCATTGTTCTACACATGAAAACACGGGTGCATTTCTAATTCAGTTATCTCCCAATTTTATTTACAAATTGTAACACAGGTCTTTTGTTTGGATCGATTTTTTTTTTTTAAGAGTCTTGTTATATAGCTTAGGCTAGCCTCAAACTTTAGCCGACCCAGCTTTACTGCCTCAGTTTCTCTAGCGTGTTCAGGTTCACACCTGGCCCAGCAGTCATCTTTACTTGGACACATTTCCTTGTCAGATGCTGAAGTTAAAGCAGTGGGCTTCGTGGTGTGCCTTTACTGGGCTAGAGATGCAGCTCAGTGGTAAAATGCTTGCAAGAGGCCCTGAATTTGATCTCAAAACACCATGACAATTGGGGTGGGGGTTATTTTACAATCACTTGTGTGATTCAAATAACTTCACTGCCTTGACTGAGAGATTTATTTTCCTAATTTAGTCCTTCAACAAGGAAGATATGCTCAAAGAGCTTTATCAAGCTCATATGTAAGCTGACTGTTCAGTTCGCTTTCTACAGAAAGTGAAGTAAGGTAAATTGTGAGTCACCTTCGGAGGCTGTCTTCAGAGGAGTAAGATTTGAGTGAAGTATCCAGAGGCCTCACGTTGTTCTTTGAGATGGTGTTCTGTGCTCATTGTGAGTGTCATCCCTGCCACAGGAAGGGGGGGGAACAGGAGGGCCTTGGAGCACAGTCATGAACAGGGAAGGGCGTTGTTCACAAATGATAGAAAGATCACAAGGTTAACCATTCAACAAAACTGAAAACTCAGCCAAACAGAAACTCCTGCCACTGGAGCCCAGCTCCCAGGGTGCAGGAATCCAGGGACAGTAGCATTCCTTTTGCCCAAAATGCTTTGAAATTCACGGTCAGCGGCTACATTGTAAAGATATGTCAACTGTGGTATACCTAATGGCGTTTGATCTGGCTCTCAGCAGACAAGGGCTTGACAGTAGATAGGTGTTAAGGTGAATATTCTTGCCCTTTATTGTGGCTCTGTGGGGTAACAAACTGCTGTGTCTCCACCCACTCTCAGTGTTCAACCCTAGTTGAATTCCGTCTGGATTGTCAGGAGCAGCCTTTCCAGCTCCTCTCTTTGCACTGGGTACCTGCACACCCTTACCCAAGATTCATTGCAAGCACCAGCTTGTTGAGGGCGCTCCATCTGATGCATTTCCCTCTAGCTAGCACTCCACCTCTGTGGTCGCACCAATGGCTGTTCACCAACATCTCTCTTCGTAAAGTGATTTCTCTTCAGCATTTGTTATAGGCGAAGGGAGGGAAAAAGAGAGGAGGAGGAGGAGAGGGAGAGATTATAAAAATTTTCCCCCCTTTGGATAAGACACGTCTGCCATTCAACCCAATAACAACGTCTCTTTCCTGGAAAGTCAGTTGGTGCAAGACTCGGCGTTATGTGTAAGTCTCGCTTGCAGGTCTGTACACGCACCACGTGTGCACCTTTTGTGTGTCCTTCTTGTCTTTTGCCCTAGGCTGATTTTGACCAGGCTACACAAGATGTGAGAAAGCTGAAGAGCAGACCCGAGGATGAAGAACTCAAAGAACTCTATGGGCTCTACAAACAGTCTGTCATTGGAGACATCAACATTGGTGGTACCCCGTCCATCACTGCTTTAGACACGTAGGTGTGCTTGTTTGTAGTACGCAGTGAAGAGTAACGCTGAAATTCTCTCCTTTTGGCAGCCTGTCCAGCAATGTTAGATCTGAAGGGCAAGGCCAAGTGGGAAGCATGGAGCCTCCAAAAAGGTTTTTAAACTCTTAAATAAGATCAAAACAAACTTTCTTCACCTCCCACCACACCAGTCAGTGAGATAATGTATTTTTCTCTCTAGGGTTGTCGAAGGAAGACGCCATGAGTGCCTATATTTCTAAAGCAAGAGAGCTGATTGAGAAATATGGAATTTAGAGTTTGACGGGGGAGGGAGGCAGATCTCCCTTGGGAGCCTTCATAACAGCAGTGTAACATTTGCAGGGGGGGGGGCTTGGTAACTCCATAAATCATGTGTATTTTTTTCTATTAGCATGAATTCTAATACTTGGGGCTATGTCTACATAGTTACCTAATTTTATTTGCTTGTACAAGGTGACTTTTTTAAAGTTCCTTTACAAAAATTGTTTTGTAGTATGCATATAAACTTTAATAAATAGCTGTTCCTTTTTGGCATTTATGTCTGTGTATGAGTGTTCATATGTGCACGTTACACATCTGTATATATGCACATCGAGGTCTAAGAACAACCCTGGGTTTTTTCCCCAAGGATGCTATTTACTTCCTGTGAGGCAGGGCCTCTCATTGGCTTGGAGCTCAAGAAGTACGCTAGACTGGCTATCCCCAGACATCCTCTTACCACTGCCTCTCAGCACTGGGATTACAGACATGTTCCACTATGCTTGGGGATATGGGGCTTGAACGCCGGTCTTCATGCTCATGAGGCAAGCACTTTCCTAAATGAGCCATCTCCCCAGACCCAGTGTGTGGGGATATTTTCAGACATATTAAAAAAACATTCGGAGCTATCAGAAGGATCTACCCACAGTCAGTCTAGGAGGATCACACAGTGGTAACTCACATCTTTAATCCCAGCACAGGGAATATCTGAGTTTGAGGTCATCTTAGTTTATAGAAGAAGTTCCAGGCTCCCAGGCAGGCAGTGGTGAGGTCACGCCTTAACTGAGCAGAGAAAGTATTTAAGGCAGACATAGAAAGACAGAGTAGGCAAAAAGAAGCCAGGAGGAGCGAGGCTGAGGAACCTGGAAGACAGCTGGGTGAGATCTGACTGTGGTGTTTCCTCTCTCTAATATCTCCACTTTTCCCAGAGATCTGGCCCTGAGTTTCCTTTATTCATACAACACCAGTGTTTGCTTGACTTAATCTGTTCTTGAGTTAGTGCTACTGGGCAATAAGAAAAGTTTGTTCAGAATCAATAGCAGCCAGACCATTCCCAATGCTTCAGGAAGTGGAAGCAGGAGGATCACTAGTTGAAGGATAGCCTGGGCTACATAGTGAAACCCTGTCTCAAAAAAGAGAAGCCTAAAACTGAAGGGAAGGGGTCAGTGAGTTGGACCAACAATTGCATTCCTTTGCTTAATCATGTAGCTTTGGGCTCCCACAAATGTGGGCGCTGGGGAGTGGCAGGTAGACTAGCTTCCAGGCCACTTCCTGACTTCCTATGTGATATAGACAAGTCATCTAACCAGGCTGTGGTTTGGCTGCCCACGGAAGGGCACTGAATTACAGCCAGTCACTGCCAGGTCAGCAGCACCACAAGATACCTAGGTTGTAAGCACCATGAGGTCTTCCTATCACAGTGTATAGTAATTGTTTAGAGTTGTATTTTGATAAAGCAGCAATTGCTATTTCTTATGAAATTGGTCTAATGTATACTTCTAAAGATTAGATTAAGTTTTGAGCCACAGTGTGGTGTTGGAGAAATGATCATTTCCCTCTGTCAATCACTCTTGCCATTAAAATAGTGCAAGAGGCTGAGGGTGTAACCCAATCTGGAGGCGCTTTGCTGATATAACTTTGTATGAATGTCAATCAAATTGGATTCTAATAAAAAGATAAAGGACTCTAGCAGAAGTTTTCTTCCTTTAGCAATATTTTATTTATCCTTTGAAATTTTCCTAAATGTATATATTATGTGTTGATCAGATCCACCCCTCCTTGTCTTTCCTGATGGATGTCCTCTGACATGTGCTCCTCCCAACTTCATACCTTCTTCTCATCTTCTTTTTAAATAGTCCACTGAGTGCAGTGAGTGCTGCCTGCATGTGCCACAAGGGTGTGGTGGCATTCACTGGAGCATGAATAACCTACAAGTGGCAACATCCCTCAAAGAAAAGTACCCCCTCTTCCCAATGCACCTATCAGCTACAGTAGTTCCTTTGTCTCCCTGACTTTTAGCATTTGTATTTTCCCAAGACAAAGAAATGTTCCATGAAGAAATTCATTAGTATGCATCTTACCAATCTCTGAAAACTAAAGAGCTACCTCTCCATGGTGTGGAGGGACAGCTTGTGATCCGTTTGCATATTTGAAAGCCCATCTAAAAGTAATGAAATGAGGAGAGTTCCAAACACTTGGCTATATAGTTCTTGATGAAGTTCTCATTGTTCGGTTCCAACAGATAAAAGTGATCACCTGGCAGCATGTGGACATCAGTCTTCCCACAGGTTATATCTTTCCAGCCTAAGAGATATACAAAACTTTATTCAGTAATAGACGGCATCAACCAGTTGACAACAGAAAACTTACTTCCAGGTGTCCTTTCCTTAAAGCTGACACTTAGTGATAGAGTTACAGCCAGGTTCTCATGTTCTGTGTATCCTGTGTTTTTAATCTCTTTAAGACCTATCTGTATTCAGTGGTGGGACCTGTATCTTAAATTTTACAGGAGATCAACCTCTCTTTGGTTACAGCCAGTAAAACTTGGGCTGATTTTCTATCTGTTTCAGTAACTACTAGTTGACACTTGCTGAGAATCATCCAACACATATTTCAACAAAATACCCCAAATTATAAAAGCGACTCACTTTCTATGTCCTTTATCACATCTTCAGATCCAATAAAGCATGTTATGTCCTGAGAAAGAAGAGCTTTTGAGGGTGTGTCAAAGCTGCAAATGTGAAAGAACTCCTTTGTGATTTTCATCTTTAACATCCCAGTCTTTTCCTCTTCCTAACTTCACTGAAATAAAACAAGATATACAACCTTGCTTCTTACCCTTCTCCCTCCAGTCCCAACAAGAAGGATATTCCCAGGGACCACCTCTCTCCATTTGAACTGACCTAAGCTTCACGTGGCCCAGACTGTTTTTCAGTATGAGATAAATGCTAGCATAGAATGCCATTTGTAGAAAGAGATAGAGAATAGAATTTCTTTGGCATCCTTGTCTGTAGACCTGACACAGCTGGAAAAAGAATCAGTGAATTTGAAAATGGTTATTAGAAGTGATCCAAGGTGGGAAGTCTTACAAAGAAAAGACAGAATGCCTCCAGTGTATGAGACATGTCTATAAACAGTCAAATAGCAAACAGTCTGGTGGCAGAGGGGAGCTGGAACAACTCTGGGGTTCAGTAAGGAGACAGAGAGCTGGGAGGAGGTATCTCCCAGCTGACAGAGGTCTCTATTTGGGTTAATGGTTAAAGGTTTGAACCTTGGTGATGAGAGAGGCCTGAGAGATGCTCTGTTGGCCTCATGTTATAGATTTTTAAGAAGTTGAGAGCTAGGGAGTGGTGAGGGCAGGGAAGATTTGGGAACAGGAAAGAAGGAAGGGGGACAAAGAACATTCAAGAGTTAGAGAGTACCTTTCAAATTTGTGGGAAGCTAATTGTGGTAAGTAGCCAGTACAATTTGATTCACCAAGGAAGAGGTATAAAGGTCGAGGGGATTTCTCAGGTTGAGTGGAGCATCCCTAAGAGTGACTGGTTTTATGTTTGTGCTACTGAAGCTTCTTGGAGTGAAAAAACTCGATGGGGGTGTGTTTTGTTGTTGTATTTTCCTTTTCAAAGTGGCTTTTGGGGCTGTGGGAGATGACTCTGAAGTTAAGAGCACCTTCTGCTCTTGGAGAGGACCCAGGGTTAAGTTCTTTTAGCACCCACAAGGTAGCTAGAAACTTGTCTATGACTTCAGTTTCAGGGGATCCAGTACCCTCTTCTGGCTTCCTCTGGCTCGTGCATGACACATACATACACGCAGGCAGAACACTCATACACATAACATAGACCCTTAAAGTGGCTTTGGTAAGAAATGAGCTAAACCTAAGCATCATTTAATTTGATCATCACAACCCACAAGGTGTTACTAACATTTCACCCCACAGATGAAATCCAAACTATCAAATACAGATGCTCCGCATCTCACGGCTGCTAAAAAAACCCAGATAGAAAGTTCTGATCTTAAATAATGAACTCTAAGAAAGAAACGCTTATCCACTGAGTACGTTTTAACTATGAAGGCAAGCTTTTCATACCTCATTTCATTGGATTTACATAACAATATGCATTGTTTCTCAATTAAAAATTACTTGTGCCTGGGCATAGCAATACATGGGCAAATCAGGCTGCTGAGACAGGAGGTTAGCAAGTTCAAGACCCATCTGGCCACAGAGCAAATTCATTGTTAGCTTGGGCTACACAGTGGAATTCTATCTCAAAAATACAAGAGCTGGAGAAATATCTCAGTAGTACAATGCATGCTTAGGCTACACCAAGCCCTGGTTTCCATACCTATCACATCAACAGAAACTTTAGTTATACTTTTAAGTTGACAAGTATAACTATTACAGTGTTATATTTTGATAACTATGAAGATTAAAGCGATTAAGTAAGGCTATACACCGTCTCACACACTTACTCCTCTTCATGGTATGAACATTAGCTGCTGTCGGATTGTCAGCTGTACTCACCATGCCTGATGGATCTCAAAACTGCGTTCTTGTCAACTGAAACTCTGTACTCTGCCTAGTGTCTCCTCATTTCTCCTCTGCTCCCTGCCAAATGGTAACTTCATTCTGTTCTCTATGCCCATCTGTTGACTTCTATAGATTCCACATATGTGACGCTGTGTGGTGTTAGCAGGTATATGATTTGTTTTATATATCCAAATCTATAGTTCTTTTTGTTGATTATTTGCTGTGTTTTGAGATCATATAAAAATTAGAAAGAGTCATGAAATGTCCCTTTATATTTTCTTCCAGAAGTTTTATAACATCCGTATGGTTTCTATAATTGCCTTTAATCTATTTTGAATTACATATATATAATTCACATAATCTTGTACACATATAAGATACACATATTATTGTATGATGTGTGTATAAAGTAAAAATCCAATTTCCTTCTTTTACACTGGATATCTAATTTCTTTAAATGTTTATTAATTAAAAAGACGAGGCCAAAAATGGCTTAGTGGGCAAAAATGCTTGTGACAAAGCTTCATTATCTCAGTTCAGTTTTAGGGGTGGGATTTCAAGACAGGGTTTTATTGTGTAGCGCCATTTGTCCTGGAACTCACTCTGCAGGCCATAGAGATTCACCTGCTCCTGACTGCTGAGTATTGCGATTAAAGACATACACCACCAACACCTGGCTTATATTTCTATACATCACACACACACACACACACACACACACACACACACACACACACACACAGAGAGAGAGAGAGAGAGAGAGAGAGAGAGAGAGAGAGAGAGAGAGAGAGAGTTACTTACATAAAGTTTCTCATAATGGAAGCATCTGCCTTCAGAATGGGTGTATATTGATTCAGAAAGTCCTGGTCATCAATGAGATGCTTGGGAGTGCCTCCAAATTTCAGAAGAAAGTATCTGAGTTGTTCTTCTGACAATTTGTTAAGTTCAGGAATTTGAATCCGGGATTTTGACTTGAAACATCAACAAACACAAGGCTGGTAATTCATGAAACCACAGTAGCCCCAAACTCAAGCCTACCTCTTTCAATGAAGGGGGGAGAAGAAAGTGTCATAATAACCTCAGTATCGGAATGCCACCATAATGGCATTCCCAGGTTAGAAGGCTAGGCCCATCCCCGTCTGTACAGAGGAAGCGAAGGAGGTTAGAGCTGGCAAGGAGGAACCGGGAATCAGGAAACTAGCTTTAGAAGCTACAACTGATCCAAAAGTTTAGCATCATTTTAAGATTCTTGTCTAGTCCTAATTGGTTACTCTCCTAAGTGTTGGTAAGTTCTGACATGAGGTGACCGGCTCAGGACAGAAGGTGGGGAGGGGTAGAAACAATGAGACAATATCCGGGAAAAAGTCGAGGTTCATTTCAGAGGGTTGGAGAGAAACATGTTGAAAGATGGCAGGGGATTTTAATAGCGCATGACATCCATGGCATCACCCTGGGCTGAACCAAGGAGAGCATGACCCCATCCTTAGTACTCACTTCCCTCTTCATCCCCCATCCAAGGAAAACCAGAACACTTACATGGGGGCCAGATGCACTGGACACAAAGAAATGCAGTGGCTCCATTTTATATTTCTCCTTCAGGCACAGTGCGGTCAGAAAAGCAATATAGGATCCCAAACTAAATCAGGGAAGAGACATGCATGATGGACAGTGTTGGACAAAACTCATGGTAACCAGGTGTCACAAACACAGCAGTGGCTGAGGGATGGGCAAAAGCTCACCGGCTGATAACTGGCTTATAAAAAAGTATTTTGCTGATGATGAATGTGAACATGATAAGAGTTTCAGGGCTGAGAGGTGGCTTAGTAAAATACTTGGCCTCACATACATGATGACTCAAGTTCTGATCCCCAGAACCAAAGTCAAAAGCCCAGTTCAGCTTCTCAGGCCTGAAATCTCAATGACGTAAAAAGAAAGGACAAAGATAAAAGATTCTGGGCTTTCTAGCTTGGCGTATATGGCAAAGTTTCACCAAGAGGCCCCGCCTTAAACAAAAATTAGATGGTAACTTGATGTGGTTCCCACACTCCTATCTGGCAGTTCACAACTGCCTGTAACTCCAGTTCCTAGGGATCTGGTGCCTCTGGTCTCCATAGACACCTGCACTTATTCGAGCATGCCCCCACACAGGTGCACATACACACAGAGTTAAACATAGATGAGACAGCTCACAAGCTAATGCCATCTGAGAAGAGGGAATCTTAATAATAATAAAGAAAACATCAGATCTTGAGCAAAAGTCTGTCCAGCCTGGTGACCGCTATTCATTTCATTCATGTAGGTAATAACTGCTCCCTTCCAGCTTCATGGAGGCAGAAATTAATTTAGAGGTCTAAGAAATTTGACCAAAGTCATGGCCATGTAGCTTTGAGTAGGTATGAAAATAGCTTTTTCCCTTGGGAAATAAATACTATTTTTTTTTAATTTGAAAAAGAAATAGAAGTTTCTGGTAGAGTCTTCATTTTAGGTGTAATCCTTACACAAATTGGAGAACCATAGAGGCTGAGATAATCACCCACCTGTGGGGTAGTTAAGTCTTAGGGGCCTCCATAGGCAGAAGGCACTTACCCTACTACCCAACGCCAGTCTACAGCACCACAGCCTGAATTACCTCTAATGGCCATTGTCCAGGGAACTGCCAGATTATTTTTTTGGGGGGGGGGGTCCTTTGGCAGTCTGGGCCCATGATGTGGATTCATCAGGCTCACTTGGACTTACATAAAGTAACATCAAAATTTGACCAAACTTTCCACATGGAACTAAAGGCACAGATGTTAGCTCGGAGGAATGGAAGGTATGGAAGGGAATCAGATAAATTCACTTTTCCCTTCTTAAAAAATTTACTCAAACCTTGTGGGATGACTCTAGCTCCTTTCAAGAGATGGTTGTTGGATTTACAGCAACAATTGATGATCATTTGTCAAAGGGTAAGATTTTGCCTGAGCTTCCGTCACTCCCGTCTGTTTATCTCCTTCCTCTCAACCTATTCCACATGTAGCCTTAGCATTTTTAGATGCTAATAAAAACAATTATGGCATACTTATATGTAATACTCAGCCCTGGTTCTGTACACCTAGGGGAGCTGCTAGCTCTCTTTAAGATATTACTTCAATGTCAAAATGAACCTGTTAATATTTCCTCAGACAGCCAATATGCAGCTCAAGCTGTCCAGGTGCTGGCCTTTTTGAGAGTGAAGGACTCTCTCAACCCAATATCTACCACCATGCTCCTAATACAAGATGTACTGAACCAAATAACAAAACCATGGTACTTATCTCATATTAGATCCCATTCCAAGTTACTGGGAATACTGGCTAAGGGCAATGAATAAATAACACCATTATACTCACAGCTGTGTATCCAGTTCTATCTACCTCTAATGCATGCTCAGGGCTGGCTGCCCTTTATGAATTTAATAAGTACAAGGAAACTGGAGGATATATGGTCTATGACGGAAATTCTTTGCTTTACCATAAATACACCTTCCACTAGCCCCTGATAAGATTATATAATATGACCACAGGAGATTTTTGTGGCAACACCACCAACAGAGCCCTGTTGGGAATGGAGGCTCTTGTTCCCCTTACCCAATACAAATCCTCCAAGCAAGTATAATCACCTTAGCCTAGAGTCCAACAATTCTCAGTTTACCTATGTTAGAGGTCTCCTCATTTCCCGTGAACATTGGGAATGATCCTTCTAGATCACTCATGGAATTTCCAATACAACCTGATAACTATGGATAAATATCCTTTTGGCATGTGGATATTTAATTCAAATAATGCCTCCAATGGACCCCATATGCTATTAGAGAACCCATAAAATTTAGATGTGATTCTATTTTGGGCAACCAGGACTTATGTGGCTCTCCCAGCTGTCTTCCTGTGCACCCACTGACATTGCTGGAGGGTGGCAGGCTTTTTAATGGGACCTTTTTCACAAAAGGTATAATAAAGAATAGACAGGAGAGACAAAGGTAAATGTAACACAAATCTGTAAGATTTAGCTGGAAAGCCACCCGGTCTAGGTCCACACCTTTCTCCTTTTTTTGGTAAGCAATGCTTCCACTAGACAGGATGTGCTTAATTGCACCTGAGAAATTTGCCTCCTACCAGCTTGCTGGCAAGGACATTCGGAAACAGCTACTTTGGGTCCCTGTTGGTAACACTGTTAGTATCATGGCTCAAACCTACCTAGCAGAAGTACGTAGAGCAAAAAGAGGTTTTGGACTTACAGCTGCCTTCATTACAGTAATAGTTAGGAGTGGGAGGGACGGAGCCTGGGACAGTCTCCTTACCCAGACTGCAGAAACCTTAAATAAGGTGGTGGCTTGGTTTACTAAGGCTCAAGAAATAATTAATCAACACCTTTATCAGGCCATACAGATATTATAACAACCAGCTGATCTAGTGGCTGAAGAATCAACACCACGGGAAGACATGTTGTTACTAGCATGTGACCCTAGATATCAGTCAGTTTGCCTTGCCCTCTATAAGGTCTCTAATATTTCATTGGAGAGAAATTGATTGGCACAATACATAACACGGACCTGGCTGAATAATTCCTTGATTACTCCATTCTGCGTTGGCAACAAATCCATTCATTAAATATAACCAGGATGCCAGCCATGTCCCTGGAAACTGACTTCCTGACTAACGCATGGAACAATCTTAAGAGGCTGTTTGACCCCTCCTGAATCCTGGCTTATGTTTTGATTGGTGGGGTGGTAATTTTCATTCTTCTTTTGTTAGGTGTCTCCTACAGCACATTTGTGAAACGAGCAAAGAGTGGGCACCAAGGCAATCCTCTGGGTTTTAACATTCCCAGGCACCCAGATCAAAGCCCTCCTAGAGAGGTAATGACTCATCACTGAGATTCAAAAGGCTGCTGCCTAAGCCCACTACCCCAACTGCCCTCCAGGCATGGTGCTATTTGAGGGCTGGTAGAGACTGGTAAGAGCTTCTTGGCAGGCAAACCTAACACAGGCACAGCCCAAATGCTTAGTCCTCCTGAGGTGGGCCCAACAAAGTCAGGGCAAGGCACCCTGGCTTCCACTGAGCATGTCCCATAAAAGGGTAGATATGTGAGGTAACTAGGCCCTAGGGGCCTCCACAGGCCTGAGGGCCCACCAGTCTAAACTGGTTTAGGCCCATATGAGGAGTATACTTCCTGAGAGCTAACCTGTTTCTGCCTGAGGGCCTTGGCAATAAAGGCAGAGTCCTGGTGACAGATGACCTGGGCCAATGAGAGATGACCACACCATACTAGCAGTTGCCAGCAGAGCAGACCTTCCCCCAGGCAGGGAGAAGGCTATGTAAGGCCCTTCCTGAATGAACTGAACTTGTTTGTTTCAACCTGACTCCCGGATTTGTGACCTTGATCTCATGGCTACTTGCACCCTCCCCCAGGGGAACAGGTAGGTACCCTGCGTCACTCCAACGTTCTGTGTAACCAGAATAGGTTGCATCTCACAAAAAAACGCAAAGCACACATGCACTTGTGGGTGAACGACTTCTCTAGGACTGTGCTCTGTCGGTGGGTACACCCATCCTAAGTCCCACACCACGCTGTGTACAACAAAATGTCAATACCTGTGGCCAAAAAATGCAAATGCTTTGTCCTTGATAACGGGAAGCAGAGCCAAGGCGATTTCGTCAGCTATCTGGTAGATATCGCTCGAGAGTGGTTCTTGATGCCGGGTTTCTCTTCCAGCCAGCCTTACCGCATGCACTGGAAGTCAGGACACAAGTAAGTCACTCACACACAGGCAAAGGAGACCCTGTCACTGTGAACAGGCTACCACAGATGAACGAGACGCTGTGGGGTTGGAAAAGGCTTTTTATTTACACGATGCAACCAGTTTCAAAGAGGCAAATAATAATTCATGGTCAAACTCGACATGCGGCTGTGAGATCGAGCTTGCTTATCACTTGCTTGGATCTGGGGTCCACTAGGAGATACTTCTTCTGATGGACTTGTGAGAACATTTCCTCCCTGGTTCCCGCCTGCAGTCCTGCTTGAGTTCTTGCCCTGACTTTGTTCAAAACAGATGCGAGCAGGAAGAATAAGTTAGATAAACTCTTTTCTCCCCAAGTTGCTTTTGATCATAAAGCAGATTAAACAGGCTCCACCTCAAATGGATGAGAGTACTTACAACGACGTCATTAAAATCCATTCATGGCACGAGTCACCAGGCTTCTTTCAGTGAATGAACAGATTGAGAGTTGAAGTAAAGTCAGCTGGAGCCTCAAGGAAATGATTTGGAATCTCTCTCTCTCTCTCTCTCTCTCTCTCTCTCTCTCTCTCTCTCTCTCGTGTGTGTGTGTGTGTGTGTGTGTGTGTGTGTGTGTGTGTGTGTGTGTGTGTGTGTGTGTTTGAGACAGGGATTCTCTGTGTAGTCCCTGGTGTCCTGGAACCAGCTCTGTAGACTGACCTTGAACTCACAGAGATCCACCTGCCCCTGCCTCCCAAGTGCTTGAATTAAAGCCATGTGCCTCCACCACGAGGCAGAGTTTGACATTCTTGAGGGAACGGAGGAAAACTGGAAGACATTTTCAAGAGGACACCTTATAATGAGAAAAAGTCTGAAGAAGAAAAAGGCGAAGCTGGAGTTCTATAGAAACATAAAAAGACTATAGAACCAGCAACCTACAAAAACCAGGTGTCAGCGGTTCCTCTAAACTGCACTTCTCTTGACCAACACAAGAGGGCACTCACGAGCTAAGAAACTGAGCTAGCAATGCACCGCTGGATCCCCAACACGGGTGCTTAAGAAAATCCAACATCAAAGGCAAACGCTAAGGGAGTAAGAAAGGGTAAATGAGACATCTCTGGTCAGTGAAAATGTTTGCAAAGAACTCATGGAAGAGAAAAACAATGGCCCCAAGGGAATTAACCTAGGGGTTCGAACACCCTCTTCAGGCATCCCTGGATACCTCACACACACGGTACACAGACACCGATACCGATAACAAAAAAGGAAGGTTGTCACAAAAAAGGGGAGTGGTCTTAGAAGTCAGAAACATTAATATCATAAGAAATCATGTAAAAAAAAAAAAACTTCCCTGCAGTAAGACAGGGGAGCTCACAGTGAAGGGACGTTGGGGTCTCCTGCCTGATAACTTGAGTTTGACGCTATAGTCCACCTGATCCGGGAGAAACTGACTTCTGAAAGTTGTCCTCTGGCCTCCACCAAGCTCTCACCCCAAAAAGTTCTTAAAAATCTAACAACAAAGGGAGTTTTTTCCATGGTTGCATCTAAAGTCTGAGAAAACCGACTCAAGACAGTCGAGTCACAATGTTAGGTCAGGGCTAGGAACATAGTCCAGTCAGTAAAGGTGCTCGATGTGCTGTATCAGGGAGGCAGGAGCGGAGGTCCAAAGGACTTGCTGTCTGTCTTCTAGCCCAGCCTAATCTGTGAGCCCCAGGTCCTAGTGAGAGACCCTCCCTCAAAAACAAGGGGGGCAGCTCCTGAGAAACAGGATTGATTTCTGCCCCCACCCCATACATGAGCACATGTTAGAATTTAAAGATAAGAACCTCAAACCAATGGATGCATCATTTATAAGAGAGAGCCAATCAGGGTGGTGTTTGACTCTTACTGACAAATTTGGAGTTGGACAACAGCAAAGCTAACTTTTCAAGGAGCTTAAGTCGTGTAGAGGCAGCAGTAACCTGTGCCCAGTGTGGGAAGGCTCTATGGATGCAGGGGCTTGACAGATCTAAGCCACATACCAAAACAGGTGCTTCCTGTTCTGCTTTCGTTCTATATTTACTCAGAAGGTTATAGTTTTGAGAAAAGACTTTCAGATGGCAGCATTCAGAAGTCTCCTAAGGTTCCTTAAACTTACAAGGCTCAGCAGGCCCTTCCCAGAGGTTCTAGAAACAATTATTATTGCTAGAGAGGAGAGATTTTTAAAGCAGCAGAATGACCTGTGAGCCACACAGGGATCACTAGCGATGCAGCTTCCGTCATTCACGTTGGGGTGAGTGCATTGGTAATGTATTATGCACGTTCTGGGAAGTAACCTCTCACTCACACTCCTGTAAGCAACCTCCACAAACTCTCTAGCTCATTAAGTTAGACTTGGGTGGAATTTTTTATTTGGTCTGACATTAGTTTACAATCTCTCCAGGAAAAGTCACAAGTCACTATGACTCTTTTCTATTTTTTCTGAGACAGGATTTCTCTGTGTAGCTCTGGCTGTCCTGGGACTCTCACTGTAGACCAGGCTGGCCTCGAACTCACAGAGATCTGCTTGCCTCTGCCTCTCAAGTGCTGGGATTAAAGGCACGCACCACCACCTCCCAGCCGCCACTAAGATGTTTAATGAATAAATAGCTCCAGTTACAAATATCTATTCACTACATTAACTTCTGTAACACAGAAATACAGGATGAGCAAGAAAAAGAGACAAGTACCCATTAAGAGAGATTGCATATGTCAAATGGAGAAAAAGATAAGCTGGCAATTTAAGTCTTATAGCCATATAATAAAACGTGCACTTGATATAGAGGATGTATATATTAGCAGTCCCAGACCATCTCTGAACACTTATCATAGTTAAGGAGGGAAAGAATCACGGAAAATTTCACAAAGTAGAAGCAGAATCATGAAAGATGCCCAGGCTGAAATCTCCATCAGCTGAGAAAGTCAAGGCTGGGAGTCAGCATGTGATACTGCAAGACTTTCTGAATATTAGAAACCTGTTAAACTAGTTCTATGTTTTGAGATGAGCTAACATTTCCAAAGGCAAAGAATTCATCTGCCATTCATCTTACAATTTATTAACTCGGGAAACTTAATCCAAGGTTATGTGGATGAGTCACTTTTGAAGAGGGAGGTACATTAGATGCATTAGGGAGGACACGTTGGGTACCTTTAAGGGAATTTGTATTGTGTCTTCTCAGAAGCATCTCAAGCAGCAGGCATGGTGGCACTTGCTTCTCAAGAACCCAGGTTTGTTTCTGAGTACCCACATTGTGGCTCAGGATAATTTGAGAGCTGATGCTCACTTCTAGCCTCCATGAGAGTGTACATGGTGTACATACACTCATGCAGGTAAACACTCATACACATTTTAAAAATGCATTTTTTTAAAAACTTACATTTGAAATAAACATTAGCAACCTTAGTCAAAAATAAATAATATAATATGTCAAAATGTAATTTTGTGAAATGCTTGGTACTTTGCTATATGGCCATTCTTCTGCTTGTGGCCATTAAGGACTTTCTAAAAACTCCATGCTGCCTTCCAAACTGACTGGACTAGTTTACAGCCTACCAGCTGTGTAAATATGTCCCGGCTGTTCCACTCCTGGGTGTTTACCCAATGGGTTCCAAGTCTACCCTTCACAGGGACACTCACACATCAATGCATTTTTCAGGACCATTCCCAACAGAAAAATTGTAGAACCAACCCAAGTGTTCATAAACAGAGTAGTGTATAATAAAACGTGGTCTATACATACAGTGGAAACATTGTGTATAAGGCATGAAGTCATATTGTTTGTGAGAAAACGGATACAACTAGAGATCATCATATTAAATGCATTCAGCTGGTCTCAGAAAGACAAATATTGTATATTTCTCCCATTTGCTCTTCTGTGTTTTATATAGATACATAAAATTACACGTGTATCTAAATCATACGTGTATCTATGGCACAAACGCAGCAGTGAAATTACCTATTGGGGCACAAGTGTTAGTGGGGTTGGGGAAGAATGAGGGCAGAGGATATGAAAAGGGATACGCATGGCATGCAAAGCAGACTTGCATAGAAACCTATAATATAAACTATTTAAAAAGAAAAAAGTACTTTGTAGTTTATCAACTCTTATGGAAAGAAAACAGAGCTTGCCCAGGAAGGAGAAACTTCTTTAACAAAGGAACAGAGGTTTTTCCAGTTCTCTCCTGTTTAGAGCTGTGGCAGTGATTTTGCACAGCACAGAATTCTTGATCCTGGATAAAGTGTACTTTTTAAATGCAGTGTGTGTGTGTGTGTGTGTGTGTGTGTGTGTGTGTGTGTGTGTGTGTCTGTGTGTGTGTGTGTCTGTGTGTCTGTGTGTGTGTGTGTCTGTGTGTGTGTGTGTGTGTGTGTGTGTGTGTGTGTGTGTCTGTATGTGTAGGCCAGAGGACTTTCTCTGGTGTCATCCCCCAGTAGTGTGATCTACCTTTCTGAGACAGTCTCACCTAGACCTGCCTTGCTCTGGACCTCAGCGCTGGAGTTACCATTGTGTACCACAATGCCTGGTATGCATATTCTGGGGATAAATCTCAGGTCCTTGTGCTTGTAAGGCAAACCCTCTAACTCAGCAACCTGCTCAGTTCCTGAGACCTACTTAAGAGAACAAAATGCCAAAAGAGTTGGTACTCTTACAAAGCATAAACACAAAATTACAACACAGTGTCACAAATAGTCCTAAATTAAACAATTAAGATTGCAGCAAGAACATACAATTTTATTACCTTTAAATCACTGGACTACATTAAATATGTCAAGATAATAAGATAGAGATAATAGCCAGGTGTGGTGGAGGCAGGTAGATTTTAATGAGTTTGAGGCCAGCCTGATCTACATAGTGAGTTGTAGGCCAGCTAAGGCTACATAATGAAACCCTGTCTCAAAGACAATATCTAAAGAAGAATAAAGTATAGGTAATAAATTAAGGCCTGGTGATTCACACCTGTAATTCTCAGCACTCAGAGGGATGGGAAGGAGGATCATGAAGAAGTAGCTGTCCAGAGCATCCTATCTATCTATCCATCTATCTGTCTGTCTGTCTATCTATCCACCCACCTACCTATCATCTATCTATCCATCCATCCACCTACCTATCCATCCATCCATATATCTATCTATCTATCCATCTATCTATCCATCCATCTATCTTCTATCTATCTATCTATCTATCTATCTATCTATCTATCTCTTTCAGAAAGGAATTTATAGAGAGGGAAGATGGCAGATTCTATGCATTCAGAACACATCCGAGTCTCCAGGAGTCTGAAAGAAAACAGGAAGTGTATAGCTACAGGGAGGGATGGGTAGCCTGGGACATCATGGGAACACAATAGTAAACAATACAGAGAGCTTGGGTGAGACTCAGAGACTTTAGATCTGTGCAGTAAACAGGCCTCTAATGAGAACACTAACCCAATAGCAGACAGTCCACGAAACAAAGGTCCCTGGTCTCCCGGACACCATCTCTCTGATCCAACACTTAATTTGCTTCTGTTTCAACCATAGCTTCAAGAAAATAAAAAGTCTTCATCAATTACAGTCTCATCAGACAGCACGATAGGGAGAGAAGAGACACTTTCTCACTGGGATATTAGCAACCAAGAAAAGAAAGGCTGTGTGTACAGTCTGGACCTCGTGACCTGTGGACAGGAGCTGCAAAGGTTCCCTATGCTTCCAGCATGTTCGCTGACACCACAATGAAAAACATTTTAAGAGTCTTCCTAGTAAATCCTCCAGCAAGAGCCTCTGAGTGTTTAAATCTCCCAAGCTCCAAACGCTACTCTTCCTCACTAACTAAGTGGCCAATCAGCCCAGGAATTGGGAGACTGGCTGTGACTTAAACACTGACTTGTAGACACCGTCTACTTAGGGAAATGGGGGCACAATCTGAGCAGGGAGGGGAATGTGCTTAGAGGTGAAAGCTGTAACCTTACCTCTGACAAGAGGATCAAGTGTGATTGTGTCTAGTCCTCAGAGCCCCAGAGACTACTGGCAGAAACACCCTGCTCAGGCTCTTTCCATGTACATAATGCCCATAATGACAGAGTGCTGATGTTGTCAGGGAAAACCCAAGTAATTGGTCCTCCATGTTGGCTAATGACAACCTAAAGTAGCTCATACACTCCCTGGTAGTTCTGTTGAAATACATGTGGGAAACTCTGGCAGGAAGTTATTCTAGCTGTCATGATAGTGCACACCTCAGCAGGGTGGTGTACAACCTGCAGCAAGGCCTTTGGGTCTAACTTGTGTGTGTCTCCTTACCAAGTAGACTTCAAAGAGATGTTGGCAGGGGGAGGGCACAGCATCCAAATCCTCTTTCTTTTCAGCAAAAGAATAATGTTGATTTTTCTCATTCTGTAGTGGTTTTATTGAATTTTCCCTTCACTGTTTTTTTTCTTTAAATTCAGTTTTTTTTAACTTTAAACATTTATTTATTTATTTATTTATTTATTTATTTATTTATTTATTTATTTATTTATTTATTTATTTATTTATATTTTGTGTACAAGTGCTCTATCTGCATGTCTGCCTGCATGTCAGAAGAGGGTACCAGATCTCCTTACAGATGGTTGTGAGCCATGAGGTGGGTGCTGGGAACCGAGCTCAGGACTTCTGGAAGAGCAGACAGTACTCTTAACTCCTGAGCATCTCTCCAGCCCTCTCCCTCACTATCATTTCTTATATCTTCAATTTATAACCTTCCCACCTTGACTCTTTATGCTTCTTTATACATCTCTATTTCTCTTCTAATCTACTTATTAATGCTTATATTTACCTGTACTAATTTTTAAACCAGCTTATCTGAGAATTACCCTCATTCCTTTCTCCTTGTTGCCTATTGGGGATGTAGCTGATGTATTCAGCTAGTTTTCTGTCACATTTAGTATGTGCCTTTTTTCTCAGTTGTCTCTATTGAGATCTACATTCTCCCCTGTGAATCGCTGTGAGGACTGAGATGTAAAATTTAAAGTAACATACATACCAAAAGATGCCCAATTGCAAGGTAAAAATAGAATAAATATGAAAGGCAAGGCAATTTGACTCTTTAAAAAGCTCATAACCCCTCAGTAATTAAATCAAAATATGTTAAAATAGTTAGGATGTGTGGTGGTTTGAATAGGTATGGTCCCCACAGACTCATGTGCTTGAACACTTGGCCTGTAGGGAGTGGCACTATTGGGAGGTGTGGCCTTGTTGGAGGAAGTGTATCACTGTGGATGCAGACATTGTATATATGCTCAAGTTACACCCAGTACACAGCTCACTTCCTATTGCCCACTGACCAAGATGTAGAGCTCTCAGCTTCTTCTCCAGCACCAAGTCTCTCTGCAGCCACCACGTTTCTTGCCATGGTGACAATGGACTAAACCTCTGAAATGTAAACCAGCCCCAATTAAAAGTTTTCTTTATAAGAGTTGCTGAGGTCATGGTGTCTCTTGACAGCAATAGACACCCTGACTAAGACAGTATGCCAAAAAAGTACTTTAAAGTCTACTGAAGAAAACTTATCTCAAAGAAGATGTACATAAACAGATGAATGGGGCAAGGGAGACAACAGGAACACCTAACTGGAAGAGAAATTCAAGAACTTGTACAAGAAATTTAGCAATAATGTTGGAACTCTATATGTATGTGAGGTTTTGGAAATGAAAAGGAAAAAAGAAAAATGAACAAATAAACAAAAATCCTCAGTAGAAAGCATCATTGATGAACAAAATTAAGTATCTGAAGGAACATTAGCGATTGGAGACTGAGAGATTATCACATTCAAAAAATTTAAAAGGTAAACAAACATGGTCAGAACTTTTAAGAACTTCAGCACACAAACAGGAGACCTCTCCTAAGAAACCATGAAAACATTTCAATACCTAGGTTCAGACAATGCAGCTTTATTTTTTTTAAATAAAGCTTTCTTTCTTTCTCTTTTATTTTATTTTAAGACATGACCTCTATTACATAGCTCTGGCTATCCTGGAATTCACAGAGATCCACCTATCTCTGCCTCCCAAATGCTGGGATTAAAGGCAAGGGCCACCATACCCAGATTCTAAATATAACTCTTAATGCAACTCTACTAACTCAGTGATTAACAGGAAATTTGACAAATTGGATTATATTAAAATGAAGTGCCTCTGCACTTCAAAGAAAATGCGAGGCTCCATCCATTCTCCTATAAATGGAGGTTCCATCCATTCTCCTATAAAGGACAACATGGCTTAGCAGGTAAGGATTCTGGTCACCAAGTCTAATCACCTAAGTTTGATACTCAAGACCTATGAGTTACCCTCTGACCTCTGGTTTCAACCCACATGTGTACACATATATAGAGAACAGGCTCACTCTTGTTTCCTATGAAGTGTAGAAACACTTTGTTTTAATGTGTTAAGCAAAAAAAGTATCCCACACTTCCTCTAATATGTGGGATTTAGGAGGGGACCCCCCCCACAAAAGCAAAGGGGACTAACTATAAGGCATGCGGAAAGGAAAAGGGGATGGGGTACTAACAGGGCATAAGAAAGGGTGGGATATGATCCAAGAGCATTGTTTCAGTGTAGAGAAAGACAACAGTGGAGACCCTTTATACAATTAAGTATAGGCTAATTAAGAAAAGAAAGTGATATTGTTTTAGAAAGAGATCATGGGAAGAAAAATATTACTGGAAATGACTGATAGATAGGCTCTCTTTTGCCACCTGATGCTTTGAGATAGAATCCACCAACAAGAGCCCTAAGACGTCAGATCAAGGATTTCAAATGCAATTGCACAGAGAGGTAGCCCAAGACTCAGACGAGCATCAGTGCTTCACCCTTGGTGCACTATCCCATGATATCAAAAATAACAGAAAAGAGGACTGGTAAAAATTATATTTTTGAAGAACTAATGACTGAAAATGTTTCCAGTTTAATAAGGATTAGAAATTCACAGATCCAGGAAACCTAATGAACTCGTTTCCCTATGTGGCTACCACTGGGCTTCATAAGTCACTGGGGTTTGGATGAAAGTCAACATACCTTCCAAGGAGCCATTAATTGTCTGACCCCACTTGGCAAAATAGACAGAGCCACCTCCTGCCCAGGGAAAGCAAATCAGCTTAAAAACTGCATCAGGCTTTTGGTACAGGCAGTTCAAAACGTTCTCATTCCTAGGAAGAAAATTCAAATATGTTTAGCATCTCATAATGATATCGGTTAAGAGTTCAGAATTAAATTAGGTGTGTTTTAATGATAATTCTCATTTACCTACATGGTGTATGTGTTCAAATACTAAGTAATTGCATTTATTTTTCTAAGAAGCAAGGCCCCAAAAGTTTTAATGTTCTACTTTTTATAGGGAGATAGATGGAACTCTTAGGGACATAGAGTGAGGAAGTGGGTATGTATGTTGTATGAGCAATAAAAGTGATGCAACTTAATTTAGACATGCTTTTTTTCACAACAGAAAATAGTTTTATTCCAACAGTTTGTAGGCCTCAGGCTCAGTGTCTCCACTACCACCGGGAGACACTTCTTAAATCATCTACAAATTTTCCACAACATAAAGTTTTGCTTCTTTTAAGTGCTTAATAAAAAATATCATTATAAACAAAATTTGAACCTGTGCATAATGTCACTAGAAATTTTATACCAAGAGTTCCAGCATTAAAAACAACTGATCTTAGGGGGGAAAAAAGTCTATTTTAAACAGCCATCCCGTATGGATATATTTGCATTGTCCGCAATTTAAACCTCCCTTGGAGAGTTTCCAAATTGATCCTTAATTTCTTACAAAGGTATATAAACCTCCTAAATGCAAAATCATAAGCCATATAATAATGGTTTTAAGTCTGTTTTATAAATAAGTGTCCCTTAAAATTCATGTTTGAAAGGCTTGGTCCACAGCTGGTGGTGTTATTGGGAGCTAGAGGAGCCTTGAGAATTGGGAACTGGAGAAGGAAGAGAGGTGACTAGGGGATTCTATTGAACGGTATCTTGGAGTCTGGCCTGCTCTTTTTCAGCCTTTTTCATCCCTTCTTTCCTCCCTTCTAAGGGATCTGTAACTAAGCACCTTCACTCTGCCATACGTTCCCTGGCATATCTACTTTTCCACAGGGCCAACATATCAGGGCTCAAGGACTACGGTTGAAAAAACCGTAACTTTGATGTGAATGAATGCTTTCTTCTGTATGCATGTGCACCATATGCATGCACTCCCCACAGAGGCCAGAACCACTAGAACTGGAGTCATAGGTTGTGAACATTATCTGGGTGCTGAGAACTGAACCTGGCTTCTTTGCAAGAGTGACAAGTACCCTTAACTGCTGAGCCACCCCTCCAGGCCAAGTCTTTTCTCCCTTAAATTTATGTTTTCACATTTCATCTTGATAAAACGTAAAAACAAACAAACAAAAACAAAAACAAAAAAAAAAGCAGATTGAGATCTTTCTCAATACTCTGTTCTTATGAAGGAATGTTTAACTTTATAATAAAATAACTGAGAACATGCATAAAGTGAGACACTTACTACATGGTCAGGGGTAAAAATTTCTTTGAGATAAAGATACTTTTTAAAGAAAAAAATTTTTTATTGAAAATTGTCAGATATTGAACCTAGGACCTTAAATATGCTGAGTGAATTCTCCACCGCTGAGCTCAATTCCCAGCCACGAAACATTTCTTGACTTATATCTGAGCATTTAAAATTAGGTCAAAGTTTTTAACCCTTTGAGAAAGACCATTTGTTCTTATAGATGTGCTCACTCTCACCAACCCCATTTGCAACAAACTCACAGAGACTAGCTGGGCCCTGGGTAGAAATTTCATGGATACACACATCTTGACAAATCCCAAAGCTGTTTGATCTAGGATTGAGAATCTTCTATGGAGCCTGCTCTCAACTCAGTTAAAACCTACAGAACAAAGGGACAATTTTCCTGATTCTAAGTTTTGGGGGCTGTAGAAGATTTTAGAAGAATTAACTGAATTTAAAATTTCTTCAAATTTTATTTATTTACTTGGCTTTATGAGACAGAGTCTTTCTATGTAGCTCTGGTTGTCCTGGAACTCACTATGTAGTCTAGGCTAGTGCAAGGGTTAAAGGCATGCATCACCATGCCCGGCTTAAAAAAAATTTTTTTAAAGTCAAGATTTCATCGAATGATTTAACTCTATATATTCTAATAGACAAAGAAAATGTGTTAGGACAAGATTAGTTACGAGTTTGAAAGCCCTGGGAGATCTTTAAAAAATAGCACTTTACTGATACAAATTAGGAACCAAACTTCTGACTCCCTAGTTTTTCAAAGTAAAACCATTATTTCTGGGTCAGCAGCAAGAACAGGGCCTGTCATCAATTGGTTTAAGTCAGTGTCAGCTCCAGAATTCACTCTGATGAGGCCCTAATACCAACAGTGCAGCTTTGACAAGCTCTGGGGAGAGAGCTCATGGCTGGTTCCCACGTGGAAGCACAGTCACCTTGGGTTCTGCCTGTGTCCCTCAGATCCAGTCTCCCCCTTCCACTTTAAAGAGAGAAACAAAGGCCACCCACAACCAAATATGCCTTTTCTTTCTTTCCCCTCTATGCTTTTTATTTGGATCATTTACAAGTTTAGAGTTGAGAGTGACCAGAGAAAGTATTCAATCCATTTGTACAGCGCAGTGGTCAAAACTGCAGAGAAAAAGAAGATTCTGATTTCCATCCTAGGTTTGAGGAAATTTAAAACCTCTTACCCTGGGACACTAGGCACACTGCCCACGTGCTTTGCGTTCTCAATGGTCCCGTAGAGGGAGGGCTACACTGAGGCTTCCTCACTAGTTAACTCTGAAAACAGAAGTACAGTACTAGAAGTCTTGCTCACAGACCTAGGCACTCCTGATCTATTAGGTCTTTCTTAACAGTAGACACAAGTGAGGCTTAAGGACATTGGGTTGCCAAACTGGTTAGTGGTAAGTCGGAATCAGGGCAAGGATCCTGCGCGTGTCTGTTGCCCTACTCATAAGAATAGCTCTTTGTCTATGGACTCTTTCTACATAGTCTCAGCACCCACGTCATTAAGTGGCAGGACACGGGGGACATATCCGAGAAGCTTTGAGTTGGAGTCGAGACAAGAATGGGTTTTCCAAGTTAGTGTGTTCTTCCAAACCCCACAAGTATTGCCAAGAAATGCAATTTAGCTTAAAAAATGCCACCAAGGGGTCGGGAAGATGGCCCAGTGGGTAAAGGCATCTGAAGTCAAGCCTAATGGCTTGAGTTTGATCCTTGGGACCCACATGACAGACAGAGAAAACCAACTTTTGTAAGTTACCCTCTGACCTCCACATATTTGTATTGTCACACACAATAATCAATCCGCTGATTAATTATATGTGAATTCTTAAAGCCCCCAAATAGTATTTTATATACAAGTAATAGGTACCATCTTGCACTAAAGGCATTGAGCAACAAACTCAATTTAAATGAGGAACTTCTCTAACTCTGACAAGGCAATCTGACTAAGTCAGGATGCTGGAGCATGAAAGGTGGGGTCAAGGAAGCCAAGAGTTCCCAGAAGTTGCCTACCTGGTTCTCTTGGCACAGTCTGGTGTCTCCATGCTGTGAGTTGACTAGAAATTGTTGCTATTGGCAATATTCCGTGTCCTTGTTGAATTCAACTCACCCCTGAGCACAAAAATCTCCAGTGAGCTTTCCGTGCACAGAGTAACTGGATTTCTTATAAACACCTTCACTGTGGTGGTCATTCCAAAACCTGCTTTAAAGAACAGTAAAGCAGAGGAGGGGATCGGGAGGGAAGGGAGTAAAGGAAGAAATAGAGGAAGAAATGTATGAAGAGGAAGAGGAAGGATGGAAGGGAAAACAGGTTAGAAGCAACACAGCATATGGCAGCCTGGGTTAGCAGCCTCCGTTTGTAAACGGCCATCACTGTGCACGTTAACAAGATTTCCGGTAATGTCCATGAAAGCAGAAATGCATCCTTCGTAACAGGTCGCAGCTAAACAGTGCCCCGGGGTCAGTAGGGGAAAAAAAAAAAAAAAGATTGACTCCTTGGGTCTATTAGATAACTAAAGTAAGATTAGAAAACAAAACAACAGCCAGATGGTGATTGTGCTTTTAATCCCAGCACCTTGCGGGGGGGGGGGGGGGGGGGGGCAGAGACAGGTAATCTCTGTTCTCTGTGAGTTTGAGGCCAGCCTGATCTACAGTGAGTTCCAGAACAGCCAAAGCTACAGTGAAACCCAGTCTCTAAAAACAACACAAAGCAAACAAAACCCACAACAGAAAACCTGGCACCTCCACCTTCTCGTTGTGTCTCCCTCCTTTACTCTGGGTCCTCCTCCCCCTACCTGTCTGCATAAATATTTAACTGTCTTAACCATTCAGAGAATCTATTTACAACCTGCAGCTAACAAAGCCACTTTATTTTACTTCAAGGCTGAAGACAGTAAAGTGTCATTGTTTGAAACCAACAGTGGATATCAAAACCAGTAAAGCCTCACAAGGCAAGATGCTGGCCAATCCAGGGGGACTAATGTCAGTGACTACTCCTGAAAACCGATGGAGCTATGCCAAGGGAACCAGCTGGCACTGCTCATCCCAACGCAGTGATTGGCAGCTTCTTGGAACTGTCTGGAAGAACCGGCATGGAGACAATGAACAAGCAGACCACTTTCTCCAGAACTCGCCTGTATGTCCCCTGCCCCAGCCTCTCCTTTGTTTAAATGTCACACTCTATCTGCACCCTGAGGGTGAGTATGGGGTCACTGGACCCCTTTAGTCCACATGAGTGCGATCCGCCTCCTCTGCCTTTCAGGTCCACTCAATTTTCACCGCCACTGTCATTGGAATACTAAGATTGATGGTACAGCCTAACCTATCTGGGCTGCTGAAACCTAGGTATTAATTACCCTTGAAGACACCGGTAACCCTAGCGAAATCAGACTCCAGTAATGCCAGCATAACAAACTTCTAATCTTGTAAGCTTCTAGCATTCTGTAAAGAAAATAAAAAAACTACTATAGCTCATAAATGTTTAAATAACAAATAATTTATAAGGATTTTAAAGAAACTTACCACCTAGAAGTCCCCTGAATTCCTGGCAGTCATGTTAAGACTATGGTTTAATTCACAGCCTCAGTGATGAATCTCAGGAATGTTGAGGCAAGCTGAGTGAGGCTCAACCTTTAGTTACGCTCCTTACAGTAGTGAGGACTGTACTAGGAGAGACAGAGAGCCTGCTCGGGGTGAGGAGCTAGCCTTTTATCTGTAGTAACTCAGTCTTCCTAAACCTCAGATGACTCACCTTGATAATTTACTGGGCTTGTCAATAACTCTGTGAGGAAATTTTTGCTCCTTAGATAACAACATGCAACTTGGCATGGTAGTGCGTGCCTGCAATCCCAGAACACAGAAAGCTGAAGCACAGTGATTGGGAGTGTGAGTTTAGCCCGAAGTAGAAGGAAAGATTACCTCAGAATAAAAGTAAAAGCCCAAACCAAGGAGTCTGGTCAGTTATATATTTGAGGAGATTAAGCATTACTCAGGGCTCAAATTTATTGTTCAACAAATATTTTTTAAAAGTCAAGAGCACCTGGATCATTTCTCAATAGCGTCAGCATCCAAAGGCAGAGCTATAAGGATTCTCTTTAAGGGAAACCACAGGAAACATTTGTTTGCCACGGCAGCAGGGGAATGTAGGTGAATGGATTATATGCGAGAAACAAGAGCTCAAATTTTACCAGGACTGATAGGTGACATCAGGTGAAAAGCAAAACATGCCCAGCAGAGTCTGAGAAAGATAGACAATAAGGAAATCTATTTACAGCCTGGAGAGATGGCTCAGTGTTTAAGAGCACTAGCTGCTCTTCCAGAGGTCCTGAGTTCAAGTCCCAGTAACCATACGATGACTCACAACCATCTATAATGAGATACGGTGCCCTCTTCTGGCCTGCAGACAGACGCACAGAACACTGTATACCAAATAAATAAATAAATCTTAAAAAAGAAATCTGCTTATATTTGTGCAGCGATAAAACTAAGATGAAAACAAAAAACCAATAACATAACAACAGAGGCAAAGAAAGCAGAGTAGGGGAGGATGTGGACACAGGATACAGATGTTGTCTCTGAAGAGCATGCTGTGAAACTAGGCAGAAGGCAACTAGTTACTCCAAGTAATTATGTTTATGACTCAAGATGGCTACAAACATGTCAAGATGAATCCTTGTAATATCTTGGTAAGTGTGTAGTAAGCATGTAGTGTTGATATTGGCTGATATGATGGTACACTGTGGGTTTCTGGAAGGCTTCTAGGTTCTTGAATTCCAGAATTAAAAGAATGTGTAGAGATACACGGTTACAGCGGAAACAAGGACAGTTCATTGAGGAACTAGGCAATAGCAAGGAGAGTAGAGTTAGCAAGTCAAGATGTCCCCATTATACAAAGAACTAGGGCTTTAAGGCCACCTCAGCATAAATTTTTGGCTCATTTGTACAGCATGCATTTTGTTCGGTGTAAGCTCTCTTACAAGGAAGAGCTCTACATACAGTTTCATGAATCAAATATGGCTTGTTAGCATCCTAAGTCTACATCATGACTGCACAGTTGGCCTCACTCATCACTTCTACATAGTGAATCTGTCTTCCTATGCCTGCCTTAAATACCTTCTTTGCCCAGTTGTTTCACATCCAGGTTAAGATTAAAGGTGTGGGCTACTACTATTGGCTAGTTAGCCTTGAACTCACAGAAACACAGAAAGATCTCTGTCTCTGGAGTTATGGGATTAAATGCATAGGTCACCACTTTTTCCCTGTTCTGGGATTAAAGGTGTGAGTTACCACTTTCTGACTCTCCTGGATTGAATGTGAGTGAATCTCTTCTCTGATATTCCAGACTGTTTTTATTAAATATATAACATATCACCACAATAAGCCCATAAGTTAGGCTGAATTGTCTACTATTGAGCAAGGACCCAATGAAAACGCCATTCAAGAGGAATGCAAAGAAAAATTCCAGAAGCACACATATTTGATATCAGGGTTCTTAGGAGGAGTAACCACCCAGAAAAGATTAGCTTATCACTCAATCTTCCCTAGAGATTAGAAGAAAAATCACAAAAGATTACAGGTACTCAGGATTTTCATCAATGACCTCATAAAGGTTGACTTCTGATGTCAGTGGTTGAGATCAGAAGGAAGATAGGCAAGCCTGATAGGCTCTTACACTTGATGGTTTCTTGAAAGCTGTCTCCGGGATTGGCAGAAGGCTTAGACATCATGGTGAAAGCCTCCACTGACATATAAGAACAAAGGAACTCATAAACAGCTGCTGTCCTCCAAAACATATGTGCTTTAGACATTTTAACTGCTGTCCAGGAAGAACTTGTTTGGCACTCCAGGAGAATTTTGCTTCTGAGGTAATAGACCAGGACAAGTCGTGTGTGTGTGTGTGTGTGTGTGTGTGTGTGTGTGTGTGTGTGTGTGTGTGTGTGTGTGTGTGTGTGTGAGAGGGGTAAAACAGAATAGGCCTCTTATCTCTAAAAACAAGTACCTCAAGCTTCCTTGGGATGAGAATTCTGGTTGTCATGGTTATTCCCATTCTCAATCCTCTTACTACTTATGGTACCCACACTCCAATCTGTTTGTTAATGATGTCTTCTATTATCCATCTAGGCTATACAATTATAGATGAGGATGACTCGTGTATCAGTCCCTATCTTCTGCTACCAATCTCCTTTTCAAAACAGGGCCCATGGATCATCTAGACAGGCAACAAGCCTATGGCCACAAAAGATGTCATTGTGTGACTTCTTAAAGATTTTAGGGTTTCGGTTCCAGAGAGTAAAGGTAAGACAGAAAACAGACATGAGATAAGCTAGCAGGAAACTAACCATGAGATCAGTTATAAGACACTTAGTGTCAAAAGATGGTAAGCCATCTCCAGGGAGCAAAGAGGGAGACAAAAACTTCAGGAAGTGTACATGATAGTTTCAGTTGCAAAGAGAAATAATCTTTGTTTTATTTAAAAAAAAAAAAAAGAAATTTCTAGGATCTTTCCATCTATTGTAGCTTTTTCAATTTACTGGAATTAAGTTTTTTTTTTTTTTTTTTTTTTTTTTTAGAGTATTGCTTAATATGTTGTTTAGCAGAGAGATTTCAAAAGAGCACACCATCCAAGCTATGGCACGGTTATAAATTACTGCTCTTAGAGCTACAGTGAGACAGTGCAGAAGATATGACAAATAGGCTCCTTAGTAAGGAAAAGACGGTGAGTGTAAAGTTGCAGGCAAGGGAGGTTCTGAGAAAACAGCTGTACTGTTAATGAGCTTGGTAGCATTATGGAGAGATTTTATACTCTATAACAGGACCATATTCAAAGGCATCCTCGTGATAAAATCCTACCCACCAAAAACTCTAGTTTACACCAACACACATTCATTTGGGAGGGGAGATCTTGCACTGAGTGTGTGCAACCACAGGCTCCCTACTCAAAAATGACTATTAAAAGTGTTTCCAAGGTAATTCTCCAGGGCACACAGAACTCTGCAGCTGTAGTCCAAGGGACTGGAGTACATCCTGACTGGCAATATAATTTGGCAACATCATCCACATGATACTGTTTTCTCAGGTATAGGGAAATGAAAGAGTGGCGGGTCCTGGAGGCTTGCCTGAATATCTTAGAATGTAGCTGAGGCTAGTCAATATATGGCAGGGTTGAATCCCTGTAACAAGGTCCAAAAGGGTCATCATACGAAGTGGTGAAGGTGTGATGTTAGCTACAGTGGACATCTCAGGATTTGGGAGACTCTAGGACTGTAGGATGTCCACTCATGAAAGCTGCAGGCATGAAGTCAGTGACAAAGAGTCACATGTGCTATAAATGGGTCTGCACAGAGATGAGAAAGCCCAGATGATTCCAACACAAGTCCCGAATGCCGGATATAGAGCTTCATGAATTTTTCCTTGCTCTGCTGGGTTTCAGTATTTCTTTGGTTTGATCTTTCCTTGACATTTTTCTATTCCTTCCTTCTGGAATAGGAATGCTTATTGTGTCCTTGTATAGTGGACGTATATAACCTGGGTTTTCATTTTAGAGGATCACAGCTGCAACTCTCAGAAGAGACTTTGGATTTTTGAACCATTTGGTGACTATTGAAAGACTGGAGTGACTTTTGAAATTTGGCTGAATATAGCTTTGCATTGTGAGATAGCTATGAACCTATGGATGTCAAGTTGACAGGGGTGGATTTATGATGTCTGATCCCATCAGTTTGACGGGATTAAGAATTACCTAGGAGATACAATTCTGACAGTATCTGTAAGAACATTTTCAGGAAGGTTTAAGTGAGTATTATGATAAGTCCTAAATATGGGAGGCACTATTCCATGAGGTGGGATACTAGACTGAATAAAAAAGAGAAATCACACTCGGTACTAGAGCTCATTTCTCTGTTTCTGACTCAGACATCACATAACAGCTGCCTCACACCCCTGAAGCCATCCATGCCTTTTCTGCCAAGGTATTCTCAAACTATGAGTCTTTTCTTCTTTACATCAGTTGATTCTTTCCCCAGCACTTTATCAAAACAGTGATAAAGTAATTGACATGGGTTCCAATTCATGACTGATGCATGAATTCTGGTTGTTATTAAATGAAACTCAGAGCGAGATATTGGGAAAAAGCTGGAATATCATAGAGAAACAGAACACAGCCAAATCTCATCTCACCCAGCTGTCTTCCAGCTTCCTCAGCCTCGCTCCTCCTGGCTTCCACTGCCTGCTCTGTCTTTCTGTGCCTGCCTTAAATACCTTCTTAGCCCAGTTGTTTCATATCTGGATTAAGATTAAAGATGTGAGCTACTACTATTTGATAGTTAGCCTTAAACTCACAGAAACACAGAAAGATCTCTTGTCTCTGGAGTTATGGGATTGGAAGTGTAGGTCACCACTCAGTCTTTCCCATGCTGGGATTAAAGGCCTGGGTTACCACTCTCTGACCCTCCTGGCTTGACTGTGGGTGGATCTGTTCTATGATCATTCCAGACTGATTTTTATTAAATACACAATGTCACCACATATTCCCTTTTGTGTAAAAAATAAAAAAGGTTATTACTAACTTAAGAAAACCATTTAAAATAGGTACAATAATTATATACACTATATACAAACAATAGTTACATGAATAATGTCCAGTCCATTAACAATTGACAAATTCAAAAAAGATCATTATTTATCCTATTTTGGTGAGTCCAAAGGATTGAACCTAATTCACTTTATAACTTGTATTACTAAATGAAAACTATCTTTTGATGTCTCTCAAATGATGTGGGAATGTCTTTCTGTGTACTGTGAATATCAATCTTTAAATAAAGGAGCTGTTTTGGCCCTTGGTAAGTACCGTAGAAAAAGTAGGTGGGTAATCAGAATAGATAGGAAAAGAAAGGCAGAATCAAAGACAGATGGAGCCAGATGCCCAAAGGAGCAACATGTAAGAAACACAGGTGAGCCACAGGCCATGTGGCAGGATAGATTAATGGAAATGGGTTGAGTTAAGATAGAGAACTAGCCAGAAATGTGCCTAAGCCATAGGCCAAACAGCATGAACTTAATATAAGCATCTGAGTCGTTTTGGGGGGCGTAAGCAGTGGCAGGCAAGCAAGATGCTCTAGGGACTACAGGTCTGTGGGTCTGGTCTTCTGGCTAGACGGGGCAGGAAACCTCATTGTAACACTCAAACATATACACTTTAACCTCTGAGTTTCCTTTTTAAAACTGTCAATAGAAAGCTATAACTATCTCATCTTCAACTCTTTCAGAGACCCAAGAAGAAAATATTAACTAAGTAAAAAGCATGGGCAAGCAAGCGACTTTCAAAAAATGTAAGAAATGAAAGAGCTGACTGTCTGGACAGTCACCCAAGATTCTTCTGTACCGTTGAAGCATCCATCTTTGGCCTACAGACTTAGCATGTCTGAAAGACCTCTCTGTAAAGCAGGATATTCTCAAAGACCTTCTTAACTTATCTTGGCAAGGCTCTGCAATTCTTTTTTGTGTGTGTCTCCTGCTTGCCCATTTTGAACATAACATTGTCAGCAGTCAAGGCAAGAGTACTTTCTTGCCCAGTGGCTAGCTTTTGTCACAAAATGGTCAACTCCATATAGAGGAGTTTCTGATGTTCACAATCTTCTCTGAGGTAGATTGGTGCTGCCAGAAGCAGATGTCCCATTGTCATAAAAATAATAAGAACTTATGTCATTAAAATATCTTAAATGCCATAGTCTTTACCTTGAACAAACATACACACACATATATATACAGTAACAAAATTAATCTCAACTTTATATCAATATACATAATTTTTATACAATATACAAAAAAATCCAATCCAATGTAAAATATTTAAAGCTAGTAATTTCCTTTTAAAAGTAGATTCAGTAATCTACTCTTATATCCTATCATATGTGTATTCCCTTTTCTCTTTCTTTTTAAAAACAAGAACTCTGAATCTAATCTCTTGTTTAGCTTCTTTGTAACCATAACAAATAATTTTTAACCAATTACCCTAAACAATGACAATCGTCCATAACCCACCGAAAGACCAAAAACCATCCACATCATGGTAATGTGGGTGCCATGCTCTTAAATTTACTTCCTGCTGTCTGGGGCGTGACGGCATTTTTAGGGGATCCTGAAAAGAAAAGTTTTGTTAATTGTCAAGTCCTGAAATAAGTAGCTGTGCCATTTGTTGTCCAGTCTCTGCACAACAGGAAAGTGCATGATTTGTCTCGAGTCCTGGCTAGAGTGGTCTGTGAAGCTGGTTCATCTCAGCGAGCTACCTTGAAATTGTCCTGAGCAGTTTGTAGTCCAAATCTGATCTTTGGATGGTGTTTGTCTAGCAGTCAGTCTAGCAGCTTTGTTATAGTCAATGTGAATTCATCGTTGTGGGGCCCATCTTCCTTTTGGAGACTTCAAGTTTGTAAGTTTAGGCATTGTCATGGTTTATTGCAGAAAACTGGTAAGAGACTAAAACTCAACACAATGTACAGGAAGCTAAATAAAGTCTTTTTCTATAATTAATTAGTACTCTATATGAACATCAATATCATGACAAAAAGTTTAAATATATATACATAATCTTATAAATTTTAATATAAGCATTTATTCAGCATAGGATTAATAAAAATAAAATAGTCCCTTATTTTTAGTTATTCTTCTATTCCATATCAGGTGGCTCTTCTGATATGATACACAGATTTTGCACTTTAACAAGTGTGCTTGGGTTTAGAGAAGGAGAGAGCCACACTCCAACTCTTTCAATTATAATTAAACTGGGACTTAAACTTCTCTTACAAATAAAGACATAATGAGGTT
This sequence comes from Phyllotis vaccarum, assembly GCA_033318265.1. Classification (NCBI taxonomy): domain Eukaryota; kingdom Metazoa; phylum Chordata; class Mammalia; order Rodentia; family Cricetidae; genus Phyllotis; species Phyllotis vaccarum. The sequence goes on along the minus strand of JARWLC010000003.1, from coordinate 70,766,075 downwards.
AAACAATGAGATTTTACCCTGTAGAGTATACTGGTACCAATAACTCTGATATTCCTTTGCTTGTAAATTTTTCTGGATACCCTCCCTTTTGCGTTAGACATCTAGATGTCCAAGGTCTTTTAACTTCTTGAAGATGGGTATTCCCAGTTTTCTGTAAAGACAGAAACAAAAACACCCTTTGTCTTTTCTTATAACTTAAAGAATTGTAATATGAGTGGATGAGCCATCAATTCTTATTTTCATGAAGTTTCTCTGGCTCAGATTGAGTCTTTATTAATTTTGATGCTATCCACAGCTTTTCTTCACCTGCAGAAATAAAAGCAAAACCCAATCTCCAACATAGCACATATCTTGGCTTTAATTCTGAGGTCAGTACTACATCTTGAAGTAGACAGGTTGATTTATCATAGTCATTCTTTTTTATAGTCCAATGCCTTTCAGCAGCTGTTGTTCCTTTCTCATTAGAATTGAGAAAATTCAAAATTAATAAAGCATTATATATTCTTTTTCTAGGGGTCTTTGTTATTTCTTTCTGTTTATTTAACATATCCTTTAGAGTTCGATTTGATCTATCTATGACTGCTTGCCCTGTTGGATTGTGTGGTATACTTGTACTATGCTTCATATTATAATTAGAAAAAAATTGTTTCATTTTACTAGAGACATATGCCAGAGCATTGTCAGTCTTAATTTGTACAAGTATTCACATGATGGTCATAACTTCTAGTAAATGTGTGACTACAGAATCAGCCTTTTCTGAACTCAAAGCAGTTGCCCATTGAAATCCTGAAAACATACCTATTGTATGATGTTCATATCTTAATTTTCCAAATTCTGCAAAATGAAACACATCCATCTACCAGATTTCATTTCTGTGTATATCTTTAGGATTACTTCCTGCTGGCAAAGGAGTTTGGTTATAGAAGGAACAGGTGGGACTTTTTTTACAATTTCTTTGGCTTGTTGCCAAGTAAAAGAGAAATCTTTTTAACCCTTTGCTATTAATATGATTTTTTTTATGAAACTCTGAGGCCTCTAACACATTCTCTATTAACAATTCACCAATTTCATCCTTACCTAGTTCTAAAGGACCTGGCAGACCTATATGGGATCAAATGTATGTTATATAGAAGGGGATATCCAGCATAAATCCAGAGTATGTTCATCGTATAATGTTTGTTTTTGTAATCAGCATAATAGCCTTCCCTGAGCAGTTGTTCTTGGGAGACTTCTATGCCTCTGCTTCTTTGTTCTATTGTTTTAGCCTTCATCTTCTACCATGTTTTCCACTGTAAAGGTGGATCAGCCTCCAAAACAGCAGTAACCATATGTAACCAATCCTTAGGAGTGATCTGGTTACATGATGACCAGCTATTTAGCATCTGTTTTACAAATGTTGAGTGCATACCATATGTCACAATTGATTCCTTTAGTCTTCTTAATTATAACATTTGTCCTGGAGCCCAACTAACTTATGTACAATTTTTTTTTATTATTTTGTGATTTCTTTAAGGTTACTGAATATATTAATGTTGGCTGTTTGATAATCTTAGGCTGTTTTGTGTAATCTTAGAAGGCATTGCTGAGATCTGTTCCTTATATTCCTTTTCTAGCTTGGATATTTTTGTGTTCTCTCTTAACAGGCTTATCTAAGACTTTCTTCTTGGTATTCACATTAATTGACTTTTAAAATGATAAAACACAGATCAAACAAAATATTCATAATAAACAATATGATAAACATTATGATAATCCCATCTTCTTTATTTATCTTTTCCTTTACTGGTTCCAATATCAAATCGTCTAGAGTAAGATCATAGAAAGACCAAAGACCTTCCATTGCCTTAAACAAATTCCCCCTTTTAAAAAAAAAAATCTGATTTACTCACCAAACTTGTTATCAGTGTCAACTCAGAGATGACTGTGAATTGGGGCAGCTACCTAGTGTGATAGCAGCCCAAGGAGGGGTCCAAAAAGAAAAAAGAAACAACCCACCAGGAGAAAGAGGCCACTGTCTGAAAAACTTAACCAGATGAAAGTGAAATGGAAACACGTGTGGCTGGTCTGTCTAAGACTGGAATTTAACTCAAAACAGAAAGCCTAGTTCACTGGTAATTACTCCTCTGGCCATGTGTTGCTCTGGCCAGCAAGTGCCTTTTTCTAGGAATGTGCCCCAAAGTTAGACACCAAGTGTTGCACAAATTCTGGTTATATTAAATGAAACTCAGAGTCAGATATCAGGGGGGAAAGCTGAAATATCAGAGACAGGAAATGAACCACAGTCAAATCTCACCCAGCCAGCTTCTCAGGGTAAAAGCTATCTTCCACTCCCTCAGCCTGGCTCCTCATCACTTCTACTGAATAGTTCTATGTCTTCCTATGCTTACCGTAAGTGTCTTCTTTACCTAGTTTTTTCACTTCCAGATTCAACTCTGCATCATAATCCTAGAGTTAGGATTAAAGATGTGAGCTACTACAGTTTGGTTGTTAGGCCTTGAACTCACAGAATCACAGAAAGATTTCTGTCTCTGGAGTTATGGGATTAAAGGTGTGGGTCACCACTCTGTCTTTCCCCTGCTGGAATTAAAGGTATGAGTTACCACTCTCTGAGCCCCCTGGCTTGACTGTGGGTGGATCTGTTCTCTGGTATTCCAGACTGGTTTGTATTAAATATATAGCATATCACCACACATGACACAGTATTTAACATCTTTGGCCAGTACAGAAATATAAATCAAAGTTATCCTTATTTAGGTTTATGCCATCCCACTCAGAGTGGTTGACACAAAGAAATAACTAACAAATCTGGTGAGGAAAATGAGAAAAAGGAATCCTATGTGCTCTTGGTGGAAATGTAAGAGCACAGACATTATTGAGGCCCCTCAGAAATTAAAAATGAGATCTTTGTATGATTATCCACATAACTTGTGGGTACACAGCTGGAGGAATAAAAAAGTCAGAGATACCTCGTTTGTCATGGCACTATTCATGATAGTCAATTTATGGAATTATCCTAAGTGTTCATTAATGAAAAGTAGTACTACATATACACACAACACACACACACACACACACACACACACACACACACACACACACACACACACACACGCACAGTGGTGCTTTACTTAACCATAAAATAAATCAGGTTTATTATAGAAACAATGATTACAGCTGGAGCTCACCATGTTCAGTGAGATAAGTCAGCTAAAAAAGACTTGTATTACACTTATTTTCTTTTGTGTGGGATCGAGGGAACGCAGTACACGAAATTAAAAGGAGAGAAGGGTGAAGAAGGAAACATAAGGAGTAACTGGGGAGCTGGATATAGTCAACACATATATTATACATGTATGATTCTGTCATGATGAAACACCTTAGTTTATAATATTAATATGCACTAATTTTAAAATAAACTATATACAAATCTCAAAAACTAGTGAGAAGAATCCAGGAACTGAGGAATGTCCTTCCTCATTAGAATTCTCACTTAGCAGTACAAGTCCCTGGATTTTATACTCAGAGATGAGAGTTGGGGAACGAGAAACCATCGAGACGTCAGTAATAAACAGATACAAAGTGGAAACAGGTCTGATTTTGTAAGCTTGCTTTGTAAAACTGGAACAGGAAAACAATATAAAAATAATATACTGGGGATAGAGAGATGGCTCAGAGGCTAAGAGCACTGGATGTTCTTCCAAAGGTCCTGAGTAAAATTCTCCGCACCCATGTGGTTGCTCACAACCATCTACAATGAGATCTGGTGCCATTTTCTGTTATTCAGACATACACACAGACAGAAAACTGTATACAAAGTAAATAAATCTTAAAAAATAATGTACTGACAAATATCACATCAATTACCATCATTTACTGTGAAAACTTTAAAGCAAAGGAACTCCATGATTACCCTACTGAAGTTGACCTGTGAGACCAGATGGAATGATGCACATCTGCATCTCATCTTCAGTGGAGAATCTCAATTTCAAGGCCAGCCTGGAGAGAGAGAGAGAGAGAGAGAGAGAGAGAGAGAGAGAGAGAGAGAGAGAGAGAGAGAGAGAGAGAGAGAGAGAGAGGGAGAGAGAGAGGAGAGAGAGAGGAGAGAGAGAGAGAGGAGAGGGAGAGAGAGAGGAGAGAGAGAGGAGAGGGAGGAGAGAGAGAGAGAGGGAGGAGAGAGAGAGGAGAGAGAGAGAGGAGAGAGAGAGGGAGAGAGGAGAGAGAGAGGGAGAGAGAGAGAGAGGGAGAGAGGAGAGAGAGAGAGGAGAGAGAGAGGAGAGGGAGAGAGAGAGGGAGAGAGAGAGGAGAGAGAGGAGAGAGAGAGAGAGAGAGAGAGAGAGAGAGAGAGCACATTAAGAAAAGGAACACGATGTACACCCACAGCATCAGTATGGGCTAATCAAGAGAAAAGAGGTCTCACACCTTAAGGGATTTAGCACAAACTTTATCCATAAATTTGGGGCTTTTGAAGTCAAACTACTTAAAGGATATAATTTAAAATCATGTTCAAATATTAAAAAATAAAGGTCCAAGAATAACTTAAAAAGTAAGCGTAGACTATACAAGCGGGTTTGCTCATTTCTCTCACCGTAAATAATGTCAATAAAACTGTCAGGTCATCTTAACAAGTACATCATTCAGGCTTTGGGATGTGAGGAGTGGCCATAAAGTTAAGATCAAAGGTCATACATATTCTGCTAGTTTGATTTTTTAAGCTATTGACACTCCCATATGTGTGTGCAGTGTGTTTTTGTCATTTTATGCCCCCATTAGCCTCCCATCCCCACTGAATCCCTCGTCTCAATAACACACCTCACACTTTCATGTTCTTTCTTTTTGTTTAGGGCTTGTGGTGCTATATTGTATATTTAATAAAATCAGCCTGGAATACCAGAGAACAGAGTCACCCACAGTCAATCCTTGGAGGTCAGAGAGTAGTGAACCACACCCTTAATCCCATCACTCAGGAGACAGAGATCTTTCTGTATTTCTGTGAGTTCAAGGTCTAACAGCCAAGCAATACTAGCTTACACCTTTATTCCTAATCCTAGAATTATGATATAGAGTTGAACCCAGAAGTGAAACAGTTATGCAGGGAAGATATTTAAAACAAGAGGAGGAGGAGATTCGGGCATTCTGTAGAATCGACCTGATCTTCAGGGTAAGGTCTCAGAGCTCAAGCTTGTAATGGAAATAGACAGCAAGTTTTTATGGGAAGGATAGAAGGAAGGGAGGGAGATGGAGAGAGGGTGGAAGGGATTAAAGGAAGGAAGGAAGGACAAAGAAATTGTCATGAGGTACATGCTATAAACAGATAAAACCTCAGGATGTGAGAGAGGACTCTTGAAGACAGCATTTGTCCTGTTCGGCCTGAGAAGTTGGCTGGGTGAGAATTGACTGTGGGTGATTCTGTTCTCTGATATTCCAGGCTGATTTTATTAAATATACAATATATTACCACAAGGGTTTGTGTGTGTGTGTGTGTGTGTGTGAGAGAGAGAGAGAGAGAGAGAGAGAGAGAGAGAGAGAGAGAGAGAGAGAGAGAGAGAGAGAGACTGAATTTAATGAAAGTTACAAGGTAAAGCATGGGTGGGAGATTATTTACTCGAGTATAGGCAATTTAGTTTGTGTGTGTGTGTATGTGTGTGTGAACATGATGTGTGTGTGAGGGCTATGAAGTCAGTTTTTTCTGCTGATCTTTACACAAGTCCCAGGGATAGAACTCAGGTCAGTAGGCTTGCACAACAAGCCTATTTACGAGTTGAACTGCCTTGCTAAGCCCATTTAACATTTTTATCATCCTTAATCATCTTTAGAAAAAATGAGCATTGTCCCTAGATAGGAAATCTATGCTGATCTTATCAGTTGTGTTGAAATTTTTTTTTTAAAGTACCGAGCATTGAAAGTAAGGCCTTGTGTACTCTGGCCAAAGTCCCACCACTGCCTACACTCACAAGTGTTGAGTCTCTGGTTCTCAGCCGGCTTGGGGTGTAACCAGATTCTAGAGAAAGGGTAATGTTTTCCTTTTCATGTTCTCCAAAGTTTTCTCTTTTCCTAATATTTTTTCTTTGAGGGAGACTAGAGGGCTGAGTTCAGAGTTGTCAGTACCACTGGAAACACAGGCTTCATCTTTTACTACTCACTGGTCAGGCTTCTAGAGCTTCTGGAGTAAGAAATAGGACATATGTATAGGTATGAGCCTGAAAAATGGCAGGTTGGGAGGTCAGAGGCCAAACAAGAATAAGAATTGAGAGTGTTCTGTGAGGCAGAGATACCATGGGAAAGCATATCTAGAGACTAGAAAATGACAAGTAGGACCTGATCTTCATGGTAAGGTCTCAGGGCTCGAAATTGTAATGGGAAGGATAGAAGGAAGGGAGGAAGGGAAAAGGAGGGAGGGAGGAAGGAAGGAAGGTCAGACAAAGAAATTGTCATGAGGCACATGCTATAAACAGATAAAAACTCAGGTTTTGAGAATTGTATGTGAGATCCCTCTAAATATTGATCAAAGGATGGCGCCTTATGAAGCTTTTGGGGCCTAAGTGTTGATTAAAATGAGTTGAAGACAGCATACAAACAACACATAAAACACTGCAGACAGTTTCTCAAGAGCTAAGGAGTAATGGTGCTAATCATAGCACACTAAAGTACACTCTTCTTACAACTCAGTGTACACGGAGCTCTAAGGTTGTGTGTTGGCGCTGCAGAGGCACGGGGGCTCTCACTTTAGGCCTTGTCTCCCACACTGACTGACTGTCTAGTACCTGCTCTTGGCCATCTCTGCAATGACTCTCCTTCTTCCTAGACAAAGTACACACAGGCCTTGTTTTAAGCCATTTTTAAAATTCATTCAGGCTGAGTAATTTATAAAGAATAGAGAGCCTTATTTAGCTCACGGGCCCGGAAAAGATTCTTTCTTCACCATCATAATATGGCAGAATGTAGCCAGACAGGGTAATCACAGTCATCTCAGGTTTCTCCTGGAGACTACTAGTGTCAATGATATCAAAAAGTCCTTACTGTGAAAACGATCCATTTGTGAATTTAGGGATTCAGTTTTGTTCAAACCTGAGGTAAGGGCCTTGACTTTGCACTCTGCAATAAAAGACCATGGTGGGAAAGTTGGTTCATTATTTCAAAAACCACCTATGAAATTATTCTTATGGAGACAGAAGAAAATTCAGTTTTTAAAAATGGGTTGCCATTAATCAAGTTGCTGAAGTTTATCGCGTGCATTTAGGACAATTGTTTTTGTCGGCCACTGAATTATTAATGGTCATAGGACGTCCGTTTGCCTACATTTTCCTACATTCCTCCTCACATTCCTCCTCAGTGACTTTCAACACACCTTTCCCTTACTCATATCTCCTCTGTCTTTCTAGTTGCCCAAGACTCTGACAATGCTTTTCCTAATCCATTTGCCAAAGGGCCTAGCCTTTGGCTTCTGTCTTGCCAACACAGAGGACAAACTCTGCTATATTTGTTGCTAGGCCAAAGTTATGTTAAAGATATAAAGATCAGTATGTCCAATGATGAAGCCACTTGGTTCAATGCCCTCTTGCCCCAAACGTGGAAGCTGTGAATCAAGGTGCTACTGTCAATGCAGGATTTCTCTTGCCTTTTTTAGACACTGTTGCCTGTGGGGAGCTCATGGAAAAGGCTGTGTACAATCTAGCATTTACATGTAATGTAGCATGTACACTAAGCATATCAGCGGAGCCTATATATAGGTCCTGGCTGCAATGCTTGCATTTTCAGTGAGTAATTTGTCTTATTATCCAAGAGTCATAAAGGAGTTGGTGTTGTATGAATCCTAGTTGGTTTCATAATAAAAACCTAGGGCCAGATATTGAGGCAAATGCTAAGCAATCAAAGAGACAGAGGAACAAGCCACAGCAACGTCTCACCTAGTCAAAGGATCCTGTCTCCAGGAATCCTCAGCCTCAGTGGTAAAGTGAAGGTAACCACAAGGCTCAAATGGAAGAGGGGCAGGCTGAACTCCTGTCTCCACCTGCCTTATATTCCTTTCTCTGTCCAGCCATATCATTTCCTGTCTCAAACTAACTAGTGCTGGGATTAAAGGCCTGTGTGCTTCCCAAGTACTAGGAGCAGAAGCGTGGGACCCCAAGTACTAGGACTAAAGGTGTGTGCTATCACTGCCTGGCTCTGTTTCTCTTTTGGACTAGATTAATCTCATATAGTCCAGGCTGGCTTTGAATTCACAGAGATCCAGATGTATCTCTGCTGCCTGAGTGATAAGATTAATGGTGTGTGTCACTTCTGCCTGACCTCTATGACTAACTCTGTGGCTGGCTCTGTCCTCTGTTCTTTAGCCAATTTTTATTTGATAAACAATATATCACCAAAAGCTGGAGAGATGGATACTGGTTAAGAGCACATACTGTTCTTGAAAGGGACCCAAGTTTGGATCCCAGAACTCGTGTTGAGCAGCTCAAAATCAACTCCAATTCTAGCTCTGGCTAGATCCGACGTTCTCTCCTTTTCATTTTCTTTTTATTTAAAAATATTCCCATAACAACCACTGCTCCCCCTCCCTTCCCTCCTCCCAGTCCTCCCTCAGTCTCCCCCCACCCCAGCCCCCATCCACTCCCCAAGGAGGGCAAGGAATTCCAAGGTGAGTCAGTTCAGTCTGGCATATCCAGATGAGGTAGGTCAGAGTCCCTCCCCCCAGTGTCAAGGCTAAGTTAGGTGTTCCTCTTTGGGGAATGGGTTCCAAGACGTCAGTTCATGCACCAGGAATAAATTCTGGTCCTACTGCAAGAGGCTCCACAAACTGCCCACGCTGTTCTACTGTTGTCTATATCTGAAGGGTTCAGTTCCTTTCCATGAAGATTCCTCAGCTGTCATTTCAGAGTTTATGAGCTCCCAATAGCCCAGGTCAGCTCTCTCTGTAGGTCTCTTCCTCATGATCCTGATCCCTTTGTTTATAAACTCTCTCTCTCCCCTCTCTCTTTCCTCTCTCTCTCTCTCTCCAGCTGAACTGGGATCTCAACCTTGTGTTTAGCTATGGATCTCTGCTTCTACCTCTATCCGTTGCTGGACGAAGGTTCTATACTGACAATTAGGGTGGTCATTCATTTGATTACAGGGGAAGTTGTGTTTAGACACCCTCTCCACTATTGCTAGGAGACTTAGCCACAGACTTCTTGTGGGCTCTTGGAGGTCTCCTTGGCACTAGGTCTCTTCCTAACCCCACAGTAGCTCCTCCTGTCAAGCTATCCATTTCTTTGTTCTCCCTCTCTGTTGCTCCTCCTACTCAGCCATCTCCTTCTCTCATGATCTCTTCCCACTTCCCCCTTCTTACTCCCCATCGTGATCCCATTTTACTCAGGAGATCTTCTCTATGTCCCCTTCCCAGGTGGTTCATACACATCATCTCCTAACCTCTGAAGGTGCCTGCACACGAGTATACAACCCTGCCCCCAAGTGTAAATGAAATTAAAAGTAAAAGCCAATCCTTTAAAAAGTCACAGAGGATTCAACTTCCCAGAAAATAGTTATCATAATGTAAAATCAATGACATGACTTCCATGTGTACTTAGGCTTTGGGCCAAGGCCTCCCTAGGGCTCATGTGTAGTTCTTTCTTAGATGATTTCTCGTTGCAGACAGACGGACAGCAGGATGTGTGGACAGAACAGAAGGATCCTGGGTTGGCTTCTAGCATCACTCCATCATTTAAAAGGCCAGATCACACAACCCTCAGAGTTTGGATATTACACAAATTCTATTTGGCAGTATAATAAAAAAAAAAAAAACCCCAGAGCCAGATATTGTGGAAAAGCTGAAATATCAGAGAGACAGGGAACAAACCACAGCCACTTCTCACTCAGCTGACTCTTACGTCCTGTCTTCCCGAATCCTCTCTTTTAGTGGCTTCATTTTCAGCCTACCTAGAGTATTATCAAAGACCAAATTCCTTCCATATTAATGCTGTCTGTTTTTTAATGTGGGAAAAAACTCTCTTTGTCTTAAACTAATTCCCCCCTTTAATAAATTCCAATTGACTCACCAAATTTGCTATCAGTGATGATTCTAAAGACTGAAGTGGGGCAGCTACCCGGTATGGTTGCAGCATGGGGAGAGGGTCCATGGAAAGCCACAACCTACCAAGAAAGGGAAGCTGCTGTCTGAAAAACTCACCCAAGTGATTGTGGGAAGAAACACATGTGGCAGGAACTGCCTAAAAGGAAGAACTGGCTGGAGGTTAACTCTGAATGGAAAACCTAGCCAGCCAGGAAGTGACTCTGACCATGTGTAGCCCCAGCCTGTGCTATTGGCTACGAAGTTATAGGCCAGCAGCTTTTTTGAGAATTTATGCCCCAAAAGTTGAGCATCAGATATTGTACAAATTCTATTTACTATTAAAATAAAAACCCAGAGCCAGATATTGGGGAAAAGCTAAAATATCAGAGAGATAGAGGAACAAACCACAGCCAGTTCTCACTCAGCCAACTCCTCACACCTGTCTTCCTGAATCCTCTTACTCCAGCCTCTCTGTCCTCAACCGAAAAAGGGCAGGGGGAAGCTGACTCCTCCCTCCTCTCTCTCTCTCTCTCTCTCTCTCTCTCTCTCTCTCTCTCTCTCTCTCTCTCTCTCTCTCTCTCTGCCCAGCTATCTCACTTCCTGGTTCAACTTTCCCAAGGCTAGGATTAAAGGTGTGTGCCACCACTGCCTGAATCTGTTAGGCCTTGAACTCACAGAGATCCAGGAAGATCTCTGCCTCCCAAGTGATGAGATTAAAGGCATGGGTCACCACTCCCCACCTTCATGGCTTGGCTCTATGGGTGGCTCTGTCCTCTGATAATCCAGACTATTTTTACTGAATATACAATATATCATTATACTTATATTCCCACCACTTCCTTCCAGGATTAGTGTGAGGCCAGAGGGTGTCAGTCCATAATCCCCCCAAGATGTGCTATACAGTCTATGGTTTAGGGACTTCTAAGTTGGGAGATGGCATATCATCCTCTTGCTCCCCTTTTCTTAGGGTTTCTATTGCTGTGAAGAGACACCATGACCATGGCAACTTTTATAAAGAAAAATATTTAATTGGGGCTGGCTTACAGTTTCAGAGGTTTAGTCCATCATCATCTTGGTGGAAAGTGTGGTGGCATGCAGACAAACATGGTGCTGCACAGGTAGCTGAGTATTCTACATTTGAACTGGCAGACAGAAGGAAGAGAGAGACACTGGGTCTGGCTTGAGCTTCTGAAACCTCAAAGCCTACCCACAGTGACAAACTTCCTTCAACAAGGCCACACCCACTTCAACAAAGCCACACCCACTCCAACAAGGCCACACCCACTCCAACAAGGCCACACCTCCCAACATTGCCACTCCCTGTGAGCTTAGGGGGGCATTTTCATTCAAATAACCACATTCCACTCCCTGTTCCCATTTCTAGCCATATAATAATGCTAAAACCATTCAGTCCAGCTCCAAAACTCCCCATAGTCTATCAGCTTCAACCCTGTTTAAAAGTTCAAAGTTCAAAGTCTCTTTTGAGACTCATATCACTTTCTTAACTGTCATCCAAAAAACTGCAAGGCTAGTGGTTTTCCAGGGATCTTTGGTCATACAGGAATTTGACAGGACATCTGAAAATTATCAGGGTGCAGACCCTATAGTTATACTATAGAATGTGGAACATGCTATATTCCAGAAAATGGGTGACCAGGCAAGATTTCAAGTGGAGGGAGTAGGAAACCAACCCAGCTACATAACCTTCAACCTATAGTCTGTCCTGCCTATGGGATGTGCTGGGATTTTTTCCCATTTCAGAGGTTTACTTCATTATCGTCATGGCAGGATGCATCGTGGCACACAGACAGACCTAGAGAGGTAGCTGAGTGTTCTACCTCACACTGGCAGGCCACACTTCCCAATCGTGACACTCCCTGAGTCTCTAGGGCCATTTTCACTCAAAACTAACACATTCCTTAAAAGAGAAGTTCTTCTTCTATATCTCTTCATGGCATCCCAATGAAGCAAAACAGAAAAGTATGAGAAGCTCTTGGTTCAGAATTATAGCTAAAGCATCGGGCACGATGCTCTGTAGCATTCCAAGGATTGTGAAAGCCACATTTCAAAGTCTGCTGCTTTATTTTGTGACTTCCTTTTCTCGGTTTCCCCCATGTTCCTACAGTGACCCTGCCCCAACTCCACTACTTTCTCTCACAGTAGGTACAGCTAACAACTCTTATCCTCACCATATTTAGGGATATTTTATTACATTTTAATTTAGGGGAGGGCAGAAGATAAATTGCAGGATTTGATTCTTCTATCATCTAGGTGTTCTGGACACCAACCTCTAGTTGTCAGGCTCAGTGGCAGGGCCTTTACCCACTGAGCTACCTCACCAGTCATCAACCTCATCTTTAGTGAAATTATGTAACATTGTAAACAATTGCCCCACCTACTGGTTTAATAAAAACACTAACTGGCTGAAGGCAGACAGGAAGGAAGTGTGAGTGGGGTTACCAGGCTAAGAAAACTCTGGGAACAGGAAAAACGGGGCAGAGATGTCACAGAGACACCAGACAAGCCAGAAGATGCAAAAGACAACTATATTGTTCTGAGAAAAGGTACCAAGCCGCATGATTGAACAGGATAAGAATCATGGGTTAGATTAAGAGCAAGAGCTAGCTAGTTATATGCCTGGGCCCCAGATCAATCAGTGTACAATTAATACAAGTGTCTGTGTATTTCAGTGGGACTATGGGACTGCGGGTCTGCAGGTCTGGGTCATGAGGCTACACCAGAAAGTCGGGGCCAGAAACCAAATACAACACTCATCATCTTTTGAACTCTTAGTATTCTTTTGGAAGACCAACTTTATATCCTGGCACTTCTTTACTGGCTGTTTAGGATATGTTCTGATTTTGGCAGAAGTCATAGAGGTAGTTAGTGTGGGCTCCCAAGGTTATTCTATAATTTTCTGCATTGCAGTATTCCACATTGGGCACTACTTTTTATGCAAAATCTATGAGAGTCTGTTTAAGGGGGTAAAAAGGATTCCTTAGGGTAAGAAAAGGGAAGTCAAACTTCAGGAATACAGAACCAAGTGAACAGTGCCTTCTGTTCTCCCTGGGAGTGAATGGATCCAGCTGGCTGAATCCACCCCAAGAAGAGAACTCAACTCCCACTCTCTCTCCTTTTAAGTGACTTATGAGGATCTGAAGCCACGCCCTAAGACTTATACCTCATAGCTAATTAACAGAACAAATTATCACCATGGTAGCTTATTCTGGGATATACATGCTAGAACAAGGTAGCTTCCACCTTCATCATAACCTGCATGTGATTAGACTTCTCTCACTGCCGGCAGTACCCTACTATTACAATAGTAGGGTCTTGGTTATCTTCTCTCTTACTGTCTTTCCCTTTGAAGTTCCTTGGTTCCTTTTCTTTCCTGTCAGAAAAACTCCAAAGATAGTGAACTTCATAAAGAACAGAGTCCTCTCCTAGGACGTTATTTGGTTTCATATATTTGGTGAGTAACTGTGACAGGCTCAGCTCTAAGTGAGCCACTGATATAAGACCCCGTCCTCATGTGGCTCAGAGGACAGAGAGGAAAAAGACACAAAGGATTGTGAGAGCCAGAAGTTAAAGATGCAAAAACACTGTCTTCTGGACAAGTTCAGGCCACTGTGCTAGTGTCATCATAGTGGCTGTGGCTGCCTGCACAAGACCTCCAATATCAAACCAGTCAACATGCCAGCACAGGTGGGAAAGTTAATCATAGAGTTCTGAGATCTAGGAGGAGAATTCGGGTTTTAGAGGATAACCTTGCAGATTAGAATCTGACTCTGTGGACACCTTGAGTAAAAAGAGTCAGGATAACAAATGATACTATTCTAAAGACAGAAAAATTACAAGACTTTCAGAAATTTCACCCAAGTTATGAACAGCTGAAATGTTCAGAAGAACAGAGAACCTCATTGAGGAGAAATAAGTACAATAAGGCCTATAATTCCTGCTTCATGTGAGGCTGAGGCAGGAGAATTATGAGTTCAAGGCCATTCTAGGCTACAGAATGAGTTAAAGGCCAGCCCAAGTAATTTTGGGAGCTTTAGCTCAGTGGTGAAGCTATTGTCATGCATATATAAGGCCCTAGGTTCAATCCATAGCATTGAAACACAACACAGATACACACACAGGCTCAGACATACACAGAGCGAGCGAGCAAGAGAGAGAGAGAGAGAAAGAGAGAGCCTCAGCTTTGACTGAGGTGGGAGAGGGATATAACCCCACCACGAAGTGGTTTGTCCACTCCTGGGTAACACTGGGCACTGAGTCCTGAAAGACCTGGCTGTTTAGTAAGAAGATCCCCAAAGAGAACCACCAGAGCTGTCTATCTGGCAGATGCACAAAGTGCCACATAAGAGCATATGAAATATGAAAAATAAAGCAATATTAAGGTCGGAGAATGGATTGGAGAGCAAGATTTCAGAGGCATCATGACTAACATATAAAGGAAATTGATGGCAGAGGAAGATGGTCTTAACCCACTGTGGGAGATTATGTTGTTCCATTGTAAAGAATTGTCTCACCCACTGGTTTAATAAAAAGCGCTGATTGGCCAAACGCAGACAGGAAGTGTGGGTGGGGCTAACAGACTAGAACACTTTAGGAACAGGCGGAACAGAGCAGAATGCCAGAGAGAAACCAGAAGAAGCAGAGGACAACCATGCTGCTGTGAGAAAAGGTACTGAGCCGCATGGCTGAACAGGATAAGAGTCATGGGTTAGAGTAAGGGTAAAGAGTTAGTAAGTTATATGCTGGGCCTTAGGCCGATCAGCCTAAAACAAATTGTAAGCATCTGTGTGTCTCTGGGGGTCTGTGGGTCTTTGGGCCTAAATCTTGAGGTTAGGCCTGAAAGTTCGGGCCAGAAACCTCATACTACGGCCCACCATCCAAACACCACCACAGCTGTCACTTCCATCCGTACTGCCACTGTCACCGTCTCCACTGCCACCCTACCTCCTCTACCTCCATTACCACTTCCACCTTCATCACCTCTACCTTCATCGCCTCCACCTCATCACCTCCACCTCCATCACCTCCACCTCCATCACCTCCACCTCCACCACCATCACCTCCACCACCATCACCTCCACCACTACATGTAATAAAATAGAATATGTGCAGAAAAGTTCACACATATGAATAACTCACCAGGATGTTTCAGGGCCCCAGGCACATAATTTTGAAAGCCTTGACCTATCTTCAGTTCTGAACCGTTCTAAAAGCTCAGACATCTCCTTAGTAAACTGTCTCCTTCCCTGTTACTGGCCATGTATCTCTGTCCAAACCCTTATCCAGGACACAAGATTCTAGCAATCACTGCAGGGGCCCTCCAAATTCAGATTCATGCCTATAGGGTTCCCAAGCTGCCAGCCACATGGTAAGACTTACAGTTGTAATCGCTTAAGAACTTAATGCGAGAGAGTAGGAAATGCTTTCAAATTTCTCCATCTGCCTTAATGAAGGCCCCACACCACTAGCCAATCTCTATCTTCTTTCCCTCCCCTCCTTTCATTTTCTCCCAGGGCTATTGTAAACGGTGAGCCAGCTCCCAAAAAGGTGTACCAGTGTGTTGGTTCCTGAATTGTGCCTATGGAAAATTCCACCTTGGCTCTTATGGCCCCTCCTCCCCGAAGGACTGAACCTTATGATAACTAGGGGGATAAACATAATGTTTTCCTGATCTACAGTCTTCTTGTTATCGCTGCCACCCCCAGAGGTATTAGTCTTTTGGGATCTTCCAAGACCTTGGGTGTGTCCTGACTGGGAGGAAGTTAGAGAGAGAGTTTTGAGAGAGGAGCATGTAAGAGTGTATTGAATAAAGCTCGGGTCTCTCTTTGTGATCCTGGATGATGGAACATGACGACTCCTGACGCCCCTCACTTGGCTTGGTCCATTTCAGCCGGAGGCAGCACCAGTGAGCTTCAATTGTCAACCTGACAGATCCTGGAGTCATCTGTCATCTACTAAAGAACTGCCCAGATCAGATTAGCCTCTCTCTCTCTCTCTCTCTCTCTCTCTCTCTCTGTGTGTGTGTGTGTGTGTGTATACGCGTGCGTGTGTATGTGTGAGCACATGTAGAGTTGTTGATACAGGAGGGCACATCCCACTGTGGTTGGAATTCTTCCCTGAGGGAAGTGGTCCTATGTATAATATCAAATAAGTGTGAAAAGAGCCAGAGAGTGAGCCAGCAAGCAAGTTCTTGCATGACTTCTTGCCTTTGATGATGGACTGTGACCTGGAAATGTAAGCCAATAAGTCCTTTCCCTCCGCGTAAGTCGTTTAACGGTCAGGGTGTTTTTTCGTAGCAACAAAAAAATAAATAAACTAGGAAGCCAAATCTATCCTCTGGGCACCAGACCCAAGCTGTCTCTTCCTCTGCCTTTTACCTCCTCAGCTTAGGGTGACCTATGGCAGCAGATACGTTTGCCTACCTCACTGGGATGATGGTGTGTGCCCTGGTCACGAGACCCCCAAAGAGACCACCAGAGATGTGAACTCTCCAAAATGCAAAAGCAAGGTTTACTGAAAAGAAATACAAGTTGCAGGGACCCTATCGAGTGCTCTGCACCATAGCGGATGCTGGAGGAGGTTCTGGCCCCTCTGAAAGCTCAGCTTTTTTTAAAGTCAAAACCCACAAAATTAAACATCAATTATGGATCTCAGTACAGATACAATTATGATTACCTCATATTTTTTTTTTAGGGATTTTCCAGAATTCCTATTATCTTAGCTGTTTGTCAGACCTTTTTTCATAGACTATCTTCCATTCTGCACTCTACGGTTAATTAGTTGCTATCAGATGGCCTTAAGCTATCTTCTATGCTTGGATGTTCTGACTTTGTACTTTTGAGGCCCCCAAACCTATGTCAGTGAAACTCAGCCCTTTTCAAGCTGGGGTTAGGGACCTCCTCAAAATGGAGGCACTTCCCTGGTTCTTCAATGGCTGGACTTATGCTGGGGCAAAGAAGCAGACACTGCATACATGATAGATGATAGATAGATAGATAGACAGACAGACAGATAGACAGATGATAGACAGACAGACAGACAGGCAGGCAGGCAGGCAGATAGATAGATAGATAGATAGATAGATAGATATGCAGAATCTGACCATGTTGGTTTTTTTTTTTTTTTTTTTTTTTTTTTTTTTTTTTTTTTTTTTTTGCAGGGGTCTGTACATGGATTTTAGAGCTTTGGACTGGAAAGGCTTTGATTATTCAGGAGCTTATGACTGTTGTGGGATCTTGAAAGATGTAAGTGCTGACAGAGATGCAGACTTCGGTGGCCCTGGCTTTTAAAGTTTCACAGGGAAGCAAAAATTTGGTTAGGGTCATTTGTGTAGTATGATATGAATTAAGAATCCATGGAAGCAAAGCCTCTGCTTACTGGGACAATCGATGCTCCTCAGCTGGGGCTGAAGAATCAGTATGATTGTGAAGAGACCAGAATCATTAAGTTGGTTTTGTTTTGTCTTGATTTGGTTTGGTTTTTGAGGAAGACTTTCTCTATGTCATTGTAGCTGTCCTGGAATTTGCTCTGTAGACCAGGATGACCTCGAACTCACAGAGATTTGCCTGTCTCCAACTCCTGAGTGCTGGAATTAAAAGTTGGTGTCACACTGCCCGGTGAAATACTTTTTTAAAATGTTAAAATGAGAATTTTTGTTTTGTTTTTTCAAGGTAGAGTTTCTCTGTGTAGCCCTGGCTGTCTTGGAACTCATTCCGTAGACCAGGCTGCCTTCAGATTTATAGACCTACCTGCTTCTGCCTCAAGGATTAAAAGTATGTACCACTACCACCCAGCTAAAATGGTGAAATTATTAAAACTGGAGCTTGTAAAGTTATACCATGTCTTATATTGTGATATTAATATAAAATCTTGGAGATAATAGATAAGAAATGGAGGTTATGATTAAATAGTGATGTGTCTGTTTGTCAAGTTGTCAACATTGTGAAGATAGAAAAATCCTGTTTGATTCTTTCCCCTCGACTACCTTCCTGAGGTCTCTGAAACTAGCCAAGGTTGACAGAGTTTTTGCTCCATGTTATCACTAAATTAGATGGCAGCTTCTCAGAAAAGCTTTGTTCACAGGATTAATGGCTGCTTGCTCAACTGCACACTTGGGACACACCTGGTCAGCAGCTTGACTTTCTGGGTTTCACTGAACAGGACCACCCAAGACCTGGGTGGGGCCACCCAGGAAAGCCCTATCATGAGAACTGTTAACCATGTGCTGTTTTGCCAAGGCAGGAACTTTCTAAAGCTTGTATAATGTGCCCATTGTGACCATTGCTCCAGGAAATGAATATCCTCAGGTGGTCTCCTACTTGCCCAAGACTCTATTGTTTCACAGGAAATACGCCTGCCTGCCTGTCAGCATTCCTAAACTCCGTCCTAAGCTGACCTTTGGCCCTGCCCTGTTGTAACCTTCTGAGCCGGGACGTACCCCCTCCCCTACCCAGAGTGTGGTATAAGAATTCTACTCTGAAAGCATTCAGGGCTCTTGGCTTCCACAGTGCCTTGAGCCTGCACATGTGTGTGTACCGGTATATCATTCATATTCATTAAACTCTCTATTCTTTAAAGTTAACAGTGGTCATTAGCCGTGGTCTTGGGGTATCTAGGGGTGCTCTAGGGGCGCCTGCCCGTTACAACATGACATACAGTTTAATTGTGTTTGTTGGTATTCATTGATTTAACACGATGTAGAGTTACCTCAGAATAGCGACACAAAATGAAGAAACTGTAATAAATTTTAATGATTATTGTGGAAGGGCCTGGCTCACAGTTGGTTGTGCCATCCATGCCTGGAGAGGTATTTCTTGGTTATATAAGAAAGCGAGCTGACTGAGAACACCATTCAGCAAGCAGAATTCCTCCGCAGTCTGTTCCTTAGTTCTTGTTCCAGGTCCCTGTTTGGGTTCCTACTCTGACTTCCCTCAATGCCTGACCTTGTTGTGGAAACATAAACCAAACAAACTCTTCTCTCCCTGAGTAGTTTTTTGCTAGTGTCTTATCACAGCCACATAAAGTAACTAATACAGGCCTCCAGGGTGGCCATGAGTGGAATTCCCTCTCATTTTGTGTAAGGAAGTGTATGGACCCTTAGTGTTGATTCCTGAATAGTGCCTATGGATAATTCCACCTTGGCCCTTATGGCCCCTCCTCCCCAAAGGACTAAACCTTATGTTAAATAGGGGGATTAAGAAAAACATGTTTTCCTGCTCTACAGTCTCCTTAACGCTGCCACCTGCTGAGGTGTTAGTCTTTTTGGATCTTCCAAGACCTTGGGTGTGGGACCAGGGGGCAGAGTGTGAGAGAGTTAAGAAGGAAGTGGAGAGCAGAGAGAGGGTGAAGGAGAAACTGGGGACCAGCATGGCGGGAAGCTAGAGGAGATAAAGCTAGGTGAGATGCATGGCAGGAGGGAAGCATGGCAGGAGAGATGCATGGGAGAGAGAGAAGCATGGCAGGGAGAGAAGCAGGACTAAGATGTAAGGTGTACTGAATAAAGCTCGGGTCTCTCATTGTGATCCTGAATGATGGAACCTAACAACTCCAGAGTGCTGATTATTTAACCTCGACGCCCCTCACCTGGACAAGACTCGGACCACTCAAACTGGACGTGGTACCTTAGGGATAATTAGAGTCCATTTCTCATGGACCTTCAACAAAGACAGGCAGCTTCTCTGATTTACACTATCTACAACTCATCCCACACCTTAAACTCACCTGGACTGCAGGAAAAACTCCAGCAGACCTACTGCCAAAAGACACAGCTCTCATCTTCTGAAAAGACAAACTTTGCCCTTAAGACAGCTTAAAGCAGCCTTAAGAGATCATTGACCATGTTCCTGTCATCCCTATACCCTGCTCCCTAAACCCGCTTTCTTTTTATAATAAACATAAGGGTGTAAAAGTGAGAGGCGGGACTTCCCAGAGACTTCCCAGGTGGTGCCCCTCACCACATGACAAGATCTGAGAGAATAGCTTGTTTGTTGTGATAAGATCTAAACTTCTTGTGTTGGGTGAGATCCGAGAGTGGTGCATGTTTGTTGTGAACTTCTTGTTTTGGGTAAGAACTAGAGCATTTTATCTAAACTTGGTATCTGTTTGATCCTGAAAGGCTTTGTCTGCCAGATTATGTGGTTACTGTGGTTACCCTCACACCTTTCCAGACCCCTTACCTCCTGCCCTATTAAAAACCTCACTCATTTGTAAATCAGACCCATTGTTCCTAATACAAGGGGACCCACTAGTGGAATAAAGTTTTCTTTTCTTCTTAAGACTGAGACCTAAGACTCTGCCTCGGTTTTTCTTTCCCGCTCAAGCTCAAAGGCTCGTTGGCTCCAACCTTAACAAGGGTGAGTTGTAAACGTGTTAGTCCAATAATCCCCCATGGCAGAACATGCCACGTGTACAGAGGGCACACCCCTAGGCATGGCTATGTAAATCTGTGCCCACCCATTCTCTTATAAGGAGACACTATGAGGAAGGTCATTCTCTCTTCTCTTCCCTTGTACTCACCTGGCAACTTTCCTGAATAAACTCTAGTGTGGCAGCAGGCAGTGTGTCTGTTATCACTTGTGAAACCAAGAATGAGATCATTCTTCCGTAGGTTTGACCTAAGTAACCAGACCATGGACAACACAGAGGAGACATTGTTTATTTATGCAAGAAGTTCTGTTCTAAGTGGAGAGCATGAGGCTCTCTCAGAAGAGAGCAGTCTGCCCAAAAGACATTGAGAGCTTGGCAGTGATGGTGCATGCCTTTAATCCCAGCACTTGGAAGGTAGAGGCAAGCAGGTCTCTTTGACTTCAAGGCCAACCTGATCTATAAAGGTAGTTCCAGGACAACTAAAGCTATTACAGAGTGAGACTTTGTCTTGAAAAACCAATCTTAAATACTGTATTTCCTCTTAAGTTATTTAGGTCTTTGAGGAGAGAGATCTGGTAGCACAGGAGGCTAGGGAATTTAAGGCTTTGGGGTATTTTAGTTTAATATTTATGGAGTAAGTATATATATTAATATGTCATCATCATAAAATGATTCCTTGTGGGAAAACATGTCCCTAAGATCTTTTTTCTAATACTCAAGAAAAAGGGTGGGACATGGTCCTGAACCCTTGAGGGAAGGCTGGCCAAGTATATTCTTGACTAATTCTAGTAGTTGGCCCAAGAGTAGGGTATAAAGATATCTTTCAGCTCTAACACTACCAGGGACCCACATAGAATAACCTCATTAATAGGATTCATTGTGCTTGGTCTGGGGTGAAGAAATCTAGTTATTAAGTTGAGCTACATAGCTATCTGCTTGGCTTGACTACTGAATGATGGGGATCTAACAGGGTTAGGATGGTTTTCTCTCTCTCCCTCCCTCTCTGTCTCTTTCTCTCTCTCTCTCTGCTTCATTGGTTTTTTTGAGACAGGGTTTCTCTGTGTAGCCTTGGTTGTTCTGGAACTCTGTAGACCAGGCTGGCCTTAAGCTGACCACAGAGATCCACCTGTCTCTATCTCCCAAGTGCTTGGATTAAAGTCTTAAGACACCACCTCCTAGCTAACCTCTCTTTTAAATAGATGCTGTTTATATTAAGATAATTTATTCTTATTATAATGGTTAAATTTTATTATTAACTTGACAGAATCCAGAATCACCTAGGAAACAAGATTTGGGGCATGCCTGTGGGAGATTATCTAGATAGGTTATCCTTTAGGATGCCTGTGGGAATTATCTATATTAGGTTAATTGAGGTGGGCAGACACATTGTCCCTGGGATGACACTATTCCACAGGCTGGTGTTAAAAGGAAATGCAGGCTTCATAACCTTATTGATAAATAGAAAGGATTTTACCACATCCGGGTTGGGGTGTTCGAGTCTTGTCCAGGTGAGGGGCGTCGAGGTTAAATAATCTGCACTCAGGAGTCATTTAGGTTCCATCATTCAGGATCACAAAGAGAGACCCGAGCTTTATTCAGTACACCTTATATCTTAGTCCTGCTTCTCCCCCTCCATGCTTCTCTCTCTCCCATGCATCTCTCCTGCCATGCTTCCCTCCTGCCATGCATCTCGCCTAGCTTTTTTCCCTCTAGCTTCCCGCCATGTTGGTCTCCTTCTTCCCCTTCCACTGACTCTACTCTCTCCCCTCCATGCTTGTCTCCAGCTTCTCCCCCTGTCCCAGCTCTCTGCTTCCTTCTTAATTCTCTCACACCCTGCCCCATCGTCCAGGCACACCCAAGGTCTTTGAAAATCCCAAAAGACTAGCACTCAGCAGGTGGCATCGATAAGGAGACTGTAGAGCAGGAAAACATGTTTTTCTTTTTCCCCCTATTTAACATAAGGTTTAGTCCTTTGGGGAGGAGGGGCCATAAGGGCCAAAGTGGCACTATTCAGGAATCAACAGGATTTTCTTTATCTCTTGGTTCAGGTTTCTTAATGTACCTCTTCATTTCTGCAGTGACATTTCTTAACAGCATCCTGCACAGATGGATCCGTAGTGAGCTGCTATAATCCCAATCACTGGGTCAGTGCTCTGGGGATACCCACACAATAGGCAGAAAATCATTAGGACTGTGATCAAGTGACTCCTTCACATCTCTTTTAGCTTCCTCCAAGATCCTGTTTTTCCTCAGATGTACAGCAGATAGCCATGAATAAATATGTCTCTCTATATAAGTTCATAAAGCTAAGTTATATCCATAAGTTACTGCTAAATTGGGGCCTCCTTCTTACCTCTTTCCATGTCCATCTAAGAGGCTGACTTAATAATAGTTCTGACAAAGTGAATCATTTGAGGAAAGGGGGAATGATTAACACTACATTGATTCAAAATGTGCATTCACGGCCTGGCAAAAATGCTCGGTGGGTAAATATGCCTGCCATGAAGCCTGTGGACCAGTGTTCAATCCTCAGGACTCAGGCAATGGCAAGAGGCAACTGACTCCTGAAAGTTACCTTTTGAACACCATGGAACATGTGAAAACACACACACATATATTATTATTATTATTATTATTATTATTATTATTATTATTATTATTAATACTATTATATTATTCGCTAAGTATAGCCATGATGCCATCTAGAAGAATCAAGAATTGCTAATGGTCAACAATTCACCCATAAGACATAAGCAAGATATTTTAAGTATATGGACATTATCCAAATCCCCAGTTAAGTGATAACCATCTAATGCAAAAACCATCAGAAGGATACATGTATTGTTGCCCCAGAAAATAGATTTGCAAACAGAGAAACAGGGGGAAAAAAAGACAGTCTTAGCTGGGCTAAGCACTTGGGAAAGGAGGTTGACAGATCTGTGAGTCGAAGACAAACCCAGTCTAAATAGAGAGCTCCAGGACAGCCAGACTACCACTACTACCCTGTGTGGGAGATTATGTTGTTACATTGTAAATAATTGTTCCACCCACTAGTTTAATAAAAAGCGCTGATTGGCCAAAGGCAGACAGGAGGTGTGGGTGGGGCTACCAGACTAAGAAAATTCTGAGAACAGGAAGCACAGAGCAGAACTTCAGAGAGAAGCCAGAAGAAGCAGAGGACAATTATACCGCTCTGAGAAAAGGTTCCGAGCTGCATGGCTGAACAAGATAAGAGTCCTGGATTACATGAAGGGTAAAGAGCTAGCAAGTGATATGCTGGACCTGAGGCCGATCAGCCTAAAATTATTATAAGCATCTGTGTGTCTCTGTGGGTCTGTGGGTCTGCGGGCCTAAACCTTGAGGTTAGGCCCGAAAGTCTGGGCCAGAAACCTCATACTACAACCCTGTCTCAAAAAAATAAAATGAATCCTAGCAAATTTTTTGACTGTTTACTCATGGAGAAGAAATGGTCTCAAGATCAATGGGGCAACCAATTAATGATGATCATCAGTCTATGTTGAGAATAAAATACTATTACCTCTGTAGGGTTAAAGGGCCAACTAAAGAAATATACCCTGGCCTTGAAACCAAAGCCAGTGAAAGAAACACATCCTGGCCCTGAAACCAGCCAAAAAAACACACCTTAACCTTGAAGCCAGAGCCAGAGAAACACACATTAGCCCTGAAAGGAGAGCCAAAGAAACACTTTCTCCTTGACCAACTGAGCATGAAACCAGCCAATCCCTGAGCAGGGAAAACAACTAATCCCTGAGCCAGAAACTAACAAATCCCTGAACGTCAAATCCAGAGAAGCAACGGATATCTCTGGTGAGAAACTCTCTTAACAGAGTAGAGCTGAGCTATTAGGCCTCTCTTGGAGAGGAATAGTATTACCATGTCCTGTAGACCATTCTCCACCAGAATACAGCTGTAGTCATAGCCTGACTTCCCAACAGTCAGGCTGCACTTCCCTCCAGAACTGTAACCCTTGCAATCTCAAGCTTACAGTGGAAAATAATTAAGGGAATATGTGGCTAATTTCACATGGGAAAAGATAGCTGTCTCAATGGTATCTCAACTCTTCTTCCAACAAGATTGACTGACACAATGAAAAATGTATGTTGGGGTCAGGCCTGTACTCTACATACATAGCAACTCCAGCCACCCCTCCATCAATCCTTGAGCCAATTCAGAGGAAAAGTGCTTTGAGACCTAGGAAATAGACTTAAGCTGGTGCTTATAGGTATCGTCACTGGCTAGATCCTGCCTAAGATGATGGCTGCAGTGACAAGGCTACCCTAAAGGGAATTATACCAGGGTCTGACTTCACCCACTCATCACAGGGCAATAATGAGTGATTGTTTATTACAGGTAACTTAGCTATATGTAGGGCTCTGGGAATAAAACATTATCTACACAATGCTCAGAGATCACTGTCTTCAGGAAAAACTGAAATGACTATTAAACCGTTAAACAGATTCTAGGGAAGTTTTGCCAGGGATCCTCTGAGAAATAACTAATGCTCTTATCCATCATGCTCCTGAGAGTTAAAACAGCTCCGATGACTAATGCTTGGGTCAGACTCTAGAGTTGCTAGAAAATAGCCCTTTTTTTTCACATGACCAGGTATAGAGTACACCTACAGCAAATCCAACAAGCCCTGTACTCAGAAAAAAGGGTGGAACCTGAAAGACTGTGGACCCTGAAGACTGGGTTCTCCTTAGAACCTAGAAATATGGACCCACAGAGCAGTTGGGTCTTCAATGGAATGGACCTTTCCAAGTGGTCTTATGTGCCTTTCACAGTTACCAAACCGCTGGTAATTGACAGTTATGTTCACACCACTCTAGAATAAAACCAAAGGATGCCCCGCCCCCAGTGATCTCAGAAGAGAACAGCTACATTTGTGCACCCATGAAAGATCTTGAATTTCTCTTGACAAAATAATATATCATTCTGCTAACTGTTGGCTGGGGGTGTTCTGAAACATGCTCTGCTTTGGCTCTTCATTTTTTTTTCCCTCTGAGTCAGAGTCCTGAACTTAAGTATTGAGAGTTGTGTGCTCTAAGCAGAATGGAGTCATTTCTCCTTTTGAAGCAAAAAACAACTCCAATGATGTTTCTCGTGCTTTTGTTTTCTTCTTCACTTTTTCATGGAATAAGCATCTACTGGTTCTCATTTCAAAAAGTTGGTTGGCCTACCAAATTCCCTAATTGTTAATGTTTTCTTAAGTTGCATCAACTACGCAAGGACTAACTATCCCTGAGTGTCTTCCCAATAGTAAGTGGGAAATGATCCACTCTACAGTCCCATATGGAAGTCTTAAATATACCCTGTATAAAGAGAGCATTGTGAATGTGATGAACAGTGGTCCCAGATCTAAATATCCAATTTGAAATTCTGCTCCCTTGGGACATCTTTAAGTCAGGAGGAGACCACATAAACTTACTTAAAAAAAAAAAAAACAACAACTTCTTTCTATTTTCTAATTTTAATGGTACTGGCCCATTGAAAAAGTTTCCTGTGCAGTTCCAGTGTAGAATTTGTATGGAAAGAAGAATCTGACTGTCTTGAAGGTTGGATACACCAAATGCAAACTCATCCATGGATAGCACTTCCCACATGAGTACCTCAGTCAAATGGAGAAAGTATCTTTGACAATGATGGGTGCATAAAACCTCTCAGTAGAGAGCTGTTGTCAGGAGCTGGTTCACTAGCCAAGAGTTAACTAGAGAATTCCCTTCTTTGTCATTCTTCAAATAGGACAGCGTTCTTTAGATTCAGACAGTCCTTGGAAAAGCCACAAGAGAACACACTGACCATTGACTCATAACTGCCTAACACACTAACCTTGGCCCACGGCCCACAGTCTCACCCCCTCACTAAGCCCCCTCACTAGCCCTCCCTTCTCCCTGCAACCTACAGCCCTGCAAAAGCATATATAAGCAGCCTATAAATAATAAAGACAGACAACTGGATCACATTACAAGACCTGTGGTCCTTCTTCTGTGCCCCACCCCCTCATTCTCTCCCTACAGGTGACAGGGACCTCGTTGAAGTCCTGCGGGTCGGGACAAGCTGTGACACTTTTGGATCCCATTACATATGAGGCAGAAGATGGATGGCTTTTTCCTGTAAACTGCCACACTGTACAAACCAGTGTGGAGAGGAGCCTCTGATCCCCAAGGAAGCATTGTACATTGATGGGTAGCTAAAGGGAAACCCTGTGCAGTGGAGGACAGTCATCTACCATCCAAAGATGGAGAATGTCTGCAATGATAAAAATTAAAGTCCCAGCAGTCACTGGGCCAAATTCCAATCAGTACAGATCCTAATAACAAGGCATTCAAGGCATTGACAGCTGGGACATTTTCAAGAACCCTTTACTATAGCTTCCTTGTTGGCAGACTCAACAGCGGGTCCCTTAACAGGTACGTGGGGGCAAGATTTGTGAAAACATCATGACATGATACAAACACTTGGTGTTATATTATGTGGCTTACCAATCTTAGTCATCCAAAAGTTTGACAAAGCTGATCAAATTGCCAAGATCAAATGGCTTAAGAAGCCTAGCTTCAGATATTGCCTCCTGGTGGCAAAGCTGAATATAACACAGAGGCTAGAAAACTATGTGGGCTGGTGCTCTGCACAACAGGGGTTCAGGTCAATGTGATACACATTGACATACGCTCTTGACAGCAATGTGTGTTCAGTGGTACCCAAAGTGCCCAGGTGTTGCAGAGAGTGACATTGAGAGAGGAAATATATGCTTTCAGTGGTGGCAGAGAGACCACACCAGTCCTCTACCAAGCTCAGGGAAAGTATGGCATGCTTTGGCAGATGCTGACACTGTTACCATGATTTTCTCAAAGAGCCACCTGAGAGATGACAAAACCAGGACTTACTAGGTTGGACCCGAGGTATAAAATTCCCCAAATAATAGAAAGTGACCAAAGTACCTACTTCACAAGTCATAAAGGATAACTGAGCTAATGGCTGAGACTTACTATGAGTCTTCTACCTGCTGTATAATAACACCGGAGCAGGGCTCATCCAGTGGAGAACTCTAAGGCAGGCTTTACAGACCCGCTCCTACTCAGTGTAAGGTGGACTATGCCTTGAGAAGTCTCTAATGAAAGGATTCAGAAAGACAAGCTAGTACCAATGCTAGAATCATGAAACTGTAGTTCCCAGAACAAAAACTACAAATTAAAATGGAAAGCCCTCAAGGGAGGGCAGCAACTCGTCATATATGGATACCAGGGATAGAAAGTAGACACAGAATGCCAGAATGGCCCAGGGAAGTCTGAACCAACCCTGGATAGTTCACAGTATCAGCTCCCTGAGGGGAGGAGGACGAGGCTAGACACTAAAATTAACTGTCCTCTACCGTGCTGTGAAAATGGTCTATCAAGATTTAGGCATTTTGGAGGGCACTATTCCTAAAAAGACATATATAACGACAGTCACACCTTCCTATGGTATCCTTTACTTCTCTGTCCCCTGATGGATTTAACCCTCCTTTTCTTGTGTAATAAATTATATTGTTGCTGTAGCAACCCAATACAGTGCCTGGTGCCTTGTCTCAGATACACATAGACATCCAGTAGTAAGAATATAAGACACAAGAAAGGTATCAGCCTTTGAATGAGAACATAGGAAACATGTCACAGTCTGAAGTCACAGGGATCTTATCCTCATAAAGGTTTCCAAGAGAAATAGATGCTAGTGTGGGAGGTACATTCCCAGCTACTTCCTTTCCTCCAAGATGGCAAAACCAAAAAGGATGATGTCTAACAGACAAGCAAAGATTGCCCATTTGAGATTAGTTAACTAGGATTCCACTTATTTTTATGTGCGTCGCACATGGTGGGTGCCAGGCAAATGGAAGACAATTAGAAATAAGGAATAGGAGAGGGTACAGGGATAGTCTATGATCTGGATGCAAGCTGGGTGGGAGACCTTAGAGTCACCTGGCTGTGCTTAGTCTACTTGAATTTTTCCAGTGACAAAGGGGCCCATGGATTCCCAGCACTGATGCGCTGTGACAGATTTCAAAGATTAGGTGGAAGGCTCTGACAAGCACTCTTGCTGAGAGCACTTTAGGACACTGGGTCACAATGAGGTTGTGTTCCCTTTAGCCACGGAGCCAGAGACTCCACCCCAAACTGATTGGGATAGTCATAATGGTGTCTGAAGCAGAACGGTGTAGCATGCAGCAAAGAAGCAGCCCCTAAACATGCAAGAAACATGAAAAGCAAATCTCAGCTTCCCTAGAACTGACTATCAGTGTGGTAAAACCAAAGAGCAGACCAGAAGGTTTGGTAGGAAGAGTGAGAAAATGGAAACTGTTTTAGTAGATTTAGCTTGGGCCTCTGATAGGTGATCACAGTGAGATGACTGTCTGGAAGTAAAGTTAAATAACCCTTGTTAAAGGCTGCCTGAGTCTAATGTCAGTTGAATCCACGTACCAGTGGGTGGAGGTCTGTAGTAGCTTTTACTCCATTGCTGAGGTAAAATATAACCTAAAGGAGCCTATCTGGGCTCCCACTTGAGGGTGAGGTGAAGGGTGAGGGTGGGAAGTGTTCATGATGGGGAAGGCAGGGCAACAGGAGACCAGAGCACTAAGCTAAGAGGTCACATCTTCAAAGACAAACACAAATCCCATGCTTCCTCTAGCAAGGTTTCACTGCCTAAAGGCTTTCTAATCTCCCCAGACTGAGGACCAAGTATTCAAATACCTGGGCCAATGGGGACTAATTCCCACTCACCATGCAGTCCCCGTAATTAAGCCAGATGATGTGGGGTGAGAGAACCACCGCACCATTGTCTCACATTCGCTGGCATCACCGATACATTATGGCTTGAATGTTGAAATGCCCCACGGATCTGTATGCAAGGGGTTTGGTTGTCTGCTGTTGGACTTCCAGGAAGTAACCAGATCCTGAAGGTTCTGTCCTCAACAATGGATTGATCCCATGATGGATTTGTACGTAATATGATGGCATTATGGGAGGTGATTAAAAAGTAGGGAGTGAGACTTGTTGGAGGAAGTCTGCCCTTGAAGGAGCTATTTTATCTTTGGCTGTCACAAGGTGAGAGTGTGGTTCTGTGTGCAATACACATCAATACGTTCATGCCCAGGAGCAATGAAACCATTTAACCTCAAACCACAAAACTATGAACCAGTATAAATGTATTAACTCCCCAGGGTCACTGTGACAAAGTATCACAAACCAAGCAGCTTGAACAACAGGAAACATTGTCCTCTCGCTCTGAAGTCAAGGTGCCTGTAGAGCTAAGTTCACTCTCAATGTTTTAAGCAATAATTTCTGCTTCCTCCTTGTCATTTCTGGTTGCTGGCAACATATGATGTAACTTTACCCAAATTTTCATTGGAGTAATTTGGATCTCCATAGCTCCATTGACTTCTTCCCTAGATCTCTGTGTCTTCAGATCTTAATGATACCAATCACAAGATTAGGGTCCACTAATACGACCATGTTTTAACTTATTTCTCCTTTAAAGATCTTATATCAATTTTCATCACATTCAAAGGTACTGGGAAGGTTGTTTAGATGTTTTTGGAGAAAGGACAGAATTAAGCCCAAAACAGGTGACAGCATGTGTCCATTGATTGCCATCAGCACAAACTTGAAGGCCCAATTGTTTTCTGAGAGCCAATGGGTTAGAAATGGTGGTATTAGCTTAGCACTTGATGCAGAGTGTTAAGAGGGTCATGAGTTCAAAGACAGCTTAGATCGACGGCAAGACTCTTTCATAGCTAACTAGCTGACTAAAGACAGAGATGGAAATGTAGCTTGGTAGTATAGGGATTGGCTGGCCTTTGTGAGAGTTTGTATTTTAGCCTCAGCATTGGTAGCTAAATCATTAAATGTTAATTTAAAATGTAAATACTTGTGTTCATATAGCTATGCAATATATTTTACTCTCTGGCTCTTTGGTTTTTATTCTCTCTCTCTCTCTCTCTCTCTCTCTCTCTCTCTCGTGTGTGTGTGTGTGTGTGTGTGTGTGTGTGTGTGTGTGTGTGCTCTCTTCTTGTGCTGGAGACTGATCCTACATATAGTCTAGTCTCGTGCATGTTAGATACTCTTTTTACATTTGTGGAGGCTCCTCTAGAGTGACCATTATTTTTTGCATTTTCAGTATGACCAGCAAAAGGCAAGAGACCCAAGAGGCAAAAACAAAACCCCAAGATCAGAAAATTCAAGTTCTGTTATAGGCAGAGAAAGCCTGGGGTGGTGGACTCTGAGCAGAGTACTACTGATCTGCTGTAAGAAAATAATCTAATCCTGGAATGGCTGCCCAAGGGTTGGTTTCCCAAGGAAGCCATTAAAGTGCTCAGAAGGGCCCTATGAGTAGAAGGGCAGGGCGCAATTCTAAGGGTCTCTGCAACTGCAGGAATGTTCATGGCCAGTACCAGGTTTCATAGTCTTCATGTCATAAGACATTGAATTAAAGACAACATTTGAATTGTTTTGTAAAATGACATGTACATGATGGAAAGTGTAAACAATGAAATCTTAGAATTTCCAAGGCCAAGAAATGAAAGGTCAGTACACGTAAATCTTCACTTTATGGACTTCCTTGTCCTCACACTCCCTCTGCTTGTTGTAGTAATAGAAAGTATTGTCCCTCCGCTGAAGTTTCTTCACGTATCCTGTCTCTGGCCAACGGTCTACCTGCATGGGAAGGAGAAGGAGGATGGTGTGATGTCAGTTTCATTTCATATCACATTTCACCATCAGACAACTTGCATCAAAATTTTAAAGCCTGGAGGCTGGAGAGATGGTTCAGAGATTAAGAGCACTGGCTGAGTCTTGAGTTCAGTTCCCAGAAATCGCAGGGTGGCTCACCACCACCTATAATGAGACTTGGCGCCCTCTTCTGGAATGCATGTACACATGCAGGCAGAACACTATGAGATAAAGTTTTAAAATCCTTGTGCTCTTAGGGAGAGCACTGTGTGCACACATGAATAAGACAGATATTAGTTTCCAACCTTATTCCAGAAAACATGTGCTGAATTGAGTACACATCTCTTTACAGTCCAGTCTGCAAATTTTAGTGTCTACACTGTGGCCAAGATCAAAGATAAGTGTCAAATAATTTAAAACTAACTGTTTCTATGTTTCTAAGTGATACAAAACATAACTCCAAAGGAATACTGCAGGAAAAACTGGGAGCAAGTCTAGGGTCCCTGACGAGACAACTATGTTGATCACAGGCTTTAGGACCAATGCTGTGGTTTTCATTCTATGGGTCGTGACTTTAGGGAGCTGAAGGACCCTTTCACAGGGTTGCATAACAGGTATCCTGCATATCATATACCTGCATTACAATTCATAACAGTAGCAAAATTACAGTTATGAAGTAGCAACAAAAGTAATTTTATGGTTGGGGGGGTCACCAGACATGAGGAATTGTGTTAAAGGCTGCAGCATTGGGAAGTCTCAGGATCACTGGACTAAAGGAAGACACTGGACTTGAAGCGGTGCCTATGCACGTCTACCAAGCTTCAAGTTCACCATCAAATTCAATTTTTAATAACTTGAACCCATGCAGTTCAATCCTTTTCTTATGCCTACTGTTTTTTGTCTTGATCAAATTTGTATGTTCTTTTCTCTCTTCAACTTCAACACTGTTTTCTTGACCAGGTTAATGTGTGGCGAGTTTGTTGTTAATTTCAGACATTGTTTTGTGTAATTTGCTGTCCCTGCCACAGAGACTAAGGACGACCTTGAACTTCTGACTTTCTTGCCTCCACCTGGGGATTACAGGCCTATAATTACCAGTAGTTCAGGAAGACATGCTCAGTGGTAGCTTCATGTGTCCTAATAAAGCCACATCCCCAGCCCCACTGTGTGTGTGTGTGTGTGTGTGTGTGTGTGTGTATGTGTGTGTGTGTGTGTGTGTGTGTGTGTGTGTGTGTGTGTGTCTATGTTCTTTTAGGAACTCGTTAAGTCTCAGTTATAATTTCTCTTTGGCCCATATCTTATCACAGTGCAATCTGGGAACCATTGTGTTTTTTTCCATTGATAAAAATGTTCCTTCTGAATTTTGCAAGCTGTACTTTATCATTATCAAAAGTCCAAATCAGGTTTTGGAAAAAATCAAGCCCTTTCTTTAACATGACCAACACAGATAGCCCTTCCGTTCTGGAAGAAAAGATGTGTACACTGTGTGGGAGACCGTGTCTACTGTTTTCTGGTGATTTGTCCATTTCCATTTCCATTTCTTTCACCTGCTTTTGTTAGACACAAACTCTCCTGATACAGCCCAAGCCTGAGTGCCTCAGATCCTACCTCAATCTTCAGAGTGCTGGGATTTCAGACATGTGCCACAATGCATGGATCTTGTATTTTCTCTTGTCTGCTTTAATTATGTATCAGTAGAAACAGACCCCAGAACCTCTGGCTTGCCGCATTTACTTTGTAAGAAAGTAGCTAATGTTTCTAGCACTGAATCAAAGCTGCCACCAGCAGGAAAAGGAAGTGTTCCCATGACGCTAGGACAGGTTCTGATCCCTTCACCAGGTCCTAAAGACATCCTTGATAGTGTATAAACAGTGCACCCACTAGATCTTTGGAGCATTCAAGGCCATTTTATAAACATCAACTATAAGCTTAAGTAGGAGGGAATCCATGGCAGAAGGTCAGGCAGATTCTCAAATAGGGAGTCACCCAGTGGTGTGAGTTATCTAGCTTGATATCTACTAATGTGAAGTTTGTTGTTAATTGTAGAGCGTAGCTACAAAGGATATGACGTGTGCATCTGTAATCCCATTGCCTGGGAAGCAGATGTATGAAGAGGGATGCAAATCTGAGGTTCTTCATCTACTCATCGAATTCAAGGCCAGCCTGCTTACAGAGTGAGATCTTATCTCAAGAAACAAAACAAAGCAAACAAAAGCAAAACAAAAACAACAAAGCAAGAAAAGAAAAAAAACAATATAAACAACCCCTTTCTGGTGCACTGGCAAAATGAGCAGAGGGGAAATGATATTTTATCATAACTGAATATATGATAATAGAGTTCCCAGAGTAAGAAAAAGGACTGAAGACTCGTGTGTGAGTGGGTCAGAAAGTGTGGATGTACCAGCCAGGGATACACTGTTCCCCAGCTTGTAGACCACCTTTACAGGCTTTCATCCCCTCTTCAGATACGTTTCAGAGACTTCCCTGCAGTCCTGTTTTGTTACTGTTAGTAAAAGACATTTCACCATCTGGGAAACTGGTTCTTATCAAGTTTGAAGAGCAGTAAATTTTACCATAGCAACTTGTTTCACTTGCTTATATTCCATCTCATCCCGATATCCTGCTTGTTGAAATCTGTACAGGTTTTCTATCTCTTCTGACCATTTCTTGGCACGACTTATTGATTTTGGTTTCACATCAGAACTCGCCATGGCTACAGAGGCCTTCCTAGCAATTATTTCTGAAAGAGGTTAGAACAATTTCATAGGCAACATGATGATTACAATTTTCAGAACCTTTAGAATGAACAGAAACAACCAAAGGGTGGGGGGAACCTCAGCAAACATTTCACATCTTAACATTTCTTTCCAAGACTGTTATTTTTGGGGGAACAAAATCATGCACCCCCAAAAATCTCTTAGGCCCTGGAAGACACAGAGGATAGTTAATTTCATCATCAAAATTGCATTTGAAGTTATTAAGTAATGTTCTAAAGGAACCATTCTTGGTCTCTGGACACTAAATACTGTATGAGAACATACTATCATTTGTATCTGCTCAATATTATTGTCAAAATATTCTATTTCATTGATTTATATTCACTCTTTTCCTCTCTGTCTCCCTCTCTTTTGAAAAGGGAATGTAAGGGCAATCATTCTTCACAGGGCATGGTGATGGACTTGGGAGGCTAGGGTAGGAGCATCTGGGGCAAGGCAAGCCTGGGCTGCTTACAGATCTAATGAAAATCCCTCCTCTTTCTTGCCTTTCTTCTTCCCATGTTATTTCTGAAGGCACCATCATCTGTTTCTTGGGTCACAGGGTCACACCGTCCTCTAGTGGACTAACATAGGAGGACATCTGAACAAATTCCATGCTAGTTGTTTGGGGTCATTAGACCACTGATTTGACATGGCGCAGGTGGTCACTATTGGTCTCACACATTCAGCTACCCAAGCCTCTTTTACATTGATTATCTACTTACCAGACTTCCATTGCCAAGCTTTCCCCCTGGTTACTGGGGCTGAACTCAGGACTTTGTGAGTGCCTGGCAAACATTCTAACATAGAGCTACCTGCCCAACACCACAGCAAGTTTTTCCAAGGCACTGTCTTGTATTTGTTTTTCTCAAATACTTCATACTCTGTTACAAAAAAATATTTGACATAAAGTACTCAGAATTTTCACCATGATTCCTTGAATCCATTCTATTAAAATTGCTTATTTTGTCTAAAATTTACTGTCATACTTTATAAAGAAGATTCTTAAGGGAATTTATGCATTCATTATGAATTTTTAATCACTGTAACAAATTCTCATTAGGTTAATTTTTAAAAGGTCAAGAAATACATTAAAATACAATTATTGAACAGGTGAAATTATCTTCATATCAATTAGAAATATTGCTTCTTGCCACTGGGTGAACATAATCCCAAACGTATGATGGATCAGAGTGCAGGAGCAGACTCACAACACAAGCCTTTCCAAACGGAATAACACAGTTAGCTTTTACAGAGGGAAAGAAATGAAGAGGAAGAAAATGATAGACTTGAATTTCCTTGACTGTCTCTTCAGTGTGAAAAACGTAGCCTACAAGTCTCTTCTCACAGTTAGTAAAAGGGAGACTGTGAGGATGTGGAGCCCGCAGCCACCCACCAGCACTGAGGGGTTGGCAGGGGAAAACTGAGGAGCTTCCATGCATTCTACATTCTCTACATTGTTTGCTGCATCACTACATTCTAAACAGAAGGCTGTCTACACTCTGTTTGGAAATCCTATTCCTGTTGTTCAATTTAGCTCCAGATTTCAATTAATTTAAATGAAGCCACTGAGATTGCGTAGCTCTAATTCTGATTTTAAAAAAAGTAGTAACCACATACCAGATACAGAATCAATATTGCTTTTTGCATTTTCCTCCAGTGTGCAAACTGACATGCACGTTGGTTAGACTAAGGAAAATTAGGCTCTGGTTAGAGTGTGACCTTTTAACAACTCTTGCCTCGGTTCCTTCAGATTCAGGCTCATGGTGCCTCTTATTGATTTCATTGGAAGAGTTTTTGTAAAATCTGAAAAGCCTTCTAAAACAAGCCAGTTTCTTGTTTTATAATTCTGTTCATTTCACTGTGAAGTCCATTACATCACCAATGCACCACACACTAGCAATGGCTAACAAGTGAGTTGGACATACGTAGTAGAGTTTGGAAATTTACTTTTATAGGGAAATGAATCACATGCACGGGCATACACATCAGAAAATATGATATGAAGAATCACGAGAGGGAAAATGTAAATTCATTGTATTAAAAATACATTGAAGCCAGGTGTCGTGGTGCAAATGTTTAATCCCAGCAGAGACAAATGAGTCTCTGAGTTCCAGGACAGCCAGAGCCTCACAGTGAGACTGTCTCAACAAACACCAAACACACACCGCTCAGGTGGCTAGAGAGATGTCTCCGTGGTTACAAGTTTTTATTATCCTTTCACAGGATGAAGTTGATTCTCAACACCAAGCCAAGCCC
Organism: Phyllotis vaccarum; assembly: GCA_033318265.1. Classification (NCBI taxonomy): domain Eukaryota; kingdom Metazoa; phylum Chordata; class Mammalia; order Rodentia; family Cricetidae; genus Phyllotis; species Phyllotis vaccarum. Next base: position 70,729,917 of record JARWLC010000003.1, on the reverse strand, counting down.
ACCAGAATCTCCAAGCCCCAGGAGACCCATCACCACCCTCTGCTGGCCTCCTTGGGCACTGCACTCTTGGACACATGAATACAGGTCACAGACATAACTTTAAAATAATAAAAACTTTTAAAACATTTAAAATTCGTCCCGTTTTCCTATGAAGTTAGTGGTTAAACCACGTTGCTGCTCCTACAGACAAAGCTTCTTTTCTTAGGGCAGGGGTTCAGGGTTAGTCCCGTTTCTTTATCATTCTTACTTAGCAGTTTGATATACAATAAAATACTTTGATTTGCTTGTATCATTCCAAAATATTTCCCTCAGTATCATGTCTACCACTGTTGGGTTAAGTAACTGTGTTAACTACACATAAAAATGCTGCATGTTATGGAAGGGTGGAAACGGGGCTGAACCCAGCTGAAGTTTCAGGTTGTCTCATCAGGAATGCCCACCTTAAAGACACTATCAGATATTTGGAAACTTAATGTGAATTTCATCATAACAGAAAAAGTAAATGTGTAGTATCTGCAGTAACTATGCTATGAAGTGGTGGTCCGGATTCTCTTCTTTCTAGTTACTAAAAACAAACATAAAACGAGTCTTGTGAAGTTCTGTGAAGCAGATCTGTGCTTGTCATCCAGGGACTATCCTTAGGGGCTCAACAGCCATTCTCTCTCAATCTCTGGCTCTGACTATGACTGTCAGAAAAAACTCTTAGGTTGCGTTATTTAGTAGACCACTAGCTGAGAATTTTATAACATGAAAAGTCCACAGGAGTAATTCCCTGCTCTGTCCTAACTCGCCTGTCTAAGTCCTGACCAATGTAATTGGTAAATGAGTTAGCCTATCTTTTGTCCTGTGGCTACGATTTTCATTCACTATCTTCCATGGTAGACCACAGCATGCAGGGTAACGTGACTCAGGCCATGACGGCACTCACATTTGGCCTAGAACCAACTATCCCTTACTGTTTTTGGAATATGAGCTGTGGTCTGAAAAGATAAAGGACAGTTCAAAAAGGACTTAACATTCCTTTTTAAAATACTTTAGTAATTATGGGGAGATACAGCATCATTACTAATTTTGCTAGTTAGCACTCAGCTCTTTAAAATGCAGTGGCTTCCTCACTGGTTGCTGGGGTCTGAACATGAATTGCCCCCTCAGAGAGACAGCTCTGGGTGGGACAGAAGCCAAACAGGAGGGGAAAGTGGAGGGCTGGGCTTTTGGTCATGACTACAGAGAAACCAGAAGAGTTGGCTGACATTAAACAGATCGAAAGAAACCAAAGAGCCCAGAAAAATAAAAACAAACAGAAAAAACAAACCAAGCTCCACATCTGACTGAACTTGTAAACCAAACTATACAAATCAACGAATCAAGGAGTCTGAAGAAACTGTGGCCACCCAGACTATAGTGTTCCTTCGCTGATTACAAAATTTACCTGAAAGATATGCAGCTAGATCCAGACGAGGCTTAATCAGCCAAGGAGAAAACATGGATGGGATGACGACACACTTTAGGATGCAGGAACTGAGCCAAAGCCAAACATCCAGGAAACTTAAAACTAGACACCTAGCAAGCTGGGGCAGAAGCACAACCACTCCAGATAAACCTCAGAAAGATAACAGGTAGCACTGGAGGGTTAGAGAAGAGAGGGAGATGGTTGTGGGTTAGCCTATGATCCTATACTGTGATCGGCAGAGCAAGGCCTACACTGACTGGTCTGGGTAAAAAAGGTCTTCAGCATGACTCAACACTCAATACTTCAAGAAGAAGTTTGGGAGTTTCCACCAAGGATTTTTTTTTTTTTTTTTAAAAAGCAGGTCTTTTTTTTTTTTTTTTTGAGAAGTTGGGTGGAATCTTCTGGAGCTCCTTCAATAAGCTTAATCGACAACTCAAAGAAGTTCAGAGCTGGTAAGGCTGTGCAGACCATCCCAGAATCATCGCTGCACCAGCCCCTGCTAAGGTTATCAAGGGAGCTGACCTGCAAAGATCCCCAATGCCTTCAGACCAGACTCACCTGGGGACAGAGCGGGGAACCATGGGCAAATCCAGCTGTGCCCCTGCGGCCACCTCTTTGATAAGAATGCTCATCGATACTTTTGGGTGATTGGTGCAGGGGAACTTAAGCTAATAGTTGAACTGGTAGCACAAAAACAGGAAGAATGAAAATACAATGCGTACAGTGAAGTAACTTACCTGTGGGTATTATTATTATGCTAGATGTGTGATTTGAAAAATCTAGGCAAGATACTTGTGTACAAATGTGTTTGTAACCAGAAGACTTATTTTATGTTTAATACAGGGTCTCATATTGTCCAAGGTGGGCTCTAACTCCCCGAGAATGATCTTGAACTTCTGATCCTACTGGCTTCATCTCCCTAGAGCTGGGATTTCAGGCATTTGTATCACACCTAGCTGTATGGGGTGCTGCTATCAATCTGTGCCAATAAATTTGGGACATCACTTAGCTGTCTTCTCCCCTGACTAAAGGTGACATTCAGGCATGATCTTTCTTTAAAAGGGCTATTTCACCCAAATATTTTTGGTGAAGCATGCTGGGTTTTTAAAAATTATGTTATGCTACTGCCTTTTATAAGAAATAGGTGAATCCTTGAAATAGCACAGACTTGTTTTAAAATCCATAATTACAAAACAAGGCTAGCTTAATGTCATCATTCTTTAAATAAAGATACTACCATACATAATAACAGTAATTATTTCCTTTTCCGTTTTGTAAAGCTATTTAAAACAGTTATTTTCCTGTTTGTTTCTCAGATAAAAATACCTATGCACAGCATTTTAAAAAATAAATTAAAAACACGATAAAACACACTTTCTATAATACATATGTGTATCACTACAAACAGGAAGTGGTAATGCTTGAGTGTCTATATTTTAGAAACTGAAATTAAACACTACTCAGGGCTATGTGCGTACTGAAGGAAAAAATTCCCACCAATTTCAAGTCGCTGACAAATTAAGGTTCTAATTTAACAGCAGACATCTGTGATGTAGCCTATCACCTACCCTGTTTCCTTTCTTTCTCTACTCACATCTAAAGTTTATGTCAGTGACTCAGACATAAACCTGGGTCTCAGGACCTTTTGTAAGCTATTATTCTTGCCTGTGTGCTACTTGAATTACATCTTTCTCCACTTTTCACGTTGAGCGTCTCTTTATTTGGTGTATTAGGGATAGGTAGCTGCCTGCTGTCGCTGAAGCTTTTGCCCGTAACTCTAATAACACGACGACATGCCTAAGCTTACAACCCCCACCCCTCCTCACCTTATTTCATTATTTGTGCTCCAAGCAGGTGGCGGGATATAACTGGGGATCCCTTTAAACTACATGTTAACCTTAGACAAGACAATGAACAGAAATGGGACTGTTTTCTGAACTCAGTTTTCAGTCTGGGTCCTAAACAGACACCATTTTCTGAACCCAGTCCTCACACTGAGTGTTCTTTTTAAAGACAAAGTGCCGTCCCCACACCCCCACCTCGAGCACTCCCTTATGGTCGGTCCACAGTCTGTATGTGCCAATTTGCTTTTGTGGAACATAAAGCCACCCTTAGGAGGGTTCCCACAGCTAGCGTTCTCTATGTGTCAGAAACCACTTTCTTTTTGCCATAAATCACGCCTTCTGTAAGGTATAATCTGCCCAGAAGAAATTGGGCTGGAGACAGTCCTGTGAAACCGGGCATTAAATGGCAGAGTCATTGCAGCAACCAATTTAGGGAGCGCAAGAAGTTAGCTGGAGAGGTAGCCAATGCTAGAAAACCGGAAGGGTCGAATGAAGACCTGCCCTAAAAGAGAGAAAACCTAAGTACCAAGGCGGCCGGGTGGAAGGGGCGGGGCCTGAACTCCCAGGTCGGGGCGGGGCGGAGCCAGGAGCACGGCGGTCAAGGCCCGGGTCCTCGCTGCGCATCCCCTCAGGCCCGGCTCCCGCTATCCGCGGTTACCCTCGCTCAGCCGGCCTCGCAGGAGGGCGCAGCGGTGCTCGTGTTCTCTACTCGGGATCCGTGGGCTGAGTCAGCCAGAGGCCAACTGTTGCGGCCGCCGCCGCCCGAGCGTCTCCTAGCAACGCAATGACGCTACTCCGCCCGCTCACGTAGGCCCCGCCCAGCTCCCTCCGGCCCCGCCCCCTGCTCCTGGGTCTTTGTGGGCACTTTTAAGGGACTGGGCTGGGCAAAGTGCAATACCCCGGCTGGGTGCTGCCCACTATTGCGATGAGGCAGAGACCCAGAGGCGTTATATGAAAGAGTTTGAGAGAATAGAGATCGCGGAACTTCTGGATCCTGATAGAAGATAACTAACTGTCGGTGTGTGTGCATTCAAATAATTCATCCAGCATGGTGTCTAGCAATGACTAAACAGAAGCTACCTAACATCTAAAGCTATAAATCGAGGGTGGAAGGGAAAGGTCAATGTGTGGGAGCCAGCTCATTGAGAACCCCCAGAACCAGGAGTTAGTTAACAATTACAAATTTTGTGAGCCAGTTAAACACAATCCATATTTTTTTACAGATTAAATTCTGAAAAATTCTATTTAAAAGTTACTAAATACTAAAAATAAAGGATCTATTTATAAGTCCCAAGTTAATTTCCTTAGTCAAGATATATCTCTGAATTTTAGACTTAACTATACAGTTTTGCACTCTACATCCAAACCCAACCTTTTCCCTCCAAACAACGAAAATTCTACTGATTCCAGTTTGAATAGCTGTGGCCCAGAGTCCTCTGTTGCTCTAATTCCACCCATTACTGAAACCCGTTGGCTTTAATAGCCCCCACACAAGTCCAAAAAGCCATCTCTTTGCTGCCTTTGCTGATTACAGTAATTTCCAACATCTCTCCCTACCCTATTCTCAATACAATAGTCAGCACAACCCACTTAAAACCTAAATTAGATTATGTTCATCTTGGGCTTGGATTGTGATCCTGCAATAGCTTTCCATTTTATTCACAGTAAAAACACACAAACAACAACAACAAAAACCCTCAGAGGTTTCCATAGTACCCATACAGATTTGATGCCTTCTGTAGTTCTGGATGTCTTCCCCCCCCCCCCACTTTTCCCTAACAGCTCCTAGCATGCAGCAGATGTGAATGCAGTATGCTTCAAGTGGATACATGCATTTTACCACCCCTGCTGATTCCTCTCTGACGTTATGAAGAAAGCAGGGTGGTAGGTATGAGAGAGGTGCTTTAAAACATGGTGGCCTTGAATTTAAATCTGGACTCTGCCTACTGAGAAGGCGACCTTGTGCAATTTACCAAACAATTTCCACAGCTGGACAACAACTGCAAAAATGAACCTGTCTGCTAGGGTTGCTGTGAAAGTGCAATACCAAGCACAGAACACTGAAAGCATCTGGAACTGTGTAAGTGATAGGGACAATCTTTACTACAATATGTATTCTGCAAACAAAAGTTTTTTGACTACTTGTCACTATGCCTTAGTGTTCAGCTGGAGTCTGTAACGTTTTGGAAAGCTGGTTGTAGGAAAAAGTGGCCAGCCAAAGAAACCAACTCTGACTCTGAAACCAGAGCCAGTGAAAGAAACCCACCCTGGATCTAATACCTGAGCCAGTGAAATAAATACTTTATCCTTGAACCTGGAACCAAAAAGAAATGTGCCCTGACCATGATATCAGAGCCCCAAAGCTCAAAAGAGGCAGTGAAAGAAACATTTTGACCCTGAAATCAAAACCAAATCAGGGATTAAACAATCTGACCAATCCCACCTTGGAGGTCTTCTCCCCAGAAAGCTCCGCCCTCAAGAAGGCCTATGTAAACCCTGCTCCTGCTGCCCTGCCCTTTCTCCGCTGTCATTTCCCATCCCAGACTGAGGCAGTCACTCTTCCTGGATTCTTCCCTCCCAATAAATCTCTTGAACGAGGTTTGGGTGACAGGCTTCTTCAATGACCCTGGATAGAGAAGAGCTGAAGGAGCAAAGTTGTAACACTCCCTCACAACCCAGGGAACCTTCCCTAGTGCAGGGAAGCAAATCTGTAACAGAGTGGAGTTGTTACCTTCTGGGAAACCCAAGCAGGACTGTAACTGGGGAGACCTCTCCTGTGGGAGCAGAGCTGCTAGCATTGGGAAGCCTTTCCCTGATGCAGGGTTGTAAGCTGCTACCTAGGCTTACTGTGGCCTGTGGTGTTCATTGGCTCCCCACTGCCTGAATACTTTCCCATTCAAGCTGCAGCGTTCAGTATGCCTGGGCTTCTGACTGCCAGGATCTCTTTCCATCTGAGCTGCACAAACACCTACCTGGGTGACTATGTGTTGAAGGAATAAATGAATTTTCAGCATTAGATTTCCTGGAATGTGGCAGTAGCTTCTCTGGTTCCTTACCTAAGACCTGTATATATTATTCCATATATAGATTTCATACATGTAAACAATGTTTTTCATACAAGTAGAACAATGTGTGGGGCCCAGAACAGCTTGACCATACAGGAATATGGGGCACAGAAGAGCTTGGCTACACAGCTGCCGTGACAGGCTAATAAAGACCAGCTAGACAGCAGGCCTGAGAAACTGGCCAGTATCTTAGGGGAAATATCTGCTAGTTCTAGGCAAAGCCTAAAAACCACCCAAGGAGAGGCCAGTACCTAAGAGGAAGTATCTGATACTCCAATTGAGAGATGGTTCTTGAGCCCAGCACACACCTATTCCCCTTGATCTCGATAAGATACCTCTAGACAAATGTGAGCCAATTTGGGTCCCGAACCCTGGAAATCCCCTAACTCCAACCTCTACTATGATACAAAACAGCCAAAAAATAAAACAAAACAAAATAACAACAAAAAATCCCCCCAAAACCCTATCCTGCCTAGGCTTGTACTCTCAGCTCTGACAACTGTGTCAGACAGAGATACCAAGCTTAAGGATGAATAAAGGCTCTTTGCTTTTACATATGGAATTAGGTCTCTGTGGTATTTTTGGGGTCTCCTCAATCTGGGCATAACATTTTTTTAAAGTCTGTGTGTGGGGGGGATATTTATAGAGTCCAGGTGTAGTATTGTGTTTCTGGCCTGTCTGGTCTGTGGTCCAGACCTGCAGTTCCACAATCCCACAGAAACACACAGACAATTGTATTAATTTTACGCTGACCAGCCTGTGGCTCTGGCATATTGCTAGCTAGTTCTAGGTCTTAAACTAACCCATGATTCTTATCCTGTTTAGCCATGCAGCTCGGTGCCTTTTCTCAGGGCAGCATAGTTGTCCTCTGCATCTGCTGGCTTCTCTGGCGTCTCTGCTCTGTTCTTTCTGTTCCCAGAGTTTTCTTAGTCTGGTAGCCCCTCCCACACTTACAGTCTGCCTTCAGCCAATCACCATTTCTATTAAACCAGTAGGCGGGACAATTATTTACAATGTAACAACATAATCTCATTACAGCCAGGGCCATTGGATCCCCTGAAACTTGAATGACAGGTGTATTTTTGAACTACCCAATGTGGGTGATAGGACTGAACTTGGTCTCTCTGTAAGAGCAGTACGAAGTCTAAATTGCTAAATTGTCTCTCCAGCCATAAACAATGTGCTTTGATTACATCTGCCTCCAACTTTTCCTTCTACTCTGTAGACACCCCAGCAATTCATTTCTGCCCCTCACATCTTCTCTCTCTGCCTTGTCTTTGTAAGTAAAGTAAAAGATTTCTGAACCCACAATGGCCAAAAATAAACACAAAAGCAAATAATCTGAGGTGAGTGTACTTTGGTGTCCCTGTATCAAATTGCACTTCCCTGAAGTCTCTATTCCAGTATTTGTTGTCATTTCGAGATGGAGTCTCACTATGTGGCTCTGGCTGACTGGATCTTGCTATGGAGACTAGCCTACTCTGAACACAAAGAGATATGTTTGCTTCTGCCTCCAGAGTACTGGGATCAAAGGTTTATGCCACCATAACTGGCACTCTCAATTCTAAACATAAAATGCACACACCCTGAGCCTTTATACATGCTGTCACACCATGCAACACTAACAAACATTGCCTGAAGTAGTACCTCAGATTCAGAAATTGCAATATATTTTACTGTACATGGAATTTTTGCTTATATAGAAACAATGTTTAATTGTGGAAATAAATGACTTTTATATGTTTTCCTACCATCAACCCTCAGCATCTAAGTAGTAAATTAATATATGTATGTGTGAGGCCCAGAATAGCTTAGCTATAAAGCGGCCATGACAGGCCTAATAAAAACCAGACAGACAGTAGGCCTGAGTCTCTTACTGGCAGCACCTGGTAGTTTCAGGAAAAGCTCATAACAGACACCACCCAGGGAGGGGCCAGGATCTAAGGGGAAGTATCTGATATTCCAAACATTCCAGATAGTCCTTGAGCCAAGCAAACACCTGTTCTCTTGAATTTGCTAAAATACCCATATACAAATGTCAGCCAATCAGGGTCCTAAACCCTGGAAATTCCTTCACCCCAACCTCTACTATGATTAAAAAAAAAAAAATCCTACCCTGCACAGGGTTGAAGCTCTCTTACCACTGCAACAGACAGAGAGACCAAGCTTAAGGCTCTTTGCTTTTACATACGGAATTGGGTCTCCATGTTGGTTTTTTGGGGGTTCCCTCCATCTGAGAATAACAGTATGGATTGTACTTTGTTGGAATATTTCATTTCAAAAATTTCCATTTGAAATGCTGGTTGAGCTTTATAAGAAACAGTTTTGCATAGGCATAGAACAGAATTTTCAAACAATTTCTGAAATGGTTGTAAATATCTTTCTGCTGATCTGTATGTTGTCATATTTATGCAAAGTGACATTCCCAGCACTAATAATTATAAAATTAGAATTCATCACTCTTAAAAAACACCGAAGCCATTCTACATCCTGAAGTACCAAATATTCATTCAAGATTTAGTTCTTTCCGTAAAACAAAACAGGCCTGCCCCTCCATTATAGACAAATTACATATACAATTATATATATATTACACATTATTTTTGGCCTTGAGATCTGAGAACCTGAAAAAAATGGGGTGGACTATAGCCTAATGTACACAATCTTACTTCACTTTCAATATACTTTTATACACAAATTTAACTAAGAAAGCAGCGATCCAAGGAAGGTTGTTTGAATTCAGAAAAACATGTAAACAAATGCCAATAAACACATACTAAATATTAACAGAGTAACTCTTTCCCAGAACTTTCTCAGGACAGATTTACTTAACCACAATTGTTTGGTACATACTGTAGGTTATATCTGGGAAAGCATGAAAGCAAGGTAGAAAACCACATTAAGATTCAGGATCCACTGACCAGATTGGGTTCTATGGCTGTGTTCTGATATCCAATAAGAATAAACATGTTTTATAAATTGAATGTAAATGTCACAGGAGGCATGAAATCACCTCCAAGAACCATTCAGGGAACAAAACGCACCTGAGGTAAAAGGCCCTCTGCCTTTTTTCCTGGAGGCTCCCTCACAATTCCCCAAGGCATTGCTCACCATGTATGATCATTCCTGTGACAATGCTCCACATATGTATACCAAAGAATTGTTTTATTATCAGCAAGTGTTTGAGTTGCATGCTTGTATTACATGTGTCCAGTGTTGTGTAAAAATTTCTGGAAGGAAAGAGTCTTGAATGGAAAAAGTTAAGCTGTAAGAATCTAAGTGTACCTGTTGCTTCCATTGGTGACCTGTTCTTACCATGATTTCCTACTTTATACATTATAAAGAGGAAAGATGATTTCCTACTGTATACATTATAAAGAGGAAAGAACTGAACAAGTAAATAAGAATGAGAATTTTATTTTGTCTTGCCTCTAGAGGAGCTTCAACAAAGGAGCCATTCTGTAGGTCTCATTGACAAGTCAGCCACAGCAATAGTTCTTTCGATATTCTAGGATAGACGGTCTTAGAAAACACCAGGCTTTACCAGCACTGTTGTGGTAAAATGTATAAATTAGGGACTGTGTCTAGACCACTTTCCTCCACTGCCCACCTTCCTTCTTTCCCTGATTCCTCTTTATGAAAATCTGTATGTGAACAGAACTGAGTATTAAGGCTGCAAGAGCAAACCAATGTTTTCTGATCATGCCATTCTGATCCCTCTGCTCAGAACTTATTCCTAGAATTATTCTGGGATCACTTCTGTCTCAGTGGAAACACTATTTGCCATATTCTTCATTTATGTGGTTTCTCAAATATGTTGAACTCTGGAGACATATCTTAGTCAGCCCTGTATCCACTGCAGACACAGAAAGTACAGTTCTCATCTTAAATGGAATAAGAGATAGTTTATTCTGGAGTTATTTTGAATGACCCTGGGCCAGAACATAGATTTAGGTCGCCCTAAATTCTGCATTCCAGTGTGATTCCATGAAGTTTTATAGAGGAAAAAGTTAGAAGGCATGTTTAAAATACATTTCTATGTGTATACAGCAAAGATGGGGAAGCTTTTCTAAAGACCCAAGGTGCTGTCTGATTACATTCTTAGCTTTTGGGTTGGTAGAAACTAGTGGGCTACTAAATTAATAGATTCCAACAGATTTTCATCAAAAAGAGTCACAAGACATTAGTTCCAACAGAGGTGGACAAGGAATAGCTATTCCCAAGGGCAAGAAGTAACCCAAGGTAAGGTAAACAGCTCCTAAACCTGCAATATTCTTATTTCTCCACAGTACTGAAACCAGTCCACCACGTCTTCGATGGTGGACTCAATACTGTTACTATGAGCTCTCCCAGACTTTCCCCACCATTCGCTCCCTCCGTCTCTTTATATATCCTTCTGGCTTCCTAAACATAGCTCCAATGATTACTGGAGGCTAGCAGATCACCGAGATCTTTACCTTTCTCCTCCTTTCTCTCCAAGAGGGAATGTCTAAATTGTAGGTTTCAAGGTAGGTACAAATGTACAAATGTAAGAGGGAATGAGTACTAGCAGAATCTATTAGTCAAGCATCTGAGGAAATTTTAGCATCCAACCCTCGTGGTTATCCTATGTAAATTGGGAGAAGAGATAAAAAGGAAAAAAAACAAAACAAAACAAAACAAAACAAAAAAAACCCTCGATCTTTGGTAGACAGGAGGGAATGCAAGGCTGTGCGATTAGAAAAATGAAGCTCCATGGCCACCATTTCCAGCTTGGTTTTGTTTCCTGCCTCGGTTTCGCCACAGATGCCCGCAGCTCTGCACCAGTACAACAATGACTTTTGGATTCCTTTGTTGCTTTCAGGCAGGAACGTGACTCTCCGTGACCAGCCAGAGGTACACACTGGCTGTGCATGGCTGAGTCTCCCGGTGCAGCTGGTGCAGTTATTTAAATCGAGGGCCCTGGGGACGCGGGTGCAGGACTGGATGGTGATTGGCTCCGCCCCCTAGAGCAAGGTTCTTTTGATTGGATGAGACTGAGCTCGGCCGGCTTATGGGGAGGCGGGGCGCAAGTTCCCGGAAGTAGCGGCGCCCAGGGTCAGTGTGCACCACTGCTTCCGTGGTGGTCTTAGGGTCTATTTTTCCCGGGCGTTATGAGCTCCTTCGAGGGACAGATGGCGGAATACCCAACCATCTCTATTGACCGCTTTGACAGGGAGAACCTGAAAGCCCGCGCCTACTTCCTTTCGCATTGCCACAAGGGTGAGTGAGCCTCTCTCTCCACCTCCTGCAGGGGCGGTGGGGTTGGAGAAGAGGCGCAGAAGGGTTGGGAGAGCAGGCTGCGGACTCAGCGGGGCACTGGAAAAGCATCCCTTGCCCCCTGTCAGCTCTTAACCTCACTTTGGATTCATTGAGTTCTCGGTCTGTGCCACCTCTGTAACCCCAACTCCATTGCAATATGACCCTGGACCCTATAGTAAGGCTGAGCTGTTAGAAGTGCTGGTTGCTATCCTAGGGAGAGCATCGGTTTGGCAAGGTTTAGTCAGACACACCTCTCTAATTCTGGATTGTCACGCTTAAAGAAAACACGTTTCAGAACTTCTCCTACAACCCGAGACATTAGGCAAGAGTGAAACGTCCCGCTTCTTACACAATTTTTCCTACACTCTGAGCCCATGACCTGGCTGTCTGTCTGTCTGTCTGTCTGTCTCTCTCTCTCTCTCTCTCTCACACACACACACACACACACACACACACACACGCACACACACACACACACACACACACACACACACCAGTCCATAAGCTTGGCCCGATGACCTTCGTTTTTTTCTTTTTACTATTTACTTATTTTATGTTATGGACATATGGACAGAGTTCACATAGGCTCCCTTGCTAGGACTTGACTGCCTCGGTCTCCACAGCCATGTGGGACTTGAACTGTTCCCATCAGCTCAGATTGCACAACTTTTAGTGGCTCCTACATGTTCTGCAGAAGAACCAAAGACCTATGGGATCAGTTTGCTCTTAACAGTGAGCCTTATGTAATTCTCTCAAAGAAGCTCACAAAGACAGCCCAGCTGTCATGGGCCAAAAAATCCTCTTTAAAAAAATTAAACAAGTCATGTTTGTGACTTCTGATTCTTTTCTTTGTAGATCACATGAAAGGATTAAGGGCTCCTTCCATGAAAAGAAGGCTGGAATGCAGGTAATTGATTTTTGCTACTTCTTTGTGTTTAAGTAAGCATCTTAACTGAGGGCTAGCACACAGACAGAACAGTACATACACTCTAAGAGGGTAGCCTGATGAGCCGATCTAAACACTCTGTAGCTTCCACACTATCCCACACACCTGAATAACCACTGTTGTTCTTTCTCCCAGAAGTAATTCCTCTTTTGACCCTTTGTCAGGATGAGCTAACTTTGGTTATTCTTGACTTTATATAACCAGAAGGCTTGATATAGTGGTTTAATCCCAACACAGAGGAAGCAAGAGGATTGTGAGTTCAAGGCCAGTCTGAGTTATGTAATAAGAACTTGTCACAAACAAAATAAGTAATAGGATCACATACTGGATAGAGAAAGACATCTTCTTAAACATTTTTTGCTTTATGTATATGCTTCTTTTGCCTACCTGAATAGTGAATATGCTCACCATATACGTGTAGTGCCCCTGGAATCCAGAAGAAGGTGCCAATTTCTTCTGTACAAATCCGCTCAGCAACTGGTTTTTTGCACTACTCCTAATTCTAAGGCTCAAGGTTCAGTCATCTGTTTATTGCTTAGATCCTGAATTTCAATGTCACTCTCCATGATGCCTCACAGGGTATGTGTCTCCCGTTTGCAGGGCCAAGCATTGCTATGGTTACTCACTCACCCACTGGATGGTCAGTGTGACATTTCCTAGCCTGAGAGAAACTATGTTATCAGAATGGCTGTTTCTTACTGTTTCCTCAAGAAATGCTATGCGATCCTGAAAATACAACTCTTATATTGTCTAAGAGTTTTTCTGGGGGAGAAGATTATTCGAGATGAAGGAAAAGAGAAAGTTATCATCAGAAAGCATTTAGTCAAGGCATTTACAGAGAACTGCCCAGTTCCAGATGAAGGAAGAAACGTAAACCCCTCCTGTTAGTGCTACAATGTGCGTGGATGTAGGTAGCTGTGTTTGAGACCCAGCTTATGTACATCAAAGAACACAAACGGATGTGGTATATAGTATATAGAAATATAATTTCTAATCTCCAAACTATATCTTTACATTTTTAGGATTTAATAGGAAATGAGTATCTGTTCACTAGAAATGTGAATACAAAGACTGGAAGTGTAGCTCAGTGGTAGGAGCACTTGACCAGCTCTGGCTTTTCTCTACAGCATATACATAAATAAGTAGATTTCTATGAATCAGAAAGCAGAATTTTCTGTTCCCAGAAACAGCTTAACATTTGGTGGTATCTTTCCTAGACGTATCTGACCACATACAAACATTGTTTATTTTTATTTTCTTCTCATAGAGGGGGCTTATTTGCTAGTCAGGTGCTTTACTGATGTGTTGCACATTTATCCCCCAGAACATAGTTTTAATGTGAGAGAGATGATGGGCTTCTCAGGGAGTGGGAGGACCCTGCATGTCCTCTCCTCCAGTCCGGTGACAGGACTGAAATGGCTGATGGTATCCTGGTACCTTGGTTGTCACTGTGGCAAGGCACCTGAGAAAAACAGCGTCAAGGGGAAAAGATCTACTTTGCTTTCTGGTTCCAGTTCTGGTTGGCTGGTTCTAGTGCTCCCAGTGAGGCAGAAACATGGCCGACCAGAGCTACTCACCCCCCTGCAGCCATGAAGCAGAAAGCAAGAGACAGGAAGGACCATTGATGATGACCTCCCTCCAGTGATGCTGTCAGTACACGACTATCACAGCATTAATCTATGGATTAGGTCAGAATCCTCACCCCCAAAGCCCCACCTCTTTCTGAACATTGCGTTGGAGACCAAGCCTTAGCACATGGGTTTTTCAGGGGCTCTTATATCCAAATCATGGCAGGAATGTTGGAAGCCACATCTACTTTCCATGTTAACTGACTGGGTCATATAAGAGAGGGTAATATCCTGTGAAATGCATTGCCGACTCACCAGAGCGGCTTGTTTTGAATTGTGCTGAAACCAGCTTTTTTTTCTTTCTCTTCTGCTTTTTGCTTTCAGCATGAAAGTTTTCCTGTACTGTTCTCCAGTTACCAAGGAGCTGTTGTTAACTAGTCCGAAATACAAATTTTGGGAAAAACGAGTTGTAAGTCAATTGTGATTCAAAAAATTGTAATTTTTGAATAGTATTACTTTGTTGTGTACATGGGGACTATTTTTAGAGGCATCTTTAAAAAAATCTTTGGAATTATTCAAAACTCCTTTCTTCATACATTATAGAACCATCATTAATTAGGAACCATCATTAATTAGAACAGTGATATTTGCTATGTAATTCAGCAGTTTAGGAGCCAGCAACTGGTTATTGCTTGTTCCTCAAGATGTGATTTAGGTCTTACACTCTCATGGAGTGCCTAGCAGAAATGTATTACAGTGTAAACAAAATGTGAACCGTCATAATTTTTAAATTGCAGGGTAGGTCAGGAAGGAGAAACATAATTGAAAGTTTATAATGAGAAAGGATGGGGCCAAGGGATGGTTCGTTGGGTGGCTAAGAATACTTGATTTTCCTTCAACACCTACATCAGGCATCGCAAGCTCCAGGGACCTGACTTCCTCTTCTGGCCTCAATGTATTCATATACAGGTGGCATTCGTGTACACACACACACACACACACACACACACACACACACACACACACACACACACACATCTTTTGGAAGGAGGGAAGAGGGGGAGGGAGGGAATTGGTAACAAGCAGAGTACTAGAACATTAAAAGATAGAATGGAGCCAAACAGCAACACGGGCCTGAGAGCCCAGCATTTGAAAGTCTGGGGCAAGAGAGAGGAGGAGAGGCAGGGTCTCAATATAACCTTGGGTAACCTTGGGTAACCTTGGGTAACCTTGGGTAACCTTGGGTAGTCTGGAATTTGCTACATAGCCCAATCTGGCCTCAAACTCAGAGATCCACCAGCCTCTGCCTCCTGAGTGCTGGGACTAAATGTGTATGCCATCATGCCTGGCCTAGAATGGATTACTTTTACTCTAAAAACATGAAATGCATCTTGTTAAATGAGGTTTCTGGCCTGGTCTTTCAGGCCTATCCCAGAGGGCTGGACCGACTTTCAGCCCCACTGGTACTTAGGCCCAAATAATCACACAGATGCTTGTATTAATTTTATGCTGATCAGCCTAGGGCTCTGGCATATTGCTAGCTGGCTCTTGCTTTTAAACCAACCCATGATTCTTATCCTGTTCAGCCATGCAGCTCGGTACCTTTTCTCAGAGCAGCATAGCTGTGTTCTGCATCTGCCGACTTGTCTGGTGTCTCTGTGTCATTTCTGCTCTGTTCTTATTGTTCTCAGAGTTTTCTTAGTCTCATAGCCCCACCCACACTTCCTGTCTGCCTTCAGCCAATCAGCTTTTTTTGTTTGTTTGTTTTATTAAACTAGTAAGTGGGACAATTATTTACAATGTAACATAATCCTGCTGCAGGATCTCTCCTTCAGAAGGTAGTCAAAAGAAAATTGCTGCAACACATAAAATGTAAACATGGCAGAAAAAGTCTGAACCTTATTACCTTAAGTAGGAACAGATTTCTCAGTAGGGGCAAACAAAACAAAACAAAACAAAACAAAACAAAGGAAGGCCAGTACTAATCTAGATATAGATAAAGCCGAAGGCTAGATTTTTTTTTAAGGAAAAATTTTTTTTTAAAAAAGGAAGTGCATAAACCAGACAGAGGCAAACGTGGCAGAATAGCAGTTTCCCATCGGCCAAAAAGCCAGAGCACCAAACGATCCAAGGAGGCTGTTATTCTCTGTTACGAGAAGCCACAGATCAAGAGGATGCTGTCAACAAACCTGTCATAAAGTAATGCCTGCCAGAATATGTTGTATCTACTGCTCCATCAAGGAAGGGTGGTGCCATAGGGATAGGATTAGAGTCAGGAATTATGGTGGCAGGCAGCTCTTAAGTAACTTCTGGCTGTCAAAAAGATCTGCACGAAGGGTGATGTCTTATTGATGTCTGACAGATGACAGTTTTCAAGTCCCACCGCCCTGTGTCCTCTGCTCTTCATCTGGCATGCCTCTGCAGGGACGGGGATGGGGGAGACCCCATCAAAGCAAGCCCACCCCTTTACCACAGTAGCCAGGTGCAAAGCTCAGGTGGCACATTTGCCTAGCGTATTTGATCCCCAGTGCTACCAAAACAACAGAAAAGAAGAGCCTATGAGCCGGCTCGGTGGATGAAAGCACTTGCCAGGAAGCCCAAAGACCTGAGCTTGATCCCTGCTCATTTAAGGTAGGAAAGAGCTGACTCCAAGTTAGCTTTTGACCTCTGCATGTGTGCCTGCTTCCTTCTTCACTGCACAATAATTAACAAAATGTGAGCAATTCTTAAAAAAGGAAACAAGACAAAAACAAGCTTCTATAGACTGAGTCTTCAACAGTCTGTGATAATAAGGAATCCATGATCCCCAAAGAATAGACGTGATAAATAGTTAGGGAGATGAAATTCTGATAGCTCAATTTGATCAAAACACACAGAAACCAGATTATTGTCCTGTACCCAATAAGAATGTGTGGACATTATTTTTCAACACATACAGCTGCCAATATCTGCTGCCTCTAAAGCCACACTAGCCCCTTTCATCCTTTTTGGGTACGGTACCCAGAAGATCCTATGCTGGGAGTGGCTTTCATCACGCATGTTTAGTCTTGAAATCCCACCTGCCAGCTGAAGGATGACCACATCCTGTGCAGATCTGTTACAGCAGCTGGGCTGCTCTCTTTGCCTCTTGGATTGGGCCTGTATTGCTATAGGTTAGTGTATCTGGGACAGTCAAGAAGTGGGGAAGAACAGACACAAGCTGGACTTCACAAAGGCATCTAGAGTCTGGAAGGGCAACCAAGCCCAGTCAGCATCTCCTTGGTTATGGTCACATTGGTCCTGGACTCAGGGAAGCACATAAATGCCTGTGATCCCAACACCAGGGGCGTTGAACATAAGAGGATCCCTGGTGCTCTTTGGCCACCTGCAGGTTCAGTGAGAGATCCTATCTCAAAGAAGGTAGAGGTCATTGAGGAAGACACCTGACATCAGCCTCTGTCTTCCACATGCACATGTATGTACACAGGAATACATCCAGGAAGTGCCACTTTTCTGAATTACGAAGGACTGTCAAAGAAAGAGGTCACTTCAGAATGTAATCAGGCTCTGAGTCAGTGGGGAGGTTCAGCCTCGATGAGCTGAACCTCAAACAGCTATGTAGAAGGGCATTTACATCACACCCCTGCAATCTTAGTCCTTGTTGTGCACTGTTTGCTGTACTTAAGACATTCAGGATTTGCCAGCACTGTCTTGTAACTAAAGTCATGAAGGGTTGTAAAGCTCCTTCAGAAAAACTACTCCACAAGGCTCAGCAAACCATCATTGATTAGAATCAAAGGATTTCCTCAGGGCTTAGGTGTGCCTGAAAACAATCCCAGCTCTGGTATTCTTGCCAGATACAATGGCTTTATGAATTTTCCACTACAAGAAATCTGTCTAGAGCTGGCACTACAGCTCAGTGGTAGAGTGCTTAATGGTCCTCCATGCATGCACACTGTGTACATACACATACAAATAGGAAAAATAAAGAAAATTAAAGTTATGAAAAATCCCTTTAAAATAGTCCCCAGCCAAAGTGGTTTCATGGTGCATTGTGAGCAAGATGCTTTCCCAAATAATTGACTCAGAAGCTTAATATTGCTTATAAATGCTCAGCCAATAGATCAAGCTTTTATTAACAACTCTTAGACTTAAATTAACCCATAATTCTGTGTTTAGTTATGTGGCTTGGTACCTTTTCTCAAGGCAACATTCTTATCTTGCTTTCTCTGGGTCTGGCTAGTTACTGCTTCTATGCCTTTTCCCAAAATTCTCCTAGTCTGGTCAGCCCACTTACACTTCCTGCTTGGATATTGGCCAATCAGCATTTTATTAAATCAACAAGAGTGACAAATATCTTTACAGTGTACAAGAGCATTATCCCACAACAGGTTACTAGTCTCTCTATGTCTCTCTTTGTCCCTGTCTCCCTGTGGGGTGTGTGTGTGTGTTTTCTGAGTGTGTGTTTGTTCGTTATGTTGTATGTGTGTACTAGGTGTATGTGTGTTAACTGAGTGTGTGCTAAATGTTCTGAGTATATGAACCGAGTGTGTGTATATGTGCTCTGTGTTTTGTGTTGTGTATGCGTGGAGCCTGGAACCCAAGGCTAAGCAAGTGCTGTAACACTGAGCTGTAACCCCAGATCATTAGAGTTATTTTTTGTTGTTATGTCATTTTTTAAGCTGTTAATTTTACTGAAATAAAATGGTTACATGAAGTCTGTAATTTTTTCACTTAATCTCTTTTCAGAGAGCAATTGAAATCGACACTCCTACCCAGATAGCTTTAGTTGACGAGACATCGGGTGAGGTAATTGTGTAATATGTGTTTTTACTTGGTGGTAAACTGATTGTTTAGCTTTCTCTTTAATTTAAGAATGCTCATTTGTCTATAAACAGTTAATGAATTAAGTCAATTTTTAGAAAAACAACCTCAACATTTGTGTTTTGATCCCTGTATACTGGGGTTCTCTCACTGTAGACTGGGGTTTTTTCATTGTGGGTGGGGCCTCTCATTGCGGGGTGGGGTCTTCTCTGTGGGTGGGGCCTCTCTGTGGGTGGGAACCTCTCTGTGGGTGGGGTCCTCTCACTGTGGGGTGGGGTCTTCTCCCTGCGGGGCGGGGTCCCCTCTGTGGGTGGGGTCCTCTCTGTGGGGTGGGGTTCTCTCACAAGTAGACTAGCGTTCTCTCATTGTGGATTCTTAGCTACCATTTCGGCGTCCTCACACAGTAGAAGTAAAAGTTCCCCTTTAGGGGCATTAATCTGTTTTCTGGGGTTGGAAGTTAACTTCAAGAACTAATCACCAGTGAAAAGCTTCTTAATTAAATTCCCAGGGGTCACCATTTCAACCCTCCAAGCTTCAGGGAATGGAGACATTCAATCATAGAGCATTAGAATTTTCAACGTTAGAAGGATTAAACATGGTGTATTCATGTTTTTTTTTAAAATTTTTTGCCAAAATTTTTACTTATTTATTTAGTTTTACATGTTCATGATGAGAATGTTATTTATTAATACTACATATCTATTGTTTGTTATACCTGGGATGTAAAATAGTGGTAAGTTAATATTTTTTAATGCAAACTCAAGAATAATAGTTCATCTTCTTTTTGAATCATTTTCTTAATTCCAAATAGAGTCTCTGCCCAAGTGGATAAAATTTATTTTTCAACCATAAATTTAGAGCTAGTGCTTTATGGCTGTATTGTTTAATAGTAAATAAGACTGTAGGCCTATCTTAAAACAAAGAAAAACCCGTTTAAATGACACCAAGGGCTAAGGGGGATTTTACTGTTTTCTGACAACCGAGTTAACATTTGCTCTGTAGTCTGTTATAACGTTGTGTGTGGCTTCACAGTGTGGAACTCTGAGGGTCACCTGTGTGTGTGAGACTGTGCTCAGAAGAGGGGTGACTTTTTAGATGGTTTTGTTTAGAAGATCAGATGAATTCTTCATCAATTCCATCCTAGTAAAGCCAGGTGAGGATTAGAAGGGGGAGACAGGGAGAGAGCGCAGGAAGGAAGGAAGGAAGGCCTGAATCTTTTTGCAAGTGTGACTTGGGAGTGGTATTATCAGTGGCCTCCTTACCTGCAGATGCTTCCTCCAAGCCCAGCACTGAGCAGCACAGTAGGCTCTTGTTGGGGTCTTGCTGTGCCACTGCTTACGCGCCTTGTCCTGTGACCTGGCTTTTGTGCAGTGTGTCCAGCTCCATCTGGGAGACCTTGTTGAAAGGGGCCTGCAGGAGGAGCCCTGTGAGAAGAGGGTGAGGAGTTATTACTGAGTAGCGAACCATTGCTGACAGATTTCTCCCTCCTAATGAGAGCTGGAGAGTCAGTGGAGCCCAGCAGGTGCTTTCCTAAAGGGACAATGCAGCATGCAATGTGATGAGCTGGGGCCAGGCTACAGCCTCCTTTTTTCTTTTAATAATAGCATTATTATTGCAATATTCACCGATGACACAATTCACCCCTTTGAAGACCTGGTGGCTTTAATGTATTCATAGAGCTATCTGTAGACCAGCATAGTCGATTTTAGAATATTTTCACCACTCAGAAACCCCGTGCCTGGTACTGCCGCTCCCATGTCCCTTCTGTCACTGCTCCTGGTAACTGCTGTTTTCCTTTCTGTCTTTTTGGACTTGCCTATCTGTGGAATTATTATACATCATGGGCTTTGTTTTTCCAGAGGCATTCCCGTATATGGGTGGCATATATATATATAGAATCTTAATCTTTGTGGCCAAATAATATTTCATTCTCTGGACAAACCACATACTCTTTATCCATTCATTGGTTGCTAGGCATTTTGAAGTATTTCCATTTTGAGGCTGGTGTGAGTAATTATGCAATGAATATCCATGAACAGAAATTTTTTCATGTGGACATTTTCCTGAGTGTGTACCTAAAGGAACTGGTCCTGTCATAGCTCTGTTTAAAGGAGTGCACAAGTTCATTTCTTCCAGGGTTTGAAGAGCGAGGGACAGAATGAATGTAGCCAGTGCCTTGTGATGACTTTTGTTACTATTTTTTTTTAATTTTATTTTATTTTTAGAAGGAAGATGTTGTTGTGACTCTCTTACCAGCTGGTCATTGCCCGGGATCAGTTATGTAAGGGAGCCCATCTGTTTTCATTTCTCTGTATGTAAATATGTATTGTATTTGTAGAAATACCTTTTTTAGGGTCTAAAGGGTAGGATGTGTACAGTTTTTGCTACTTATGGGGAAAAGTGGCAGTTACTTGGACTTAGCACCTCCAGAATTCTAACACTACATCATAAGGGATGTGTTTGGCAGGAGGCCTTTGCTGAAATTTTTGATTTGGAAGTCACTGAGATACATTTATTTTTCAGGTTTTTATTTCAGGGCAGAAATGGGACTGTCTTATACACAGGAGACTTCAGACTGGCAAAAGGAGAAGCTTCTAGAATGGAGCTTCTGCACTCTGGGGGCAGGTATAGGACCTTCTATAATTTTTGGCTATGCAGTTTGAATAAATGTGTGTGTGTGTGTGTGTGTGTGTGTGTGTGTGTGTGTGTGTGTGTGTGTGTCTGTGTCTGTGTAGGTCACAAGACAAATTGTGGAAATCAGTTACCTTTCACCATATGGACCTGGGGATTGAACTCAGGCTGTTAGGCCTGGTGATAAGTGCTTTTCCCACCAAGTCATTTCTTTGATTCAAAAATCTGTTCTTGTTTTTTTTTTTTTTTTGTTTTGTTTTGTTTTTTTTTTTTTTGAGATAGGGTTTTTTTGTGTAGCCTTGACTGTCCTGGAACTCATTCTGTAGACCAAGCTGCCCTTGAACTCACAGAGACCCACCTGCCTTTCCCTCCCAAGTGCTGGGATTAAAAGTGTGTATCACCACTGTCTGGCTTAAAAATGGTATTTTATTATATGGAAATTGTTTTCTAGTGAAGTTGATGAACAAAAGATTTGGAAGTGGAGTGGCGCACCCTTGAAAATAACTGAGGTTCTACATCATTTTATACACAATCATGTCCCATGAAATAGCTAACACTATTTTTTTCTTCATTTCAGAGTAAAAGACATCCAAAGTGTATATTTAGACACAACATTCTGTGACCAAAGGTTTTATCAA
Organism: Phyllotis vaccarum; assembly: GCA_033318265.1. Classification (NCBI taxonomy): domain Eukaryota; kingdom Metazoa; phylum Chordata; class Mammalia; order Rodentia; family Cricetidae; genus Phyllotis; species Phyllotis vaccarum. The sequence continues at coordinate 70,707,692 of JARWLC010000003.1, read as the reverse complement.
ATTCCAAGTCGTGTATGTTTTCTTGGGGTGATGGGTCTCCCTGGGGTGGTTGATCAGTCTCCCTGGGGTGGTGGGTCTCCCTGGGGTGGTGGCTCTCCCTTGGTGGTAGGTCTCCCTGGGGTGGTGGCTCTCCCTTGGTGGTGGGTCTCCCTGGGGTGGTGGGTCTCCCTGGGGTGGTGGGTCTCCCTTGGTGGTGGGTTTCCCTTTGTGGTGGGTCTCCCTGGGGTGGTAGGTCTCTCTGGGGTAGTAGTTCTCCCTTGGTGGTGGGTCTCCCTGGGGTGGTGGCTCTCTCTGGGGTAGTGGGTCTCCCTGGGGTGGTGGGTCTCCCTGGGTGGTGGGTCTCCCTGGGGTGGTGGGTCTCCCTTGGTGGTGGGTCTCCCTGGGGTGGTGGGTCTCCCTTTGTGGTGGGTCTCCCTGGGGTGGTAGGTCTCTCTGGGGTAGTGGATCTCCCTTGGTGGTGGGTCTCCCTGGGGTGGTGGCTCTCTCTGGGGTAGTGGGTCTCCCTGGGGTGGTGGGTCTCCCTGGGTGGTGGATCTCCCTGGGTGGTGGGTCTTCCTGGGGTGGTCGGTCTGCCTGGGGGTGGTCTGGGCTCAAGCCATCTGCCATAGAAGGGTGGGTGTAGGCTGATACAGCAGTTGTGCCTTTGGGTATGATTACCTCTGAGGAGGTAATGAGGAAAAAGGTTAATGAGTTTCTCCACAGTATCCTTCCTTGTTGGTGTCCAGGAGGAGTGCTTGAGGGGGATTTTGGAGCTGGTTCGGAGCTGGATCACTAAGAGCCCACACCACATGGTATGGCTGAACTGTAAAGCTGCTTATGGCTATGAGTATTTGTTCACCAACCTGAGTGAGGAGCTGGGAGTCCAGGTACCTATTCCTTTCCCCGGCCCCCTTTCTCTGCTCTTTCCCGCCCCAAATAACTGAAGGCAGGGAGGTGTGGGAGCAGCTTACCAAAACAGCTATAGCCGAGGCTGGGCCTCTGAGAAATCACCTCATATTTATAGGTGCATACCCTCACACAAGGACCAGTCACAGCTCAGAAAGAGTGCCCAGAGGCAAAGTAGGTTTTTTGTTTGTTTGTTTTTCCCCAGAGTGTGGGTTATAAAATAAATATAGCAGTTGTGACCAGTAAATAACAATAAATTTGAACCCAATGATATCTGGGTGTATTGCTTGCAGCTAAGGTACTGACAGTGAACATTTACTTAGGTATGCATATGTATTTCTCCATGACTGCGTGCCGACCAGGTTGTTATGGAAATCCTATTTCCTGCTTTGAGTCATGGTCAACAACACATGATGAACACTGACCTGGAGCTAGTCGATAGGTCAGTATTGGGCTTAGTGGGAGTTTTCCTTGTCTGGTTCAGACCATTCTTTCTCAGTTGTTGATTCTGGACTCCTAGACCCAGGGCAGAGGAGCCTTGAGAATGTGTGGTGAGAAAACACTTCTCCCTCCAGGGCTTTGAAAAGTGTCCGGGACTTTGGTCCCTAAGAGAAAATGGATTTGAAATAATCACTGAATAAAATGACGCATTGGGACCTGTGGTTGCCTGCCACCCAGCTCCCAAATAAGTCACACATGGAGACTTAGCCTTAATTATACATGCCTGGCTGTTTCTTGCCAGCTTTTCTAAACTTTAACCTTTTGCCTCTGGGCTTTTTCCTTTTCTTTCTTCTCTAGTCTTAATTTCAGCTTTACTCCATGGCTGGCACGTCCTCCACTCGCTCCCTCTAGATGTGTCCTGTGTCCGTGTCCGTGTGTCCCCCCCCCCCCATTTCTTCTGTTTATTCCCTCTGCCTGCCAGCCCCGGTCCTCTCTCCTACCTCGATACTGCTCTTTATTAGACCATCAAGTGTTTTAGACAAGCAAATTAGCACAACTTCACAGAGTTAAACAATGTAACATAGAAGAATGCAACACAGCTTTGCATCATTAAACAAATGTTCCACAGCATAAACAATTGTACACATCTTAAAATAATATTCCCCAACAGGGATTAGATGGACTTTTTAGTTGTGTTCTTTTAAATGTAGATCCACCAGCTGACAGATCTGTGCCCAGAACTTAACAGTGATCCACAGTACACTTTAGCAATATTCTAGTTTTGCTGGCAATGTAGCTCAGTGGCAGAGTACTCACCTTGCATGCACAAGGCCCCGGATTCTAAGCTCAGCACGGGTGTGTTTGTGTGGGGCGGGGGGATGGGGAGGGCGGAGGTTGGAGTCTAGCCCTTCTGTGTTTGAAATTATAAAATTCTAACCTTCAGTCTCACTAAATGTCTGTCCCTTCTTTCCTATTGCCAAGTCTATATCTGTAAGTGCCTCTAGTCAAATGTGTTGATGTAAAGTCATTAATCATTTTAAGAAAGATTTGCTTTTATCTGGGATGACTCTGCCAGTATTTGATGTTAAAATGGTATTTTTACATTAAAATCACAGCAGTGATAATATTCACACATGAACACACACACACACACATGCTTGTGTTGCCTGTTTTTAATTTTTTTTCATGCTTTGTCTCTATGATATATAAAGGTGGCAGTTATTTGCCTCCCCTAAACTTGGGGTGTATGTGATTTCGGGAGTGTGTGAAGAGCAGAAGCAGCCAGGGGCAGGGAGGCTTCAGAGAAGGGCTTTTGATAGTGGCCCTTTCCGTAAATCCCTTTGCCAGAGATGGGCGTTTACAAAGAGAAAATGGTGAGGTTTCCAACTAAGGTGCCTCAGGGATGGTCTGCAGCCATCTTTCTTTCCAGTCATTTCTCTCCACACGGTTCACTTTATCCTCATCCTGTTTTCCTTAGAGGGTCTGGAAAGTCTCGTTCACTGTCTGTCACTTCTTTCTTCTTTAGTTCCTTTTATCATTTTGGCGGAGAAGGGGATGCATGGCCCAGGATGGTCTGAAACTCACTCTGTAGCTAGACTGGCTTCAAGCTCATGACCCTCCTGCCTTAGCCTTCTGGATTCTGCAGTAATAGACGTGTCACCATACCTGGCTTACCTTTTCCCTGTGTGTCTGTGTCTGTGCAGGTGTTAGGGCCCACCGTCACTTAGTTATTTACTTAAGGACATTCTCTCATTGACCTGGAACTCAGTAGGTAGACTAGCTGGCAAGTGTGCCCCGGGGATCCACCTGTCTCACCTCCTGAGTGAGATCACAAGCACAGGGCACCATAGCCAGATTTTTTGTGTGGGTTCTGGGGATCAAACTTAGTCCTTTATGCTTGTAAGGCAGTTTCCTGGCTATCTCATCTCCCCAGTCACTTATTTTTCTTCTGATTGGCCATAAGTAGGTTAGATGTAAGTGGGACAGGCTTGTAGCAGTGAGGAAGCAGTTGTGCCGCGCCCTGCCTCAGAAGCAGCCAGCGCAGCAGTGGACATTATCTTAAGTGTGTAAGCCTCACACCGGCATGCGGATCGCTACCATTTCCATGATCCTAATATCAGTATAGGCAAATCATCTGCTTACAAAGACCCAGAAGACGAGCTTTGAGTAAAGCTGACGTGGTTGGTTCTAATACTTTAAACTGTTAATAGCCTTAAATTTCTCAAGGTCAGCCAGGTTTGAGGATTTGCCTTGCCGCATCTTTCTCTGCTCTTTGCCATGTGAAGTTCTGTGTGGCAGGACAGTCTGGGTCCCGCTCTTCCCCCACCCCCCACCCCCCCCCCACATCAGCTGTCCTATGTGGCATGGAGTGTGTCATTAGAGTGGGCTGTATTGTGTTGAGGGTAACATGCATGCCACAGAATGCTTGGAGAGGTCAGGAGACAACTTTAGAGTTGCTTCTCTCTTTCCTCTGTGTGGATTCTGGGTACTGAATTCAGGTCACTGGGCTTAATTACCCAGTAGGAGTTTCATGATTCTGTCACTTTTATATCACTGGGATTTAGAATTGAGTTTGGCATCCCATAAATGCATAATCAATACAAACCAAGTGGTTCTTGAAGGACAGTATTAACACAATCAGATGCTACCTATGGGACGAGTCCTCTGCCCAGTGACATCCTGACTGCAGGCTAGAACGAGACTGCGAGAGAGAAGATTCATTCACTAACTGGACAGTGTCCCCTGGAAGTGTGCGTTCTTAGGACTCCATTTTAAACAATGTGCTTCTATCTGCTGTTTTGCACAGGTTCATGTGGACAGGATGGACATGTTTAGAAACATGCCTGAAATCCTCCACCATCTCACCACAGACCGAAACACCCAGATCCATGCCTGCCGCCACCCGAAGGTACTGAGGGAACACCCGTCCTGTTGTTTGTAGGAGCTGATAAACTGAGATCAAGAAGACAGCCCAGAAATTCTCTTTTGAAACTTTTCATGATGCTAAGCTTTTAGTTAGAGGTCAGGCAGTTACACATACCTGTATACCATGAGCATGAACTTCATAATGAGTAACAGGCACAGATTCTTACATTCTTTACATAAAATTGCCTCATCTACATGAGAATCAAAATTCATTTGTAATGAAGTTAGTACTCTTGCTAGTTATATCTTAAACAAATTATTAATTCTTTGAATTATGCATACAGTCTATCTTGGTCATATTTGTCCTCTACCCCTCCCAGATCCGCCCACATCTCCCTACTCATCTACCTCTATGTGCTCTGTTATTTTTGTTTGCTTGTTTGTGCTGGCTGTGGGGACATCCACTGAAGCACAGTTGACCTGCCAGAAGCCCCACCCTTAATGAAAATTGATTCTCCCTCTTCCGGAAGTCATAAACTGTCTGTCACTCTCAGAACACCTTCTCACTCTGCTAAAATGTTGACTGGCTTGGGTCCTGTGCAGAGAACTGCAGCTGCAGGGTCCATGTGTGCAGTATTTCTGTCCCATCATGAGGACAGTGTCTCTCCCGTCCCCACAGTCTGTGGCTCTGACCCGGAGCTTCAGGGGTGGGGATGTGACAGAGGTGTCCCACGTGGCTGGGCATTACTCACGCTCTTATGCTCTGCACTTTGTGAGGTTTTCTGTTTGACCTCTGTCTCCTGCACAAAGAAACTTCTCCGATGAGGCCGGAGAGCCGTACAGGCCTATGGATAGAGAGATACTAATGTGGAGGCCAGTTTGATACTATGACCAGCTTATAATTTAAGCAAATATGTTCACAGTGTGTTGCTATTTGTTTCTGAGACTCGATATGTGTGCATGGCTGTAAACTATATTTTTCTTCTACTTACTTAAAGTAAATGTCTAGACATAACCTCCTTCCAACTCTGAAGGAGTTACCATGGTGTAAGCCCAAGGAAGTGCTTCCAGTGTTTTTGCCGCTCACTGGTGATTTTTCTTTGTAATTCTACTGTGGACTCTTGAGTTACCAAATGCCAGGCTGCCTTTTTGAATTTGCCTTTGACTTTTTCCCCTTTGATACTAGTCTTTCCCCCTATATTTTCCTGTATGTGTACAAATGTATACAGTGTATTTTTAATTAATTTACTCCTAATATCCTCTGTTCCTCTCCTGCTCCTCCTGACTTCCATCTTCTTCCCAGCTAGTGTCTTTGACAATTTAATTCAGACAAGTGAGTCAAATACAAGCATGTGCATGATCACAATTTTCCCCTAAAATTTGAACTGTCTCAGCATAGAATCCTCAGCAATAGGTGTTTATAGATGTAGAACACTTTTATAGAACACAGTAGCATTGCTCCATCTGTCCAAACCCTAAGGGAAATACATACAAATATATTTTCCCACTGACAACATGTTTTAATAGAAGCCTTTGCAAGAGAACTGCACATCGGAAGGGCTGGAGAGAGGGCCCTGTGCTTAAGACCTCCTGATGCTCTTTCAGAGGACCTGAGTTTGGGTCCTCGCTTACAGCTGTCTATAAATTTAACTCTAAGGATGTAATACCCTCTTCTGGCTTCCTTGGACACCCCCTACATATATGTATACACCTACGTGTGTATGTGCACACAGATTAAAAAAAGAGATCTTTATTTTTTCCCAATAAGAGAGCTGCACATTAGAAACTATTCCTGGTGATAGGTAGGCTACATATTCTAACTCACACACATTTACTTAATCACACGTAGCTACACATCCAGTAGACTCTTGGATGCTAAAAGAATGTAGATAATAAACTGGGAGGTCTCACACTGTCGATTGATTCAGGCTATTGTAGCATAGGCTGGGCTCCGGCTTCTGTTTCCCAAGTCATCATGTACCACCTTACCCAGCCCAAAGAGTAGCTTGCTTTTTATTTTCTCTTTCGAGAGTCTTCATTATAGACAGGGCAGGCTGCTGTAGCCCAGGATGGGCTCAAACTCACGATCTTCCAGCTTTGTGCCACCTCACTAAGCCTGAGGGTTCTCATGATACGAACCTATTCTCCAGCATTTGAGGGTATTGAAGCAACAGTCCAAGCCTTCCGTAGACTGTTTCTCGGTTAGAATAACCTGCTTCCTTCTTTGAGCCTTCATTTTTTTTTCAGGTTCAAAAACTCACCTGTAGTCTGTAGACTCACCAGTCTACAAATGGCTTTGTTAAAAATACATAACTAGAATTTGAAACAAATTTTTTTTTGATTTGTTTGTTTCGTTTTGTCTTCAGGCAGAAGAGTATTTTCAATGGAATAAATTACCCTGTGGGATTACTTCCAAAAATAAAACTGTGCTCCATACAATCAGCATCAAGCCATCCACCATGTGGTTCGGAGAGAGAACAAGAAAAACAAAGGTGATAGTGAGGTAAGGGGTCAACGCCTTGGGTCTTCAGAAGCCCGGAGGTGAAATGTTGAGGTTACTATAGTTTAAACTCATATCAGCGTGAGCCCAAAGAGAGGCTGTGGTAATTGTGGGAACTAATATTTTTCAATGAAGGAATGTTTCTTCTAAACTATGGCAGAGCATTAGCTGGTCCATCCAGGGACTTCTTCTGTAAGACAAGACAGCTGGACTCCAAAGGCGCCTGAGCACTTTACCGTGTATCACTGATGGGTAACGGAAAGGATGGAAGCCCCTGGTATAGCAGAGGCACCTCCACAACGGCCCAAATCCTTAGCAACACCTCCTTGATTTGGGCTGTGTAGAACACATACAGCAAGTTTCCATGTCTGAAGGAGTTGACTCCTGTCCCAAGAAGCAGACCCTCACAGTCAAAGAGCCTGAGTGGAAGATCAATCCTGTGACACCACTGGGTTTTGCTGAGTGCCCTTGGTGTTGTGCTTCCCCCTAGGACGGGAGAGAGCTCATACCGCGCCTGCTTTTCCTTTCACTCATCCTTCAGTGAGGTAAGAAGATCCGTCAGCTCCTGTTGCCGACTGCGCAGCCCTGAGCTTGATCACGACGGGGCAGGTGTACATATGCATGTGCATATGTGTGGGTACGGGGGGGGGGGGGGGGGGGGAGTGTAGATGTGTATGTGAGCGGAGAGTGGAAGACAGTTTCAGGTCTTCTGCACCAAGGTCTGTCAGTGGCTTGGAGCCCAACAATTAGGCTAGGTTGTCTGGCCACACACATCTTCCTTTGCTTGCCCGGCACTGGGATTGCAAGTGTATACCACTCTACCCAGCCTTTTTACATGGCTCTGAGCATCAAACTCAGATCCTCAGACTTGCAAGGCAGGCACTTTAGGGTTTTGTGTGCACGCCTCCCTAAAGGTATAAAAAAGTTAAAAAGTGTCTAGAATAGATGTCCTTATGGTCAGAGTAGCCATTTTCATGAGTGGAAAGCCCCGAGGCTCTGGGTCCTCGTTCGATCCTTTGAGCTAGAGTTAGGTGCTGATTGCTTTGTGTCTGTGGGGATCCAAGTCTTTGCATTCTGTCCTACCAGTTTTAGCCTGCAGAAAGGCAGTGGGTGCTTTATTGGATACCAGGCACTGGCCAGTAGCTCCTGAAGCCGGCATTTTACAAGTGTTATCTTGTTTATACTATAAGTGAAGAGTCTGAGCCCTAGCCTTCCTGAGATCACAGCTTACCAAGGTCTAATAAATGAGGTTTGCCTGGGTTGTAGAATTCCTGTTTACCATTCTGAACATGGCCAAAAAATAAAATAAAATAAAATAAATTAACATACTTGTAATGTTTTAAACTATAATTGTTTAGAATTGTTAGGAAAGCAATCTGTATGTAATAGTCTTTCTAGTTACAGTCTCTCTCTCTCTCTCTCTCTCTCACAAACACACACACACACACACACACACATACACACACACACACACACACACACACACACACACACACACACACACACACACACACACACACACACACACACACACACAAAGGGTCTTGGGCCTGGAGCACTTTCTACCAGTTGTATGTCCCAGTGAGAGTACACACAGCCTGCACTGGCTGGCAGTTTGCTGGAGAAGTCCCCCTTGTCCCAGTCTTGTGTGTCTGAATAACCTATGAACAGCTTTCAGACACTGTTGCTTCCAGTGTTTCAGACTTTATGGTAAGGTACTAGAGAAATGTGTGCAGGCTGGCTGTCCTAGGAGAGACCTACAGGCCTTGGACCACAAGTGGTCACTATTGGACTCAACCTTCCTCTGGACAACTTAAGGAAAGTGCTCTTGCACCCAGGCTCAACTGCATTGCTTCGTTCAGTGACTACAGTTAAGATGCATAAGCAGAAGAACTTGATATTTTCCAAGGTTGTCAACCACTGTGTGGTATGAGTCAAGAATAGGCATTAGAACAAGTCATCTCCAAGATGCAATTGCCTTGGTAATGAATATACATGAAAAGAGGGGTAGTTCCAAGACCTTGTTTTCTTGTGTCTGTTATGGTCAATACTCAGTTGCATTCTAATTCACATGGAAGAGGGTTTGCCAAAGGTAGCCAACTGGCCTCAGACAAATAAATGAATGCCACATTGTAAAAAGACAGTCATTTAATCCCATTAATCGGGAATTCAAGCTCTTTTTGTGGAGCAGAAACCTAAACAAAGTTCAAATGCAAAAGTTCCAAGACCCCCACATAGCCCAGCACAGGGAGAGCTTAGGGGAATGAGGCCATGGCATTGCATGTGTCATTTGCTTGGCAGTACCCAGGTGGTCCCCATATGTAGAAGCAGGGTCATAAGGAAGCTCTGCTGCCCTTTCCCCTACCTCTATCTTTTCTTACAGTCTTCTTTTTTAAAATAATATTTTAGTTAGCATATAATGAATTTTATCGTGACATTTTCATACGAATATATCTTTATACTTCGTTCATATGTCTATATGTCACCTCTTGATTTATTTACCTGTGGAGAGGTGTAGTAGTGGGGTTCTCGGTCCCGGGCGGCTAGAGGCCCAGAGACCCACAGACCTGCCGCCTGAGACCGCTTAGCTGCCCACCGCTCAGACCCCCAGAAATGACTCAGACGCTTATATTAACTTCATGCTGTTTGGCCTATGGCTCAGGCACATTGCTAGCTAGCTCTTACATCTTAAATCAACCCATTTCTATTAATCTGTCAGCCACGTGGCCCGTGGCTCACCTGTGCTCCTTACATGTTTCTTCTTGGGCGGCTGGCTCGATCTGCCTCTGACTCCGCCCTGCTTCTCCTACTTATGCTTTGATTTCTCCTCCTACTTCTTCTATGGTGCCTGCCATGGCCCAAAACAGCTCCTTTATTTAAAGATTGAGATTCACAGCATACATAAATGCATTCCCACATCAGAGAGGTGTCTAGATTGATTCTGTATATTAGGAACTGTGAATCCAATGCCTCAATTTCCTATCACAGAGATAGTTAATAAATTTTATATTCCTTCTAGATTAAAGATTTTTTGAGCTACATCTCTCCAGTGAATGCATATCCAAATGTCATTCCGATAGGCCTTACCATTGATAAGGTCATGGACATGTGAGTAGTTTCTGTTTGTGGGGCTTGTGTGCTATTGGTGGTTCTGGCTGGGAGGCATGGGAATGCTATGCCTGAAAACTTAGAGAACCCATTTCTGTTGTAACATGTTTTGAGCTTCCCCTTTATTTTTATTTTTTTCTGTCATTTCTAGTGAGCAGAATGTGCATGAAATGTCAGTTTGTCCTAACAGGAAGCTCTTTCAGATACAGGCAGTGAGAGATCACCTAGTTGCTACTCAACCTCTCTGAGCTAGCAGGTTTTCACCCCAGCCTTTGACTCTCAAGTCTTATTGATAAATACCATGATGGAGATTTAATTAACAGCTATACATGGCAGCAGCTACATAGCCAGTATGGACAGGAACAGAATTACCTCTAGACCATGGCCCAAGCAACCCACTGCCAGAGAAGTGGACCAGTAAATGCAGTGTCACATTTACTGGCTAAAACAGCAGCCTCTGTGCCAACGGAAAAACAAGAATATTCGTTAGTGCCTGCTTGTTGGGGTTCTCAGGGATCTATAGATAACTATAAAAAATACCTGGCAGAGAGCCATTAGACAGTCAATCAAGGTATCGATGGAACGGGTGAGTGAAACCCAAGAGAGCAAGACCGTGCAACAGTTGTCATTTACTGTTGCCACTCTTTTGTTTTTTATTTTCTAAATTACATTGCTTTATTGTGTGTGCATTCATGTGCATGTGCGTTGCTGTTATTGCTGATGTGTGTGAGGTCAGAGGACAACTTGCGCAAGGAACGTTCTCTTTTCACCAAGTGGGTCCAGGGGACTGAACTCGTGTCCTCACGGCTTAGTAACAATTGCCTTTACCTACTGAGCCACCTTGGCTGAAATTTGTGATCCTCCTGCCCCCACCTCCCACTTGCTGTCATTACAGACGAGTGCTACCACACCTGGTATAACTTCTTTAAGTCCATCCGTTAAACATTTTAGTGCCAGTTCAACAGAGAGTATGTGGGGCAGATCCATGTTGGCTGAGTTTTAGGGTTCTGTGGAGGCATGCATGCACACAATTGCCAGGGCCATGAAGGAAATCAGCCTGTTGTCAGGGAATCTGAGGACATATAGCCCTGAGCTTAGAGAGATAGATGAAAAACAGGCTCCAGTTAGGTGGTGAATAGAATGGCTACAGTCAAGATACCACTTCAACTCAGTGGATAAAAGGGTGAAAGCTTATTCCAAAATGCCCAGGCTGTCTCTTGAGAAGCAGAGAGAAGTGACAGGGGTTGGGAATGGGGTACTTAAGTGTTTAAAAAGGAACAGGTACCTGGAGGGAGAGAAACCTATAAACTGGGGTGGAAGTCTTTGAAGTGTAGGGACTGAAGGTGCCAGAAGCTTGATACGCTTAATAAGCACTACAGGTGTGTGTTAGTGGAAGGTCCAGAAGTCCCTTTTGCCAGAGTCAAGAACAGTGCTTCCTTTTAGTGGGTAAAACTACCTTTTCTAGTCCCCACGGGAATGCTGGCTTTTGTCAAAATGCCACTTTGAGAAAAGTGATTTCTTGGGACCAGGCAGATGGGAGTCACAGATTTCTAGTTGTCAGTAAGGGCAGTAACTGCCAAGGACAAAAGTTACCAGGGAAGCCTGAGGAAATGATAACCAGGCTGAGGCTAGAACTCCAGTATCAGTCAAAGAAGAGCTGGGAAGAGAGGTACATCTCGGACAGTGGGAGAGGGAGAAGAGTTACCAGTGACCAGTCCTGAGACGTGAGCTGGTAAGCTGGAGATGGCTCAGCCGGCAAGAGATCTCCAGAGGACCCAGACCCGAGTTTGTGTCTTAGCACCCACATCCAGAGGTGCACAGCTGGCTGTAACCCCAGCTGTAGTGGGCCCAATGCCCCTTTTTGGCTTCCATGGAACCTACCACCTCAAATGTGATGACACACAGATAAATATAAAGTAAAACCAGTATTTTTTTTTTTTTTTTCTAAAAGTGACCTAGTGAAGAGACTATGACATCTCTGGTTATCTTGGTAGAGGTTATTTGTTTCTGCTCACCACAGTTTTAGATTTGTGAGTTAGAAGCCAGAAGGCATGGTAGTGTAAAGAAAGCAACATGCTGGCTAGCAAGACAAGAGCTAAGAACTTGATCCTGATTGCTGAGGTTATGATTGTCTTGGAGCTTTACGTGGGATGTACTTGGAATCATTTGGAGTGCTTGTTAAAATGCATATTCTATCTTGCCTTCCTATTGGGCAATCTGTTGTGTGTGGAGAGCAACCCTCACTTGGCAAAAGTTACCCGAAGAGAATGCATGAAATGGCTCCAGTGAGCAGTAACTGCAGATTCTGGAGGTGGCTTATGGGTCAGAGTCGGGGAGTATCAGACAGGGGAACAAAGGTGAACAATGGAAAGAAATCTGGCTGTAGTCAGTTGGGAGTTTGATGGCTGTCCCCATCATCTTCAAGGCTTCTGACAGCCTGGCAGAAGGAAAGTAGTGTGCCCTCTGTGAGGATGGACCCCTGTCAGATCTTGTGTTCTAGCTTTCAGCCTGTGGTTCTGGAATCAGATCAAATGTGTGAGATTCTTGCAAGAGGTAAATAAGTGCCATTAAACAGGAAAGATGCATCTCTCCTATACTTTCTGGATGCTATGTGGTGTCAGTGGGTTACTTAATCCTGTCTTGGGATAGGGTTCTTTCCTGCATTCTAAGAGCAGATTCAAGTTTGGCTTTAATCTGCTAAGGCAGTTAGTTCCTTCTGTGTATGATGGTGTCTACTATGTTGTCTGTGCTTCTATTGGCCACTTCATTAAGTTGGGGGTCGTTGTTAAACAGTGTGCCTATCTCCCACAGATGCTCACATAATCTCCCTATGCTTTTATGCTCATTTCTGTAAGTGATGTTTATGCTTCAGCAGCTTTCCCAAAAGGAAAAGTCAAATATTCTGATCTCTATCAGTTTAAAGCCCCTGTGCCGATCTTCCCAAAATGCTGAATCAAAGTACAAACCACTTGGAAAACTGAAGAGAACCAGAACAGTACATCCAGAGTCAGGTAAGAATGGTTCTGGTCTTCCCAGAACACGCCCTGTGTCTGGTGTGTGCTGTCAGGAGAGCTGCGTTGACACTCTGGAGCCCTTTTCTAGGACTTTAGCAGATGCTGAAGAGACTCTGCTTTTGGTTCTGATCAGACCAGACAGGGTTGTTATATGACAGTTCTCCACTCATTTCCGCCTTCTTATATCAATAGCTCTGACTAGAAATGAGAACTTCCGATTCTGGACAAAACCTTGGTGGCGACATCAGGCTCCCATCATTCGGTGGAGTGGGTCACAGCAAATCCTCACTGGATTTTACTGGACACTTCAATAGTCTTAAGCTCTGTCTTCTACACATACTACAGCTGTAAACAAACTTCCAGTGCTGTCAGTCTGACTTTGCTAAAGAGAACATTGGAATTTAGACAGTTTAGAAAATCCCCCAAAGTCTAGCAGGAAATGATAAAAGCTAGGATTTGAACTCAGGCTTATTTCCATTTTTTACTTCCATATTTCTACTCAGAATCTAATTTCAAATTACTTGAGTTTTTTAGATTATGCATATGAATTTTGCTTTCATGTGTCTCTGGTGCCCTCAAGTCAGAGGGCATTGGACTTGGAACTTGAGTTGAGGATATGTATTTTATAATGACATTTATAATGATTCTAGTCGATGATGTCATTGGTTTTAAAATGTGATCCTCTTCCCCACCTTTTCCTTTTTCTAGCCCTTCCCATAATCCCCCTGGAGTTGATAACCTTTTATTATGTATGTATGTGCATGCACATACAGAAATACAACTTGCTACTGTTGTTTGTATGCATAGCTTCAGGGCTGTTTCTGCATGACTAGGAAGGGAGCCTCATCTCTGGAGAGGCTAATTACCCTCCCTAGCAGCCATTACTTATAGCTAGCTGTCTAGGGTTAGAACCCTGGAAAATTTCCCCTTCCACATTAATATGCCATTGTTCCCATTATACAGCCACTTCTAGGAGAGACTGTCACAGCAGACTAATTAGTAATGTGGCTCATTTCCAGTCTTTCTGTTCCCTCTTCCACAATACTCCGAGCCATGGATGGAGGAGCTGGGATGTAGATATATCTGTTGGGGCTGTGCTTTCCATGATCCGTTTATTTCTGCACTGGGTCCAGCTGTGGTTTCCTGTGATGGTCCCCAGCTGCTGACAAGAGGCTTATTTGGTGAAGGAAAGGTGGCTCATACACAAAGAGGGCTCCAGGGCAGAGCGTGTAGAGCTAGACTTGGGGGTTCACAGATCATTTCTACAAGCCTTCAAGCCTATACATGTTTACAGACCTTCATATCCCTTTGTTCTTAAAATGTCCTGTGGATTGTCCACACACTCGAAGTATTAAATCAGCATCCATGTTTGTTGGCCCACAACTGCCTCTAACTGCAGCTCCAGGGATATAACACTGCTGGCCTTCTCAAGCCCTTATTCGTGGACACATAATACAGATACACACATACATACAACTGAAAACAAAATCCTTTCAGAAAAAAAAAGTCACCCTGTGAGTCTAGTGGTCACTCAGGTTTGAGAAGTAGTGACTTATATTCTCAACAGATAGCAGCAGTCATTTAATTTCTTTGCAGACTGGCATGTGTGTTTTATTATACAATTCCAAGATTTAAAACAGGTAAATGCCACAACTCCCAACTTTCACTGAGGTGAAGAGTCCCTTTTTCTTGTTCTGTACATGCCTGTTATGTTTGTTTCAGAAGAGGAAGATGACCTCTTCGATGACCCCCTGCCAATACCCTTAAGGCACAAAGCTCCGTACCAGCTAACTCTTCACCCTGAAGTATTTTTGATGAAGGCATCACCAGAAAGCCAGCCTGAACTGAGAGAAAACTCTGGTTGCTACAAAGTAGATAGTATGCAGGATGCTTCTCTGGCCAACTTTATAGACTGTGAAGAATCCAACAGTGACAGTGAAGAGGAGGAGCCAGAAACCCCACCTTCGCTTCAGGGAGGTCTGGGCCCTGTAATACTCCCCCAGCAAAATGCTGATGCAGATACACCACAGTGGGAAGTATTCTTCAAAAGAAAAGATGACATCACAGTCACAGATGAATGCTTGGAAAATTTACCTTCCTCCATAGAGACAGGGGGATCTCAGTCACCAAAGCTTTTCAGTGACTCTGATGGAGAATCCACTCACATCTCTTCCCAGAATTCATCTCAGTCAACACACATAACAGATCAAGGAAGTCAAGGCTGGGACAGCCAGTGTGATACTGTTTTGTTATCTTCCCAAGAAAGAAGTGGTGTAGAGAGTACATCTTTGAACAAGGATGCCTACAGACCAAAAAGCAAAGAGAATATTTCTGCCTCTCAAATGGGACAGAATGCACTTTGTCCACAGGACACTTACTGTGATTTGAAAAGCAGAGATGAAGAAGTAAATGGAGTTGCTCACATTGGAGAACTAGACACTGTGAGTAGAAAGAGATCCCCACCCGAGGAGAAAACATCACTAGCTAGCACACATGCAGATTCGCAGAGCTCCTCCGATTTTGAAATCCCCTCAACTCCAGAGGCTGAGCTTCCTAAAGCAGAGCGTTTACAGTATTTATATGGAAAACTAGCAACAGGTGAGAGCATAGTTATTGAGAAAAGAAAACGCTCACTCTTAGATGTTTAAGAATTAAAATCCTCATTCTAGCAAGAATGTCTAATCTTTTGATGCTACAACCCAATGGCATACACCAATGTTCTGGGCCACATTCATACCTGTGAATGCATATGGCTTGCAGGCTAGACACCTGTTAGGAGGGACCACTAAAAAACCTACACAAGTGATACATCAGTATAACAACAGATCAAAATGGAATGCTAAAGAACACTTAAAGGACTTAAAAGAGAAACGGTCAAAACCAGTGTTGCATGAGATGGGAGAGCTAAATCTAAACACATTAAAGGCAAATGATATAGAAACCCAAAAAAGACCCAGCAATGTACTGTTTGCAGAAGGCGCAATTCAAGTGATATAAAGTTAAAAGTAAATGGACAATGTAAATATGCTGTAGAAAGTCGAGAGGCTACAGTAAGAGCCGGTACTCTCCTGAACAAAATGTCTAACTCACCAAAAAGTAGAATCTTGCCTAGTATGTATTAAGCCCTAGGTTCAATCCCCAGGAATGCCCTCCCAAGAGACCAGATACATTTTTAACAGCTTCTCTTAGACGGAACAGTATATATACAGAAAATCGGTAAGACAAAAACTGAATACCACCAGGCAACTGTATCAGATAAATAAGAGTAATTTTACTTCACAGCAGAATACAACTCTTCAAGTATATACAAGGCCGTCCCACCAAGATTCGTTATTACAAGCAGTCTAGAAGAATGGAGGTGCTCTATTAAGGTCAACGATAGCATGGGGAAAAACTTCAAAAGATGTTCCATTACATAAAGACCCGGGGGCAGGGCTGGGAAGATGGCTCAGCAGTTTAGAGCTGTTTTTGTAGAGGACCCAGGTTTGGTTTCCGATACCTACATGATGGTTCACACCCGTCTAATTCTGTTCCAGGGATCCATGCACATGTGTGTGTGTACATACAGGCAAACAAAACATACATAAAATAAAAATCTTCAAAACCACCCTAACTACTCTGGAGGACGAGTCAGGAGGGACTTGAGTTAAAGGTCAAGCCTGGGCAACTTAGCAAGAACTTGCTTCAATAAATAAAAATTTCACCAATACACTGATACAGCTGAAACTACAATTAGATTGTAAAGGAAATATTTAAAATTGCTAACACATATGCTCTGTGAATTGTTAAATTGCCTTAAAGTACAATGCTTTTGTAGTGATGTATTTGTATTTAATAAAGTTTTATAAACACCTTCATAAGCACTTTACTATGCTGACATTTTACAAGTCACAGAAAAAGATGTAAACTTAAAATAAGTTTAAATGGAGTCTCATAGGGTATGGATTAAACTGTCACAGATCATCACTGTGCTACATGGCAGATCAGGAATTACTGGACCCAACCTACTGGTGGTATGATGTAGAATATATTAAATGTAATTCTATGCATTTGTATATATTCACAAATACTCAAAATTTAATTTTTATTTTGTTTTGAACTGAGCCATAAGCTCAGCCCAAGTCTTGGTTTAATGGGATATTCCACGATCCAGGGTAAACATTCAAAACATGCCAGAAAACATTGCTCTGAATGTCTAACATTTTATAACTGTAATGTTCATGTTTTAAGTCTTAAGCCTGGTGTGAACAAGTTAGAAGGCTAAGAACAATAGAGCAGATGTAGACCAACCTACCTGATCAGTTTTTACAGCTTGTTTTGAATACTGAATACTAGTAGAAAGTATTTGTATATGGTGTTTGTGATAAGACCATTCTATAAAGCTTTAATTGTGAAGCCACATTTTGAGGTAGGCATGAGACTAAGGCACACACATTAGTTCACAAAGCTAGGAAACAGCAAAACCAGGACTCTTAACACAAGCGCGGGGGCTTCTAGAGTTCATGCTCTTGAGCACCAAGCTATCTGAGGAAACCTCATTACAAGCAGCATTAAAACAGGCAGGATTGACTGTAGTGGATACCTCATTTTTCAAAAGTTAAGAGTTTCAAAATGGCAAGATACATCAAGAAACTACCACACTGACTTTGGAGAAGAGTCAAATGTGCAAAATTAATGTATATATAGTCATAGCTTCAGTAGTCAACGTGACAAACCTGGGGTCACCTAGGAAGAGAGAACCTCTGAGTGAGGAAACTGGCCTGTGGTCTGTCTTAATTGCTAGTTGATATAGGTGTGTCTATCCCACTGTGGGCAGTATTATCTCTAAGCAGATATGCCTGGGCTATGTAAGAAAGTTAGCTGGGCATAAGTCTGGGAGCAAGCCAGTGAATAGTGCTCCTCCATGGTTCCAGCCTCTGCTCCTGCTTAAGTTCCTATTTCCAAGTCCCTGTTGCTGAAGCCACTATACACTTAGAACATGACTTGAAGGACTCAAGCTGGAGCTGAACGGATCACCTTTATCACAGCCATAAAGTGTATATACACACACATCTATATTTAGAGAGATAGCTATCACGAGGCAAGTATCAGAGGGACTACGGCAGGAAGGTAAAGGGGAGGGGTGGGGAAGTGAACATGTGGAACTTAGAACTCGTACTCATTTTGTCTCTTAGAGGTAAAAATCCCAAGCTGGGCATGGTGGCACATGCCTGTGATCTCAGCGTGAGGAGGCAGAGGCAGGAGGATCAGTAGTTCAAGATAATTCCCAGCTACAAAGCAAATTCGAGGCTAGCCTGAGCTACAGGATATCCTACCTCAAGACCTACTTCCACCCCACAAATCTGTTTCTATTAGTAAGGACAGAACAAAGTCACAGGCTTATTAAACATAATCCACCCCTCCTGCCTTCTGTTTTCTTTTAACCTGAGTAGTGAATAAGACCAAATACCTAGATAGTCAAAACACTGATTTTTTTTTTTTTAAATACCATCTTTAAACCTGAGAATATTTCAAAGTGAACTTGGCTATGGGGTGGGGGAGCGGGAGGAGGAGCAGAGAAAAGCAGACCTGGAATGCTTTTAAGATTCTTAAAGAAAAACAAAAGAAATGCAATTTGTATATAATTATATATATTGGCACATTCTGAAAATTCTGGGTAGCAGACATACCCTGAGACCCCATATATGCAAACAGTGCATCCTGTGTATTATGAACAAGCAGCCTTGTGAACAATACCAAACAGGGTAAGAGTTTGGAAGGTAAAAAGGCGCTGAATTCCCAAACTTAGTTCATTTGACTTGAGCTTCCTCCAGTGTATCACAGCTGGGCAGTAAGCTCAGGACACACAAAGGAGAGGATTGGCTGCCTTTTTGTCTTCACACTGGACACCATGGTTCCCAGACCCAGAAAGACAAAAGTAAGTTTTTTCTTTATTGGGTTTTACTACATAGGGAAAAATCCCATCTAATCCCCATCCCCATAGGTTATAAAAGTTCAATCAGACATAACTTTGGCCAAACTTAATTTTATCCTATTTAAAAAGTTCTTGTATAAAAAAGTATCTGTTCAAATATAGGTTACTTTTCAAGGACATGCATAAAATGCAGAAAGTAATTAAATTTAGTGAAAACCACTGCCTGGCGGTGACAGAAACATGATGTGAATTACACTACCATGGGTGACAGGTATTCTCCAGGAAGCTTGCTCTTCTGTAGACGAGACAGTCAGTGTGGACCTCGTTCACGCTGTGGCTCACTCTGTCCTCACTTACCCTAACTGGCACTCCAACAGGTCCTTAGTCACATTCTTCTGTCCTTTCAAAGAAACATAATGGCCAGCCACTACGGACTTCAAGAGAGGGTGATTAGAGATTTTTCTTCAACTGGATTAAAATAAATCTTTTAAGAATTTCAGGTTCAGAAGTACAATCTTTGTAATGGTATCTACTGCTTCAAAATGAGGTCAAGCCGAAAGGAAATCTTCCACATTTTACACCTGAAATGTATCATTAAGATGCCAATGTTTTAATGTAAAAGTAGAAAGAGTAAAAAAATTCAGTGTCACTTGTCTCAAATACAAGGTCAGTGAGTATTAACCAGGGATATAGTAAAAAAAATAAAATAAAATTTGTACATTTGCCTAAACTGAATTATCTGTTTGAGTCATGGTAAAAGGTTTCATATACAACCACTGCCTCTTTGCCTTTCAAACATGAAAGGGGACACACTTGTCTATTTGGATTTCTTACATGAGTACATGGTGATGTGTAAATGGTCCACGTGTCATATTTATATATTGTTTATGTGGTCCTGCAGTCCTCAGCTGCAGCAATAATGTAGTATGTTGAGACACAAGTTGTACATTAACACAGATATTATCTTGATAACAGAAAGGCATCTCAAGTACTTTTTCAGTCTTAGAATAAAACAAAGCAAAACACAATCATAAGCTCCATTTCCTGAGGTTTCAGTTGAGGTAACCTCTGCAAGTCTCAGCCCCACATTTACATTCAGTTCTGACCCTTTTTTTGGCAGGGCTGTGGTCAATAGAATCTGTAGATAATTCTCCAGAACCTGAAAAAACAGAGAGGGAAACAGATATTTTAGAATCGGGTTCCAAGATGGCTCAGCAGGTAAAGAGTAGTACTCTTCTGGAGGACCAGAATTCAGTTCCTGTACCAACGTCAGGCAGCTTACTGCTACTGGAAATGCAGCTCCAGGGGATCCCATGCCCCCTTCTGGCCTCTGAAGGGGCCTGTATTCACACTGACACACATACAGAGCTTTATCTTACAAAAGATATTTTACTAGGCATAGTCAGGCATGCTTTTAATCCTAGTACTTGGGAGGCATAGGCAGGTGGATCTCTGAATTTGAGGCCAGCCTGGTTTACATAGTGGGTTCCAAGCCAGCCAGGGCTGCATAGTGAGACCCTGTCTCAAACAGGTAAACAAAAAAGATATTTTAGAACACATTTTAAATCCCAGTTTTTTTTGTTTTGGAGACAGGGTTTATTTGTGTAAGCCTGGCTGTCCTGAAGCTATCAATGGTGTTTACTTTCTCAAGGCATTGGTTAACTCCCAAGGAAATAATTTTATACTTATGTGAATATCCTGAGACAATTCATTCTGAACTGTCTTGAAAGGATGGTGCAGGCTGATGTGAGTACCTGCCATGATGCCGTTTACTGAGAAGGTCAATGCACAATCATTCTTTTTATATACCACTAAGAGCACAGGCAGTGAGGCCAAGTAGGAACAGCATGTAAAGCATTGTTCATAGAAAATATTTACAATCACAACCCAGCCATTATAATTAAATACTTAAAAGAGCTAGATTCAAGAAAGAATAGAATAATTCATATGTGACTGAAATCATACTTTCAATCTTGTCAATATCTATCAGTAAAAGCTCAAACTTTTTTATTTTACTTTTATTAATACTAAGTTTTTATTAATACTAATAGTAATGAGGAAAGACATTATGATAAGTCAGCTTCCAAAATGGAAGTCCTAAGAAAAATTAGGCTGCAGTGACTTTGAAAGACAGACCAAGTGCTAGCTTTAGTTCTCAGATTGGCTTTCTGCTTACGATCAGAGATACACCCACCCCCAGTTTCTTTCATTTTTAAATTTTTTAAAAAAATTAGCACAGAGTACTATGTTTCATCTCCACATATAATTTTCTTTTGTATCCCTCCCCCTCCCCTTATTTATTATCTTTGATGTTAGTTTGGTTTGTGACCCAAAGACCTGCCTTGTCATACTAAACCAATACCAATGAAATTCTTCTTGAAAACCTTACCTTTCATTTGATAATCAAAAGTCAGCTCTTCTCCAGCTTTAATGGTTCTTGTGGAAAATAGTGCTATCCTGGGAAGCCGAGTATCAAGGTTATCGATGAAAACACTAAACACCTGAAGATTTGGGTCACACTAGAAAAGAATAAACCCTGCTTAAGTGAAATTGGCACATAGGTGCTTGTCTACATACCGTATGTATCGCATGGTTAACCTCCCATCTGATCATGAAAACCATTCAAAACACACTCTTCATTATAAGATCTCAGTCATACATAGGAGAACAAAGGTAAATCGGTGTCTAATGCTCCTTTTGTCTTGGCCTTTTTCCATCTAATCTGTCTATACTATAACATGGGCAATAAGGCAGATGTATACGTGTGTGGATGGAACTCGCTTTCATACTACATATTTTCATTGCTTTAACTTTTATTTGGACTTGTTTGGTATTTTGAGAACACTATACTACAGAATACAAGATCTAGAAATCTAAATTGGTATTTAGTCACCTCCCGAGTAGGAAGCTGGCCTTCTATATTCATGGATCCCACATCCACACTCAACCAACTGCAGAGTCAGCTGACTATAGATTATAAAGGTATTTATGGGAAAGGAAAATCACACCAAGTTGTAAACATGTTCAGGCTAGAATGACCCTGCCCTCAGTTTGTAACAATACAACACAACTATGTCACTATTAGGCATTAGAAGTAATCTACAGATGACTTAAAATATCAAAGAATGTATGGGCTATTATATATGCTTCAAATTTAACATAAAGAACTTAAAAGGATTTTGGCACCTGCAGGTATCCCAGGACTAATTCCTTGGGATACTGACAGATGGCTAAGTCTCAAATTTTGTCATTAAGAAGAAATAAACGTTTAAAACAAACCAGGCAACCAAAAAGGGAGTCTAGACAGTTTCTTACATTTCACTGGTATTCACACACAATGCAATCTATTAGACATTTTAACTTGGCTACATCTTCTAAGATCAGCTATATGACATACTATCTAAGACACACTTCCTTTACTATCTGTCATATGTATATATATAAAACAGCAAAAGTACCAATCTCACCAGGCTTGCTGTCTAGTACTTAGAGGTACCCAGTAATTATTACTGTCCCTTAGTTTTTGCAAACAAGTTTTATAAAGTAGAAGATTCTGGAATTGTGGGCCTAGGAGTCTGGCCAGATGGTGTAGCAATTAAGAGCACCCCCATTAGGAGGCTTACAAACACCTCTAACTCCAGCTCCAGGTTTGATGCCTGCCCATCTGGCCTCTGTAGACACCTGTGTATGTGAAGGGCAGACAGACAGACAGACAGACACACACACACACACACAGCTGCAGATCTAACCTTTTCAAACATGAACTAAAAATTAAAAATACTAATTTATAATTTAGGAAATAGTCCTAAATGCTTGAATGCCCTAGAAAACCTTAAATTTTATTTGAATACATTAATACTGACATTCAAAAACAAAACAAAACAAACCAAGCCTGTTCCATTAAACTGTACATATAGTAGCCCTCTCATACCCATGGGAGTATAATCCAAGATCCTCAGTAGATGCCTGAAACTGCCCACAGTACAAATCCTATATTGCTAGGATTTTGTCCTCACATATATACTTATAAGTTAACTTTATACACAGTAAAAGACTAACAACTCACAGAAACTGAACAATTTTAAGTTATATGAGTGGTCTGTCTCTATGAAAATATCTTATTGTACTTTCACCTTGTGACTTAAAGGAAACACTTTGGCAAATTCGAATTGCTAGAATTAGTAATCTTGTGCTTCTGGGAAATTCCTGAGTTAAATGAGGTCACTTGAACACAGGTAATACTATGATGGTTGAGCTGATAACCCAGAGAGCTACTAAGTGACTGGCAGGTAGCATGTCCAGTGTATACACACTGGTCAAAGGGATGGGTCATGTCTCCTGCATCAGCGACTAATCAGAATAGCAAACAACTTAAAACTAAGGATGAATTATTTGTACCAATTCCCACTGGGTGTTTTGAGACTATAGCTAACTAGGTTACTAAAACTATGGAGAATAAAATGTGGATAGGGTGAAGAGTTACTACACATCGTAAAATTTAGTAGTATTAACTTCTACTATTGAGATTCTTAAAAGCTTTTACTTAGCTCTCCTGCTTATTAACTGCCCTCTTTTGCTATGAAGTTATCAGAAAGTCTAAATGAAGTGAGATGTGAAGACCCTGGTTAACACAGCAATTGTTAAAACCCGCATGATCCTGCCTTAAGAGAAGCCTTATAGTAAAACTCTATGAATGGCCCCACACAGCACTAAGTTGAATGATCTCTTATCTCTAAGTGCTCCTTACACTGTGATTCACAAAGTGAGACACATTTCCATAGCGAGCTGCATCCACTGTGAATTCATCAGATTCATAGTCCAGATCAAAAAGGTATGTGATCCCTTGGTTGTCATATAACTGTCCACGTTTTTCGGCCTCTTCGCTTGTGATTACCTAAGGAGAAAAAAACAAAACAAAAACAAAACAAGGAAACTATAGTTTTATAGGTTTTTCTTTTTGTGATAGGATCTTTCAGACTTCTGGACTCCAAAGATCTCTCTATCTCATCTCTTGAGTAGCTGGACTACTGATGACCCTGCAAAACCACAGAATGCTGTGTAGCTACTGTGGAACCAAAGACATATCATTAAGCTATTAATATTGGCACAAATATTTAAAAAGAAATTCAAGGGTCATCAAAACAAGCATTTATACAAACTAAAAGCTGGATAGGAAAAAATGTATAAAAATGAGGGAAAGTGATGGGATAAAGGACTCAAAGTGAATTCTGAGATAAGCTGAAATATGGTGCTACCTTCATTCTGATCAAGCTGTGCACGAAGCTCTCTACCTGTGCTCTGGAACGGAGATGAACAGACTACCTTTACGGGTATGCACTCTCAATATGCTCTAAAGCAGTGGCTCTCAACCTTCTCCTCATGCTGCAGTCACCCCAATCATAAGACTGTTTCCATTGCTACAGCTACGAACAGTAATGTAAATATCTGCTATCTGATCTCTGTGGAAGGGTCATCTGACCCTAAAGGATCGTGACCCATAGGTTGATAACCACAATTCTGAAGGCATCTTGTTCCTATCTATAATTAGTAACATGGAAACTGATTATACAACAGAGACTTCATGTTAAATATGCAATGAACCATTTGGAAAACTATGTTTTTTCAGAACAGATAGTCAAGAAATGCTTCAACTCAAAATCATTGTCTAGGGGCTGGGGATGTAAATCAGCAGAAGACCACCAGGCATTGGTTAAATTCATGCCTGTTACCATGGGATCTTGTCACATTATCTGCAATTCTGCTCTGAAGATTACAGCTTGCTCATTAGTTCAGCTAAAGACACCAAAAGTAATCAAAGTGATAGATATTATCACCTAAATCTGGCTGCTGTAGTAAGCTAAAAATCTCTCTGCCTCAGTTTCTTCATTTGTAGTAGTGGAGATAACTCCTCTTTCATAGAAGATCAGGGGTTAATGTACTAAGGTGCTTAGCTGTGGCCCATGAAGACTACTACTTTAATACTCAGGCACATGGTAACTATCAAAGTAAATATGCTAGTAACTGGTAATTAGAAAATGGTCTGCAGTTCAAAGTGGCTGGAGTTTAGGATAGCAGTTTTTTAGATGTAATAAAAGCTTTTGTACATAATTCACAATACTCATAAAACATTTTCTACTCAGTAATGTCCTTCGTATTGATACAAAATAGGAAAAGAAATTTAATCATACTGAACCAAATAGTGAACTATATGTAACTTTAAAGTTTCAATGTCAGCATGTATGTAGGTAGGCCTGACTTCCTTCTTAGGACTTTTGTGTAGATGTAGTTATGTTTAAAAATGTGAGCTCTGGTGGAGGTGGCAGCACATGCCATTAATCCCAGCACTCCACACTCCAGAGGCAGAGGCAAGCAAATCTCTGAGTTCAAGGCCAGCCTGGTCTACAGAGTGAGTTGCAGGACACCTAGGGCTACACAGAGAAACCCTGTCATGAAAAAACAAATATATATATATATATATATATATATATATATATATATATATATATATATATATATATATATATATATATATACACAAATGTATGTATGTATATTTTTTAATAAAAGTTATGCTTTGGTCAGTGGTTATGAGTGAATGCCAACTATTAACTTATTTTATTATCTATTTGCTCATATAAAGTTTTACATTTCTAACTACGCCAGTGAACCTTTCTCCTAAACTTGAAAATGAATTATTACATATCTGCAAATGATAACATCAAAGTATATTAAGTATTTACATTAAGAGAGTAGAAAGGTAACTTTTGAAGTGTAAAGCTCATATGCATAGATGAACGGAATGTACCTCTCCAACATATTCCATGACAAAACTCATCCGTTTAATCTTCACAAGGGTTTTTACACCCCAGCCACAACCATTGCTAGTTCTAAAGATGCACAGTGAGTATTGTGTGCCTTTCTGTACAATCCTGTTGGGACAATCAGGTCCGCACCGGCACCTTGAGTTGCATTCGTAGATGGGAGTGCCAGGTTTGATTTTAATTTGTTGGTTCTTATTGTAAGCCAGAACAACTCCAGCTTCCTCAGGACAACACTTTTCAAAGTAGCAGTCTGTACACGAGCATCCAAAGGTGGCTTCATTGTTTAAGGTGATTCCTGGAGCTGGCCTATATTCGTTAATGTAGTAGAAGTCTAAAGGTGGGCCCTCCAAGTCAACGGTATTCTCAACAAATATCATCCCTTTGTGGTTCTTTCTTCGGTTGAGGTAATCCTGCCATCTCTGCAGAGCTATTCTTTGCTTGGCTTTCTGTACAATGTACTCAGTGACAGCAGGTGGCAAGGGCTTGCTACTGTTTTTTGGAGTGATTGCCTTGCCTTTCCTTCCCTGAGATAAGTAAGTATTCTTGTCACTGATGAACTGCTGCAGCAGCTGTGGACATTTGAGATTTCTCAAGGGCTCCCAAGTATTTGTAGACTCTGGCCAGCCTTTCCATTTTACAAGGTAATATTCCATATCCTTAAAACAGAAAATAAAATACAAATCAGGTTATGAGAGTCTCTATAATGGCATAACTCTTAATAATTCAAAACATGTGATGAGCTACAAGTTTTAAGAGTAAAGCATAAGTCAAAGCTTTTGTATGCCATCTGAAACACACTATTTAGTAAATGTTAGATGGACGTAACATCTGACAATAGGCTAAAGAATCCAATTGAGGGAAAGATAAAGGCAATGAAACCTATGGCTGTTTTACTAAATAGTAGTAGGTCAAAAAAAAAGTATTTACCTTGATCATGGAAACAGCTCGTGGCTCACATGGCCAGCACAGTTTCAGGCACTCTAAGTTAATGTTCGCTGGACATGTGGGAACTTATCGTCAATGTCATGGCCACATGTCCTTTAGATGCTCTAAAGATAAGCTGGATAAAAGCCACTGTTAGCTACTGAGAACCTGAAATGTGGCTACTATCAAATGATATACTTTGTGCATAAGTACTGCACTGAAATTCAAGAATGGGAGGTGTAAAACATATTTACCTTTAAAAATGACTATGTTGAAATATTATACAGATATTGAATTAAATTACTACTTTGCACGTGTTTACCAAGAAATTAAAGTGGCACTGAAATTCACAAATTCCTAGCAGACATTAATACTTTAGTACTGACCTCATCTAGAGAAACTCATCAGTAGCTTGAGTAGGAAATATGAAGGACAGCAAAGATCCACTTTTTATCACCCAGAATGTTACTGGCCCTCATGGTTTCTGAAATCTCTTTATACAGTGACTGTTTTCTTTCCTTAGGCCCTGTTGCTAAGAGCCTAACTTAAATACAGGAGTAAATTCGGAAGTGATGTCTAAGTAATTCCTTCTTTGTCATAGAATAGCAAGCACACCCACAGGCCCTCAGGCAAAGTAAGCTCAGAAATGCTCCTGAGATATCAAAGTGGGAGTCGGGTATGGTGGAGAGATAGCTCATCTGTTAGGAGCACTGGCTGTTCCACCAGAGGATCTGGGTTCAATTTTTAAGCACCAGCAAGGCAGCTCACACCTGATTGTAACTCCAGTTCCAGGGGATCTGACATCCTCAGACAGGTAGGGGTGTGCGTGCGTGTGTGCATGCATGTGCAGGCAAAGCACACATAAAATTGAAAAATAAATATTGAGGCGATTAAGTGTTATTTGTTGATTTTAATTTTTTGACATGACATCTATTTGTGTATATGTATGTATTTATATGGGTGCAAAGGTATGTACCATTATACATGTGTACTGGTTGGTAACAACATGCAAGAGGTAGTTCTTTACTTCTACCAGGTAGGTCCCAAGGAGTGAATTCAGGTTGTCCAGCTTGGTGACAAGTGCCTCTATGCACTAAACCATCTAGCTGGTCTGTCGTTTTCTTAATTTGTGAATATTAAAAAAAATTACTTGTTGCAATAAATTTGCCTATGAAAATTTCATTAACTTTTAATATTAAGCATGAATGGACATAACAGTTGTTTTACTATCTTTTAATCACTCCCCTGCCCAACACACACACACAGTTCTAGAGCTCAAACTGTGAGCCTGCTACATGCCAGACAAGCATTACACCAAGTAAAACCCCACCTTAACCCATGACTTCAGAGCAAATGACTTATGGTCTTTGGCATATTTCTAAAGTACAAATTCTGTTCAAGAATAGTTGCACATCTTCAATGTTTTATTATGTCCTATTCATCCATTGGCAATTCCTATGAATGAAAAGAACTCAGTTTCATTCTGGAAACTGTTCAAAATATGTTTGGTTTTTTTTTTTCTGTTAAGATGTGTTTAATCATGATATGAAGATATACAGGACACAAGCTACATGCACATAACACATGTATGTATGTATGTATGTATGTATGCATGTGTTTGTATGTATGTATGTTTGTATGTATGTATGTATGTATGTACTGTCATTCCCGAGAGGAGAAACAGAAAGCCTAAATATACACCAAAGCCTGTCAAATTGGGCCTCGCTAAGGTAAAAAATTTCTTCCTTCAGTTAGGTAAGATAATTGTGGAATGTTGGCACCAGATCTGCTTACTCAAAAGTCTCTATGAGAGCCAACTAGCATTGTCTGAACTCATCTACTCCCCATAATTTTAAGTTTGACTTTGATACCAGAAGAAGGCAACACAACACTGGTCCTTTTACCACAAACAAACAAACAAACAAACAAACAAACAAACAAACAAAAAACCAATAAAAGACAAGTGCTGGCTATGGGTTGTGAATTAAATTACCCCCCCCCCCAATGAAACAAAACATCATTGAAATTCACTTCCCAAATACCTGTGACGGTTAGGCCTGGATTAGCCACTTCTATTTAAAATGACTGAGGCTTATATTATTAACCACATTGGCAACTAATCAGGAACTATATTTTGAGAACAAGACTGATTTTGACAAAACACTTTGAAAATTATATTATTTTATTTCTGGTCTGTAGTCTTTTTATAAGCATATTTCATTTTTAAAATCTAAAAAAGACTTTTGAAAACCACTGACTTACATGGCAAATTTAATTAATTCAATAACTTATAATTCAAAATTAAAGCCAAAAAGCTTTTATCATACCTAGGATGTTTATGTAAAATAAACAAATAAAAGGGGTAATATGTGAAATAAATATTAATGGAAGGCTATTCAATTTTAAATGCCGAAATAATATAACCAGTACCACTACAACAGAAACATGAAAATCAGTCTGGGTCAGATAATTAGACAGAGACCAGGGAAAGTAGAGAGACTGGCCAGTCTTCTGTGTGTGTGAAAGAAAAGCAAGAGCTGTGGCCTGAAAGTTAGGAGAGGTGTCTGTCCAGTGAGCAGAGACTGGTGAATGGAGATTAAAAATTACAATGCTAATGCCAACAGGTAACTGTGGACAGCCCTAAACACTTAGAACTCTTAGAAGCCACAGTCTGTGTAAAGCTTAAATAAATAACTACCAAACCAATGAGTGCTCTGTCCTCCGCTAGCTTGACCTCCTACAGCAGTCACCACAGCTTTACATTCCTTAGGGTTCAATGCATGACTTCCTCTGTACTTTCTTTACTGGCACGGCTTCTTTGCCCCCTTTTATATTAAATGGATGATTATCCTTGAGAATCTGAGAAAAGCTATGAGTTTGTATGTCAGATAGGCAATTCTTTGGGTAACTCCAGGTCACTGGAAGTTGAGCACTAATGCTAATTAAATAAATAAATGTAAAACACATACACACACACAAATAATAAATAAAACCTTTTTGAGATTGGTCCCTGACAGTCCTCACTGTAACCTCCCACTACCATCCCATTAAGTTCACTACTCTCTAACCACATCGAACTCATCAGAACATGTCAAACTAGTGTACTTTTCTGGTGCTTGCTCACAATTCCATGATTAGAATGCCTTCTGACATTTGCCTCGAGAATGTATTTTAATCTCATCTTATGTGCAGAGAAACCTATTCATTTAAAAGAAAATGAGCATGTGTGTAAGCCTATGTGTATATGTGCACCATGTGCGTTCAGTATCCTTGGAGGCCAGAAGAGGGCAGCAGAACCCCTGAAACTGGAGCTGCAGGCAGTTGTGAGCCACCATTTGTGTGCAGCAAACCAATTCAAGAGCAGTGTGCTCTTAACCACTGAGCCATCCCTCCTAACCCCTAGTCACCTTTCAAAATAGCTCAAAGACCAACTCTTTCATGGCATCCTTCCTGCCTCCCTTGCCCAAGATGTAAGCACTGTCAACTTCTCTGTGTTTCCGTTTCTAAGTTAAACTATGAGCAATTCATGAAAAGGGATGAAAATTTTTCTTCCTTAAAACATGCATAACACTATTATCTAAATCTGAATAAATGTTTCTGAATGTTCAGCAAAAACATGGTTACTAGAATAAACGCAATATAAAAAATCAAAACAATATTATAAACTTTCAAAATATTAAGTGAGAACACGTCATGGTTTTCAATGTTTATCAATCTGACTATAGCTAACACATGATAATACCTAAACTTTTGAGTGCATACATGGAAATACAGGAAAAGAGCATTTTCCTTTTCTTTTTTTTCTTTTTTTCTTTTTTTTGGTTTTCAAGACAGAGTTCTCTGTGCCCTGGCTGACCTAGAACTCATTCTGAAAGCCTTAAACTCAAAGAGATCTACCTGCCTCTGCCTCTCAAGTTCTGGGATTGAAGCTGTAGGCTACTACTGCCTAGCAATTTTTTTTAATTTCCATTCCTTATTTCTGCTTTTTGGGTGATAATCACCATACTCCATATCATATCACAATACCAGTGGTATTATGTGAACAGTTGAGAACCAGCATAATCAACAGAAGGCTGATAGGAGGGTTTCATGCCAGGAAGTAAAGGAAAAGGAATTCTGAAGCGCTAGAGAGATTGCTCAGCAGTTAAGAGCATTGGCTGTTCATCCAAAGGACTCGGTTCAGTTCCCAGAACCCACAGAGCATCTTAAAACTGTCTGTAACTCCAGCTTCAGATGATCCATATCCTCTTCTGACCTCTGTGGGCAAAACACTTAAACATAACGTCAATCAGATGACGGATGGATGGATGGATGGAATCTGAGATCTGAGTTCTAGATCCTGAGCTAAAAACAGAAAAACAATAACAAAGAAAACAACCCTATGCTCCATGGGGAGAGCCCTTTCTAGAAGCTCTACTTTAGATGTACCCTCTCAGAAATATAATCTACGGTTAGATGTACATTATTCTGTTTGTGCCAGGTAGTAAATGTACTAGTGCTCCCAGACATGCAGATCCATTATACTGTAAGGAATTTCCCAAGGGACACAGCCTATCATTACGAGTGGGGCCACTGTGCTTCCTTAGAAAGTATGTTAAGCACCGAGAGTATTATCCTTAGTTATTCTGTATGAAGGAGCAGCAAGTAACACTGCTGCAGAGAAATGATACTTGAAACAAACCCACTAGTCTCCACTGTTTCAGCTACGCCACCGAGCGACATCGGAGAGAGCATTTTCCCAGACAATGGTTACTCCAGACTGCTCTGGGTTCAAGGTCTATTGCATTGTTAAACTTCATTTTTAGTAGCATATGACCTTTGTTCCTAACTTCCTGTCTCCTATGGACATACAACTGTAAGTCAATGTAGGTATAATAGAAGAGTACTTCATCAATTATTCTTACATGTCCAACTCTTTGGTTTCTGTGTCACTTCTACGTATGATTTAAACACCTCCCATTTTTCAAAAACAACATAAACTCATGTTTCCTTGGACATATGTTTGTATAGATAAGGAATCTCTGTGGTCATGGAATTGATCTTAGCATATGGAACATTGAAAGTTTTAAAATCTGTAACTGTAACTTGATTTTTAATACAACTTTAAAACTATTAGCACCATTATACCCTTTGTTTTCCTCCTCGAAGAATAAGATGCTTGGAGAATCCATGCTACTTGACTCTAAGTTTATACATCCTACTTATTCTTTGTTCTTGGGGCTCTTTTGTTCATGCCCACATAGAAATCACTCACAGGATGAACGGCTCGCTGACTGCTAACTTCAGTGTATTCTCCACAGTTTTCCTCTTACCAACTGCTCAGTGTTCTTTTACTGACATCACCTCTTCTTCTGGCTCCTATCAGTTAGACCTCCATTTCCCATTATCCTTCTTGCCAGTTAATAGCATAAGCCTTGCTCCTCAGGATTCTTCACCCAGTCCCTATGTTCTTCATGTGTTTGGCTCTGACTGCTCTAACACCCTCCTGACACTCTACCCACTGAACATAACTGCAGAGTAATGTTCTTGTCATCCATGTGCTAGAGGAAGCCTGAAGTCCTTTTGCCTGTAAAGAGTTGCGCTCCTTCTGGTCTCATCAAATTTGGACCATGTTCTACTCATATTTTCTATTCCTTGAAGGAACTGGGCTTTCTTCTGTATCAGGACCTCACACTCTTCTCTTTTCATTCTTTAAAACTAAGTTTAAAACGTACTTCTCATAGATAACTGCCCCTCTCCACAGTTAGGTCCTTCATTGTAATTAAGTACATACAGGAACTTAGTTACAGTTGCCTCACTATTATGACTGAGCAAATCCCCATAGAAATTGCTGGGGAAGGTTGCCTAGAGAGCAGCTGCAAAGTGAGAAGACAACCAAGAACAGCCCCCGGATGTTATCTATATTCAGGGCAAAGAAGATGAGAAGCAAAGAGATTCTGAGGAACATTAAAAAATAGACTGGGGGGTTGGTGACAAGAAATAGCAATGAGGGGCTAGAGAGATGGCTCAGAAATCAAGGAGCACTTGCTGTTCTCGAGGAGAATCCGTCTTCAGTTCCCTGAACCCACATCAGATGGTTCACAACTACATGTAATTCCACTTCTAAGGGATCTGACATCCTCTGCCTCCCATAGGCAACTGCATGGTCATGCACACACATACACTTGGGCACATGTAGCATAAAAATAAACATATATAAAAAATAAATAGCAGTAACAGTAAACACTGATGTCATTGAATTGCTAAATGTCAGTTTCTATTGTAAGCAATCAATATTAATCCATTTAATATTAATTATACACTATAAGATGGTTGCTACAACTACTCTTATTTTATAAGAAATTGGAGGACAGAGATGCTAAGTTGCTGAAGATTACATAATAAATGACAGAACCCAGAATTTGATCAGTTTTCCATAGACAAGAGGGTTTCAAAGAAAAAAAGAGAACAGACTGTGGTAACCGTAACAGACTAGTACAGAAGACGTGACAACAGATGGTCCGTGAGAGGGACACAAAAACTGAAATAAAGTGGGCTAAACATTAAAAGCAAAAAGAAAACCCTTATGATAAAATAAAATGTTTACAAATTACATATCTGACAAGGGATTCATACGCAGGATATGTAACTAATTATAACTAAATAATTTAAAAGAATAACAACCTTTAAAACTGAACAGGGGATGGGAGGCCTAGAGAGATGGCTCAGTGATTAAGGGCACTTCTTATGCAAGTGTGAGAACTTAAGTTCAAATCCCTAGAACATTAAAAAAAAAAAAAAAAAAAAAAAAAAAAAAAAAAAAAAAAAAGCAGCTGGGCATGGCTGCATGGACCTCTAACTCTAGCACTGGAAGGAAAGAGAGGCAGATTTTGGGAGCTCATTGGTCAGTCAACTTAGCCTGAGTGGAACGCATCTGGCTCAATGAGAGAGTCTGTCTTAAAAGAATAAGGCTAAGATGGGTAGTCTTTCTCTGGCTTACATATGTGCCCACAGAAGCATTCACACCCACATGCATGTACCCCCTCCACACACACATACTCAATAAATAAATGATGAAAATAGGCTAATTTTAGAATGAGCAAAGGATCTGAATAATTAGTTCACCACAAAAAAATATAAATATCCAGTAAGACCATAATAAAGAGATGCTGGATCAATATTTTCTATAGAAACATAATAAAAAGTCACAATGAGACACACCACTTATGAGGATAATAACATAAAAACTAAAAGCCTAAACCCCACTGATGTGGAAGTAAATGGTGCAGAGCTCTGGAAAAGCTTGGCAGTTCCCAAAAGGGTTAAACAAAAATACCTTAGGATCTAGCAGCTCAACTCCCAAGAGACATGAAAACTGTGTCCATACAGAAATGTAGTGGGATTATGTTGTTACATTGTAAATAATTGTCCTGCCTACTAGTTTAATAAAAAATGTTGATTGGCTGAGGGCAGACAGGAAGTGTGGGTAGGGCTACCAGACTAAGAAGACTCTGGGAACAGGAAGAACAAGACAGAGATGCCACAGAGACACCAGAGAAGCCAGCAGATGCAGAGGACAACTATGCTGCTCTGAGAAAAGGTACCGAGCCCCATGGCTGAACAGGATAAGAGTCATGGGTTAGTTTAAGGGTAAAGAGTTAGCAAGTTATATGCCTGGGCCCTAGACCAATCTGCATAAAATAAATGTAAGCTTCTAGCACATGAACATCCACAACAGCATCAGTTATAGCAACCCCCAGATGGAAACAACTCAAATGTCTGTCCCATGAAATGTGATCACCCACAGAGTGTAACATAGATATGATGTTACACTGCAGCACAAATGGGAAAAGTGCAATAAACACTATCACACAGATGAGCCTTAAAACCATTATTCTAGACTTGTAATCTTGCTCCTCAGATGGATAAAACAAGGGGGATTCCAGGTTCAAGACTTTTCTGGGTTTCAGTGTAAGCCCAAGGCCAGCCTAGACAACTTTAGCAAGACATGATCTTAAAACAAAAAATAAAGGGTTAGGAAAAATAACTCAGTGGTGAAGCACTTGCTTCATACATGACAGGCTCTTGGTTTAATTCCCAATATTGCAAAATACACCAAAAGCCATCATTACCAAAAGTAAGTTAAGCCAATTACTAAGAAACATTATTCTCTGTATACATGACGAGAAACACTGGGATGAGACAGATCACTGTGTAAAAGCACTTGCTCCACAAGGATGAGCACCTGAGTTAAAGTCCCAGCAGTCATAAAAAGCCAGTGGAAGGAAGCCACATGTACCCATAATCCCAGTGCTACTGGGGCCAGAGATGGGGGGCTTGCTGTCTGCCACCTGAGTTCAAAGTCCAGTTAGAGACTGAAAGCAATCAGGCAGTGACAGAGCAGGACACCTGAGGTCTTTCCCTGCCACACAAAGCTTGAGGAGGGAGGAGGGGGGTGGGTTGGGCAGCGGTCCTAAGCAACTCTAATAAACAAACAGATTTGGCAGTTGCTTCAGGCTGGCGATTGAAATTTGGGCAGTAATGAGTACACTAGGATTTGCACTGGACACTTTAAACAGGCAGAGATATAATGGAGTAACAAAGAAAAGAAATGTGTGTGAGTACAGGGGTCAGAGGAAGCCATGTAAGGGTAGAGAGGATGTGGGTCTGTTTACGGACCAACACAAATGAGATGAAAAGAGCTTAATATTTAAAAGGCACTAAACCTGAAAATATAGTTTATGCAGGTAATCCCAGGCCTGAAGAGGCTAGGACATGAAGGCTACGAGTTCAAGGCCAGCCTGGGACTAAACAAAAAGCTGGTCTAAATCAACTAGAAAGAAATCACAAGGGCAGGTCAAGTTCTAGGGGAGCAACACCTTTGAAAGGCTGAAGATAGAAATAGCTGGTGGTGAACACAGATTGAACGGTAAAGGCCTATGTTCATAGAGGAGGAAGGCACGAGTCCCCAGCTGAATATTACTCCCAAAGAGTAATAAAGATTGGGAAGACCACTGTTAGAAGAAAACAAAGTCATAGTAAAAATCTTGTCAAGTAGAACTAAGCAATATGAGAATAGTAAAATTTGGTCTGTTTGGGTTTTTTGCTGGTCCGTGCCCCGCTTTGGAGCAGATATTCTGCCACTGAGCTGGAGTTCCCTTTAACAACCTTTTTGGAAATAAATCGTAAGAAGTCTAAGTTGCCCAGGATGGGCTTGAACTTGTGAGTCTCCTGTTTCAGCCTCGTATATGCCACCAGACAACACTTAAGTTTGTTTTAATGGAGTTAATGCATATGATCAGACGATATTCTCAGCAATGCTGATCAGTCTAGGGCTTGTAAACGAAGATGGCACATGAGTAGGCTTTGGGGAGCAGGGTGCTCAGGGTGCTGGTAGAGATGCTTGACTGAGATCCCTGCAGGGAGAAGACCGTGCTCACCCAGGAAGACGGGCATTCAAAGGAAGAAATGAAGGGGCTCATGCAGAGATGCAAAATCACATTACATGGGATTCTTGTTTATCTGCAAGGACTGAGATTAATGGCCAGTTGTCAGAGGAAGCTAAAAACCAAAAATGTAAGTACAGAATTTAGATCAGAAAGCTTCTTAGACTAACTCATTTTGAGAAGAATAAAAGGAAGAGTGGAATAATTGAATTAGTTTGCTCAAGTTATAAGATTTGACACAAAGGCTTCAGATGACCACGAAAGCCAGATAATTTTATCACATGGTAACTTATAACACATGGAGTCTGACAGGATGGCAGGAAGTTTAAATGTGACGCTTCTGGGGGACATTCAATAATTCTCTAGTTGGCTTGAAACCTCAGGTTACTTCCAGGTAATTATGGGAAATATGATCCAGGAACAACATGAATTACAGGCTAAGCCAATCTGACATAAAACACTTCTGGCAATTGATATGGAGATAATAATCAAGAGTTGGATGCAGAATGATATAAATACCCTAAATATTGTAATGCAAGAACACTTTATACCTCAAAATCCCCTCAGTGTCACTTAACAAAACTGATGACAATGCACAAAAATTACAAACAGTAAGAAGAACTTTGCTTATTTGTAAGGCTATGTTTATGTTACAGAAACATGAAATACTGCAGTGTGAACAGTTCTCTCAAGGGGCTCGATATTGCCTTACCTTTACTACCTTGTAGTCACATAAGTACTCCACCTCATAATTGTTTAGATTCCTTTTCGTGATTCCAATCGATTTACATGTGAGCTTTTCTTTTCTACATAATTCCTGAAGAGTATCAAGTGAAACTAGGCAAGGCACACACCAGGCTACAATAAGAAAATAGAATACTAATAAAATAGCTACTAGGTTGAAACACGAAGTTAAAAATTTCTCAACTGACAATTTCATAGTCTAGAACTGCACAGGACAAGAAGCCAGTAATGTGTGATTAAGAAAAGGTTACATGATAAATGAACCATTTTGGGTGACTTGGACTTCTATTGTTTTGTTGACAACAGCTAATTCTTGTTTGGCCACTTAAAATATTTCATATCTAATCATCTTAAGATTACATATAAATGCAAAAGTAAAAAGAGACAAGATTTTTTTTAACTGTTTCATTATATTCTATACAGAATCTAGTTGCTCTCTTAATAAACAGCTTTCTAACACATATTGTTAGAAATGTATCTAAAAATATTATAAAACAATCACAATTTATAAGTAACTTCTGCTTCTTTTAATCACACAGTAAGATTTTAAATCTGAAATTACAGTTTTATAGCTAAATCCATATCCTACTTTTCCCATTTTGGAGATCTGAGCTTCATTTATTTTGCCCATGATGAAATGTATTGTCACCATGCATAAAACAGAAGAGTCTACTTTAAATGGACAGCATACTGAGCTTTGTAACCCATTTCCTGCATTGTTTTCAAGCCAGCAGTTACAAAAAAGAATACTCACTCAACGTAAATAATCCATAAACAAAACTTGAAAGTCAGACATACTAACAATAACTTTACAGAGGTCAGAAATGAACTGTGTTCCTTCCTGAATCTAAAATAGAATTACACAACTGATGTCTAGAAAATGTAAAACTTCACTTTATGGCTAATATAGGGACACATACTAGATCAAAAATCCTCTACCCCATTGGTGGGCCACCTAGCTACGTAACTTCAGAAAAGGCCCAATCTTTCTGGGTATCAGATTCACTGAAAAAATAAATAAATAAATAAATAAATCAGAGTTGAAAACAGAGGTGACCAAACAAAATGTATCGTTACAAGGTAGAAGGTTTTAAGGTAAATTTCAGGGAGGGGAGAAGTCACTGCTCTAACTGCCCCACACCTCTTCTTCATGCTCCCCACATAAGGACTTCATTGTAGGAAACTGTTAAGCATTATTT
The DNA here is from genome assembly GCA_033318265.1 of Phyllotis vaccarum. Taxonomy (NCBI): domain Eukaryota; kingdom Metazoa; phylum Chordata; class Mammalia; order Rodentia; family Cricetidae; genus Phyllotis; species Phyllotis vaccarum. The sequence continues at coordinate 70,669,852 of JARWLC010000003.1, read as the reverse complement.
CCCCACTCCAGTAACTGCAAAAGACTCATATTTCTGGCACACACAAAAGCAAAGTCTTTTCCTCAAATTTGCCAGAATACATTGATTGTTCAGATGTGTTTTGGAGGCTGGGAATAAAACAACTGTTAAAAAAAAAAAAAAAAAAAAAAAAGTCGCTTCCATCTAAAAAATCTTAAGGGGTGTGTGTGTGTAAAACTAATCTCCTTGTGCTAATCATCTGCAAAGGAGCGTCCTCTTGGTTTGGTACCCAAAGTGTTTGTTGTTTTAACATTTTTACCCTTAGCTGAGAATCCAAAATCACAACCCTATAATGGAGGGTGTTGCTGAATATGATGGCATATGTACTCATATGAAAATGTCACAATGAAGCCCATTATGTGTAATTACGACGCATCTCTTAACAGAAATGCTACATTTTGAGCATTTCGAACTTTTTTTTTTTTTTTTATCTGCAAACACTTGGTTTACAAAATTCCACAGCCTATAATGATAACGAAAAGTTTCATTGTCCGGATTATTTTATGACATCCCGGTTATAAAATCCTTCTACCACTCCACCCCCACCACGCTTCAAGGAAGTAAAGTTACGGGGATAATAAAGTGTCACCAACTGAGAGGAGCTGGAGAACCGCCTTTTCATTCCAGAATGCCTTTACAAACCCGGGACTTTCAAAGGGCGCGCGATTCGGGCGCACGCACGCGCACTGCGCGTCTCCAGCTTCAGCATCCACATAAATAACCCTCAAGTTCCAACCGGGCTCCCCAAAGTTTCCAGGAGCCCGGGGGCTGCGTCCGCAGTCACCCAATTTCCCACGGAGAGCCTCGGCAGCGATGCCAGGCCGGCTCGTCCGCGGGCACCGCACCGGGGGTGGGGTGGGTGTGTGTGGGGGGGAGGACCGCCACCGCAGCAGCGCGCGTGCTTTCCTGCTCACCCTTGAAAGAGGCCGCGCGTGTACACACGCCACCGGGGAGCCGGGCCCGCGGGACTCGGAACCACGCTCGTCCAGGGCCCGCGGCCGGCCGCGAGCGTGCGGCGCTCGGGGTGTCCGCGCGGAGACGTCCCGCCCACATCGCCGTCCGGCTGCGCTTGGGCCTCGGAAGCGGACCTGGCGGCCGGTGACACCGCGCTCCAGTCTCACCTCTCCGTGCCTCGGCTCCGGCCGCCGCCATCTTGCAGAGCTTTCATTCAAACTGGCGCGGTCAGCCCGAGGAGCTCAGCTGGACAGACGCCCCGCCCCGGCCCGCCAGGGACTCCGGAGCTGGGAGGCTGGAAGCAGCGAGGCGCTCTGACGTCAGTGGAGGCTGACCCCAGCCGTAGTAGTCACTGCGCACGCGCGGCACGGTGGAGCACGAAGAGGCGGGGCTAGGTATGGCCCCGCCCCTCGTAGGTTCCTTCCAAGCTTTATATCGTGCCTTAGGTCTCTTCACAAAAGCGTGGCATGCACTTTATAAAATGCCGAATATGCCGTGCGGCTTAGTGTGTGCATAGACAGCTTCTTTCCGACTTCTGTTCCTCAGCACTTAAAGTCGACCAAGCCTTTTCACTCGCTGCCACTACAGCTCACGATTTCACATTTGCTTGCACGTGGGCTCACTTGGAGAGCGGGTGTCTGGATGACTCAAAGATCTGCTGAGTTCATATGGCCGTGAAGCAACTGGACTCAAAGCTAGCAAGGGTCTGACAATTGTCAAAATCCAACAAACCCTGCAAACAGTTCAGCTTAATTAAAGCAAACTAACAAGGTACGCTTACAACAAGGACTTATTTTAGCATTCTTAACCGTCTTAAGCTGCGCTCTGGTTTTTGCCGTGTACACTCAGGGAGAAGTGGGTCACAGTCATGTTCACACCGTTGTAAATATGAAAACTTGTAAGGGGAACCAGCATACAAGAAAGCCCGTACGTCCATTATCAAGTCATGTTGATGCTAATAGCAAACACACAGTGCTAGTCTCCTCTCCATTTCCGTGGCTATTAGCTTTCCCCACAATGTCATTTCTCAGCCAAAGAAGCCTAACGCTTTGACCTCTACTATTGCTCCCCTTCGAGCCACATCCGTGTAGCTAAAGTGGCTTTAAATATTAAGTGAAACATGCCCCTTATACTACTTTAAATACTTCCCCACATAGTGCACCTTCCCATGCCTATGGGACCTCCTGTGATTAGAAGTCTTTACTTCGGACCATTCTCTCCTTTGCCCACTATGTTCTATGGCTGTTCAGATTTTCATATACATAGTCAAATATAACACAATACAGTTCAACTACAATAGACACACACAATTCAAATATAATAGGCATGTACAAAAGTGTTTTCAATGTATTTCCTATGTCCTAGGCACCTGCTAGACAAGAAAGGGTGTCCTCTTGACGTCTTTTTTCCCAGCAGGAAGAACAAGCAGTAATCAGACAAATAAATTAATACAATTGTTGTTTGGGGACAGGATCTCACATAACTGAGGCTGGGCTTAAATTTACTTTGTATGTGAGAATCACCTTGACTTCCTGTTCTCTTGCTTCCACCGTGGTGTTCTGGAACCACAGCTGTGAGCCAACACTCCCTGTTCTAAACACTTTACCCTGGGAATCATTTCCTAGCTCTAAGGGTGCTCTCTACCCACTTTTGTGTGGCTATCTGCTTATTAGCTAGGTTTTAAACAGATGTTTCTTCCTCAGAGAGGCTTTTCAGGTGCCTACTCTCTATCTCTTTAAAGCATTTATCAAAAATTTTGTCTGTAGAATTTAAAGAATACTTTTGGTCTTGCTATGTTTCAATAAAATTTTAGAAATGGAGGCTGGGGAGGATGATAACAGGGTAGAATATTGCTTGTCTGATATATTCAAGGCTCTGGGTTTGATCACAACACTAAGATTTTTTTGTTTGTTTGTTTGGTTTTTGAGACAGGGTTTCTCTGTGTTAACAGTTCTGGCTGTTCTGGAACTCTGTAGACCAGACTGGCCTTGAACTCACAGAGTTACACCTACCAATGCCTCCTGAGTGCCGGGGTTAAAGGCAAGGTTCCCTACTGCCTGGTCTGAAAAATAAAATCTTTTTTATAAATTGCTGTTTTATAAATGAAGTGTTTCCTTTGTTTATCTCACCAGGAATCTCATCAATTCTGAGGCATACAATAGACATAGAGCAGACTCAACCATTTCAACATCACCAGTATCTATTATCTGTTCCAAAACATCAGCTCTCAGAGTATGGAAGAGTGGGCCTGAGACCCTTCAGGAAACCCATGAGCACAAAACTGCAGTCTTATAATGTGTGACAACTCTGTATTCTGGTGACATGGTAACCAGCTCTGCAAGTGTTCTGTGATGTTTACACAAGAATAATTCTCAGACATGTCCGTGTCACAAAATGGCACTAAGCCTTATCATGAAGATACCAAGAAGGTCTTGCTATCTGCCCTGTTGTGGTTTCTCATTGGTGTGCTCGAGTTTTCCAGAATTCATAGATCTTGTATTATATACTAACGGAGAAAAGCATATATCAAAATATAGCTGTCTCCTGGTTAAGCCAGGTGTAAAGAGACTTGAAAAAATATATATAATCCCACACTTGCTGCTAAGGCTTTTGTTTCAAAAGTTACTTTTCATAAAATGTTATTCCCATGAATAACATGTTCAATAACATTTTACATTTTAAAGCTATTTTTTAAATCTATTGAATAACTTGAAAAAACTTTAACTGTATAAGTAGTTATATATATATATATTTATGTATATTATAAAAAACACCAAAAAGGTTATCAATTTTATCTACACTTTTAAAGGGACAATCTCACCATGTTTTCCAGGCTGTCTCTGAACTCCTGGGTTCAAATGATCCTCTTGCTTCAGCTTCTTAAATCCTGGGCAGTGCCTGACAATGCCATACTGCTTGGCGAAAGAATTTTTAAGTGGGAAAACAGTCCTGAGATTAAACTGAGGATCTTGGTAACACTGGCTAGCAATTGGTTTAGAAGAAGAAAGTCTGGAAGAAGTTGCTAAAGGAAACACCACACTCTTTGGGGTAGAAGGATAGGATTATAAGTCTCCTCGGTTTTTCATATCCATCTCTGAAAACATGATTTCCAGGGAATTGTGGAATTTATCTCACTTGAATGTTTTCTGAGAAGTAGAGCACAATGTATACTAGATTCAAAATATGAATTTAAGCATGTAATATACTTAAAATATTAGTCAACTGTAAGCTTGAAGATTAATTTTAATATTTGTATCATTCACCAATTATTCATACCTGGGACTATGAAATATAAGAAAACTTTAAAATCTATTTCACAACTAGAAAAGTAATAGACATCACACTACTTTATACACAACATTACTACTCAGGGCTGAGATATGAATTAATGCAAATAAATAGTAATCGTTGAATATTTTAAAGCTATCAAATGTAATGAAATATGGGTCGAATGTTTGGATATCCTCATCTCTTAAATCATATGCTGAAATCCCACTTCCCAATATGTGGCAGAGTTTTTGGGAGTAGGCCTCAATGGAGTTGGCATCCCTAAAGAAGAGACCTTTGATTGTGATACCAGGGCTTGTATTCTCCTTTCTATATTTGGTTATATCTTTTAGACACTGCCATATGCACTGGTAAAATTATAATTTAATGGGCTGGAGACATGGCTTTAGCAAGGAAAGTACTTGCATCAATTATGAGGCTCTGAGATCAGCTCTTCAGCACCCATTTTTCTTTCTTTTTCTTTTTTCTTTAAAGTCAAGTTTGGTGGCTCGTACCTGTGTGGTAGTCTGAGCAGAATGGCCCCTATTGGCTCATATATTTGAATGCTTAGTCATCAAGGAGTGGTGGCACTATTTGAAAGGATCAGAAGTATTTGGAGGTGTGGCTTTGTTGGAGGACGTGTCACTAAAGGTGAGTTCTGAGGTTTCAAAAGCTCACGTCAGGCCCAGGCTCTGCCTGCCTGCCTGCCTGCCTGCCTGCCTGCCTGCCTGCCTGCCTGCCTGCCTGCCTGCCTGCCTATGGATCAGGATGTAAAGCTCTCAGCTACTTCTCCACTACCATGTCCGCCTGTGTGCTACTGTGATCCCCACAATGATGATAATGGACTAACCTCTGAAATTGTAAGTCCCCAATTAAATACTTCCTTTTTATAAGAGTTGCCTTGGTCATGGTGTCTCTTTGCAACAACAGAACAGTGACTAAGACCTGCCCATAATCTCAGCACTGAGCCACTAACAGGAGGATCCTAGGGGCTCACTAGCCAGCCAGATTCATTGAGAGACATCACTTCAAAAAATAACATAAAGACTAATGGAGGAAGATCCCTAAAGACAACTCAACCTCTGGTATCCACACAGGGGGCACACACTCACAAAAACGTAATTATAGTTTGACTTAAAAATAAATTAATATGGAAGAAGGAAAATTTCAAATAAATCCTCATGTTATTGCATTCTAAAAATAACAATCTGCTTCAAGAGTTAAGAAACTTTTTTTATTGCACTTATTATTATTTTATATGTGGGTGTGCATGTGCCATGATGCAAAGTCAGAAGAAAACTTGCAAGATTTGGTTCTTTTCTTCCACTATAGGTTCCAGGGAGCTAAAGCAGATGGTCAAGTTTAGCAGCAGTCACTTTTCCCACTAATGCTTCTCATAGGCTCAAAACTTGTTATGTAGAGCTCCAGAAAGTAAATGTGGTCACACACACTGTTACATAGCCACCGATATGCCACTATACCTATGTTCTAATAAAGCTTGATTTATCAAAACAGGTATAGGATAGATCTGACCTATAGTCTCAAGTTTACCAGCCTTGCATTTTAAAACACATAAAGCAATAACCATAAGATAAAATCCTAAATCATTTTCCAAAGCACAAATGAAATATTTTATATTAGTAATTGACCCAGTTCTCTAGTCCTGAGATCAGATCTCTCTCTCTCTCTCACCTTTAAATAGAATGTAATTTTACACAGAAACAGAAAAGTACTTAGTCAATATATACATTTGAAAATGTTTTCTTATTTAAAGATATGCTTTCTATTCAGCCTATCATTAATTTGATATAAAATTATCATGAAAACATTTACCTTTGTCTCCTGTCTTTAGGAACTTCTAAAGGGTACAACCATCTCCATAACAAACATTTTAAATAATAAACCACATCTATAGAGTTTGACTGTTATAGACAATATAGTTTAGAAAATTACTGTGAAGTTATGGTGTTAGCTTGTGTGAAACAGGGTTTCTTATGTTGTCCAGGCAAGTCTGACTCATGGGCTAATGTAATCCTGACCATCCAGCATTCCAACAGCTGCAACTACAGTGTCCTATGAGAAAGGCTGGAAAACCAGGAGAGAAATCAATGTAGACGCTTCTTAGCAGGGAGAGGAATCTAGATAGACGGCCCACTGCCATGAAGTAAATAGCCTCTTTTGTATGCTTCTCTATTTGGTCGCACAATGAGCCAACATAATTCCTTCTGTATGTGCTGACACATTTTGGTCATGAACTTGTGCTGTATGCATTCTTAGAGGGTGTATCTTACTCTGGTCCCTTGCAGACCATGATGTGAGCTGCCCTTTATAGTTCCCAACCATGATGAACTGAAATCTTTTCTAAAACCATGAAACTTGGCTGTTTGCAAGGCAGGGTTTCTCTGTGGAACAGCTCTGGCTGTTCTAGAACTCAAGCCTCCCTCATTTTAAGGTGTTAACATCAGGTATTCCATCACACTGATGTGAACGTTAACAGAAAACTGGTACTAAGGTCACTGGTGTATCTTTATCCAATGATATAATCCAGAAGCCTTTGTAACTGGTGTACAGAAGGAATTTGGAAACATCTAGAAATGCAGGCTCTAGAAATGTAGTCCTAGAATGCTGTGAACAGTTAAATAGGAAAATTTAGGGGAATTGGAAGACCAGAGCACTGATTTGAATGTGGACAGTAAAGTTTGTCTCAGGAGATAATGAAACTTACTAGGAAGTAGGCTAGACTCCTCCTGACAGACATCTTATTAGCTCCATTCTTATCCATGCTCTGAGACTTGTATGAGGCTGAATTAAAAAGTAATTTGCTAATTTGACAGAACAAAATGAATGCAGTCCAGTATTCAGTGGTCTGATTATGTCTCATCACTTTTAGTCATATTTATAGTAAGAATGGGAAGCAAAGTAGGGAATAGAAATGCTTAGAATAAAGATTTTGATTAAAATAGAAGTTGCTTCAAAGAAAGTGGGGTTAAAAAGATTAGATTATTAAAAAGAAGCCATGTACTTTATTTGAATAGGAAAACCAACTTGAGGCCATCTCAGGAACTGAGACCTTCCATGGGTAGAAATGTCTAAGTTGACAGTAATCCTAAAGCCTCTCTGAGGCACTCAGTCATGATGTATTTCTCTATTCCTAGCTAACCAGGCATGCAATAAGCCACCCAATGTGTTCAATGTGTACATGGGTAGCTACTATTGGAGCTGGTCACAGACCTTGGGGTCACCCATGTGAAAAGTGTTTTGTAGGTATGCCAGGTCCAAGCGAGTCATGGAAACTAACATTTAGATTTCAGAGGAAGGGCTGTAATGCCAGGCAACGTATAGAAGCACAGAGAGGGGAATTCATGAAGTTGAGGATAAAGCCAGAGAATGGAGACCTCAAGATGTTGGAAGTATGTTTCAGGCAGCGAGCAGAGCCAGATCCAGAGTTGTAGGTTGCAGATAAGGCTACGGCAGGACCTAGTCTGCTGGAGCTTGCAAGGTAACAGTGTCTCCTTGATGCCAGGCATGAAGCTACCAGATTAGTATTTGCCTTTGAAGGTTGTGGTCTTGCTTTGGTCCAAAGTCATGCTTTCTATGTCTGCATTTCCGTCTTTGGGAATGAAAATACCATCTATGCTAGAAGTATGTAACTTGCTTTTCAAAAGTTATAAGGGCCAACAGCTAAGAGTTTCTCTTGAATATAAGAATTTTTATTTTGTTTTTTTGAGATAGGGTTCTCTGTGCAACAGTCTTGGCTATTCTAGACCAGGCTAGCCTCAAAATCACTGAGATTCACCTGCCTCTTGCCTCCTAAATGCTGAGATTAAAGGCCTGTATCATCACTGCCTAGCTGAATATCCAAAAACTTTAATTTGAACTTTTGAAGAAGGCTAGTATCGCTAAACTATGGGGACTTTTGAAGATGGACGGAATACATTTTCATTCTGAGATAAAAGCATTTGAGGTCAGGGGTAGAATGTTACAGATTAAATATAAAATATTCCACAAAGATTTGTGTTTTAGGAGTTAGCTGCTGGGTGGGAAGGTTCTGATCTACTTAGTGCATTGGATTCATGATATGATGGTACTATTGGGACCTGTGTGGAAAGTAAGGGGTGAGGCAGAGTTGAAGGAAGGGTCTTGAGAGTGTTACCTTGTTCTGACTCTTTCGTATATTCCTTTGTCTGCTTCCAGTCTATAATGATGGGCTCTGTAGTGCCATGCACTCCCCATCATAATAGACAAAAATCTCTGAAACCATGAACAAAATAAATCTTTCATCTTTGTAAGCTTTTATGTTGGGCATTGTCACAGTAATGAGGAAACTCATACATTATAGTCTGCAACTATTTTCAATTATTATGAAAGGCACTTAAAAGCTCTTATCAAGAAATCAGAAGTCTTTTAAAATTAGAATATTTAATGCTTCCAAAATTTCCAGTAATAATGGTTAATCTTATATGAAAAAACCACTCTTGTACTTAACTAATGAATTGTATTTTAATAGAAACATAGCTTATTCCATTTATTGAAAAAGCATTATATTATAAACACATACACAAAACCAAATAATGTTGATAAGTTCTAAACATTTCTTGGTTGATTTAAAAGTTAGGATGCAACCTCAACAGTGATGGCTTCACACTTCCCAGTCTCTTGGTCTGTGCATGTCACCTGCAAAGATCCATCCCTGAAGAAACAAAAAAAAAATTACATTTCTACAAACATAAAGTCATTGAGGACTTTGAAATTTTCAAAAGAAGTTTATTAAGGTAAAGATTAAACACAAATTCTGTGTCTTTAAATTCAGCATGTGCTGTTTCTAGGAGGCTCTTAAATTTCCTCCCAGAGCTCTATATACTCCTGGAAATCCAAGATGATAAAAGCTTAAAACTTTATACAAGCTCAAGATAGGTCATGGCAAGCCCGTCCTGATGAGTTCAATACCCTTTCTAAATATGGTCTACAGAACATTGTTCCTAAAGTCAAATGGGAAAGATTTACTTGAAATAATCCGTGGCAAGAAGGCCTGGAGTAAAGAAATGGTAACAGCTGAATTTAATTAGTAACACATTTCCTAGACCAGCCTTCCCATAGCAGTAAGAAGGGTCCAAAGAAGGCCCACAATGCTAATTAGTTGGCATACTCTTCTTTCTAAAATAGATCTCACAGTGGAAATGTGATTCACTAGGAAAATTGCAGCATTTTTAACAAATGATTGGCCTAGAATGGTAAGTTAGTCAAATTCTAATGGAACCAAGTTTCAGAATCTTCATCATATAGAGAGCATTTAATTTTGTACCTTTTCATAGTAAGAACAGCTAATATATCACGTAATCCGTTTTCTTTTTTATCTAAATCTTGAAGCACAACCTGTTTGCGCAAAAAGAAAAAACAAAGACAATTTAGTACTTTTATCAGACAGGATCAAAATTTATTAACTTATTTATTTTTTTTACTAAAAACAAACCTTTTAAAAGGGATCAGTTTTCAACTATCCTATCATTTAAAGAGCATTCAGAGATTACAGAGTTAGGCCTTGTTAAGTACAAATATCTCCTTCAGAGGAAGGATACACAAGACAATCAATGTATTTGTCCCTCCTTTATGTCACATGTCATTAATATGACTGCTGCTAAGAAGTACTGTCCTCAAGAAACAAAGACTCCTGGGGGTGAAGGTGGGGTGGGGAGAAATTAAGCCACTACCAACAGTAACACAGATTATGCCCCATAATATTTTGTGTACTTAGAATGCTACCCATTTAAAAGAAATATGCAGAATTGTGGGGTTACATTTGTCAGTAAGAGGTGTTATGAAAGCCTATAAAACTTTAGTCTATGAAAGACAGGTATTCCAGTAAAGCAAATTAGGAGTGCAGCACTGTCTTCCCAGGCGCTGCCATAATCAAGTTTAATAACCATCCTGTGACTCATTTGGAAAAGGGAGAACAGAATCATTCTCTTTCCAACTCGGTACAACTTAGCTTCTGCAACTCTCTTTTTAAAAAAATCCTTTTTATCTTATTTGCGTGTGCATGTGCATGCTCAAGCCTTGATGTGTGTGGAGATCAGGATAGCTTGAGTCAGGTGGTTCTGTTTGAACATGACCTCCTACAGCACCTGGCATTTACCAAACAAAGTTTTCTCTTCTCTTTCCAGTTACCTAATTACTAAGACCGACCAAAGTGGCATAATCACAAAATGATTTAACATTTCATAAGACTTTCAAGTGAAAGATCACTTGTTTCTTCTCATTTTCAAAAAATAAACAAGAGGAATGTTACCAGACTACATATACAGATGTTAACTCAATTGACCTTAGAAGGAATAGCTAAATATTTGTTTGTAACAAAGTTATAGCGTCCAATTTTGTATATTTACCTGTGCAAACTTCATCTCTTCTTTAGCAGAGTTCTCCCCCTCAGACTCATAGAGTTCAAGGCAAACGGAAGATACACTGCCAGGGGCTTGTAGGGTGTGCTGTCTTCGGGCTGGTAGAGGAGTCCCAGATGGAAACAGTACCGTGAATCTGTTAGCACCTGATTCATCAACCCCCTAGGAAGCAGGAAAGCAAGATGAGCACTCTGGTTTTTATCTTTATAACTAAAAATAGCCTGTTACTGCTGCTGCAAAGGAAATATATAGTCCTTGCTGACAGTCTGGAAAATAGACAGAGAAAAAACACAGGTACAAAACCCCAATCCACCTCCCTGTGTTTAGTTTTATATGGACTCATAGCTCTGTCTACATATACTAGAAGCTGGTGTTTAAAACTTATACTTTCATTTTATTAGGAAATTAACATGTTCCATAAACATTAAATGAAACAAGATAAAGAATCCATAAAAATATAACTACTAGTCTAAAGTTAAAGTGTAATCATAAGTTTCTCTGTCCTACCCAGCTAGTCCCACAGTCGTTCAGTCCAAAATAAACATATAGTCACTTATATCAATTACAAGCTGATTGGTCTACGGCTCAGGCTTATTGCTTGCTAACTCATACTTTAAATTAACCCGCATTTCTACTTATGTTTAGCTATGTGTCGTGGTACCTCTTTGCTCAGTACAGCACTCTTATCCCGTTTCTTCTGTTTCTTGCTGGTGTCTTCTCTCTGCTCTTCCACTTCCCAGAATTCTCCTTGTTAAGTAGCCCCTCCCATACTTTCTACTGGCCAATCGGCATTTTATTAACCAATACGAGCAACAGGTCTTTATAGTCTAAAAGAGCAGTGTCTCACAGACTTGAGCTTTTTTTCTTTTCAAAAATAACTCTGAACCCAATCTCCTTTGTAACCATTTGGAGTTAATATAAGCTTCTTAATAATAACTTTAAAAGCAGCTGCAGACCGTGGGTGGAAGAGCCAGACAGGTCAGAAACTACTGACATACAAATGGCATTCCAACGTGGTACACCTATACCCATATAAAACCTGAGAAAGCTTAAAAACAGTTCGAGAACATAGAAAGAGAGCCAAAAACAACTCCCTAATTGTGTCTCTAAAACAGGTGGTGGTACAAGAATGACATACAAGCATGAGCTACACAATGTCCGTTTTGTGGCTTATAACCTGAGCTGCAACATGGCAGCTTTCTGAAGCCTCACAGAAGCTCTGGTTCAAGCATTAGCTGCATATGACAGACTTACAGTTTCTGTTCTTACAGACAAAAGGGGAACAGAGTCAAACACAGCTTCTTGGCTGCAGTGGGAGTATGGGGGGCTGTTTGCTGGTGGTGAGCAGCAGCACAGCTCCTTTAAGACAGGCTTCCTGACTTAGCCCTAGTAGCAAAACCCCGGGCTTTTTAAGAGACGTTGCTGCCAAACACTTAAATGGTGTTTATGAGCAGTCAGTGGCTGTGCTTGCTCTACTTGGTAGCAGTGTGGACCCTAAATTTTCCCAGAGTTGGGATGGTAAAGGAGGTTCATGAAGTTAAGCTCTCACAGACCTAGGAGCTGGATGGACCAAAGCTCCATAGCTGAATGTTTAAGCTTAGCCATGCCTTAGCAGATTAACAGTGTGGTTAGAAGAAGAGATAAAGAAGGACAGATTCAGACAAAAAAAAAAAAACAAAAAAACCCAAAGACCCCTGAATGTTTGCAGTATGTTTAAAAATGTATGTAGGCTTGGGAGAAAAAAGAAAAAGGACAGAGAACGCACTTTAAAAAAATAAAGTTATACAGAGTCTGGATCCTGTATGCTATGTTGTCTTTGAATTGTCTGACTGCTGAGGAAGGAGCAAGAGCTGCTAAGAGACATTTGATTATAAATGCTGCTGGATTAATCCAACCTACATATTTTGTAAATTCCTTGATTTCTAAACTGAAGTCAAAGGATATGGTACTTTGGAGAAGAGGTTTTCTTTTTAACTTGCACAGAAAACAAGAGGCTGTATAGATTTATTCTCAGTTAAAGAAAATAAGGTTTGAACAAGGAAGATTCCCTGAAAAACTTGAGATGAGAACAGATGGCCCGGATGACACAATATTTCAGAGAACCTCTGTTGCATTTCCTCTGAACTCTGCAGCCAGAACAGCTTCAAGGAGACTTGGCTGACATGAACCAGCTGCACAGAAGACTCTGGCCAGGACTTGACTATAATTCTGAATTTCCTCAGGATCCCCATAAGACTACCAGCACCCCCAATCTGCAGGAAGTAGTCTAGAGAACTATGCCCACATTTACAAACATGTGGGTTTTTGTCTTTGTTTACATTGTTGGTTACAAGTTGTTACCGATAATGCTGAGGGGGAAAGCTATCCAAAAGGGATTAGATTTGGGATTCTTGTTTAAAAAGAAAAAAAGGGGGGGGGGGAGAATGCTGTGGGAGTATGCTTTTATAAACTATAAATATTTGTCACTGTAAATATCTAATAGAATGCTGACTGGTCAAGCAGCTAGACAGAATGTAGAGGTAGGGCAACCAGACTAGAATGAGAGACAGAGAGGACAGCAAGATGCAGAGGAATGCTGTTCTGAGAAAAGGTACCAAGACACGTGGCTAAACATACATACAAATACGGGCTAGTTTAATAAGAGTTAGAAAGTAGTAAGCCTGAGGCACAGACCAATCAGCTTGTAATTAACATAAGCCTGTTTTATGTTTATTTGGGACCAACCAGGTGAGACAGAAACTTCTGACTAAAGTCCTTATTGTACTTATTATTACAGAGCTTATTACACATTATACAATGTAAATGAAAACTTACAGCAATTAATTTGTAGTAACTTTATGGAAATGCACAGAAGACTAAGCACACCTTAACGAAAATATCCCTGGCTGAACACTCCATCATAAGAGAGCTATCCCACCTTAACTAAAAAACCCTTGTCGAAATACTCTTAACGTAAGAGTTATCCCCTAGTTACCTTAACTAAAATATCCTTGGCTGAACACTCTATCATGACAGAGTCATCCGCTACATTGCTCTCTTTCCCAACAAGAATCCCAGCTTCTGTGGCTGCACCAATAGGGATGACCTCATCCGGAGGGATAGAGTTGAGAAGCTCCACAGACGGGAAGAGATCTTTAATCAGCTGCTGCAACCTCGGAATTCTTGAAGACCCACCACACAGTACAACCTAAAACACGAAGAATGTAATGAGTCACCTGCAACACACGAGACCTTGTTCAACATATTATGTTACCTAACATACAAATGTACTTACATGACCTTTCCCCTCAACCAATTTAAAATACAGAATCACACTATAAAATACATACAGTATGTATGCTATCTGACTCCTCTGTAAATCCACCAGGTTTCCCCTTGATAATCTAATCAGCACCCGAGACTCTGGACAAGCGAATGCTGAACACACAGACAGGGAGAGTGACTCATCTATGCTACTAATTTAATAATCTTTCCATGAATAACAAGTTTAAAAAGCAGGTTTGCCTTTAAGGGGATATTCTCCTAAAGTGTTATCATCCTAGTTAATACCTATGGAACAAAAATGTAGAATATCCTTTAGCAATTCTCATATTCAACAAAAAGCAATATTGACTATACTTAGCATTACCTCCCCCAAAAATCTGAAAATTTTAGCTTATCTTTTATTTTAGGATGAAAAGTACGCAGTATCATTATTAATATTCCAATAAAGAGTAGGTTTTAAGTCTAAATAAATTATAAGTGCCACATCTAAGAATGATATTTCTGACAACTCAAATTTGAATAGAAAATAGTTTTCAAGTATACTGTAATTTGTAATACACCTTCTGTACAACAACACAGTTTTTTATCTTTTTAGGGGGGTGGGCAAAGGGATAGGTGGTTTGTGTAGGGCAGGCTCATTTTTAACTAATACTCCTGCCTCCACCCTCCCAAGTACTAGAATCACTGCATGCTTGGTGCTATCTGTTCTTACCACCAGTTTCCAGTGTTTTGTAAAACAAACACGTGAAAATGCAGGCAGAGCCTACCCATTGGTGCTTTTGTGGATTAAATGTTTTAATGCCTACACAGGCCCATCACCCATTCTCCTTTCCCAAAGAGGACTGGCCACTGTACTGTGAGGCCTGTCTAGGAGCCCGACAGAGAACCCCGTCATACCACGTGTAATCAAAGGCATTAGGGTAGCAGATGTTCTCAAGTGTCTGTGTAGGGGTATTGTGTTGTTCCATGGTAAATAATTGTCCCACCCACTGGTTTAATAAAAAGCGCTGATTGGCCAAAGGCAGGCAGGAAGTGTGGGCAGGGCTACCAGACTGAAAACTCTTGAGAACAGAATGCCAGAGAGAATGCCAGAGAGAAGCCAAAAGAAGCAGAGGACAATTATGCTGCTCTAAAGAAAGGTACTGAGCCACATGGCTGAACAAGAGACATGGGTTAGCTTAAGAGTAAAGAGCAAGCTATATGCCTGGGCCTTAGGTCAATCAGCCTAAAACTATAGTAAGCCTCTGTGTGTCTTTGTGGGACTGTGGGTCTGCGGGCCTAAACCTTGAGGCTAGGCCCAAAAGTCCTGGGCAGAAACCTCGTACTACATATCTGTCTTCTTTCACACCTCCATGGAGTAGGGACTACATGGCTGCTCCTTTAACCTACATGCTGTGTGAGGCCAGCGGAAGGAACAGCCATGAGCAGACTTCCAGCCCCTGTCTGATACTCACATGCAACCTTGGAAAGACACCAATGTTTAGAAAAGCAGGAGAGTGGAGTTTGTACTGTGTGAGGGCAACAGACACAGACACGGGATTTTCAGTTCTTAAAAGCCTGTGTGACCACAGCAACAGTCTAAGGCTTAAGACTATTCAATCTCAACTCAGGCTATTCAGAGTTGACCTGTAGGAGCACTTAAATGACAGAGCCCCAGGACAGATGAAGAAGGGAACAGACTGTTCCCTAGGTGACAGTCCAGTCACTGTTGTTAAGAACCCTCAGAATCAGTTATACTACTTAGTCTATGACCATAGGTCACCTCTTATGAGAATGTAAGGTGCAGACAACACAGCTGCAATTGTGCAGCTCTTTCTAATGAACTGAAACAGAGGAAACCATAAGCTCAGGAAGCTAAGGAAACTTCCTAAGCACAGAAGAATCCAGACCCATGAGACCTGCCCCTAGTTGCTGGGGACAGCTATTTTTCATATGCCTTCAAGGATAGGGTGTTTACCCATGATGCCGTTGCCGAGGAGTTGCCTATGTTCCTGAAAGTCATCCCTGAAAACTCAGGAATGATATTGGTTAAATCTTGCTTCTATTTTTCACTAACCTCAAGATCTTCAGGAAATCACTTCATTTCTGGACTTGAGTTATCCTTCTGTCTCACATATAAACATATACTAGAAGGGAATTTTGTTTTGTTCTGTTTTGTTGTGTGTATATAAATAGAATATACACATACATATTTGGATTCACCAGATCATAATTAACAAAATTTCTGAAAGAAATATTTTTCTATACTGTTAGTCCCTAAGTTTTAAATCTGAAATTGCCCCTACAACAAGATTAGGAAAGGATAATGCATTACCTTATTAATATCCTCTGCTGTGAATCCACTCTGACGTAGGAGTTCTCGGACTGCTTCTATACACTTGTTGAAAAGTGGAGAGCAAAGAAGTTCAAACCTTGCTCTGCACACAGACGTGAACATGGAACAGAGAGGGCAGAGCAAAGGCTTAGTGCAGTGTGATTTCTCAGCAGAGCAACTCCAATCTCCTAAGAATAGGTTTTCAGGTTACTAAAACAATCTCTCTCTCTCTCTCTCTCTCTCTCTCTCTGCGTGTGTCTGTCTGTCTGTCCAAGTTATTTACCTATACATCTGATGATATTTAATATCCAATTCAAAGGGAGAGCAGTCTTGCTCACAGCTGACCCCTAAGTGCCAAAAAAAAATAGCTAAGAAGATGCACAAAGACATGGTATGTTCTACTTACCCTAATAAAACTATCAATTGGACCATTTTGCTATTTTTCATATGTCCACACTTTAACAATTATTACTAGTTACTTCCCTTTACAGCCTGAGATCATGTATAATATTCAGTCTGTACTAAAAGAGTTGTATACTAACGTGTAATATTGAGGCAGATTCCTTCCATGAAAACTGTACACTCCATTTCATATTCAACTGCTTTTTAAGTTACCATGTTTTATTAATGAATAACAAAAAAAACTCAGAATAGCAGTTCACTTCTTTACTCCCTCTGAATTTAACTTCTTTTAGATTTATATATTTGTATGTGTGTGCATGGTGCATATATAAAGATAGAATGCTGTGGGACTACGCTCTTGTATACTATAAATATTTGTCAGTCCTATCGGTTTAATAAAATGCTGACTGGTCAGGTAGCTAGACAGGAAGTAAGGGTGGGGCAAGCAGACTAGGAGAATTCTGGGAAGTGAAGAGATAAGAAGCAAATGTCATCCAGATGCAGAGGAAGATGAAAATGCTGCACCGAGCAAAACGGTACCAAGCCAAGCTATGTGGCTAAACAAACAGATTCATGAGTTAGTTTAAAAGTAAGAGTTAGTAAGCAATAAGCCTGGGCTATAGGCTATAATTAACATAAGCCTTTGTGTGATTATTTGGACTGCAGGTCCCAACCTCGGAGCTTGACAATGCCAAAAACTTACTACAAACCATGTTCTAATATAGGGCTCATACCCATATAAAGCCTGAGAAAGCTTAAAAAGGGTTCCAGACACAGAAACGGAGCCAAAAACAGCTTCCTAGTTGTGTGTCTCAAGTGGGCTGTGGCTCAGAGTGGCTTGGGCGTGCAGTTTAAGCTGCAACAAGGCTGGTTCCTGAGGTCTCACAAGATCCTTGGTACAAGCACAAGCTGCATATGACGGATTTAAGGTCTCTGTTCTTACAGGCAAGAGAGAACAGAGTCAAGATGGCTTCTTCATCATATGGGTTTCAGGGATCAAACTCAGGTCATCAAGCACCATAATCTGCTAAGCCATTAGACCGACCCACATTTAGTTTCTCAAATGTAGCAAAATGATTTTAATTTTTTTACATACAAAAACCTAAATATACTTTATGGTTGTAATCTTAATGAAAAAATGACAAATTTCATTTCCTTCCTTACATGGACATGAATAAGGAAGCACATACTGAGTATTTGAACAGACTGGACACTAAGGTATTCAGAAAATAGAAACAATGTTTAAATTCTCCACCTCTCAAGAGACTTCAGTGCACTATAGCACACTGTCTGTCCTTTGGGCTGTGCTAAAGAGCTGTCCATTAGCCACAAAGGCTCCCAAAGAACAGTGTTTTTAACATTTCCCTCTGTCCAACATGACTTTATTAAACATCATCGGCAAGATTTTCAGAAAAGACAACAGTAGGGAAGAACCTCAATTATGTTCAAAACCTGTCAAGAGAATCCTAAAAACACAGCTTGAGAAGCCGGGTAATTCTAGCTGTGCTTCAAAGTAGTGTGCAATCTGATTGCAACAGGCTAACCAGGGTTATTCCTAGTAAATGTGCAATATGAGAGGCAGGGGCAGCATCCACTTATCGGGGAAGATGCAATCACTTGTCAGCACTGTCTCGGATCATAGAGAAGACATGGTATTAAAAGCTATCTTATGCACATTAAGTCATAAAGATGATTAAAGTATACAGTATTGGCTAGGACATGACTCAGCTGGTAGACAGCTTGCTTAGTATGTATGAGGTCCTGGGCTCCACTATTGCACAAATTGGCAATGTGGCACATGTGTGCAGTCCTAGGACCGGGGAAAAAAATGCAGGAGGCTCAAGAGTTCTGGGTCATCCTCAGGAGCTGTGAGTTTGAGACTAGCCTGAGCTATATAACACCCTACCTCAAAAAACAAACCAAAGGGTTGGGAAGATGGCTTGGTGGCTAAGAGCACTTAATTCTGCAAGGGTGAAGACCTAAGTTCGAATCCTGGCTGCATGTGTCTGTAACCCCAGCAGGGCGGGTGAGGGGGAACCATGGATAACGTTCCCAAGAGCTCCCTGGCCAAAACAGCAAGCCTAAGAAAGATGTCAGTCTTCAATAAAGAGTAGCAACTCCAGAGCCAGAATTTGTAATCAAACTCAACAACTATTTAGTCTGATAAAAAATTAGCTCCAAATCCGGACAGTGAAGGTACCTCACTACAGATGGGAAATTTACACACAGGAGATGCTCCCAGAATGTCTGGACTTTTACCTGGACACATTGCAATCAAAATCTTGGCCTTCATACAATGAATCTACGAAGCAATTGGCACTTCCCAGGGTTGACAAAGAATGCTTGGCGACTTCAGCGCTGTTCATCAATTTCATCATGGCACGGGCATTTCCTCTCACATCATGTTTGAACAACCTAAAAATATAACACTGGACATTTAAAGGTCCTGGGACCTCTATAATTTAATGCCATTAAACTCTAAATACCACTTATAGCAATAATGAATTAATCAAATACTAGTAATGTGGCTTCTAATGCTGTCAAATTTTTCTATGCATATTATCTGGGTGGGTCCTTTCAGGAAAAATAACCAATTTTTATACTGTTTTGAATAGCTGCATTAACTAACCACGATACAGTATACGTTGCTATCAAAGTCTATCAGAGGTGCCTTACCTCTACAATCCCCACACAATCACTGTGTATGGTATGAGCTAGCTGCTGACACTGACAGTCAAGGTGACAGACTGAAGAGACAGCTCAGCCATTAGCATTACACCCGAGTTCAGATCCTCTACAAGAGGCTGTCACCTCCCCAGTCACATAAACAAATCAAAAAGAGGGAAGGGAAGAGAGAGGGAAGGAGGAATGAAAGGGAGGGAGGGAGAGAAAGAAAACCAAACCTGTGAAGAGAGGGGTACTCACCTCTGGAACTCAGAAGCCAGATACTGTGCTAAGGTCTCCGTGAAATGAGCGCCTCCTATGTTATCATCGTTCTTGGTCGCAAGAACCCGATAGAGCCCACTGTTAACTTCCATGATGCTGAGAGACAAGGATATTCCTCCAAGCTTAAACACCAACACATTGCTAAAAACAAAACAAAACAGAAAAGGCAACACATCTGAGGATCACACTTTAAAGGCAGCCTGCACTTTTGAAGTCATTAGTTTGAATCTGTGTAAGTTACAATGAGGAAAGTTTGCAGCTGGTGCACACGACTGCTTATCTCCAGTCACCAGCAGTGAAGCAAGCCTTGAATACACTCCTCTTAAGCCAATCAATGCTCCTTTCAGCCATGCTGAAGAAAGTATTTTTCTGAGGAAATAGATTTCAAAACACTAACTATCCAAAGTAAATCAAACAAGGGGTTCATGATTATTATGAACCTGAATAGAACCAAATACAGCAACCCTGTTACTATTATACAAGTTACCACAGCAGAGCCTATGAATCCAAAACACAGGACACTAGAGCTAACTCCCTATTTCTGGGTATATCAAAATTCATAATCTGTAATATTTTAACATTATCTCGTTCACCTCAAAATAATTTCCTAGGGACTTAAACATATTAGTTTCTTTAACCATGCAAAATTTGGAGAGGTTAACAGTGTATCTAAATTTCTCTAAGTGCATACAGCTGTCAATTCCCTTAGAGTAATACCATTAGAGTTTCTAAGCACGTCTAAAACCTGAAGTGTGGTAAAATTGACAGCACTCTAGTGTCAGCTGGAAACTGGATCAGCCTATAATCACCGATTTCCACAAAATGAGGGTGACAGGAGGGCTCTCAGCTTCCCTTCCCTGCGTCACTTACTTTGTATCTGTTCAGAACTAGTGAGGTGAGGGTTTCACGTGCGTTTCCTATGCAAAGGTCAGCTCCATACTGATGGACATAACTGGTATAACCTCTCTGAAAACTACAGATCTGGCGCTTACCTTTTCCCAGTGGGGCAGTCTTGTCCAATCCCATAGGCAAGAAGAGCTGCAGATGGCTCATGTATTAGTCGCAACACAGTAAATCCAGCGGCTCCAGCTGCTTCTCTGGGAACAATTTGTTCTCAATGAATTTCATATCACAACATGCTCAGTCCTATACTGTAATTATGCTCTGTTGAAGGTTCAAGTACTAACAAATGACGCTTCATAAGAGGGTATAAGAAACAGAACAGATGAAAAGGAAATGACAGGCCTGCCACACAGGCATGAGGATATGGGTTTGAATCCTCAGTACCCAGAGCGCGCGCGTGCGTGCGTGCGTGCGTGCGTGCGTGCGTGCGTGTGTGTGTGTGTGTGTGTGTGTGTGTGTGTGTGTGTGTGTATGGGGTGGAAAGTTACTGAGTA
Source organism: Phyllotis vaccarum (assembly GCA_033318265.1). Classification (NCBI taxonomy): domain Eukaryota; kingdom Metazoa; phylum Chordata; class Mammalia; order Rodentia; family Cricetidae; genus Phyllotis; species Phyllotis vaccarum. The sequence continues at coordinate 70,648,895 of JARWLC010000003.1, read as the reverse complement.
AGACACCTAATGGGGACCTCTGGCCTCCAAAGGTATCAGCAAACACATAGGCACTACACGTGCAGATACACACAAAAAAGAAAGACAAGGAAAAAGATAGCTCTCAAATACATCTATGTTTAAAAAAAAAAAGTTAACTTTTGGGGAGTCTCTGGTCTCTGAAAGTCTAGGATCGGTACCTGCCCCCATACAGTTGAGAATACCCCCTTTAAAGCAATGACCAGGACAGAGCCACATGCCACTCCTCTCTATGAACTCTATCAGAATACAGTGTACCTTTTGTGGTAAGTCAGTAACTTTTGACTGAATATAAATAGCTGATAAATCACTATGTTTACAAATTTTAGGAAGCAATAAAAATGTCTAAAACATCATAGAATTTCCTAATTTCTTTACTCTGGGCCCACAAGTAAATATGACAATTCTGCTTGCCAAAGCCCAGGCAGAACTTGTACTGAGTAGAGTAAGGGCATCCACACTTATGAATTGCATCTCATGACACCTGTGAGGACCATATCTAACTTTTTTGTTTAACAAAAAAAAAAAAAAACCAAAAAAACAATATAAATTATAAGTGGTTCCCAAAAAATTCCCTTTCCCAGTCTGGTGTCTAGACAAAAGCCCCCCCCCTTCATTAACACACACCTCTGGTGCCTATTAGCAATCAAGGTCTTTGATAGCCTCTAACACACTTCAAAGTCCTTCGTCCCAGTTTACAGATTCCCATCCTTCAGATACCTGTTTCCTTTAAAGCCCTGGAACCAGACATCCCTCCCACCCTACTTCCCACAGAGAGAGCCCTAGCGGTTTGGAAAAAGCTTATTCCTTTTACCCACGGAACGGCTATTTTGGCTTCTTTCTGTGCCCATTTTATTCAATAATCACCCATTTTTTTTTAATAACATTCTTATGTACATCCCACATAAGCTTCAATTACATGAAACAGAAAAGTGACTCATAAACAGTTCCCAATTAAAACAGCTAAGAGGGCACACAGTATCTAATACCAAGTTCTCTTGGCGCTTCATAAAAAGAAGTATTAATGACATTACCATGAAACACTTACAAATGCCACTGTCTGCCCAAGCTATTTCTAAATGTAACTTTACATTTTAGTATGGATTGCAATCTGTATTTCTTTTAACTAATCAAGTTAAGACAGTTACACTTACCCCAGGGCAGATTTTTGCTTTTCTCCAAAATCAAATGGGACAGTAATGACGACATCATTTGCGTCTGAGCCCAAGACAGAATGTGCTGTTTCTGTACATTTATAAGCAAACACAAATAAATACAAGATGAGACGTGTTAAGAGATGAAACTTTCTGTAGTTTCTGCCCACCCTGTCCACTCCTCTCCTATGGCTCTTAAGTCAATGCAGTGCCTCCTGTGGTTTTCATGATGGCCTAAGGACACAGAATTGGGTACTTTTCAGAGTCCTGCCTTTTAGTCTCAGACTGATCTAAATTGCAAAGGGTCAGGGGAACTAGTTCCAAAGACATTAATGTGAAGAGCAATGCCCCACCCTCCACCCCACCCCCCCTTTAGGACAGTAAAAGACTGCTTTGCCTCAGATTTTTTTTGTTTGAATGTTTTTCAAGACAAGGATTCTCTGTGTAACCCTGGCTGGCCTGGAACCCACTGTGTAGACCAGGCTGGTCTCAAACTCAGAGATCTCCCTGCCTCTGTCTCTTGAGTGCTGGGATTAAAGGTATGCACTACACAGCCTGGCTTCTCACAAGATCTTAACAATTGCAAAGCTAAACTGAGTCTTGTAAGGAATCTACACTAGAGTTTCCCAAATTGTTGTATGAAATGCCACTGATGTACGCAGCCTCCGTATGGAGAGGTGATAAAGCAGAGCATCAATCTGCCCACATCACCATGGGGAAGGAACCGCCAGCCTTGGAGTTCTGAAGCTGTTAATCTGGCCCAATCCTTTTACATTACAGTTTCAACAGCTGAAATCTGCAGAAATCTAAAGCAATACTCAACAAGTTTTTGATTTTGGAAAGGTTTAGAATTTTGGATTAGGGATCCTTAACTGGCAGAGTTTAGGTAAATATCTCCAAATTTGAAAATCTCTGAAACTTTCTATACCTCTGGTTCCAAGCATTGCAGACATGAGACACTCAACCTGTCCTTCCAAGGAAGGTTATGGTCAGAGCCAACTGGTAGCCAAGCAAAATCTAGTTTAGATCTAACTGCCAGTCTGTACAATCACTCACTGTTTGCCCTTCTAAATTTTTTTTTGGTTGTTCCCCATGTGTGCATTAAAATGGCTTTAACCTTGCCTAGAACTCTTCATTCAAGTAGGCCAGGATGGCCAGCCAGCAAGCCCCAAGCATGCATCTTTCTCCAACTCCTCAGCACTGGGAACCACCGTCCCAATTCTTTTAAGGTTAAGTTAAGGGATCATTTAAAGTTAACAGTTAGGGGCTGCAGAGGTGGTTCAGTGGTTAAGAGCATGTATTGTTCTTGTAGAAATCCTAAATTCAATTTCCAGCACCCACATTCAGCAGCTTACAAGTGCTTCTAATTCCAGCTCCAGAGGATGCCTCTAACCTCAGGTAAACGCACATATAGACATATATACTTGTACATGTAAATAAATAATAGATATGAGTTGCAAAATCAAAAGAAATTAACAGTTCACATTTGTGCAGTACCTTTCATTTTACTGAATATCAGTCTGGCAACATCTTCCGGATTAACAAGTTTTGTTTCTTCTCCAGTATCTATCTCATATCGCAATTTCCCATTTTTCTCAATGACCTAAAAAAATTACAATTATGCCAAATATAGAATAAGCTTTATGTGAATGTCAGTTTAACACTGTATGTCATGATGCCTGGCAGTTCATTACTTTGAGTAAAGGGGAAATAGCAAAAGAACCATACTCACTGAACATTTACTTTCCGAGATGTATTTCTGAGCTTGTGGATCACCAGGGCTGTTCATAAAAATATAAAGATACCTCAGCATTAAAAATATTGTAGACACATAAGGCTCAAAGAAATCTTTACTTTTCATGCACTGAATAGACACAAAAATACATCAACAAAATTCTTAAACCGCTCAACAGTAACACAGAAGCTTGAATTTAATAAAGGATTTACAACAGCTACAATTGTTATTCTTTGCATTTGAAAAAAATTAACTTTCCTGTTCTGACCTTGCCACACATTTGTGAATGAGTCTGGATACTATCAATGGTCTATAAACGCTACGCTTTCATACTATGATCCTGAAGAGCCAACCACTGAGATACAAAGGACAGAAGGAGCTAAGGCTGCCACTCAAGGTAAAGACCCAACCCCATATTTGTTGGTTTCTATACTTGAAAATTAACACCCCAAACCAAAATATTGAGCCAAAGTATGGATGTTGTATGTTGTACCAATAGACATTATATGTTAGTATCCCATATGAAATAGCAAATAACTGGATCTACGAAATACAAAAATGGGTATGTTGCTAAGATGTTAATACCAATGTATGCAGTTGATGCTATTTTCAAACTTACCATCCGTTCGGGCCTCATAATACCAAGTGGGACAGGTTAGGTGTGCCCTATTCTAGACATGTCCAAAGAGGGGTTACCTACAGGCTAGGGACAAGGCCAGGTCTTCTGCTAACATCGTAAACGACCATTCCAACTCTGATTCCTCACTTAATTTCATGTAGACATGGAAACAAAGTAGCCTTCACCTTCCCCTAGTAGTCATCTAAGAAGCTGAGAATTAATAGTGGCCAACAGTGGGCCCCAGGTCACTTGAGAACCTTAACCTCCACATCTGAGGGGGCAAAAGGGGTCCAAAATGGGCTAATTTGGTCAAGAATTCTGTAATCATATGCGGATTGATCTTATCTTTCTATCACCTAAAGATTAATCAATAGAGGCCAGAGGTAAGCTTGCCCCACATGTCACAGCTACTAATGACGTTAACGGCCAGCAACTAGATCTACTGGGTAGGAGATGGTTGTTGCTGTGTGGTATTTTAAGGGAGGTAGAAAAAGATTACATTTCCCCAGGGTGGGATTTTTGAATCAGTGTTGTAAGTTCTGCATATAATTCTTGTGTATTTAGAACAGAATTCGAGTTGGTCAGGAACATCTACTGCATGGCGCTTAATTTACTAACTTAATAGCACAGGGTCATTTCCAAGGACAGAACTTCTACAAGTACATTGACCTCTTTTGTCTGAGGACAGGATGCACATGGGGGGGGGGGCAAATACATACATAATGACACTGGAGACTCACAGAAAGCAGGATGGAGGTGAAAAGTCAGTTATCAGAAAGTAGTGGGCAGACCCACAACTCCCCAAGCTGAAACTTTATTTGCCCACCAGGATTACAAAGGTAGTGGGGGCTGGCATGGGCTGCACCTCATTTACTGGGCCATCACATTGCCACTTTTACCAGCAATGCCATGTCTTCTTTCTCAAGTACCTCTGACCAGAGCCCCTGGGCTTGTCAACACCTGCATTCAAGTGCTCAAGGGTCTCCTTCCCACTCTGGTTACATTCCAGGGCCTAAAATGTATGTCCATCTGTGCGCTGGATCCTCACAACATCCCTGTGAGGTAGGTAGGGAGGACACTTGTTAGTTCCCACCTTAGATGAGGAACCTGAGTTACGGGATGGTGAAGTTTGTTGGAGGTAATGGGTAGGCCTGAAGCTCAGGCCTCCATCACTGCACTGTATCCTTTAGTAGTTTGCATGTTTTTGTGTTAACACCTCAGGACCCTGAGTTTTATTCCCCTATTTTGGTTACTCTGACTCTTAGGTTTTCAAAATATCTCAAATTTAATTCCACTTCTGTTCCTTAGCATTTCTCTCATATCACACTGACATCCACCTACACTCTATCACTACTGGATTCATATGGTACAGGTCTAAGTCTCTTTAAAGTACTTTTCTGTTTTTTCTTCCCATAAAAGTTATTATCAGTATTAGCTTTATTTGGTTACAACAAATATACATACATCTTTCCACGTCATGGCCAAAAACAAAAAACAACACACACTTGTATGTCCACTTCAATGAAAGATGTTCAGTATGATGCTCAGAACTTTCATCATCATCTCAATAAACATCAATACACAGAGGGTCTCCTAAAGTATAATTGTAAACAGTATTTCAAACATACATTATAAATAGCTCACCCCCATATCTTTACCTTCACCATGCTATCTAAAATTCTAGAACTAAAAGATACTACAAAGATTATTTAGCAGAAATTCCGTAACTTAGATATTTAAACAAATTGAGGCACAAAGGGAAAAGCGGCTTCACTCAAGGAAGCAAAAGTGACAGGCCTGAGTCAGGATTCAACCAGGTAGAGCTGCATCTGTATCCAGTGCTCATCCTTACAGAAGCTTACTCTCTGCCACCTAGTCATGGTTCAGGGAGGTCCCATTGCCTAGTCCTTTTCTTTACTAATTTACATTTTCAGCTTCCACATAAGCACTTGCCTGCAATGCATGCGCCACCCCCCCCAACCCTCTCAACAATCTGTCCTCAGGGATGTGTGCCTGGGTGAGGGCTTTAGCTTTAGGAAGCTCTCTCTGGAGAGTGGCTCTTATCACCTCCCAGTCTTCTCAAAACTAAAGGGCAAGCAGAGCTGCTCCCTTCCACCACATCCATTACCCTATGAACTCGTTTCTATCACTCAGAAAAAACAAACTTCCCCTGGATCTCGATGGCCCTCAACAACATGTTAGGGTCCAAACCAAACACCGACTGGCTAATAGAAATAGATGCAACCAGCTACAAGCAGACTGGGAATGGATATAAGCCAGGTTGTTTCCACAATTAAATGACAACCACAATGTAAACACACAACTTATGCACCTAAAGAGGCCCCAAGTAATACGAAATGCAAAGAATTTACTTAAGACTTCCTTCAGTCACTGTTTTACCTCCCACAGTGCTCAATTAGACCCTCATCTCTACAAAGACCAGGAACTAGTGGGAAGGAAGAGGGGAAGCTGGTCTGACTAAGAGAAGTGCTCATAGTTATGTCAGAGACACCGCAATGAAGATGTGACAAAGAAACAAATACCATTGTGCCTGGTCTAGTGACCACAGAGAGCTTAAGAACTTAAGATCTCAATCTAAGAGGTAGACAAGTTACACTGGTAAAGATGCAAGCAATGAGGTCATGGGACATCACTACACTTGTGTATGTTGTAAATGAATGTGCTTATGCCAGCTTCACCTTAGCCAATAACTGGCATGTGTATAGTGCTTTAAAACGCTTTCACAACTATAAGCCACTTGATCCTCACAACAACCCTGTGAGGTAGGCAGGGCAGGAATGACTTCGGATCCTCTCGACAGACTGCTGTAGAGGTAAAGAAGATTTCCTCACACCAGTGAGGAAGCCAGGACAAGCTAGCTATCAATTTACTCCTTCCGGTTTCTACTTGGCTACACTTCTATTATTCCTCAAAGGCCTTTCCATTAGTGGAAAAATCTTAGGAAACGGAACTCGCTACTGTGTATTAACAGTTCACCTATTCTTTTTTTTTTTTTTCTTTCTGAAGACAAGGAAAAGAGGCCAGGGTTCCAGAAGGTAGTTGCTCGAAATAGACCTGTAACAGTCTGGGAAATATATCCATCCAATCGGTTCCTAGCTTTTGGAATTTGAAATCAATCTCTGAAGCAATTTCTCAAGCCCTAGCTGGAAAGCACCAGTTGCTTCTTCCACTGCTGTCGCCAAGCGTCTGACGGTGATGAGAGCATCCCTGCGCAGCTCATTAGCAGTGTCTTGCTGGGCACTAGCCTCCTCACCAATAACAATCAGCCTGTCCAGCTTCTCTTCCTCTCTCTTGGAGAGTTCTCGTGCCAACCTCCTGTTTTCTGCCAACTCAGTTGCAATGGTCCTGGCCACTGAGCGCCTTCTTCGCCTTGCCCACCGTGGAGGGGGCTCACTGGTCAGAGGCCTATCTCCACCAGAGATCAAGTTAACTCTGGAAGAGGAGCCTGGAGGCTGTGGAGTGGAGGCTGCCTCAAGAGGGTTTCGGCTGCTGCTGGCACCGGGACCGGATTCCCTTGACACACCCAGTCTGGTCATGGGACTGCTCTGACAGGGAGCAAATGCACTTCTGAAAATGTGGTGGGAGCTGCTGTAGCTGGGGGTCCCGTGAGAGCACCCTGAAAAACAAAGCCACAGTGTTGCGAAGAGGACATTCCTGCTAAGGGAATGCTTGCAGCCAGCAACAGAGCTGAAACAGATACCAAAGTTGACTAGTTCCTGGGAAGGTCTCTTTTCACAAGGGAATCAAAGGATATGATTCTATAATTGGATATTTTGGCTTTAATCATCTTTAAAACTGACAGTGTGAGTTCCCCAAGATCCTTTCCATGTGGCTACCCAACCCATTCTTTCCCTCATGTATTCCTAAGTGCCCATTACAAATAATGCCCCAAACTGGACGCATCATTCAGTGTTAGAGCACTTTCCTGGCATGCACAAACAATGAACAAACTAGTATGCTTTGAAAGAACACATCTTTACATGTGAAGTTTGATTAAAATCATAAGGTCATAGCTAAAAACTTGGAATACTTGAAAAAGGGGGTTCAGTGAGACAGAAATCAGAGTTATGTTCAAAAGGGTGCAGCCAAACTTTTACCACTATTTGGGAGCAAGTGACTCTAAGGCCCAGTCCCCTTCGTGCTTGGGAGTTACCTGCACCTGAGGAGTCATCCCAGGGGTCTTCAAGGTCACTGGCTTCTGGCATCAGGTCACTGATTCTTGGCTGAAAATCCTCATCTGATTCCTTAACTTTTTGCATAATACGATGATGACCAGCTGCCTGAGTCCTTTGCAACTTCCGAATGCTGCTCCCCTCTTCCTCTGGGTTGTCAGAGGGCACTAAATTCTGATCACAGTGCTTGGACCAAGCAGCAGCCTCCAATAAGGTGTCTGGGTCAGTCACTATCTGATTTCGAAGAAGCTGATCCAACATATCATAAAATGGACAGTGGGGTGGCTCCCCCATACTTGTGGCATGGGCAACATAGGCCTTTAAATACAATGCCTTCAGAACTTTAAACTTGGAGCGGCACTGGCGTTCGGTGCGGAGAAAGCCTTCCTGCTGCATCCGCTTAGACACGGCCTGATAGACATCTGCATTATGATGCATAGTCTGGAGGCGCTGGATGTACTCTGCCTCGCCTAGGATGGAGAGAAGAGTCCGTGTCTCCTGTCTGGACCAACGAATGCCCGCGCTGCTACTGGTGGTGGCCATAGTGGGCTGGGAAGGAAGGCTACTGCAGCAGGCTCCCGGGCAGCAGGCTACAATTTTGAAGGCGTGGGGAAGTTCTGTGTGCTCTCAGCATAGTTCCAGGAGCCAGCCGGTTCTTTCCTCTCAGGGCTAATTGCTGAGAAGCCAGGTCTGAGGACACTTCTGGCTGGAAGGCCACAGGGGAATGAGAGTTACAGGGAAGGTGTAAGGATCATTCTGGCAGCAAGATAAGTGCTACCTGTGTGTAAGTCACAGAGGCAAATGGCCAAGACTCTGGGAGCTTATCCACACACTGGAAGTACTAGACTATGGGCTTAATGGCTTGGTAACAAGAAGAATGGCTTTTCCACGAGGGGCTAAGAGCACCCAAGGCTGAGACCCAATATAACCATGTTTTATATAGCCACGGTCTGGTTAAGTAGCTAGGCCACAAGGCAGTTAACTACAGTACTGGCAGGCTGCCATCTAGTGGGACGTCTGAACGGGACGAGAATTTTCTGTATTGTGGTGTGTCTATGTGTTACCCAATGAACTCACTACTGTATTCTTGCTAAGTGAATTTAATTTTCAAGGGTAGAAAAGGGAGCCTAGGCGGGTCTGCTAATGCAAAGTACCTAATATGATAAATGGCAATCACGCAGAGAGAAGGAAACACGTCAAAGCAGTCCTGGTGTGATCAACCACCGTCTTGTGGCACCACTGGGGAAAATGGCCAATCTAATGGTACACTGATTGTTGCCTTTGCTTTCCTTCACATGAAACTAGAATTATCTCCAAGGGGGGTGGGGGGGTCACTGGCTCCTCGATGATTGTGGCTTCAAGATCTATTCTCATTTATGATTCCAAAACATTTGATGCCAGTTAATTTTTAATATGCTTAGCAGTACATTTTAATACACTCAGTAATAACTACTAACGCTAAGGGATATGGGAGTATACTCATCACACACAAAAAATCTGAATTCGTTCCTAAATATTGTGATATCATGTTCGGTGTATCAGACAGGCAAGAACGAGTAAAATAAACATGTACATGTAAATGAAGTATTAAATTTAACTAACAATCTCGAAATTGTAAAACAAACACAAGGAAATGTCTAATATTTACATTCTAATTAAATGAAATAGATCAGCAGGTGGAGCTGGAGATTAGGAGTTCTGACCTGTAGGTTTATCTAATTCACCTCTTTAATTTGGAAAGTCACAAATTCCATGTGTCTCGTTCTTAACTTTCTTATCTGTAAAAAGCAAAGGATAGCACCTGCCCGACCAATTTTTATGGGAATATGGAAAGGATTAAATAGGATCATAGGTGTGAAAGCACCTAAAACAGCGTCAAGCACTACTACTCCAGAGAAAATGAAAAGGCCCTAATTATTATGATAATCTATAGTTTATGGAGACAGAAGTCTGGGAAAGCAAGCCTCTATAACCTCCTAAGTAAAGCGACAACAGATGATTGACCTGCTTCTTACGATATTAATTAAGCTGTGTCTTGAGTGATCACATTTGTGAGTAAACAGAAAACTTGTCAGTTCCCAGAAAGAGTCATGAAGGCCCCAAGGAGGAAAATCAATGGCAGCTACGTAAATCATGACCTCAATCACCACGCAGAAAAATCTTCAAATTCCAACAAAATTATTCAAGTTCACTCAGTTAAAAAATGTATGAAAATGCAAAATGCCAGGGTACCAATTGTGAATGACACCAACGTAAATGAATGTTAGCATTTAGTAATACTATCAGACCTGTTAGCGAGAATCAAATTTCTGCGCAAGCCCACTGGGGTACCCCTAAAACGGCTATCATCAAATAAACCTGTACCATCTCTAGTTTCGTTTTGCATTTTACCTAGAACGTACAAACACATTTTTTGGTTATCACATCTGAAAAAACACTTTACTATATAGTGCTGGAGAGATGGCTCGGTGGTTAAGAGCACTGACTGCTCTTCCAGGGGTCCTGGGTTCAATTCCCAGCACCCACATGGCGGCTCACAATTGTCTGTAGCTCTTGCTCCAAAAGATCCGATGCATTCATTCACGCATATGTGCAGGTAAAACGCCAATGACATAAAATAAAAATAAATTATCTATAAAAAAAAAAGTGCTCTGCATCATACCTTCTGCCCAGGATCTGCTTTACTTTCACCACTGTGCTTGAAATATTTCTGATTCTACTTTGTTTTGCTGCCAGACCAACCACCTGAAAAAGAGCAGCATACTAACTACAACGCATGTGATTTTTTTCATTATTTTCAAGTACAAAAATGAGGGTAAGAGACAGTACCTGTTCATTTTCTGAGTAAGCAACGATGGCTGGTGTGACTCTATCCCCTGCATCATTTGCAACCACATCGGCGCGGCCATCCTAAAAAGACATACAAGGGTTAAACATATCTGCATGTGGTCGCAGAAATTTAGAGGAGCCTCTGTACTTCTCAAATTTAGAGGGAGTGATGGTCTTGAAGTAATCTTTTCTAAATAATCAGTGATTGTTATCTGAGATTTCTGAGATTGTTCTTCCTTTGGGAAGAAATTCTTGCAATGGCTGAGATTTGTTTAACTAATAGCTCCTCAAATAACTCCTAGAGAAGATAAGAGGTTTTGGTATTAGGGAACTGACTTACTAAAAGATCTTTTGTATAACAATCAATAAAAGCACTCTGCAAGGCTACTCCAGGTTCAGTCCTCAGAGACTGGTCCACGCTGCTGCTTGCGAAACTGTATTATTACACCTTGCAATGTCTCTTCTATGACCCCGCTTAACTCAGAACACTGACAGCAGGTTACTTTGGCCTTTATGCCTTGTTATTTTGCCATCCATTTGGAAAGAAAAAAAATGGTATTTTTAGTTTCAAGGCTTTTACTCCATGCGCCGCCTCCCCCCAATAGTTCTGCACAGTAAACTGAATCAAACATTCTATGCATAATAACTAGTAAGCACTGTTACACATAATTCTTCCACAAATACACCTTTCCCCACTACTTTCCTACAAATGCAGTAGCTAATTCATTGGAACTTTACTTATAAATCACATAACGATTAAACCCGAGGTTAGACGTGGGTAAATTCCTTGTCATTGTTCCTTCTGCCTCGATATTCAGGAGAAAAAGCCGTAACTCCTTGTCAAGTCTAAGTTTCAGAATCATCAAGTGTGTACATCAAGTGTGTACATTCTTAATCAGGTACCCTTCTCCAGGCTGCAGTTAGTTATACAGCGTTTCCGGTTGCCCAGAAATTACAAAGACCTCCCACCTCCCTCGGAATCCCGAGCCCCTGACGTCACCGTGACCTCGGTGAATCTGCAGGCATCCAAGGGATCCTAACATCCTTGACGTCTTGTTCTAGGCATCTTTATGAGAACGATATCTCCAGCCCCGGGGACTCCTAATGGCATTCTAGGGCCCTGGTATCTTCTGAACCCTTCTGGTCATCCTATGGCCACGGCCTCCTAAGTGCACCCTGCAAGTTTGAAGTCCCGGAGACTCCTCTAGGTATCCCATGGCCTTCCCGTCCCTGGAACGCCTCCAACGAGACAGCAGCCCCGATGTCCCCTTCCAGGAGGGAATTCAGAAGTGTCCCAGATCCCTTCCGCATCCACCTTCCACGCAGCGGACTTGGCCGTGGAGGACGAGCGGAGAACCCGCAACATCGCCACTCGCTCGTATAAAAGGTTCCCAGGCCGCTGATCCGGGGCCAGCTTCCCAGTCTCACCTTGTAGACAGCCACACAGGCCGATGTGCAGCCCAGGTGCACGCCGATCGCCGCCATGAGGTGGCGGAGACCAAGGCAGCTCAACCGGGAACCCTTCGGCACGCACAGCTAGACTCTTCGGAGCAAGCCCATCAGGCACTGCGGAGACTTCACCTTCCCGCCCGCCTACTGCATCCGGTCTGTGGGGGCCGGCCTCCTGAGTCGCAGCCAATCATAATAATGATCCCGCCTTCCTTTACAGAGGTTAACCAATAATCTTAGCGCATCACTCACGTTGCCATAATGTGCATGCGCATGACGGAAAAGACCGGAAGAGGCTCATAAGTTCCTTCCTCTCCTGAGCCCATGTTATGAGAGCCAATAGGAACTTGTGGCGAAGTTTCGTCACTTGTTGCCTGCTTCTGGGAAGCTCAAGGTTTGCTCCCGTGACTGTTGAGTAGCGGGCATAGGAAGGTCCGGGTCCCAGGCTCGGCATGCGGTGCTCCAGTCTAGCTACACTAGTGACCTTTTGCGCCGGGCTTTGGATCTCGAACCTGGTGCTGTCGCAGGGCCTGGAGGCCCGTGTGCAGCCGGGGGCTGACTGTGAAGGTGAGCGGTGTGTGACCTGCTTGCATGGCGGCGACACCACGCTCAGCTCAGCTGTTATTTAAACAGCTTCTCCTGGCCCAGGCTGTGAATTTCTCACCCAAGAAACGCGGTCCAGTCAGGAATTTTACCCCCGCCTTTCTCAGCCTAAGCAAAAGCTTGATTTGGGCTCAGTGACACCTGAGGACACGTTCTGCTTTTTGCTGTCATTAAGTTGGTGCAGGAAAAGGAGTGAGTTAAGATTCGTATTGGATTTTGTGCAAATGCTCTCGCTGCCAACTTAATTCTGTTAACTGCGAAGACTTGCCTCTCAGTGCATAAAAATGTTTTGAGGTTCAAACTAATTTGTCACTCGCAGAAGGAAAATAAAACTGGACAGTATGCTAGGGTTACTGAAGTCAAAGACAAAGTTAACGCTGGCTAGAACTTTATAGACGGAAGTTGTTTTACAAAGGAGCACAATAATTCCTTAAGAAGAGAAATATAAAATAGAAAAACGACTTTTGGCGATCAGAGCCCCTTTATCCATTCACACACACACACACACACACACACACACACACACACACACACTCCCCACACCCCTGCCTTTGAGGGTGTTGTACTACTTAGGTTTTACAAAAAAAAAAAGCATACTTTTTAGAGGGTTGTTAACAAGAGCCAAGATGTGACTTCTGATTGTCCCTTTCTTTGGGACCACTGCCGCGCTTACATCATCTTTTTATTGAAATAATTTAAAAGTGTATCTTCTGATCTTGAGAATGGACACACTAAATAGGAAAAGTAGAGTCAGGAGATTCATATTGAGTGAGTGGTTGAGTGTGTAGCGTTACTGTAAATAGTCTTAATAATCGGAGTTCAGCTTTCTACCCCCAGTTATCAAATCTTTATCTAGATATTTTAAAATAGGCAAAGTGTTATTTTTAAATTCTATAGATAACTTGTTTTACAGTTATAATTTCCGCGAAGATCTCCTTTTGGGCAAACAGATGGCTCAGCAGCTAAAGGTGTTCCCAAGCCTGAAAATTTCAGTTTGGTCCCCAGACTCTACAGTTTGGTTTATCCAGCCCCCACATGATGGAAGGAGAAAAATGACCCGACCTCCACACATAGCCATGGTGTTGTGTTGACTCACAAAATACATCAATAAATAGATAACTAAATAAACACACGGACTATTTTAAAGATCTCATATTTCCCAACACATACTGTCGACTCAATGAGCCATCCATAATTAACTTTGTGTAGTTTTGGTCTGAAAATGTATCAAAAGAGACAGGGCATCTGGATTAATGGAGAAGCCTTTCCAAATTTATTTATCTGTTGTTATTAGCTTGCACATCTGGCTAACCCATTATAATGTGTCCTATTTCTTTGGTAAGGAGGTTACATACTTACACAGGTAGGAATTACCATGGACCAGAAGCGAGGCTCCATTCGGGTTCTATTACTGCTTATTAGCCCTTTTATTTTCTTTATTTTGTGTGTCCAGCACAAGTGCCACAGGGTATATGAGGAGGTCAGAGAACAGAATCCTTTCTCTCCTTTCACAGTGTGGGTCCTGGGTCGCAAACCCAGGCCATCAATCAGACTTGGCAGCCAGCTTCCTTACACACTGAGCCATCTCAGTGAGCACTTACTCATTTGGGACTTAATTTCCTATCAGTGGAGAAGATTAAAATACTATATTATATTGCATATAATATAGCCGTGGTGAGACATATGGCCTTGGGGCACTTTTGACCTATTGGTGTGTTCTGATTTAGGGAGATTTTCAAATTGCCTTTCTTATTCACTTTGCTTATACAGCTCTGAAGAAAGTTTAGTTTGAGTCTTGGGCTTAGGTAATTTGAGGTTTTCTGAGAAAACAACTATTTCCAGATCTCTTTACAAAGATTTTATTATGGAACTTAAACCATTTTGAAATCAGTATAGATTGATGTATGAACCTACTTTAATAAACAAAGAAAACCTCACAGCACGAATAAAAGAAAGGCAACCATTTAGTATTACTAACAAGCACAAGCCGGGAACCCTAAATTCAGGGATTACACTTGGCTTTCTCAGTGGCACCAGCCACCGTTGTTACTATTTTCCTTTCAGAGACTCTGGCCTTGATGACACTGCTGTTTCTCTCGTCTTGGCGCTTTGCCATGGCTGGCTGGCTGCCCCCCTCCCTCTCTCCCTCCCTCCCTGCCTTCTTTTTTGTCTTTTCTTCTCTCTCCTGCTCTCTCTCTCTCTCTCTCTCTCTCTCTCTCTCTCTCTCTCTCTCTCTCTCTCTCTCTCTCTCTCTTTTCTTATTCTTCTCTCTCTCTCTTTTGACACAGGGTCTCACTATATAGCCCCGGATAGCTCGGAACTCAATATGTAGACCAATCTGGCTTCAAACTTACAGAGATTTTCCTGTAAATTTGCCTGTTGAGTAAAGATATGTACCACCATGCTTTGCCTAATCATGACATAAATGTTAGAATTTTTCAGTGTTTTGTCCTCTGTTCATATTTATTATCAATCTACATACAGTACAATAAAAATCAATCTATTAGACAGTCTAGTAAATCTTACATCTCTACATCCAAGATACCTTCTTCCCACAGTTCCAGACAGATTGTCCATTAGGCTATTATGGCACACAATAGGCAGATTATTGAACAAAAGGATATACGTGTGCTGTGGCAAAATTTCATCTTTTCCTCATTGGATAAATGATACCTTGTCAGAATGTCAGCTGAGCTTAAGAAATCATATGAGGATATGAGACTTTGCAAAACTGGATGGCTCTTGTCCGAAGACAAGGTTGTTGCTTAGAGACTTTGATGAATTCTTGTTTGGTGACAGTAAGATCATGACAGCAACTGTCACCTTTGCAGACTTAATGTGCTTGATAATTAAGCTGATATGCCAGGAGACATTTTTCACTCTATCAGTGGCTCCTAACACTGTTGATCAGTTAGATGTGTTTTCATCATTCACCTCTAGGGAGAACACTGGTTCTTTCTCATGTTCTGCCCTATTGGCTGTTCCAAAGAGTGCTTTTCTGGTTGTCTTACACTCTCAACTTCCTCACGTTGGAGTCTCATGAAGGTGATACCCAGGACTTTACTTCTCCATCCTCCCTCCTCTGTAGTCTCATTTTCTGAATATTGCTTAAATTTGATGAATTACACATTTATGTACCCTCCCAGATCATATCCCAGATTTGTAACAATATGCTGCACATCAACTTTTTAGCCAACAATTGTCCACATATGCAAAGATGGTCCTATGGAATTACGAAAGTTTTCTAGCACTCAGTGGTGTTGAATCACCTGTTTTTAGTCATTTGTTTGTGTTGATTCTGGAATAAACAGGCCCCGTGTGGGTTTGGACTAATGCATGTTTTTGTGTCTTAGTTTTTTAACAAATTTAAAAAGTAATAAATAAAGAACTTAAAGAAGAAAGATTTAAAGAAGAAAGCTATAGTGCAATGTTTGTGTTTCAAGCTGAGTGTCACAACAAAACAGCCAAATAGTTTTTTTAAAAAAAAAAAAAAAAGAAAGAACTTATATAGTGGAAAACTAAGCAAAGTTTCATTTATCATGAAAAAAGAAAACTATTTTCCCCCCAAATTTCCTGTAGCCTACGTGTTCAGTGCCTATAGTGTCTACCTCAGTATTAACTAATACTCTTGACCCTCATGTTGATTCGTCCCTTTCTGGCATCTCCAGTACAGTTTCTAGTTCTACAGTTTCCGTTCACAGTAAGAGCCATGTGCAGGCATAGCATTTTCTTTTAAAAGTCTCTTTTCTGGAGATTTTTTTATTTATGTATGTATTTCTGTTATATATATACATATATATATATACACACACACACACATATATATATACACATATATATATAAAACACATATGTGCAGAAACTTCAGAGGCCAGAAGAGGGCGCCAGATCCCTGAAACTGGATTTCAGGTGGTGGTGAGCCACCTGACCTGGGTGCTGGGAAGTGACCTTAGGTCCTCTGGAGGAGCAGCAGGTGCTCTTAACTGCTGAGTTGTCATCCCAGCTCTGATTATCAATATTCTATTTTATTGCACCTTTGTTATGTACCTAAAATTGAGTGAAACTTACCTACCTACAGCCCTCGATATGGTAACATGCTCTACATACGGGCATGATCACCTTATGGCTACAGGCGGCATATGGTCCAGGATAGCTACAAATGCAGTTCAACATAAAACCACAAAACACAATCATGTAGCCTGGGAGCAATGAGCTGTACATTATGACCTAGGTGTGTAGCAGGTTTACAGCATCTAAGTTTCTGTAAGTACCCTCTCTGATATTCCCACAATAAAGTCACCTAAGCAACACATCTCAGAAGCAACACATCCCCATTCTTAAGAGGTGCATGACCCACTTGCCCAGCATGTTAGGTGATGTCTCTTTGGCTCAGTCTCTCTATCTGTAAAGAGGGTAGTGAAGTATCTACACCAGAGCTTTGTTGTGAAATTTGAGTGAGTTGAAATACATGCAATTCTTGCATCAGAGTCAACAACTGTTAACATGGTGATCATGGTACATCAGCCCAGACAACAAATGTTAATATGATGAATGCCCACGACTGTGCCTATTCTGAGTCCTGTCTCTCACAGCCCAAGACAATTGGGACTGAATAAAGTCCTTCAAATTAGAATTTAACTATTTCTGTATTTAAAATATGGTTTTAAAAAAAGAGATTAGGATTCCACCAATCTCAGACTCATGGTGATGGAACATAAATACTTGTGCATGCTAAGAAGCTTTGTTTAAGTTATTATAGTTATTCAGATTTTTCTCTATGCCTGAAGCAAGTTATCCCCAAGATCATATTCTATTCAAAAGCTACCTTATCTTTTAGAGTCTGCCAAAATTTATACAAAGGTTTTCATTTTAGATGGAACTTGTTTCCAAAGACTGCTTTGTGGGTTCTGTCTACTGCATTCACAGCTTTAGTTATAGACCCCCAAACTGAGGGTTTAAATTCATGATTGTAAGGCATTGAATCTTACCTACATATTTTAAATTTTATGCTTGAATGTATGCATTTGTGCCACATATATGCTTGGTGCCAGTGGAGGCAAAAGAGGACATCGGATCCTTAGAACTGAAGTTACACATGAGTGTAAGCTGTAGGTGCTGGGTACCGAACCTGGGTCCTCTGTAAGAGCAGAAAGCGCTCTTAAATGCTGAGCCACCTCTCCAGCTCAGATTCATACCTATATTTTTCTCACTTTATGGGTGGGTCAGGGTCATAGGTATGGTAGAGAAAGAATTGTGTAACAGACCTAAGTCTCTCTTTCTTCTAGTATGTAAAGAATTCTTAAACCGATTCTACAACTCCTTGCTAACCAGGGGCCTAGACTTTTCTGTGGACGCTATCGAGAAAGAGTTGGTCAGCTTTTGTTTGGATGCCAAAGGAAAAGAAAACCGCCTGGTATGGTAAATTTTAGTTTTTCAGTGTGCTTTAAAAAAAAAAAAAAACTGCCAATAGTTTTCCTTTTTCCCTTGGATTTGGTGTATTCCTGCTTCAATGCCTACTCCAGATGTGCTCACTGTAGATGGCAAGCAGAAATCAATCTTCTGGAAAACATGGTCCTATGTGTTAAGTCTCGAACCATGGGACCCCACTGACTGAGGTGCCTATTTAACAAATCAAAGTGGACCTGGCCACTGGCACTGTCAGCCTCCCTCAGTCCCTACTTGTTACAGGGTCTTTTCGCTGGCATAATCTGCCCCCTAGCCTGAAGTTCTCACCCTTCCCCTTGATGGCCTTCCTGATATATTTTGGTTACCCCTCCTCTTGGGGGCCTCCTGGCTGTTTTCCTATATCCCCTCTCCCTTACCCTCCCCCTCTCTTCACATGACTCAGGGTAATGTCCTTTGGATTCTTCCAGACGTCTCTCTCTGACTATGCTCTCCCTTTTATCTAAAATAAACCATCTCCACCATACCTAGAAGCATATATGTACACACATATACACACACACATATATATGCATACGTGTGTGCGCGTGCCTCATTTTCAAAACAGGGTTTCTCTGTGTACCCCTAGCTGCCCTAGAACTTGCTCTGTAGACCAGGCTAGCCTTGAACTCAGAGATTCACGAACCTCTGCCTTTGCCTCCCGCCTGCTGGGGTTAAAGGCGTGTGCCACCACCACCTGACTTTATATATATATGTATATGTATACACATATATATATGTAAGATTTTAAGACAGGTAACTGAAAAGCAAAGGTAAAGAAAGTTATGGACATAGTGATATATATATATATATATATATATGACAGCTAAAATGACGGACTATATAATTCTGAATTTTCTACTTTGGGGCTGGGGGTATTCTGCTGTCTTGGGTACAACATGGGGATAATAATAGCACTCTTTCTGGGATCACTGTGAGAAGTAAAGAGGTTAATTCCTTTGAAGAAGCGAGGGCACCACAGGAATTATCAGGTGTATTTAATTAGCCGATGACAGGGCTGGAGTCACTGGTCTTTCGGTGCCTCAGCCAGCCAGGGATAAAATTTAATAGCTGGACTATGAAAAAATTAAAAGCTCGTTTTCCTGCCCTCCCCCATCCTCGAACTAGCTCTGCAGAGTAGGCTGGCCTTGAACTCAGAGATCAAAGCCTGACTCTGCCTCCCCAGTGCTGGCATCAAAGGTGTGCACCACCCCTGCCTCCACCTGTTCTCCTCTCTTCATACTGGTTTTCTTGCTTTTATCCGTTGTTGGAAACGCTAAGACTGTTTAGCCACGTTTCATTTACGTATTTTGTATGCATGAGTGTGGTGTGCATATAGAGGTCAGAGGGTAACATGCAGGAGTCAGCTCTCTTCTATCATGTGGGTCTCAGGCTCGAACTAAGGCTGCCAATTTTGGTGGCAGGCACCTTAACTGCCCAAATCATCTCAGTAGCCCCATATTGCCTATTATTCTTTTTCAGTGCTATTATCTAGGAGCCACCAAAGATGCAGCCACCAAGATCCTAGGTGAAGTCACACGTCCCATGAGTGTGCACATGCCCATAGTGAAGATCTGTGAGAGACTGAAGAAGATGGACAGCCAGATTTGTGAGCTGAAGTATGGTATGAGAGACTCACCGTGATGTCATGCTTTGTAACGCTAGGCCATGTTATCTAAAAACACCAGCATTAGAGGGAAGGATTTCTCCCTTCACTGACAGGCTGCTGAGCTAGTGAATGGTGTTTTTGTCTCAGAGCTCCTGAAAATGAAGGGAAATAAATCAACTAATAAATAACCTAATAGCAAATATTGGATACTAAGGATAATCAGCATCAAGTTGGATCTGACAGGCTGAAGTTCCTAGTTTACTAGGGTGATGTCAGCCAAGTGTGTCTGGAGAATTTCTGGAAATAAATAGAGGAGCCATGACGGTGGAATGTGAAGACAATTGTTACTCTGTTAAGTGGTGGTAGGGCTCTTCCTCCTAGGTGTGTTTATCTGCCCTTCAGCTTTCACTTTTAGGAACTGGGCTATTCCCATCAAATCAGGTTTTTCGTGATGACGTAGCTCATCAGAGGTGCCTAAAATAAACAGCTAGGAAAGGAAGGTGATGTCCTATTTAAAACTCTACCCTTGGCCTTATAAATTTCACATGGTTAAATCTATTCTTATACGGAAGGTTTGTATCTGGGCCAGCCTTTGCGTAGATGGAGTCAGTGTGATTAAGGGCTGGGAAAAATTATCCCTCAGCTATCCTTAACACCTGATAGAGACTCTTTCCTTTTGCACAAGTTGTTTACACACACACACACACACACACACACACACACACACACACACACACAAACACACACTGTGTTACTGTAAATGACCTAAATAATTAGCATCCAGATCTGAATCATTTAGTCTCATTTCTCTCCAGAGCTCTATAATGTGCAAACGGATCATAGCTTCACAACAAACATGAAAGAGGTTTAGGTTGAAAGGAATCTCATTCTTAGTTTGCTAAGCACAGGCCCTGACTTCCAGGGTACTTATTATGAGGAAGTGTCCCTTTTTATTGACTTCAAAGGAATAGGGTAGAGGCAGGAAGCCCTGAGTCCATACAAAACATGTTTACAGAAAGGACATGTGCTGAGCATTTCATACAAAAATTCATTTTTGGAAGACTTGTGCATTCAGTGAATGGACTTACCTCACAGGGCTTTTAAATATTAGAAAGAGTATCAGATATTATAAAGAAAATTAATATTTATTTATACATGAGAACTCTGGCTATTAGAGAAACGTGGGAAGCCATTAACTAGTTTTACTTTTTGTACTGATCTCTTTCTTATACTTTTGAGAGTATTATAGCGTTTCCCCTTTTAAACTTAATACCAGATGCCATTTTTCCTAGAAAAATACCGAAGAAACTGCTGACATCCACTTGAAGTTATTTTTCTCCTTCAACCACTTCTCTCGAATGTATCAATAGTTACAAATATTGTTCAGCTGGAACTGGGGTTTTAGGTGGTTATGAAGGGCCTGATGTGGGTTCTGAGACTTGAACTTGGGTACTCTGCAAGAGTAGAATATGCTCCTGACCAGAGAGCCATTTCTCCAGCCCTGACTTCTCCACAGTATTATGGAGACTCTATTATACTCACATACCTTATTGAAGGTGCATTTTCTCTTCTGGTTGGTTATGACCTATGTCTTTGTTAGCCACAACAAAGGCCATGCCAGAGACACTGGCTTTTCTTTTTAAACTTCTGTCTTTTCAACCTTTGGAGAAGCAATTAAGCAATTAAGTTTGTTTCAGGAATGAAGGCTTCAGAACTCTGCAAAGCTTCCAGGTTCTTGTTTTGAAACCCACATTACCCTTTGGGAGGATGGTCAAAAAGCCAGTTGACCTAGTAGCTTTTATACAGCGGGGATAACAAAACCCTCAGAGGCTCAAGTTCCTAATATAAAATTCTTTTTGCATAGAATCCAGGAGCATTCCATTCCTAACTTTAAATCATCTCCAGATTACTGCGATTACATCATGCAATGTAAATGTTATGTAAACAGTTTTCCATTACATATTTTGTGTGTTTGTGTATACACACATGTGTTCTCAAACTCCTGTGTGCATATATATGTATATATGTATATACACACACACACATATATACATGTATATGTAAGTGCATGTGTACCACAGCATACATGTGAAAGTCAGGGAACAATCTGTGGGAGTCAGTTCCCTCTTCCCAATGTGTGGGTCACTGGAGTTTGGTAACAAGTGCCTTCACCCACTAAGCCATCTTGCTAGCCAACAAATAGTTGTTATACTGTATTGTTTAGGGGATTATGACAGGAAAAATCTCTGTATATGCCTAACATAGATTCAGTATTTTCCTTCCTGAATATCGTTGGTCTATGATTGGTAGCATTCAAGGATGTAGAACCCAAGGGCATACAGGGCTGATTGGTGACATGGCATTTTCATTGGGTAGGTTTTGATCCCCATGGAAAGGGGAATTGTCTCACACCAAAGGAGGATGAAGTCAGCACCATATGCACTTCTAAGAGTTTCATGGGATTTTTGTCATTCAATTGTGCATTCTTTTTGGACTTTTAGGGAAGAAATTGGACTTGGCATCGGTGGACCTATGGAAGATGAAGGTCGCAGAACTGAAGCAGATTCTGCACAGCTGGGGGGAGCAGTGCAAGGCCTGTGCAGAAAAATATGATTATGTGACCCTCATCAAAGAGCTGGCCCCCAAATATGTAGAGATACACCCCCAGACAGAGCTCTGACCTCAGCGATCAGTGTGCATGGGCTGTAGTTAGAGCAAAAGAACTCTCTTAGGCATGGATGTGCTGGTTAAGGCTAACCAGCCTTTGGGGCTCAGTCTTGCTGTTTGTTAATCTCTTTAGGCTTATGATTAACCCATGCTTCCTGCTGCTCACCCACATTTGCACAGTAAGGAGACCTTAAAGTGCCTTCCTCATCCTCCTTCAGAAGGCACAGTGATTCCCTTTACATCACTGTGACAATGATACCGACAGAAATGAGTCATGGGAGGGATGATTTACTCTAGCTCATGGTTGCGGTCCATCATGTTAGGGTAGCTAATGGAAGAGCAGTTCAAGCACGGGGACAGAGGCTCATGGGTGGGGGTGTTGTCTTTACAGTGGACGAGGAAGCAGAAGGTGGCGTCCAAATAATGATAAGAATGTAATCTTTAAAAGCGTAGCCCTGTTGATCTACTTCTGTTAGATCACAGCCTTCCCCAGTCACCACTAACTGGGGAACACATATTAAAAGTGAACTGATGGTTTCGTGTGTCAACTTGACACAAGCTGGGGTCATCGGAGCTGAAGGTGCCTCAGTTGAGGAAATGGTGGACTCAGTGGACTCCATAGGGTCCAACTGTGAGGCATTTTCTCAATTAGTGATCAATGGGGGAGGGCCCAGTTCTGGGTTGGTGGTCCTGCATTCTATAAGAAAACAGGTTGAGCAAGCCATGAGAAGCAAGCCGTGAGAAGCAAGCGAGTGTGCAGCACCTCTCCATGGCCTCTGTATCTAGGATCCTGCCCTGTTGGAGTCTGTTTGGGCCAATTGTAACCACCCTCAAATTGCGGAGTGTCCCAAGCTCAGAGTCTTCTTCCATTGTCACATATCAGGCAGGACTAACACACATTCAGCATGGGAAGACGGCACAGGTGCTTATGGCTTCTAACGCTAGTCTATCAGTTTTAAGCAGCAAACAGTATTTTCAGCTCCATTTTCCAGCATAGAAGAATAAAAACCCTGTAGTGGATTTATGATGTTACATTGTAAATAATTGTCTGGCCTATGAGTTTAATAAAAATGCCGATTGACCAAAGGCAGACAGGAAGTGATGGAGATGTCCCTTATCAGGGTGGGTTGTGAGAGATGTGATCATCATATTGATAAAGAAGTATAATTAAGATGTGGGTGCTTTATTGTACATCAATTATATCTAATAAATATTTGTAAAAGTTATTTGAGAATTTCTCCAAATTGATGGATTAAAAACAACCATTCATTCCAATAATCAGATGAATTTACTGGCAATCTATCTGTGGAGTAGTGAAGAACTTATTCAGACAATAAATGTATACCGGCAGAATATTGTTCACTTTTAAATGATGCAAGTGAATGCATTTTCAGCTGAGCAATGGGGTATGAGCGAGCAGGTTAGAGACACAATGGCTCCCGAGATGTGTAGGCTGTGTAGCTGAAAAGCAAGAATAAAAGTCTTAGTGTAATGGATGGCCCAAGCTGCTTATTGTTTCTGGCTTTTGGCAGTTTTCTCACCATTGGGAATGGCCTCCTTCCTTTGAATTGTAATGAAGAAATACAAAAGTTGGACTGGAGAAATGACTTAGTGGTTAGGAGAACTAGCTGCTCTTCCAGAGGACCCAGGTTCAATTCCCAGCACCCATAAAGCAGCTCACAGTCATTGGTAATGCCATTTTCAGGGGGCTCCAACGTCTTCTGACCTCCACTGGCACCAGGCACACAAGTAGTAGAAAGATGTAGTTGCAGACAAAATATCTGTACACATATAATAAAAACAAAAATACCAAAATTAAACTTTAAAAAGTTTATAAAAATGTATCTGACTTAGTCACTGCTCTATTTGCTATGAAGAGATACCATGACTATGGCAATTCTTATAAAACAAAGCATTTAATTGGAGGTTTGCTTACAATTTCAGAGGTTTAGTTCTTTACCATCATGGTGGGAAGCATGCAGGCACACAGACAGACATGGTGCTGGAGAAGGAGCTGAGAGCTCTACATCCAGGTCTACAGGCAGCAGGAAGATAAAACACTGAGCCTGGTGTGGGATTTTAAACCCTCAAAGCCTAATCCCAGTGACATAATTCTTCCAAGAGTCCACACCTAAATCCTTCTCAAGTAGTACTACTCTCTGGTGATTAAGCATCCGAATATATGAGCTTAGGGGTCATTCTTATTCATATTCAAACCACTACAATGTATTTCTATTTTACATTTAAACTAATGAAACTTGTCATTTGGAAATAAGCTTAGCTCTCTGATTTTTTTTTTTTTTTTTTTTTTTTAAGGAATCTAGGTGATAGGAACACAACTTAGTAGGCCATTCAAATCATTGATGTTTTCTTTTTTTTATAGTGCTGGCCATAGTTTGTTTTTATCAAAGAGATTTTACACAAATGCTCCCCAGACTTCTGTAGTTGTTCCTATAGAGCAGTAGGGAAGCTTACTATGCTGCATATTCTTATCCTGTGAGCCTGGGGAAGGACCTCGGTTATCTACAGTGTGTGTGTGTGCACGCGCGCGTGTGTATGTGTTTGTGTGTGTTTGTGTATGTATATGTGCCTGTGTGTGTATGTGTTTGTGTGGATGTGTTTGTGTGTGTATGTGTTTGTGTGTGTGTGTATGTGTGTGTGTATGTGTGCATGTGCGTGTGTGTGTTGCATATGTACACATGCGTGCCACTGCTCATGCATGCAGTGGCTGGAGGAGAATGGCAAGTGTCCTGTTGTCACTCTCCACCTTATCACTTTGAGTCAGAGTTTCTCGCTGGACCTTAAGAGGTCTGCCTACCTCTTCTTTCTGGAGCAGGAAATGTAAGTATGCATAGCCATGCTTAGCTTTTATGTGAGTTCTGGAGATCTAAACTCAGGTCCTCCAGACCTTTACTGATTGAGCTATCCACTAATCCTCAACCAGTCAGATTTTTAATAGAATTTAAATAAACCAGTAACATTAAAATGAAGAAAGTTTATTCTTTCGTGTAAAGAAGACCAGTGGTAGAGAATTCAGAGTAAATGTGGTAGCCAGGGTGGATCCCAGAGACTCACCTCAAAGCCTCATATTAGTGAGTTTCATTGCTGACCCAGGGTCTACGTTGGCAGCTAGACGTCCTCACTAGCTTTAATTCCTGGCTATTTCAATCCTTCATATATGTAAACAGTAATTTTTTTCTTCTTTTCTGGCTTGAGAAGTATTCTTTTCCTCCTTTATTTTCATGCTAACTTGGCTGCTTCTCTCATTCCACATGCATTTGCATACACATTTTTTCATGAAAAAAACTGTAAGCACAGAAGATGTAGACGTTACACAATCTGAAAAAAGTGATAAAACTCTAAAGAAGTGAGTGGCGGCCAGAGAGTTGGCTCCTTGTGTAAAGCTCTTGCCCTACAAGAGCCAGGTCCCAAGTTTAAATCTCCACAACCCACATAAAAACCCCAGATGTGGTGGTGTTCATATCTGTAATCCTGGCTCTTCTATGATGAGATGAGAGAATTCTGGGAAACTCCTAGCACAGATAACCTGGAGTGCACAGTGATGAACAGCAAAGGGACCTTGCCTCAAAATCAAGGTGACAGGTAAAGACAGACAGCCAAGTGACTTTTCAAGACACCCATTAAAAGGATGGTTATGGCTATTCTCTCAAAATATGTTTGGAAAAATAATTCCACCAAAGAAGAATCTTCTATGACATACGATCATTCTGAATATAGACACTATATTTTTTTTATCATAATACCTATCATTTTTTCTTTTTGTTATAGTGTGGTCATCTTAAATATCAAAAATACTAAAATTAGGAAATTAGTTGCATTAAGTTATTTTTCTCCTAAGAATGAAACACATAAAGGTGAGTAGAAAAGGGAGTGTGTAGACATGCTTTTTTGTTTGTTTTTTTCTTTAATTTTTTGTCAACTTGACTTAAACTGGGACCATCTGAGAAGAGGAAACCTCAACTGAGAAAATGCCCACTTAAGGTCGGCCCTTAGACAAGACTGTGGTGCCCTCCCTGGGCTGGTGGTCCTGGAGTGTATAAGAAAGCAGGCTGAGCCAGCCAGAGGGAACGAGCCAGCCAGTGGCCCTCCATGTCTCTGTGTCAGTCTTGCCTTGACTTACTTCAGTGAAAACTATAATATGTAAGTCAAAATAAACCCTTTCCTCCCCACATCATTCCTGGTCAGTATTTTTTTTTTCCTACAGCAATAGAAATCCAATTAAGACAGTACATGTTGTTAGAAGGTGTTTGCTATCCTTCCCACTGATTAAAAATGTAGGGAATTGGGATTGGGTGGGACTGGCTGGGTCTGAACTTAGCACTCTCTCTAGTGGATTGTGGGACTGATAAAATAGCATGTTAAATATGGTAACTGGAGCTGGGGAGATGGCTCGCTGGTTAACATGTTTACATGCAAGGAGTGAAGTGGGCCCTCTGTAAGCCTGTCCTCAGATACAGGCTCTCTAAAACAAGCCGGGTAGCCAGAGTAGACCCTACCTCAATTAGTAAGGTAGAAGAAAGATTGAAGATGATTCTTTTTGTTTTTAAGACAGGGTTTCTCTGTGAAACAGTCCTGCCTATTCTGGAACTCACTCTGTAGACCAGGCTGGCTTTGAACTCACAGAGTTCTGCCTTCCTCTTCCTCCAGAGTGCTGGGATTAGAGGCTGGAGTCACTACCACTGGGCTGACAAAGATACTTGACATCAACTTGGCTCTCTGCATGCATCCTCATACACATGCACATGTGCCCATACACATACAAATGAGCATATACATGCATGCATACTACACAATATGAAAATGGAACAGAATATAAACATGGCAGTTGACAATGGCAGACCATTGGTTGTTAATCAAAGGTACCTACTGAAGGCGTGAGCTCTAAATGTGGCTTAATGTTCTATGCGTGGACATAATTTAATAATCCCCAAGGCCAGGCTGCACCTAGAGCAGTTCCGTTTAGTCTTCAGATGAAGAGAGAGAGAATCTTAAGTGCCAAGATTTTTAAAGCCTCCCAGGTGTTGTTATATGAAGCTGAGCTTGGGGAATCACTGTCCTAGGTACTCTGCCTAAAATGGTGGCAGCTGCTGCCTGGGGAGGAGGAGACCAGGTGTATGAAGCTCATCTGGGTGGCTTGGCTCTCCCAGAGTTTGATGGTTGACCTTGAAAGCTGGCAAATACAAGGTACCATGTGGTGCATTTTCTGTGGACAGGCACCCATTCATTGAGATACCTGGTTTAGTGTCTCTACTGAGTGCTTTGGTTTCTTGTCTCATAGCCGTGACAAAATGCCTGCCAAGCACAGCTTTGGTTACAGTTCAAGGGGGTACTCCATCATGATGGGGAAGGCATGGCGGAAGGAATACGAGGCTACTGGTCACATGGTGTCACTGTCCAGAAGCAGAGAGAGACAGACGCTGGTGCACAGCTCGCTTGATCCTTTCTTCCACTGGAGACCTTGGCCCACAGGATGATTCGACTCATGATCAAGGTGGGTCTTCTCAGCTCTGTAAGACTTCCTGGAAACTCCCTCATAGACACACCCGGAGGTGCCTTTCCATGGAAATTCCAAGTCAAGGTGAATAAGAAAGATGATTAACCCCACTGAGCCCCAAAATGAAAAGGCACATGTAGACAACACACAGTCCCACAGACCATTACTAAAATCTCTGCAGAAACATCTTCTAGGAACTCAAAAATATTCTTTAAGTTCAGAAAGGATATGTTTCACATAAGCGGTGATAATATTTTTCCATTCCTAGAGATGGAACTCAGAGAGTAGATGAACCTTGTAGCCCTAATACTAATAGTGATAATTTCTCCATCCTTAGGGGCTTAAAGCAGCAGTCTGTGACACCTTCTTTAAATCTAGGCCAGACAATGTTGCTGTAAGAATCCAGATCAGCTCAGGCTTGCTGTCAATCAAGATTCACAAAGAGCCTTATTATTATCAAAACTTTCTGAAATTGGGGACTTAGATAAAAGATTGTGGGTGACAACATTTTTATGGTAAGTCTGGCCTGGGTGGGTCTCAGTCATTAAGCATCATATCGGGCACTCTTCTATAAAGCCTCCACTTCTCATTTCTCATAGGCTTCTAGAAACTGAAGAATACTTAGAGCCACCAGAAAACCAGAGATTAAGGTACCCGGACTGTTCTTTTGGCTACTGATTTTCATGGTGCTCTGGGAAATTTAAGTATCAGATAGTTATGGAGGAAACACACGGAGTCACTTTTTCTCCCTCAACCTCTATATCAGCTATGGTTTTCTGTGTAGGTCACATATAGGTCATGAATGTTATAATACCACCCAGGGACACCAGATATGGCAATAAATTTTACTTGCGATATACTAAATATGGGATTAATATTTATTGGAGAGTAATTTAATATGAATACAAGTTACACCTTAGGATGATATTTGAGTGATATGGATGTTGATCCAATCTCTCAAGAAGGCAGGAACAGACGGGCGCTCAAGATCCCTTGCAGCCCCTTTTGAATGGGGCTGGCCACACCCCCTTCAGGTGCCCAGGACTCTGGATTCGCATGCCTTTCAACCTTATCAGCTAACACCTGAATCCCACCACACATGAGAGCCAAGAGACCAAGGAAGCAGACACTCCCCGTTTTTGCAGTCACCACCCTTAGAATATCGCTCTCATTACAAACAGGCGTCCCTGGCCTGCCAGTTATTCTTTCCGGTTGCACCGTGTGCGACCAGCAGCAGAAGACGTTGTTCACTGGACTCCTAGGAGCTCTTTTTTCCTTTTGAATTTTTAAAAACCCATTTTGGAAAGAACAGATCAAATGTTAGCTTCTTGTCATGGGGCAGCTATAAATACATTGCAAAGGATCGTGGGCTGCGCAATTTCTACTGGGCATTAAGCTTGCCCCTTACTCAGATATTATCTCAGAATTGTGTGTCCATCTGGGGAATTCAAGTGTCCCCTCATTTCTAAAAGTCTTCCCCTGATAGTTAAATTTTTATTTACATCTATTCAGCCTTTGTGTGTGTGTTTAAAGCGTATGATATATGTGTGTGTGTTTGTGTTTGGATGTGTGGTCTCAGGTATCCTATTCGATCCACTCTCCACCTCGTTCGCTTGAGACAGGATCTCTCACTGAACTGGTGCTCGGCTGGCATCCAGCAAGCCCAAGACACCCTCGAGCTTCCTCATCCACAGTGTCGCAGTTACAGGGCACACACAGCCATAATTGGCTTTCATGTGGTTGCTGGGGATTTGAGTTCATATCCTTATGCTTGCTCAGCAAATGCCCTTACCCAGGGAGTCATCTCCCCAGCCCTGGAAGACATATACCCCAGCCCTGGAAGACATATACCCCAGCCCCTCCCGTCTTCTTTGATCTTAGCAGAAGGTTCTTTTCCTCTTTCAGAAAGAAACCCAGGGTCTTCGCCTTCATAGGTTACATCTGCCTCCCCAGAAAGTTCATAGTGCTGCTGCCGCACCTTGACCTTGGGCCATGCCTGGCTCAGACCCAGACACTTGCTTTTCTGATTGCTAGTCATGCCTAGACTTTTTATTCTATGGGGAAACCTTACAATGACCACAGCCTCCCGAATATACAAAGATGTAAATGAAAACAAGAAGTTGAAAAGAAATCTAAATTCTAACTTTGCTTATGTTTGGTTGTACCAGCTGAGGAGAAAAGTTAACCAACTTTTCTGGTCCTCAGTGT
The DNA here is from genome assembly GCA_033318265.1 of Phyllotis vaccarum. NCBI lineage: Eukaryota > Metazoa > Chordata > Mammalia > Rodentia > Cricetidae > Phyllotis > Phyllotis vaccarum. The sequence goes on along the minus strand of JARWLC010000003.1, from coordinate 70,618,854 downwards.
TGCGCCTTAAGAATGTATCTAGTAATTCTGCACAATATGGGGATATTATGGAGATTAAATGAAAGATATAAGAAAAACATAAGCAAGTACATAGCATCAAGCAGATATTTCAGTAGATATCATTTGAATCTGAATGGTATTCTTTTCCCTCCCTCCCTGTCTCCCTCCCTCCTTCCCTCCCTCCCTCCCTCCCTCCTTCCCTGCCTCCCTCCCTCCTTCCCTCCCTCCCTGTCTCCCTCCCTCCCTGTCTCCCTCCCTGCCTCCCTCCCTGCCTCCCTACCTCTCTTCTTTCCTTCCTTGTGGTTTTACAACATGGTTCCAGCTGGGCTTCGACATCTGACCTTCTGATTTCAATCTCCCAAGTGCTGAGATTACAAATGTGTGCCGCTATACCTGGGTCTGCATGTAGTTTTCTTTGGAAGATTTTGCTTATCCTTAGAGAATTTTGTCTCAAATCATGGTGAGTACTGGCACATTTATTTTATAGATAAGGAAAATGGGCATAGAGACATTTAGAGATTTGCCAACACATGTCCAGCAATGAATTCAGTTCAGCTAATGTCTGAACTGGACCTAATGTTTAGACCGAGAAATTCAAAGTTGATAGTTTTATGGCTTTGAAATTAACTTTTAAAAGTTGTCTTTGGGAAGAAAGTTGCTTATATATTATGCCTTTGGATTTTTAATCATCCTGCATATTTAGTCAAATAAATATGACCAAATCAGGCTGTAATTAAAAAAAATAGTCAGTACAAAGTGTTCTGGATCTCAGCTATCAACTGTGATGGAATCTCTCTCTCTAAGGGATGACTCAATGTTTCTGGAACATTCTTTAGCTCTACTCTACACACCTCTGTGATGCTATTGCATCAAGTTCACTGCAAGATAATTTAGGCCAATTGTTGGTTTCACAACACAGAGAATGGTGAAATATATTTTACGGATCTCTTTATTGCAGCCACACAGACCAGTTTTCTAGAAACACCTGAAAAATGAACTCATATACATCTCCTTTAACACTCTTGAAATTCAATCATCTAAAAATAAGGTACTTTGTTAACTTTATTGGAACTAGTTTTTCAGTGTTTTTTTTTTAATCTCTCTTCCTGTTTCTTTCTTCAAATATTTATATTTATTTTTAATTATGTATGTGAGTGGTTATGAGCATGTGAATGCACTGCCCTTGGGGGCCAGAAGAGGGCATTAGGTTCTCCAGAGCTGGAGAACAGGTGGTTGTGAGCAGCTCACTATGAGTGCCGGGAACTGAACTCGGGTCTTCTCTCAAAGTAGCCAGTACTCGTAACCACTGAGCTATTTCTCCATCCCTCTCTCTTTTTTACAAGAAGCCGTAAACATAGTAAGTAATAAGGCAACTGTGGTAGCACATGCCGATAATTCCTGCATGTAGAAAACTGAGGCAGGAGGATCATGTGTTGAAGGTCAATTTGAGCTGCAAAGTATGGCTCTGTTAAAAAAAAAGTCCATTGAAATCTTGAAGAGTTTTTTTCCCCTATGTATTTACATTGCTGGAAAATATAAGAGCTGGCTTTCTTTTCTTGATTTTTGTAGTTGTACTGATTATTTCTATCTAACATATGCTTATTGATGCCCACCTGAAATTATGTCTCCTCTGAAGGGAAGATAAATGCTCAATACAAGGTTTGGAACAAACAGAAAGTGCCTGTGGTACGATTTGGTCAAACACCCTTTTAATATCTTGGTTTAAAGTCATGAATAACTTCAAAAAGAACTTTGCTGGTCAATGCACAAGAAGTATTTCCCCCAGCTGTAAGAATGATAATGGCTAGATAATTTCACTTTTAAATAATATTTTTATCAATTCTTTGAGAATTTTATGCAAGACAATTTGGTTATATTCTCTCCCAACTTCTCCTATATTCACCCTCATGTTCCTATACAACCAACTTTGACTTTTCTTTTTCTCACAATTCAGCTTTTGTTTTCCAGCTCCTTGGGGGAGGAAGGGACAATTTCACATTTTTAATGTGACTATCATGTATAGCTTCAGTGGGACCAGGGTTGTGGCTGTGTCATTTACACATGTCTAATGCCAATGCTCTTGACTCTTTGATGATGGCATCACTTTCTTGAAAATGGAATGCTCAGGAATAATCATAGGACATCCTTTCATGTCGAAGACTCATAAAAACAAACAAATTTTCTGTTTGAGTCTGTAAATTGTACCTAGTATTTCTGGTGACTCTCTGGTGAGGTCAGTTTTGAAGAGAGGCACCCAAGCTCTCTTTGAGTGGCTGCTTCCACACTGCCCCTGCTGTGCTTCAGGGTGACAGAAGCCCTTCCAACACTGTCTCAGTCCTACCTTGTTTGGAATATTTAACTTCTTTGATGGATGACTGCTTCTGGTCCCAGAAGAACTGGAGAATAATGTGAAACATTGCTGTGTCTACAGAAACTTTGCTATTGCTAATAAGTCAGCTATGATGATTACATACTTAAATATCTTGTCTGGTAGAGATGCAAAAGGTCAATTGCTCTTTAGCACAAGCACAACAAATTTGCTTCTCTGGATTCTAGTTTCGCTTATTATGAATATGGTTGAATAATTTTGCAAATGTTTGCCTTTGGTAAAAGATGCGCAAGCAGCCCTAGGCTTATGAAAGGAAGTAGGTGCCAATGTCCATTTCTTGGTAGGCCAACGAAGACTTCCCAGTCCAAGTTAGATAGAGTCTTGATAGGGCTGGAGAGATGGCTAAGCCATTAAGAACAGATACTGACTGTTCTTATGTGCACCTAAGATCAGTTCCCATTACCTACACCAGGCAACTCACAACTTCCTAAAATTCCAGCTTCAATGGATCTTGTGCCTCTGGATTCCACAGGCACTTGGACTTGTATGCAAATATACACACTGCACAAACACAGGACACATAATACTGCACACACACAAGGACACATACATACACACTGCACACATACACAAGAACATATACATACATACTGAGCACACATACACACAAGAACACATGCACCTACACAAGAACATACACATACACACTGCACACAGAGAGAATTTTAAATAGTAAATTATGTATCTTCTGATAGGGAATTAGCTTAGAAGTGGTAGAATATTAGTTGATGGCAATTACATACAGCACTTAAAAATGATGTAGATTTATCTCTATCAATGTGGAGGAAGATCTCTGTCATATATTTATAAGTTAAAAGAGAAAGCCACATGAACTGAGTGTGGTGGTGTATGTCTTGAATCCTAATACTGAGTGAGGGGAAGCAGGAGACAAAGTGTGTCTCTGTGAGTTCGAAGCCAGCCTGGTTTATACAGGGACTTCCATGCCATCCAGGGCTACACAGTGAGACTTGACTTTAAAACAAGATAAAGAAGAACAGAAGCAGCAAGAAAAGACAGAAAGAAAAAGCAAGACACACGAATGTTTGATTTGATTTTAAATGCTTTGGGTGATTCTGTATACACACGCAGCTGCCCCTCTGGGGCTGGAGTTTTAGGTGTTTTGAGCCAGCTAACAGTAGGGATGGAAATCAAGCTTGAGTTCCCTGCAAGAGCACCGAGAGCTTTTAACTACCGAGTGCTCTCTCCAGCCCCTAATCCATTTTTGTTTTTAAAGAAAAGCAACAACGCACTTGTATTTCTGTATGACCTTAGAAAAGTGTCTCGACAATGCGCTTTCCTGTTTGCTGTTTTTCATAATATACAATAATCACTTTGCTAGAAGCTGGTGTTTCTTTTAATACGTTCTTCCGAATAATTTACCTTGAAATAAGTAGGCTTCTTTTCAACTGTGTAATTTTAAATTTCACATTTGCAGTTTCATGAACAGTATATAGAAATCTTGTATACTCTTCACCAGATGTACTGACTGTTGACTGTTCAGGATATATCCGTTGGCTCTTTTTCTACCTTTACATTTTTCCCCTAGCCACTTGAAAATCTGCTCATGGCACAATACTTGATTTCCTTTAAGTAAGGAAACATCCTGTACAGCTACTGAGTAGTCCCCAAACCAGGAAGTCAACACCGATATCCCACTACATTCTTAGCCACATTATCTCCACTCAGATTTCTCTCATGATCTCAATAGTAATACTATGATCTGGACCCCAAGGTTCCTGTGTGAAGAGATTGGTCCTGATGGGGTGGTGCTATTTGGAAGTGGTGAAGCATTCAGAGGAAGGGTCTTAGTGGAGAGGCCCTTAGGAGGCCCTTAGGTCATTAAGGATGCATCCTTCAGGGGGATTTGGGGATTGTAGGCAACCCACTCACTTCCTGGCTGTGAGGTGAGCAGTTTGCTTTACTGTGCCATTTCCCCTCACCCCGACACACCCCATTGTCATCCTTTATCCACAGTAGAGGCCTAAAGCATCTATCCAACTGATGGTAAAATTGAAGCTCTCAAACTAGACCATGGACCAGAATAAAACTTCGCTCTAAGTTAATTATTTCAGCTGTCTTGTTATAAGAGTACAAAGCTGACTAATGCTATTGGTCTTCACAGGATCAAGGTCCAATTTAGGACCACTTATTAAACTTAGTTAAAAAATTTCCCGAGATCCCAAGGATGACTCCATTTTAGACTACTAGCAATAGTGGAAGGGTGCCTACCCCAGTAATCAGAACAGTGACTACCCTATCTACCATCATTGAGCCTTCTACCGGTAACTGACTGGAAGCAGATGCAGAGATCCACAGCCAAGCAGGAGACTGAACTCTGGGAGCCCAGTTGAAGAGAGAAAAGATGGATTGATTATAAGAACAAGGTGGGTTGGGGGAGGTCAGTATCATGATGGGAACCTCTACAGAGACAACTGAACCAATCTTGTGGGAACTCACAAACTTTAGACTGACAGCTGTGGATCCTGCACGGGACTGGACTAGGCCCTCTGCATACAGTAGCTTGGTCTGTTTAAGAAACTCCTGGCAGTGGGATCAGGATCTGTCCCTGGTGCATGAGCTGGCTTTTTGGAACCTATTACCTATGGAGGGACCCCTTGCACAGCCTTGATGCAGGGGAAGGGACTTGGTCCTGCCTCAGGTGAATGTACCAGACCTTGCTAATTCTCCATGGGAGGCCTTACTCTTTTGGAGGAGGAAATGGGGGTGGGGGTTCAAGGAGGCTTGGAGGCAGTGGAAAAAGAGATGAGAGGGTACCATCTTCAACTTGGAACAGGAATTCAGTCTTTGTTATCTTTCATGGCTTTGGTGCTCTTGAAGTTCAGTCTAGTTAGTTGGAAGAATATGTCTCAATTCAAGGTTGTCTGACGATTTGTCATGAGATCATATGTGCTTCATGTACGTTATAGGAATATCACAGAAACAATGATGTGTTTGTCTTGGTGCACAGTATCAAAGGCACATGATGTTGGTTTAACCCATTTCTGGTCGCAAGAACTTTTCCCATGTGGTTAAGATGGTGGTTGTCCAGTTTCTCCACAGAGAGGCTGAACATTAAATACTCTATGAAGGCATTTTAATAAGCACTTAGTAAGTACTGGAAAATGTGGATAGTTATCCACTAGGATGTTATTAGTGTTTTGTAGGGAAGACTGGGAGCCTGTATAGATGTCTGTTGTCTCAGTGAACCATCATCCATTAATTTTGATCTTCCTAAGCCAAGTATTATGTTATTGAAAAATAATTATATAATGCAACCCACTCTTTCTAAAATGATCTCTTAGCAGCCTACTCTAAGGGGTGGTTTTTATTTTTTTAAGCTGTGTTTGTTGATGGGTTCTTATCTTGTCGAATGGACTATTATCTGTTTTGAACATTATTTTCTTTACTTTCTCAGACTGGCTGAGATTTGACCATTAGGAGCCCTTGAAGGACCCATCAGAAAAAGAAACGAGAAAAAAGTTCTAGTTTCATGTTACCAGAAATTCTAGACTTGCTTGTTATGTTCCCTGTCTTGGCCACTGGAGTCAGTTATTTCTCCACAAAGTTGAGTAATTTTTTTAAAGAGAGTTTTAGGTAGCCCCAGGCTGGCCTCGAATTCACTACATAGCCAAGATTAGTCCTTGGTTCTCCAGCCTCTACCTTCCAGATGCTGGGATCACAGAAATATGCCATCTTGCCTGATTGTATGTGGTACTGGAGGTTGAACTCAGGGCTTCTTATATGACAGGCAACTGAGCTGAATTTTCAGCTATGTTTAGAATTTTTAGTTGAAAATCATATTGAGAAACTGAGATTTAGGCATTAACAGCTCTGTCCATGTGTCAATTATCCCAGCCTCTCTCAGGAGGTATCACTACACACGTGCATATACAGGTGTACTTCATCAGTTTCTATACCCAAATCTTTGATGTCACTGCATCCACACTAATGCCCCTAATTACATAAATTATTAAAGAATAGTGGGCTTTTCTTCATCAGCAGAGAAAGATGCCCCCCACTGACAATACTTTTGGTTAACTGTTTTGCCCATAGTCAATCTTACATTCATTGTAGCATCTTCTCAATGACAATGTCTCTAACATACATTAGCCAGTGCAGACCAGGTGCAATGGGACTCATCCTAGCTCTGGAGGCTCTGGGGGCTCTGAGCTCAGAACTCCACAAGCATATCATCTCCAGTGAATCCTGACTATTTCACCGAGGTGGCTTTTATTCATGGTTAAGTGTGAGTATTCTACAGTCTGGCTTGTATAACAGCCCTGCCGTTTGCTGGCTATGTAATCTTAAGCAAATAATTTTATGTCTTCCAGTCTCTAAAACTTTTCTGTTCAAAGAAAGGCTGTAATAGGGTAAAAGGGACAACACCGGTTATCTGCCTTTTTTTTTTTTTTTGATTTGATTATGGCTCTTGTTCTCAGTAGAAAAGATTCTGCCTTCTCCTGTCACATAGGCATTGACTGAACCCTGCGTGGTAGCTTCCAGCTGAAGGTTTTGAGACAACTTCAGGGCAGACATCTCCTCCAAGTGAGAGAGAAACATCCAGCAGGAGATACAACCAACCATAGAGTAATGAAAATCTGGGACCCCACTCTCTCTGCTTTCAACCCAGTGGTGATGTGGGCTTGCCAAATGCACAGAACTAAGTGAGAACCAAGTGAGCTAATGTTCCCCAGTGCATCAAGCAGGAGATAATTTAATGAACATCTTCTACTCTGCTTTCACATGCAGTACTTATTCACTGAAGAAAGTGAATAAAACCCAGTAAAGCAAAACTAACACCCATTACTGGCAGCCCCATTAGGCAAGAATAACTACTGTTATTTTATATTTTGAAATAGCTCTCTCCAGACTGATTTCTTTGCACATCAAGTGAAAACATTATGTGATGGAGTTCTTACTCCTTTCTGTGTGAAGAGAGAACCAAATTCCCCACAGGGCTTCTTTCCTGCTTCTCCTGGGCCTCCAGCTGGATGTCCTTACTACTACAATGTCCCCTGAAAACATCTGGTGACAGCAGAACTTGTGTGGTTGCTGTGTGGTGTATATACACACACACTGCTCCTGGTGGGTTCTTCTGTCTGTGGTACATTCTTCCTACGGGACCTATCATCCAGGTGGAAAAAGCCAGGAAGCTTGTTTTGGAGTTTCCTGTGGAAACTGGCTAGAGTCCAGATCCCAGAGGAAATGACAACACAAGGTTTTCTATTCAAGGGTACCATTCATTGAAATTTCCTTGTCAAACACAGCTCTTAAGTAGAGGGTGAGTGTACATGTGCATGCATCCCTCTGTCTCTCTCCTCTAGGCAGGAGAGCACTGTACTAGGAGCTATAGACACACACTTCAGGGCCTTCCCAAATCTCCTGACTTTCCTTTTTTCCTTTGACGCTGGACCACAGGTCGGTTGGTGATTACAGAGAAGAACAGGTAAAGTAGCTGCCTTGACTCAGAATTTTCACTATACCATCTATGAAAAAATACTAGTCCATGGTCAAGTGTACTTAGAATCTCCTAGATTTATTCTAAAGCTCTGTGTATGTTCCCATCATGTGTATTTATCAAAACTCATTGGATCAGTCAGACATGATGACATGTGATTATAATGGTAGCACCTTGGAGTGGGAGGCAGGAGAATCATGAATTTGAGGTCAGCTTGGGCTGTAAACTAAGACACAATCTCAAGAAGTAAAAAAAATTACTTAGCCAGGAGTAGGATTCTGTTCTGGCACTGTCTACATTTTCAACCATTCAGAAATCATATTAGTGTGTGGTAAATATGCTGCCAAAATTTTGTTATTTGCTAATGATTCAAAATTTCACTTTGAAATATTTGAGACTCCTATCCAGAAAGTTTAATTCATCAGTATGAAAGTGTCTAATCACATCCATCTCTCAGGAATCATTATGGAGAAAGGGTCAGAAAGAATACAAGGCCTGGAGTGAGTGGGTGTGGAATGCCAACATCCAGTGTGGCCTCTACAATCTTCAAAAAAGTGTCCAATAAAGACACACCTGTGGCGATATGTTTCATATTTAATAAAACAGTCTGGAATATCAGAGAGAGGAAACACCACAGTCAAGCATCACCAAGCTGTCTTCCAGCTTCCTCAGCCTCGCTCCTCAGCACTTCTCCTGCCTCATCTGTCTTCCTACACCTGCTTTAAATACCCTCTTCCCCCAGTTGTTTCACATCCAGGTTAAGATTAAAGGCACGGGCTACTACTACTTGGTAGTTAGCCTTGAACTCACAGAAACACAGAAAAGATCTCCTGACTCTGGAGTTATCACATTAAAGGCCTGGCATCACCACTGCCTGCCTGGGAGTTTGGAACTCCCTCTGTAAACTGAACTGGCCTCAAACTCAGATCTGCTGGGATTAAGGGCGTAGGTCACCACTCCGGGATATTCCCTGTGATAGGATTAAAGGTGTGAGTTACCACTCTCTGATCCTCCTGGATTGACTGTGGGTAGATCTCATCTCTGATATTTCAGACTGGTATTTATTATATCACTACAGATATCACGACACACACACCCCTTGGGATTTTTCTGTGAGTGTGTTGCTGTGTCCCAGTTGGTACCAGCTCAGTGTTAACACTTGGATGGCAGCAAGGACAAGAGGGGCAAACAAGGGAGATCGTGGAAGTGACCCAGGAAATAACGCCAAGCAATACTTCAGCGTACTTGTGAAGCATGCTGATTTATCATTTGGCTGGCATTTGGAGGCGGGTACCTAGTATTTTTATAACCCACCAACCCATCTGTTCCATGTCCTCACTTCTGTTTTCACTATCGTTAGTGATGTTAAAGTCATTGCACACACTTTGGCCTTATACTCTCCTACCAAACTATGGTAGAATCTATCAGAGAGTCTGTGTTTTCCGAGTTAATTAGCTCTTCTATACTCAGAGAAGACAATGCCCCATCTTCTGCTCTTTCCTGGAAGTTCAGTAGCTTCTAATTGGTCCTCCTCAGTTATAGGGGTTAGCTGATGATCTTGACTCCAAAAGTTAGCCAACCAAAAAAACAAAAGAAGCCAAAAAACAAAAGAAGCCAGAAACCATCCCAAGAGGACACCCTTGACTCCCCACTCGGCCAGTGTTGGAAAGTGTGCACTCTTTACCTCCTCATACAAAAGATGACTAGGCTGTGTCTTTGCTTTTAATTTCTCTAAAACTGGTCTCAATCCTTCCCTCTCCTACAACCTGGTTTCCTTCATTCTTCTCATAAACATTTTAATATGTTTACTTATAAGTAAAAAGCAAGCAAACCTTCCCACCCCGTTCACCATGGCCCCATGTCTCTACTTCACAGCAAAAATCTTGAGTTTTTCTGTACTTTAAGCTTCTCACACTTTGAGGTGAGGCTGCCTTCTCTAAGTACATGTGCCTATGTATGGTATAGAATATATATATATGCTAATATATATTTTAAAGTCTCAATAAGAAGCCATCTAATGTACATTTGGCTTCAGATTGACTCCCACTTGCTACCTCCCAATTCTTATTTGACACTGTTTTATTTTAGAATGGAAGTTTTTTTTTAATACTATGATGCTAATTATAGAACTTTAATTTTAGAGTGTTCTTGTTGAAGTGTGAGATTTGGTGAATCCTATATAAATGACTGGTGAGTATCTGGAGAACCCAGTACCTCAAAGAGACCCTCTAGGGCATTTAGCCAGTTCTAAGATGCCGTGTCCATGGGAACCAGACATTCAGACTGGCCATATTTTATTCACACAATGGTAGGCTTGGCCTTCATGATCTCTTCTTGACTTTAGGCTCCTTCATTTCTCCAGCGCTTCCCAAGAGCCTTCAGGATGAAGCTCACCTTGCTAGCATGGCAGAGAAGGACCACTCTCACCCTCCCTGTGGCTTATATCCAGGAGTGTTACCTCTTGCCTCTTTACCTTTTAGCTATACACAGAACTGGTCTCTACCAAGAGAACTTGGCTTTCTCTGGCTTCTGGATCTCACCATGTACTTCCACTTCTACCCTGAATGTTCCCTTTCCCATCCATTGTGTCCTTCTGCTTCTGTATAATTCATTCCTATTTACATTTTAAGACCCAGTATCAAATGTCACTTACTTTAGAAAGCCAAATGTTTAATGGGCTAGAGAAGAGGTTTCTCCTGTGTGTTCATTGACACTGTTCATGCTCCTAAAATATAGGGCATCTGAGTCCTATGTATTAACTAGCATATGGCCATGCCTCATTCCCATAGGTAACCTAACAGATCCCTTATTTGCTGAAACTATTGTATCTTTTGTTGCCTCCTTTCCCACTATAACCTACATAAATGAGGCTATTAATTTGGTACAAAAACCTTCCCTATGCACAAAAGGGAACACTTTTAGGAAGATGGTAAAGAAAGGGTTTGGAAGACCATGAAGGGAACCAAGAGGAATCTCATAGGTACAGACAGCATCCTCTCATGGCCTGTTAGTCTCTGGCTACTTGAGTTCTGAAGACTTCAGAGTATCTCTGCTTATAACTAATTCAGATAATAGAATGGAAACACACACACACACACACATACACACACGGGGGGGGGGGTGACAGACAGAAAGAGACAGACAGATATAGACAGAAACAGATAGACAAAGAGACAGAGACAGCCAAACAGAAAAACAGCGTCTGACAGAAACAGAGAGATAGAGAGACAGACATATACAGAGAGACAGAGACAGACACACATGTATACATGTGCATACACACACACACACACACACACACACACACACACACACACAGTCACTGTTCTTTCTAAACTGTTTAAGGTGACTAAGAATGTGGTTTTAGTGAGACTGACTGGTTGTAACGTGTTCCAAGATGAATTGGAAATATCCCAAGGCCTTCACAGAGGAGAAGCTCATGGGACCACTAAGAATTGTCCCTTATGACTCATCCTTCAGTGATTGCGCACACAGCATGAACTGTCGACCAGACAGAATCATTTGTTAAACAACTGATGATTGATATATACATCAATTGACTCACTACACCAACGATTGAGGGATGTGTGGTTGAAATGAAATCATTTCATTAAGTGTTAGCAAAATATTATAACTCACCAACACCATCAGAGCTTTTAGAGTTGTCCAATGGAGATTATATTACATTGTAAATAATAGTCCCACCTATGATTTTAATAAAAACATTGACTGGCTGAAGGCAGACAGGAAGTGTGGGTGGGGCTACCAGACTAATAAAACTCTGGGAACAGGAAGAACAGGGCAGAAATGCCACAGAGAAGCCTTGGGGACACGACAATTGAGACTCCAGCAGATACAGAGGAAAGAAGTTGAAATGCTGCTCTGAGAAAAGGTATCGAGCCGCACGGCTAAACAAGGTAAGAGTCACGGGTTAGCTTAAGAGCATGAGCTAGTAAGTTATATGCCTGGGCCCCAGGTCAATCAGTGCACAATTAATACAAGTGTCTGTGTGTTTCAGTGGGACCATGGGACTGTGGGTCTAGCCACCAGGCTAGGCCAGAAAGTCTGGGCCACAAGACTAGACTGGAAGGTCTGGGCCAGGAGGCTAAGCTGAGAAGTCTGGGTCAGAAGCATAATGCTACAGTCCAGTAGTAGATATCATTTTGAAGAAACAGAAGCCAAGAGAGCAACACAGTTTGCTCAAAGACATTTTGCTGTTTGGTGGCAGATCCTAGAACACAGACTTCTGACTTGGAGCTACTACATGTCTGAACACCAAACACAAGAAACTGCTCATGTGCACAGCCAGCCAGCAGATGGCAATCTGTCCAGCAGTCTCTGCTCTCCCAGGCTTGGGGTTTCTTACTCCTAAGTAGCAGGTGAAGTCTCCAGCTGTGTTTGTTGTTCTACAAGTTGTCTCATTTGGTCAGTTAAAGAGAAAGCTGATATAACGAAGAAATATTTTTAAAATGTCATTTTCTGATTCACTGTGAATAAACATAAAAATTGTTCTAGTTTAGCTGCTGAAAAAAATTTGCTCAATTTTTTTTTTTTTTTTTTTTTTTTTTTAAATGCCACCACTGGGAACTAAACTGAGGACCTAATGCATTCTGGTCAAGCGCTCTATGGCTGAGCCAAATCCCTAGGTGTTGATGCTGAATATTTTTAATACATCACCAGTCAGTTTCTTGTGTAAATGAGTGAAATACATGAGTTCTAACTTGCTCTTAGCAGCATAGGCTTCTGTAAAGGTCGTGACAATATCGTTCTCTGTACATATGGTACATGCAAAAACCTGAGACCTTATCGAGTTTCCAATACTTAAAATTGTATGATTTTAAAATGCTACTGTCTAAAATGAAACATAAAAGCCATTAGATAATTATTAGTTTCATCAGTTCATCTTTTTTCTGTGTGACAGAAATTAAAATTTACCATCCTGCCATAATTCTGGTAGTCATATCTGTAGTTTGCCCCTCTGGAGCAGTTTTCAGTCCTGGGAGGCTGACACTGTAGGCTGTACCTACAGGACCCCCTAAACGTGGTTTCTTGTTTGGCTTGAACAATGAGGGGCAGAATCAGATCAGTCACTAGCCTGCATCCAGAGTTTTAACTCTCTCTCTCTCTCTCTCTCTCTCTCTCTCTCTCTCTCTCTCTCTCTCTCTCTCTCTCTCTCTCTCTCTCGTACTTGTGCATGTACACATGGGTGTGTGCCACAGTATAGGCCTGGATGGAGGTCAGAAGACAACTTCCAGCGTCAACTTCCACCTTGTTTGAAACTGGGTGCTTTCTTCACTGCTGGCACACCAGGTTAGGTGGCCTGAGAGCTTCTGAGGCTTCTCCTTTGGCCATCTCCTGTATTGCCATAGGAACTTTAGGCTTACAGACCGCCCCCCACCCCACCCCTTGCATCTAGATTTTCCTGGGTCCTGAGGGCCTAAGTTCAGGTCCTCACACTTGTGCAGCGAATGCTTCCCACACTGAGCCATCTCCCTCACCCTGAGTTCCAGCTTCGTTTGGCCGGGTTCAAGCTGCCCTCCCTGTGTTCCTTCAGACCCCTGGGTAGAATGCTTTGCCTACCAGCTTTGGTTCTAATTCTGCCTCTACCTCTGTATGCATTCTCTTACTATGCTTTCTTTAGTTTATTTTAAATTAAATACATGCATATGTACCCGCATATGGGTGTGTGTATATGAGTACAGGTACATGCAGAGGCCAGAAGAGAGTATTGGATCCCCTGAAGCTGGAGTTACAGCCATGCATGAGATGTGGGTGCTGGGATCTAAACTCAGGTTGGATGCAAAAGCAAAAAGACCCTCTTAACCACCAAGTCATCTTTCCAGCCCCATAATGGTACCATTGCCTGATGCTGAAATACATGGCTTTGGAAAAAATCAGTGTTATAGTGGATAATCTGAGAATTATAACACGCTAATTTTGAAGAAATTCTTAGATCAAATGGTCATCTGATACTGGTAATTTCCATACCAATCTCTATTTTTCTGTAAAAAATTTGTTTCTCTTCTCCATGTATTTATTTTCATTATATGAATGATCTATTATCATTGCTTGGATAGCAATTCAGTTTTATTGTTATCATTTTTATTCTATTTTCTTATTTTGTTCTGGAATGGCCATGGCAGGCCCTTTCACATCTGATCTTAGCCACGAATCCTGTGTTCACATTCTCCCGTGCCTCATTTTCTGTTATTGTAAAATGATTCTAAGTTTATCTTGAAACTTTTTCCTTTTTGTCCTGAAGAAATTGTTTTCATCTCAATGACGTAAAGCATTTAGAAGCCAAAATATCAAAGTTAGGTGTGCTCACTGTTGCCAGATGTTACTGCTTCAAGGTTTTCTCAGTGGTGTAATTATGACATATATGGGTGTGGCTGGAGAGATAGCTCAGTGGTTAAGAGCACTGGCTGTTCTTCCAGAGGACCCGAGTTCGATTCCCAGCACCTACATGGCAGCTCACTACTGTCTATAATCCAGTTCAAAATGATTTGACACCCTCATCAGACATAATAGCAGGCAAAAATACTAATGCACAGATAATGATAAATAAACCATTAAAATAAGTATATAAACACATGCACACATTCACACACATCTACACATCTGTTTATGTATATATGTATCTATATACATATAAATTACATAAATAAGTATTTGCACATGTTTGAAGGTAGCCAAAGACATCATACTTCTGTAAACAATGTCAATATCCATCAAAAGTAAAAGTACCTTAAAGAACAAATAAGATTGTTATATAAATATAAATGAAGCAAATACAGAAAGAAAATTTAAATTCCAAAACATACATATGCCTAACATCATATACTCAAGGCTCAAGGTATACAAAGCAGTAGAGAGTGTAAGTAGATAATTATATGTCAAAAGTATAATTGGGAGGTAAGTATGATTATTTTGGAAATCAATACACAGATTAAAAGCCAGCAAAAGTATAGACCAGAGTTGTGGAATTAGGAAACTGAAGCTTTTAGATGCTATAGTAAATATTTTCTTGTTGCTATGACAAATTGACACTGATCTAGTGATTGAAATCAACACATTTATTTTCTCACAGTTCTAGAAAACAAAAAAATCCAAATAAATTTTATGAAGGTATAACCAGGCATTAAGACAATTATTTATTTTTAAAAACTTTATGAGTGTTTTTTACTTGGGCATATTCCCCATGTCCATGCCTGATGTCTCCAGAGGCCAGAAGAGGGTATCAAATCCCTTAGAGCTGGAGTTATAGATGGCTGTAAACTACCATATGGATGCTGGAACTGAACCCAGGTACTCTACAAGAACAAGTACTTCTAACTGCTGAGCCATTTTCCCAGCCAGGCCCTGTAGCCAAACTCTTGATTTTGACCTTGTTCCTTTTGGAAGCTTGAAGGGGGGATTGTCTTTACCAGCAAGAGGTTAGGAATGCTCTCTAGTTGCTGCAGCCCCACTCAACTTTCACATTGCCAGCAACTCTTCTGTGCTCACATCTTGTTTGCCTTCCTCTTACAAGGATGTTCATTGTTTCACCTAAGGTCTATCTATAATGACCCCTCCCATAGTGTCTACTAATGACCCCTCCCATTTAAGATTCTTGATAATGTCTACTAAGAGCTTTTTGTCATATATGAAGCATCGATAGGTTATAGGTATTGGAACAAGGACATCCTTGGGGAGGATCATTTAAGCTATTGAGATATTAATTTTTATTTTATTAACATCACACTTTTCTCAAACACACACAAAACATATACAAAAAGAACACAAGCTAGACTACATGAGAAATTCCAACAGATTCCCCATCTTCTGATTTGATCATTGTGGAAAAAAATGGTTGTAAATTAGTAACAAAAGGATATACAAAGTAAACACACTTCTCATATTAGGTTCTTGTCTCATAATGGTGTCAAAATATTTGACAAAAATTATAAAGAACAAAGGACTTATTTAGGCTTACAAATCCAGAAGATAAAGTCTAACATATCAGGGAAGGAATGATGGCTAATCACACTGTATCCACTCACAGTGATGAATATAGGAACTAGGATTACTTTCTCTAACCCTAACCCTAACCCTAACCCTAACCCTAACCCTAACCCTAACCCTAACCCCCTAACCCTAACCCTAACCCTAACCCCTAACCCTAACCCTAACCCTAACCCTAACCCTAACCCTAACCCTAACCCCTAACCCCTAACCCTAACCCTAACCCCTAACCCTAACCCTAACCCTAACCCTAACCCTAACCCTAACCCCTAACCCCTAACCCTAACCCTAACCCTAACCCTAACCCTAACCCTAACCCTAACCCTAATTCATGTCAGGACCCCGGATAATCCCATGGCATGTTGCTCCCACAGGGAAGGTGAGTCTTAAATGGCCCCATGTTGGGTGCCACTTGATGGCAGAAGCTTTCTGACCCTTCTGGGTCTGAGGTCTGGAGGAATATCTCCCAGCTGTGGTCCTGCAGATGCTTATAAAATAATTACTCAGAGGCTAATAACTACAAACTGTTTGGCCTATGGCTCGGTCTCATTACCAGATAGCTCTTACAACTTAACCTATTTTTAAAAATTAATTTATGTATTTCCATGTGACTCTGTGGCTTTACCTGTGTCCCATTACATCTTACTTTCTGGGAAGTCTGCAGTGTCTCCTTGGCTCTGCCTTCCTTCTTCTTTATCTCTGCTTGGATTTCCCACCTGCCTCTAAGCTGCCTTGTCATGGGCCAAAACAGCTTCTTTATTGACCAGTGGTCATAAGGCATATTCACAGCATACAGAAAGACATGCCACATCAGATACATCCATAGATCATTCTAGATTCTAAATCCCATCAAGTTGGCAATCAACATAAATCATTATAACTCCAATACTTGTCAACTTGACACTCAAATATATCACTTTTTTTTTTTTTTTTTTTTAAAGACAGAGTGTCTCTGAATAGCAGCCAGGCTAGCCTGAAACTGGATTTGTAGATCAAGATAGCTTCAAACTCACAGAGTTCCACCTGGTTCTGCCTCCTGAGTGCTGGGATTAAAGACATTCACCACCTATCATTTTTTTGGGGGGGGGGGGTGGTGCCAATATTTCACTTTTAAGCTCTAACCTTACACCTCTTGCTCCAGATTCACGAGCATCTTATAATACAGAATGCATTTATTTCATTTTTGAAAATCCCCAGAGTGCAGATCCCTTACCTCAAAGAAATAAAAATCAGAATCAATTAACTAAAAAACAGAACTGATGAAGAAGATGAACACAATCAAAAGTGAGTTATGTGACTAGAGTAAAGAGATGGGTACAAACAGGATGAGGGATGGTTAAAGCCCTTGCTGCACATGCCTAAGAACGACAGCTGTATTCCCAGAACATAGGCAAAAGCTGGGTGGGTTTCGGAATAAGGAACCCGTCCACAGAAAAAGCATGCTAAGGAGACTGGCCTTGTCAGTGAACGTTTGATTAAAAGATTCTGCCCCAATGAAGAAGATCAAAGAAACTAAGGATAATTTGGGACTCCACATGCATGCATGTGCACAAATGTACACTCACTCCCACCCCTCGCATGTACCCACACATATACAAACGTTCATACACACACACACACACACACACACACACACACACACACACACACACACACACACACACACACACTAAACATAGATGTAAAAATAGGGAAAAAAGAATGAAAATAAGCAATATGCAGAACAGCTATGGTGGCAAAGGGCCATGGGAAGCTATGGTGGCTGAAGTCAGGGGAGGCTGGATGCTTGTTAATGGTGTGAGCTAATGGGTTTTTCCTCAGGGTGGCCATGGTAGAGTTTCTCTGAGAGGCTGATGCTATTTTAATGTTATTTCTAATAGCACAATCTGAAAATCTGATTTTCTGGCTTTCTTAGAGTCTCTACAAGCTACTATCTTTTTTATTTTAAGCCACATTTATGAAAGCTTAGCATATACATAAAACGTAGCATTTATACATGCATATACACCATATATGTAGTTCTGTGAGTTTTTACAAATGAATATATTATATGTGCATCAGTCCTAAAATTTCCTTGTGCTTTTCTGTGAGCTTCTTGAGTCTTCTACATCCCTTTCTAAGTTCTGGCCAGCAAATGATATTAAATTTAGTTCTTTAGGACTCAGGACTACAAATTTCACAACTTTTAACAAGCTCAGTTTGTTTCTTATGTTTCAGTTGTTAATGCTATGTGTCCCAGCCCATTTTATTTTCTTGGGTGCATAGGCAGGCATTTTCCGAGACTCTTCTGTATGAATGGGATGTATATTTATTTATGTTTTATACAATCCAGAGTGGAAGTGATATAAGGCACATATAAACAGTCTTTGGTGAATCCTGGGTGACCCTCTAGCCCTGTCTTCTTTGAGTACCATGTTAGGCATGTTTAGGATGGTACTTTTAAAAGATGAAGCAAACCTGTGTCATTGTATCCTTTCTTCCTTGGAAAAGATGCATTTAGAACAATCACAGTAAACTGGAGCTTAAAAACAAGCAAGAGAGAGAGAGAGAGAGAGAGAGAGAGAGAGAGAGAGAGAGAGAGAGAGAGAGAGAGAGAGAGAGAGAGAGAGAGAGAGAGAGAGAGAGAGAGTTTATGTGTGTGTTTGCATGTATGCATGTATGTGGGTGCATTTACCCATGTGTGTGCATGTGGAGGAGGCCAGAGGCCAATTCCAAATATCTTCCTTTATCTTATTTTTTGGGACAGGGTCTCTCACTGAACTTGGATCTTAATGGTATGACTAGACTGGGTGATTATTAAGCTTTCTGGGATATACTTGTGTCCATCCCCTAGTGCTGAGGTGACAGAGACACACTACTACATTCTGCTGTTATGAGGTACTTGGGAATCCAAACTCAGGTCCTCATGCCTATGCAACAAATACTGAGCTATTTTCCAGCCCTAAATAAACCTTTGTGAGTTAAATTATTGTGCTTTATTGGTGTGTGTGTGTGTGTGTGTGTGTGTGTGTGTGTGTGTGTGTGTGTATGAGAGAGACAGACAGACAGAGAGAGAGACAGACAGAGAGAGAGTGAGACAGATTTCAATATAGAAACTTGGGGTTTACAAACACTGACTATTGCAGGGACTAACTGCTCTTTTAGCAAAATTTCAGACAACTTTCTACCTTCCTGACCCCCAGGTTACTTGGTGACTTTGATTGTTTTCTATCTGCAGCGAAGTATCAATCAGCTAAATTGGTTCCCTTTTAGGTTGATACTTTTATTGTCTTTTCTTCCAATCTTCTGTGGGGAATCTCAGAATCTATCCAAGAAAAAAGATTTATTAAAGGAAGTTAATTAGGAACATCAAACAGAAAGGTCTGGATTTTCCTGCTCAATCCAATTTATTAGCTTTGAATAGAAAACTAAAAAGCTTTTGTACTCCTGCCCCTCAGGGGGATGATAACACTGTGATTACCTGAGATTATTTTTATATGAGAAGGAGGAAGAGTGCAAACTAGAATTGTGTGATGTGTGTTTGTGTGTACGTGGTAACTAGAATTGTGTGGTGTGTGTTTGTGTGTACACACATGTACATATTGATGCCCGAGAGCAATGCCGGCTTTTCCTTCTGCTCTCTACCTTAGTTTTTTGAGATAGGGTCTCTCATTGCCTGGAGCTTGATCACTGACTGGACTGGATGGCCAGCAAGCCCCAGGGAATCTCCTGTCTCTACCTTCTTGTGCTCTGGGATTACAGGCATATTCCACCGCTTCTGATGAAGGGAACCAACACCATTTGGAGGCATCTGGTGACCAGGGGCTGAACTCAAGCCCCGAATGTGCTGTGACAGCAGAGTTAAAAGCATACATCCCGGACACAGTCAAACATGATGCAGTAAAACTTAGCAAAGACCAGATGTTTCTGCAGAAATCCTATCTCCTGCCATATATCCTGTCTGTGTCCTGTGATTTCCTTTCAGACATCCTGCCAGCCATTAGTAGTCTTACACCAATAGCCTGATCAATGACTGTAAAGGATTACCTTACCCTTTGTCCCCTTTCCCAATCCTAGAATGCCAAACCACCACCTGCTTGTGTTTTTTCTTTTTATAAACCCTCTGTAATCAGGGCTCAGGACTTCTTTACTCACTCACTGTACTGGAGTGTCTGATGAGGTCCTTGCCCAGGTTCAAATAAAAGAAACCTTTGTTTTTATGTTGGAAAGTTGGCTTTGTGGTGGTCTTATTGGTCTCATGATGAGGGCATAAAACATTTAGTTTTTTATATGAGTATTGGGCATCCAAACTCAAATCCTCGTGCTTGTAAGGCAAGCACTTTATGGATTAAGTCATCTCCTAGCCCTGGTAAAGAGAATTTTAGCATGTAAAGGTGGGCATTTTTATTTGAGAGAAAAAAATATGTGTGTCCAATTTTAAAGTTCAATTTTAAAACAAATTAAAATGTTCTCAAATCTCACAAATGTTGAAGAAATTGTTGTGGAAACACTTTAAATAAAAACTATAATCCCATTTTTAATTAACTTTGATTTATAGATTCAAGAAAAAGGAGATGATAAAATCAAATAATGACAAAGCTTTACTTACAACTATGTTTGTGATTCTGATTCTTGAGTTCCCCGTTTTTTGAGCCCATCCTCCTGCCCTGGGTAACCTTACTTCTTCCACACTTAGAAGGAAATGGCCTTTCCTGCCACTGCCAGTGGCTTATGTTGGGCTCCAAAATATAATTGTGCATGTTGTCTTATGGAACAAGGTCTAAGACCTGGTGGCAAAGAGGTGTCTTCCTTAGGGCAGAGGATACTGCAGCGTTCATCATCCTAGAGAAAGAGGGGGCGTCAAGATTCTTGTCTCTGGGCTCTCCATGATCAGGAGTACAAACAGGCCTGAGAAGGCAGATGGTCAGTTCTTCTTGAACATGGCACAGGAAGTAGGTAGGGAGGAGGAGAAAGCCAAATTCTCCTTTCTAGTCAATGATATCTGCTCAGACATCGTAGATAATTGTGATCAGCTGAAGTGTGGAGGAGCACTTATACATGTATGAAGTATAGGGTAGTGCGGCTGAAGGTTGTTTTGACAAGACAGTGACTAGCGGGTACCCAAGGAGAGAGTGAGTCCAGGTGTGCCAGATGTGAGGTCAGCCAGCGATTACTTCTGGGATCCACCGGTTTCCCTTGCAGCACACTCCTTCCCAGGATGCCCAGTGGCTGAGGCACTGAAATGGAAGCCTCTTGGTGGGTTCTCACTCAATTCTGAGTGCTCTGTGGAAGATGACATTCTGACGATGGCTTGGAATGATGTCCCTCATCTTAGGTTGCTATGGCCATTCCCAGTCTTAGTGGGCTTGTGTTGATTAAGATTCTTAGGCAGAAGTCTCAAAAACCTCTGCTCAAATTTCATGCAGAAGTAAAGGAAAATGACTTTCTTTCCTGGAGAATAGGGAAGGATGATGGTGGACGCAGTTGCAGAGCAGTGGTGATGCAGTTGTAGGGCAGTGGTGTGTGGGACATTATGTTGTTACATTGTAAATAATTGTCCTACCCACTGGTTTAATAAAAAGTGCTGATTGGCCAAAAGCAGGCAGGAAGTGTGGGCGGGGCTACCAGACTAAGAAAACTCTGAGAACAGGAAGCACAGAGCAGAACTCCAGGGAGAAGGCCAGAGAGAAGCTGGAAGAAGCAGAGGACAACTATGCTGCTCTAAGGAAAGGTACCGAGCCCCATGGCTGAACAGGATAGGAGTCATGGGTTAAATGAAGGGTAGAGAGCTAGCAAGCTATATGCCTGGGCTTTAGGCCGATCAGCCTAAAACTATTGTAAACATCTGTGTGTCTCTGTGGGTCTGTGGGTCTGTGGGCCTAAACCTAGAGGCAAGGCCCAAAAGTCCGGGCCAGAAACCTCCTACTACAGTGGTGGGTGCAGTTACTGGGCAGTGGTAGATGCCGTTGCAGGTAATACTTGATCTGGAAGTGTGGTCAGGGCCCTTTCACTTTACAGCTTTTGGTTTCTGCTCCGTGTTAGTTCAACTGAGTGAGCTCTTCTTTAAGGAGGCGAGATGCTAGCAACTAGTCCTTTTTTAAGATTTAAACCTCAGATTTTAAATATACTGGTTTAAAACCAATAAATTCAGTTAGGAGATTCATCATGACTGGGTGTATATGTTGTCTTCAGGTAGACAAATCCAGGCAAATTTGACTTTCCATAGAACTTGAGTTAATCTTGTTCATAAACCTGCTCTTAAATCCTGCTGCTTCGGTCCAAATCAAGAGCTCCCATGGGGTCCCGAAAAACTTCTTTTTCTTTCATTAATAATGCTACACATGGTTTTGTTTTGCAGAAAGTTGTTGTGTTTTCTGGTATATTTCTGATCATTTTCTCATGCTTTTTAGTGTTGTGAATTCAGACCCATGAGAACATTCCATTCCTACTGCTGTATTGATTTCTTACAGAGTCTGTATGTACACAGGCTTAATTAGTATACTACATTATTCCTGGAATTTCATTATTTTTCTTTTGGATGGCTGTATAATTTTTTTTGTACAGATAGTTTCTTATATATTAACTTGTCTCCTGATGGTTAACATCAGACTCTATGATTTTTAGACTCAGTTATTAGGAGGACTTCCTTTTGCACACATATATCTGTGAAATAAAGTCTTGAGATATGATGGAAAAGCATTGGAAAGTTTCCCCTTTGGTGTGTGTGTGTGTGTGTGTGTGTGTGTGTGTGTGTGTGTGTGTGTGTGTATGTGTTACATTACACATGGATTAGGAGTGAGAACTCTGGGACCAGGTTACCTGAGCTTATGATTTGGCTTTCTTCCTTATCAGTTTAGTGGCCTTTGGCAAGTTACTTAAATTTCTGTCATCTTCTGCTAGGGTTGCAAGAATTAAGTGAACTAATCTGCTGAGATTCTTGTCTGATGCTCAGTACCCATCATCTGTTAATGGTGGTCTAATTCAAACTCGACGGCTACCCTAGTGAAATGTTCATATTCTGCATGGGCCGAGACTGGGATGCTGGTTTATTTGGATATGTTCCCGTGGACATTCATCACTCAGTGTGACCTCAACTCGTGATCATTTTTGCGTGTACTCCAGAGGACTGAGAGAGACCCCTTTTCAAAATGAAAGAGAAATTGGCATTGTCAAGATCGAACCTTCCACTTTAGACAGTGTTTTAGCTTGTACTCGGAATGAGCAAATGAATAAAACTAGATTTAAGACTTGCCTGACATCTCTTCCTGTAATTTCCAAGCCCCCATAAGCCTTGGTAAGCACCATACCTGTAAGACCTTTTGAAGGCAGCAGGTAGTGATTGTACCCAAACTGACTGTAGCAGAGAGGTGAGCTAGCTGAAAGCATGGACTTCCTGCCCATCTCGGGATGAAGGGTTGGGCTTTCCCCTTCTGTTTTCAAAGAAGAGTGAGCTTTGCACCCTGGGAAGTCTGGTGCAGAGCTTGTCATGTGATCACCTTTCACCAAGGGACATCTTTCCATGTTCCATTTCAAATGTTTTTTTTTGGGGGGGGGGGGGGCATCTTTTGGAGATACGGTTTCTCTGGGTGGCCCTGTAGACTAGGCTGGCCTTGAACTCAGAGATCCACCTGCCTTTGCCTCCTGAGTACTGGGATTAAAGGTGTGAACCACCACCACATTCAAACTTTTGGTAGATACTCAGATAAAGTTTGTTTTGATGCTATGTCTAGTAGGTACTTTGAACTTTCATCCAGACCCCCCTGGTGGTCTAATTTTTCTTTAGTCAATTGAAGTTTCAAAGACTCAGTTTCCGAGTCTGCAAATTAGGTATTATTAATATTAATAATATAATGACTCCCTGTCTTAGGTGAGGAATATAGCTTGACATTAAATACAAAAGTAAAAAATAAATTATAGTAGGTAATATGTTCTGAAACATTGATCCAGAAGTCACTATTCATGGCAAAATCATTATAGTATGACATTTCTAGAACATTCCTAGCAGATGTTTGGTTAGGGCAAAATCCTGCATTTTGAATTGGTTTAGAATGTGGTTGGAATTTACTATTATTATTACCATTTACTTATTTTTGAGATAGACTGTCACTGTTAGCCTAGGGTTTGCTATGTGGCACAGTTTGGCCTTGGATTTGGAATGATCCTCCTGCCTCTGTCTCCTGAGTGCTGGGCTTAGAGGTATGTGCCATCACACTCAGCTCCATTCATATATAAGTGGTTTGAAAAGTTGAAGGATCTACACAAACTGACATTTTTTAAAAATTAGGCAACACATATATCCAACAGAATACCACTCCAGACATTCACAGTACCTTCAGCAGCATAGCATTCTATGTAATTTTAATTGTCAGTGTGTTCTTTTTTGGAGGTGTTTGAAGAAATAATCAGGAACTGTAGAGTAAGAAAACAAATTGATAAACACTTATAGTTACCAGATCCAGCATGGACCCTCAAGCCAGGACACTGTTATCAGGAGAAGGTTCAGGAAAGATCCAGAAGTCTTCATGGCATTAACTACAAACATGGATCTCTCTGGATGAAAGATCCAGTGTACCGTCTATTTTAATAATGAAGCAGGTGCCAGGGTTGTGGCCTCTCACAGGGGTCTTCTTTTGCCATAGATAACTGGGTGGTTTCGTTTTGTTTGGGTGAATAAATATTTGAAGGGGGAAACAGTAGAAGGTTTTGCGGCTGTTATGATGTTATTGATACGCAGGCTGACACTGTTATGGCGGATGCTAACAGGCTACATTATCTTTATGCCTCCAAGGTAACCCGAAGCAGCTGTCTATTGCCTTGGCACTACCTTACTCTGAAGAGTCTGCCCTGCTGAAGACTGTAACCCGAGCCAACTGCCTGCCTCACAGAAGCTTCTTTAACTACTGACAGCAAGACAGGAAAGAAGAGCGTGAAATCCCCCAGGATGAATGCTTCCAAGCAGGGCTAGATGCTGAGAGACTCTCTGGGAGAGGATGGGCCGGCCATCTCCACTTCTATGTAGGGGCAATAGTCACTAGTGCGTCCTTTTCAGGCACAGAAACGGTTACTCAAACGCAACCCCTGGAAGACTTTCTTTTCTCTTTTGAACTCTGGCATGCATTGCTGCAGGCCATGTCCATGTGGAAAGCGAGGCTCACCAAAAGCCTGACGCTCCCATCTCCAAGGATGCATTCCTTTCCATGTTCTGCTCTGCTGGCTTGTTTTGGTAACACCAGGGATAATGCTGCCTTTGATCAGTCCAGCTCAACTGATACTCACTCCACCATCTATGTCCAGCCTATGGCCAAAGCAGGCAGGCATCCAAGTCATCCCAAGGTAGAAGACGAAAGCGCTCCGGAGAAAAGGCGAGATTCTGAAAAACACCTAGAGCGAAACGGCCGTGCAAATGGCAGTAACAGCAAACACACCGCTGTCCAGGCTGCAGAGACCCTTGAGAATTTGCCCAGGTCCTTAAATGATGAACCAGACTGTGAAGTAGTTACTTTCCAGACATCCATCCCTAGACCATCAATTATTGACATGCCGAAGGTGAGTTTTCCCAGTGCTGTTACAGGTGGGGAGGTGTAGGGGAGCATTGCCATTTTGGGAATTCTGTGGCAAACATACTTGTTTAAATTAAATTCATTACTGCTTAAGACACAGGGAATTCTCACTCATGAGAGGAAGTGTGGAAAGGCTTTTAAATTCTCAGAGTGTTCTCTGATGATGTGGGGAGACAAATGACCCAGTCCCAGAGCTGTGACAGTGGTAAACTGAATTTTAATAACTGGTTATGATGTCTCAGAGAACAGTTTCTCCAAAAAACAAAAGATTAGAGGATATATGTATATATGAATATATGTATATATATGCATACACACATATATATATACCCATACATATGTAACACACATATAATATGCTTCTTAAAAAACTGATATATGCTGGGCAGTGGTGGCACATGCGTTTAAGACAGCACTAAGGAGGCAGAGGCAGGCTGATCTCTGTCAATTTGAGGTCAGCCTGGTCTACAAAGTGAGTTCTAAGACAGCCAGGACTACTTACAGAGAAATCCTGTCTTCAAAAACCAAAACAAAACCAACCAAACCAATCAACCAACCAAACAAAAAACCCTGATCTGTAAAACAAACCGAATCAAACCAAATCAACCAAAAAAAAAAAAAAAAAAAAACCCCACCCTGATCTATATCTTTATATGTATTAAAATCTACACTATGATTATGGGATTTTAGAAATTATTTTGAGTAGTTAGAATGTATCATATATGGAAAATTGGGAATGATGGGTAAAGTTGTAAATGATAAGCAGCCTTGTGTACAGAGAATTAAAGAAGTGATGGAAAAATGATATTCATTTAATCCCAGTACTCAGGAAGTAGAGGCAGATGGATCAAAGCCAGCTGGTCTACAGGGTGAGTTTCAGGACAGCCTAAGCTACCCAGAGAAACCCTGCCTCAAAAAATAAAAAACAAAACAACAAAAATCATAAGTGGACGCTTCTATAATTTTGAAGGTTTAAAAATAGGAAGAGGTTTGAAAGATCATGCTTACTCTCCTAAGACATGATCTTGAATGCTATTCTCTTTTCTTTGTTTTGGAATTACTGGATTTTAATTTTTCAGCATTCTGATTTGTTATACACATAATTTCGTAGTTTTTGGCAATCCCAATTAAGGGGGGGGTGGTTGAGAAAAAGTCTTCAAAGGTTATTGTATTCCCAAAGATGTTATTTCAGCAGTTTTTGTTGTTGGTGGTAATTTCTTGAACAATTAGTTTTAGACCAGACTTTTAAGAGCTGAAAAGATTTTGAATATTCATTAAATGTTCTGATTTTAAACTGTTTTTTTCCTCAGCCAGTTTAACAAATAATAATTTTTTGTTTGATTTGCTGACTTGGTCTAGTGTCTTTTTAGCAGTAAAATTTATAGCTTGTCTAACAACAAAGATAAAGTTAGAACATAATTTAAAATACGGTTCTATGTGACAGTCTACAGAAGCGTTCCTCACTCTTCCTAATGCTGTGACCCTTTAATACAGCTCCTCACATTGTGGGGACCCCGACCACAAAATTACTTTTGTTGGCTACTTCATAACTGTAATTTTGCTAATGTTATGACTTGTAATGTTAATATCTGTGCTTTCTGATGTTCTTAAACAACCCCTGTGAAAGGGTCATTGAACCCAGCAAATGGGTCACTATCAACAGGCTAGAGCCACTGGTTTACAGAGCTATATTAAGTAAGTGAACAGAGAGAGATCTGGGGGTAATTCTCAGCAGTAAAACATTTGCTTAGCATGTACCAGTCCATGGGCTCCATCTCCAGAACTGCTGGGGAACAAAACATAAATGATTAAGTTTAACTCCATTGTTTGGATTCTTCTATTCTGAAATTGTGCCGAAGATTTCACCAAACTGTTTTATGGCAATAGAGTTTTGTTAGCACCATTAAACCAACCCCCTTAAAAAACCCCAACAGAACCCAACATCCTTATTTAGTTTTTTGTGCAAACCCATATGTTGCATGAAAGAATGAGACTCAGGGATAGATCTCTGAAGAAGTTGGAGATACTAGAGGGAATAAACACCACAGTCAGATCTTACCCAGCTGTCTTCCAGCTTCCTCAGCCTCGCTTCCCTGGGAATGGATCTCTCTGTGTTTCAATCCCGACTTAAGTACCCTTTTATAAATTAAGGTGTGGCCCCACCACTGCCTGCTTGGGAGCCTGGAATTCCTTCTATAATTTGAAGTGACCTTGACTCAGTTGGGATTAAGGGTGTAGGTCACCACTCCCAGGATACTCCCTGTGCTGGGATTAAAGGTTTGAATCACCTTTCTTTGATTTTCCTAGACTGACTGTGGTTAGAGCTCTGGGACTTCTGGAGCTTTTATTAACCCCCCACATAGACTGTGGGTAGATTCCCTCTGATATCTCCAAAACTTCTGAAACTTTTATTGAATCCCTACACCCATACATTAAGATATTCGTAGTGGACCTGAGTACACTCATGGCCAAGTTCACATTAGCTACATGCTCAGAGGATGAAAACTACATTGCCTTGATGAGCTAGAAGCATACATTCTTTTGCATAGTGTGTGTGTGTGTGTGTGTGTGTGTGTGTGTGTGTGTGTGTGTGTGTGTGTGTGTGCAGGCAAGGGTTGATCTGATTTTCTGTTTTAGTGTTTCTGTGACACAAAGGGCTGATGTGCATTTCACAAGAGCCAATGAAACACAGTGGAAATCAGTTCTCTACTCCTTCTCGTGGGTCCTAGGGATCAAATTCGGGTCATCAGGTTGGTGGCAAGTGTCTTTACTCACTGAGCTATGTTGTCTATACAACATAGCTTTATACAACAAGCCTTAGAAATCTTATTGTGATGAAAGGAGTTGTGTGACCAAGACTATTTACAGGAATTAAATGCAATGTAGGAGTAGGTATATCAGAGTGATTCAAAATGAGGCTACAAATTGGAGAAGTGCCTGGAAAGGTACACAAGGCCCAAGGAGGGGTATCTGGGATGCTACAGTGAGAGAAGGTGTCAGTGGTTAAGAGCTAGGTCATGTATGGGATTCCATCCTGGGGTGGGCTAGAGTTGAGAAGCCATCACAATAACTCAGCCTTGAGTCATAGAAGGATCAGTAGGGGACACCACAGAAGAAGCAAATGCAGCAATGGATTGTGGGATGGAAAAGTGATAAAAGGAAAACACCGTGAAACCGAGAGCCAGAGTATGTGATGAGAGGACATTCCATGGGCAAGGCAATTGGGCATCTGTCGTGGAATGTTAATTTAGGATGTATTGCATTTGCATTTGCTCTGTGTAATTTTTGTTTAATGATGCAAAGATGTGTGCGCTTTTATGCTGCATTTATTTAGCTCTGTAAAGCTGTGTCACTCTGCTTGTCTAAAGGTGCATATTGTATATTTAATAAACATAGTCTGAAATATCAGAGGACAGAACCACCCACAGAACCAAGCCAGGAAAGGTCAAGGAGTGGTGACCCCACACCTTTAATCCCATCACTCAGGAGGCAGAGCCCTGTCTGTATCTCTTTGAGTTCAAGGACTAACAGAGCCAGAGAGTGGTGGCCCACACCTTTAATAGTAGCTCTAGGAAAGTTGAACCGGGAAGTGAGATAACTGGGCAGGGAGAGATCGGGGAGGAGCTCAGCTGGTCTGCCACTTCCCTTTTGGCTGACGACAGAGAGACATGGAGTCAGATGATTCCTGGAGACAGACTTGAGGAGTGGGCTGGGTGAGAAGTAGCTATCTCTGATATTTCAGCT
Organism: Phyllotis vaccarum; assembly: GCA_033318265.1. Classification (NCBI taxonomy): domain Eukaryota; kingdom Metazoa; phylum Chordata; class Mammalia; order Rodentia; family Cricetidae; genus Phyllotis; species Phyllotis vaccarum. The sequence goes on along the minus strand of JARWLC010000003.1, from coordinate 70,589,720 downwards.
TTCTCCCAATTTCTGGCTCTGGGTTTTTATTATAATACTAAATAGAATTAATGCAATATCCAAAACTCCTGATTAGTCTAAAAAGAGCTAAACGGTCAATAACTAGGCAGGAAGAGAGAAGTGGGCAGGGCTGGCAGACAGGGAGAATAAACAGGAGAAGGAAGGGAGAGGGAGGAGCTAGAAAAGGGGAAGGAGAAAAGGACATGAGGGGCTGGCCACCCAGCCACACCGCCACACAGTCACCTAGCCACATAGCCACACAGCCACACAGCCACACAGCCACACAGCCACACAGCCACACAGCCACACAGCCACACAGCCACACAGCCACTCAGCTACCAGCCACTCAGCTACCCAGCCACCTAGCCACCCAGCCACTCAGCTACCCAGCCACCTAGCCACACAGCCACTCAGCCACCCAACCACACAGCCACTCAGCCACACAGCCACACAGTCACCTAGCCACCCAGCCACCCAGCCACACAGCCACTCAGCTACCAGCCACCCAGCTACCCAACCATCTAGCCACACAGCCACTCAGCTACCTAGCCACACAGCCACTCAGCTACCCAGCCACCTAGCCACACAGCCACTCAGCCACCCAACCACACAGCCACTCAGCCACTCAGCCACCCAACCACACAGCCACACAGCCACACAGCCACACAGCCACCCAACCACACAGCCACCCAACCACACAGCCACACAGCCACACAGCCACACAGCCACACAGCCACCCAACCAGCCATGGAGAAGAGGGGAAGAAAGACATAGAATGAGGAAAGGCAAAAAGTCCAGAGACAAAATGTAGAATAAGAGAAACAGGTAAATTTAAGTTAGAAAATCTGACAAGAAATAAGCCAAGCCAAGGCTGGGCATTCATAAGTAAGAGTAAAATATGTCAGAATAAACCTTTGTGTATTTATTTGGTGGCAGGCCCCCCAAAGTAAAACAAATAAACAAACAAAACCAGACTCCAGGCATCTTTTGTGGTTCCAGTGCTGAGAGGTCACTGGTGCAGAACACCTACGTCTGTCGGTCTCCTCAGTGCATTACGTGGAGGCTCTCATCTGACCCTAGACAGATGTTACGGTCTCATGGGGCTCATTTTTCAGAGCAAGACATTGGCATTTGCCCAAGGCCACAGAGGGAGGAAGTGGCAGGCTCAGAATTGGAGTCTAATTCTGACTCCAAAGTCCCCCTCTAGCATGTGCTGCTATTATTATGCAGAGCTTGAGGACTCAGCCAGATAGTCCTAATAGCCACTTCCTTTTCGCTAAATTTAAAGTCCACTTACATGTATATGGTGTGTATTTATGGAAATGTACAGTATATATAAATGTTGCAGCTGGGCTATGGCCTTGGGTTCAATCCCTAGCACTGCAATATGCATTTGTAAATGCATGCATGTATGTAATTGTAATTATTAGATTTAAAAATTAATGTACATAAAATTTTCTTCCACAGTGACAGGTGTGTAGCACTATGGAATGGGATATTTTTCATTTTCTGTCAGTGACAAAACTTTGCTGATGGCTGTGGGGAACTTCTGATTAAAAGTGCCAGAGGCCTCTTTGTGACTTGTCAGATCTTCAGTGACTGGATTCCCCTAGGTGGATGATGAATTGGCTGGCTTTATTCCAGTCGCCTGGTGTCAAACATATTTCCCCTTAAAGTGAACCGAGCTTCCTCGTGAAAGCTGTGTTGGTAGCTTCAGCCTATAACAATATGAAATGAGGACAACCCCCCCTGCCCCCTGCCCCCTCACCCCCCACCACCATTTGTCATCAGAGGGGAAGGAGGATCACTTAAATCTGACACAGCATCAGGTCTGAGAAGAAACCTGAGCGTAATGATTAATAAGGAACTAAGTAGAAATGAAAGGTTTGGGGGGGGGGATAAAGAAAGGCATATGTATCTATACTGAAGAAGTGATGTCAGGACAGGAAAGGCACTGTCACACAGGGTGACAACCAGAACTCATCCTCTGTATCACACACACACACAAGCACACAGACAGGATTGTTTTAATTTTAAACATTATTTTCAACCTTTCTTCCCTCCCTCCCTCCGTCCCTTCGTTCCTCCCTCCCTCCCTTCCTTTTTTCTTTCCTCCTCTTCCTCTCCCCCTTTTCTTCCTCCTTTTTCTTTTTGAGAGAGTCTCATATGTAACCCTGGCTGACTAGAACTTGATATGTAGACTAGAATGGCTTCAAACTCATAGAAATTTATGTTTCAGCCTCTCAATTGCTGGGATTAAAGGCATCCAGCCCTATGCATTATTTCAATGTGTGTGTGTGTGATCGTGCATGAAGGCGTATGGCACATGTGTGTTCCTTTCCTGTTTCATGCTTTAAATCAAGCTTAGAATTGGAATGTGTCTTATAGTTTTGAGAACCTTTGAATCACGGTTTCTCCTTGGTAGTTGGATGTCTCACAAGAGAAGTATCTCATAACTGGTAGAGTCATACCCGTCATAGAGTACAGAAATGCTTCTGTTTATTGCTTCAGCTGAGAGTTGCTGTGTGTTCCTCTGTGTCGAGAGCTCTGGCCTGAGAGCTGTGGGTGAATGGAGGGCCCTTCTGTAGTTTGCGTTCTCATGTAGAAGCCGGCAATAGCTGTAGAGTGTGAGAAAGCTCAAGAGCTGCACGCCTTACAAGCTTGAGAGGGGGCTGGTTGAAAAGACAGGTCCTGAGAAGAGCGACAGCTGGGAGAAGATAGGGTGGGACTTCCACTCTGCACTGCACCCTTCCTAGGTAGCTGGTGGGCTTCATTCTGCAGCATCTGGGGACTGTAAAGAAAGAAAAGTACAGGCTGCCCGTGGACTGGGGCTTTAGAGCACTTTTCCCATTGGAGATAGTCTTTTTATAGCTGTGTTTTTATCTAGTTCTTGCTCTGTGTGGTGGGGGTAGCCAGCTGACACAGGAAAAAGAGAATAATTGTGGTGAGAGAATGTTGTGTGAATAAAGGAAACTCAGAGCCAGATAATCAGGGAAAGGCTGAGCTATCAAAGAGAGGAAACACCACAGTCAGATCTCACCCAGCTGTCTTCCAGCTTCCTCAGCCTCCCTCCTCTTGGCTTCTACTGCCTGTTCTGTCTTTCTACACCTGCCTTAACTACCTTCTCCGCCCAGTTGTTTCTCATCCAGGCTAAGATTAAAGGCCTGGCACCACCACTGCCTGCCTGGGAGCCTGGAACTCCCTCTGTAAACTAAAATGACCTCAAACTCAGTTAGGATTAAGGGCAAAGGTCACCACTCTGCGATATTCCCTGTGCTGGGATTAAAGGTGTAAATCACCACTCTCTGATCCTCCTGGATAGACTGTGGGTAGATCCCTCTGATATTTCAGACTGGTTTTTATTAAATATGAAACATATCCCCACAAAGGAAATCTTGCCTGGGTTTGTTGTAACTTAAAAGTTAATTGTGTAAAAATGAAGGGAAACAGGTCCACCTTAGAATGGCAGGTACATTTTGGAGCAACCAATCCATCCCCACAACCTCACATGGGCCTGGGTGAAGATGCAGACTTAGTCACTGTATAGACCTTGGATCTGTTGTCTTTGAGACAGTCTTTCTTCATCATCTTTATCTAAAATACAGTCTCGATACAGATTTTTAAAAGGAGACGTATAAATTGGAATGCCTGTTTAGTTATAGATTTTGAGAATTAACAGTCAGAGTTGGAGAGACCAAGCCATATGTTCTTTCCATTAAAAAGATACAAGTATGGATCACGGAGATTCCCTTAGTTGGCAATGTGCTGGCTGTATAAGCATGTGGAGCTGAGTTTAATCCCCAGGACCCACATAAAGAAGCCAAACATGGTAGTGCACACTTACAATCGCAGTGGTGGGGAGGGAAGACAGGTGGGTCCCTGGGACTCACTGGTCAGCCTGCTCGGTTCCAGGATAGTCAGAGACCCTGTCTCAAGAAGAAAAGCAGATGGAATGGTGCCTGATTTGAATGACCTCTGTCCTCCACATGCATTCTCACATACATGTATACATCTGCATGCACAAATGCAACCACATGTGCAGAAACACACAAACAAGTACAGATCAGATTGGTATGTGAGTATGTGTGTGTTTTTGTTTCGCTAATTGAGGTAGGAGAGCTCAGCCCACTCTGGGCAGTGCAGTCCCTGGGCAGGTGAGCCCAGGCTGTATAAGAAGGGCAGATGAATGTCAGCCAGGAAATAAGCCAGGAAGTGGTGTTTTCCATAGTCTCTGCTTCGATTCCTGCCTTGAGTTCTTGCCCTGACTTTCCTGAGTGATGAACTCTTCCACGGAAGTGAATAATGTGGGATATCTTTCAGTATGCTGTGAATATGCTTTATTACCATTTGTTAATAGAGAAGTTGTTTTGGCCTATGGCAAGGCAGCTCAGAGGCAGGCAGGAAATCCAAGCAGAGACAAAAGATGAAGAAGGGCAGAGTCAAGGAGAAGCTGCAGGCTGCCACTGAGAAGGCTTTGCCTTTGGTTATGGTGTCTTTTATCTCAGCAACAAAACCTAACAAAGGCTGCCTCATTGGGAGAAATCCTGTAAGGCTACATACGATTTTTTTTTTTTTTTTTTTTTTTGGTACACGTTAATTTTCTCAGACTCTTTTTAGAATGAGAATGTCATCTTTTTTCTAATGGGCCTGAAATCTGAATCCAACAGAACGTTAGGCTAGCTGGGAAAACAAATATCTATCAGAGACATTTCCTGCTGAACAGATAGATGACGTGACATAACCTTTAGGCTTTCACGTTTGCATCCTGAGTCATAGACACCGTGTGGCATTTTAAATACACACATATGTCATGGCGCCTCCTTCTCATTTACCTCACGTGACTCTGCTGGCCCTTCCTTCCCCTGATCATTCTCTCTTTTGCTTTTAATTTACATGTTTGTCATTGCTCTGTTTTTACTTCTTCCCTCCCCCTTCCTTCTTATTTTACTTAATAAAATTTTATTAATTCTTTTAGATTTTTATATATAACATACTTTGATCATATTCATCCCAAATCCAACCGAGATTCTCTCTCATTCCCTCCCAACTTGATGTACTTTTTAAAACAAATTTAATATCTTCAGTTTGCCTTGTCCCTGTCCTTTCCGGTGAGGGGCATGGGGCACGGTGGGCCTTCCAGGAGCCACGCCCTTACAAATGTTTTAGATATGAATTCTCTTGACATATTTTTTTAATTGAAAGCAAATTGCAGACTCACACAATCATTGTAAGTTGTATGGCTCCATTTCATGCTCTGGAGTGAAACAACCATCTTTACTTCCTCAAACAAGGAGGGTATTTGACTGATGGAGAACACATCTTCTTCACCTTTCCCCACAAACTATGAATTGTCCATAGCTTCTCAGTTAGGTGTGAGGCTTACAAATCCCTTCCTACTCCATACTAGAATGTTGACTGGCTTGATCTTGTGCAAGTCTTGGGCAAGCAACCACAGGTGCTATATGTTCATGAGTGTGATGGTCCTGTCTTTTTCTTTTCTCCTTCTTCCTTTAAGACCCTCCTCCTTCTCACGTTCCCCGTTCTGTAAACATATGAATCTCTCCTGCCCTCCTATTCCCTAATAGCCACTCAGAGGCTTATATTAGTTATAAATGTTTGGTCAATGGCTCAGGCTTATTACTAGCTCTTATATTTAATCCAACCCATTTCTGTTCATCTATGTATTGCCACATGGCCTGTGCTTACTGGTTCTTACACATTTTGCTTCTCGGGCAGCTTGCAGAGTCTGTACTGACTTTGTTCTTCTTCATTTCTGTCTTTAGTTTGAATGTACCACCTATCCTTAATCTGCCTGGCTACTGACCGAAACAGCTTTATTTATCAACCAATGAGAGCAACTCGTATTCACAGTGTACAAAAAAGGCCATCCTATAGCACATGTAACTTTCATATCACATACACATGCACACATGCACATGCACACGTGCACATGCACACTCATACACACGTGCACATGCACACACATGCGCACACTTAAACTAAGTCTGCATATGAGAGAAAGCTTGATACTTCGTGGATCTTACTTATTTTGCTCATATAATGATCTCCATTTCCATCTGTTTTGCTTCACATGCCATGATTTTGTTCATCACTGACAAAATCCTATTCTGTTACTGGTGTGATATTTAGGAAGTGGTCACCTATACCAATGCATTCAAGGCAATTTCCCACTTTTTTTCTATCAGGTTCAATATAACTGAGTGTATGTTGAGGTCTTTGATCCCCTTGGACTTGAGTTTTGTTCAGGGTGATAGATATGGATCTATTTGCATTCTTCTACATACTACCATCCAGCTATGCCAGCACCATCTGTTGAAGATGCTATCTTTTTCCCATTATGTATTTTTGGCCGCTGTCAAAAATCAGGTGTTCATAGATGTGTGTTAATGTCGGGGTCTTCAATTTGATTCTATTGACCCACAAGTCTGTTTTTATGCCAGTACCAAACTGTTTTTATTACGGTAGCTCTATAGTAGAGCTTGAAATCAGGGGTGATGATGCTTCTCAAAATTCTATTATTGAGCAAGATTGTTTTAGCAATCCTGGGTTTTTTGTTGTTGCATATGAAGCCGAGCACTGTCCTTTCGAGGTCTGTGTGTTGACGTATATCATGCTTTCCTAATCACTCACTTGTTGGTGAATATATTAGCTATTCATGAATGTGCTGTGCAGTAATAAATGTGGGTATGCAAATGTATGTGTGCTATGCTGGCTTAGTGTCTTTTAAACATTACATACAGGAATATAGCTGGATCATATGGAAGTCTTGTTTACAGTTCCTGAGGACCTGCAGAGTGATTTAATGGTGGCTGCATAAGCTTACATTCCCACCAGCAGCATAGAAGGCTTTCTCTTTCTTCCATATCCTTGCCGGCACTGTCATTTATTTTCTTGTGACAGCCACTCTAGCTGTGGTGAGACAGAAACTCAAAGAAATTTTGATGTGCATTCCATCGTGGCTAAGGACGTTAAACACTCTCCTTTAAAAAAAAAAAAAACAACAAAAAAACAAACAAACAAAAAAAACCCTTTTTTTAATTTATAAAAAGTCTTTTTTATTCATGTATCCCCTGCTCCCCCTCCCTTCCTTCTGCCCAATCCCTCTCAGTCATCCTTCAGCCTCCTCCCCATCCCCTATCCCTCCCCCCAAACGGCAAGAAGTCCCAAGGTGGGTCAGCTCAGCGTGATGCATCCATTCCAGGCAAGTCCAATTTCCTCATTCCCAAATCAAGACTGGGTTAGGTGTTCCTCTTCAAGGAATGGGCTCTAAGATGACAGCCCACGCACAGGAGCACAGTCTGATCCCACCCCTCCAGGCTCCATATACTGCCCATGCCAGTCTACAATTGCCTACCCTTGGGCCTAGCTCCTTTTCCTGATGGTTCCCCAGTGGCTGTTCTTGATTCAGTGAGCTCCCTAGAGTTCCAGCCAGCCATTACTATGGGAATTTTCCTCATAATCCCTATGCCCTGCTCATACGGACTCTCCTCCCCTGCTCTCAGCTGGACCAGGAGCTCAGCCCAGTGCTCAGCCATGGATCTCTGCCTCCACCTCTATTTGTTGATGGATGTAAGTTCTGTGATGACACTTAGGGAGGTTATTCATTTGATTATAGGGGGAGTCCTGTTTAGGCACCCCCTCCACTATTAGTTGAAGACCTAGACAGGGACATCCTGTGAGTTCTTGGAGGTTTTCCCAGCACTCAGTCCCTTTTGAATCCCACATTGGCTTCCTCTATCAAGGTATCCATCTCTTTTTTCTCCATCTTGTTGCTCCTCTCACTCAGCCATCTCATTCTCTCATGATTAGTTCCCACATCTTCTTGGTCGCAACCCATTATGATCACAGTTTTCTAAGGTGATCTTTCTATTTTCTCTTCCTAGGGAAATCTCTGGATATCTCTCTTAAGTTTCTTCTGATCCCAAGATGTTCAGGGGTTGTGGTTTGAAGCTTGGGTATTCTTTGCTTTTTGTCTAAAGTCCTCTTATGAGTGAGTACATCTCGTGCTTATCTTTCTGGGCTTGTGATATTCTCCAAATCGATCCATTTGTGTGCAAATATTAGGATGTTACTCTTTTTATTGCTGAGTAGTACTTCATTGTGTAAATGTTACACAATTTGTTAATCCATTCTTCAGTTGAGGGGCATCTATGTTGTTTCCAGGTTCTTGTTATTACAAACAATGCTGCTATGAACCTAGTTGAGTTAATGCCTTTGGGGTACAAATGTGCGTCCTTTGGGTATATGCCCAAGAGTGGTATTGTTGGATCCTTGAGGATATTAATTCCCAGTTTTTTGAGGAACTGTCATACTGCATTCCAGAGTGGCTGTACAAGTTTACACTCCCACCAACAATGGAGGCGTGTTCCCCTTGTTCTACATCCTCTCCAGCATAGACTGTCATCTGTGTTTTTGATCTTAGTTATTCTGACAGGTACAATGTGGTATCTCAAAGTTGTTTTTATTTGCATTTCTCTGATGGCTAAAGATGTTGAGCAATTCTTTAAGTGTCTTTCAACCATTTGTAATTCTTCTGTTGAGAATTCAGCTCACTAGCCAATTTACTGATTGGGTGATTTGGACTTGGAAACTTAGTTTTTATGATTACTTATATATTTTAGATATTAATTTTCTTGACTTTTTTTTAGTTGAAAGCAAATTACAGACTCACACAATCATTGTAAGTTGTATGGCTCCATTTCATGGTCTGGAGCAAAACAGCCATCTTTACTTCCTCAAACAAAGAGGATGTTTGAATGATGTAGAACAAATCTCATCTCATTTCATTTAAGTGCTGGTAATTTTTCATGACAGATTTCTACTTTCAAAAGATGTCAAGCATAGTGCAGGGTTGTGCATGATATACCTGCACACTCAGTCAGGAATTTTCCAAGCCAGATATTCTGTTTCATTCCAGATGGAAAAAAAGAGAAACAGCTTCTTGGCTCCTCTCAGGATGAAGTAAAATGAATGGTCTTCATAAAACCATGAAATTTACACTGTATTGCTTTGGCTCTTGGAAATCTTCTATAAAAGACTCCACAGGACAACAAATATGTAGAACTCTCAGACATTTTAGAGCTGAATGGAATATAGATTCCAAACTAAGAAATAAGAGACAAGTGTATAATTTAATAAATATTGAAAGCACCAATTTCAAGTGATGTTACCACTTATTTAAAGTTCAGTTAAAAATGACACCTATTTAAGCATAGGTTGGTATATCTGGGGGAGAGAGGTTCAGAGGAAGAGGTTGGCCCGTATTTGAGCACACCTATTCCCACTTATACAGGGAGAATCTAATGACCCCCTGGTAACTCGTTTGTACTTTTCCTTATGGTTTTTTTTTTTCTCAATCCAGGTCTTGTGTAGCCTCATGCTGGTCCTGAACTCATTACATAGCTCCAGATAGCCTTGAACTCCTGATTCTCCTGCATCCACCTCCTGATTACTGAGAGATTCCAGTTCTGTGCTGCCATATCAGGTTGATGAGGCATAGGGATTGAACACAGGCCTTCGTGATGTTAGGCATGCATTCTACTAACTGAGCTACATCCTTGATATCCCCAACCCCAAGCTTTACAGAGTAAATAAAGGCAACACTGACCTTTCTTTTAATAGCCCGTGTAACCAAAGAGCTACCAAGAAGATTCTAATTGACAAGACCCATTTCCCCAAGAATATCTGCATTTGTTTAGTTGAAATTTCTGTCTTCTAGATTATATAACCAGGAGACCTACTTAGGCTGAGACAATTTTCATTCCACCACTGGTGAATATACTGGAAGCCCGAGTACATCTTATGCTCCAGGAACCGCAGGGACTAGTGAACGGATGTGCTGTATCAAACATGGGAAACTGGAGAGGATTTTTTCCAGCTAAGCACTATGTTAACCTGATATGAACTGTTGTTCATTTTCCACCCATGTTCTTCCTCTCCGAAGAAAATACAACTCATTGACTTAACATTTTTTTCCAACATGCTGACATGCTTGGTTTTGTAATTCTGCACTGGGTGAGGCGAAAAGCTGGAAAGTGGAGGCAATTGGAGGAAGGGGAAGCCTCGATTGGCACCATTGAGCTTGAGAGAAGAGGTGTAGACGGTCTCATTCTGGAAAGCCAGTGTGTGTCTACCATGCTTAGTTAAATGGAAAACAGTGGCTCAGTTGGAACCTAAGCCATGGGTGTGATTTGATTGTCTAAGGAGAAATTCTTCCTCAGATGCGGCCTGCCTGGGAAAAATAAGACCATGAAACTTCAAATGTCAAATCTTGGGCTGAGGATATATAAGACAGTTGGTAAAGTGATCGTCTTCCAAGCATGAGGACTTGAGCTCAATTCCCACATGCAGAGTATCATCATGCACTTGAAATCATGCTTGGGAGGTGGAGATGGGAGAACCCTGTGGCTTGATAGCCAGGCAGTCTAGATTACTTAGTGAGCTCCTGGTGCAGTGAGAGATCCCAACTCAAAAGAAGTAGGCTGTGTTCCTAAGGATGAACACATACACTTGTATATATACATGCAAATGTAAGAAGACATGGGAAAACAGAAAATTCTCTAAAAATGATAGGAGTCTAGGCCTCATTTGGTTTTTTGTTAGTTATGATCAATGCACTCTTAGTTACTTTTCTATTGCTGTGAAGAGACAATATGACCAAGGCAATTTATAAAAGAAACCACTTAATCGGGAGCTTGCTTATAGTTTTAGAGTGAGTCCATGACCATTTTTGGGAGCAAAGCATCAAGCAGGAATGGTTCTGGAGCAGCATCTGAGAGCTTACATCTGATCCACAACCACAAGGCAGAGAGAGAACTAACTAGAAATGATGTAGGGCTTTTGAAGCCTCAAAGCTGATCCCCAGTGACACACTTCCTCCAACAAGACCACACCTCCTAATCCTTCCCAAGCAGTACGCCAACTGTGGACCAATCATTCAAGCACAGGAGCCTCTGGGAACAATTCTCATTTCAACATCACAAACTAGTATACAAATAATAGGCTGACTTTACAAAGAGGTTCTTTTTTAAACATAAGACAATGCATATTTTATGAATATTATTTACTTATTGTTCATATTTCATGTGTATGCATATGTGATATGCATATGTATATATGTACTCACACATGTCATCACACATATGTGACATGTGATGTGCATAAGCATTTTGTTGACATCTCTAATCTATCCTGATTGTTCCTTACTTTATTCCTTGTGACAAGCTCTCTTAGTTAAGCTCAGAGCTCACCCATACAGGCTAGTCCAGCTAGCCAGGCTCTCTTAGTTAAACTCAGAGCTCACCCATATAGGCTAATCCAGCTAGCCAATTTGTTCTGTGGGTCTCCAGACTCATGAGGGTTATAAGTGAGCTATCATGCTCATCCAACATCTTCATGGGTTCTGGGGATGTGAACTTTGGTCTTATGGTTCTAGGGATCAAATCCATGCCTTAAACATGCTAGACAAACACTCTACCACTAGTTATACCCCCAGTACCTTAATAATATAAATATGCATTTAAATTTATTTTTATTTTATATGTACATGTATGAATCTTTCGCCTGCATGTATGTCTGTGCACTGTGTTACTCATTTCCTTCAGAGGCCAGAAGGGGGCATTTGATTCCCTGGAACTGGAGTTACAGATAATTTTTAGCTGCCATGTTGGTGCAGGGCCTCCTCAGTAGCTAATGTTCTTAACCACTGAGCCATCTCTCTAGCCCTTTAATAGTATTTTTAAATATAGGAAAAGAGGAGTCATCCAATAAACCGCAATCAAAGGACCTACTCAAGATAAAGAACTTCATATATTCTTATCATGTAGCCTTTGTTTAGTATTGCCAATGTCTTTGTGAGCTGTTCATTTTTTTTTAGGAATTCATAGAAATAATTTGAGACAGTATAGGAGGGAAAGGACTCAAGACCATTTTTCTTTAAAGAGTACATTGGGCATTAACCAGACTAAAGATTGAAGATGAAGAAAATTTCATTTTTTAAGTGAACTCAGAATAGGAAATTGTGCCTTTCAACTTCCTGGTCAACTTCTTGTCTGTTTCATTGAAACTAACTAAACTCTCTTTGCTTTTGTTTTCCTGTAGGAGTCTTTTATCTTTTGTCGTCCTAATACTGTATCTAAAAGAGCAGGACTTTCACAGGACTTTAAACATTCTAGGAAAAACATACAACATTAATAGTACAAAGAGCAATATGTTTACAATAGTAATAGAGGGGGCTGTGTTTTCCTCATGGCTTTAACAGCAGGTTAAGAAGCACACAGAAGTTCTAATCACTTTAGCCAGGCACTGAGATGTTTGGAGAGCGTGAGGACAATGGCAGGGAAGCTTTTACCACTTTCTCTCATAATTCTGGACTTTGGACATTTTGATTTTTCCCCTGGTTTTTAGAGAACTTAATGTCCGTACAATATTTTTTAGCTCATCTGGTTGAAGAATGAAGTCTATAATCTTGTACCTTCATGGGCTACCTTCTAAAGTTGAAAGGCTAGTCAAGGACTTCTGTGTCATGGCTAAGCCAAAGGTTACTATCTGTAGATATTCAGAACCCGCAAGTTCTGCAACTATTATTCAGCCCACCAAGCATCATTTAGTGTGTAGTGAGGACCATGAACATGTCCAAAGCTTTGTTCTTGTCAGTATCTCGTGTGTGTGTGTGTGTGTGTGTGTGTGTGTGTGTGTATGTGTGTGTGTGTATGTGTGTGTGTATGTGTGTGTGTGTATGTGTGTGTATGTGTGTGTGTGTGTATAATTTCTTTCCATTATTTTTCTGTTTCCTTCTTTCTTCTTTATTACTTTCCTTACCTTTTCTCATCCCATCTTCTATTCCCCTCCTTTCTCTGTTTTCATTCCCCTCTTCTGCACCTTTTATCTCCTCCCCCCCAATTTCATCTCTCTTTTTGAAGTAGAGTCTGGCTGTGTAATCTACACTGGCTTCAAACTTGTTATTCCCCTGTGTCAAGCTCCGAAGTGCTGAGGTTACAGGTATGTGCCACTGCACTGTGCTTACATAGCAGGCATAGTTTGTTAAGTAATGAGTAACAAAAGATGATTCAAAATCATCTTTATGGGCCAGCTGGGTAGATTATGTGCAAATATTAGGTCCATTATATAAAGCACTTGAGTATGTTTGGATTTTAATGTCTATAGGTCATCTTAGAATTCATTCTCTGTGGATACCGAAGGGATGTCTGTAATAAGGAAAAAGTGGTTCAGTTTAGCAAAAAACCGAATAATTTCAAATAAGACAACCAACAATGCTATGTATTTTGTGCTTTGAGTAATTGGTGTCAAGTCTAATTTTGAAGTTTTCCAAGTCTGTGTTTGTTGCCAGGTCGGTAGACTGAGGGGAGAAGCACTTCTGTTAGGTCTAGCATGCTATGGAGAACAGTGGGCTGCTTCTGCCTTTGGTTGCTCTTAGGGCAGCCAGACAGATGGAATAAGACTGTAAGCAATAGATGGTGTTGAGTACTTGTCTCTAGAGCTTGGGGTGAAAGGCATTTATATGGTTATCGGCACGTATTTTTCCTTCCTACCCAATGACTTTTCCATGAACTTGAGTTTGATTATACACCAGTGTCTTCTCACAACCTCATATTTATTATTCTTGTCTCTTTCTTTTTCCTACTTCCTGTTATGGTTAGTATCAAAATCCATGTGTTTAAAAAAATATTCAGAAGCCAGTTGCTATAATCAATTCTCCACTCTAAAAAGACTTTCTGCCTTAATCTATATTCAGTTACTACACATGACCTTGTACGCTAAGTACTTTATTCTAAAGTACACTTATTTCTTACAGTTCTGGAGGGAAAGTCAATGGCCAAGGAAACATCAGTGATACCCTGCTCACTGGTGGGCACCTTGGTTCTGAGGTGCTGTTGTGTATTGCATTGTGAGCAGAACATACAACACAAGTGCCAAACTGACTTTTATAACAGCTAGACTTGGAAACAAGCCCAAGAAACTTCATGTTACAGATGGCACGTTGCACACCAGATACTGTGAAATATTCACTTGCAATATATCATACAAAAGATTCATATTTATTAAGGAGTCATATAAACATTCACTCATACAAATTGGACCTTAAGACAATTCTTGGAGAGTGGAAATGTCCCACAATGGATTTTTCTATCCGCTCTCTGAGAATGCAGGAACAAACAGGAAGGAAGGTCAGTGTCCCAGCATCTCAATGGGGTATGGCTGCATCCCATTCAGGGTCCTGGTACTCCAGAGATATGCCTTTAAGTTTCCACAAATGACACCTGAATACCTCTACATCCCTATGAATATACCTACTACAGATGCATGGATAACAGCACCTTGATGACTTCATCACTTCCCAAAGGTCTTACCTGGTTCCATTTCTATTTTTGTTGTGCATGTGTGATATGAATGCATGTGTGTATGTATGTGGAAACATGTGACATCAGGTATCTGGATCTTATATGTTAACACAGGGGTTCTCACATGAATCCAGATCACTGATTCAACTAGTCTTGCAAGCTGGCTTGATCCAGGGATCCCTTGTGTTTAACTTTTGAGAGCTGAGATTACAGACAAGCTAGCATATTTGTCTAGCATTTTTGTGGGTCCTGGAGATTCAAATTCTAGTCCTCATGCTTATGATGCAAGCATTTTGTCCTTGAGCCATTTCCCTGGGCCCTGGCCTCATTTCCTAATACTTCAGTTTCAATATACATTTTGTTGGCAACAGTAAATCATAGCAGATCTTTTGTTTTTCACGTTTGCATGGTCTGGATAGACTTGCGTGTACATGTACCATTATAGGTCCTCAGCCAGTTTTAAAGACTCTCTGTTAAATGACCCACCAAGGGAGCTTTGAACTCTTGGATTATTTTCAGAAAATATGACAAGTCTCTAGCCATTTCTCTCCAGCATGTTATTAGCACTGACGTCAACTGTGGGGTGTCATGGGGATTCTCATGGATGACAGGGATATGGTCCTAGGAGCCATCTCTATGCAATTAATTGCTGAGTTTTACAGTAAGAATTGGCATCACTTGAGTAGGACTTAAATCAGAAAAAATTTCTACCCCCTCACTCTTTTATCCAGCAAATATTTACCAAGAATATACCATCTGTTCTCTTGACTGTAGCTCATTGGCTTCTTTAATAGTTTATCATTTGTAACTTAGGATTCTCCTAAGAAATAGACCAATAGAATATATGTGGTGTGTGTGTGACAAAGAGAAGGTAGAGGTGTTTTAAAAGCTTGACTCTTATACTCATTGGGATTGAACCTTACTGATTGCTCTGAAGGCCTTTAATTGATTGGATGACATCCACTTACTTTATTGATTGCAATCTTTCTTCCAGTCAACTGATGGTAGATGTTACCCTCTACAAATTACCTGCTTAACAATCCCAGATTACTGTTTGATTAAATACCTTGGTAGTATAGCCTGGCTAGGTTGACACCTAAGACTGCTTTTATAAAGCACTTCATTAAAAAAAAAAAAAGACTCTTGGATTTTGGACTCAGAAAACCTGGGCTCTAGTCTCAAGTTGCTAAAGAGTTCTCAAGACCATTCCTTAAACATTCAGAGACTAATTTTACTCTTTTGAAAATTCTTGGGGGAGGGGGCAATAGGCAAGAACTTTCCAAGGTAGTAATATCCCATTTGGTTCTACAATTCTGAATCTGTTAAGATAATTCACTATCCTGAATGCTTTTCCTTCCATCTTAAAAAGTACACGTCTCCTGTTGTAGAAGAGGTGCTAGGGAATTGCAACTGTGTGCTGGCTGAGGAGGAGCAGATGACAAATGAGCTTGTAGGGAAGCTCCTAGAGGCACAGTTCTGAGGGAACTGAAGTTGAGGATGGTGTTGTAGTGTTACTGTCATAGAGCATCTGTGTGGAGGACCTGTGAGTTACTCCAGATTCTGCTACAGATAGCTCTTCTCCCTGAGCCCCAGCCCTGAGCTGTCAGTGGGACTAGAGTTCCTTGAACTGTGTTATGCTCAGCTTAGAGGAAAGTTGGTGTTGGACGCAGCTTAGAGGTCAAGCCATGACGCTTATACATTTGCCCACTTGGTTCAGATGCTTATTCCCTTCCAAGTCTGTTATTTTCTTCCCTTGGCAGTGAGGATGTTTGTCAGAAATATTAAACTGTCACCAAACTGGCTCTGAATTCATGCCTGTGCTCTGAGAACAGAAATCTAAAATCTGTAGCTAGGGATCAAATCCAAGCCTTTGTATTTAGAAATATTTTTTTCAACACCCCAGGCCTGTGTATCATCTTTGATTGAGTAATTTTAGAAGAGAGGAAGCTGGTGAATTTTCCAGGACATGATGGGTTGCTGTAAGAAAAATAAATTACCCATCTGGCTACAGACACACAGCAGTTGTGATGTCAGAAAAATTCATTTGTGTCTTGGATGCTCCAACCCAGATGAAGTATGATTGTTACCTAATTATAAAAAATTAAATTATACAAGCATTACTTTGTTGTTTAAAACAAAACAAAACAAAAAACCTAGTGTTAGGCTGGGCTTTATAAAGTGGCTTCTCACTGTGGCCCCAAGATGGCATCCAAGGTTCTTTCTGTTTTGCTACAGCTTCAACTGCTTTTAGAGGTTGGCTCCCTTCAACGTGAGTGTCCATGGCTCTGCCTAGGCATATGTGCTTGTATGTGTTCATATGTTTGTGTGTGTACATGGATGTGTTTTTATGCATTTATCTATTATATCTACCTATTATAATGTTAGTTATACCTAGCTATCAAAGGAGATACGTTGCAGCATCTTAGCTTTGTGCTTCTGAGGTACTTATGCTCTTAAAATTATAAAAGTTCCCCATCCATACTATCTTTGGCATATAATATTCTGTTTGCTTAGCTAAGTTTTAAGTTTTCCCTCATACGTGAAACAAACACGTGTGTGTGTGTGTGTGTGTGTGTGTGTGTGTGTGTGTGTGTATGTGTGTGTGTGTAAAATGTGATAGTAGAAAGGGGACTCTGAGAAGGGATAAAGACATCAAAAGAGTGTGAGAAGGAAAATATAAAGGTTAATGGAATATATATGTCTTGAAAACAGAGAGCAGAGCTCCTTGGAGGAAAAGGGGCAACAAGGTGTGTATATGTGTGAAGTGCAGGGGTCACACAAGAGCAAATAAATATAACTTAGATTATGAAAGTGTCCCATTTAAATCTATTTGTCTGTAAACTAATCAAAAAAATTAATACAATGCCAGAGTGGGACTGGGAAGATGTCTCAGTGGATGAAGTGCTTGTTGCAAAAAGCATGAGGACCTGAGTTCAAGTCCCCAGAATCCACATAAAAGCTGGGCATAGCAATGTGTGTCTGTAGCCCCAAGCTCTGAGGGGAAACGGGTCAGAGGCAGGTTCCTGAAGCCTGAAGGCCAGCCATTCTAGAGGTAAGCTCCATATTCAGTGAGAGACCTTGTCTGAGAAAGTAAGATAAAAAGCAGTTGGGGAAGATGCCTGACATCAACCTCTGACCTTTACTCACAGGCCCAGATGTGTGAGCATACCTGTGTACACATATATACATATACATACACGACATCCTCACATGCACATAAACATACATACTGGATATTGGCAAACATATTGGTCAGATATGATAACGTAGATCACAGTACAAATTCACTCCTGTTGGTTGTTTGTATCTTATACCAAAACTTTATCCACAGGCATAGTTACAAAAAAAAAAAAAAAAAGAAGAAGAAAAAAAGAAAGAATGTACAGTTCCATTTGCTCAAACCTTTGAACATTTTAGTCTGCATTTATCTTTTGTTATTTTGCTTTATTTTTATTTAAACAGGGTCTTGCTCTATAGCCCATGCTGGCATGAAACTCACAATCGCCCCTGCCTCAGCCTCCTATGTGGTAGAATTACAAGTATGTATCCGCATTCCAGGTTCTGGTTATACTTTCTGGTGGATGAGAGCTCCATTGGAACTTTTGGCATAAAGGAGACAAAGCTGAATCCTCCCAGGGACCCTTCTCCCAGCTGAGTGAGGAGCATAGTGGATAAGGCCCTTAAGCCAGGTGGAGGAGACAGGAAGGAGGTTGTAACCCTTTTAGGTTTTTTCCCCCCTTAGGTTGCCAGAAAAATAGGAAAGATGGATGTCCAGCTGTTCAAAGCTGAGCAATGGTCAATTACTCTGCCAAAGCCTCATGCCTGTGTAATGGGTTGACGGGAAAACTGCAGGCTGGGAGTCGTATCAATCTGCCTCACCTTATAAAAGGAACTAGTTTCAAAAACATTGGGAATCCAGAGTGAGAGCTCTGTGGCCAGCCTTCTGCCTGGTGACCTTCATGCTTTCTGCAAGCTCCTTGTTCTTCCAGTAACTAGAGAGTGCTCCAGCTCTGGTAAGCACTTTTGACTTTGCCTGTCTCTAGAAGACAGTGGGTTCAGGGTAGACTTAGAATTCAGTCTGGGTGACTCACAGCCTTCTCTCAAGAATGCGTCATCTGTGTCCTCCTGTCTCTCCAGCTCTAGGAGCCCTAAGTCAGGGCATAAGATACCCAGGATGTCAGTAGGCAGCTGGTCTAGAGGACTGGGGATACCTTAAGATTTCTTATACCTCCTCAAAGAACCTCATATACAAGGTCACATCCTTACCCTGCTCTCTGGAGCTCTGTCCAGTGCTGGGCATCCTCATCAATTGCTCTTCTCAGCTTTGGCTGCTCAGCTCCCAAAGGGGTGGAGAAGACCAACTATAATGTTAGAGTGTGATCAGTCAGCTCCTCAGTGTAGGATTAGAGTCCTGTGTGGGAGAAGTTATACAGACACTGAAGGGTTTCCTAAGAATGTACTCTAGTTTTCATAGCTGAAGGAATTTCTTTAACAATTCACGTCTCAGGGTTTGTTTTGGAGCATCCTCTTGTTTGGGAAGGCTGGGGTGGGGGGGTCTCTGTGTTTGGATTCCATCTCTCTCCAGAGACATTAGTATAGAAGGGAGGGAGCAGATGTGCAAGGCTCTTCAGTACAGCTGGTGCCAGCATCCTCTTCCTTCCTCTCATTACCTAGTGGATGCCAACAGCACATGGACCAGGCCTTTCACAGATGTGCTGACAGAGATAATGCTGGAGGCAAGCCTACAATGACTATCTGCAGAGCTGGAGGTAGGGACGACAAAGCTGAGTGCAAGCCTGCATCCCATGCTATCCCTGATTGCACACCACACCCTGTAGGGCCTCTAGTACAGACTCGAATACTCTTTCTCCACATGCAGATCAGACCTCTATCTATCACATGCCTCTCCAGAGAGCCATTCTCTAGCCATCCTTCCTGACAAGTGTGCATACCTCTGTGTGTGGTCTATCAGGGGCACAGTGCGGAGGAATCAAGAACATGGAACTTCTGAGTCCCAAATACTAGCTTATGATCTGGCAGGAGTAGGAGATGTTCCCTGAGGTACTTTCCTGAAGTGGGGTTCTCTCCAGTAAAGTGTTGTGGAGACCCTGAGGCCTGGGTCCTGGGGGAGATTCCAGACCCTGCACTCACACCATCTCCCTGGTGCAGCGTAAGAGTGGCGTGCTGCTCATTCCTGTGCTTGTATTTTACACGGATCCAGATGTTCTTACATTTGGAATGTTTGTACTCCTCTAGAATGGGTTTCAAGGGAATTCTATGTTCGTGTCTTTCCATTCTGATGAAATTCTCAGTTTCCACAGATTTCCCAAGTCTTGAGAATTGTCTTTGTCTACAATGAGTCTTGTCTGGGAAGGAAATACTCAGAAGGCTTCTATGAAGAAGATCAGATTCACTTTGACAAGAAATGCCTTAGGGTTGCTACCAGTGGCCTTTTTAATTTTTCTCCTCTATATCTTTTCTCTTCACTTTCTCTTTCTTTCACATCTATATTTGGGAGTGGGTAGTCTGTGCATGATGTTCCATGTCTTTGGACATTCCAGGTGGTAAGGTGTGAGTCTTGTCCATAACTATTTGATCTCATCCCCAACACATTTGCTGTGTCACAAAGGCAGCTTTGGAACCATGTCCTTTCTCAAAAAGAGTAGAATGACTAGGTCTGGAGAGGTAGCTCCATCTGTGAAGTGTTTGCCTTGGGAACATGAGAATCTGAGTTGATTTCTCAGAACCCACATTAGAAAGTTGGGCATGGTGGCGTGCATTCATCTGTAGAGGAGAACTGAACCAGGTCAAGGGATGAGGTACCAGGAGCTCAGATGCCAGATAGTTTGAGAAGAGAATGGGGATGACAGGGAAAAGCCAGAATATGGGGCTTTCAGAAGAGTTCTGAGAAACGGTGCATTTGGTCACAAGGTCAAGAAATAACCTTCACATCAGTCACTATCCCTCAGTGCCACTCAACTTCAGCCTCTTCTGATAAGCTAGCTTTCAAGAGACTGGCAGACAGCAAGGTCTGGGTTTTTGTTTCTTCCTAGTGGCATTGTTCCCTGGCTCACTAACCTAGCCATTTCACCTCAGTGATTCCTCCTTCCCAGAAGACTGGCTGGACCCAGGCTCCCTCTTTTTAATCTCATCTGTTGCTAAATTCAGAGTGTGCCAGATAGCACGTGGGACTTGACTATGACATACACTTGGGAGCTTTTTCTTATTTTAAGAAAGTCACACTTGATCCCCAAGGCATAGTCAGATCTATTCTTACATCCTGCTTTGAGAAAGGACAGGGGTAAAATCCAGGCCAGATGACACTTGATCCCATTTGGAACTACTCAGGTTTTGAGGGCCCTGGAAATTTACCTAGTTGCTTGTGCTATATCTTGGCTAAAAGCTGTTCATTTGGCATTATGAATATCAGTCAGGTGTTGCAGTCACAAGGAACAGGGACATAATAATCAGTATGCTGGGTAATTAGGTTTTGGTCTAATATCTGGGAACATCACCTCAAAGCATGCTGCAGAACCAGCCTGGGAAGACACTGCAATGCATTGCAAGTGCATACACTGCAGCTGAATCCCTGGACTCTGCTGCCTATTATCTAGAATCTTTGTTGTTGCAAGCATGAAAATATAACCATTCTTAATGGGCAGAGTTCCCAGTTCTATTAACCTTAAACTCCAAACTTCTTACACAATTATGGGGATGGGTCAAGCATCTTAACTAGGTCAAATGATGTAGAGATGGCAAAGAGTTGAATGTTGAGCTATTTCTTCAGCATCTTTGATCTTAGTAGGCTCTGCTGCCTCCTGAAACTCCAAAGAGAAATCCTCTACACATAAGAGGATGGTGTTTCAAAAGAACGGCAGATATCCACCATCTTCCAGTAGATCTACCCTTGACCTCCATGTACTAATTCCAACTTAAGGACTTCATTCAATGTATACTTACTGAGCACTTTAGAGTTGGTCACTGTTATTTCTTCTGAAAATGATTTCTTTCTCATGAATCCAATAATCTAGTTGGGAAGCTGTACAAAATAAAACGGGATAGTGAGTTTATGGCAGAACCATACCTTAAGATATGTCATCAAAGGATGTGACATGTAAATGGAATCTAGATGGACAAGTATGAATTAACTGTTATGGCATTAAAGGGGGTAGGGGGGTAAGAGGAAGAAGTGTGGCTAGATATGGTTGCAAAATGAAACCTGGTAGAGTTTGGAGTGGAGGAACAGGCAGAGACATGAAGAGAGCTCTTCAATGCCACACCGAGGGGTTTAGATTATGTCTAAGATTATGGAAAAATCGTTGGTAGAAATTTAAGGCAAATCATTTTATAGATAGTGCTCTGTTATGGAAAATAAACTATGCGGGACTGGTAAGTAAGCAGACGAGTGAGTAGATAATTGCAGAGATTTCGGAAAGAAAGATTTAAGAATAATATGACTTCACAAGGTAACTGGCTGACTGTGGAACGTAAATGAGGAAAAGCCACAGGTGACAGCTAACTCAGTGCTTGGGTACCTATGTGGAAAGTGACATTAAACTTAGGGAAGAGAAGATACATTTAATTTTGGAAGTATTGGTTTTGAGATCCCTATGGGGCTCTGTAGTAGAGATAAATTACAGGCAGAGGGAGCTGTGGACCAGAACTTCAAGGGAGTAGGCTAAGTTGGGGATGGAGGTTGGAGTTTGTGAGGTTAACCTTAAAGTTAACAGGAATAGCTTGAGAAAATGAGGAAAGCACACCTCAGTGTGTGTCCATGAGGGCATTTCCAGAAATGGTTGACATGGGAACTTATAGGGAAAGACCCACTCTGAATGCGGGTAGCATTGTCCAGCAGACTGAAGGCCTGGGTAGAACAGAAAAAGGAAGAAGGAAGCATTGGAACAGATATGGGCTCTCTCCGCTTCCTGGATACTGTGGGGTGAGCAGCTGTGATTCACCAAACCCTTCACCATAATGGTCAGTTTCACTGTTGGCTTAGAAACAATGTGGCTAGTCAACCACAGGTTTTAAGGTCTGAAACTATGGGCCAAAAAGAATTTTTCTTTTAAATCCTTTTAAATTCTGTCTCTCAGATATTTGCCACAGTCACATAAAGTAGCTAACAAAGAGAAGATTCACATCTGGTCACTGGTAAAGTCATATGTATGGATAGTGTCATATAATGACACCGAATGAGAAGACAGAGCAGATAGACATAGGCATTCTACATGATAAGGAGTGATTTGTAATTATAGTGTAATTACAGAGTCAAGGAAGCCTGAAAGGGAACTTGGAAGGTCTAACTCAGAGGTAAGAAGAAAAACTAAAGAGAAAATTTGAAGGAGTGAGTATAAAGCCCAAGAAATGTAAGTGCCCAAAAAAGCATATCTGGTCTTGGTAGAATGGCATCCTTGGTATCCTTTGGAAAGCGGTTACAAATGGAGGCACGTCCGGGAGGCTTCTGGAAGGAAGGGTATCCTTATCAGCAGTTTGGTTACACAGGACAAGAACAAGATGGGGTTGGAGCTGAGGGAGAAATGGCTAAAATCTGGTTATTGCCATCTTGCCAGATTTTAAAACATTACTGCTTTGAGAGTCTCATACAATGTGTTTTGATTGTATTCACCCCTCCCCCAACTCTTCCCATCTCCACCTGCTTCCCTTACCCCACTCAACCTGTGTCTTTTTTTTTAATTTTTACATTATGAGCAATTTGTGTTGCCCAAGTGTTCTTGGGTGTGTGGCCTTCCAGTAGAGAGTGGTTAACTGCCAAGGGTGGTAACATTTTATTTACATGGTAGACTCCAGTCAGTCTTTTAATGCATAGAATCTAGTCTACTACCTTTTTCACCCTGCGTCAACCCCACTACCTTGGCCATTGAGGGAAAGAGAAGCAATTCATCCAACATAATAAATATTTAGTGTGAAGCTTCCATATTCTAGGTACTGCGTTTTAGGTCCATTGGTGAGTGAATATGAGAATGATGACTGATCTAATGAAACCCAGATTCTCTGTGTGAGCTTTATAGCTAGATGGATAGACAAACAGATAATATATTTATAAAATGCCCAAGAAAAATAAGAAAAGATAAGAGAAATTCCTATTGCATGGGAATCTCTATCATATGGCATATCACATGTTAAATGGTGTGTGTTGTGTATAGTGTGTGTGTGTGTGTGTGTGTGTGTGTGTGTGTGTGTGTGTGTGTGTGTGTATAGGGAGGCTTCACAACTAGCTCTCTAAATGTTACCACCAGATACTGATCTAAAGTCACTAATGAGAAAGAAAAGAGACATGTTATGTTGCTTAGAGAAAGTTTTAACAACAAACAGAAACAATAATGCACTCTGTTAAGCTGTCTGACGTCAGAACAGGCACAGTGCCTGGTGCTGATTCCCGGCTTCTGTTCACTGCCTGTGCCTCACTATAGGAGCAGTTACACATGGCTTCTGGGTGGTTCAGCGCATTTAAACTCCTGGGCAATGTTTATTTCAAAAGGTGAAGAAATGTGTGGGGCAGAAAAAAAGGTAAATATTGTCTTGCTAATTGCAATCTCCAAACTAAATAAAATGCTAGAGCTACTCAGGAGGCTGAAGCAAATTCCAGACCTCTTGGTCAACTAGTGAGATCCTATCTCCCCAAACAAACAAACAGAAATGCTGGAGCTGTATTTCGGTGGTGTGCTAGCCTAACATTCAGGAAGCCCTAGGTGTAATTCTCAGTATTATAAATTGATAAAAAAAAAAAATCAGTTGGTGATAAGTTCATAGGGATTGTATTTAAATTGGTTTTTCAAGGATCCCAGACCCAGAATTTGTATTTTAAGTGGAAAAGTTACTCTTGCTCCCTCCTGGAGATACTGAGATCGGCACCATCTCTACTTGGTGTTTCTTTTGCTCAGACTTTTGAGGGCTATTCTCATAGCTGCTATCTAGCCTAAAGCTTGGGCTTCTGCCTGCCCCAGTTTTTTGCTCTCTGGCATGGCAGACCATATTCTCTTTCTCTCCCTTCCTCTCCCTTCTCTCCTCCACCCATCCTTCCTTCTTTTCTTCCCCCCACCCCCCTGCTTTGAGATGATACCCTTCAGTTATTGTTAGCTCATGGCCCCAGGACATACCCATTTCTTGGTATCTTGCTTTTGCCTTGTTCCCCGAACCAGGCTGCTCCAGCGATGTGCTCAGTGCCTTGGTTCCTGATCCTTCTTTTCTCCTCACTGAATACCTCATTTTGATTACCACACTGCCTACTACATTTTGGACTGACACTGCTATGGAGATCCCCTTGCTTGTGCTGTTTGCTCACTGGGAACCCTTAGTATCTCTTGCTTGATTATTGTTATGACTCAGTCAGATGCAATTAAGGGTTTTATGTTTTGTTTCTCAGCCACTATGGTGGTCTGAATGAAAATGGCCCTCGTAGGCTCACAGGGAGTGGTGCTGTGAGATGTGACCTTGCCAGAGGAAGTGTGTCACTAGGGATAGATGCTCAAGCCAGGACCAGTGTCACTCTCTTCTTGCTTCCTTTGGATCCAGACCAAACTCTCAGCTACTTCTTCAGATCCATGTCTGCCTGCATCCTGCTATGCTTCCTGCCATGATGATAATGGATTAAACCTCTGAACTGTAAGCCAGGCCCCAATTAAATGTTTTCTTTTATAAGAGTTGCCATAGCCATGGTGTCTCTTCATAGCAATAGAAACCCTAACTAAGACAGCCACCACACTAGATTTTTTTTCTCAATACCTGTTTGAAATTTTTCTTCTCTTAAAAAATATGAACCGGAGTTTGCATAAGCTAAAAGGTTTAACTTTATGATATTGTCCTGACTTATTAAAAAAATCGCTCATGCTACAGACTAACTGTAGCATATGAGAAATGTTATCATCAGGGTCCCACTAATTTTCTTAAAATAGATGTTATAACTTACAGTAGTAGGTTTATAGAAGAGTTGACTGAAAACTATAGCAAATTTTCACTTTTTCATTGTCTCATTCTCCCCCCCCCTTCAGTTCAGTTTCCTTTATTATTAATGTTTTGCATTGGCACAGCACATTTATTATAGTTAAACTGATCACAGCATTATTGAATGAAGTCTATATATATTGTTGTGTGATTCTACAGGTTTAGGCAAATGTATAAATGTCGTGTATCTACTCTAACAATATTGTATACAATCTCACACTGCCCTAGGACTGCTGTGCTCCTCACAATCTTCCCTGACCTCTGGAGTTCCTGCTGTGCTGTTTCTGTGGTTCAGTGTTTTCCAGGATGTCATGTAGTGGTAACTGTGCAGTACGAATCTTCTACTTTGCATGTCTACCTTTCCTCCTTTCCATCTTCTCTTCCTCTCCTTCCCACCTTCCCTCCTTCTCTTCTTCCCAGGGCTTTGCACCCAATAGGCAAGTGTTCTTGCACTGAGCTACATCCTGGCTCTTTCTTTTTCTTCACTCTATAACAAGGCCTGCCTTGAACTCACAATGATTATTCTATTCAGCCTCCTCAGTGCAAGGATTGCAGATGTGCACCACCGTACCCGAATAACAGTCTATTGATCTATTCCGCTATTGGAGAATATCTTGATTGCTTCCAGATTTTGCAAAGTTCTGAACACAGCTGCCAAGAGGATCCAAATGCAGGTTTTTGTGTGGTTCTAATTTTATGGTTCATTTGGGTAAATATCAAGAGACACTGTTGCCGGATTGAAAGCCTATGCTGAGCTCTGTAAGAAACTCCTAAGCTGTGCTGGAAAGTCATTCTGTCACTTTCTACTCCTGACAGTAATGAGATTTCACTTACTTCATGTTCCCACCAGCATTTGGTGTCATCTGTGTTCCACATCTCAGCGGAGCTCTTCCTGGGCTACACTAACTTTTGGCCAGCTGGATGTCTAGCGATGTCACCAGGAGCCTCTCTTCCTCATTTCCTCTTAGTTGTCCTTTTCTTTCTGGGTTAGCTGCAAGGTTATTTTATGGATATTTACCTCAGTGTATCTCTAGGTGGTTCTAGGAGCTTCCAAATTCCTGACCCATGAGTCTGTGAACAAAATAGTTGCTTTGAGCCAACTATTTGAATTTAGGGTTGCTTGTTAGGAAGCCACTAGTGTAATAATACCACTGGTGGGAACTTAGCACACAGATCCACTGACCATAATGCATTTGCTCATGTTACTGGGCAGATTCCTGGAAGCTTGTCCTACAACCTACAGGTGCTTTTGACCCAATTTCGTGTTTACTCATCAAATCTCAGTCTGTGATGGTGTGTGACATGCTTTAGGCTAAGAAGAAATAGGCTATTGTGAGAATCTTCAGGGAATCTTTGGGAACTGAAAAGGTTCTGAGAGACTGTCTTCTTGTACAGCTTAGATTTAAAGAGGTCAGGGGACTTGGCTGTGCTCAGGAGGAAAAGCCCTGCTGTAACCTGAGATGGCTACCACTTTCCAGCCAACAGTGACTTCTTGGTATAAATGAGGTGGGCACACTGGTAGCATTTGTCTTCCAAACTATACTTTCTTTTTAGCTTTCATCTACAACCAATTTACTATTCCTTTCTCTTATGTTATCTAATTCAGGGCTATCTGAAGACAACTTTGCTCTGTGGTTCAATGTGTTTTCAGGTGAAAATTCAGTCACTTAACTACTTGTGTGAATTTTGGCAAGTTATTCAAATTTGCTGAGGTTATGTTTTCTTAGCTGTACAATTGGGGAACCCCTCTCCCTGGTCACTGAATATCTGAATGTATAGATACTGTTAAATTCAAGGAGCTCATGCATGAGAACTGTATTCACAGAGCTAACACATATTAACACATATCAAGTGTCATTTCTAATGTCAGACATTGAAACACATAAGGACAGAGCTTTGTCAATGAGAAATGTTTGTTCCAAGATGTTCAGCATGTTTTATAATAGTGCCACTAGTCAAGGAGTCAATTTATATTTTTTAAGCAGAGGAAGAAAAAAATAAAGTGAGTCACCAAACTGATACGTGGTGTTTGATTAGCCTATAAAGGTAGAATTTTATTCAGCTGAAAGAAAATTGAGCAACAACTGAAAACCCACAGACTCCTGGCCAACAGATGACTAAGAGCTGACTAAAAACTGACCAAGAACCCAGATTGTACCGTGAAAGGCTTTCTGAGATACAGACACAACGAGAACAGATTGCACCAAAATCAGCTCCCCGAGATTCAGACAAATCCTGCAATGAACTGAGGAAGCAATGGGCAGACACCAGTGCAAGAATACATATAACAATATAAAGAAAACATGGCACCGTCAGAATCTGGTGGTTCTACAACATCAAGACCTGAGCATGGCAATACAAAAGAAGCATAAGGAAACAATCTTAAAAACAACTTTATGAAGATAATAGAGGCCTTAAAAGAGGATATAAAAATTTCTTTAAAGAAACAGAAGAAAATGCAAACAAAAAATTGGAAGAGATTAACAAATCTCTGAAAGAAAATTTAAAAATCTAAGAATATCAAGAAAAAGCAATTAAGCAGGTGACGGAAACATTCCAGGAATTAAAAATTGAAATAGAAGCAATGAAGAAGGGGAATATATGAGGCAAAGCTGGAAATAGAAAACCTGAAGAAACAAACTGCAAATACAGATGCAGCATAACCAAAAGAATGCAGAGACGGAAGAGAGAATCTCTGGTGTGGAAGTTTCAATAGTGGAAACTGATATTTCAGTCAAAGAAAACTCAAAAACTAAAAGTGTCATAACACAAAGCATCCAGGAAATCAGGGACACCATGAAAAGTCCAAACCTGAGAATAATTGGAATCAAAGAAGAAGAATATCATCTTAAAGGCACAGAAAATGTATTTAAAAAAATCATAGAAGAAAAATTTCCCAACCTAAAGAAGGAAATGCCTATAAAGACACAAGAAGCTCACAGAACACCAAATAGACAAGACCACATAATAATCAAGCCATTAAACCTACAAACAAACAAAAACACTAGGAGCTACAAAGGAAAAAGGTCAAGTTACCTATAAAGGCAGAGCAATGAGAATAACACCAGACTATTCAATGGAAACAATGAAATAAAAAAGGACCTGGTCAGGTGTTATACAGAAACTACAAGAGCAAGGCTGCCAGTTAAGACTACTATACCCAGCAAAACTATCAATGGGTAAACAAGATATTTTACCACAAAAACGTATTTAGACAATATCTATCCTCATATATGGCCCTACAGAAAGCACTAGAGAAAAACCCCAACCTGAGGAAACCAGATACACCCATGAAACCATAAGCAATCATTAATTTCACAGAAGAAAAACCTAAAGAAGAAAAACACATATAGATTACCACCAAAAATAACAAGAAATAACTATGACTGGGCATTAATATCCCTTAATATCAATGGACTCAATTTACCTATGAAAAGATACACCCTAACATGATGGACACAGAAACAGAAGCCATCGTTCTGCTGCATACAAGAAACACACCTCAATTTCAAAGACTGAAACAGGCTCAGAGTAAGGGTTGGGAAAAGACTTTCCAATTAAATGGTCCTAAGAAGCAAGCTGGTGTAGCCATCCTAATATCTAACAAAATAGACTTTAAACTAAAATCAATCAAAAGAGACTGGGACAGACTTTACTTATTCATCTCAGGAAAAATCCATCAAGATGAAGTCTCAATCCTAAATATTTATGCCCCCAACAAAAGGCACCTACATATATAAAAGAAACACTACTAAAGCTTAAACCTCACATCAAACCCCACATACTAATAGTGGGAGACTCAATACCCCACTCTCAACAATGGATGGGTCTACCAGGCAGAAACTCAACAGAGAAATAAGGGATCTAACAGATGCTATGACCCATATGGACTAAATAGATATATATAGAACCTTCCATGAAAACACAAAGGAAAATACATATTTCTCAGCACCCCATGGAACTTTCTCTAAAATTGACCACATACTCGGTCATAAAGCAAATATCAATAGATATAAAAAAATGGGAATAACTTCCTGTATCATATCAGACCAAAATGGTCTAAAGTTAGAGTTCCACAACAACAAAAATCACAGAAAGTCTACAAATTCATGGATTGAATTGAATTGAACTGAATTGAACCACTTCTGGGTCAAAAAAGAAGTTAAGAAAGAAATCAACGACTTTCTAGAATTTAATAAAAATGAACCCACAACATACCCAAATTTATGAGACACAATGAAGTCAGTGTTAAGAGAAAAATTTATAGCACTAGATGCCTATATGAAAAACCTAGATAAATCTCACACAAGAGACCTAACAGAATAGCTGAAAGCTCTAGAACATTTATTTAGAAGCAAACTCACCTAGCAGGAGTAGACAGCAGGAAATAATCAAACTTAAGGCTGAAATCAATACAATAGAAACACAGAGAACAATTCAAAGAATCAATGATTCAAATTGTTGGTTCTTTGAGAAAGTCAACAATAGATAAGCCCTTATCCAAACTAACCAAAAGGCAGAGAAAGAGAGTATTCAAATTAACAGAATCAGAAATGAAAAGGGTTCATAACAACGGACACCCAGGAAATCCAGAGAATCACTAGGTTATACTTTGGAAATCTATACTCAACTAAATAAAAAACCTAAAAGAAATGGACAGCTTTCTGGACAGGTACCACTTACCAAAATTAAATTAAGTCCGGATAAATGAACTAAATATACCTATAACCCAAAGGAAATTGAAACTGTTATTAAAAGTCTCCCATGGAAGAAAAGCTCAGGGTCAGATGGTATCAGTGCAGAATTCTACCAGACAATCAAAGAAGAACTAATACCAATACTCCTCAGACTGTTCTGTACAGTAGAAACTGAAAGGACATTACCAAACTTTTTTTATGAGCCCACAATCACCCTGATACCCAAGAGACTCAAAGATGCAACAAAGACAGAGAATTACAGACCAGAATTCTCCCTCATGAACATTGATATAAAAATACTCAATAAAATTCTGGCAAACCGAATTCAGCAATCTATCAACGAAATCATCCACCAAAATCAAGTAGGCTTCATCCCAGAGATGCAGGAATGGTTCAATATAAGAAAAACTGTGAATGTTATCCATCATATAAACAACCTGAAAGAAATAAAACCCCATGATCATCTCCTTAGATGCTGAAAAAGCCTTTGACAAAATCCAACACTTCTTCATGATAAAAGTCTTGGAAAGATCAGGAAAACAGAGAAAATACCTAAATATGATAAAGGCAATATACAGCAAGCAACAGCCAACATCAAACTAAATGGAGAAAAAAAATCAAAGCAACCCCACTAAAGTCAGGAACAAGACAAGGCTGCCCTTTTGTGGGAGATTATGTTGTTACATTGTAAATAATTGTCCCATCCCCTGGTCTAATAAAAAGCACTGATAGGCCAAAAGCAGGCAGGAAGTATGGGCGGGGCTACCAGACTAAGAAAACTCTGAGAACAGGAAGAACAGAGCAGAATGCCAGAGAGAAGCCAGAAGAAACAGAGGACAACTATGCTGCTCTAAAGAAAGGGTACCCAGCCACATGGCTGAACAGGAAGAATCATGGGTTAGATTAAGGGTAAAGAGTTAGCAAGCTATATGCCTGAGCCTTAGGCCGATCAGCCTAAAACTATTCTAAGCATCTGTGTGTCTCTGCAGGTCTGTGGGTATGCGGGTCTAAACCTTGAGGTTAGGCCCGAAAATCTGGGCCAGAAACCTCCTACTACACCCTCTCTCTCCTTATCTATTCAATATAGTTCTTGAAGTTTTAGCTAAAACAATAAGAGAAAAAAAGGAGATTAAGGGGGTACAAATTGGAAAGGAAGAAGTCAAACTATCTCTGTGTGAGATGATATGTTCATATACATAAAAGTGACCCCCAAATTTCTAACAGGGAAGTCCTACAGTTGATAAATATCTTCAACAAGGTAGCAGGGCACAAGATTAACTCAAAAAATCAATATCCTTCTTATATACAAAAGATAAAGGGGTTGAAAAGAAATAAGGGAAACATCATCCTTTATAATAGCTGCAAATAGCCTTAAATATCTTGGGGTAACTCTAACCAAAGAAGCAGCAGACCTGTTTGACAAAACTTTAAGACACTGAAGAAAGAAATTGAAGAGGATATCAGAAAATAGAAAGATCTCCCATGCTCCTGGATAGGTAGGATCAACATAGTAAAAATGGAAATATTATCAAAAGCTATCTACAGATTCAATGCAATTTCCATCATAATCCCAACATAGTATTTTACTGAGCTTGAAAGACCAATACTCAACTTCATATGGAATAACAGGAAACCCAGGATTGCCAAAACAATCTTTTTTTAACAAAAGAACTTCAGGAGATATCATCATCCCTGACTTAAAGCTATACTATAGAACTACAGTAATAAAAAGCAGACTGGTACTGGCATAAAAATAGACTTGAGGATCAGTGGAATCAAATTGAAGACCCCAATCTTAATCCACATGCCTATGAACTCCTGATTTTTGACAAAGAGGTCAAAAACATACAATGTAAGAAAGGTAGTATCTTTAACAAATGGTGCTGGCATAACTGGATGGTAGTAGGTAGAAGAATGCAAATAGATCCAAACCTATCACCCTGCACAAAACTCAAATCCAAGTGGATCAAAGACCTCAACATAAACCCAGGTACACTGAACTTGATAGAAAAGAAAGCAGGGAATACCCTCCAATGCATTGGCACAGGTGATTTCCTAAATATAACACCAGGAGCACAGACACTAAGAACAACAATCAGTAAGTGGGACCTCCTGATACTGAGAAGCTCTGTAAAGAAAAGGGCACAGTCAGTAATATAAAACAACAGCCTATAGAATAGGAAAAGCTCTCCACCAACCCTACATTTGACAGAGGACTGATCTCTAAAATATACAGTGAACTCAAAAACTACAGCCCCAAACCCAAATAACCCAATTAGAAAATGGAGTTCAGAGCTCAAAATGGGATCCTCAACAGAAGAATTACAAATTGTTGAAAGACACTTAAAGAGTTGCTCAACATCTTTAGCCATCAGAGAAATGCAAATCAAAACAAATTTGAGATACCATCTTACACCTGTCAAAATGGCTAAGATCAAAAACACAGATGACAGCCTATGCTGGAGAGGATGCAGAGCAAGGGGGACACTTCTTCATTGTTGGTGGGAGTGTAAACTTGTACAGCCATGCTGGAATGCAGTATGGTGGTTCCTCAGAAAACTGGGAATCTATCTCCCCAATAATCTAGCAATACCACTATTGGGCATATACCCAAAGGAAGCACATTTGTACCCCAAAGGCATTAGCTCAACTATGTTCATAGCAGCATTGTTCGTAATAACAAGAACCTGGAAACAACATAGATGCCCCTCAACTGAAGAATGGATTAACAAATTGTGTAACATTTACACAATGGAGTACTACTCAGCATTAAAAAATGATTACATTCTAAAATTTGCAGGCGAATGGATGGACTTGGAGAGTATCCTTATGAGTAAGGTAACACAGGCCCAGAAAGATAGGCATGGGATGTACTCACTTATAGGTGGATTTTAGACAAAACCCAAAGAATACCTAGGCTGCAAACCACAACCCTTGGACAGCTTGGGATCAGAAAGAACTTAAGAGAGACATTCAGGGATCCCCCTGGGAAGAGAAAATGGAGAAGATCACCTTAGCAAATTGGGTCATAACAGGTAGCAACCAAGGAGAGGTGGAAACAAATCATGAGAGAAGGAGATGGTTGAGTGAGAGGAGCAACAAAGAGGGAGAAAAAAGAGATGGATATCACTTTGGGGTTAGAGAGAGGCTGGGTGCTAGGGAAACGGCCAAGAAACCACAGGATGTCCCTGGCTAGGTCTCCAACCAATAGTGGAGGGGGTGTCTAAACAGGACGTCCCCTATAGTCAAATCAATGACCACTCTGACTATCATTATAGAACTTTCATCCCACAATGGATAGAGGCAGAAGCAGAGATTCATAGCTAAACACCAGTTTAAGCTTCTGGTCCAGCTAAGGAGAGAGAGAGGAGAGTGTATATGAGCAAAGGGATCTGGATTATAAGGAGGAGACACACAGAGATGGCTGGTTGGAACTCTGGGGATCTCACCAAATCAAAAACAGTCACTGGGAAATAAATCTTCAGGTAAAGGAACTAAACCCTCCAAAGGCAGACGACTGTCGAATGGCATAGGCAGTATGTGGAACCTCGCGGAGTAGGATCAGACTATGTTCCTGTGCATGAACTGGCACCTTGGAACCCATTCCCCACAGAGGAACAGCTAACCCAGTCTTTTGGGATGAAGGAATTGGTAAACCCTTTTAAAATAAAAGATACATATATTAAAACAGACACACAAAAAAACCAGTGTTGAGACTATGGCAGACTATGGGGTCATTTGAAGCTGGACTGAATGAATGCATTTTGCATTGTGCTATGGCTAAAAGCCTGTTGCAGGGGCAATGAGTAGTGTCAGGCCCCCACAGCGGAAAAAATAAAGAAAATTGAAATTAGGAGATGTGAAGGAAAATGGCTGGATTTGGAAAGTGTAATTATATATATGCGTGCATGTGCGCGCGTGAGCACACACACACACACACACACACACACACACACACACACACACACACACACACACACTCACTGTCTGGATAAGTGTGGGTAAACCCTGGAAAAGTAGAAAGGAGCCCAAGAGAGGGTACTGATAGTTGAGGAAAGATAAAGAGTGAGCCAAAGCACCCGGGACATAAAAGAGAGAGACTTGGGGGAGGGCAGCTGCCACCAGTAGTGAGCAGTGAGGTGCTTGGAGAAATCACAAAACACTGTTCGAGGATGTCGTTGACATCTGACATCTTACATATTCATTTTAAACGCTAGGGGGCTAGAGAGGTGGCTTAGTGGTTAAGAGGTCTTGTTCTTGTAGAGGACCAGAGTGTGGTTCCCAGCACCCAGGTCCAGCTGCTTACAAATGCCTATAACCAGGGGATCTGATGGTACCTATACTCATATTTGCATATACGTACAGAGACACACAGAGACAGATAAATAATATAAATATATTCAGAGAGAGAGAGAGAGAGAGAGAGAGAGAGAGAGAGAGAGAGAGAGAGAGAGAGAGAGAGAGAGAGAGACCTTATGGCTGTTACCTGTGGGAAGAAAGTGCTTTTTTGTTGGAAGGAAAGGACATCTCTTCCTCCCCTTTCTTCTCGTTCTCCCTCTATAATTCTATGATATGCAAATAACAGGAACCATATGAGTGAGACAAAAGGGTCCTCTGTGAGGCGGTGTGAATGGATGCTCTTTGGTTTTCCCCATAGCTCTCACAGCATCTCCAGCTCCATTCTGCTTCGGGAATTACTCTTGGCTCACATTCATGTGTCCTTCACTTCTCCTTCCTTTTCCCTCTGTGGTTTCACAAACAAACTTTCCCCTTCCTCAGGCAGTGAGGTCTGGTGTGTGACCATGAATAGGCTACCTGGTCTTGACTTCCAATTAGAGTGCCTTGAATAACATTGTCAAGGCTCTAGTCTCTTCCATTGCAATTCTTACACATGACCTTGTGTTCCATTGATAATATTTAACATTGCACTATTTGGATTCTATTTTTAAATGACCTTTTCAAAATTCTGACATTGACTATTCAGGAATAATGTGTAGGCTTGTGAGTGAAAATAAATCCTAGTAACATTTACCCCTGGCCAGAGTTAAGATAAACTTTTGGAAATGAGCAACTAATGATACATGACGTTTGTATTCAATAAAGGATTTTAGTGTATCTTGGACTTAGAATATAGCATTGAGTGATAGAGACAGGGAGGTGAATTGAGTTATAACATACATTTTTATGTGTTCTTAAAGGAACAGATTTTCTGTGCTTTCAAAAACTATGATTCATTACAGTGTGATAGGAAGCTTGAGAGTATAGAAATGACAAGGTCCAAATGGCCAGAGGAACAGTCATTGCTCCACAGGAAGGCTAGCCAAGGGGTTGGCTTGTTCTTTAGCTTAGGGCACGCTTTCAAAACAATCCAAACTCCACCTGTGTTTTTCTTCAGTTTGATATCTCTCTCTGTCTCTCTGTCTCCCCTCCCTCTCTCTCCCCACAAGCCCAGGCTGACTTCAAGCTCTCTCTATTGCTGCAAAAGACTTTGAATTTCTGGTCCTCCTGTTTCCTCAGAGCTGACATTACAGACACACACTACCATGTCCTATCCGGGTCTACTGCACAAATGATCTAGGCAAGCACTCTGCTAACTGAACTGCAACCCCCAGCCATCAGTCTCTCTCTCTTGGTGTGACCAGCCTCCTCAGGTCCATTCAGTGGGCTGGATTTCTTCACCTGGATACTCGTAACTGGGTTTGATCTCTTCTGTTCTCATGTAGCATGCCCATTTTAAGGCTGTGCATTGCAAAATGTTTGAGAAGCACATACTGTTGTAGAGGTTTTGCCATACAGAGAAGCTTTGAGGACAACTATGCATGCTACCTGCTCCCTCCTTGTATCTTGGCTCTTCCTTCCCCGGGCACTCTAAACAAACCTCTTGTATAGTTCAATGCCTGGAGTCTATAGGCATGTTCCACCTTTTTCATAGGTTTATTGTAATGCAGAAATAGGACTTGTGATATCTAGATATGTGCAAACTAAATAATAATACTGTGATGAATTAGCATTCTAGGAAATTTTATAGCAATACTCAAATATTAGGGTTTAACATGGCTACGTTTCCTAGGGAGAAGTTCTAAATTCACTTGGTAAAGCAGGAACACACTCCCATCTGTGGACGTGGATTGGAATAGCCCTTAAATCCACACCTCACAAGCCTTATACTTTACTGCTTTAGAAGGGATGGTTCCTGAGTCTCCATTGAACACTCCAGTGCCATGTCCTCCTACAGCTGAGGAACTCTCTCCAGGATCATTCTAAAGCATCCTATTTTGTTGCCCTAAATTATCCTGCTGATTATCTATGATATTATAATGTTATTTATGATAACAAAATGGTTCTGAATTTAGGCCCCTTCTATCCTGCTTCTAGTATAGCCAAGACTACCCCAAAATAACCTCTAACTGATGAGTATCTGACCTATTACAAGGGACCACAACGTCTTGGAGGATTGGGCCTACTGGAATACAAAGGGCTAAGCATGGTGGAACCCTAAAATGCAATCCAATTTTTCAGTAGAAGCCTACTTCAGGAGAGCAGGTGGGTGACATCTTGCTGGACACCAGCAGGTGTGGGAGCTGACAGGAGCTGGCTTGAGACTCAGCTGACTTGGCAGGTTAATCTGGAACAGATGGGCTTCTGTGTGCTGCCGGAGGAGATTACGTGCATTGGTTTGTTTCCTTCGACAGATTTACACAACCGTGCTCTTCTTACTTCACTGCCAAGGTCCTTACAAGGCACGAAGATATGAGGAAATGTCAGCAGTACTGAGTTTATGGTCCTGAATTGTCATGCACCTTGAGCTGTGGGGATAGGTCCTAAACTTTGCCATGCAGATCCTGTTAATTCTCAATAATCACTCTTACAGCCATTCTGTAGATATTTTGAAGTCCTATAGGTCTGGATGGACCAGGATAAAGGCAGGGTTACAGGGTCACAGTTTGATTGGAAAGATGTTGGGATTGGTGAGCATGCCATTCATTCCCACAGAGACTTCAGCCTGCTCCTTGATTCAGCCTGACCACTGATCTCTAATCCTTGTGTGGAAGGGCAATTTTTTCTCCTTGCTAATGCAACATTTTCATCTTATGTCAGATCATTAGTGTTTTTTCAACAAAGAATCTTCCACTGAAGGACTAATACCCAAGAGCTTGCACAAATCTTATCCTACGTTTGCGTGGTCCTGGTTGGCAGTTAATTTATTCATTTCAGGGGCTTGGTCTGTGAAAATGGGGCTGGCACTGACTGTTCTCACAAACTCTCTAAAGACAGGTAACCAGGCACTCTGGTTGCACAATAGACATCAAAGATATTATTGAAATTATACCCAAAGGACCTATATCATTAATGTTGCCAAATTAGAAGCCTA
Organism: Phyllotis vaccarum; assembly: GCA_033318265.1. NCBI lineage: Eukaryota > Metazoa > Chordata > Mammalia > Rodentia > Cricetidae > Phyllotis > Phyllotis vaccarum. The sequence continues at coordinate 70,552,308 of JARWLC010000003.1, read as the reverse complement.
CTGAAGCATAAGCAGAGTTCATGTGAACTCTGAGGCAGCAACACAGCACCTGCATGGGTCTTCTGCACCAGGTCCTTTGCATAAATATTATGGCTTCCAGTTTAGTGTTTTTATAGGATTCCTGGGTGTGTTAAGGAATGGTTCTCTTACTGTTGTTCCTTCTCTTGGGTTCTTTTCCTTCTGTTGGTATGTCCTGTCCAACTTTGATGTGATGACATGTGTCTTATCTTATTATATTTTATTTTGTTATATTTTAATACCCATTAGAAGCTTTTCTTTTCTAATGAGACAGAAAGGAAGTGGATCTGGATGGGAGGGGAGGTGGGGAAGAACTGGGCGGAGCACAGGGAGGGGAACAGTGATCAGGACGTACTATGTGAGAAAACCTATTTGCAATAAAAGACAAAAACACCAAGTTAATAATAACAAAAGAAATCTGTGAGGAAAATGTTGGCAAACAGAATAACTGTCTTCAAAGAAGAATAGAAACTCTGGAGTGAGGTAGACTTGAAGTTGAACTTGAGTCTCAGCTGCTAGCGTTTTGTTCTTGGGAAAGTTGCATATACAGGTGAGTGCATGTGGAGGCCCAAGGCTGATGTGGAGGCTGGGTCTCTCGTTGAACCTTGAGCTAGTCATTTTATGTAGTCTGGAGAGTTAGCTTGAACTGTGAATTCCTTGTTTCTGACTCTTGTGTGGAAATCACAGGCCATGACACCCACCTTCCTTTTCCATGGGTTCTGGAGACCCAGATCCTGGTTGTTATGGTTGTGTTTGGACTTTATCCATTGAGCCATGTCCTCAGCTCCAGATTTCTCATTTCTAAGTAGAAATCATGAAACTTGACCTACTGGCTTGTGTTGTAAACAGGCTAGGTGATAGAAGACTGTGATTATTATAGATAGTTAATCTTATCATTATTCTGGATATTTCTACTTTCAGAGCCTGCTGATAAATATATTATTTTCTATTATGATTTCCTAGGTATGAGACACACCATTGTCTTTCCACTCTGCATTTAGAGACTAGTTCATGGTCATGGGTAAAATAATACTATTTTTCTAAATATCATTTCTTTTTAAATAACTTTAATCAGGCTTATATGAAAGACGGGATAATATGAAAAAGAAGATTTTGTTACCAAAATACAGGGTGCTTTTTTCATCCACTGATGATAAACCTGAGATAAAACACAATGTCTGTTGATCAAACTGAATCAGATTCTTTATGTTGACTTTGGGACTGTCTGCTGTTAAAAAGGTGGGAGGGATGGACCACAGCTTACATTCTTTTCTATGAACTCAAACAAGAGTGATGGCTGAGACTGTTTCAATTGTGTGCATGATCTGAATAACCTACTTACTTCTCAATAATAATGTTGTTACATGTAGTGTCCTAGGGCATAGTACTACATGGAACACTTGTAAAATAGTCTACAATGTCACATTTAATATCATTTACTAATGCTGATAAACATTATTATATAGGACTTCTAAACTTTTGTGCTTTGAGGTTCATGTGTGTGCATGTTTGTATGTGAGGAGGATATGTGTCTGTATGTGTACACATGAATATTGAGGCCAGATACTGGTGGTGAATATTGTCTTCTGGTGTCCTAATTATCTAGATTGACCGATCAGCAAGTCCTAAGGATCCTTCTGTTTCTGCCTCCCCAGCCCTGGGACCACAGGTGCATTCTATTACACTCGACATTTCTTAAGGGTGTTAGGGATCTGAACGCAGGTCCCCATGCTTGCTTGACCAACACTTTGCTGACTAAGTAGTATCCTTGGCTTTCAATTTTGGTACTTTACATGAGAATTATATATTTCTATCAACAAGAGTCACATTTTCCACTTACAATGCCAATTCTATATTAACTATCAACTGCATTAAATTTTAATATGAGTATTTTATTTACTATTATTGATGCATGCATACAAGTGACGGCATGCATGTAGAACTCAGAGGAGAACATGGGGCTGGTTCTCTCATTCCACTGGGGCTGAAAGCCAGGCTGTCAGGCTTTTTAGCAGCCATCTCACCAGCCTGCCAATATGTTTTTATTTTTATGAGTAGAATTCCTCTTTAGTATTCAGTAGTGAAAGAAAAAGAATTCAGCACATTTGTATGGCACTTCACAATGCCATACATTTCCTTCTCAAGGCATTCTAAATTTATCCAGGCAGAGATTATTAATCTCATCCAGGGGCTAAGGTCACCTTTGAGGCTCTAGTGAGTGGAGTGATGACCACTCACTGGTAAAACCACATTGGCATGGCTTTGCATCCTGCCAATCAGTATCACTTCACTGCGCAGAACCAGCTCCCTGGCAGGTTAATTAATTGTCAGCCTCTGGGTGAGAGTGGCTTATCAAGCGGAGAGAGAGATTCACTTCATTTCCTCTGCCTTGCTCATGGGATATTCAGAGCACAGTCAATATTTGCTGGATGATGGTGTCTGTGAGGAGAGGGAGGTGTTCTAAGAAAGTGAGCCCAGGAAATCAATAGTGAGCTTGAACAGGTGGAGAGAGGCTGGTGATAGGTCTCTACTCACTTTACGGTAGGAGCTGGGGTACTCCTGAGAGAGAAGGGTTGTTACTTAAGATTACACTGAGACAGCAGGTGTGAATCAGTACCATCCCAGGGAAGGCAGGTGTTTGGTGATCCTGTATACTGTGGACAGGAGGGGAAAAAAAACCCAGCAAGAACAGAGATGACTATCTCTCTTGGGAAATTAAAAATAAAACATGGAAGAGCTATTGATTTCTTCCCTCTTCAGCTGGACTTAGTGCTCACGGAGGCAAGCACCCTTTGAGCCTCATTTTTTCACTTTCTGGTGCTTGGCAGGTGCTCAGTCACTGAATCAATGTATTCGTTGCTATTTTTTAGGTAACGTGAGTCAGTTATATTGTAGCTTAGATGTCACAATGTGAGCCGATTTAAAACAAAGCCCAAAGTAGCACCTGGACGGACTAACCCTTCTTCCTGACCACAGTGCCCTGACCATGGTGGGAAGCCATCCATCAGTTGCCATGCTAAGAACTGGGGAGTCGGCGGGCCCTACTGTTTCTGCCGCTGCTCTTTCACATCCTCCTCATCTCCCCTTCTTCTTGCCTCCCCTTCCTCTTTACTCCCATTCTGCAAGCCAGTTCAACTTGACACATCTCTAAACTCTGGGAAACTTTGACTCATTTCTGCTGCTGCTGTTAGGGTTTCCATGGCGCCATTAACCGCCTTGGTTTGCCTGAGATTGCAGAGTTAACTAGAATTTTCAATGCAAACGTCAGAACATTTCCAGGTGGGCTACAGTGGTTGCTTACCTTTGGTCAATGCCATGCAATTTTTTTTTTTTTTGCCTGATCTATGGCCATACTGTCTTCATCTCTCATTTTATTCCCTGCAAATCATTCCGACGCTGCAGCCAGCGTAATCTGTGCAAAAACCAGATCCTGTCTCAGAGAAAACCCGTCAGTGAACTACCACATTGATCTGGCTGCCACCTGTCTGCCTGCTTCCCTGTTTCTTCATGTGCCCCAAACACAGTGTACCTTCTACTATCTAGGCCATACATCATACATATTAAGGCCATTGCTTGTGAGTTGTGTTGAGTTCTTCTGTAGCTATCATGGTGGTGGGGATCAAACTCAGGGCCTCATGCCTGTTATACAAGCATTCTATCCTTAGCTCTATCCTACTCTGTTACTTTATCCTTCAAAACCCTGCCCAAGACTATTATGTGTGATATGAGTCAGAATCCAGGTGACTTTACTCCAGATTGGTGATTCTCAGCATTCATTATGTCCTAGAATCATCTAGGGAAACATTAAAGATCCTTATGCCCATCCCATATCAATTCATTTCCTGTCTGCCTATGGGACTAGGCATTATAGTTTATGTGAGTATGTGTGTGATATATGTGTGCAGTATGTGCAGGTGTGTCCAGATATGTTTGTATGTGATTGAGAGAAGAAGATCAGCTGTCCTGCTGTATTTCTCTTTGTCTCCTTACTTTGAGGCAGGGTCTCTCACTGAGCTTGGAACAGTCAGTAAGCCCCAGCAACCCTCCTGTCTCAACCCCCGCAGTGCTGGGGTTATGTATGCTCACATGGTTATGCAGAGTCTTTAAAATGTGAGTAGAGGGACTTGAGCTCAGGACCTCATACTTATGGAGCAAGTGTGTTTATCCATCACTAAAGCCCTAAGGCATTGCAGTTATTAAAGATAACTTTAGATGATTACCATGCAGCCAAGATTAAGAACCACTAGTGTAGGGTGAAAGTCTCCATCCCATGACTCAGTACATATTCCCTATGCCCCTCTTTTGATTCCCCCTTACATAGATGTCATCTATTAGATAGATGAATTTAAAAATTAGTATATCATGTGCCTGGCTTGCACTCCCCTTGTTAATTGGTGGCAGATGAACAAGAGAGGACATTTTTGACATTTCTCCATTGTATGAGTTTTCTCACTACTATATAGAGTGCCTGAAGCAGATTCTTTTACAAAGACAAGAAGTTTGCTTTGAGTCATAGTTCTGGAGGCACAAAGTCCAAACAATATTACGTAGGTTCTTGCAAAGCACCTGTGAGCTGTATCATGTGGGTGCGTGTGTGCATCGCTATACTATATGGCCCCTTTCCCCTCATACAGCTGCCAGGATGCTAGGGCCTCCTCCGGTCACTTCTCAAAGTGCACTCCATGCACAACAAATTGAGTTTCAATCGTAACAGTATTAAATTTTATTTTTAAATTTATTTATTTTGTGTGACCGAGAAGGGTACACTCATGCTACCATATGTGGAGGTCAGAGAAAGATAAACTCAGGTTGGGAAGCTTGGTGGAAGACCCTTACTTCTGGCACCATTTGTACAACCTTAACAATATTATTGACATAAGATTTTAGGGTTTAAATTTCTGTGGCCATATCCAAATATTCATCATGCCCGAATGTTTCCTCTTCTCAAAAATAAGAGGGAATCTTTCTTTTCACCTTTCTTCCTCCTCCACCTTCCCTAGATCCTCCAATTATTCCTTTCAACAATTCATGACCTCTTCTTCTATGTTTATTTTTGAGACTATCACCTAGTTATCTATCTATGCATATATACACACATAAAATTAATTAAACTATATGTATACACATTCATGTATATGTGCACGCACACACACACACACACACACACACACACACACACACACACACACAGTTTAATTAGTGTCGCCCTTATTAAAAGTGTTTAGGGATAACTGGGGTTTCATTCCCGAACAAAATAAGAATAAACTGGTTCTCAAGAGGAAGCGTTTCCCTAGAACAGATGCTTCCTTGTTTCCCTGACATATGGGTAGAGAATGGAAGCTTTCGGCCTCCCAGTGCTCAGAGGTAGGTGAGCTTCACCCGTGTTTGTTGGTCTCAGAGCACCTGTGTCTCCCCAGATGGCTTTGTAAGCCTGACTGTGACTAAGAGTTTTGTGCATAAATCCGCAGGCAGTAGATCCTCCTGACCTCCCATTCTGGTCTATGAAGAAATATGGGACAGGGAAGCAACCAACAAAGAGCAGAAAGAATGGAGCCTCACTGATGCACAACTCACATAAATTACTCCTGCTGGTCCAGGAATCCACATGGGGCGGGGCGGGAGGGCAGTGCTTAGTAGCTTTACCCTTAGTTTAGTGTGTTCTGTCTTTGACTTCATTACTAAAAATTATGACTTAGCATACAACACACACAAACACACACAATACTACCGAAGAAATAATAGTTGAAATGGGAGGATAATTTTTTGCTGTTTTTTTCTAGATTTTTTTTCTAGAAAGTTGATGTCTTAAAGCAAGTTTTGATCAATGGAAAATTTTGGCTAAAGAGAATGACTCAGTGCAGTAGATCTTGAAATTTTAAATATGACCCAAGTCATGGCTTTGAGCCCAGACCTCGGACCACCCACTGGCAATCATTGTGCTGGCTACACATTCCATTTTATTTTCTTACTTGCTCAGTAGGCTTCTCCCATGATTATATGAAGCTGAGGTGACAGGAGTGGGGTGGAACAACAGTCTCTGAAGGTGACAGTGACTGTCACATTTAGCCCAGTCCAGGTTCTTTGTTTAGGATTTAAGAACTTGTTGCTAAAGTACATTTTAACCTCTTTTTTTTTTTTTTTTTTTTTTTTGCATCTGTGGATAACTTTCAAAGTTTACCCCAAACTTCATAAAATGGGCCTTTTATGTCTTCTTACCCAAAGTTATTAGAAAGAGAGGTGGGCTGTTCTTAAATGTATTTAGTTATTTGGGGAGATGGTGTATGTATGAAGGTCAGAAGGAACTTGTGGGGGTTGATTCTGCCCTTCCTCTATATGGGTCCAGGGCTCAAACTCAGCTTATAGGCTTAGCTCCTGGGATTTGTCTGCTGATCCTTCTTAACCCCTGGGTACCTGTTTTTTGCTGTGGGTTTCTCCCAAAGGCTCAGTAGGAGAAGGGAAGCAATCCCTGGGAAGAAGCCTGTTCTTAACTCATTTCTCACAGCAGCTGTGGTGGTTAATCTCCACTGACAACCTGACTGGATGTAGAGTTACCTAGGAGTCTGGGGAGGCACACCTCTAGGTGTATCTGTGTGTTTCTAGAGGGTCACCCCAAAAGGGGAGACTTACTCTGAAGCTGGGCCCCAGACAGCAGATGAGAATGAAGGAGGTATATCCCCTTTCTCTCTTTCTTGTTTGGCACAGCATGAACTGCTGGCTCTGCCTCACCTTTTTAACTATGATTGTCTGACACCTCCAAAACTCCATTCAAAGGAACTCAATTCTCCCTTTCAATTGTTCTCAGATATGTTGGTTAATAGGACTGTACAAGTAAGCGGTGCAGAGGTAACTGGTGTACTACACCATCGGGGAAACTCTGGGACATTTCCAGCTGGAGATAGGGGTGAGCTTGTGTATATCAGATCCTCAGAGTCATCCATAGGGAGCTCCTGGGTGTGAGGATTGCCTGACACATTTAGCTTGCCAAGCAGATATCTTTCTCAACTTAGAAGCCCAATAATAAATGGATCCACTGACAGCCAGAAGTGCATACTGGAATACTTCTTAACAGTCAAGAACTAAAGTCATTCCTTTGTCAGTGTTATCAATGTGTACACAGCACTACTACATGTTTCTAGAACTACACATACTTGTTTTAGAATATCAGAGTAAGTTAGAGAACAAAGCGTTCCTTTCTAGAGAAAAACATAAGGCCAAAACTGAATTTGGGAGAAGCAAAGAGATCTTTCATTGGCAGTATTTCTTGTGTACAGTCATCATACTTGTAGGAAGTTGGAAGTGCAGATTTCTGGTTGTCCTGTGGCTAGGCATCACTTCTAGAAGGAAGTGTGGTGCTATTACCCTCAATCCTAGGATGTTATGCACTCACTGTCATCTCCAAAGAACCCTGAGTGTCTTTTGTGTTTGTTTTCTTGTGGTGCAGCTTCAACCCTTTCCCCTCAGGTCTAGTGTGGCATCAACCCTTGTCCATTGACTTCACTCACAAACTAAACTACTGTACTGCACATAGCACAGGCTTCCTCTTAGCACCATTGAGAATTCCTGTTTCTCACTTATGCGTGTTTGTGCCCCCTTAAACCCACATGTAATATGGTGGTATTAGGCAGTGATCAGGGTCAGCTGCATCATGGTGGTGGAATCCCCATGAAGAGATTGTCCTCATAACATTAGAAAGCCTGCTCCCTCTCCATCTTTGTGAGGTCCAGTGAGAAGAAAACCATACACAAGGCTGGAAGAGGCTTTTCCCAGCCCCAAGTACTCTGCAAAAGGCTGGTGTTTAAGCCGCTCAGCCTAGTGTGTATTCGGTATCACACTGACTAAGATAGGCATTTTAGCTGAACATGAAGTTCAGTTCAAAACCCTTATGTTTGAGGAGAAAACTCAATTTCTCATCGCATCCCCCTCCTCTCCCTCCCTCTCCTCACCCTCTTTCTCTCCCCTCCCCTTCCCCATTCTCTTTCCCTCCCTGTCTCTCCCTCTCTCAGGCTCCCTAAGTGTCTCTAACTGCAAGTAGAATCTAGTTTCCATTAAAAAAAAAAAATCCTAGTCAACCTGGCTCCACTGGGAAATAGACAGAGTGGGAGGCACAGAGCATCGCCAACTCCGGCAGGCTTGTGGGGTTATAAACACATCGCCCCACCCAGCGGCATCTGGCCCTCAGGTGCCGCTTCTCTTTTCCCCCCATAGAGCTGTGTTTATTTTCATGAAATCTGAATCATGCGTGTCTGTTTCTGTTACACGGAATTCAAAGGGGCTCTGCTCCCTTCCAGTCTTTTGAAGTTAAGGGAGCTTTATGGATGACTCTGCAAATGTTTCTTTCCTAGCTGCATCCCAAATGAGATTAGAAAGATCTCTGTTCTGTCTTCTCGCAACCAGTGACCATGGAAGGGAAGACAGTGGCGTCTCTAGGATCCATGTGTTTGTGGTCTGGGCACATTACTTCATGTGAGGGGTGGGTTTCTGGACCCTTATCCTTGTTGCCCCTGCTCACAATTACTGTGTTCTTGGGGACTTTATATAAAGTTTGTTTGGAGCTGGTTTTTAGCCTTCTTGGAAGGTTCTGGTAGAAAGTTCTCATGCTAGAAAATGTTTTTATCTTAAAACTGTGAGCACATGCTTTAGACAGTGATCATTATGAGTCACAGTGGAGATGGATTTTTATGTCACACCAGTAAATAAACCATTTGAACATAGGGGAAGTCTGTGTAACCAGACCTTCCACAGTGCTAAGGACTGTTTTGTCTTTATTTTGTACTGTGGACAGTATGTGGCATGTGAGCAATGTACAATTAAAGAATAGATGGGTGTCCATCGGCAAGGGAAATTCATGTAAATAACCATCACTGTATATATAGTCTGGCATGAGCTCATATGCAAATGGTAGGGGTAGTAACTTCTTAAATTAACATGAAACTCATAAACAAGGTTATAAAACATTTTTGTGGGCTATTGAATTTTTTTCATTGCTTAAAAAAGACTGGGATGTTTAATGTAGAACGTTCTAATTGTTCGAGTATTCAAAGTTTGTTAAAGCAAGAAAGGCTGAATGGGAGAAATGATAGATTCTAAGACAAATAGCTGCTGAACTGTCAGGAGCTTGATACAATTTTATTTCTTACAGAACTGTAACCACAGGTTGTAAAATCAGGAGGGTGCCTCCTACACAGTGCTCATGGACCTGGCAGTAATCTAACACCTGTTTTATAAGACCCAGGTAGACTATAAATAAGAGATGCATTCTTTGCTTCTTTCAGTAGGCTGTCATGATGTGTTTGTCAGACCAACTCTCAAATTCCTTCTTCTGAAGCCCCAGCCCCCAGATGTGGGATTGCAGGTGAGCCACCATGCCTAGGGAGATGCGTGTTTTATATGGCACCTGCTTTCCCCTGGAAGCTGGTACTGTTAGCTAAGTCTCAAAGTGAGGACGGAGGGGCCTCTTCTCAGCACTCACCCAGGCTATCTTTGACTCTACTGTGAAACTGGAAATTCTAATGTATTTGTTCTCCTGGGTTTGAGCAAAAGCTTCTAAAAATCTAGGAATCAGAACAGCTTTCTCTTAGCTCTCCATTTCCTCTAAGTCCATAGAGTGTGCATTCCAGATTTCTTTAATTCGTCATTCACAAGAAAGAGCTTTGTGTTCCAATTGATTCTCTGTCTGTTTCTGTTAAAGGGATCTTGCTGACTTCTGGTTTGGACCTTAGAACTGCACTATAAACCACATTCTCTACTAAAAGCTATCTTGATACTAAGGACAGCTGTGATTTCCTGGAGTCTCTATGGACAGTTACTTTAAATGATTTTCTTTCAAAAGAGTTGTGCACAATGATAGGCACAGCACACTCTCCAGAGAGGGAAACTGAGGAAGGGAGAAGCCATGAATCAACCCTCAACCCAGATTGACTCCAGCCTGAGTCCTCTTCCTACCTCACCACATAGCTTCGGACACCAGTGTGAGCTGTTTCCCTACAGGGAACTCTTTCTAGGCCCTTCTCCTTGGCCAGACCTGATGCTTTATACGTAACAGACTGTGGTGGAAGATATGCTGACTTTCTGTTTAGTCCTGCTCATTGCTTCACTTTGTTCTGGTGTGAACAGGGATATGTTCACACCTAACAAGGAGATGCAACAGAGTTCATTTTCGAGGATTGGTGTCATCTTGTTCTTCTGACATTTAAAACTATTTTGAGAAGGAAAGTAAAAATTTCCCAGGTTTTTGTAGTCAAGGTAGTCTTTTTTAAGTCAGAAGCTTTGGATAAATGTTTCAGGTTTTCATACTTGCCTTACCTCTCCCAGCTTGAGATTTGAGTCTGATGTCCACATGGGGTTGGGGGGCTGGTTCAAGGCTTTGGGGTCAACTGACACACCATCTGAGTTTTCACTGCTTTCAAACAAAGGCAGGCAAGCTGGATGTCCTAGGTGTGGCATTAGGAATTTTAGAGCCATCTTGTACTGGATTTTATGGTTCTAGCCATTTGTATCTTGCTATGTTTTATACACACACATACACACACACACACACACACACACACACACACACACACACACACACACACACACACACATGAAATGTAGTCAAAGATAGCATTAAACATCTGATCCTCCTGGCTTGCTCCTCTGAAGTGAATGCTGAGATTCCAGGCAGGCCCCACCATATCCAGTTTATGTGGTGTTAGACACTGAAACCAGGACTTTAAGAATGTTAGGAAAGGACTCCACCAGCGGAACTATACCCCAGCCCCCTCCTCCCTTTTCCTTAACTCTTTTAACATCCGTGTTCCAAAAATTTAATTCCGAATAGGGAAAACAGTGTTAGGCTCCGACTGTCCCTGCACCCAAAGCCTCTTCTCACTGAAAGAACAGTGAGGGATCAGCACGAGTCTTTTCTGTATGTAAAGACTTCTTTGCTTTCATCTGTCACTGTGGAGCCAGAATAGTGAACAATTACAGGGAACTTTTTGTCTGAGAAGTCAAATTTTCAAAATGCCTTCCATGTAACGTTGTCCATACTACAAAGCAAACATGCTTATAGATAAAGTGTGTTGGCTTCTGTGGAACTGCAGGGCTGTGGACAGGAACAATGTGCAGAGAGATGTTTGACGTGTATTGTCCATTGCTGAGAATTGTAACATAATAATCCATTAGCTTTCATTACAGTAATGTGGTTTGCTTAATCCAATTAGCCAGAAGAGAACATAGGTTGGAATGAAACTCTAAACTCGTGCAGTGGGGCGAATCACGGCTGGGGATTGATGTGGAAGGAGATGCTATGGAGAACCACCCTGCAACTCCATATCAAAGGACTGGGCTGCAGCAGGATTTCAGAATACAGAACGGAAAGTCCAAGAAATAAATCTCACCCTTTCTAACACCATGACCCTTTTATACAGGCCTCATGTTCTGGTGACCCCAAACATAGAATTGTTTTGTTACCACTTCATAACTGTAATTTTGCTACGGTTATGAATCATAGTAAATATCTGTGTTTTCTGAAGGGCTCAGGGGTCATGGGCTACAGGTTGAGAAGCATTTCTTTAAGGTGAAGCTGAGCACAGATTTTAGTCACTGTGACTCTTACAGAAACTGCTCAAAACAAGGTCTCTGAACAAATCCTCATTTGGGGCTCATGTTCTTTAAAAAAAAAGTTCATGATCACTGTCAATAAAAGGAGCTTCAAGGAACACACACACACACACACACACACACACACACACACACACGCACACGCGCACATACATGCACACATGCGCACACACACACATCCTCAGAATCTCTGACAGTTTTGTACCTTAAGCCCTTTTCAGCAATGCATCAACAGTTTAGGTAACTCATTAAGCCTTGGATTCTGTGAGGGCATATCCATACTGTGGGGGCTTTGCGTGAGTATGTATGTGTGTGCATAAGTGTGCTCTTGTGTGTGCGGGTGCACTTGCTTGTAGAGGCCAGAGGTTGTGGTTGGATGTCTTCTGAGATAACACTTTGAATTTCCTGGACTAAAGCTGATTTTTGCTGAACTCAAAGCTCATTGACTCTGTTAGTCTAGCTAGGCAGCTTGCCTCAGGGGGTCCTCTGACTTTCTGGGGTTACAGGCTTGACTGGCATTTAGTGAGTGCTGGATCCAAACTCCAGGCCTCCAGCTTGCACAGTAAGTGCTATAGCCACTGAACTGTCTTGCCAGTCCAAGTCTTTATGCTCAAGCATTGCTGACTATCTAGGGTTCAAAGTCCTGTTTCTTAACTTGGTAAACATAGGGGTGGGGTGTGGGTGGGGATTTCATGTTCTTTAGCAATATTTGTGTATTTAAGTACCAGACTTTCCACAGGAGAGCCCAAGCATGCCACTGGGAGCTAATCATCTCTGAGGTAGGGCTCAGCATCACTACTTTTAAGTATGCCCCTATCTGGTTTTCAAATATATATTTGTAGAGAAAAAAATGAGTGAAAACTTCGGATAGTTTTCCATAGTGATTGGTGAGCAACATAGTTGTATCAGGACTAGCTAAAGCCCAGTTTTCTACAATTCACTTGGAGGAGGTTATTATCTATGTGTAATCTTCAAAAAGATTTTTTTTATCTCTTTATTTTTTTATTAAAATTTTTTTAACATACCCACCACTGTTCCCCCTCCCACCCCTGTTCCCAGTCCTCCACCAGCTTCCCCTACACCCATCCCCCGCCCCATTACTCAGAGAGGGTAAGGACTCCCAGGGTGAGTCAATACTTTCTGGCATATTCAGTTGAGGTAGGACCAAGTCCCTCCTAACCATTATCAAGGCTGAGCAAGGTGTTCTTCTTTAGGGAATGGGCTCCAAGAAGGCAGTTCATGCATCAGGATTAAGTTCTGGCCCCACTGCTTTAGGCCCCACAAACTATCCATAACATTCAACTGTCATCCGCATTCAGAGAGGGCTTAGTTCAGCCCCATGAAGGTTCTCCAGCTGTCAGTTCAGAGTCAGTGAGCTCCCACTAGCTCGGGTCAGCTGTCTCTGGGTTTCCTCATCATGATCTTGACCCCTTTGCTCATATAATCCTCCTCCCTCTCTTTGCCTGGACTGGGAGCTCGACCGAGTGCTTAGCTGTGAATCTCTGCTTCTGCTTCTGTCAGTTGCTGGATGAAGGTTCTATAATGTCAATGAGGGTGGTCACTCATTTGATTACAGGGGAAGGCCATTTAGGCTCCCTCTCCACTACTGCTTGGTCTTAGCTGGGGCCATCTTTGTGAGTTATTAGATGTTTGCCTGCACCAGGTTTCTCTCTAACCCCACAATGTCTCCCTTTATCAAGGTACCTATTTCATTGTTCTCCCTCTCTGTCCCTCCCCAACTCAACCATCCCATTCCTTCATGCTCTCTCCCCACCTCCTCTTGCTCTCTCTCTCCCATGGCCCAATTTACTCAGATCTTCTCTATTTGCCCTTCCTGTAGGGATCTGTGGATGTCACTCTTAGGGTCCTTGTTACCTAGCTGCTAAAATCCACTTGTGAGTGAATACACACCATGTTTGTCTTTCTGGGTCTGTGTTACCTCACTCAGGATGATATTTTCTAGATCCATCCATTTGCCTGAAAATTTCAGGATATAATTTTTATTGTTTAAGAATTTCATATATATATATATATATATATGTAGTGTGTTTTGATAAAATCTACCCTTATTATTTACCTTTTGACTTCTTCCCTATATATCCCCTACATCACTTTCACTCACCAATTTCATGAACAAAACAAAGCAAAGCACAACCCACTGTGTTCACTTAGTGCTGCCTGTATGTACTTGTGGGTATAGAACCACCCCCCTAGAGCATGGGGAGCCTCTCAAAGCCCACATCCCTGAAGGAGACTGACTCCGCCTTCCCTAGTAGCCATCAACTGTCAACAGCTCCTCAGGGTGGGGATTTTTAATTGTATATGTGTCTCTTTGTGGGTTTGTGCACAGGGTGCAGTGCCCTCAGAAGACAGAAGAGGGCACTGGATCCCCTAGAGCTGGGATTATAGGCATTTGGGTTTTGGGAACTAAACCCAGATCCTCTGCAACTGAGTCTTAACAGCTGCGTCATTTCTCAAGCCCTCTTCAATGTGATTTTTATCACTATAGGTTGTAAAAATCACTACTATGGTATCATAGGGATAACTTCTGTTCTGAAAATTTCCTCTTCCCACCAACGTCCACGTCTCTGGTAACTCCTATTTATTTTTGGTTTTTCTTTCCATAGTTTTTTCTTTTCCAAAATTTTATATATGAAGCAGTATTGCAGTCAACAAGAAAGGAAATTGAAGAAAGAAGACTTCATACTACCCAGTGACACCATAGCTGTTAGGATGCCTTTGATGCTTGTGGTAATGCTGGTAAATACAGCTAGCCTCCTGTGAGGACAGTAAGGAAGGCACATGTACTGTGCATGGTGCTTGGTCATGATGCAGACGTGTGTCTGGCTATGCATTTGCTATGCTATGTCTGTTTATGCTATCATTCTTGGGTGCACTTCCATTTAGCAAAATGTTTAGTACAGAACACTATGCTGTGCTATTCTGGCAACAGCTTCACATATCCTGTGTTGACTGAGTATCATGATTGCTTCGTTTTCCTCTTGGGATTGGTTTAATATCATGATATTTAGTTCACCATGACCCATAAGTATAAAATCTCTAGTGTTAGTGTTGCCAGTAAGAGCTGGTGTTGAGTGAGTCTCCTAGAAATGAAGTTTAAACAATTTAAAAATGAAGTTAAAAATTTCCACCACGAAATCAGAAAGGCAGCTCTGACTGCTCTATCCTGTCAGGGTGTCCCATTCCACCAGAGCTGTGTCCTCAAAGAACAAGAACACGATGATGAAATCTGTCTGAGGAGGCCCTTGTAGGCTAGAGAGGAAGGAACTTCTGTGACTTGCACTTAGGACTAAGCAGCATCTTTCTCTCAACATCGCAGTGACCACAGTCAAAACAAATGATACGATGCTGAGTTTCCTCCTAACTCTGGGTGGTTCAAGTCATTCAGGGATTGTGCCTCAGTGTGTAGAGCGAGGGGGATGCAGTAAGATGAGTATGGAGTCTGCAAGCGCTCATATGAAGGCAGCCAGAGGAAGTCTGGAAACTCTAGAGGAGCTGATGGTAGACAAGATGGTACTCCAGCAACCATCTTCATAGGGACGAAGCCTCCCTATACTCCGAGAAGATGCCTGAAAGGATTTTCATCCACAAGGCAGGGAAGCCAATGCAGGTTTCAAAGTTTTAAAGACAAAGTCTTAGACATGGTATGTGCTCTTTCGTAAGTGGATTTTAGACATAACGTAAAGGATAACCAGGCTACAATCCAGACCACCAGCTAGGTAACAGGAAAATTGAGAGAGAGATCCATAGATCCCCCTGGGAAGGGGAAATAGAGAAGATCTCTTGAGAAAACTGGGACCATATTGGGGGGGCAAGGAGAAATAAGAAGAGAACATGAGAGAATCAGATGGGGGGGAGCACAACAGAGAGGGAGAGCAAAGAAGTGGATATTCAGAAGAGGGAGATATTGTGGAATTAGAGAGAAGCCTGATACACCCAAGAAGCCACAGGATGAGCCCAGCTAGGACTCCAAGCAATAGTGGCCTTTCCCTGTCAGCATATGAATGGCCATCCTAATTGCCGTTATAGAACCTTCATACAGCGGCTGATGGAGGCAGATGGAGATCCATAGCTGAGCACTGGGCTGAGCTACTGGTCCAGATGAAGAGATTACATATGCAGATGGATTGGAAGCACAGTGGAGTAACCCATGGAGTAGGCAGTCATGTGCTATTGGGGGACCTTGCAGACTGAAATAACAGCTGACAAGCCTTCATGGAATGGACCTGGACCCCCTGCATGTGGATGGCAGTTGGAAGGTGCAGGAAGTTTCCCGAGCCTCTTGCAATCGGTCCGGTCCGTGAACTGGCTCCTCGAAGCCCATGCCTAGCGGGAAAACACCTTCCTCAGCTACTTGGGGGAGGGACTCAGCCTACCTCAACAGGATATTTCAGACTGAACTGACTCACCCTGGGATTCCTTGCCTTCTCTTGGGAGGACTGGGAGAAGGGGCAGGAGGGGGAGCGGTAGGGGTATGGAGAAAAATTTTTAAAACAAAATTTAAAAATTCTAAAAAAGAAAATTAAGACATAGTCTTGCTTGGTGCTGGGTTTTATTTGTTTTTTTTTCTGTTACAAATGCCAAGGAAAGACCTCAGATAGATGGGCTTTGGTTCATGGTTTCAGATGTTTGGGTCCACAGGGACAAATGCTGCCTTCTACTATCATGGAACCCCGATGAAGCTAAAGATCACAGAGTAAGAGGATGCGGCTGAGCAAAGCTGTTCCCCTCTTCAAGTCCAGGAAGCAGGAAGAGTGGCTGGAAGCAGAGCCATACTGTATCTACCTAGGGCAGGTGCCCGTTGACACACTCCTTGTAACTGGCCCTCCTACACCTCTACCAAGTCTCCGTACTCTACTCAGCTCTTAATCTACCTATGGGTTAACAATGTAAGAAAAAGAGGCCATGATTTCAAGAGAGGCCAAATCTACTTGGGAGAAACTGGAGGGTGGAAAAGAATTGTTGGTGTTGTAATTTAAAAGGGAAAAGAAAAAAAAAACTTTAAGAACAGTAAGGTTATAGACTATGAGAAGAAAATGCACAGGCATACACTGTGTTTATGTATCTGAAGTAGCTATTGTAAGAGGGAGGAGCAGAAATGCAATACTCACATGGGAAAATTTCAAATTTCAAATTAAAACATATGCAAAATAAAAGGATGTAATTAGTTCAGCTTCAATTATTACTGAAGAAAGAATAATTTTTATGAAGTTAGTGTTTTAAGTATATAGTGCCTACCACATCTACAGAATATACAGTAGTGGTGTATGGTTTCATAGCCACCAATTCATCACAAAACAACTATTTTTGTGTGTCTGTCTGAGTGTATGTCGTGAATGTGCAGTAACACTCTCACTCACCAACTTAAGCAAGTTGTGATAAGGATCTTATATAAGTTTACTATTTAAAAAATCTTGCGTATTGTATTCTTTTAAAAATTATTTTATTAAAAATGTTATCTAAATAGAATTTTTAAATTATTTTATATACAAGTGTTTTGCCTACACATCTGTGCACCACATGTATAGTGTAGCTAGTCCATAAAAGGGCATCAGATCTTTCTGAGACTAGATTTATACATGGTATGAGACACACATAGGTACTCTAAATCAAACCGGGGTTCTTTGAAAAGTCGCCAGTGCTCTTAACCACCAGCTTTTCCAATCCCTGTCCTGTATTCTTATTATGTCTTCCCTATGTTTAGATACAAAGCACCACTGTATCTCAATGGCCATACACTGCCACTTGCTGTACCTCTTTGTAGCCTAGGAGCAAAAGGCTATCCCAGATAGTTTGTGTATAATAGGTGGCATCACCTAGGTTTATGTAAGTAATTTTCTCTACGTGCATCCTATCATTAAGAGATTCGTGGCTGAGGTTAGGATCATATAACATGCAGCTTTTCACATGTTGACATGCAGCTGGGATTTCTCCATTGTCTTTTCATGACTTTAAATTCCCTGATGATAATTCATTGTGTGGCTAAAACCACAAGTTATTCACTCATCCTTTGAAGGCCATCTTGGTAGCTTCAGTGTTCAGCAGTTATGAGTAAGGCTTCCGCCTTGGGCAGATCTTTGTGGACATGGTACCACTTGTTTTTGGTATATACTGAGGAAGGAAGCTGATGGATCACATAAAACGTGTAGCTTTTATAAAAAATAGCCAACCTTGTCTTCTGAAGTGACTGAACCTTTTTGCAA
Source organism: Phyllotis vaccarum (assembly GCA_033318265.1). Taxonomy (NCBI): domain Eukaryota; kingdom Metazoa; phylum Chordata; class Mammalia; order Rodentia; family Cricetidae; genus Phyllotis; species Phyllotis vaccarum. The sequence goes on along the minus strand of JARWLC010000003.1, from coordinate 70,534,468 downwards.
TCCCCACAGTACTCAGAGTTCTCATGTTCATGTCCTTGCTAACATTTGATGTTATCAGTGTGCAGGATTACAGCTTTTCTAATAGGTTTAAAGTGGTATGTTAATTTAAAACATCCATTTTATATAGATGTCTATGTGAGTGTATGCCATGAGTATGCAGTGCCCATAGAGGCCACAAGAGGGCATCAGATTCCCAAAGCTACAGTTGCAGGCTGTTGTGAGCTGCTGTATGTGAGTACAGGGAGCTGAACTTGAGTCCTTTGGATGAGGACCAGGGGCTCTTCATTGATGAGCTAACCCTCCAGCCCCAGTGAGTTCCTCTTGTATGTTATCACTGGATGTTGTATTTGACATAGTATCTGTTCAGGTATTTTGCCAGCGCCCCCCCTCCCCCCGGGCAATAAGAAGATGCTCTGTTTATCTGAATGAACAAAAATCAAATAAGATACATGGGAACAATTTTAAAGTTCAAAGAGACACCAGCTTTGTTTTAAGGCTGCAGTAGCTGACATGGCTCCTGGCTACTTCCCCAGTCTTCTCATGGGGCACAGAGTTATAGTCAGAAGCCTCTGAGTTCACAGGAGGTTTGGAATGCTTCTCCACTGCCTCTTTGCCTGCTCATTACCCATCATGCCTGTGGCTAGAAATAGTAATGTTTAAGGATTTAAAGGTAAAAGTCCCAAAAAGCAGGGAAAAGTACTTGCTCAAAATATTTTTTTTAAAAATATTCTTTTGATTTGAGGTTTGGGGGAAATTCTCTAACTATCCACTGTCTTGAGGAGCTCTGAAATACCACAACAATCCTCAAAGTGACAGAGGCAGCAGGAATCCTAGGTGGGCTAGCAATGAGGCTCTGCTGCTGCCAGGGGAGGCATGCTGGCAGTGCATTCCTGCAATCAGCTGGTCGTGAAAATAACCAAGACTTAACTTGGTCACTTGAACATCAAGCAACGCGCGTCTGTGAATTCCACCCAGGTCTGCATTCACTTCTAAAAAAAAGAAGGAAAAAGGGTAACCAAGAACAAAAGAGACCCAAGAGTCTGTAGTTACTTAAAAATTAAAGTTTTGTTTTGTTTTTGCTCTTTGGTTTTCTTTTTTCTTTTTTTTTTTTTTTTTTTTGGCCGACCAGGCATGAGAGCTAATGGATAGTATTAAACAAGATCCATCAAAACAAAACGGAACCACCTTCCCACCTACAACTACATGTAACATGCTACTTAAACCACCCTCCTCACCTGCATTGACATTAAGGGAAAAGACATTTTACCACCCTAAAAACAAGAAAGTTCCATACATATGAACAGTCTCTCTAAAGGGGGGACAACTATACACAGTTAGAAACACAGAGAGCCATTGCAGAGCTGGTTACAAAGACAGCAAACGTGCCAGCGTTCAGCCAGTGTGTTGTGAGATGGTCTTAAGATAGGACCTGAGCTTGTAAGTTAATACAGTCATTAACAGTAGGCCTCAGACCGTGCAGTTACACAAGAACATTTAGAACCATTGCTGGTTGAATGATAAAACAGCCCACCAGGCCGGATCTGTTTACCTGTAAAAGTTTTAAAAATAGACATTATTGAGGTATTTCTTCTTTTTGACACCCATAAACCCCAAACCCAGTTACTCCAAAGTGATCAGCACCATTTCCCCACAAGCTGGGAGTCAATCTTAGGAGACCACAAATGGTCACTTGTTTTAAGAACAAAAGTTCTCCTACTGTGACCATGTTTCTTAGACACACACCATTCTGGATACAGAAAGGTAAAGGGACACGTACCTCTAAGGGACACCCCCTTTTCTCTGAGCCTGCCCTGACCTGTTTACTTACTCTTTAAGACCTGACCATTTCAGGTCATTTTTGACTATTGTGTTTTATTGGTGTTAAATTTGAAGAGTTCTTTGTGTATATTGAATGCCAGCTTTATTTATTATTAATATTATTCGTGGGTTTTTTTTTTTTTTTGAAACAAGGCTTCCTTGTGTAGCCTTGGCTATCCTAGAACTTGCTCTGCAGACCATGCTAGCCTGGAACTCACAGAGATCCACCTGCCTTTGCCTCTCAAGTGTTGAATACCAGAATTTTATCTGTTAGGTGTTTTGTAAATTTCCACCAATCTGTGGCTTGTCATCTTCCTTAACTATGACTTTTGAGGATTAGAAATTTTTACTTTTAGGACCTGTGAGGTGTCTCAGCTGTTAAAGGACTTGCTGTGCAAACAAGAGGTACCGAGTTTTATTTCGAGCGTGTGCAGAAAACGCCCAGGTACACCAGCATTTGCCTGTGACCCCAGTACTGGGAAGGAGTCAGGGAGATCTCCTGGGGCTCAGTGGCCAGACAGTCCCACTGAATCATCTAGCTCCAGATTCAGTGAGAGATTTTATCTCAGAAAATTACATGGAAAAATGATTGAGGAAGACACCTGATACAGATCTCTGGCACAGACACACACGAATACATACACACATGTAGACACACATGTAGAAAAATTTAGTAGAATTCAGTTCATCTATTTTTTTTTCATTGAGAGATTCATTGCTTCTTTTTAAAAAGTACTTTAAGATAAAATTGTACAGTGTCTGTATATTTCACCAATATTACAATGTGAGAGGAGAGAGCCCTGCTTATGGCTAAAACACCAAAGAGATTTTTAACAGAATGAAGAAAGAGAAAGAAATGGAGAATACTGGGGCTGCCCAGTTAAGGTGCTAATGTGCCCATTAATCCCACCCAGCTGCCACAGCTCTCTGATGGGATTGGAGGGTTTGCCCCACGAGACCAGCATTGGTGGACGGAAATAGATGCCTGGAGCTGAGCCCACAGCTGTGGGGGCAGTCTCTTTCTCTGCAGGAAGGGCTTCCGTTCTCCAGTCTCTCCACATCCTGCAGGCAGGGGATAATTATTCCTTTGATCCCGGTGACAGGGGATCTAGAGTTCCTTGGCAGGTATTTGGAGACTCATATGCTCTGAGTGCTGCCACCGAGGACAGGAGGTGGTCTTTCTCTGAGTCCTGATGGAGCAGTTGGTGGGTAGTAGGTGAAAGGTAGATACAGTAGTCTGTGACACTACATGAGATGAGACAGGCCCTTTGTGTGTGCAGAAGCACACAAGCCATGTATGTAAACATACACAATATAAAATATTATCATGTTTGCTGTTTTTAATGGTGTAGTTTAGTAACCCCAATCATATCTACTATCCATCTCAGAACTTCTAATCATTCCAACTGAAATTATTCCTATTAAACACTATCTCCCACTCCAGGTCTGGCTTACTACCTCTCTACTTTCTATCTGTCTGAATGACTAGAGTTGTACGGTATTTTTCTTTGTTGTGATTGATTTGCCTTAATATAATAACTTTAGGGTTCATTCATATCATGGATTTCCTTTGTGTGTGTGCACGCCTCCACATAAATGTGCACACGCACCAGCATAACCATGCATGGACACCACACACACCTACAAACATGTACACACAAAACTTATGATAGTGTCTGTGTCTAAGAAAAATCCTGTGTTTCTCTTCAATTTTTAGGAGGACTTCATGAAATGTGTTTGGGAGATAATTTTAATGATTATAATTCCTACACATTCTTATCAGTATGCTTGACTTTCTAATCTGATAACCAGAAATAAAACAGAAGGATTTTTATTTATTCACACACACACACACACACACACACACACACACACACACACACACACACACACACAAATATATATTTAGTAGGCAGCTATTATCACCAGCTGGGATCCCGAACTCTTGAGAGTTTGCTTTCAGACATTGCTAACATGCTGATCCAAGACTAAGTCTGAGCAGACACAGCTACTCCTTCATCTCTGCAGCCCCTTTTTAGGTGTCAGGGCCTCCTGTGTGCAGCAAAAATTCCCACAGAGATTGAAGTCTTACAAGGGTCTGGTATCTCCAGAAGTTGCCAGTGTGATAACACACACTTCCTGTTCCATCACTCACCCTTTCTATAGGAACAAAACAAGGCAAAGCTAGGAAACCTTTGCCCTGGCCACCATGCTATCTTTCCAGTCTCTGTCCTGTGCATGATCTGAGAAGGTGCACATAAGGGTCTCTGCTTCCTTTAGAGTTCTCACAGATTCTGGGATTCAGTAAATATTATTGGGTGCTTCACAGCAAATGAAATGATTTGTCGGACACTAAGCTTTTCAAAAAGACAGTTTGTTAGAAGGAATTGGGTAATGGATGCTGTCTGAGAACATAGAGAACTTCTGGGACTGTTGATATAGCTCAGCTGGTAAAGAGCTTGTTACAGAGATCAGTCCCCAAGCCCACTAAAAGACCCAGAAACAGTGGTGTTCGCCTGTAATCTCAGCCCGGGGGAGATAGAAATATGAGAAGGGATTTGCTACCAGATAGTCTAGCCAGATCAGGGAACGCCAGGGTCAACAGAGACCTGTACCCCTAAATCAAATGATGGGTGGTTAAAGAAGACACTTGATAACAGACTCTGGCCATCATATACACACTTACTCACAACCATATATGTGTACCCCCCACACACACACACGCAGCAGAGGGGGAAGGAGAGGGGATATTTATTCCAAAAGGCTTGAAACTGGATAAAGAGGCTGCTTTCATTAAAAGACAGCAGTACAGAGAATATTTTCCAAGGAAAAACATGACTGCTTCTCACTCTGGTCCTGGTGTCAGGATTGAAGCTCTTACTGATGCACAATGCCCCAGGAGCCAGCCCCTGGCTGATGTGAGATGCATGTGCACTCCACATGTAGGCTGTTGTCCTGTGCCTTTCAGGGAGCCAGATTAAGTCTATATTTACTATGTCATCAATTTCTTTCTGCAATCAGCCTCCAGGTGGCCAGCTGAGCCCATAGTGCCCCTAAGGCCTGTGCCACTCATGTGACTTTGGCTGCTGGAGTTGCCAGTGGAAAGTGGTTATTTGGTCTGTTTCAACATCTCAGAATGAATATGTCATTGTCTCCCTTGACAGAATATTGATGCTCTGGGCATCATTGCTTCAGCATGGGCTACACACAGGCACAGGCTGCTTCTCCATTCCCACCCCACCAGTACGCTTGCCATTTCTGCAATAGGTCCTCTTTTTCTTTTTTCTTTTTCAATTTGAGGGTGTGTGTGTGTGTTGAATGTGTGTGGCCCATGTTGTGTACATGTATGCATATGGAAGCCTGAAGCGGATGTCAGAATCATTCTCAACTCTTCTATCTTATTTATTGAGGCAGGGTCTCTCAATCAAACCCAGAACTCTCCCATATGCTTAGTCTTGATAGCCAGATTGCTCTGGGGATCTCATCTCCACTTTCCCGGGCTAGATTTGCAGGCAGGCCCTTAAGTCCTCCTGGCTTTTATATAGGTTCTGAGCATCTGAATACTGGTTTGACCCATGAGCCGTTGCCCACATTCAGTCTTTTGATTGAATGCCCTCTGATGTCACCATCACTTACTGTCCCTGTGTACAAGTTGATGTGAACATCCAGCTGCCCTCTGGGCTTCCATATGGAAATGAGCTCCATTCTATTTCTTTGAAGAAGAGGGGTAGGTGTCCTTTTAACCCCCAAAGTGCTCTAGACAATGCCAAGCATAATGCATATTCATCTTGACAACATGATTCTCAAGTTCCACAAATTGCCCCAAATATCAATGGTTCAGTTCCAGAGACTGGTCTTTCTACTGGGATTATCCCTCAGATGCTGAGTTTCCCCTGACTGTGTTTAACCTCTGTCAGCTACACCCCCTGCACCACACGGATCTTTCTTTACTCTTATATTTATTATTGTTATTTTTAAATTAGCATACAGCATGGACAGGTGATATAAGCCTTTCCTCCCAGTGCATGGGAGGCAGCAGCAGGCAGATTTCTGTGAGTTCCAGGCCAGCCAGGGCTACGTAGTAAGACCTTGTCCCAAAGAACAACAACAAAAACAGCATATAAAAGAATGGGTTTAACTATAATATTTTCATAATAAAGCTTTCTTTTGTGTGTGCACATATCCATACAGATGTGTATATGTATGTGTGTGTGTGTGTGTGTGTGTGTGTGTGTGCGTGTGTACACGCACGTGGTAGCCAGAGGTTGGCATTGGGTCTTCCTCTCTCACTCTCCACTTTATTTTTTGAGGCAGGGTCTCTTGCTGAATTTAGAACTCACAGACTGGGCTAGACTGGTGGGATTCTCTTGTTTCCACGTCCCTACTACCTGCCTTTATCACCTGTCTTCTGGAGGATCGGATTCAAGTCCTCGGGCTTGAGTGGTAAGCACTTCACTCACTGAGCCATCTCTCCAGCCCCAGACTGTCTTTGTTGATTCTCACCCACACTGGTCTCCTTCTCCTCAGAGTCCCCCATTCTGCTTCATAGCATACCACCTCTGTAGCCTCACCCCCTCCACTCCGTTAAGACCTCTTTGTCTTCTTTCCTAGTCCAGTTTATAGTTTCATGAACACCCCCTCCCTAGGTCTCCATATATAAGCAAACATGTGGTATTTGTTTTCTGGGGCTTGAATGACTTCACTTGATAAAATGGTTTGTAGTTTGACTACCTGCTTTTTCGTTAAGGTGTTTCCATTGTGCCTTCTACACAGGGTATTAGTACCCTAATCCAGACCCATCCTGTTGCCAGGCTAAGCTTCAGGATGGGTAATTTTTGGTTCCTATGGGGGTTCATAACAACTTGGAAAATTGAGTAATGGTTTGCAGCATGGCTATCGGGTACTGTACAAAATACACGAGGGTTAATTTTATACGTCTGCTTGTCAGGACTAAGGAATGCCCGGGTTTCTGGTAAAACTATGTCTCTGGGTGTGCTCTGAGGGTGTGAATCCATCTCAAGAAAGCTTTGTCTGGGTCTCCATCTAATCTACAAATATATTAACTGGTTTGTTTCTCTGGACAACACATGTGCAGTATGGATCAGCCTACTTCTCTCAATCCTCCTCTATTACCAGAGCCTGTCGCTCAGCATTTGCCTTGGGCTCCACATATTCTTTGCATTTTCTCGGTGTACTTGCACCTCTGGTTTCTGTCTGCTCACAGTGGACCCTGTTTCCATGGATTAAGTAAAACTTATTAGTGCCATTAAGACTTTTCTCATTTCCCAGACAGCTAGCTATGTCCTTCCCTGCCCTTCCACAGCCTGGAAAATGAGCTAATGCTTCTTTACGGTACATGCTTTGTAGTTCACATTCTATGTGTCTCTATCTTGGCCTCAAAGAAACCAGGGCAGCACTTTTCAATCTAATTTCCTGAGAACCAACACTGTGCACAAGGTAGGCACAGTGAGACAGTAGGGACGTAGCAGGGCTAACCCCAAGCTGAAGGTCTGGAGCTGGGCAATCATGCTTCTTCTAGGTTTCTATAGTTAGGATTTGAAATATCACCCAAAGGCCTGAGTGTTCAAGGTTTGGTTTTATCTCCACCTTGGTACTAGTGGACTGGGGTAGAATCATGGAGAGTTCTGGCCTAGCAGGAGACATGCCCTTGAAGAAGCTATTGGAGACATGCCCTTGAAGAAGACTGTGGGACCATGGCCCCTTCCGCTCTTTCAGTTTTGCTAAACATCTGTTGTCAACATCTTGGCAAGGATAGTAAGAATACACCATGAGGAAACAATGGTTTAGTCAGAAAGAGATACAGGGATGCTGTATTCCACATGTAAAAGAAAGAAATCTGACCCCAAATTAATAAAAGATCAGAGTATAAGATATGAAACCATAAAAATCTTTGTTAAAATTTTTTGTTTTTGTTTTTGGCAAATTTCTTTGACATTGCCCTTGTTTTTATATATCACACCCAAAACTCAGTACATGAAAGAAAGAGTAAGTTATCTGGAATTGTGAGCTAAAACAAGCCCTGCCTCCCCTAAGTGGCTTTCACCTGACTGCATCAATGGGCATAAAACTAGGCCAGTGCTTAACTCTACTAATCAGTAGGGACAGGCAAGTTAAAGCCACTGTGAGATATCACATCACACCTTTTAAGACTGCTGTTTTCAAAATACCAGTATATAACAAACGCTAACAGAGGTATCCAGAAAGGAAAACTTGTACATTGTCTGAGGGCTATAGATTGGTCCAGTCATTATGGAAATAAGAGTGGAGAATCCTGAGCAGTAGCATGGCTGTAAGACAGAACACTCCCTATTCTGGGCATATACCCATAGGAAATGCAGTCTGACCTTGTGTAGATATGTGTGCTTCCATATTCATTGCATCATTATTCACAATAACCAAAGTATGGGAGCAATGTGTTGTTTCTGCTGATGGAAGAATGGATGTACCATGAAATATTATTTACCTTTAGAAAGAGATCCTGCCATTTGCTCCAGCATAGATGAACCAGGAGCTAAATGTAATAAACCAGAATGAGAAACAGTACATAATTTCACATGCAAAATCCATGGAAAAATTCAAACATAGAGATCTACTGTAGCAGACTTTCTTTGGGACCACTAGCCATCTCTCAAATTATGACACGGAGACATATTATTAGTTATGAGTACTCATCTTTATCTTATGCTTATTCCACTAGCTCTTATAACAACTTATTTCTCTTTGTCCATTTTTGCCACGGGCCTTTTAATGTAGTGGATTTACAATGTTACATTGTAAATAATTGTCCCGCCTATGAGTTCAATAAAAAGCGCTGATTGGCCAAAGGCAGACAGGAAGTATGGGTGGGGCTACCAGACTAAGAAAACTCTGAGAACAGGAAGAACAGAACAGAAATGCCACAGAGACTCCATAGTTGCCAGACAAGCCAGAAGATGTAGAGGACAACTATGCTGCTCTGAGAAAAGGTACTGAACCGCATAGCTGAACAGGATAAAAATCATGGGTTAGTTTAAGGATAAAGAATTAGCAAGTTATATGCCTGGGCCTTAGGCCGATCAGTTTAAAATTAATGTAAGCATCTGTTTGTCTCTGAGGGTCTAAACCTTGAGGCTAGGCCCAAAAGTCCGGGCCAGAAACCTCTTACTACATTTTAATCTTTCTTTTCTTCTATATATCTAACTTTCACTGCTTCCCATGTCTGGCTGCTGGCAGTTGCCTGGCTTCTAGCCCTTAGCATGCCCCTCTTTTTCTACCATGTTCTCTCTTCTCTTTAAAGCCTAGATTCTTTTCTCCTACTTATTCTCTCTGCTTGCCAGTCCTTTTCTGCCTTGCTATTGGCCATTCAGCTTTTTATTAGACCAATCAGGTGCCTTAGACAGGCAAGGTGAAACAAGAACACATCTTTAAACAAATGCACATAGACAAATGTATCTTTGCCTAGTTAATGTTCCACCATGTAACCAAATGTAACACATTTTTACATTGAAGTAATATTCCATAGCAATCACAAGCAAAGTAGTAGCCATTGGGACAGGTGGGAGATAGGGACAAAGCAGCTATGAAGGATGGACAAGAACAGAGCTGTCTCTCTCTCTCTCTCTCTCTCTCTCTCTCTCTCTCTCTCTCTCTCTCTCTCTCTCACACACACACACACACACACACACACACACACACACTGTTGTGACTACTGTAGTTGACAAAATTGGACTGTTGCGGAGATTCCTATGAAACAAGTCTTTTTTAATACTCTTATTAAAAAACCAAAGTCAGTAACCTATGAAATAGTGGATGTGTTAATTTTTTCACTGCCATAACCATTTACCATCTATCTGTGTACCATAGCACCACACTGTATGACTTAAACATGCACAACACCATTTATTTATTTATTTATTTATTTATTTATTTATTTATTTATTTATTTATTTATTTATTTATTTATTTATCTAAATTGTATTATTCAGTTAAGTGTGTGTGTGTGTGTGTGTGTGTGTGTGTGTGTGTGTGTGTGTGTGTGTGTATGCATGCATTTGGGGTGTGGGGTACACAACAAACATGTGGAGGCCACAGGTCAATCTTAGCTGTTATTACCCATGAATAAGCCATAGGTTTTTATTTGGTTGGATGTTTTTTGTTTTTTGAGTTTTTTTAAAAATAAGTTTTCTCACTGGCCTGGAATGAACTCTTTAAGCAGCTTTAGCTGGCTGGCCAGTAATCCCCAGAGATCCTTCTGTCTCCTCAGCACTGGAATTATAAGGGTACATGTCACCCACCTTTTCTCAAACTCAGTTCTCCAAGCTTACAAGGCAAGCTCACGTTATCTCCAGTCCTAAAATTTAAACAGATTTTAATGTTTGATTTAATGTACACCACAAAACTTACATGTGACAAAGATAGGCTGGTAATTAGAATTTCACTGACTGAAAGGTTTGTCATCAAGCCACTATTGGATCCCTGTCTTACAGTTTACCAGGGTTATAGATTTCTCTAGAACTGCAGAGGACCGTAGTGACAATTGACTGTATCACTCTGGTTTTTGTATTGCTCTCTAGAGCCCTGTGCACTAAATGATCTCTTGAGATCATTTATAGCTCAAAAATCTATAAGTCTGTAAACTTTCCTATTTGTTAACACTCATGAAAGTCATGGGCCACATACTCTATGCTCATTTGGCATATAAAGTATCTGGGATGTTAATCCAGAAAGACAGTCATTCTGAAACCAGAGGTGGGCTGCCAGCTGCTCAGTGTCCCGCCTTCCTCTGTCAGTCAGTGGGACAGTCTAAACAGGTAGGCTGATTATTCCTCACCCAAATGATACTTTGGGGGCCTTGAAAGGGAACAGCAGATATAAACCATGACCGGTGAGTCTTTAAGGCATACAAGGAAAACAAGGTAGTAATTTTTAAAATTTTTATTATTTTTAAATGAAGATATCAATAGCTCTTAAATTTGAATTTTCTAGACTTATGGGGTACTTTGAATTTACTAGTACCTGTACTGTTTGTCACCCATGAAACCCCTCCTGAGTGGATGGAGGGCTACCTACTGAGTCAAAGGAAGCATGTGGTGAAGTTGCCCCCTCTATGTGACTAACCACAAGTGTATAGCCGTGATTGTTGTTGTTTTGAGACAGGGTTTCTCTGTGTAGTCCTGGCTGTTCTGGAACTGGCTCTGTAGACCAGATTGGTCTCAAACTCACACAGATTCACCTGCCTCTGTCTCCCAAGTGCTGGGATTAAGGGCGTATGCCACCACAGTCTAGCTAATAGCCATACATTTACAATCTGAATTTGAGGACCCTTCTTAACAGTCATCAATCTACAATACCACCTCAAACCAACAATTAGTAGTCTTTAAAGGGAGCAAAACTTTTGCAAAAGCAAATGTCCGGTGTCTCCCAAGTGTACTTCTTGCCTTGTCTGCCATCATTCCTTATTTCTAATTCCAGGGCCAAGTGTTAGCTGCTGTCTGATTTACTTTGTTGAATGGTGATTATCAAAAGTTGCTTCCTTATCCTACAGTTATGTGCAATTAATGATAGCAATCAAACCCAAATGGCAAGATTGCCCTTCCCACCAAACCTGTAATTGAGATTTGTTCAACAACTTGGGTCTTGGCCATGAGTGTCTACACCTGCTGCTAGTTGTTTGAAGCTGAAGGCTTCCATTGCTTCATTTGCAAAGTGAAGAAGATAATGCCTACTTCTTAGAGATTGTCAATGAAGAGTTAAGTGTGGGACTCTGTAGAAAGCTACTAGCTCACTGCTACCTCTCATGAACCTTTGACTCCAAAACCACAGATCCAATAAGCTTCACCCACAGTGCAGGTGCAGAATGCACAGTGTGGCTTGCTTATGCCTTGGGCTTTACCTGCTCTGGTCCCTTAATACATGTGTGATTTTGGAGCATAAGGCTGGAATGTGTTCTCAGTGAATAGAGCATTTGTCTTCTTCATTTTTCCATTACTAATAGCTATTTTATAAAAAATACATTTTTATTTTTCCTTTGAGAATTTTGTACATGCGTACAAGCACATTTCATTCACATTCATCCCACTCTCCCATCTAACTCCTCCTAGGATCCCTGTTACAATGTGGTTTCTTGGTCCTGGGTGGCCAGAGGTCCAGACCCACAGACCTGCACCAGACCCCTTAGCCACCCACCACTGCTCAGGCCCCCAGAAATGACTCAGACACTTATATTAAGTTCATGCTGTTTGGCCTATGGCTCAGGCACATTGCTAGCTAGCTCTTACATCTTAACTCAACCCATTCTCATTAATCTGTCTGCCACGTGGCCCGTGGCTCACCTGTGTTCCTTACATGCTTCTTCTTGGGCAGCTGGCTCGGTCTGTTCTTGACTCCGCCCTGCTTCTCCTACCTATTCTGATTCCTCCACCTACTTTTTCTATGGTGCCTGTCATGGGCCAAAAACAGCTCCTTTATTTAAAGATTGATATTCACAGCATACAGAAAGACATTTCCACATCAGATCCCTCTCCCACATCATCTTTCCCTCTTTCAACATCATGTCTTTAAAAATAACACACTGAGTCAAGTTAGTGTTACTCCTTCTGGGGCATCCACAGGGGCGTGGTCAAACAACAAGAGCCACACCCCTGAAGAAAACTAACAATGGCTCCTCAGCTAAGGGTACAGGCTTACAAAATCCCCCTTCATTCATGGTGGAATGTTGTCTGGCTGATATTGTATAGGTCTTGAGCAGCAACCACAGCTGCTGTGAGTTCATGAATGAAACAATACTGTTTTGTAGCCTGAAGGTACTGGCCCAGCCTAGCCCAAGGTCTGGACTTGCAGTCCCATAGCTGCTTAGTCTTAAATTACCACACAGAAGCCTATATTAATTACCTGCTGTCTTGTCTAAAGTTCCGGATTATTATTTGCTAAACCCCTACTCTTAAACTAACCCATGATTCTCTTGATGCTTAGCCACATGGCTTGGTACTTTTGTTCACTGCGTTCTTGTCTTGTTTTATCTGTATCGCCTGATGTCTACTCTGAGTCTGGCTGGCATCTCTGCTTTGCTCTTCCACTCTCCAAAATTCTCCTAGTCTGCTATCTCCACCTACATTTCCTACTGGCCAATCAGCATTTTATTAAACCAATATGAGCAACACATCTTTACAGTATATAAGAGCAACATCCCACAGCACTGTTTCATCATATTCTAAAATTCAGACACACTGTGAGTTCTTTCTTTTTTATCGTTGGCCATTGATAATTGCCCATAGATTGATTGAGCAGATTGATCCGTTATTAGTTTCATCACTGGCATCTATAGATAGTTTCTCAATCCTCCTCACCCTTGACATTTGCTACTTGCTACATCAGTGTGGGTCTCAAAAGAAAATGGCTGTCACCAAGAATACCGGTAACAATGTCAGGGCTGTGAGCACTCTTAAATCCCCAGAGAAGAGGAGAGGAGGCAAGAATAGAAACGCGGAAAAAAAAAAAAAAAAAAAAAAAAAAAAAAAACCTTTCTTAGAGGAGATTGCCTTGACACAAGCCTTGGTCTTCAGCAACCGATACATGAGCATGGGGAAATGAGAACCTGGTCTCACTCATCTCCTTTCATAGCTAGTGGTCCTCATTGGTTGATCCCAGGAGGAATCCAGAGGCCAAGGGAATCTATCCATGGAGTGTATCATCAGACACAAGGAGAGAGACACAGGGCATAAGTCCTCTGAGATGGGAAGACTCAATGTGAAAAATATTAGCTAAGACTATGTTCCCTAAGCACTTTCTACCCAGAATACTACCCCATCTCTGCCTCCCTCCCTGGCTTGTACCATCACCCTGAGACTTCTTTGTACTTAACTCTGATGACCTTCAGATGAAGAAGTGTTTCTCAATATCCCGAGTGCCTTGCCCTTAATTCTTAACTCTGCACTCCATCTTCTCACATTGTAATAATACTTCTGAAGAAGCTCTTGGGAGACAAGGACCGTGTCCTGGGTGACTCGTACTAGCCCAGTGGCAGTGCATAGTGTTGGTGTAGTATCATTGCTTGTTCAATGAATAATATTTTTCAGGAAGCGAAAAGAAGGTTGACATTAGACTATAATAAAAATCTTCTCTAGACTAAAGTTCAGAATGGTTCAAGGGCACTGATGGATTTGAACATCTGGACCACATTACCGGTGGCTGTGGGAAGCATCAAAGCAGGAAGGTGTGGGTGGAGAGGATAATCAGATGAGAAGGAGATGTCTTCAGAAAGGAAACTCCATTTGTAGATTCATAGTAGAGGAACCTTGGACACTCGCTCAAATTCTCTGTCAATGACCTTTCCCTTTCTGGAAGCTCTGACAAAGGGGAACTAAAAAGCTGTGTCCCATCAGGAAAAGCAGAGGCACTGTGGAATGAGCTGAACTATCCAAGCTGATTCCCAGGCTTATTCCCGTGTGTGTGTGTGTGTGTGTGTGTGTGTGTGTGTGTGTGTGTGTGTGAGAGAGAGAGAGAGAGAGAGAGAGAGAGAGAGAGAGAGAGAGAGAGAGAGAGATCCTCAAACTTATGGTCTGGAAATGGCTCTGTCAGGCTCTACCCAGGAATAAGAACTGGGCACAGGAACAGTCACAGAGGGAAGGAGTGGAAACAGAAGACAGGGGCTCTTGGGCACACTTTTCACGAGCTCTACTTTCTCATCCCTTCTCTTCTCATAAAACCAATACCTGTTTCGTGCTTCTAGGTCCTCCAAGCTCTTGGTGTTGTCTGAGGCTAGTCCACAAGTGTGTGTGAAGCAAGAGAAATTCTATTCGTTGTGTTGATTTTGCTTTTGCCCAGGAGTGACTGAGTTCTCCTGAAGCCAGCAGATAGATACTGGCCTTTATGATCTTCCAAGTGTGAAGGTGGTGAAGCTGCTGTTTGAGAAATCTCAGCGTGTTTCATGCTTCTTCCATGTACTGATCCAGAGCCGTCCCATGAGGTTTCAGAGCCATGGTTACCTTCATTTATGTGACAGAGACATGAAGCTAAGAAAGAAGAAATTTGGTCCGGTTTGCCCGGTCACTTTGGAGGAGAATGCAGACCTCTGCCTCTCTTTCCACTGTCTGAGAGCGCCTTTCTGTAATGAGGTTACCAACCTCTACTCTCAGGACTTAGGAGGCTGAGGCAGGAGGATTGTGAGCTTCAGGCCAGCCTGGGTTATGTAGAGATTCTATTTCAAGAGCTCAATAAAATATACAATAAAACAAAATGTTAATCAAGGCTAGTGGGAAATACATTATTTTATTGATGCTGAACTCAAAGGTAGCGCTTTGTGCTGACCTGGGGAAACCTTTAATTTTTGAAGCTTTGCTGAGTATTTTGAACACAAAGTTTCTCTCAGTTCCTGAAATTATTGAGTTACATGACATGGCTGTCATGCAATTAAAAGAGCGATCTCTATCATATTAAAGATAATATTTCTGGAGCTAGAACAATGGCTTAGAAGTTAAGAGCACGTGTTGCTTTTTCAGAGGGCATGGGTTGTACCCCCAGCACTCACATGGTCCCTCTTGACTATCTATAATTCTGGTTTCAGGGTATCCGATACCTTCTTCTGACCTCTGCAGGCATCAGGCATGCTGATGGTGTGGGCACATACACGTAGGCCCAAATACACATAAAATAAAGT
Organism: Phyllotis vaccarum; assembly: GCA_033318265.1. Taxonomy (NCBI): domain Eukaryota; kingdom Metazoa; phylum Chordata; class Mammalia; order Rodentia; family Cricetidae; genus Phyllotis; species Phyllotis vaccarum. The sequence goes on along the minus strand of JARWLC010000003.1, from coordinate 70,518,996 downwards.
CTTTTCTTTAAAAAAGGCTTTAAATTAAAATTAAAAATGATAGTGCTTATAAGTTGGTTTTAGGTATATGCTTAGCAAGGACCCCGTGTGTTGGGATGCCCAGGAAACAACAGTCTCTGGCTCCTTTGCCCAGTCACTAATTCTTTACTTGGCCCTAGGGAATCTTAATTAAGCATTTCTTCCCCAGATGAATTCACAGCATAGTTTAAATCTATAAAAAACAGTTTAAACTGTGCTTTTCATCAACTGAAAGTCCAGGACAGGTTTTGGGATCTCAGATTTCTGTTCTAACCATAGCTTCACCTTCAGCAAAAGCTGGAATAACTTGGGTTTTTTGTTTGTTTGTTTTTTAAATTCACATCAAGTTCCTATCCTGGAAGAGTTTTCAGGAAACCAAAGGGGTTGCTGGGTGTCACTGCTTACAGCTGTGACTCCTGCTCACAGAGATAATTCCAGATTCCGAAAATGACAGGGTTCAGAGTGAGCGTGGATGGGAGACTGGGCAGGGTGCGGCCAAAGAACTCTGTGATTATCTTCAAAAATCTTGGGAAAGCTTGGAGGGAATGCTCTCCCTGGAGGAGTCTGAGGAAGCTGGCCACACCTCTTCTTTCCTTTCCTTTCTGAAGTCTCTGTGTTAACTCTGAGGGAGCAATAAGATCCAATAGCAACTTATGTCAGTTTTTTCACTGTGTGTCAAATGCGGAGAGAAGTGGTTTAAAAACAAAACGAAACAAAAAATATCAACAAAAGCCCCTGAGAATTTGCTTTGGCTCCTGGTGCACTAACTCTGTTGCTGTTGGGCTCTGGTAAGAGCAGACATTCTTGTGGCAGGAATATGTAAAGGAAGAACTCACTCAGGGTGGCCAAAAGCAGGGGTGAGTGGTGATGGGGGGGGGGTGGAGTGGGGGAGGGTGGGGGTGGGCAGGACACACCCTAGGTGTTCTATGACCTCTGATCTAAGTTTACACACTCCCCAATAATGCCACCAAATTGTGAACCCATCGGTGGGTAGACACCCACATAATTCCATCACCTCTTAATGTCTAGCTCTCCCAGACAGAGACCAGGTCTCAATATATGATCCTTTTAGGGGGCACTTCATACCCAAACCACACCAGAAATTATCTCACCATGGTTCTAGATTTTTATCCCATTCATTTATTTATGTGTGTGGCCATGGGTGCAGACACACGCCCCACACTTGTGAAGATCACCCAATAGTTTGTAGGTGCCACTTTTTTCCTTCTAGCATGTATATCCTGGCGGGATTCACTCCACTATCAAGCCTGGTGGTGAGGCTATTGAGACATCTCACTGGCCAATTGCGGAACTTCTTCAATGGATAGTGAGCGGAGGGCTTGGCCTTGCCTTTCTTATGTTGCTGAGGGGTTCACATCTCTTATGCACAAACTGGGGGAATCACCACTCTACCTGCATATATTAAAGGAATCAAATAAAATATTGATTGTATAAGTTGTGGTATTAGCAATTTCTTGAGTCAGTATAAAGATAGGATAAAAATATGCCCCAATTTTTTCATTTACTCATTCGCAATATATTTATGATATAATTCTTTGAATGTTTTTGTTTTTCAAAATCCATATGTAGTTAAAATGATAATCCATGGGATGAATGTATTTAAGGAAGGCGAGAATTTAGAAGATGGTTAAGTTAGAGGGTGAGGCACTCATAAACAGGACTAGTACCTTCATGAAAGTGGCCCAAAGGAACTCATTTACCATCTCTCTCATGTGAAGATGGAGCTGAACAGATGCCATCTACCAACTAAAAAATGGGTCTTTGCCAGACAAAGGATCCACCATTACCTTCCATCTTGAGAGGTCCAGGATCTTGAACTTTGAGGATGCATTTCTTTTGCTTAAGAATCACCCAAACCATAGTATTTTGTTATAGCACCTTGAATAGACTACTTCATGCATCACCTCTCACACTGTGTGTTGTCCCACAGGACAAGTATCACTGTGTTTAACTCTAGACCCTCGTCAGTGTGTACACATAGCTTCCTGGCTCTTCACTTTTAGACAAGAAGAGATTTCTGGGAGGGAGAGGGTTTCGGTTTTTCTTGAAACAAGATTCATTCACCTGTTTTATTTATTCAAGTATCTATAGGTGGGCAATGGGTAGATTATAGGCTGTAACAAGTGGCTGAAAAGCTATGATTTTCTCATGTTGCTCATTCATAATCCAGAGTGTAAGGCACATATAGAAGCTATAGATTCCTTCATACAGGTGACCGCTCAGCAACGTAAGTCTTAACCTTCTCCATTCCCAAGCAATTTGACAAAAGTTTAGTTTAATTCAAACATATTTTACCATCATTATTCAACTTTGAACTTTGGACTAAGGGACATAGGGTATGTTAAACTTTCCTGTGCAACTGGGCCCTAATGTCCTACCATGTGATAGATTCTGCATCTTTCTGTCTTCTTCTTCGCCCGAGGCTCTGTAAACCTCCAGGTACAGAGTTATGTCTTTTTGAAGAGGCCTTCAAAGATGAGGGATGATGACTCATTTTATTGCAGAGCTATCTCTTTCACAGTCTTTGCTTCATATCTCCTTGCTTTTTACTAAGTGTAGCCTGTCAGGACAGTGCACGTGCAGGTATGCACACGCTGTGGCACCTGGCTGGGAATCAGAGGACAAAAATGGAGGTTAGAGGTCAACCAATGAAAACTCTTTCCTTATTCACCTTAGGCCACACTCACTGCAATCAATGTACATTCATAGAGAAACTTAAAAATATAGGAAACCACAGTGGCTAGGGCACAATCCTAGATCCCCCACCATATCATCCTAGATGTCCTGCCTTCCACAGACCTAGAAATCATGGCTCCAGTGACCATCAACTGAAAGCTCTGAAACTCTAAACCAAACTAATCTTTCCTCTCTTAGGCTGTTCTTCTTAGGTACTCCAGTAACACATTGCCTGTGGATGGAGAGGAGCAGGTGCAGATGGGTAAGACTGCCCTTGGGGTGAATGCTGTGGACAGGAAGGAAGCAGGATTGTTCTGACCCAGTGATGAACAGACACAACTCAATAGAATTCATTCTGACCACAGTTTCAGAGGACTCAGGCTCCGGCTGCTTGAACCCATGATCTTGGGGAAGTATCATGGTGGTGGGAACACGTGGACAGAAAACACTGGGAAAGACAAGGGGTGGGGCCGGCGACAGTTTTCATAGTCACACCCCAAAGATCCCAAAAGACAAGAGGAAGGGAGACCCTTTCTCCCATCTTCTCCACAACCTCCCAAAATAGCGAGACAGGGTGAGGAGACAAGTCCTCAGAACATCAGGTTGTGGAGGGCATTTTACATTCAACCCGAGACATGACTTAACCCTGCTTCAGGTATGGTTGGGCTGGGGGTTCAGTCGATGCCAATAAGTGTCATTTTTCTCTTGGCTCAGTCTCAGCTACATGGTTTCTTGAGGGGAGTCAGTTTTCTTTGAGAATATCATCCCTGGTAAATCGTTCATGGCCCACTGGACAGTCCAATGCCCATGCACTTATGGGCAGTACTAATTGTAGTCAATGCATTACTATAAAAGAATATGAAATTAGGAAGGTGAGCATTGTGGTAGGGGATCTAGAAGGAATTCAAGGGTGGATAGGAGGTAGATATGATCAAAGAACATTGTATGCACATATAAAATTCTTAAAGAATATACATATGTATGTGTGTGTATAATTTAAAGAAGGTAGCTACAAATAACAGCTCCAATTTGGATAGGGGCCTTAGTTTTCAGGGCCAGTGGGTAAGTCTGACATGTTTTTATGTTATGATATCATGTATACCCACATGGCAGACAGATGGCAGTGGATGGGGGTGGGGGCTCATGCTTCATTCGGCGCAGTGGTGAGAGACACTTAGACTGGGGCTATTTAGAAAGACTTTATTATTATGGAGAGAAGGAAAAGAGATAGATGGATAGAGAGAGAGAAAGGAAGGGGAGGAGGCCGGGGATTGAGAGCCTTCTGGCAGGGTAGGAGAAAAAAAGGCTGAAAAGAGAGGGGTCAAAGGTGAGAATCCTTAAATGGAGCTTGATGTCAGAACTCAGGGGCAGGGCCAGGCTAATTCTATTGCCAGGTGTGGCTCCAGGGGCTAGGACAGAATCCTAACACACATTGTCCCAGAAGTTCAGAGAAAATTTTGGCTCTTTTAGCATAAAAAAAAATTATTTATTTGTCTAATATGTGATTTGTGTACATTTACTGTGTGTCCATATGTGTAGTCAGATATGTACCACATGGTATATGTGTGGAAGTTGATGGACAAGCTTAGGTGTTTGTTGGTCCTTATCCTGCACATTGAGACAGTGTCTCTTATTGTTCACCCTGACATTCATCTGGCTAGCTGACTGGCACTGGGGATTTGTCTGTGTCCCCTCTCATCTCACTGTGGGAGCACTGGGGTTACACACACACACACACACACACACCACCACACACACACACCACACACACACACACACACACTCCTTCATTTTGCTTTTACGTGGGCTCTGGGGATTCAAACTCAGACCTTCACCCTTGTACAGTAGACACTTTGCCATTGGAGAGAACTCTCCTGCCCTTGTTGCTTCTCATTAGCCCTGACTAGATCATGTGACTACTCTACCAGTGATAGCAAAGTGCAGTAGACTGATGAACACTGGCCTTAGTCATACAGGTAGGCACAGGAGCCACAGCTTCAGAAGCAGGACAGGCTGACTTAAGGAGGATGTCCAAACACACAATGGGATCTAGGCAGTAAAACCAGCAGATGCTCCTCTGTTGGGATGTTGTCATTTCATAGGATCATTGCTGGGAAAATCAGCTAAGAACATATTCAGCAGCTCGCACACTCAAGAGAAGAGACACAATGAATTCACAGCCCTTCTTTCTCTAAGGAGAACATGGTTTATACTATCAAAGACAGATGCTTATTTAGTCTGCACTGACCACTCTCCAGCCAAGAGGATTGCAGACGCCATCCCCCTGCTGATTCTAGTGGGCTTAGCAATTTTCATTAAAGAGAAAGCTGAGGCGGCATTTAAGGTGGAGTAAAGAGCCTGTTTGGAAGGAAGTGTGTTTGCCCCATTTTCCTGAGAGTAAGAGAGATAAAAAGTGAGCACTAGACGTCAAGTGGTAGTGGAGTACACCTTTAATCCCATCACTTGGAGGCAGAGGCAGATGGATCTGTGAGTTCAAACCCAACCTGGTCTATAGAGTGAGTTCCAGGACAGCCAAGGCTACACAGAGAAACCCTGTTTCAAAAAACAATACATTAAAAAAAATGTAAGCAGTCTTATTGGCACTAAGGGAGAATTGTTTCATTTATAAAATGACTTTGTTTGGATAACTTTGGCATCTTGAGAGATTTTTTTTTTTTCCTCTGTGGCTGTTATAATGGATAACGCTATGTTTTAATTATGTTAAATTCTGTTGGGCTTTGAGAAACAAGAATTTATGTGCTGTGTTGATTTGCTGTGCATCAGTGGGATTATTTTGTATGATTTGCATATCATTGCTGTGTTGTTAACTCACACCCATTATAGAAAGGGAAAAGCAAGTTGTTTTGTTCAAGTGTCTTGTAACACAAAAATTTGAGATAATTGGATAGGGGTCTTGTATACTCAAATTACCCATCTAGTGATATTCTATGGGCTGTTAAAGCAGGATCTGGTCTCCCAGAGAGGAAAACTGTGGAGATGGTGTTGGATTCCTGAAGAAACACTTGTCCTTGACCCAGGTGATATCAGTGCTATTTTGAGGCAATATTGATGACAATTTGATGACAGTAGTTTTTAACGAATTAGAAAGCACATTTGTCTTATTAACTGTGCTTGTGTTTGACAGTCTGCTGGGGTGCTGATCCAACTTAGAACACGTTTTGGGGGTGGTTTTTTTTTTTTTTTTTTTTAAATAATGGGTAGAAACAGTTTTTGAGTTCTGTGGTCCTGCTACATGTGCAGAGTAGACCTGATTATCATATATAGAACTTCATATTCACATGCTTCCTCTATTGGGCTAAATTCTCAGGAAGAGAAAAGAATGAGTAGAATATACCAAGCAAGGAGGAAGCTGAGGGGTACAGACAAAGGAAACGACTCATCACAAACTCATCTCACCCTCAAAGCTAGAGTGTGATAGGCTTTTTCTTTTGGGAAACAACCAGCTCCCCAATCATGATATGGAGACTTAGGCTCATTTTTTTTCCTGGCTCTTCTAACTTAACCTGTTTCTGTTTATCTACATTTTTGCTTCAGGCTTCTCTCTCTCCTCTCTCTCTCTCTCTCTCTCTCTCTCTCTCTCTCTTCTCTCTCTCTCTCCTCTCTCTCCTCTCTCTCTCCTCTCTCTCTCTCTCCTCTCTCTCTCTCTCCTCTCTCTCTCTCTCCTCTCTCTCTCCTCTCTCTCTCCCTCCCTCCCTCCTTCTCTCTCCTCTCTCTCTCCTCTCTCTCTCTCCTCTCTCTCTCTCTCTCCTCTCTCCCTCCCTCCCTCCCTCCCTCCCTCCCTCCCTCCCTCTCTCTCTCTCTCTCTCTCTCTCTCTCTCTCTCTCTCTCTCTCTCTCTCACTGTTTTGGCTGCCTGGTTCTTGACCCTGGATGCGTTCCTCTCTTTTTCCCCCCTCTTCTCCTTCTCTCGTGAGCCTAGATTTCTCCTTCTATTAATTCTCTCTGCCTGCCAGCCCCGCCCACCCCTCTCCTGCCTAGCGATTGGCCATTCTGCTTTTTATTAGGCCAATCAGGTGCCTTAGGCAGGCAAGGTGAAACATCTTTACATAAACAGCTGCAGACAAGTGTAACATATCTCTGGCTAGTTAAAATAACATTCCACAACAATAGAGGAATGCTGTAGATGTTCCCAATTCATCTCCCCTACCGGAAGCAGGTTCTAGTGTTAATAATGCCATAGCATTAGCTCTTGTCATTGAAAAAAAAATCATTTCTTGGGGCCAGGAAGATGGCTTAGTGATGAAAGCTTGAGGGCCAGGAGGCAGATCCCCAGCAGACATATAGCAAGAAGCTGAGTCCAACAATGTATTACTGTTATCTCAACACTGGGAAGGCAGAGCAGGAGGATTTCTGGGACTTGATGGTTGGTTAGTCCTTCTGAAATCGTGAACTTCAGGTTCAGTGAGAAACTCTGCCTTAAAAATGAAGTAGAGAGTGATAAAAGAAGACATTTGATGTCAACATCTGACTTCCACATGCACTCACACACATGTCCATCCTCCACACACAAACACGCATACCACTCTATACAGGCATAGAGTGTTTTAAAAATCAGGGATGACGATACCATCTCACCTCAGTGTGGCTGCTATATATTTTTTTTAATGTGGAAAAAAAGAAACTCATACACTAGTGATAGGAATACAAGCTAGTTCAGCTGTTAGGAGAACAGTATGGCTGTTCCTCAAAAGAACAGACTAAACCAGACCTACCATGATCACTGTTCAGCTGCTGGTTACGTAGCCAAAGAAGTGAAATTAGGGTATGACAGACATACTTGTACAGCTGGGTTCATGTGGCACCGTTCTCAGCAGCTAGAGAACCAGCCTCCAGGCCTATCGGTGACTTAATGGTAAGGAACATGTGGTGTTCATAAACAATAAAATGCCGACCCAGCCCTACATATAAGGACCTGCCATCTGCTACAAGATAGCTAGATAGGAAATGGACTATATCACGGTACACATTCCTTCTCATATCTGGAAGCTAAAATGTTGACTTCATTTAGAACGTTGAATATTAGAAGAATGGAATGAAGAAGTGTGGAAAGGAGAATATGGATTGAGTTAGCGTTGATACACATTAATACAAATAAAGCATAATCAAAAAAGATCATCGTATCAGTATTCAGGGAGTGATGTGTATACCCATTTCCCAGATGAAAGATAACAATTTGTAAAAGTAGGTAGGATCAACTCCAAGTATTAGGAAGGATAGAGACTCCTTTTCTTTATCTTACTCTACTTGCAGAATTATTATCCATGGAGAAACTTATGGCTCTTTTATTTAGGTAGTTGGGACCTCAAATGTGCTAGTCAGAGGGACTCGTCACTTGTACCACTTTAAGGATGCTATTCGAAGACACTCTGGTAGAAATGGCACCCAGAGATGTGTAACCTAGCACCCTCCAATTTATTCTATGTAACATCTGTTGTTCACCTGAAACCTCAGTTTCTGGAACGAGGGGTGTGGCTCGATTGTTACATTGCTTGCTGCAAACATAAAGAGCTAAGTCTGAGCCACAGAACCTACATAAACAGCCAGTATGTTCGTGTATGCTTGTCATGTGAGCGAGAGTTGGGGACATGTAGAGCCCTAAGGCTTGTTGGCCAGCAGCCTAACCCAATCAGCAAGCTCCAGGTCGATGAGAGATTGTTTTTCAAAGAACAAGGTTTAGCTCCCAAATAATAATATCCAAGCTTGACCTCTGACCTCCATGCACACTTAAACACAGGAGTTCATGTACTCCCCGCACACTGCACTCCCCCCCCCCCACACACATAAACACACATAAGTACACAGAGATACCCAGACACACAGGAACACACTCATCTCAAAGCTCAGTTCTCCAAGCCCCACTTCGGTTTTTCAAGATAGAGTCTCCCTATGTAGTCCTGGCTGCCCGAGAGCTCAGTATATAGACTAGGTTGGCTTTGAACTCACAGATTTCTCTGCATCTTCTTGCTCAGTGCTGTAATTAAAGGCATGTGCCACCAGACCCAGCCAAAACCTTCATTATTTGGGACTTGACTTAAATGTCTCTGCTCATATAAATTTAGATTTACAAAGATCTGTGACTCTAAATTAATGCTTATTTTCATATTCTCTCTGCTTATTTCTGGGGCTGGAATTTAGGAAGAAGAATTCCAACAGGAGCGTGAGTGTCCTGAACTGGAACAGAAGATGCTATCAGGTAGAGAGGACTGTCAGTATGGCTCTTCTTCTCTGGGCTTAGCTCTGCTGTAAGATTTGCAGAGAAGTGTCACTGGTGATGTTTGCCAGGCAGCACACCTGGACAATCCCTCTGTGCTACAAAAATGGTTTGTTGCCTTCCTTGTCTGCTTTCACGCACTGATGACAATTATGGATGAGGCAGCATTTGCAGAGGAGATGGTGATGCTAATGCTGATAGTGTTGGTGATGATGAAGAATATCAGACTTAGTAATAAAGATAAAAAGTGTTTGCAAGTGGATGGAGGTCACCAGGAGAACAGAGCCCTCTAAGGCAACAAGCACAAAGGACCTCACAGAGTCTGAAGCAGCAAGCACAGAGCCTCACAGGTCTGCACCAGGTCCTCTGTGTGTATACTATAATTTTCAGCTCAGTACTTACGGGACTCCCAAGTGTTTGAGCAAGTGGGCTTCTGTTTCTTTTGCTGGTTTCCTTCTCTTTGGTTTTTCTTGCCCAACTTGGATATGATTGTTTTTGTTTTATAATTTTTTATTTCCTTATATTTTATTATTATTGCTTAGAATCTTGGTTTTTTTTTTTTTCGAATGAGAGAGGAAAAACAACAGGATAAATTATGTGATTAAAAGCAAATCTATTTTCAATAAAAAGAGAAGACAAGGAGTGTAGTTGTTTACTGAAATAAGTGTAATTATCTTGGAGATGCTATTTAGATCAGCTTACTGTTCTCCTTTTAACGCTAGTGTGGAGTCGAGTATACTGAAGTTATTTACTTCATAACAGAAAGGACTTGTGTGGAGAGCAACAGGCAATGGAGAAAGTTTAGAACTTCAGATTGTAATTAGTGATTATTATGAGGAGCAGCGGTCAGAAAAGTAAACATTAGTGGACATGGCTGAAACGTAGCATGAGCTAAAACCTAAGTCTCGGAGACTCTTTCCTAACAACTGTTGTGTTTTGTGTGACTCAGAGCTAAACAATGACTCCGTGTGATGGTTGCTAGAAGTGGCTTATCATTTAGTAGAAATCAGCTGTTAAGGTCACAAAGTTGAAAGTGATAACGGAGAGATGACGCAAAGTGAGAACAAAGTGGTACCCTACTCAGGCAGGATGGAGGAGGGTCTTCTGAGTGTCGCTTTGCACTTTGCCCTTGATTTCCAATTCCTCGTAATGATCTTTTCTGGGTCTGTGCAGAGTCAACCAACAAAGAGACTGGACCTTAGAAGTGATATTTGCTCTGTTGGTCAAGTGTCCACAATAGCTTGAGGATGTTTGTTCATACATATGGGAGGGTATTGCTACTCTTCAAAGATTTTTTAAAATGTGTGTGCGTACATGTGTATGTGGGAGGAGTGCATATATATGCACAGGTGCATGTGCATGTGGATACTTCAAGTATCATTCTTCAGAATTTGCACTTTATGATTTTTTTTTTTTTTTTGAGACAGAGTCTCTCACTGGCCTGGAACTTTCCAATTTGGTTAAACTGACCAGTTCCCTATCGATAGCTGGCTTTGTAAATGGTTCTGAGCATTGAACTCAGGTCCCCGTGCCTGTGTGACAAGCACTTTACCATCAGGGCTGTGGCTCCACAAAGATATAATTTACTCCACTAATTCCTGCAGCAGCTTAGGGAAAGGTATTTGGTTTCTGTTCTGCTAACTTCCTGGTCCTTAGGCTCCAGTTCCTCCTCTGAGGGTGTAACTAGGAAACTAACATCATAGTAAGACTTTTTCCTCAGCAAACACATTCAGTCACAGCATGGCTAGGAAAACTAGTTTGGCTTAGTTTGAAATCTAGAATTTCAAGACAGGTAAGGTGATGCCCATCTGTCACCCCTGCACCCAGAAGCAAGGGGGATCATAAATTTGAAGCCAGCCTAGGCTATGTAGTAGGTGAGATATTATCTGGAGGGGAAAAAAAGAAGAGAAGAAAAAGAAAGAAACCGGATGGTAGTGGCGCACGCCTGTGATCTCAGCACTCAGGAGGCAGAGGCAGAAGAATCTCTGTGAGTTGGAGGCCCGCTTGGTCTACAAAGTGAATTCCAGGTCAGCCTGAGCTGTAATACAGTGAAACCCTGTCTCAAAGAAAGAAGCAAAGAAAGAAGGAAGGAAGGAAGGAAGGAAGGAAGGAAGGAAAGAAGGAAGGAAGGAAGGAAGGAAGGAAAGAAGGAAGGAAGGAATCTAGAATCATATTTTCTTTGTGATTATTGTCCATTTAGATTTAGAACATATGAATAAATAAATTGCTTATGTTTTATTATCTTAAAATTCTGCCAATAATTCTAGTCTGTAAGTGGGGATTTCAAGTAGAGAATACTGTTTATCACTATTTCTTTATAGATTTAGTTAAGTCTTTTACTTATGTTTGTGTACCTGTGTGAGTTTGTGTGTACAACATGTGTGCGAGTGGCCACAGAGGCCAGAAGAGGCCATCAGATCTCCTGTAACTGGGGTCACAGGTGGTTGTTAGTTGCCTAGCATGAGTTCTTAGAACTAAACCCAGGTCCTCTGGATTGTGCTTTTGACCCCTGAGCCATCTTTCCGACTGCAGTTTCAGTATTTCTAAAATCCTCTGGGTTGACTCACTTTGTGCTTGCTATATAGTCCTTTACGCAGGCTTTAGTGTTAAAGGGCTGTCTCTAGTGTAGACTGTTTGATTGAGGTCTCCTCTGTTTGTGAATCATTCTTTAAATTTTTGCTAGGTACAAAGCAGAAAAGTTGTATTTGCTAAACTATTTCAAAAGTATGAAAGTGCAATATACACATCCAGCAACATGAATTGGATGTCTACTATGTGCCAGGTATTGCATGAGGACTGTGCCATATTTAGTGGCTAAGTACAAAATACGTCACTATGCCTCCTGGAGTTTATAGACAAGAAATGAAGTCATTAAAGAAATAAAAAGAAAATGTATACTATACAAATGATAACCTTTACTTGTATAAAATATAAATTATAGAGAGACCAGAGCGCTGAGGAAGTCTTGTCTTTGTGGGCCTTATAATTAAACATGGCCTATAATTTATAAATATGGAGATCAAAAGCAAAGGCAGAATACAGCATGTGTCCAAACAGAAATAAGAGCAGAGGACCAGGGAGACAGCTCTGTCAATTATGTTTGCCTTGCAATCATGAGAATCTGAGTTCAATCCCTGGCATTCATATTTAGAAAAACCAAAACGACATGGTGTGGTGGGGTGTGCATGTGCTTCCAGTGCTGCAGATGTAGAGGTGGGAAGATCCCTAGGGCTTCCTGGCCAGCAGCCTAATCTATTTATCAAACTCTAGGTCAGTGAGACTCTGTCCCAGAAAAGTAGAGTGGGGAGCTGCAGAGATGACTCTGGTTAAAGCATCTGCTTTGTAAACAAGGAGACAGAGCTCCCAGAGCCCATGTAAAGCTGAGTGGGCAGGACAGACTGCCTGCATTTCCAGCCATATTCTGTATATTTTTTTCTAGAGGCCTGCGGCAGTCATGACTAAGAAGTAGAAAGAGAGAGAGAGACTGAGAGACACGTAGGCCAAGATGTAATTGTTGCCTCAGAACCTGCCTCATTTCCTCCAACCCTACCTTCTTCTAGTTTTTATAACTGCCCCGTGTGGTGATATGTCTCATATTTAATAAAAACCAATCTGAAATATCAGAGAAGAGATCTACACACAGTCAATCCAGGAGGATCAGAGAGTGGTAACTCACACCTTTAATCCCAGCACAGGGAATATCCAGGAGTGGTGACCTACGCCCTTAATCCAACCTGAGTTTGAGGTCATCTTAGTTTACAGAAGGAGTTCCAGGCTCCCAGGCAGGCTGTGGTACCATGCCTTAACTGAGCAAAGAAAGTATTTAAGGTACATATAGAAAGACAGAGCAGGCAGTAGAAGCCAGAGGAGTGAGGCTGAGGAAGCTGGAAGACAGCTGGGTGAGATCTGACTGTGGTGTTTCCTCTCTGATATTTCAGCCTTTCCCTGAGATCTGGCTCTGAGTTTCCATTATTCGTGCAGCAGCCCCACATGGTGCCATCAGCTGAACACCAAGTGTTCAAGATGTGCATCCGTGTAAGCCATTTATATTCAAATCATAACTCCCAGCCCAATCAACCAAGCTTCTTCCTCACCTTTTTAATCTGGCTCTCTACAGAGTAGATAATTCTTCCCATCCCACGGGCTGTCTTCTTTACTGAGGGCCCCCTTCTAATACTCATCTTCCAGAAATGCCCTGACATAAACACCTAGACCCACCTTGACACTTTAGACCGGTCAGGCTTACCCGCAGAATTAACCATGACACTTTCCCTGGGTAGCCTTCTTTCCTATTGGCCTTTATGGAATGTGTTCCTTTCTCTGACTCTATCATGGTCATCTTGCATTTTATTATAGAAAGCAGCTCTTTGGGCTTGAGTTTCTGTACATATTTATTTTATGTGTATATGTGTGTGTGCCTGCATATATACATATGACCTGCGTGTGTGAAGGAGCCTGTGAGAGACAGAAGAAGCTGCTGAGTCCCCTCGAGTCAGGGTTACAGATATTTGTGAGTGTGGGTGCTGGGAACTGATCTCATGTCCATGAGCCAGTAAATGATCTGAACCACTGAACCATCTCTCATGCCTTTAACCCCGGCACTCAGGAGGCTGAGGTTGGCAGAGTCTGTGGGTTTGAGGCTTGTTTTGAACAAGTAAACAAACAAGGGCAAAACCACAAGTAAAAAGAAATAGCTGGTCAAATTTGGTCTGGGCATAATAGTGTACCTATCATGTCGGTACTTAGGAGTCAATATGAGAAGATCCAGGGTTCTAGGTCAGCCAGGGCCACAAAACAAGAGCCCTTTCCATATCAATAACAATCACACACACACACACACACACACACACACACACACACACACACACAGAGAGAGAGAGAGAGAGAGAGAGAGAGAGAGAGAGAGAGAGAGAGAGAGATATGGACAGACAGACAGACGGACAGACGGACAGACAGAGACAGAGAGACAGAAACAAACATTTTTGCATATTGAATTAAGCTTCTAAATTCCCTTAAAAACCATGAAGAATATATTATCTGAGCATCTACCCATCCTGTGCTGTCAGGACCTCAGCAATGGCAATTTCTGCTCAGTGTTGAAAAAACACTTCGGGTCAGCTCTGTAAGTTAGACCTAGTAGGTGAGTAGAGGTTTTGCCAATGTACCCTCTTTTTGCTAAGGGTCACCTGGAGTTGACTGCAGCACACTTTTGAATTGGCTGGGTGACACAGTTTAAGCAAGTTTCATTTCCTGTGGTTTGGCGGTTTCTTAAGTGTGTGCTAACAAAGCCCAAACAGTTAAAACTCCAACTGAAAATGGTCACAGTGAGCAGAAGGAGACAAACCACCATCATTTTTATAACTCCTGTGAGGAAGTGAGACCAGGGTTAGGCTGAGCAGAAACCTGTTTTTCCAATGTGAAGTCAGCCATGGCATGGGGTTAGAGTTAGGGCTTCTTGAGGGCAAAGCCAGCAAAACATATTTGTTCACGCAAATAATAATAAAATAATGTCAGGTTTTCTCTCTGTGTGTCTCTCTGTCTCTCTGTCTCTCTCTCTCTCTCTCTGTGTGTGTGTATGCTGTGCATACACATATGTATGTACATGTGCAGTATATGTGGAGACTAGAGGTTGACAGTGAACAGCTTCCTCAACCACTCTCCTACTCACTCTGAGGCAGGCTCTCTCACTTGAACCCCCAGAGGTTGACTACACTTGCGAAGACAGCTTGCTTTAGGGTTCTGTTGCCTCTGTTTCTCTAGTGCTTAGGTTATACCCAGACCGTTATGCCTTATCCATGTGTGCTTGGTATCTGAACACATGTGCAACCAGCACTTTCTAGTTCATTGTAGAACAGTCTAAAGTGAGTCCTCCACTAAAATACACTGGCCTAATCACACATCCTCCACTAAAATAAGCTATCTTACACATCCCCTCTGATTGCACAAATGAGTTACTTATCATGGGCCCAGAGTTTTCCAAGGCTCTGGCTCGAAAATAGATAACTACTCAGATACCAAAGTTTGGGGGAGGGGGTGGGAGAAAAGCAAAATGGGAGACATGATATTCATCTGTGACTCCAGATATTTGGGAGGCTGAGGAAATATGAACTCAAGTTCAAAACCTACATAGGCTGCAGAGTGAGTTCAAGGGCACCTGGGCAACTTAGTGAGACCCTGTCTTAAATAAGGAGGTAAAGGAGGAAGGGTAATAGCTTAACTGCCAACCTGCTGCTTGGCATGTGCCCTGGTATGTACAAGGCCCAGCTCAACCCCCAAGTCAAAGAGAAAAGATTTAGAGAAATCTTTTACAAAAGGTTTTACTAGGATTAATGATGATTTTCAGGGGAGATTTGGTCCCCACACTCCTTTATCTCTTTATGGGGCTCTTAGGTCTGCATGGATTATATTCTCACTGCACACTGGTAATTGTCCTCCGTGGGCTTTGATTGGCCACCTTCAGGAAAACCACAATCTCTCCTTCATTTCCTACATGCACTTGTCTTGCCAAAACCAGTTACTGCTAGCCGACATGGTCCAGCTCACTTGCTCTCTGTCCACCCCTCTACAAGGCAAAGTCCAGGGAGACAAGGAGCTTCAACCTCATGACATGATGCTGCTGTGTGCACACTACACATCCCACATGGAACCTGGATCATAGCAGGTGCTTAGTAGGAATTTGTCATGTGAGGCTGTTAGGATCATGTGTGATCTTACACAATCAGAGATAATGAATTACCAGGTTATCTGGTGGCAGGTGTCTGTGAATAGAAAGGCCTCATAAAGGACATGGCAGGAGGCAGCTGCAGGTGGTAGGAGACACTTAGAAACTGTTTCTACGTAGGACTTTATTATTATAACAGAAAGATATGATTATGATAACAGAGAAGGGAAAGACAGAGAGGGGGGAGGGAGAGGGAGAGGGGGGGGGAGGGGGAGGGAGGGGGGAGGGGGAGGGAGAGGGGGAGGGGGAGGGAGAGAAAGAGAGGGGGAGGGAGAGGGAGAGGGGGAGGGAGAGGGAGAGGGAGAGGGAGAGAGAGAGAAAGAGAGGGGGCTCCTGAGAGAACAGAACCAAGAGAGAGTGTCAGAGAATTCTTAAATGGGGATTGGCGGCAGAAATTGGAGGGCGTGGCTTCAGAAACTAGCAGATGCTTGTCTAATTTCTTAAAATTTTAGATCAATTGGGTGAATCAGAAGCCAGACACTTTATCTTTTATTTGCTGTTTTCCTTCAGCTTCCCACACAATGCCTGGAATGCTAAGAATTTGTGAATATGGCCTGAGTCATTCACAGCAAAGTTCTGTGATGTAAAAAGTGTTGCTCCTTTGAGGGTTTAGTAAACAAGAAGTGACTCCATGGGCTGTCAGAGCTGAGTCAGACATCATTGATCCTGCCTCCAGGAAGCCAAATATGCTTCCTTTATCTTGTGTTTACTCTCTCCCCATTCTCTCAATCCTTGTAAAGTTGGAGAGTCTAGGGGAGGCCTTTTACTAGGGGGAAGATACTATTGCAGGTTGCAGATGGCGTCTAATGAAGACTGGTTTCCTGAGCCCCTTATATATCTTACCAAGGGCTTGGGGTGTAGCTCAGAGCACCCGCCTTGTATCTATAAAGCTCTGGGCATCGCATTAAGTTTTCAGCATCTCAACAAATGAGAGAAGGAAGAAAAAAACCCTAATGATCTAACCTCACACATCCAGCCATCTTGGCTTTGTTTCAAACACTAGAGATTGGATCTCATTGCCTCCCACTTTCCTCCTGAAGAGGAGGGGACAGACTTAAGGAAGTGAAATGTGGCAGGAGGCCATGACCTCTGACCTAATTCCTAAGGAATTCTTGAGTTTACTGTTGATCCTGCACTGTCAGCTCCAGGTAGGAACTGGGAGAGAATTGTTAATGCTCTGTGTCCTCTCTACTGGTCTCAATCGCCTTAGTCAGTAAGGAACAATGGCTCTAGAGACCAGAAGTGGGGGGGGGGGGGGGGGGTAACGTTCCAGGGAGGAGAGGACAGCCCTACACTCTTTGGGGGCCAGGATGGAAAGAGATTTCTTTGCTTCCTTTAGATGAAATGCAATCTGCTTCCAGCCCACCCACTGCTATTTACATTCACAAGGGGTCAGCTCATGACACAGGGTTCCAAAAGTCTTAGCACCCTCTTCTGCTAAAGCTAAACTTACTAAGGCCACCTACAGCTCTGGAAACACAGCACCTGCCCCCCTCAAGGTCAGCAAGATGGCAGCTTCTGTAGATGCACTGGATTTTCTTGATTCAGAAAATTCCACAGGTCGTTTATTGTTCATGAATATGAAAATGCCAAAGAGAAATAAAAATGAGGCTTTGGTGTAGACCTCTGCATTCAGCTGCTTTCACATCTGATCTGATGTTGATTGGCCAGACATTTGTGCTCCCCTTTGGCCTCCACATCCCCAGAAAGATAAATAAACCTTAGCAGCTTTATTTCTTATGATTCTGCATTCTTCCCTATGTCACAGTAAAAATAGAGGCATAAAACTTCCCAGAAGTTTGCCTACAAGATATATTGGTTGTCTAGAATAAAACA
Organism: Phyllotis vaccarum; assembly: GCA_033318265.1. Lineage (NCBI taxonomy): Eukaryota > Metazoa > Chordata > Mammalia > Rodentia > Cricetidae > Phyllotis > Phyllotis vaccarum. The sequence continues at coordinate 70,501,493 of JARWLC010000003.1, read as the reverse complement.
TTCAGTATGGTAATGTGTAGGGCAGAATTGCCTGAAAGTATGAAATTTTTAATGTCACAAAATCTACACTATTTTAGATTTTTAAATTTCTACTTATTATTATTGTGTTTGTATGCATGATATATGTATTTTGTCATGTGTATAAGAGCACATATGTGGAAGTCAGAGGACAATTTAGTGGGGTTGTTTCTCTCCTTCTGACTTCACATGGGTCCCAAGGATCAAGCTTGGGTTGCCAGATTTCCATAGTAAGCTCCCTTACCCACTTTCCAGGCTTCTATTTTACCTTTTAAAATACCTTATTTGTTTGCTTCAAACTGAACATGGACTCTTTGCAAAGATCTCTGGGAGGAGGAACTGTTGAGAAGGGAATATTTGAATATAAAATCAGAAGTAAAGTTTTCAGTGTTTCCCTCCTGGAAGAAGCCTATAAACCCTCCCTGGTGTGGGTTTGATGCCTAACCAGCTTTCCCTCTGGGGTGTTCCTTCCTCCCCTTTCTAAGGATGCAGAGTAGAAATCATCTAGAAATTCACTGTAACTCGTGTCTTCTTGCATAAACTTTAAAAAAAACTAAAATTCTGTCTCTGGAGATCCTTTGTAAAGTTCACATGTTGTCACCCTCTCTTTTTTGGTGAGACCCCATAAAACACTGAACTTTATTTGTCTGAGCCTCCTGCTTCTACCTCCTAAGTGCTGGATTACAGGTACATGCCGCCATGGCACCCAAGCCAGCTCACTTATTCCTATTCATACTCTGGTTCCACCAGGCCTTGCAGATATAGTAACACACTAGTTGTTTTGGTATCGCACGTGGGTCAGCAGCCCCCTGTCCTAAATGTCTATGTGGGGGTCACACTTGTCCTCACTTTCTCCATAGCCCTTTATACAGACCTGGTAACCATGGAAGTTTCAATATATAGCCAACCATCACAACTACCAGTGTTCCCTTGCCCTTCCTATCAATCTACTGTTCCCACATCTGGTACCTGTATGCCTTTGTATAAAATATCTTCTTACTTGTCCTAGAAAAGCTCCCTCTGAAAACAGCCCTCCACCAACATCAATGGGACTTAGTGGATGAATGAATACCATTCTCCTTCAGCAGAAGGTGGTATGGCTTGGTCTACAATGGCTTCCAGTTTTCTCAGCAGAGTGAAGCCATATCACCCTCAGGAGTAGCTAGGTGGATACAACCCCCTGACAATTTCTTTGCCTGTCTTATCCCTACACCTGGCAACTCTTACCTCAACTGCTCTGGTCTATGTCCCTCTCTCATGATTGGCTCGTGGAGGACCTGAAGTAAGAGAGGGTCCTTTGGGCTCACTCACTGATTAATGACAACTGTAACATATTTGAAAACATCAGCAGCCTGACTTGCACCACATATACAATATGAATAAATGTAAAAATGATTTAAATAGGCTGGAGAAATGGCTCAGTAAGTAAAGTGCTTGCCGGATAAGCATGAGGGCCCAAGTTCAGATTCCTACCATCTATGTAAAAACTAGAGTGGTAAGGACAGATGGCCTAATGGTCAAGAGCGCTGGTTCAGTTTGATTCCCAGCAACCACAGGCGTGCTCACAACTGTAATCATAGTTCCCGGAGGTCCAACATCCTCTTCTGGAAGCACCAGGCACACAAGTGATAGACAAGGTAGTGTGGTTGCCTGCACCTGTGGCATTAGCACAGGAGTAAGAGCAAGATAATTGGATACCTAGGTGTTTTGAAGCTAGGCAGACTAGCCAAAACAATGAATGTTCTGATCAGTGAGAAACCTCATCTTGAAAAAAAGTAGAGTCATAGTGGAAGATACTGGAAAATTCCGGGTGTTGATTCCAGCCTCTGCATACAAACTATGCATGAGCTTCTGTGCACAAACATGCATAAACACAGAGCACACACACACACACACACACACACACACACACACACACACACACACACACACACACAAACTAGCATATATAAACATAACATAGTGAGAACCATTAGTTTGTATGATTAAAATACATGACTAGTGAATGAAAAACGAAGTAAAAAGAGACCGTAACTACTCCTAAAGTATGGAGAAGATTTTTATTGTAGACATAAGGAAGAAAGCAGGCAGAGGGTAGAGTCTAGGCAGAACATGGTCGGCAGACTAAACCAGACCTTGATAGAAGGGGGAGAGGAAGGGAAAAGCTTCTGATCCAGAGAGGCGGCCTGAACCAGGAGATTAATGTAGGCAAAGTTATATAGAAATGAGGCTGGGGGACGGGAAGAAGCCAGCCTTTGGGAGAGAGAGGTTTAAGGTAGGGGTGGGGTGAGACTTGTCCTGGGTTTGAGATCTAACATTCAGTCTTCTGTTGATGCTAAGGAACAATGTAATCTCTTCTATAACTATTTCTTGGTGAATTTGGGGTGTCATTCATTGTTGGGGCCCAGAAAGGCAGGAATGATGGTCAGAGGACTGGAAGGCTGTTCAGCTTGCAGTCCAGCTTCTGTGGGACCACCTAGGGCTGGATAAGTGCAGACCCCTTTGGAGTAGTCTGGAATGCTGGAGCCCCTGGGGATAAGTAGGCAGCCTCCGAGCAATCCTTAGTTGATTTGAAATCTGCTGGGACAGATGACTAGAGGAGGAAGGTAAAGTTAAGGAGTTTGGGGAAAGTTTTTTTTATCCTCAATATATATTTGAAACTTCCAGGCCCATAGTCCTGGTATTTGGAGGAGGGGAGTTCCAAGACCAGGGGGAGATCGAGACATGTACTTTTAGGAGGGAGGGGTTTTGGATAGGGGGTGGGGTAAGAAGCACTGGAAGGGGCCACAGATACTGAGTGAGACATGTCCAGGGTTTCTTATAATAATAATAATAATGATAATAATAATAAATTATAATAATAAAAATTGAAAGTGTAATGTATGTAAATATAAGTTAAAGTATGGTCTTTAGTGTACTCATATCTGGTTAGTCAACATGGTATCACACCTCAAATTTTCATACTGGGTGGTCTTTTCTGCTTGTCCTGTTCCAGCTGATCTTTCTGTTGATACGAGCTCACAAGAACTGATCACGAGACAACACCAGAACCCAGTTTGAGAATTTATTAGGGAATAGAAGGACCAAGGGGAGTGAGCTGGCCCTCTGGTCTGACTGAGCTGGAGAGAGGGTGGGAGCGGGGTGGGGGTTGAGGTGTGGAGTCTGCTTTTAAGGGTGGCTCTGTGCATGCTTACAGGGGCCTTACGAGTTGGATGACATACCACGCTCGCATGTGCAAAAGGGGTCTGACGTGGTGACGTGATGTGGATGTAAGGCTCTGAGGTGACTAGACATTTTGCCAGACTTCTTAGGGTACATGTTCATCTGTAGGACCAATCTGTGATGGTCCTGCCTGCTACCTGAGTGCCAGCAGGATTCCAGAAATCCTAACACTATCCCTCTGATGTTTAATGATAGATTAAAAAGAAGTGATGCTTACCCTCTTTCCTTTCACTGTCTTAAAGCATAACTATTGCCATATTTTGATTCAATTTGAATATGCTTGGTTTTAGCGTGGATAAATTGGAATCATGGTATCATTTAATTTAGAGTACTAAACATGCACACTGGGACTCATCTCAACTGCTGATTGGCTTTGTGTAAATTATCTTGAGAACAAAATTCAGCTTGGGTGAGAATACCTCTGGCTTCTTATCCCTCAGTACAAATGCAGAAAGAGAACATAAAACCAAACAGAGTAATAAAGCTCTTTCTGAAATAATGTTTTCCTGTTAGCAAATTAACAGATTATGGCCACGATTGGTAACTAGGGGAAATGCAATGTTTATGTTCCTCATAGTCACGCAGGAAACAGTAAATAATTCTAAAATCCCCAAAGGAGAGTCTAGCTAATACGGCTGACACTCTAAACAAAGCACACTCACTTAAGATTATGTTTGGTTTGTAGTCTTAAACAAATAGTTTCCAACATTTAAAAAAAAAAAAAAAAGGTTCAGTTTCCAGGCTTCAATTTCTACAGAAACTGTAAGAAGTAACCCCAACAGGCCTGTGTTTCCAAATAATGAAGTCAGCTCTGCTGTATTCCTGGCTGCCCCTCCCTATCCTGCAAGGCCCCTGAGGGCATTTGAAGCTTAAATTCCAGACTTAAAGATTTAAGATGTGAGAGGAAATTGGAGGAGCAGAAGAAATAGACACATAGAAAACCTTGTCGTTTTTAGACACGAAGAAACTCTTTCCCACGCATTTCATGGACCTTGTGTGTTTCAGCTCCTATTGTCTGCTATCTGAGGATCTGAGAAGATAGTGTGGAGCTGTTGCTATAGAAACGGGAGAGGAAATGCTAGCACCAAGCTTGTGAGAGTTTACCTAAGCCTGAGCTTCCTGCAGTTAATTTTTACTTGCTACAAGTGGTCAATACTGTATGATTTAAAGTTTTCATGGTTTCAGTTATGGAAGATTGGGAAAGATCTCACAACTTTGAATATACCACTAAGAATTACAATTAGGTATTGGGTGGTATGGCTGGACTCTTGGCCATAACCAGCTCTATTGTGATAATAGTGTAGAGTCAGCCTGGAACCTGGCTTCTCTAGGGAAATGAGAGGCTTTTGTGCATTCCTGAGAGGGCTTGGGTGATAGTTGCTTGCTTCTTTTCTTGCTTGGAAGAGTTGATGAGGTAAAATCACTTCAGGAGAATTTTCCATCTGGCTCTGTGCCTGGTACCTTGTAGATGAAGTTTGATCAAGTGTGATGCCAGCCTATGTAGGAATCATGGAAAATTTTGGCTTTTTGTCTAAGGTGAAGTAGGAACTAGAATCAAAGACTCAAAAATCAAGGTACATTTTGCCAAGGCTTGCTTATAGTATTTGCCTTCATTGTAAATACTGCATCCATTCATTTGGTCGCGTGTTTAATGTATCCGTTCTTTCCCTTAGTATGTACAAGCTCAGTGTTGTATGATTATTTGGGGGTGGGATGGGGGTAGTTTGAGTCTCACCTACTTGACATCATGTTCATTTAAAGCCGTTACACTTAACAACTTTAATGCTTATGTTTCCAGAAGTTTATGCCTCATAATGTTTCCTGTTTGGATTCTTTTCACAGATGCCTTTTCCACAGTATGTGGTTTATTCCAGCAGCTTAGAAAGGCACAAAGAAATGGATTATGAGCCAAGAGTTGGTGGCACATGCCTTTGATCCCAGCGCTTAGAGGCAGAGGCAGGAGGATTTCTGAGTGACAGGGCTATATAAAGAATGTCTTCGCCCCCCCCCCCCCCAAAAAAAGAAAGAGGATAATTACATCAATTTGTTAGGTGACTGCAACTTCCTTAGGGCTCCCTTTGATTGCATCCTGAATTCCTCTGGTTTTTAGCAACTCAGGATCACATTAACACATTGATTTATGAACACAAGATATCTATCTGGTGTTCCTGCTAGCCTCTATACCACAACAACAATGTCTAAATATTCCTTAAGTATTTAGGATGTATGGAGTGTTATGGCCAGATTTCTGGGTCCCCCAAAAGACCACCAAGGAGTCTGAATCCCTATGTAAAAGCAAAAAGCCTTTTTTCAAGCTGCAAAACTTGGACTCCCTGCCTGTCTAACAGAGTGCTTACAGCAGAGTGCCCAACCCAGATGGGTTGGTTTTTATGGTAGTAGAGGTTGGGGTTGGGGGAGATTTCCAGGGTTCAGGACCCTCATTGGCTGACATTTGTCTAGGGGTGTCTTTAGTAAAAAGGGAAATAGGTGTGTCTGGGCTAAAGGGTACCTGGTCATATCTATTATGGTTGGAATGCTAGGTATTTTCTCTAGAACGTTAAGTATTTTCTTCTAGGATGCTGATTGGCCCATTCCTGAGTGGTGCTAGTTTATGGCGTTTTCTGGTACTTGCCAGTAAACTGAGGTTCAGCAGGCCTATCTTTTTGTTGGTTTCTATCAAATATGTCACAGCAGCTGTGTGGCCAAGCTGTTTTGGGCCCCTTCATTAGGCACCTTGCTGGATGTTTTTGGTAAACCTCTTGTAGTCAGGTGTTTTATGTCTCCTTTGCAGATAATTCAAGCTGTAGAATCCTGATATTGTTGTATGCAGGTACAGCTGTAGGTCTCAGCTGTAAAATGACATTCCCCATCACCCTCATTGAAGAGGACAGGATAATGATACATAAGCTCAAGTCGTCAAGATGTGTCTACATTTGTTCTCTGTAAGACAGCCCTGAGACAGGGATTCAATATGGCTTTTTTAGTTTTGGGATATCAGCAATTTCAAGAAATAGATATGGAGAACACAGGGAATGCAGCCAATAAATATTGACTATTAAGAGGAGAATCACCGTGGTACCTGGTTTTCACGTACTGGGGAGCTCTGCAATGCACCATGAATGCCAGCCATTTTCTTTAGTGTCCCAACCCCTTAAGCTAACCTTTCCTGAATTTTTAATGATGTGCAATAAGCAAGGGACCATGCCTTATTATTTAATACTATTTTCTTTTTTCTATAAGCATGCATAACTCTTAAATATTTAGTGATATAACAAAATGGGAAAAAAAACCACACTTCACATTAAGTGAGGTCTAATTTGGGGGCTGTAATATTAACTATAGAACACATACAATAAAAGAGGCGCAGCTTTGCACAGTGGAAGAATTAAGTATGCTCCCAGCACAAATCATCCTTCATAACTTCAGTTCCCGGCATGGTAAACGTTGAGTTCAGCATTGGCTACAGTGAGGGTTCTAGAATACTTCCTCCAGGGGACAGGTGTTCATTTCCTTTTCTCTTAGCCAGACAGGACCTTATGGGGACCTCAAAGATGAACCCATATATTGAAGACAGTGGAGGAAAAGTGCAGAGACTTCCGTTTCTTGTAGGAGGAAAGCAGTAACACCACCAAGTGCTGTCTTTCTGCAGAATGATCTTATGCGTAAGAACCCCAAACTGATATTTACTGAGTATCTTATACAAGACCTTGTTGTGTGAACTCTCCCTGGGGAGATGTGAACAAATGTCGATTCAACCCAGATAGAACACCAGTGACAGACCGGAGTAATGATTCCGTCGGCCAAAGCCCTGCTTAGCGAACCAATGAACTAACTGGGTTTACTTACATGGGTAAGGGATTATTTATAGGAGAATGGGCAACCCCAAAGCAGTTGCATCACATACCCTGCATGTATAATGCCTTCCCCATAGTTGGACAGAAGAAGGATTCTCCCCCATATTCAAGTCTTTCATGTGCGGCTGGATGGGAGGCATAGGAAGGAGGGTAGAATCTTAGGTGAGGATCTAATATCCCTCTCCCCTTACTCTATGAAGGAACCTCACAGAAACAGCTTTGATGGTTTCTTTTGTACAGTCACAGCTGCCCTGAAGGAGGGAATGACTGATGACCCCAGCACAGCTTTTTACAGCAGACCTGGAGACTTCGTGAAGGAAAGATTTTGTCTTTGTCTTTTTATCTCCCCGTCAGCACCCAACTCAGAACTGAGCAAGTCCTACCGCTTCTTAATGGGATGGAGAAGTTGAGATCAAGGAACTTGGGCAGCTATTTATAAGCAACCGTTTTGAAGTTGTGGGGATCTGAAGATGGAAAAAAAATCATCTTACAGAGTTGTTAATAAAATTGTGTAAGGATGTGTCACAGTTTGCAACTGGCACACTTAGAAAGGTAAAAGCAGAAGCTGGCCAGTCCCCTGACTTCATAAAAACAAGACAGCCATTTATTTCTCATTTGCTTCTAAGACTCTTAGCTTGTTGGCATCTGCTGGAGAAGCCAAGATTGGCTTGGTGTAACCATGACATGTGAGCGTTAAGAGCTGTTTCTTCCCCCTCCCATCATTGGTAAAGCCCAAGAAAGATTGTTTTAGGGGCTTCTGAATAGCCTGAGTTTGCTGCTGTGAAGTCAGAGGAAGTGGTTCCCTAGCAACAGGAGCCTCTGACCACCTCCTAGGCCCAGTATTCTAGGCTTTTTTGTTCCCTCTCCTGCATGTTGCCTGTCAGCGAAGGCCGGAATGACTGCACCTGTTGGGATGGAGGGCCAGGGAGTTAAACTCTGGTGACTCAGGTTTACCAAGCCCAAGGCTTTCTTCCTCTTTGAGTCAAGCTTCCTTATGAGGTATGGGGCCCATTTTGCACTTGGTTAGACTGTAATTACCTCAGGCCTGCCTTCCTTCCTTCCTTCTTTCTTTAGGTTTTAACCCAAAATAGAAAAGACTGAAGTGACAAGAAAGTTTGAACTGAGCTTTCCTACATTGTAATATTTTTGCTAAATTTATTAAGAAAAAGGTTTAGTATAGTTTTTTTTTTTTTTCCAAAAGATCAACTCTTTACACAATATGGTAGGATATTGCAGTAATACTAAACTTGCAATATATCATAGAAAGGCTAATATTTGTTGAGGGGTTCAGGAACACTCACGATACAAATTGAGCCTTAAGACAATTCTTGGAGATAGGAACTGACCGGCCCGGCGATCTACTCTCTGAGAACACAAGAACAAAACAGGAATGAGCTCAGGGTCCTGGAGGCTTCTTGATCTGGGTCTGCCACACCCCATTCAGGCTCCTGGAACGCCACACACACCTTTAAGCCTTGTCAGCTAACACCTGAATCCCACTGCATCAGGACTACAGGAAATGTCCTTCTAGGGACTGTTTACAGTATTGGTTTAGGCTCTAGAGACAGTCCTGATAGGGACATGGCTTGTATCTTTTCTGATGCCCCAGCACTCTGCATCAGCATTCTACTATAGCATACAACTCTAACCTGTGCCACAAACTGCTGACTGAAAGCTCCTTGCTCCATTTTCAAACGGCAATTGCATGAAAGCAACAGTCTCATAGGAGATGACTATGTATCTGCCTACCAGTTGACAACTGAATTGAGGGACTAAACATCATCCATGATTGCTGATGTTGAATGGCAGCATGTAGCTAGTTATAATTGGGACTGATGACATCCTAAGCCCTTGTCAGCTAATCCCTTTAAGTATGTTCCTATCCATTCACTCAACTAACACATTTTAGCGGTCAAGCATCCCCTAAGTGGGAGATGTCATGCTGTTTAGTGGAAAAACAGGAAATGTCAGTTTGTTGTTAGTTCCCAAAGAAACATACCAAAAGCACGTGCGTGGCCTCTAGGCTCTCATTGTCTATGACTCCTCCCAACAATCCACACCCTAAATCTCTCCAGCCCAGGCGTTTTGTTTTGTTTTTTGAGACAAGGTTCTCTGTGTAACAGCTTGGCTATCCTGGAACTTTTGTATACCAGGCTGGCCTTGAATTTACAGAAATCTGCCTGCCTCTGCCTCAGCTTCTCATTTCTATATAAACCTGCCATTTTGATCATGCACTTCTTGGCTTGCTCTTGTCTGTGTTGGGTCTCTTGGCTTTCTTTTGGTCTCCTCACTTAACCTTCTCTCCTCCCTTTCTCTCCTCGCCTCCCCCCATGGCCTGGTTCAGTCTGCTAGCTGTGTTCTGTCTGCTATTTTCTTTTCCTGCTCTGTACTCTTCCGGATGCCTTTGGCTGTTTTCTCCCTCATATCTATGGGAGAAAAACAGAACCTCTTCAAGCAAACCTACAAGTGGGCATATCCTCATTTTCACTCATTTGTAATGTCGGAGAGATTTCAGCTTAGAAGAGAAGAAAAGCCAGGTGTCTGTAAATCATGCCTGTCAAGTGTCTCTTTCAAGGCATCTTTCCAAGGCAAAGGTCACAGTGGGGGAAGTAGACTAAGTGGTCCAGCATACTGTGATGTAGCTAGACAGCTGGGAGGCTTCCATGTTTTGTAGGTAGAAGGCTTCATTTCCAATCATGTGAGTCCAGCTCTTGCTAGTAGCATCTTATTTATCAAGATAAAACAACTAAATCCCCTCTCTCATGATGTCCCATTTTCACCCTCATGAGCCTCATCAATTTTCACCCTCATCAATGTGACATATGTCAGCTTAAATGACAGAAAACAGAAATCAAGATGAGAGATTTTTTGGGACCTGCAAAAAAGTATAAAATAAATCCTATGTTGGGGGTGAAATTTGAATTGCTAGTGTTTATACTACTGTCCCAGGCATAATTTTCTACTAGCAAATAAAAAAGAAAGAATAAATATATCTCATCAGCTAGACCATCAGGGACAGTCTCTTAATCTGTCATGGGGGGCCGAGGAATCTTCCAGGGTGATGTGTTCAGTTCAGTCACAGCCATAGCCCTGGTCACAGTGAGCCAAGAATCGATGAACCAAAATATGTAGGAAGAAAAGACCAAATCAGACAGCTCTGGTGTGTCCTTTCTCAGCTTAGGCTAAGGAGAAGCAGAAATCTCAAGGCACCCAGGTGACAAGCCTGGGGTCATCATTTCAGACTTACTCACTTGGCCTCTGCCTTGTGTTCGTTTGATACCTCTTGAAGATTTAGGATGTGGAAAGTATGAGGCGGTTGATAATGGAGGTTCTGTCACCAAATAAGTGTCCTGTGCCCCAGAGCAGAAAGGACAGCGAGGCCTCACCTCCCAAAGATTTCCTATCTTCCAAATCCTAAGGCTGGGACTCTGGGATATCTAAACAATTTTCTTTCTATCTGGGTGGGATAATGCTCTTGTACACTGTAAAGATTTTTCACTTGTATTGGTTTAATAGAACGCAGATAGGCCATTAGGCAGGAAGTAGAAGCAGGACAAGCAGAGTAGAATTCTGGGAAAAGAAAGGAGAGCAGCAGATGCCAACCGGACACGGAGGAAGCAAGATGAGAATGTTACCATGAGAAAAGGTACCAAGCCACATAGCTAAATATAGATAAGAAATATGGGTTAATTTAAATGTAAGAACTAGGTAGCAATATGCTTGAACTACTGGTCCAGAAGTTACTATAATATTAAGCCTCCAGCTTAATTATTTGGGAAGCAGTTGCCTGGCATTTCAGAGTTTCTGGCTGAGATGGAAGGTTGTGACTACTCCATCCAATTTTCTGTCCATCCATGTGTCCTTACTTCCCTCTCCTTCTTACATATGTGTTTATGTATTGTGATGTAGCGTGTTTGCTCATGTTATGTGCATGTGTGCATGCATATACATGGTGTGTGTTTGTGATGTATGTAAGTTCAGGGCATACACGTGTACGTGGAGGTCAAGTGATGCTTGAGAATTCTGTCCTCACCTTTCTGCCTCATTTAAGGCAGCCTCTCTTGTTTTTGTGGCTATATAAGCCAGGCTAGCTGGGCTGCTGGCTTGTGAATGATTTTCCTGCCTTGGTCTTTCATTGTCCATAGAGAGCTGGGGTTACCAGTGCCCAGTACTGTGTCTGGGATTTTACGTGGGCTCTGGTGATAAAATTCATGTCCTTAGCCATCTTTCCCATGGAACCATCTCCCCAGCCCCTTAATTAAAAATTTCTAAGACACAGTTCCCTCTTCCCACCCTATGTTGTATTTTTATTTTGAGTCTAATTCCATGCACAGAAAGGGCATGCCTAATTATCATTTTTAAGATACTATAAATGGATTCCCCATTACACTTGACCAACAGAGAACAGACTTTGCTTTCTATGCTCTGTTATACAAAGTAAGAGCATTAATATTTTTTGAGTATCTACTAGAGCAGATATCCTGAATAAAATGTAGTGAACTAATCAACTGAAGACTTGAGTAAAAACCAAACAAACAAAAAACTAAGTAGAAGAGAATTCCAGAGTAGTTAGGTTGAGTCAGGACACTGATTTTCCACCTTCAGACTTTGGCTGAAATACTTGCTCTTATTGAATTTGAAGCCCGTCAGCTTTCAGACTTGAGCCATAATGTTGGGTCCAGTAATGACTTGTAGATCTTGACAGTTATTGTTGCCTTTAATCACACAATTTGATTCTTTACAATAAATCTATGTATATATGTATGTATGTATGTATGTATGTATGTATGTATGTATGTATGTACGTATCATATATCTATCTTCCTATCATCTGTCCACTTCTTGGAAAAAGCTTGATTAACAAAATGTTTAGTATTAAGTTGAAGAGGCCCTTATAACAAATACTTTTAAAATGTTGGCATTAGTTAATTAATGAACATGGAGAATTATGAAGTACCTATTATAAGTATAGACATAAGGGGACACACTGATGAAATCTCAAGCAAAAAATGAGGATTAGATTATTGGAAACCATAGGAAGATAATCCTCATAAAATAGTGACATAGAATTTGGCTGAACTGTATTCTAGCATTTTGTGGACGCTACAAACTGTGAATGATGAAATCAAATGTAGAGATTTCTGAGCAAAGTGATGGGACAGGGGCTTGGCTTGTCCCAATTTATTATAGTAAAATGTAAAAGGACGGAGATGAAAGTGTTAAGAAAGTAGGAACCAGAACTTGAAGACATGGATGGTCAGTCTACCCTAAAGACGATGTTTTCTGAAGAGTAAACTAACTGCCTAACTTACAGAATTCTATGAGTGGCCCATCTACACGGAGAGGTCTGGGGATGGGACAAAATGAAGAGTGCCTCCTGATTCCTTAGGGTTGATGAGACCTTAGAACTATTGGGCTATATTCAGTATCAAGAACAGGACAAAATTATGCTGATGGCTTGATTTCAACACTCTACAGTCTCTACCAGGTACCTTGGAAGTGGTTCAACCAGGAGAGCATTGGGGATGGCAAGATCTTCTGACAGGGTTAGATCATAGAGGAGCTGCAGAGGCTAGAGCCATAGGGCTTGTTGAAATTGCACTAAATCTGGCTGGTGGGGCATGAGCTAAAGAGAGTCTTCCAAGCCTTAGGAGATAGTGCTTGGGAAATGTAATCCCGTGTCCTTCCTTCCTTCCTTCCTTCCTTCCTTCCTTCCTTCCTTCCTTCCTTCCTTCCTTCCTCCCTCCCTCCCTCCCTCCCTCCCTCCCTCCCTCCCTCCCTCCCTCCCTCCCTCCTTCCTTCCTTCCTTCCTTCCTTCCTTCCTTCCTTCCTTTCTCCCACAGGAGAGCAATACGAATTAATTATTTCTATGACTTTTTAAAAAAAAGATTGCATTATATTTTTTTATTTAATTTTTTTTAGCATACCCACCGCTGTTCCCCCTCCCTCTCATCCTCCCAGTCCTCCCCTAGCTTCCCTCCACCCCATCCCCATCCATTTCTCAGAGAGGGTAAGGACTCCCAGGGAGAGTCAATACTTTCTGGCATATCCAGTTGAAGTAGGACCAAGTCCATCTCCCGAGTATCAAGCCTGAGCAAGATGTTCCTCTTTGGAATGTGGGCTCTAAGAAGCCCTTTCATGCACCAGGATTAAATTCTGATCCCACTGCAAGAGGCTCCGCAAACTGCTCACATCATTTGACTGTCATCCACATTCAGAGGGCTGAGTCCCATGCACATTCCCAGCTGTCAGTGCAGAGTCAGTGAGCTCCCAATAGCTCTGGTCATCTGTCTCTGTGGGTCTCCTCATCATGATATTGACCCCTTTGCTCATATAATCCCTCCTCCCTCTCTTTAGCTGGACTGGGAGCCCTGCATCTGCCTCCACCAGTTACTACATGAAGGTTCTATAATGGCATTTAGGGTGGTCATCAATTTGATTACAGGGGAAGGATAGTTTAGGCACCCTCTCCACTATTGCTTGGAGACGTATCTGGGGCCATCTTTGTGAGCTATTAGGTGTTTCCTAGCACCAGGTTTCTCTCTAACCTCACAATGGCTCCCTCTATCAAGATTTCTATTTCGATGCTCTCCCTCTCTGTCCCTCCCCCAGCTCAACCATCCCATTTTGTAGCACGAATTCTGGTTGTAATAAAAGAAACTCAGAGACAGATCTCAGGGAAAGGCTGAAATATCAAAGAGAGGAAACACCACAGTCAGATCTCACCCAGCTGTCTTCCAGCTTCCTCAGCCTTCCTCCTCCTGGCTTCTACTGCCTGATCTGTCTTTCTATGCCTGCCCTAAACACTCTCTTTGCCAGTTGTTTCACATCCAGGTGAAGATTAAAGGAATGGGCTACTACTATTTGGCAGTTAGGCTTGAGCTCACAGAAACACAGAAAGATCTCTGTCTCTGGAGTTATGAGATTAAAGACCTGGCATCACCACTGGGAACCTGGAACTCTCTCTGTAAACGGAACTGGCCTCAAACTCAGATCTGCTGTGATTAAAGGTGTAGGCCACCACCCCTGTGTCTTTTCCCTTTCTGGGATTAAAGGTGTGAGTTACTATTCTCTGATCTTCCTGGATTGACTGTGGGTAGATCTCCTCTGATATTCCAGACTGGTTTTATTAAATATACAACATATTACCACACAATTTCATCAGGGTCTCTTCCCATGTCCCCTTGCCTCCTCCCCACTTAGATTCTCTTAAGATTATGAGTGATAAAGCTGGAGAGATGGCTCAGGGGTTGGTGATGCTTGATGCTCTGCCAGAGAACCTGCATTTTGTTCCCAGCACCCATGTTAGGATGTAAATCTAGCTCCATGGCATTTGATGAGAGAAAGAGGCATGTGCTGTTTGAGCCATCCAAACTGGCACTTCATGTGGAAGCCTGAGCTAAGACAACCATTTATTCATTCAAACTTAGCCCACCTGGGTTTTACATCTCTTTCTCTAACTCACATACAGTGCTCAGTGTACCAACTTGTATTTTCCCAACCAACGTATTAAACAGAAATCTCGTATTCTGGGAGGCTCCAAATTCCTAAAATGTATTTTTTATATCTTTATCTAAAAACATTGATATTTCTGACACAGCTTGGTAATTGGACATATTAGGGATGGAGAGTACCAATGTGGCTATTTTACTAACAAGTTAAATAAACAAGAGATTCTTCTAGGGTTTGGTTGATGGTTAGTTACATTGTATTTCAGTACTTTGGCTGAAGTACATTTTCCCTTTCTGCTTAAGCTGCTGGTTATGAATGCCAAGTAAGTCCTTTCTTTGTTAGGCAGAAGAACATTCATCTAAGGAGGGGGCAAGGAACCACCACAGATCCTTGGACTCTAAGTCAATTTGGAAGTAGAAGCCATAGGTAATTGAGTTAGGTCAAAAATAAGTAACTCCTGCCTAAAACTCCTTCCAAGCATGCCATTTATTTTTATTTTTTAAAGAAGTGTGTGTGGGGGGGGGGAGGTAGTCAGAAATGAGAATTTCCATGGAGAAAAAAGGAATAGCAATAGATTTTGGAATTTTTTCCCTCATTTGTATTCTGGTCTGAGAATTACTAATTATTAATTCACTGTATGACTAGGGGACCAATTTACTGTTACTGCTCTGAGCCTCAGCCTCCTTGTCATTAAACTAAAGAGCTGGAATATGTAATCTAAAAAGTCCATCTAACTCTGAAATACATGATCTAGAAGTTCCATCTAACCTCGAGGCCAGCTAGGATTTCTGCAAGGTATCTTGTAATAACTCCAGCAAGGAAAACTACAACTCTGGTTCATTTGGCTTGGAGGAAAAGGAATGAGAATCTTCTCTAATAGAGTAGCTTGAAAAAGTGTACTCTGTGAGCGATGATGTCACATGGAGAATGACTGACTACTTCCAACCACTTTGGAGGACCTCTTTGCATGTTGCTTAACTGACTTTTACTGGGAGGCAGTAAATTACAGAGCTTCTTAAAACCTTTCTACTCATGACCTCCCTTCACCTGAGATACTTTCATGTACTTTTGTATACAAAAGTATGTGAAATATACATTCAAATAAAACATTTACGGGTAAAACAATCACAAAGAATTTTATTTTTAAAACAATATATATATTTTTACCAATTAATAAGAACAAATGCAAACTTGCATGCTAATGAGATGAGTATGCTTGTTTGCTGAAAACAATGGAGTCCAGAGATGGAGTGGGGATAGGAAAATATTTCCAGTTTTTGTTTTCTGTTTTTAAATCATTGTTTTTCTTTAAGAGTGGAAAACTTGGTTTGTACAGTAAAAACTGTGCAGTAGTTTCAAATCTCAGCCAAGGCATTTCACATCGTATTGGTGTAGACATTAGTGCAGTTCAGAGGGATCCTGGCAGCCAGGAGCCCAGGCATACTGAGCGCTGCAGCTTGAATGGAAAAGTATTCAGGCAGTGGGGAGCCAATGAACACCACAGGCCACAGTAAGCCTAGGTAGCAGCTTACAGCCCTGCTTCTGGGAAAGGCTTCCCCGTGCTAGCAGCTCTGCTCTTACCCTTTGTTTCCCCTAGGCTGTTCTCTGTTCAGGGAATGTAACAACTGGCCCATCCAGAGAAGGTCCGCTGAGTGTTAATAGCTTTCTTTACCCCTAAGCTGCTCTCCATCCAGGTCCCTCTGCTGCTGCTGCTGCCCTGGCAAAAGAAAATCTTCACTGAAACCTCATTCAAGAGATTTATTGGGAGGGAAGGGTCCAGGAGAGTGTGGCTGCCTCAGCCTGAGGTGGGAGAGGACGGCAGGGCCAGGACGTAGTGTGTTTCTTTGGTGCTGGTTTCAGAGTCAGAGCACATTTCATTTTGGTTCTGGGTTCAGGGATGAAGTATTTCCTTCATTGGTCTTAGATCCAGGGTGGGTTTCTTTCACTGGCTCTGGTTTCAGAGTCAGGGTGGGTTTTCTCTGGCTGGCCACTTTTCCCTACAATTAGTTGTTGCTGTATAGTGTGGCAGCATGCTCAGTGTAAAATGCACAATTGTGTGGTCAGAACCAAGGGTTCAGTGAAGTTATGTAATTCAATATAGGCAAGTGCTGCTGGCAGCATCATGCGTTCATCATACATTTGATTTTGAACTGATTTGGTTTTGCTGTATATTCAAGCTTTTTACTGTTGCAAGACTTTTCACAGCTCCCCGCATTGTTACACGAACCCACGTACGTGTGTGTGTGTGTGTGTGTGAGACAGTTCAAGAAGTTAAGCATCTAGGATATGGAATCAAACATTGTGATTTCAAATCCTGCTTTGTGATCTTAAACAAACTACCTAATTTCTTAGTTTCCTCATTTCAAAGGCTTGCTATGAGAGTTAATGAGTTAAACAGGTAAGATTTTTGTCACACTGCCTGGCACATACACAGTTAATCTCACTTTGGGCAGAATTACAAGTGATGTTATTGGTAAGGAATAGGAATGTCAGTCAGAGAAAATTTCAAAGGGAGCATTCCAGTGAGAATTAGAGTTGAGAGCAGTTTAGGGATGCAGCTCCCTCACGTACAAGCTTCTAGATTCTTTCTTCCGCACTGCAAAAAAATGATTGTCGAGATAAGACTTTGTTGGACAACCAAAGGCCATTGCAGAGAGTTTGCTTAAGAAGGAAGAGGGGGAATTCTTCTAATCAGGTTATTGTTCTAGGAGATGGCTGGGATGGAGGAGGGAAAATACCAAGGAATGAGTCAGGGCATCATGAAGGGCTTGGGGAGACACTCCTTGTTTCATGGAAACTTAGGTTGGGAAAAAGTTTCAAGGCATCACCAGGCATAATCTGGATGTCCCCGGGTTTGGAGCACAGCTGGAATTGTAATGAAGGCAGTCAAGGTGTGAGGTTAGACTTGCATCCACGTCTAGTAGATCCTGGAGTTTAAACTTAAGGTGATTAGAAACCCTAACAATTTTTGAATATTCCTGCGTTGCTTCCATGGGTTGGATCCCCTAGGGCCAATTTTAAATTTCCTATGATTGGAAGAGCAGACAGCTTTCAAATCCCAGTCACAAACTTCTAAAATGTCCTAATATTGAGCATTCACTACACAGGAAGCCCTACATGAGGCAAAGACACAAAGTAAAGAGAGAAGACAGAGCCTTACGCACGGACAATGCAGAGGGTCACTGTGCTGTTTAGGTTCAGAAAGTAATGGACGTCTTTAGCATGGTTAAATGCCCAGAGGAAGCTGTATTTGATCTAGATGTTTAAATTCCCCAAACAAAAAAGCCAGTCTAGAAGAAAGTAGTATGGAGAGCAAATGAGAATGTAAGAAAGGAACACCAAAGGTAAAATGATGTGGTGTCTGGACATGAGCTCTTGACAGCTGAGACCAGGGTGTCAGCAACAGCAGCTGTGAGGAAAGCTGGAGAACAGAGAGCAAACAAACAAACAAACAAACAAATCCATGTGTCTAGGGCAGAAAACTGGCTCAGTAGTTAACAGGACTTGCTGCTCTTCCAGAGGACACATATTCAGATTCCAGCACCCTTATCTGGCAGTTCACAGTGACCTATTAAACTCTAGCTGCAGTGGACTTGTCACTCTATTCTGACCTCTGTGGGTGCCAGCATACACATGGAAGACATTCATAAAGATGTGAAAAATATTCCTAAATGTATGCTCTTCCACTAGAGCAAAATTGACTTGTCAGGAGTTACCTCATTAAAGAAAACGGACCCTCTCCCTCAGCAGGTAACAATTGCCAATAGCTCTATGGCCAGGCTGGGATTTTGTCTCTAAACTCATCTCCATGTGGAGATTTGGTCTGACTTGGGCATGCACAGGATTTGTGCATAATCTTACAACTACTGTTCATATGTGCAGCTGCCCAGATGAGTCTGGATGACACTGTTTCCTTGTATTTGTCCACTGCCTATGGCTCTTACAGTCTTTCTGGCCTATCTTCCACAATAATCCCTGAGCCTTGGGTGGAAGGGATGCAATATTTTATATGTTCCATTTAGGGTTGCACAATCTGAGGCTCTGGTTTTCTGTACCTTGGTGAGTTGTGGGTCACTGTATTAATCATCACATGCTGCAAATAGAAACTTCTTAGATGAGGGTTGAGAGATGCATTGACCTATGGGTATAATGGTGGGTCTTTAGGAGCTGGTTTAATAGTATATCCTTAACTATACATACTTAGCAAAGTAATAGTAGTAGGTGTTAGGGCCTACGTCTTGTCTAGCCATAAGTTCTTGTCCTAATAACTGTACCGGGTCTGGGGTTCATTTGTGAGGTGTCCAATCAGAAAGTATTTGGTCAGTTGTTTGTGCCATGATTGCACTAGTGGGCATGCGCTTTCAGACCAGTCATTACTGTAACTCATAGGGTTTGGGGAGATTTAATGCATTGATATAAAGAGTTATGGAATAATAAAATATTATTATAAATAAAATTGGGGTGAAGAGAGGGGAGGGCAGGGTGGAAGAGACACACATGGGGGGGGGGAGAGAGAGAGAGAGAGAGAGAGAGAGAGAGAGAGAGAGAGAGAGAGAGAGAGAGAATATGAATTAAAATGGATTTACCTAATACCAGAGCATTAGGTAATAGCCCTACTGGGGTCCAGAAGTTACCAAATAAAAACTTTAGAGCCAGGAATGAGTTAGTTCTTTTGGAGCTGTTGGCCAGTGATGGTCCATAGGTCTCCAAACATAGGTTACTGCCATTGCTCTTGGTTACTCTCTGGAACTTAACAGTAAGACCCTATTATGAAGACAGCACTAACTTGAGTCATAGAACATGGAACAGTCAAGCTGGCACAAACCTAGAAGCTTGAGACAAAGACAGCACCGGCTGCTCTCCCATTGCCTGGCTTCTACAGCGCTGGAAGGTGCTAATATACACTAAGAGAGAAGAAAAGTAGTCATCAATGGCTATTTTTTCTTAGAGACAGAACATAGGAAATAGGGAACATGATGAGACCACTCTGACTTGCAATCTTTCGTGAATTTTTCCATTTCTAGCCACATGAAGGACTTTGATATGGAAAGCATCAGGTGGTAGAGGCAGCTGAGAATCAGAATGGTAATTTTGTAGACTGAGGCTGAGGCTGTCACTGCCATAGGCCTCCTTTTTTTTTTTTTTTTTTTTTTCTTTTCTTTTTTTTTTAACCAACTCCGGTTTGGGGATTGAACTTATCCGAGTGGGAAATTCTATTAGTTATCTTCAGCTGTGGAACTAATTGCTAAGATCACCATGACTGGCTCAAAAGTAGCTGCATATGCTATCTCACATGTTTACTGAGTCAAGGAGTGTGTGCTTCACTGGGTCTTCTTTAGTTTCTTCCTGTTTTAATTTAAGGTTTACAGCTGGATTCCTCAGGAGAACCGGTACATATTTATCACCTGTCTCCATCCACTTTCATCCTCTTGTTCAGATGCCGTTTTCACAAGTACAAACCCAGGTCTGACTGTGTTTTTCTAAATCAGGATGTGGAACCATATTGGATACTTGCCAACCTAACTTAAGGAAGAAGTGTCTATTTGGGCTCCCAGTGTGAGGGCATCGTCCATCATGATGGAAAAGGCATGGTGGCAGGAACATGAGGCAGCTGGTCACACCATGTCATAGTCAGGAAGTAGAGAGAGATCAACGTTAGTGTTAAGCTCATGTTCTCCTTTTTGTTTAGTCCAGGACCCTAGTCTCATATGGAATTATGCTGTTCATATTTAGAATGGGTCTTCCCACCTCAATTAACTCACTCTACAAACTCCTGCACAAGCACACCCAATATTTGTTTTTGTGGTGATCTTAGATCTCATGGGATGCACAGTCAACATTAACCATCACAAAGGTTAATGTGTGGAGGTCAGAGGATGATGTGTGGGAGTCAGCTCTCCTTCCAGCGTGTGAGTTCTAAGAATCAACCTCAGGCTGTCAATTCTGGGGACAAGCTCCATTACTTTCTGGTCCATCTTGCCATCCCTGTTTTGAAGTCTAAAACGCTATTTTTATTTTAGGTCATTTAAAAAAATCAATAATGGGGGCTAAAGAGATGACTCAGTGGTTAAGAGCACCGGGCTGCTCTTCCAGAGGACCCAAGAACAATTCCCAGCAACCACATGGTGGCTCACAACCATCTATGATGCACGCTGGGAATTATTAATAAATTAGTTAAATAAATAAATATTTTAAAAAACAATAATAATTGGAGCTAGAGTGACTCAGAATGATTTTTATTATAAAATAAATATTTTGTAATAATAGATATTAAAGATAAATACCTGAGACAACAGCAGTGACCCTGAAACACCACCACTGTTCACTTCCTGGCTTGAAAGGGCCACACAGCCCCTTAGCCCTACCTCTTCCTCTTTAGAGGGCCTTTCTTTACCTGTCCCGAGTCCAGCAAGGAACTCCATGATCCATTCCAGCCAGCCTCTCGAACCAATGCCCTACTCTGGACACTGGACTACAACACAGACAAAATTCCCGGAACAGACTCGGCATTGAGAGCGTTTGTTGCCTTGGTGGAAGATCCAGATTCAGTGTCTAGTACCCACACCGCCAGTGGTGGCACACAGCCATCTCTAACTCTAGGTCCAGGGTAGCTGACACCTTCTTCTGACCTCCTCAATCACCAGGCAAGCACTTGGTGCACATCCATGCACAGAGTCAAAACATTCTTACATGGCTGGTGTGTGTTACACGCTGTGTCATCTCCTCCTTAAATTGAACTTATGCTCCACAAAACGTAGTGACTGATGAGTAGAAATGTTCTAAGTCTCTTGATATGTTAGAAGTAGGAGAAATATGAAACCTGTTGAATTAGTGTATTTTTCTGCATACCTTATGGAAAAAGCCATTAGGTTTCAGGTTGGAAAACTGTAGCTCCTTGGCTCTGTCTTGTTGATTCAACCTTGTGATCCTTCTGCCCCATCTTCCTGAAATACGAAGGTTAATAAGAAATTTGTTTGCATTTGTTCATTTGCTCAATAAATATTTGTTAGGTCACCTATTATAGATTATTAAATTTAGTTTATTTAAGAGAAAGCTAATTTAGTATTCTGTACATTAGGATTAACCGGTGTGTACATATACTCATTCATCAATAAATTAATTTAGTTCACAAATTGAGTTAATTTATGGATAGCTCAATGAGGTAATTTAATTGATCATTAAATTTCTCATGATTATCAGGGCACTTTATGATCCTGGGATGTCTCTTATAGCATTAACTTAATTGAGTTTTGCTCCAGAGAACTTTTCCATCAATGATATCTTCTTGCATTATTTGAAAACTATGTGTAGTATATATATTTATTCTTAAGAATTTTGTAAATTTGTTCTTATTGGTTAATTGCACAATTAGACTTATATGTAAATTACAATGAACTTTGAAAAAAATCTTCACCCAATTATGCATTTCATGTGTATGTATGTGCACATATGTGCATATGCATGAAGTCAGTGAGTTTTTGGATTTCTTCCTCTGCCACTTCCCACCTTTGGTTAGACCCACTGGGCAGAAGTTTCCAGGAACCCTCCTGTCTCTGCCTCCCTGGTACTTGGACTCTAGGGACTCACTGTGGGTTTTTAAATGTGGATTCTGGGAGATTGAGTTCATGCCTTCATCCCTGCATGGCCAGCAATTTAGTGACTGAGCCATCTCCCCAAACCCTCAGCAAGATGCTTTTGACCAAGTATATCATTTAGAATCAGTTGCTTATTCCTGAACATGCGCCCTCAGTCTCATTTCTGGAACCCCTTCCCCATCTGACACTTCTTCCCCTCATCCCTGCTGCGTTGCCTTCTGCTGTTGTGGCTTGCAGTCCTTGGGCTATGTTTAAGCCCACCTCACACCTCAGTTTCTTACCCCCTCAGCCTCACTTTACATCCACCTTGTTCCTGAGAAAAGTTGCTCTTGCAATTCCTACAGAAAATAATTCTCACACAGAATTCTGAATCCTATCACAAGAGTCCTGTGGTTCCCATAGCTCAGGAATCTGTGCTTTTCTCTATCAGTTGCAATTAGCACAGTAGCACAGATTTGTTCTCGGAAAGAGCCCACGCTTGGCTTCTGCAGGCACCTTCTTAAAATGGTTGATATTTTTGACACTGGACCCCACAACCTACGCAGCCAGCCCTGCAGTACAAAGGCTTGCTCATAGAATCAAGAGCTGTGCAGTTCACTACAGAGGGAAAAAGCAACCAATGACTTGGGAGTCAGTTACACTGTCCTCAGAAAGCATATCTCTTGATCCAGAAGGGATCAGTACAGTAGAAAGAGGGTCACAATGGAGATGACCATCGTAAGCCTTTCTGTTCATGGTTTTGTTGGCTCCAAATAAATGTAAAATAGTAACAAAACTCAGTAGTATGAGCATCCCAAACAGGCCAGATCCTGTTATAATTCATGGAAGGCAAAGCATAGCATCTGAAGGTTCTTTTGGGGTACCCCCTTCTCAATATAAATGTGCACATTCCACTGCTCTCAATGGGAATTACTTTCAAATCATGATTTTGAAATGTGAGCTCAGTGAATCTTCTTCAGTGTATTCCTTTAATTCTTGACTGACGGGATCTTTATATTTATTGTTGGGTATTTGTAGGCAATCCCCAATCTTGCTAGTGATTCCTTTGGTAATTATCACAATTCGGTTATTTTCCCCTCTATTCCTATTTCTTCTTTTACTTTCTAAATAGGAAGGGGGGAAGGCATAATAAATTCAGCAGACAAATTTCAGCATTACATTTTGACACAAAGGACTTAATTTAGAGCATAGTGTGGAAGCATTTTTCTTAAAAGCTTTGGTTATTGCCTCAATCTTAAAAGCCCACAGTGTGTCACTGTGGGGGCGGGCTTTGAAGTCTCCTTTGCTCAAGCTTCCCTCAGTGTGACTGTCAGCTAATTTTCTGTAGCCTGCAAGATGTAGGACTCCCAGCTATCCTTCAGCACCGTGTCTGCGTCTGCCTGATACTGTGCTCCCCATCATGATGATGGACTGAACCTCCGAAGCTGAGGGGGATATGCTGCCCCCTCAACTCATGGTGTCTCTTCACAGCAAACAACACAACAAAAGCAAAACCAAACCAAACAACAATAAAAAAAAATCCAAACTAAGACAGCACTTAATTCATTAATAATTATTTTAAGACAGGGTTTCTCTGTGTAGCCTTGACTGTCCTGGAACTCACTTTGTAGACAAGGTTGTCCTCCAACTCAGAGTTTTAGCAGCCTCTGCCTCCCAAGAGATGAGAGTAAAGGCACGTGCCACCACCTCCCAGTGAAGATGTTAATATTTTCAAGACAGCAAAACCTTCCTGAGGCTTGTGATATTAAAAACTAACATTGGTAATATATTCATACATACTTAAGCACACAATCTTATATTCTTCTAAGCTTTTCATTACTGTTTGGAAATTAGCTTAACTATGTCAGTTTAAAAACATGAGTGCAATTCTGTTAATCATGGCAAATTACTTTAGTATGATATAAATACTAAAAAATAATGTACAAAGTATTCCCTATGTTAACATGTAAAATAGTAAGATTTCTATTTACTGAGTCATTTTTATACTTAATTATACATTTTTTTGATATTAAAATATATATACATGATGTGGTAGTTTGAAAAAAATGGCCTCTAAAGGGGGTGGCATGGTCTTGTTGGAGGAAGTGTGTCACTGTGGAGGTGGGCTTTGAGACCACTTCCTGTCGCCATAGCTAGCACCGTGTCTGCTTATGTCAGCATCCTCTCAACTCCCATGCTCTCTACCATGATGCTAATGGATTAAATCTCCGAAACTTAAGCCATCACCTCAGTTCAATGTTTTCTTTTATAGGAGCTACTGTGGTCATAATGTCTGTTCATGGCAATAGAGACCCTAAGACACACAGGAAACTGAACTTTGTTTTTTAAAGGGAATTAAAAAGTAAAAATAAAAATGTTAGATACATTGACTAGACTTGTGGGATTATAGTTCAGGCTAGTGTTTACCTCCCATAGTTGGCAGCTTGCTGCACAAACAGGAGACCTTTAAATCCTCTTGATGAACTTACTCCTTCATTAAGAAATGACTTTTTAAATGAAATCACGGATATGCTCAGAGTGTATTATGTGCATGGTAAAAATACAATAGACCCATTATTTTGTGTAATTAATATGAACTAATAAAAACAGAAAGATACACATATACTGCAGAGAAGCAGTTAGAGAATCCCCGTCCATTCATCTATCTTCCAAGAAACTTTGGGGTACTTTTTCAGGAAATATGAGATTTTATCCCAAATACTTTAAGGTAATCTTTCCAAGGGCCAAGTTCCGTACAATCTGAAGAGGCAGATTAGGTATGAAATGAAGAGCTATGGTCCCCAACGCATCATCTTACCAGTGGACTGCTCTGTTGGTCCTTTCTGAAGCAATGACCTACATCAAGTTGTCTTGGGTCTTCTCTCTTTTCGTTCTGTTTAAAAACACATCTATGTGCTCTGCACGCTTCCCTGATGCTTATAGAAGTCACAAGAGGCCGCGAGATCCCCTAACACTGAAATTAAAGATAGTTATGAGCGGCTTTGTGCGTGAGATCCAAACGTCTGTGTAAGAGCAACAGATGCTCTTAACCGTTGAGACATCTCTCTGATCCCTCCTTCTTGTTCTTCGTGGTGGTTGTCAGTTGTAACCTCTAATGATTAGGGCAAGTGATCTCATGTGATCTTCCCCCAAACTCTTTCCCTCTCCGCTCGCCTCTAAATGAGCAAAGTCTACTTAATCTTTACTTCTGTTCTGAATTCTTTCCACCTTCTGCCTGCGAGGGCATGAGATACTGTTTTAACTGATATTTGCATGACATCTGTTTTCCTCTACATGGTTCCTCTTGACTGTTTTTCTGTAGATCAAGTTTCTAAAATCATTCTGTAGATCATAGTCTAATGTTAAACAGACTGGGATATGGAAATAAACAGGATTGTGGTTAAGGGATGCTTTGATAGAATTGGATAGCAATGCTTTAAGAATTAATAACATCCATTTAGGAAAGTTTCCTTTTTAATCACTTAACTGTAATTTACACTCTGCAGTTGAAGTCATGACAATTTACCTAAATTGCCTGTGTGGCAATTGGTACCTGGAAGGAACCAGGCCCACCAGTGTCTGCCTTGCAAATGTCTTGTCTGGAGCTCACTTTTAGGCCGTCCTTGGATCTAATTAGGAGTATCCTGTCGAGGGAGAGAGGTTCATGAAAGCAAAGACCCTGGCCAACTTGTTCAGAAGAAAATCAGAATTTAAAATAAAAGTTTATGGGGGGGGTAAGAAGATGCTTAGTGGTTAGAAGTGCTAGGTACATGAACTTGATGACTTGAATTTGATTCTCTAGACTCTATCTGAAAGGCCAGATGCAATGCCATACATCTGTATTCCCAGCATTCCTATGGTGAGATAAGAGATAGAAATATTACCAGAAAGTTGGCTATAGAGAGAGGCAAGGCAGCAAAACAGCAGAAGAAATCCTGCCTCAACAGCCGGAAGGCCAGGACAGTCTCTACAGCCCTTCTCTACCCTCCACACGAGTCCCGAGGCACAGGAGTACCCATACTCATTAACTCTTATGCACCCACACAGTTTTGTCATGAGGGTTCATGACAGATGGATTAGAAGTGGAATGTGGTATAAACAGATCATGTAGGCTCAGATCAGAAACAGTTCTGAGGTTACCTTCCCTGGGGTCTTTTCAATGCAAGACCTGAAGACTTTTGCTGAGGTGCACAACATCAACTCAAAAGCATTAAAATAACCCATCTCCAATGCCACAACCAATGTGAGGTTTTCTAATAAACGTGATTGCAAATTGAAAAGACAAATAAGAAAGGCATTGGAAAATGAGGCCTTCGGGGCCTACGTGTCGTGCAACCTAGACAATTGCAATGGAAAGCTGCCCGTTGCTGTCCAAATACAAACCAGCATTGTTTTCCTTGTCTCCCTAATGAATTGTATATTGAAAAAAAAGAGGGGAAGAGTCTCAGCTCCATTCATGCTCTATGAAGAGTCCTGTGTAAATTCCAAGACCACCCAGGGACAGCAGTGACCAGCAGTGACCATCAATGACCAGCCCTCCACAGTATCGTCATGGCAGGTGATTTTTCTCCTGTCTTTTCCAGCTTCCAACCGATCACTGCCTTGAGTGAGTCTCAGTTGTACATTGAAGAGACCTGGTGTCTTGAGCTTCCTAAGCCCTCATGAGGGAGGAAGCTACTCTGGCTTTGATGTACAGATATATGTTTTCTAATGATGGAGGCAGGGAATCAGATTTCATTCAGATTTCGCCTTTTATCTCTTCATTATTCAGCAGCCCTGCTGAAATTAGCTGTTCACTTCTCCAGGAGAAGCTCCATGCAGGGTTGCATGGTTGGGCTGGCTGTGTCAAACTGAGTGAGTCTGGGAGGAAGCACTCCTGAATATTTATTTAATTCAGTTATTCCTTGGTGGTACACCCCTTCCTTCTAAACTCAGCCCTGGATTCTGTAACCGCTAGAATTTCCCCATGAAAGAGATTGAGAAATATGACCTGACTTGTAAAACATAGCTTCAGCTCTAATATGAGACAAATCCTCTCCCGGTCCCTTTCGCCTGTTTCTTTTACATGTGACATTAATGCCTATTTTGGCTCATCTTGTCACAGCTGCAACACAGGGCTGTTCCCTCCTGTTCTGTTCTTGTGAGCTCTCTGCAGAGGCTGCCAGAAGAGTCATGTTCCTGACTGGCAGGCCCTGGTGGCTGGAACAGCTCTGAGGTAAGTCATTACAGAGCTGGGCTAAGCAAGGCTTTCCTGACTGCCCTGGGGAGGTGTCTGGGACTAGATGACAGTGCATCTAAGGGTCAGAAAAAAAAAAATTAAAGATGGCCCGGAGACAAGGCATCGATTTAGTGTCAGGTTGGAAAATTGGCAGGGCTCAGAGGGGGACATGTGGGCTCACATACCATGGTGCCTGCGTGGAAGCCAAATGACAATTGCAGGCACTGACTCTCTCTTTCACCGTGTAGGTCCTGGGGCTGGAATTCAGGTTATCAGGTTGGCAGCAAG
Organism: Phyllotis vaccarum; assembly: GCA_033318265.1. Classification (NCBI taxonomy): domain Eukaryota; kingdom Metazoa; phylum Chordata; class Mammalia; order Rodentia; family Cricetidae; genus Phyllotis; species Phyllotis vaccarum. The sequence goes on along the minus strand of JARWLC010000003.1, from coordinate 70,473,867 downwards.
TACAGAAAGTACTTTTCCCACAGAACCGTCCAACTGGCCTTCGCCTTTTTTTGCGAGACAGGGTCTCTCCCCCTGGCCCAGGAGGCCTTCACTGACTCTGCTGGATTGGCTAGCCAGCAAACTCCAAGGATTCTCTCCTCTATCTCCCCCAGCTCTGTGATGACTGGCATTTTATATGGATGCTGGTCCTTGTGCTGCCTTGACAAGCAATTTGCCAACTGAGCCATCTTCCCAGCTTGTATCTTATTCTTAAATACTGGTCAGTGTCAATAAGCTTTCTTATATGTGCGCTTTTTGCGTATCCAATCTCTGTATTGTTTAGCCAACAGTTCCACCTACCTCTTTTTCTTTATTCCCATATTTGGTGGCTGCTCACATAATTTTACCACATTTGTCTTAAAGCACAGCTTACTCTACCAAAATACAGAATCCTATTTTGGTGTGTTCACCCTCTCTGGAGCTGACTGCCAAGATCCTTTGTCTATGAGTTATATCAGGGTGGCCTCAACACTAGCCCGGTGAGAATTGGCTCTCCCATTATTTTCAGTAGTGTTTCCAACCAGCCTTGGAGTGGCTTCTACACTCTATTAACTGGTAGGTTTCCTGAACTTATCATTATTGTGACCACTCCATTGTTCTCATTATTAACAGGCCATTTTCAATGCTCTAGAGGCTTTTGAATGGTCCTGCATGTGTTTTCTGAATGGTCTCCTGCCTCCCACACCTGCCACTCTTTTGTTTGTTATATATTCACTAGGAACTGTTGGGGATAAGTACTGAGGCTGTTGACATAAGCAACTGATATTTTATAATGCTCCATTATTTGAAAGAAGAGGTTGGTAAGATCATTAAAAACAGCAATGTCTTCAGTGATATGTGGTGTTTGTGTTGAGAAAGATGTTCTTGGCATTTCTTTGAGGATTAGAAAAATTAAGGAAAAATAGACTTATATATACCTTTGAAAATCAGAGCCTGGCTGTTAGATTTAGCTTAAAGCCTGTGCTCTATCCTTCTAACCTTCCTTTGTTTCTCTTTGTGACCATTTCCATGTCTACAGTGCTCAATTATCCTCTGGATCTATTTGTCTTTTCTAATGATTTTTTTAATTGAAAATTCATATCTTTTTCATATAATACATCCTGATTATGGTTGTCCTCCCCCTCCCAACTCCCCCTTCTGTCCTGTCTGGATCCACCTCTCTCTGTCTTTCCTTAGTAAACAAACAGGCATCTAAGAGAATAATAAAGTAAGATAAAATATAATCATACAAAACCAAAACAAATAAACTGGAATAGAGTAGAACCAATAAACAGAAGGAAAAGAATCCCCCCACCAAAGGCATAAGAAATATAATCAGATGCAGAGACACACTTGTTTGTGCGTCCAGGAATATCATAAAAACATAAGCTGGAAGCCATTATATATGTAATATATTAGGACCCAAAGGATAAAATAATAAAAATAAAAAGAATAAAATTTAAAATGTAAAGAAAGAAAAAAGCCCTGACATGATATTTACGAGTCAAAAACCTTCACTGATACCACTGAGTCCATTTTCTCTTGATCAGTGCAGTTTACCCTTGAGAGTAGCTTCAGTGAGATTCACTTGGTGGAAACTAAATTTTTATTTACAAGTGGCTTCTGGGTTAGGAATGGGGGCATGTGTCCACTTCTGCTTTCAGCTCTAGGATCCCATCTGGTGCAGACCCGTGTAGGTCCTGTGCATGCTGCCCCAGCCTCTGTGAGTATATATGTGTGTGGGTCCTGTTGACTTAGCCCTGTTTTTTATGTATCCTTCATCACTTCTGGCTCATACACTCTTTCTGCCTCCTTTTCTGCAGAGTTTCCTGAGTCCTGAGGGAGGGAGTTGATGGAGATAACACATTTAGGGTTGAGTGTTCTGAAGTCTCTCAGTCTCTGCCTGCATATTATCTGGCTGTGAGTTTCTGTGTTTGCCTAATTTTTCTTTAAAAAAATTATGTGTATGTAGGAGTAGGCAGGAGGTGGAGGAGGGATGTTCATGTCAGTGCAGTTGTCTTGGAGGCCAGAAGATTGCATCAGAGACCCAGGAGCTGGAATTACAGGCGTAAAAAACAAACGGATGAAGATGAGTTGCTTAAAACATTACTGTCAAATTAGGCATGAGCAAGAGAAATTGTACCAGATGATAAATAAGGGTGATTCAAAAATGTCTCAATTCCTTTGCTCAGTTGCTTTTCCATTCATGTCACATTGTTTCTCTCTCTCTATGTGTCTGTCTTTCTGTCCCTCCATCTTTCTCTCTCTCTGTGGGTGATGGAAGGGTATGTGCCTGCTGTGGTACACATATGGAGATCAGAGAGCAACCTTTGGTCTTAGTCCTCAATCACCCACTTTGTTCTTGTTTGAGACAGAGTCTCTGTGTACCAAGCCAGCTAGTTCTTGAGCCTTTGGGAATTCTCCTGTATTCCATTGCAACCTAAAAGTGTCACGATTAAATTCCTTTCCCTGTATTAAAGCCAGGCAAGGTAAGCTGGTATGAGGAGAGGATCCCGAAGGCCAGCATCAGGAACAGGTCCTGCCTTCACTGCTAAGAGCCTACAAGTACACCAAGCCACACAACTGTCACACATATGGAGAGGGCCTAGGCCGGCTCCGTGCATGCTCCCTAGACATCAGTCCATAGTCTGTGAGCTCCCACAAGCAGGCCAGTTGTTCTGTGGATCCCCTTGTGCTAACCTTGACCCCTCTGGCTCTGTTTCCATCAGTTACTGGATGAAGGCGCTCCGATGACAATTGGGGTGGTTCCCAATCTAATTACAGGAGACAGCCAGTTCAGGCTACCATTATTACTAGGAATCTTAGCTGGGGTCCTCCCTGCAGATTTGAGGGAGTTTCCCTGGCATCGGGTTTCTGCCTGACTCTGAAATGCCCCTCCCCCAATCAAGTCACCTCTTTCATCACTCTCTCCCTCCAAACACAAGGAGAGGAGCTTAGTTCTGCCTAAACTTAATATGCCATGCTTTGTCGGCGCCCATGCGTGGTAGGCCTGTTCCTTTCTGAACAAAGGTGGAGGGGGAGAGGATTGGGGAAATCGGAGGGGAGGTGGGGGAAGAAAATGGGAGGGGAGGAGAGGAAGTTGCTGTTGGGATGTGAAATAAGTGAAAAAATTAATAATAAAAAGTGTTGCGATTATAGATACATGCACTAAGACTACTGTATCAGCCATTGGACCTTCTCCCCATCCCCTCTATCCACATTCCTGTTCTCTTTCTATAAAAACATGGCATAAATTATGAGGTTGATGAATCTGGGGTGATATTTCAGCAAGAAAGAAAACTGAGAACTTATCAAGAAGCTGTATGCTTAACAGAAAACCTTGAGACAGCAGTCAAATAAACTGGGAAATATATGCCCACTATAAGTTAAATTGTTTAAAGCACTTACTATGCTAATAAAGTTTTTATATCTGAAGCTGACCAGTCACCTGTGCTCAAACTGTCAGTATAAGGGTTTTCAGTGTTCTAGAATGTACTTCTTTGTTTAGCGTGTTTCTTGCACAGCATCTTTATTGCATAGCTTTCCGTGACTACTCTCTCCAATCTGTTATGAATCCCCTGCTGTTTATCCATCATGGCATTTCATGACATCATAACTGCCTGTTCCATTGTCTGACTCTTCCAGAAGGCTCTGAGCCAGGGGAAGACAGTGACCCACTTTAAATGTTTCTATTCTTAAGTCAAGAAATCCTGCTTGGCCCCAATGTGAACACACAAATTTATTGATCAGTGATAAAAGATAGACTTTACTAACTGTGTTGGTGAGAAAGCCACACTGAAAGACCAGGTCCATGTGTCTTATTTTTCAAGGAGATGAAGGCTTTTCTGTCAAGAGCTACATTCTGTGATTAGCTAAAGAGTCAAGATCTTGGAACCATTGGATGTTTTGATTGATTTCGTCAAGGATTCGTGTTGTAGCATACCTTCTCTGACTGCAAGATGGGTGTGTGGGTCCTTTGCACCCTGAAGACCTTTTCTTCAGTATGTTACCTTCTGTTTTCATGAGCTAACAGATCCTCATGGAACAGGACTGTCCCCTCCTCTATGGGCTGGGGAAGCCTCAATAATCAGTCTGTCGGTTTATGCTCCTTTCTTTCCCAACCTTAAATCAACAGATGCTTCCAGTTTGGGAACTTCTGGGAGTTCTTAAAGGCAACTATCCATTTCCTCTAATAGACTCATAGTCCAACTAAAGTAAGCATTAACTCTCTTTTCTGTCTTTTATATTCTCCAAGTTTCTGGTCTTAACACTTTAATCAAATGCTTCCCTTTAATTGCCCTCCTCCCTCTGGCATTTGGTTTTTGTCTAGCCCACAGAATGCTCCAGTTTACATAAGTTTAAAAAAGCAGACCACAGGAGGAAGTTTTTCATTCAATAGGAACATAAGAGTCAGAACATTCCAGATCTGAGACCAAAGAGCGTGTTTTAGGAGTCAGTTACAAATATAAAAGTGTAGTTCAGCAGAATCATAAATGGAACCCATGTAAAATATGCAATAACTTAACTTACAAAGAATTGAAATAGAGTGAGTCTTATTTTTCTTACTAGCTGTAGGCATGGTCTTTTCCCTTGAGTCTCTTGGAAAGAATCCCAGGCAAACCCACAGATAACTAAGGGACAGTTACTTTAGTTACAGATGGCATACATACCTACAGATGCTTCCCAAAGGGCTATCACAAAGTCTTCAGGAGCTAGTAGTGTGAGTTTGTCAAGTTTTAGGATACATAAGCCCTCCAAGGAAAGAAATATAGCTCTGCTGAAGATAGGGTCTTGCTATGCAACCCAGACTGGATTTGAATTTTCTCTGCAGCTTAGGCTGTCCTGGAACACAGTCCTCTTGCTTCAGTATCCTCAATTCTAGGATTATAGGAATGTATTGCTATTCTAGCTTTGTATTTTTATATACAAGCATGAAAAAAAGGAAATTGAAGATATAAAAATGCATTGTTCATAGTAGCATCAAACCCAAGGCATGCTGGGAATAAAGGTAACAACGTGTGTGTAAAGATTGTATGTTCAAAGTTAGGAAGACACAGGCATCAGGGATGCAGCTCAGTTAGCAATGTGCTTGTTTTACATTGATGATACCTGGGTTTGATCCCAGCACTGCATAGACTGGGAACGGTGGTACATGCCTGACGAATCAGCAGTTGGCATGTCAAGGAAGGAAGATCGGGAATTTAAGGTCATCTGTGATTAAATAGTGAGTTTAAGTCCAGCCTAGGATTCATCCTTGTCTCAGAGAGGAAAAAGAAACTAAACCAAAAAGCAAAGAGAAAGAAAGAAAGGTATACTATGTTTCCATATGAGAAAGACCATTATGATGCTAGTTTGTTAACAGTTTCCCCATATTGATCTATAGATTTAGTTATAACGTATCAATTAAAATCTAGCAAATAGAGCCAGGCATTGTGTCTTAGCACCAGGCCAGCCTGACTGACACAGTGAGCTCTGGGGTAGTCAGAACTACATAATAAGAATTTGTTTCAAATGAACAATCTAGCAAATACATGGAAAAATTAACACGCAATTCTAAAATGTGCATGAACAACAAAAATAACTTGTGAGCAGCAGAGGTAGATAATCCACATGGCCTGATTTCAGGGCATGCAGTCAGGCAAGGAAAGAGCACCGTGGCCTCAGTGGGAGGACAGCTTTATAGAAACAAGGAACGGCACAGAAAGGTCTGGAAGCTGACCTAAGCAGACCCACATTTGCATAATCAATTGATATGTATCAAAGCTACTAAGATAATCGATGTGCAGGGATTAATAAGTGGAGCCCTGCCCATTGGATGAAAGGGACAGAAAATGAGACCCTGTGTTTAACACTGTACGAAAATGTTAAAATACTCAAAGTGAAATGGGTCACAGACCAAACTGAAAAGTAACTGCTGTAAACACAAGAGAAAGTTTTGGGAGCATTGATTTGGGGCTAGTTATTTTTCAGAGAGAACACAAAGCAATAACCTCAAAGAGAGAGAGAGAAAAAAAGGTTCACATCACTTCATCAAACTTAGTTTTTGTTTTTTTTTTTTTCAAAAGGAAATAAGAAAATAAAAATTTAACAAGTCACAAATGAGCAGAAAATACTGTTTAAACAAACATTGAGTAGGTTCTGCTGCTCACACCTGTGACCTCAGCACTTGGGAGGCTGAGGCAGGAGAACGGTCAGGAATCTAAGATTAGCATGGGACACAGGGCAACACACTTCAAAGAAACAAACAAGCAAACAATCTACCAAGCAAGTGGAAGTAAAGGAAGCAACAAACGAAGATCCTTCAGCCATCTGATCGAACAAGGTGTGGCGTTGTACGCCTCGAATCCTGGCACGGGGCAGACGGAGGCAGGATTGAGAGGCCAGTGCAGGTAACAGTGAGCGCCTGTCTCAAAAGGAAAGCAACGGAGGAGATGAGGGAAGAAACAGCAGACACCTATTACAACTCATTTAGAAAACACACAACCAAAAGCATTGGTTGAAAGAACTTTGCAGACACTTCACTATGAATTGGTTTATAGGGGGCAAGAGAGTACATACAAATATGTTCAATATCATAAAACGTCGAGGGCATGAAAACCAAAAGTGCCACATACATCTAAGAATACCACAACTTAAAAACACGGATAATACCAATTTACAGACCTGATCCCTATGCCCTGCTGTGGGAATCTACATACATGTACTTTAGAAAAAACCAACTTGGTGGTGTTTGCCAAGCAAAAGATAACACATACTAATGAACATGAAAAAAGCAGGTAGTGTAAACAATAGCACTACACCTTATACCTCTAATGACTGTAATTGCTAAATGGAGGTACCAACAGGGCCACACTACCTCCCAAACTTACGGTGGACTGTCCGTTCTTTTCTTTGTAGCTTTTGGTATTTGCTGGCAAGTTGTGGTGTTCCTTGTCTCGTAGATAGATCATTCCAATCTGTGTCCATTGTCACATGGCATATTCTCCTATGAGGCAGGCTTGGTGTCTTTCTTCCTCTAATGCAGGGCTAGGGAAATATCTTAGTAGGTGAAATACCTACTGCGCAGGTATGAGGACCCAAGTTTGATTTTTAGGCCCTACATGAGAACCTGGGTATGGAGATACATGCTGATGATTCCAACATGGGAGAGGCAGAGAAAGGAAAACCCCCTGGGTCTTCTTAGCCAGTCAATCTAGCAGAATCAGCAGCTGCAGGTCCCAGTGAGAGACCTTTTCTCAAAAAATAAGGTGGACAGATTCTGAGGAATGACACCTGACGCTGTCTTGTGACCTTTATATGCATGCCACATACACGTGTGCCCTTGTACATGTGCACACACATCCCTACTACCCAGCACCAGCACCACCTGTTAAAACTTTATCTTAATTAGTGATCTTTAATGGCTATATTTCCCAATAAGGTCACCTTCTCAGGTGCTGGGAGTTGGCACTCCACACATATTTTGGGGAGGACACATATCAACCCACTGACCCTTAGAGTTTTGAGAGTACCGTATGAGTGCTGAAGTAATGACTCAGTTGGGAAAGGGCCTGCCATGCAGACATGAGAACCTGAGTTTGGATCCCTAGAAATCATGAGAAAAGTTACATGGTGGTGTGTGTCTGTAATCCCAACATCGGGCATGAGTTGGCGGCAGGAAGATTCCTTAATATTATTGGCTTGAGATTCAGTGAGAGGCCCTGACTCAAAAAACAGAGGCAGAGTTCAAGGAAAGACACCCTATGTCTGCCTCTGACCTACAAATGCATGTGCACAAATGTGCTCACAACCGCACTAAAAAGTGTACACACACACGCACACACACACACACACACATATGCCTATATAACAAGTAATATGCTATGCACATAAAACACATTCATACACATATGTACATACACATGGCATATAGGAGATGGTTATAGCATCTTAACCTAAAAACAACTAAAGCATCAACTATAAATGGATAAATTGTGGTATGTTCATTCACTGGGATGCCGCTTGGTGATCAGAGGAATGAACTAAGATATATCAAAGAATATGAATGAATCTCAAGAGCATTATGCTAAATGAAAACAGCAAAGCCTACTGGAAAACAGCATTTGGAAAAGGCAGAAACTATAGATCAAGACTCAGAGTCGTTGCTGAGACTGTAGGGGTGGAGGGAAGAGTAAATAGGAGAGGGCTGACCACAAGGAGACCCAAGTCAGCCTCCTGTAGTAGTGTGCGTTTTCTTTGGTACCGGGTGGCCAGAGGTACGAGACCCACAGACCTGCTGTGCCAGACTGCTTAGCCACCTGCCTCCACCACTGCTGTAGCTAAGGCCCCCAGAAATGACTCAGACGCTTATATTAACTTCATGCTGTTTGGCCTATGGCTCAGGCACATTGCTAGCTAGCTCTTACACCTTAAATCAACCCATTTCTATTAATCTGTCTGCCACGTGGCCCGTGGCTCACCTGTGTTCCTTACATGTTGCTCCTTGGGCAGCTTCAGCTCGATCTGTCTCTGACTCCGCCCTTCCTTTCCTACCTATTCTGATTCCTCCTCCTACTTCTTCTATGGTGCCTGTCATGGCCCAAAACAGCTCCTTTATTTAAAGATTGAGATTCACAGCAAACATAAACGCATTCCCACATGAGCCTCCCAAGGTGATGAAATATTGTCCACGATAACTCTTCTATTGTTCTCTGCATTGGTCAGTATTCACACAACAGTTCATTCAGCCAATAAATTTTACTGTGTAAAATTTGATTTTAAGAAAACACTAGCTATTGGCAATTAATAGAGGCTGAAGGACAAGGGAGTAATTTTTCTTCAGTAGAGTAGACACTGGTAAGTTGCCCATGCTGCAGTAAGTAACCTTACACATGTGTTCATGCAGCCAAAACTAAGTAAAACCAGTGGTTATAAACAAAGACCGGAGAAGCAGATTTTGTCGTGGGTCTCCTGCACCTCCTGAGATGACCATGTTTTTCCTTTAGTCTATGTATGTGGTAGATTATTAATTAATTAATTAATTAATTAATTAATTAATTAATTCATTCATTCATTTATGCGGAACCATCCCTACATCTCTGAGATGCGGTCAGTCTGATCATGATGGATAATCTGTTTTGAATTCAGCCCTCAAGTATTTTACTGAGAAATTTTGCATCTATGTTTGTAGGGGATACTGATTTATAATTTTTTGTTTTGGTTTGGGTATCAGGGTAATACTGGCTTTGTAAAGAGAATTTGGAAGTATTTCTTCAGTTTCTGTTTGATGGAGTGATCTGAGGAGTGCTGGTCTTACTCTGTAGGACTGGTAGAATTATTCACTGAATCCATCTGGCCCTAGGTTTATTTTGTTTGGGAGACTTTTAATTACTGCTTCTATCTCATTAGCTGTCATTGGTCTTTTAAAAAATCATTCTTCCTGATTTAGTTGGTAGTTCTTTATATCTAGAAGTGAATTCTTTTCTTTTTTTAGATTTTGCAGTTTGGTGGAATCCAGATATTTAAAGTATAACTTTATAATTCTCTGAATGAAAAGCAGGAGGGAACTTGTTGAGAAGAAAAGGTGGTATGGAGAAAGTGGGAGAGGAAAGAGGGCGATGATCATAATGAGTATGGTCGCAATATATTTTATATATGTGCAAAGCTATCAAAACTAAACAAAAAGAAAGCTTTTGTGGATGTTCTTACACGATAAGCTGCAAATTGAACTTTATAGGACCAAAGATGCTTCACAACTCAAAGGATGAATAGATCCCTACATTCATTGTCAGAAACTCTGGATTTGGGGACTTGAAGTTTGCAAGGAGATTATTGGGTCGATTAGGACACTTAGTAAAAACCAAAGTGAAATGCAGGGAAATCCAAGAAGCCCGATCTTTGCTTCCACTGGCAGGGCTGTGATTAAGGCGCAGCCCATAAGGCAGTCTGGGGCTTGTAGAGGCTCCCAAATCCAGCAGCGAGGCTCCCAAGGCTGTCTGGCCTGGCTCTCCCTACACTGTCTACCTCGCCCGCCTGTAGTCATTTCTCTCCTTCTGGAAGCTCTTTCCTGGGCAGGCTGTGTTCTACCTTCCCTCACAGGACACCATGTGCTCAGTTTTATTTAGTTTGGCTCTCAGCTTGCTGTTTCATATTCAAATATACATTATTTCATCCATGCTTCTGCAATTCTAAGAAATTTCCAGTTGCAGAAATTTGATATATTAAACTTTTAAATAAGAAAAATTTACAGGGGACTGGAGAGATGCTCAGAGGTTAAGAGCACTGGCTGCTCTTCCAGAGGTCCTGAGTTCAGTTCCCAGCAACCACATGGTGGCTCACAGCCATCTGTCATGAGACCATTACAGGTGCCCTCCTCTAGCCTGCAGGCACATGTTCAGGCAGAACACTGTATACATAATAAATAAATAAAATCTTACAAAAGGAAAAATATACAATTTTATATTGTCATATTCAATTGATAACTGTTCTAAGTACCTTTTAACTGTCAGCTGGAATTTTCCAGGAATCGACTACATCAGAATAGCCTGTAGGTATGTCTGTGGGAGGTTTTCTAGATAACTGATATTAGAGGGTCCAGCCCGCTGAGGGCTTGGTGGCACCATTCCCTAGGCAGATGGTCCTGAACTGTGTGAGAAAGCTACGTGAGCCTAAGCTTTCCTGCTACACTGCTTTGGCTGTGAAGTGAGTTCCTTGGTTGGAGGTAATTAATATATATGTGCATAGCAAACATGCATGCCTGCACATAGCTGCCTTAACTTCCCTCAGTGACCGACTATGACTTGGAATTGTAAGCCAAATAGTTCCTTTCTCTCCCCCTCTCCCCCCCAAATTGCTTCTGGTCAGGATATTCGTCACAGCAGCAGACATGAAGGAGCAATGCAATCACCAATTCATTTCACTCTGTTTTTCTTTTGTATTGTGCATGATACAAAGCCACACAATTATAGACCACATCCCTCTTTAAATCTTCTTTCTTCCCATCCTGTTAGTCTCCTTTGCTCCTACGTACATGATGTGACACGTATGATTTTATGTATCAGTGTGACTTTTGTCTGCTTGCACGGGCTCTCCCACATGGCTCAGTTTCCCATGCACAAGGACAGGGCTCTCCCCTATTTGCAGCTTCAGATTTGTTCCCAAGGATCTAAATCCGTAAAAGCCCAGCTTCATGTGCACATCTGCAATCTTTGCAAACACTGCTATCTCAGCACGAAACAACGGCCAGGAGGGATAGAGCCGGAATCCCTCAGCGGAAAGTTGGCTTCCTTAGCTTTTAATTCACAGTTTAGCGAGGCCATGACCTCCACACACACACAAAGCCTTAAAATACCCTGCCTTTCTTCCTGCCCATTTCCTCTTCCTTCCCTGTTTACTTCCTTCTCTCCCTCCTATTCCGTACAGGCCTGTGGTTAACGCTTCCTGTCTGTTTTCCTCTCTTTTCATTTTCTCTTACTGTCCCCTCCCACCCCACTTCCTTCCCTCTCCCGACTTATCTACCCACCTGCAACCTTATTTTTAAACTTTTATGCACCCACTCTTTTTACTGATTTTAAAAAAGGGACCCACTTGTGTCTTTCATTACATAGTCTCTTATTCAATGAAAGTTTGTATTCTCTAGTAAGGCAAGAAGAAAGTTTGCCTTGGAACTTGTCAGCAATGGGCCAACTGGGTCTCCACTTTTTAATACCAGTCCAACCTAGGCAGTGGGACAATACCTTTTATCAGCCTCTGGTGGGACTCCAGCTCATGCATATTAACTTACGGCCTCATTAATAGTCCCCTGGGCTTATTGCATGTCATGGGGTAAGCACTGAGAGCAGGAGAAAACTCAGTTAAAACAACCACCTTTGTCTCTTCCTTTGCTGTCTGTGTTTTTGACATAGATGTTTCCAGCAGCTCCCTGAGTGAATCACGCTTGTTTCTTACTCATTAAGCTGATCCTGAGAACAGCAGGGCTGGTAAATGTGTGATGAACACACCAAGTTCAGTGTTATCAACTTCCCAATAATGCTCAGTTCTGCTAGTCACAGCAGATCAGAACCATAATTTAAAAACTGTGTAGGCTGACAAGACTGCTTAGATGGTACCAGTGATTGCTGCTAGGCCTGATCACCTGAGACCATCCCCATCACCCACGGAATAAGGGAACTGATTGCCACAGGATGTCCTTTGACCTTTAAAATGTGTCATGGCACATATGTTTGCCCCTGCAATTAAATAAATAAGTGTAGTTTTGAAAAACCTAGAATCTATGAGAGCCAGAAAGTAAAAAGTAATGAAATTTAAGGAGCAAAATAAAATAAACTATGATTTTTCAGTACCTTTAATCATGCAGCAAGAAAATATCTAATCTATTTTAGAAAGTGCTAAATGTTATAAAAAAGTTTAAAAGATAAGCTATCAAGCTAAAATGTATTAGTTAATATAATTTGAGAAATAATATATATGTATATATACATACACACATACATATATACATATATATATATGAATATTTGATCTAAGCTGGCCATGAACTTGCTATGAGTGTAAGGATGACCTTGAACGCTTGATCTTTATGCCTTTACTTTCCAAGTGCTGTAATTATAGGTGTGAACCACTCTGCCCAACTTATAATAATATGTTTTAACATATTTATTTTTATTTTAGAATCGTGTGTATTTTTGTGTGTCTCTGTGTGGATATATTCATGTGAGTACAAGTTCCCACAGAGGCGAGAAGTATCACATGCCCCTAGATCTGGCGTTGTGGATGGTTGTGAGCCACCTGACGTGGGTGCTGAGAACCAAAGTTGGTTCTTTTGCAAGATCAGTATGTGCTTTTTACCAGCCAGCCGTTTCTGCAGTTCCAAGTAAGTAATATCTTAAATTCTTTTATCATATTGACTTTTAATTTGATTCTTGGTGCTGAGGACTGAACCTAGGGGCTCCCATATCCTAAACACACACTCCAACACCTTGATCACTACATTCTCAATCTGTACCTATGGCTTGTTAATACTATTCAATAAATACCTATCTATATCCTCATAAGGACTTCTTTGTACCAATCACTGAGGAAATTTAAACATTGAGTCTCATGTTCTTTCAAAATTTGCAATTGAATTTAAGCAAAACTCACGAGTATAAAAATTAGAATATAGGACTATACTAAATGTATTAGCTTCATGAGTGCAGATACTGAACTTTTAATTATTTTTGTTATTTTAAGCCTATATATATGTCTATGCATGATCTGTGTGGGAGGGTGTGGAGATCAGAGGACAACTTCATAGACTCAGTTCTCTCTTCCCTCCTTTTGTGGGTTCTGTAGAGGGAACTAGGTGACCAGATTGTGTGACTAGCCTTTCCTCGCTTCCTTCCCAGTCTTCTTCCTGTACTTTTTAATTGACTTATTTTCTCCCAAATTCAGTTTACTCTTTTCACAGAGACACACTAAAAATCCGGAAAGGAAGCACTAGTCTTGACTTCTTGGGACAGCAGTTCATGGAGAAAACAGCCTCTCCCCCCCTTTATTTTTGGAGGTGCTGGGCCTCAAGTCCTAGGGACTCATGCATACAAGTTAAGCACTCTATCAATGGATCTGTCATCTCCAGCAAAAGAGTCCTTTCTTAAAGAAGGAACTTTGAAGTCATTAAACATTAATTGTTGACATGTGTCTGTGTGTCTATCGATATAAGGTCAGAGGACAAGATTTATGGAGTCAGTTTCTTGTTCTGAGGCTGGGTCTCTGCTGCTGTGTAGACACTCCAGTCTAGCTGGCCATGAGCACCTACCCAATTCTTCTGCCACATCCCCCTTCTCACTGAAGGAGTGTTGGGATTACAGATGTGCACCACTGTATTTGACTTACAAGGTGGGTTCTGGGGATGGAACTCAAGTCGGTAGGCTAGAATGTCAAGGGCTTTTTACCTACAGAACCATCTTCCTGATATGGTATTTTGATATTAATGACAGAAAATCCAGTTTGGTTCAGAGAAATCTGATGTGGGTTGGGAGACATTTTTTTTTTTTTAAATTAGACTAGCTTATGTCCCTTTTGTAAGATGGCTTGAGAAATTGAGCATACTATACTGTACAAAGTCCAGAAGCAACCAGAAGGAAGGCAGGTAGCACTGATATGCATTCCATGAGGGATGCACCTGCCATCCAGGCATGGTGTCATAGAAAGAGAGAAGAAATGGGGAGACATGTGTGCAAACAGGCTTGGCATGATTGCATAAGAGCATGCTGGGCACCCGAGAGGGAGGGAAGTCTTGTCTTGAAGTTTGTGTGGCAAAGAGACCATTTGGGTGATAAAGGGGCTCCAGGGCAAGAATGAAAGTTAATAGAGAAAAGAGAAGTTTTGCTTTTTATTAGTCCCACTGATAAGTCATCTCTTGGGGGATCTTTTAGCAAGCTGAGAATGAACAGATCTTAAAAAGGGTTTTCACAATGCTAGGTTCTTCTAGTTCTGAGTCTAGTGCAATTGCTGACTTTATGGAAAGTTTATAGAAGTTTCCAGATTTCTTGCTTCACCCTGGACATGCACAGACAAGTTCTATTTTTCTAATTTAAGTCAGTTCCAGACCAAATGCTTCGTAGTACTTCGGCATTCTCTCCCCTCCTTGAGTATCTGTAGCTGTTATCTTCATTTTTAAAGAACTCGTTCCCTTTCTGTGGATTTTGTCTCTGCCTCTGTCTCTCTTTTTGGACAGAGATTCATCCATGGTCTCTCATGGATTGAGACAGTGTCTATGACAGCTTAGCATTTCTTTCATCATGAAAACTTATGTGTGAACGCCACTGATGAGAACAAATGGCGTAAGCAGTTGTTACACAGAAAAATGAGCTTCGGAAAGCAGGTGTGTGTCAGCACGCCCTGCAATGCCGCTCAGCTGTTTGCTTAGAAGAGGGAGGCGTGGGGCCGGCTGCAGGCTGAGCCGAGGGCAGCATGTCCCGAGGGCCAGTGGGAGAAGAACCCGGATGAGACTCTGCCCTCCGTTATCCTTCCTGTCCCCTTATTCCTTTAGTTTGTGCTCCTCTAACATGAATGCAGTAGGAGGCATGTTCTTAGTGGGGAAGGACTGTTAAACTCCAGTAATCATTACCAGTTCAAATGGGAGACGTGGTTCTCTAAGTGGAGTTAATAAGAAAACCTTCTCTGGCAAGATTTCACATTAGCTGCAGTTTGGACTTTACTAGTGAACTTCAAGTAGATCAAACGGCTTTGCTCCCCAACCAAGTCTGTCAGCAACACTACTATTGTGGAGCTTTTTGTACGCATGAGGAATCATTTACCAGGCAGGTCCAGAGGACACCATCAGTTCAATACCTTGTTCAAAGTCACCTGACGGCAGAGCTCAAACCAGAAACAAATCAACAAAACAATGAGACAAAAAACCTAAAGGAGGTCTCTTTAACTGTGTCTACCTATTTGTCTAGATTTGTGTGTGTGTGTGTGTGTGTGTGTGTGTGTGTGTGTGTGTGTGTGTGTGTGTGGCTGCTTCTCTGTATGTGCTTCATGTGTATGCAGGTGCTGTTGGGGCCTAGAAGAGGATGTCAGTCCCCTGGAGCTAGAGTGACAGGCAGTCATGAGCCACCCAATGTGAGTGCTGGGAACTGAGCAAGCACTCTCCTCCTCTTCATTATTAAAAATAGATTCTTTTCTCATTCAATATATTCTGATTGTAGCTTCTTCTTCCCCTCTCCTCCCGGTCCCTCCCCACCTTCCCTCCTCTCTGGATACACTCCTGTCCCTCATTAGAAAAGCACAAGCTTCTAAGAGATAACAGTAAGACATAACAAAATAAAATATAATAAGACAAAACAAAAACTTTCATATTGAAGTTACACATGGAAACCCAACAGGACAAAAACAGTCCCAAGAGCAGGTGAAAGAGTCAGAGACCCACTCATTCTCTTGGTCAGGAGTTCCATAAAAATACTAAGCCAACCTACAATATGTACAAGGAGGACCTGGTGTAGAACCGTGTAGTCCTTGCCCTGAGCAAATGCTCATAACTGCTGAGCCCAGAGTCAGCCTGAACACATCTCTAAAGAGAAAGTCCTAGTCCCAGCCTCCATCGCATCACTCCATGGACTTGCTTTACTATCCAAATCCAGGGCAGGCGAATAAGGAGAGATGACAGTCAGTTATCAGCAGTTCAAACACTGCGAGGGCTGTTCCTGCTCACGGAAACATATTTACAATGGCTGTCAAGAGGAGAAAGGGTAAGCTAGAATGGATCATAGACACGTGTGAGTACACTGTAATATGTATGCACTCCACAGTAGTCATTTGAAGTAAGAATTACAGAGATACGAACGTCACTGTTTCGCTGCAGAAATGCTTCATTTATCTCTTAACCTCAACATTAGCTATCTTCATGTTTTGACAGGATGAGCGGTTGAGCACCACCCCAACTTTTTTTTTTTTAACAGATTATTTTAAACACACAGGAAGACCTCAGGAAATCCTTCCTTTCTGGTTTCAAATTCATGTAAAGAAAAATGTGAAACTCAGATCTTTGCACCATTTGATAACTGCACCATTTATGTGACTGACAGATGTTCCTTTTGACTCTGTGATAGCTGCAAATCAGAACTAGGATTTTAAGAGACCTTTGATTGTCAAACTCCAAACAACAAAGAACAAGTGTCTCCACAAAAGGAAATTAAATATTTTAAGAAATACATATAGTAAATCTTTTAAGATTAGTTACTCAGCTCTCTAGAAACAATGAAGTGCTCAGTCAGCTTATGAGCTGTACTTCAGACATGGAGTTTGCAAAAGCTCTGTAATGGGCGAGTCCTACTGGGACAATACTTATTTTTGTTATTATGTTATTATCTATTAACATATTTAATAAAATGAATCTATTCCTTTGCTCACAAAAGAGATTGTTTAATATAACAGGTTATATCTGGCTTATAGGCTATAAGCCAACTCATGTATGCCATTTTTATCCCTTCTGAATTAGTTACTTTTCTTCTTCTTGTGACATACCTCCTGACAAAAACAGCTCCCATGGCTCACAGTTGAAGTACACCTCTGTCATCAGGGGTGGGGTGTGGTGTGAAGGCCCACAGCAGGGACTTTTGGGGATTCAGAGAGCTGTGACTCTTGGTTCATTTCTTTTTTTCAGCCAATCCAGGACCTCACCATAAAATGGTAACGCCCAAATTTAGGGCGGATCCTCCCACCTCAAGTAATGTAGCCTAGAAAATTCCTCATCAACATGCCCAGAGATTTGTTTCCATAGTGATCCAGATTTCATCAAATTGACAGTTAGGACTAACCATTATTGTCTTCTAAGCACTACTTATTTTAGAAAACATGTATGCCCCATCTTTGCATGGCAAACCACAGAACTTTTTACAAAAATATTCCTCAAGTGAGTTCTATAAATGAATGAAGTCTCAGGGAAATAGAATATTGGGTCACAGTTATGTAATAACTATGTCAAACACCCAACCAGAATAAGTGGAACATTGTGTATTCGTGTCACTATGCTATTTAAGCTATAAAATTAGGGTGACATATTCTTAACTTTGTTTTTCTTTTCCCTTTTTTTTTTTTTTTAGTATTTAGGTCATCAGGGCTCTATGAATACTACTATATATTGAACTGTGGAATCTGGGTGACCGCACAGAAATATATTCACCTAGTTATCACCAGCACAAGCATTCTCAGACCTGGGTTTTCTGCTTAACTTGAGTCACTACTGACCTCTGTGCAGGATATGTCCCCAAGGCTCCCTTCTTAAACATTTTATGTTATTTATTTAAGTTGTGTGCATGCATGCCAGGGTGTACATTCGGAGGCCAGGGGACAATTTTCAGGGGTTGGTTCTTTCTTTGCACTGTGTAGGTTCTAGGGATCAAACTCAGGCTTTTAGGCTTGGCAGCAGACACCTTTACACACTGATTTATCTTGCTGACCCAAGTTCGAGAAATTTTACACTAGAGAATGTCTGCCTGCCTCTGTACCCACCTATCCATGTTCACAATTGTATGGATAGAATTATAAAGTAGCCCCCCAAGACTCTTGGCCTATATAGTACCCACATCTTATTCTAGTGATTCCACTTTATGATAAACTACACACGGTTGTGGATTAGCCAGTTTTCCATAACCATAACAAAATATCTTAGACAGCCTAATTTTATGAAGAAAAAGGTTTGATTTACCTCAAGTTTTTGGCAGCTAAAAGTTCAAGATCATGTGGCCTCAGTTTGATTTCTATAGGGGCTAACCTAGGGTATTTGTGAGAGGAAGAGATCACATCTTGCAACAGGAAGCCAGAGAGACTGGACTCACAGAGTCTCCTCTGAAAGCAGGCAGAGGTCCCAATGACCTAAGGACCTCCCATGAGGCTCCATCTCTGTAGTCCAGTTTCCCACTGCTACACTCTCAGCACGTGAACGTTTTGGGAAGACACACTGAGGTTATATCCAAACCACACCATGTTGTAATGGGATTTTGAAGTTGCAGGGAAGGTCTCATATTGGTTGGCTGTAAAATAGAGAGAGGGTCCGACTTTCACTAGGGGCTGAGATGTCACTGATTGAAGTACTGAAGAATTTGGTGAGTCCTTGTTTTAATGGTAGAAGGGGCCATACATTGAGGCATGTGGGCAGACCTGAGGGGTTTTGAATAATTCCTTATAACAGCTGGTAAAAAACAAGAACTTCAGGGGTCCATCCATAACACACAAGATTCTGCCATCAACCCAAATAAGCTTAGAAGAGGTCCATAAGCTCCATGACCAGGTGGGCGCGGGAGGGGGAGCCATAAACCATATCAACACCTTGAATTATCTTGTGAGTTTTTTAGCAGAGAACATATCCAGGCTTTTTTTTGTTTTTGTTTTGTTTTGATTGCGGTGTGCGTGAGTGGTATCCTTAGCCACTTAGCCCCCAGTACTTTGCTCTGCAGTTTTGGTATTTAATATGTTGTAGATTGAACTTTCAGTGTCTACTGGCTTAGAACCTGATAGCCTTGTATCCCGTCTAAGACTTTTGCTCTTTAAGCCCCTTCTCATTCTTACTAAATAAGAAACAGATATAGAAATGTAATATTGATGTTGGCCTATTAGTTTAGAACATAAGATCAATAATAAACCATTGAACCCTTTTTATGGGTTTAAATGTAAAATGGCAAAGGGCGTAGGGCTTTTCATAAATTAGGAATATATCTGGAAACATTACCCTCTACTGTTGTGCTGGTTAGTTTTTCTCAACTTGACACAAACTAGAGTTGAGACATTGCCCCCATCAAATTTCATGGACTTGTTTGCTATGTGAAGATATCTATAACTAGAGGATAGCTTGGAATTACTACGTATATTTCAAAGTAGTATGAGAATCAAGAATCTGCCACCAGTGGTGCGTTAAAACACCATGCTGAGGGCGATGTGATCGGGGCCTGAAATGTTCAAGCTGACAGTGACAGTCAGCTTTGGACTTTGAAGGTACTCAGGACAAGCCAGTCCCTGTGTGGCCTCCAACTTACAGGCCCAAACAGAAGCTACATGGAACAGAATCAAAATATCTCAGCTGAACCTTGTCTGTATAATTGCAGCACTGTAAGAAAATTACTCATTTCTTTTAAGACACAAATAAAAACTTTGTTTTTTGAATGAATTATTGACTCTCATGTATGAGACACATTGAAGATTTAAGATGCAAAATATATACATATATATATATATATGCAAAGAGTCTTTCAGGGAACATTTATGCTCATCTTATCTCTTCAGAAACCCTTGAATGGTGGTTAGGATGGGTGGCAATGTGACAGGTAAGGAAATGGCCAACAAAGAGGACAGAAACAGCGTGTCTCAATCCAAATTGAATTTTCTCTGCTTTATGCTCCCAAGTGCTCACAAAGCAAACTGAAGAGTTTTCTTTATGGATCAATTTAAATGTTCCCCTCTCCCATCATAGCAAATGCATGAGGCTAATGGCCAAGTGACCTTATGGATGAGTGCTCTAAGTTGGAAAATGACTATATGTGTTTCCCAGTAATGTGAGATTATAGGATCAGTCACCATGGTGGGCCGAGTGACTCGGAATGCATTTTAGAGGAGTTTTCCTCTTGTTTTTTATTTGGTGATAGCCAGTCTGCCAATAATTTAAACAAACAAACAAAAACTGAGTCAGGCAGAAGCGAAAGCCTTGGTGCAGCTAAATGGACTCTTATATCCTTGGTTTTCCCGACATTCCCAGAGTCCTATCGATGTTCAGACTCATCCTGGAATGTGGAATCACCTGTGGGTACTCTGGGGCGTCCAGCTGTTCTCAGAAGTACCAGGTTTACCTGCCTAGCCAGAACCCGTGACACACCAACTGAGGTGGAGGCGCTGTAATGGATGTTATTATAAGGGTATAAGCATAAAGGCTTCTAACTTTAAAGCTCTGATTTTCAGGCTCTACCCACAATGGCTCCAGGGAAAACCAAATTAGTTTAGCTGAGCTTACCTGGATCACAGTCCTCTGGTTCCCCAGGGTTGTGAGACATTTAGCTTTGAGAAGTGGATTTCATACTATCTGCTGTCAATTGAGGAAAAAAAAATCAAAGCAAATATTTTCTCTCATTCTTATTTGTTTTGAGTTAAAAAAAAATGTGGGACCTGATAGCACAGTATAGGCTCTGAAGGCACGTACATCTCAGACAGGAGAACAAAGCCTATGTTCCACTTCTCCGAGAGGGCAGGTCACTCATCACATTCAGACACTCTAGCCCATGCCATGGCACTTCGGAAGTTTGTCCAGTCTGCATTGGAGGGTCAAGTCAGGCACACTGGTGGGGTAGTGTTTTACCAAAGCGAGGCTCAAAATCATGCTTTTTAGGTCATCTGATCAGGTTGCCATAAGAGAATACCACAGACTCTGAGGTATAAGTAAGACTCTTCATTTTATTTTGATGCAGTTTTGGAGGCTGGAATATAAGGGTCAAGATGCCAGGAAGGTTGTTTTTTGGTAAAGTTTCCTTTTCTGGTTTTTAGATGGTTGCCTTCTCTCTGTGTCCGTGTGTGTGTGTGTGTGTGTGTGTGTGTGTGTGTGTGTGTGTGTGTCCATGTGCACACGTGTGTGTGTGTGTGTGTGTGTGTGTGTGTGTGTGTGTGTTTGTGTATGGCTTGTCACTTTCTTTCCTATAAGGTTAATACTGGTTGCTAGATTGATGGGGTTTAGAAGTACCAGACACAAGCCTCTGAGTATATCGCAAGGATATTGTAAAGATTAGGATAACTGAAGTGGGACACCTCACCCTAAACATGAGCGGCATTATTCCGTAGGCTGTGGTCTGGGACTACATAAAAAGAGTTTGAGCACCAGCATTTACCTGTCTCTAATGGTTAGAACAGTGTGAGCCCCCTGACACTCCTGTCCTGATGTTTTATATCCCCCTGAACTATATGCCAAATACGTTCTTCTTAAAGTACCTTCTTTCATATGTTTTGTTTCAGCAACAGGCCAAGTAACTAATATAGAGTCACCTTATGACCTAATTTAACTTAATTACCTCTGTATAGGGCTTGTTGCCAAACATAGCTCTATTGGGGTGGGAATTGTCAGGACTTCAATTTGTGTGTTATGGGAAATATAGAATCTAGATCCTAGCACTTTTTATATGGCACATGCTAAATTAAGCCTGAGATTAATATATGTGTGTGTGTGTGTATCACAAAGCACGCTCAGGAAATCCATATTAGCAGTGCAGTGTGGTAATTACAGTGCTGTGCTCAGTGTAGTTAGCAAGAATGAACCCATTCAATTAGGGTGGGTGGAGACTTAGATTCAGAGAGGCCTTTGGATCTGGAAATGGGTAGAGGTATATCATGCAGAAGCAGAAGTGTATGGAAGAATGTTTGAGGTGACCTACTCACCCCAGAGTCTGGTGTTAACAGTCACAGGACAGGATCATGCAGCAAATGTGGCACAATGGCTGAGCAGAATCGTAGGTGTTTAGGGATTTAGGGAGAACATGCAGCATAGTCCAGATTTCAGGGAAGGATGCTATCCTTTGAACACTGCTCTAAGTGGCTTGAAATTCATCTCATAGCAGGAATTGGAAACCTGTTACACAATAAACATTGAGTCTATAGTGTCCCTCCCTTGCTTTGTGTGGTCCACAGCCAGTGGTGATATTTTGGGGGCTATGGAATCTTTGGAGTGTGCTTGGTTGTCAGGGTACATCACTAGAGATGGGCTTTAAAAATAACTGGCACCTGACTCTACTCTCTTTTCTGCTCCTGGTCATGATGCCATCAGCAACACCAGCTTCCAGGACAGACTCAGACTTGTGTAAAGTAATCCCTTCTTTCCTTGTTTCTGTCTGGTGTTTTGTCAAAGTGTCAAGAAAAGTAGCTAAAACAATAGAGATTTAGCAGCAGCAGAGGCTGAGCTGTTTGTACTGAAAAGTTCACCCAAGAAGCAGCTGGGACACTGTGACAATGGTGGCCAGGACTGGTTAGGACACCCCTACCATACTGAGACAACAAAGCCCAGAGGCAAGTGTGGCACTACAGGAGAAGGAGATAACTAGCCATTTTAGTCAGAACTTAAGAGTTGATACCAGTGTGGGAAGAGGAGGAATCTAGGCTGGATCCCAAGTACTGGTGATGACCAAGGAGCCCTTATGGAGAGATGAAACACCATGGAAGCAGGGGTGGGAAGGAATGACAGCAGGTCAAAGTGCAGAGCAAGCAAAATGCTGCTTACACTGGAGAGGCTCTAAAAATATATATACATATATACATATTCTAAAACAAGTTGTTGATTTAACTTTATGTGGAAGTGGCAGATAAATATTGCAAAGTAATCATTATTACATGTCATACTTCAGACTAATGTGAAGTAATTAAATCCCGGGGTGAGTGAGTTTATAGCTTAGTAGCCTTCTGGGTAGGTAAAGCAACACAACAGAGGTCCCTGCCTCCTGACCCAAGATCCAGACCACTGGATCCACTTAGGGACACTCGGAGCGGAGGGCTCGGGGAGCGTGGTCGGATGCTGGGGCGTGGCCTGAACGACGGGGCGTGGCCTGGTGATGACTCAGCGGGCTCGCCCCGCCCCGGGCCCGCCCCACCACTTAATTCTGACGCGCGGGGCCGCGGGGTGTGAGAGCCGCTGTGAGCCGCCCAGAGCCGGACTGGCTTCGGAGTCGGGCGTTGCAACCGCCGTCGGAACCGCCCTCTCGCCACCTCGGCGGCCAAGGTACCGGCCGCCACCGCAAGCGGCGGAGCGCGCCGGGGAGCAGAGCGCCTTTGTGCGAGGTAGGCTGGCCCCACACTTACTTCGCACACAAAGACGAGGGGCTTGCAAGGCGGCCGCCCGCGGGGACGCAGCGACGCCAGCCTGACCCCTGCCCGGGGGGGATCCTGACGTCGTCCAGAAGTGCGGGGTGGGTTTGCGGTCCCTCGGGCACAAGCGGGCTGCGGGGAGCGGGATGGCCCTACGATGCCTGGGAAGGTCGAGGGTTGCAGGGCCCGGGCGGCGGCCCCGATGGAGGGGCGCTGGGGCGGAGGGGCCCCCGGAGAGGGGAGGGTTCCGGGCTGCTGCTAGGCTCATTGTTGTATCCCGGGCCCTGCAGACCCAGACCCTGAGACCCTGGCTGCAACGGCTGCGCTTCCCGCGGCCAGATGCCAGGCTTGCCTGTCCCGGCAGCAGGATGGGGTCAGCGGCCCGACGCCAACCCCTGCCAGGCAGACAAAGGCGGGGTCGCGCCTCTGAGAAAGGTGGTGGTGACACCGTTTCCTTTCTGCAAGTAACTTTTCTGTGTTGGACTCTGTTGTGCCTCTTTGAGTCCGGTAACCTCAGGAGGTTGGGTGATGTCTATGCACAAGAAGTCCTGGGTTCAGTGATTGCTGCCTCTTGAAACGTTTCTGGATGACCGAGAGGTAATCTGATGCATTAGAGCCAAGTTTTGACATGTGTGCAGAAAGTGAAGCATCCCAGTTCTCTATGAAATTTAGAGGGCTCCTGTTGAGAAGATGAAGTGCGGACACCAACCACACCAGTGTCTTCCCAGAAAAATTTTTGTCCAGGACTGCTAAGTGAAGTTACTGGATTAGAATGGGTGTGGCACGGAAGAGACTAAGAACAGACTGAGGCATGTTAGACTTGACATTGTGAATTTGAGCCTCCTTGCTAACAGATAGGCCAGTGTCTTTTTCCAGGCATGCCACCCCTCTATCATTTGGAAATGTTAGCTGTTAAAGTTGCTTTAAATTCTATCCTGGGTGCTGGTGCCCGTCTATCGAAAATTTCTTAGTGTTTGTAGTTTCAGGCTTTCCACTTACAAATATATAACGTATATATTTGTGAAAATTAAAAAAAAAAAAACCAGAAAGTAAAGACCACTTATGTGGCCATCACCCAAACAACCCAAGGATAAAGGCATGTTTGCTTCATTCGTGGTAGGGAATAGAGAGACTAAATGAACACATTACTAATTCCTAACCTTTACATTTGTCTAAAGTATGACATTTAATAATGACAACTTTGCAATATTCCTTTGCTACTTTCACAGAGAATTAAACCAACAAGTAGCTTTGGAATATATTTCCTCAAAGCCTTGCTCATAACTACTTATTCATAATGGAGAGGAGCAATGAAGAAAAACTAATGTGTTCTGAACTTTATTAGAGAGAGCTCACCAAAAGCCTTTATAATATACATATGTATATATTTATGTATATATATGCATGTACATATGTGTGTGTATATACTTTGAACTTTCGGAGTAGCTTGAGACTGATTTGTTTAAAAAGCAAATAAATCTTTAAAAATATCCTGAGATTCAGGAGAAATGCATGATGGGAAGAGCTGCTTTGTAGAAAGAATAGCAGTTGTTTTCCAGAGCATCCACACATGCTTCAGGCAGAGCTGGAGTTGAGAAAGTAAAATAAGTTTCCCCTGTGCAGTGAGAAATTTTGAGTGTCTTAAACAATTCAGCTACATTTTGACCAGTGGATATGTTTGTCATTACTTTTTTCCCCCCTTGCAAAAATTTTGACCTTTGAATTCTTTAAGCTGCAGAGGAGAAAGAAGCCTTTGAGGCAGTCCTTTAGAAGCAGGGTGTTGAGGAGGTGATGCAATAGTTTTTGAAGCCAGGATTCATCCTAAGGAGGAAGTTGTGGCTGTGTACTGTCAGGTACATGGCTTTCTTGCACTTCCTCTCATTTGCAGTCTGCATCTATACTTTGGGGTTCTGTGGTCTGTATGCACCCCGAGAGTAGTTACAGGGTTGTAGTGCTCCCTAGATGGAGGGCAGAATATTTGGCCTCTGTAGTGATCTGTGTTGCTTTCCTAGTCATGGCGCTTCACCACTTAATAGAATCTGAAGAAAGTCCAGGAGGAAATAGCAGCATGCCCAGCGCTTATTTTCCATCCTGTCTGTGGAACTTTGCACAGTGTGAGAACAACAGCCAACTTGGACCTCAGGTCAGAGTTTGGAAGTTCTGTTCTGTTACCATGCAGGGCGAGAGCCAGTTGTCCAGTATCAGACTGGAGAGTCCGTTCCTGAAGTGGTTAGAAGACTTGTTTTGTAGTTGAGAGACAGGGAATCGTGATCCTGACCCGGAGGAAGCCAGATGTGTCTGTCACTCAGTTACTCTTTTCTCTAAGTTCTTTAAATGCTGCAAGGAAAAGATAGGAGAGTCTTTACTGATTTTCTCTGTGGTGACTGAGAGGTAGAAGACTTCTCACCAACACTGGGGCATAGCTGAGTACTGTGGCTTAGTTATCATTGTTACTGTCTAATGTCCCATCCTTCTGGATTTTCATACATTTGTGGAAATCCAAGAAGTGCTGGGGAGAAATTGAAAATTGCTTTGGAGCTCACTGATCCGCATTGAGCTAGAGTGAAGGTCTATGTTCACATCCATAGCTGTGCCTAACTTTGGCATGATCCCAGGAGCACTTCCCGTTTCCTGGTGTCTTCCAGTCTAATCTTTGCCTCTCTTTGCGTTTCCTGCTTGAAGCAATTTATTACTTTCTCTTTTCCTTCCTGTGGAGAGATGCTGGGTCTTTTCCATCTGAACTTCTTCTCACCCCGAGTAATTGTGGGAATGCACTCAAAGGAATGGATGCTAGCTTTTATCCACCTAGTATCATGGGTTCTGCGCTTCAGCAGTGAAGGAAATCCAGTGATGCGGGAAGCTGGCTTGGGATACCATTCAGACATAGTAAATCTATGGGAACTTTCTGAGGTTACTGAGGATGCTTTGCTTAGGTGCTTAGGGGTGTCAGGCACCGAGGTTATTGTAGTTAATAAGACCAACTAGGCCCTTGTAGCAGGGTAGGCAAGGGACAGATTTTAAGAGTGACCCTCATAATGGCTGTTACTTGCTGAGCTGTAAATAGAATTTAGCACTTTTTGATTTAAGCTGCTTTAGAAAGAGAGATAGAAACCACAGGGCAGGATGGAGATTAAGTTCCTAACCATGTAAAGTCTAGTGTGGCAGGGAAGTCATCTGTACCCGAGGATATGAGTTGTCTAGAGCCTGCTCACTGGGGCTGTCTGAACTAACAGTTGGGCTGCTGTGTTTTGTCTAGAATTTGACTGGGATGTCGGGGCAGTTTCTAGTGCAGAATTGAGGAATGACTGAGAGGTGTCACAGTGCATTTTTATGTCCTCACTGAGGTGAACCTCAGAGCCAGCAGCCCTGGAAGTCAGTTGTTGTAGTGATGAAGAGGCAGCTAGGGGATCATGTGGGAAAATAGTGAGAGATTGGCTTTAGAGCATTCCCAAAGGAACACAGGCCAAGCTCTACCAAAGATGTCACTCAGAGGAGTGGATATGTAAAAGTGTAAAGCTGGGCCTGGGCCTGTAGTTGATCTGCCCTCTAGTGGTGTGTGTGTGTGTGTGTGTGTGTGTGTGTGTGTGTGTGTGTGTGTGTGTGTGTGTGTGTGTGTGTGTGTGTGTGTGTGTGTGACATGCTTGTGTGAGATTATGAGGGAGATGTGAGTTGGTCTTGGTGACAGTAACATTGACTCCACACGCACATGGAGTGCTGGAGAACATACTGCAGGGGTTAAGGAGGAACGCCTCAATCCACATGCCTTGGGCTGCTGCTGATTAAGCCTTTGCCAGTCATGAGACACAGAAAGCTTTAGTTAGGGAATTTGCCAAGCCTCTTTAAGCTTCCTAAGGGTGAATTATTAAGTTTTCTCTATAACAAGATAGAATACAGGTTACAGTTTGCAGGCCTTTTAAAAATACACTTAAAATATTTTCATTATAGAGCACTGAGAGAGGTCTCAGCTGGTAAATCACTTCATGCACAAATATGAGACTCTGAGTTTAGATCCCTAGTACCCATGTAAGAAGCCAGGCTCAGTGTCCAGGGAGGCAGAGACAGGAGGATACCTGGGCTGTACACGTTACTGCTGACTCCAGGCTTGGCCTTGATCAGCTGCTATCTTGAGACAGTTGCTTGACTGAAACCTGCTGCTGTTGACTGGAAAGTCCCCCACTTCCCTCTGAGCCTGTGAACTTGACTCTTTGATACTTCACAGAAATGCTGCTATGCAGCATTGGCCCTGTCTTCACCCAGCATGACACCTTCAGTGTTCGTTAAGGTTGTAGTATATTCCATCCTTGTAAGGCCAAATAGTATTCTATATACCAAAACTGTTGGTAGATATTTATGTTTCCACAAAACTTCCAGAAAAGAAGAAACTGTCGTGACATTGGCCTTAGAGAAGAGCTCATGGATGTGACACACAGAACATATCAAAGAACCTCAAAAGTAAATGGGGACCTGCCTAGGCCAAAGCCTAGCCCAGCAAAGAAAGCTGTGAGCAGAGTGCAAGGGCAGTGTACAGCATTAGTAATGCTTTGCCAGCTATTTAGCTAGAGAGCTCTTTTCGAATCTCTCAACAACTTCAGCCACTCAGCAGTGAAAAAGGGCTAGGGGCTGGAACCTACATTTCATCTACAGCCTTGTAACTCAGAGTTTTAGGAAGGCAGGGTGTCCCATGCTGCCATAGGCACGCTTGGGGAGAGGGCAGGGACTCTGTACCTCTTCATGTGGCCTCTCACCTCATCATGTTCCCTGGAGAGTTTTAAAGACAACCTGGTTGTGATATTAGAAATTCCATGTTGTGTTCATTCTTGGACTCAGATTTTGGCAGTCTTTCCTAAGTGTAATAATGAGGTATGTAAGAGAGAGGGCTGCGGAACCCTGACATCGATATTCATAAGTGCATACCCTCTGAGACTAGAGGTGAAAAGTCAAGTTTGTAAGGTGTCTGATTCTGATGGATGCTAATGAGTCTATAAGCCTTGCAAACTCATAGCATAAAACCTCACAGACTAAGTGAGCAAAGGTTGTTTGAGTGTCCAAGACAGAGATGGGAATTCCCGTGTCCTGGACAAAGTTAAGAATGTCATTGTGAGCATCTCTATGTATACATACAACATTTTTCCCCTAAAAAATCGATGTCCTTTGAAATATGTACAACGGTGACAACTGTGGGCATAAGTATGACAAAAGTTCACTCTGGGTCTCTGTCCCCTCCCCCCCTGTTTCTTCCTTTCTGTCTGCACCGAGTGTGCAGTGTGCTTGAAAAAGAGAAGCCTAGACTACAGCCATGCTTACCATAAATTAGTGCGCGGCTCCAGACTAGCTGTTCTGCTTCCTCCTTTGTAAGCGGGGATTATTCCACTTCCTCACCACTCACTGACACCGTTATGTCTTTATACTCAATGATGTGCCCTGTGACTTTCCTCCACTGCTATAGAGCATGCCCCATGAGGAAGATGCACTGCCCTTCCTGTAGGTCCTGCTGTGATAGGCCCAGGTCAGTTATTCTGTGCTCAGGGAACTGGAAATATCATAGAGTAAAGTTGGACATGGGCTATTAATGATCCTACATTCTTATCTGTAAAATACAGTAACAGCAATGATTGCAAATATTGGAAATTAAATTACTACCAACTAATAGTTTTTAGTAGTGTTCTGTGTGGTAGACCTAGTACTAAATGCTTTGTGAAATTGGTTCATTCAGCATTAAGAAATGCTGGTGTGTGCCAGTCTATATTGTAGTCTCAAGGGTCTGGGGATAGAACATACTAAAGTCCCACTTGTTTGGAGTCAGTGTGCTAATGGCTGATAGACAGTAAATAAATACACAGATGAGTTAGTTCTTACGGCTGTGCTGCCAAGGAAACGAGTCCAGTTGGGGACTGCAACCTGCTGGTGAAGAAGTGATGCAGAGTAAGGGGAGGGTCCTATTTGGAGTTTTGAACAAAGGGAACAAGTCTGTAACACACTCCAGTTCAGGGACTAAAAGAATGCACCATTACCACCTGGCTTCACAATTCATGTGCTTTTAAGGGGCATTCTTGGCTTTTTTTAGAAGGATATACTCTGTGCTGATGGATGCACCTTACGATGGCGTTAGTAAGAAGAGTAGTTGGTGTTCACCAGTGCACAGCTTGGTTATTTTGTGATCTTTTAAGAAATTCCATGAGCGTGGTTGTACAGTTAGTGCTTGACCAAGGAGGATCTAGAGTGCCAAGAGACTAGAATTTTTGCCCAGGGAGATAAAACTAAGGTCCAGTTTAGGCTTGGTCCTTCTAGAACTGCCTCTTCACTGCTGAGCCTCTCTGACCCCATAGTTAAAGCTTGCACATCCTAACTTCAGGGAGAGCCAAGACTTCCGCAGGAAATAGGCTCGCAGATAAATCTGAAGTTGTAGCTTTAAGAGAAATGTTTGTCCTGAATTTTCTGTTTGCCTTTACCATATGGAGATTATGGAGTCTTAAAGCAATCCTTTCGTGGGGGTAATTTTCTTAGGCATAGCATCAGAGTGGCACCAGATTAAAAGCACATAATTATGCCATTAGGCAGAGCTTGCATGCTTGAGCTATGTTTTAAATGTGGTGTTTACCAGAAATACATTTTTGTATAAAATACCTGAAGCTATTTATGACTTAACTATTACAGGATGGAATTTAATTAGGCATCATACATCTTTAATATCTAATTGCATTAGATATTAGTGTATTTTCTCCCCTGCCAGTTGCATATTTGACCAGTTTTTTTTTCTATCTATGTAACATTCCTATTAGAAGATTTCATGTCCTGTATTGCAGAAGGATTCCTTATGTATCGTGTCATAAGTATTCTAAGTTGTGGAAGATATTTTCAACAACTCAGTCATACCAGTTGCTTGGTAAGGGCTGGTCATGTGTTTAGAGCTGTTTGAAATACGGGCACACTTTACACCTAGATTCCACTCTTGGTTTTTGGTAAGATACCTTTGCTAGTTCCACATCTTTCCAAATTCCTAAGATGGAATTGTAGCATTGTTACACTGGCTTTTTAAAGGTAATATGTCTTCCATCTTTTAGGATTTTACCATATATCTAGTTATTAGTTCAAGGCCATAACTAAACCCTACATTTCTTTTTTTAGAATTCCCTGTTTTAAGAAGAAAAAAATAACTATTTTAACTTAAAATGTTTTCTTTGACTTATCTTGTTTGAACTGAAGAGAGTCTACTGTTTTTTTCTTGAAAGAGATTAGTGGGTGTGGTGCTAGACTCTGAAGTTGGTAAAAAAGAAAAAAAAAAAAGACAAAAATCAAATTCTACCCCTAGCCCAAAAGTAGAGGTGACTTGTTTAAGATGCAGAAATCTAGCTTTCTGGCATCTCCTGTCTCCCATTCTGTCAGCATCCTGTACTCTGTTCTCTTCGGTCTGACTCCTCTGCTCTGAACACTGACTTTCCGATTTTCACAAGGATAAGTTTCAGGTAAAACCCTGGGCTGCTACAAACTTATTTGTAAAAGTTTCTGAAAGGGAAGATCAGCATTTTCCTCTGGGTGGGGGGATCCCCAGGACTCTCCCATGTTCTTCTGACCTCAAAGACTTCCCCTTTGGAGCTGGTCAGAGCATACCATCTTTGCTTATCTCTGTTGCTAGGCCCTGCCTGCCCTAGGCCTGAGGGGTGGCTGAAGGTGCTGTCAACTGAAAACCCAGGCAAGATGTGGGTAAGCCCAGAAATCTGCTCAATTTGCCTACATTTTAACATCGGCCTCATTTCTACATAGGGTGACAATAGCTTTATTATACCGGGTTTCTTTGAAACCAAATCTTTAGAATGTACACAGGCTGCATATGCTAGTTCCTCCTCTTAGAGCTTTTAAGTCCAGCTCAGCTGTTCTTCCTTAGAACCTTCTTCCTTGTGCTGTGTTTGAGGAAACCAGGTCACTTGTCTAATAGAATGGCCCACTTCCTGGACTGGACTTGAGTTTGCTTTGGAAACTTGTTCCCTAGTTCCTGTGGGTCTGTGAACTGGAGCGGAGCATCACTGCTCCACTGGCTTGGTGGGCAGCTCTCTGGGCAGGGATAATTTGTTGGTAGTGACATCTGCTTCATCTTGCATCATCCCAAGACAATGTCTGGCTGTCACTCATGGAGATGTGAACATTGATGATTGGGTTTTTGTGTTGGCGGCTTGATCCTTCAGTGTGAATTTCTCCCATTGACCATTCTCTAATGCCATTAGCATCTATTGATAATGGCTGCTTGAATCAAGTATTTCATTAGAGATTGTTTGATGAGCAGGTTAGTGAGTGTGAAATGAGAGCTGCAGTGACCAATGTCTGGCCAAACACCATGCTGAAGCAGCTGAAGGACTTACTGCATGTGGCGTCCTTCCCACCATTAAAGTTAATTGCCATTTGTACTTCTTTTATACACGCTATGGCATCAGGTTAGTTAGTTTTATAGTAATATTAAATTCTGTGTGTTCACGATGTTAGGAACTTTGAGCATATGATTATAGGGTACAGTTCTCTGTGGTGGCACAGACCATCATGCATTATCTTCTTCACTAACCATTTGTAAGTTTCTGATGTGATAAAGTCTGATATGACCAGACTTTCCTTATAAAAGTTAAGTCATTAAGGAATTTAAAGAAAAATGGAGCTGGTGAGATGGCTCAGTGGCTACTGCCCTTCAGAGAATTTAAGTGTAGTTCCCAGAACCTGTTAGCTGGCTCATGGCCATTTTAATTACAGCTCTAGAGAATCTAACGACTTCTTGTTGCCTCCATGGGCACCAGTACACACATGATACAGACAGACAGATATACACGCACACAGACATGCACACACACGACACATACACGATATACAAAAATTTCTTTTTAAAGGAGAGCATGGGAGATGGCTCAGTTGGTAAAATACTTCTTTGTAAGCATGATGACTTGAATGTGATACCTAGAAGCCATAAAAAAAAACCCAGTGCTCCATTGTGTGTTTATAATCCCAGTGCTGGGAAACAGAGAAAGGAGGATCATGGGAGCTCAGTGGCCAGCCAGTCTAGCTGAATTGATGAGCTCCAGGCTCAGTGAGAGACTGTCTCCAATATAAATAAGGTAGATAGCGACTATGAAAGACACCTGATATCAACCTCTGCCCTTCACATACACAGAAACAGAGATTTGCGTGCGCGCGCGCGCGCGCACACACACACACACACACACACACACACACACACACACACACACACACACACACACACACACACACACAAACAGGGGTGGGTGGGAGAATGATAAAGCTGAGATAATTTTGTTATAGTTCTGCCCAAACACAGGATAAAACAGTTTTTAATTTCAGTGGTTGGGAAAGATGGATTACTATGCTTCTAGTAGGAAGTACAGAGGGTGCTCTGTTTAAAGGACCAGGCCATAGCAAATGAAATTAGCCTACTTCATTAGCAAGCTCTCTAGGAATACTCTCGGCATTGAAGGGCATAGAAATATATTGGCTCCTCCTGTGTGGTTGACCATCTCTTGGTACCATGGTGTGCTTCTGGAAATCATGTTGTGACAGGGATCATGTTAAGATGGTTCTAAGAGTTGGACATCTCTTCCATAATGTCTTAATTAAAGGTCATGCTTTGACTAGACAATTGTATCAAGTTAGGCATAAAAAAAAAGATGAAATCTGGAGTGTTAAAATAAAATAATTTGACATTGTAAAATGATGCTTAGAAAAGCCACAGAAATCAGGAAGTCATTTGATTTTCAGAAGTCTCTGTTTTTGAGGGGCTAGTGAGAAGTGGCAAATGAACTAATCATAATACTTAGATGTTTAAGCAGCTTTCCTGAGACCACACAGCTAATGATGGCAATTTGCCACCTAAACTCACATTAGAAAAATGTTCCCTAATACTTTGGGGTGTTTATGTGCATGCTAAATGCTTTCTATGCATCAGTTTTTAGATTCCTTACATACTCAAGATGGATATGGGAGCTTAATTGACTGTTTTACCAAAGCAGAGACACTCCGTAATTACCAGCATCACATGGACCTTGATTATATGAACTGCAGAAAGTGTGCTGGTACCTATCCCATGTTCCTGCCTGACTGCCTGCCCTCCTCCCTCCATCCCTCTCACTGTTTCTAATTTGGACTTTGTGTGTGTCTGTGTGTTGGGGTGGGGGGTTGTCAAAGGAATGCCGTGTCCTCATTGCCCATAAACATTGTCTTTCCAGGGTTTTCCATGTACTCTGAAGATCCTTATTTTTTTTTTTTTTTTTTTTTTTTAAGATACCAGCTTTAAGTTTGGTCAGTGGAAATTGTTGTTCTAACTAGAGTAAGTATTATTTAATGGTAATTTCTCTCTGGAGCTTTGGGGTGCTAGATGCTGCAAGACTCTTAGATGTCTAGGTAGATTTGAACTGATAGTATATTTTAATAAGTGCCTTGGTACAGCTCACATAAAAACATTCTCTGATCACGTTTATTTTATAAAATCACTATTTGCCCTCTGAATATTTGATAACCTCACCAGGGAATTGACTTGGGAGCCCTCTGGGAACTGCTGGTCTTCTTCTCATCCCTATTCCAGGCAGTTCTGGAACTGAGTCTTCCTGAAGGCACCTCTGGGGAGGTGTGTGGGTGGTAGATGGGGGACAGTTCAGGCCCTAACTCACCCCTCTAGGGAGAAAGAAAGGTTAGCCTCACTTCCTTCAGGCTTTAGGCATCCCTTCCCTCTGCAGCACAGGAGGCACAGAGTGTGCCCCAGAGCTGTACCTTAGACTAGCTACCTATGTCTCACAAACACTGGAGGATCCAGAGAATGGGGAAGAGTATCCACTTGGATGTGCTTTGTTCTCTGGTCCATGAGTAGCTTCATGTAGTCTGTGATAAGAACCTCACTTGCCTTTGCCCCCTGGATACACCCAGAAAACTCATTTGTTTTCAGCGCCCCGAATTACAGCTCACTGTGCACTTCCTGCTTCACACTTAGTGGCTGAGATCTGTGACTCTTAACACGACTGTTCCCTCTAGTTCTTCTGGAAACTGAACAGTTTATGTGCACTGGCTGGAACATGTTGCATGCCTGTGCTTTGTGGAGAACAGCGTGCATAGCTGACTAATTTCAAAAATGGCCTATTTATAGCCCTTTCAGAGTAATTGTCAGACACTGGATCTGTGTGCTCTTGCTAACATCATGTGGATCAGCATGGTTTTGTAAATGGAGGTAAATTGTTTTTATGTGTGGATGATTCATTTGATACTCCTTTATAAATTCATACGCAACTGTGACTCTGAAGTGTGTCACTGCAGTGATAGTCTGTGGAGGAGGTTTCAACAGTTAGTATTGTTCTGAATGTGGGATGGTGCTTTAGAGAACTCACAGCTCTCTCTTTTTCTCTCTCTCTCTCTCTGTGTGTGTGTGTGTGTGTGTGTGTGTGTGTGTGTGTGTGTGTGTGTGTGTGTAAGGAGGAAGGAAGAGGGAGAGGGAGTGGGAAAGACAGACCGAGCAGGGAGGGAGAGAGGGGGAGAGAGAGACTGCAGTGTGTATATGGGTATGGAGGCCACTCTGTCACCCCCCACTGTATTCCCTTGGAGTAGACTCTTCCTGAACCTGTAGCTAGCCTGATAACCATAAGCCCAGCAACACACTTGCTTCTTTTCCACTACAGCCTCATGGTGCTTGGGATACCTATGTTTTGCCATATCTGGCTTTTTAATGTGTTAGGAATTTGAACTGGGTCCTCATTCTTAGTAAGTAGTCTTACTTGCTGAGACCTTTCCCCAGCCCTCTTCTTTTATAAAACGTGCTGAAGCTGCTAAAGCTCTCGTACATATCTGCAACTAGGACTCTCCCCTTAACCTCCCGGTTAGTACAGGGTGTGGGCTGCCTCAGTCTTGCCTTATCATACCTAGCATGTTCTCCACCACCAAGAATACAAGCAGGAATAGGAAACAAAGTCACTGTTTGCTGAGGTGGTGTTGATCTTATTGCAGAGAAAGAGTGGTAGGCTTTGAAATTCTGTATGGAAGAAACAAGTCCTGTTTAAACTAACAGAAAGCCTAAAACATTAAGTGTTAAAAATAGTGTCTTATAGTAAAGACAGAAGCCTTGGCAATTGTTTACACAGATGAGAACTTTCTTTGCTACCTCTTCGTTTGACTTCAAGGACTGAACAACTTCCTGTGGTTAAACACATTTCTGAATGCATTATAAATAAATGTGAGAGAATGTGTCTTTATGGATAAACACCTGGGAATAAAACACAAGTCCTTCTCATGCTGGCTGAAGGAAGTTTCTCAAACTCTGCCATGGCCTTGGTCTTTTGTAGGCATGTAACATCGTTCATTGGTTCTAACGGCGCACACGAGAAATGAAGAACTTGATTGTGGTGATATATTATATATTTAATAAAAATAGTTTGGAGTATCAGAGGGCAGAGCCTTTCACAGAGCCAAGCCATGAAGGTCAGGGAGTGATGACTTATGGCTTTAACATTATTATTTGGGAGGCAGAGGTCTGTCTAGATCTCTTTGAGTTTAAGGCCCAAGAGTTAGGCAGTGGTGGCACACACTTTTGATCTTAGCTCGAAGAAAGTTAAACTCAGAAGTAAGATAGTTGGGTGGAAGGAGAGAAGGGAAGCTTTGGGCCTTCCCCCATCAACCACAAATCAAGAAAATGCCCCACCATCCCTCCTATGCTCTCCAGCTCATGGAGGCGTCTTCTTAAGTGAGGCTCCCTGCTCTTAGGTGACTTTAGCTTGTGTCAGATTGATATTAAGCTATTCAGCACAGAATCTAATTGGCGAATGGAGGAGACCCCTCTGGGCGAAACGTGTGGATGGCTGTTAGTTTGGGCTGCTAGATACTGAGTGGCCAACTCTCCCTTCTTAGTTTGGAGACTGAGAAGGGCCAAGACAAAGGTCCTGGCAGGTTTGGTGTTAGGAAGGGCCTACATTCAGGTTTATAGATGACCTTGCTGTATCCTGACATGACAGGGAAAGTGGGGTGGCTTTCCTCCATCCCTTCTCTAAGGGTGCACATTTCATCAGAAGGACTCTATGCTGAACATGTGTTATCTTCCTAGTGTTCTACTTCCAAATACCATTGCATTTTGGGTTAGCGTGAAGTTTAGGAGAGACACAACATTTGATCAGTGGTTTAGACTCTATGGGAAGGTGCCAAGGTTTATTCTTAGGAGCAAGGAAGTGTTCTGCAGAGAAGGTAAGTCTTCAGGATGGATGTGGAGCTGAAGGATTGTAATAGTGAGTAACAGTGCTTGTGTAGGTTAGGAATCTGGCACATGAAAGCTGCCAAATCAGGTTACTCAAACCAGGGTGAGCAGTGATGCCCAGCAGGGATATTGCCCAGTGTAGCTGTTTCATGGAGGCCTGGTAGCTAAGAACTGTTTGCCGTTGAGAGTAACAGTCCTCTCAAGCAGGCAGGACCCAGGGCTTCTTGTTAATGGCAGGAAGAGAACAGGAAAGGAGCCTTTGCACCAAATCAGTGTTTCTTCTGGCTTGACTGTTCGTCTAGGTGTAGTTACTAACACAGCCTTTATCTACTTCACAAAGTGATGTGGCTGTGGCCGATAATACAGTGTCTGGCTTATCTGCACAGAGATGCACATTGCATGCATGAATGACAATTTTGACTGAAGATTTGCTCCACAGGACTTCCATGTTGAGCCAGTAGTTCGCCTGTGTCCCTGGAGAGAGCTGGCTATTCTCTTGGCATATTTACTGTTGATTCTAAGTCTCTGTGCCACGTATCTCTCTGAGCTCTCTTCTCAGTGGTTGTTTTAGGTGACTGTCTGCTCAGCTAATATTGGAAACTTCAGCATATAATACGTCACAGTATTTGTCCGTGTACCTGTTCTGGAGACTCTTAGACGACAGTGATCTCTTCCTGGGAGCGTCTAGTAGCACAGCAGGCCCCTTGAGAGAAGGCAGGGGAGAGAGGAAGGAGGGAGGCCGAGCCTTTTTTACTTTCCAGTCTGAGGAGAATTGGTTTCAAAGCCTTATTTTTATTGACTGAGTGACAGTGGGAATGAGGGAGAAAGGTCAATGGGAGGGATCCAGGGTCCTCAGAGTTGCTGAGGTTCATGCAGAGAGAACCCCATGCTTGTCTTCCTTGTTTCTTTTTGGTGAGGTTTCTATTTGACTCATTTTATTTGGAGGCTGCCGTATGTAGACCATTGCTGTACCTGAGATACCTTTGTTCATGGTGAGATGGGATGAAAGACCCTGGAGCCTGGACGCCATGGGATGAGAAAGCAGTCCCATGGGGAACATGCTTTCCTTCCCACCTTTGGGTTCTGCTTATGTTCACATTATGCATTGAGGTTTTCCAGGTCTGAAAACAGGAAAGGGACCCCGTTGTTCTGATCTTGGGGTCCCTTCTAGAACTTTCCTGTTTTCTGCATTTGGGCACCCAGCACTAAGCCTCCCTGACTGTACTCCTTTGTGGAGTTCACCATTTATCTCCATGGACTGAGTGAGATTCAGGAAGTCCTGCCCAGCTTTTTCCCTTCAGCCAGTCTGTGTCTATGAGCAGGAGAAGCTGGGAATTCCTTTCTAGGGTGGTATTTACTCTAGTTTCTATCAGCTCTTTGTCCCACATGTGCTGAACTTAGAACCCTTTTCTCTAAGGATAGTGACAGCAATGGGCCTCTTAAGGAGAAAGCACTATCCTGCCCTGGCTCCTAAGAAATGACTTTGTGATGGCAAGGGGTGTCCCAGCAAGGCTCAAGTACAGAAGACCCTTCTAGACCCTTCTAGCAATCAGATGGACTCCCTCTGCCCCCCCCCCCCCTTTAGCCTCTGATATCTGGAAAGTGTGTTCTCGGTCTCCACCCACCCTATCTTTATGATTTGGGTGGAGTCATGTATCCCACCACAAGTTCCTTGACCATTTTCTTAAAAACAACAACAAACCAAAAACCAAAGACAGCTGGAGAGCCATGCAACAGCAAGCTTGTGATAGCACAGAGATCTAAAATCTAGAAGGGCAGCTGGGGAGTGGGGTGGTGTATGTTCAGGAAAGTGCACCCATGTCCTGTTTGCAGTGTTCTGTGGTCTTTCCTGTGGTTCTGTAGTTCATACCACTTGTCACTTATAGCAACAGGTAGATGTCACGTCCCACAGTATCTTCAGTTCTGGGTTGCCTCTGGATCTTCAGTGAGACACTTCCTCTCTTGGCCCAGGGAAAGGGTTTATCTCTGCTTCCTTTCTTCTGCCTTATGAACCACTTTTCTCTTCTCAGTTCTTTAAATTTAAAATGCTATGGGGCAGGGGTAGAATTCCACCTCTTGGGTCCACCTCTGCACCTGCGGTTCACTAGGGAAGTAGAGTACCTGCCTGAGTTTGCTGAAGTTTGTTGGCGTCTCTCTAGCGAGTTCTGTGGCAGTGTGGTTGCTGACCCGCAGTGTGCTTGTGTAGAGTAAGCACCCAGTGAAACAGCTGACAATATTGGATGTGCTTGTTATTCAGGACATGTGCCACAAAGCTCTGTTCTCTTGGCTAGGCTCTCCTGGGGTTGTGGTCTGCTTTCTATTGATGTCAGAGTGAGCCTTTTGGGAACTTGACATGTTTTTATGGGGTATTTTGAAGCTGAGTGCTATGTCCCACCCTCCTACTCCCGGAAACCCAGGTATCTTTAATATACAGAGATAATGACAGTGTTCTTGATTGTGAGGACAGGTCTGTTCTATCGTCCCACAGCCAGACGAGTCACAGGAGATCTGCCAACAGTAAGCTAGAATTGAAATGGCTGACCTGGGTAGACATCATCACAGCTGTAAACAGTATGGAACCTACACAGTATGTCTTTGGATATCAATTTTAACACTTGCTGGGGTTGTCACCTGTAGTGATGTCAGAGATAAATGTCCCCAGGAACATCTAGGTTTGTGTATAAGGCTGCATCACAAGGAATGGGTTTAGGGGTTAAGATTAGGGTTAATATTAGTTCTTCATGTGTCTGAGTCTGGTGTCCCCCCTGCCCCCTACCTCTCTTCCATTAATGTCCCTTCTTGTACTTACTTAGGCCTCCCTGGTTCCCTAGATCCCTCTCTGGAAAGCCCCGCAGAGGCTTCAGTCTCTCCTCACCTGCATCACAGACAATCTGTGTTCTTCTTATTGCAGGTCCTCTCCATCTTCGAGCCAGACATTCCCCTGGCACCAGCACGTGGTGTGTTCCTTATGTCCTCATACTAATCAAAGCAGCAGGACATGGGATCTCTAGATCTTCATCTCTGAGGGTAGCTGCATCCTCCTGTGGTGATATATTGTATATATTTTTAAAAATTTCTGGTATATCAGAGGACAGAACAACTCACAGGGCCAAGCCATGAAGGTCAGGGAGTGGTGACCCACACCTTTCCTCCCAGCACTTGGGAGACAGAGATCAGCCTGGATCTCTATGAGTTCAAGGCCTAACAGAGCCAGGCAGTGGTGGCCCACACCTTTAATGCTAGCTCTAGGAAAGTTGAACCAGGAAGTGAGATAGCTGGAGGAGAAGGAAGGAGAAGGCTGGAGGAGGCAGAGCTTTGTCTGCCGCTTTCGCCTGATGACGGAGAGGCTTGGAGTGGGAGGATTGGTGGAGACAGGCCCGAGAAGCTGGCTGGGTGAGAAGTGGCTGTGGTTTGTTTCTCTCTCTCTCTGATATTCCAGCTTTTCCCCAATATCTGGCTCCAGGATTTTACCATAATACCAAGTGGAATTCGTGCAATACCCTCTGTCTCAAGTGTGCAGGTGGAAATGATTTGGGGTGATTCTGCAGAATACATTATTTTGAGATCCATCTTGGTGTGAAGTTAGGATCCTGGAAGCAGTGAATTGAGGACCAGACATAATCTGAACCTTTGGCCTTTAATAGCTTTTTAAAAATAGGAAATAGCTGTGTGCTCATTGCACTTACATGTGTGTGGATGAATGAGGGTATTGTCTGTCCTGTTCTGTTTCTTATCTAAGCCATGTGGGAAGTGTCTGCTAGACTAGCTTGCTATGGTGTTTCTTCCTTTCCCTTGAGAAAACTAAATGCTATTTTTTTTCCTTGAGAATGAAAAATATGTAACTTTTTGGTCCTGGATACTGGGAAGGAATTAATGCAGTTAACACTCAGACCGAGAAATTACGTTAGTCCTGATGTGTGACACTTTGGTTATTCCAGAACAATAAAGAAATTGTTTTTGGCTTATGGGAGAGTAGCTTAGAAGAAGGCAGAAAATCCAAGCATAAATACAGGGGAAGGAAGGCAGAGTGACAGGATACATGATCTAGCTGTCAAAGAAACGATATATAATAGAGCACAGGTGAGCCACAAGCCATGTGGCAAGGCAGATTAACAAAAATGGGTTGGGTTAAGATGCAAGAGCTAGCTAGGAATAAACCCAAGCCATAGGCTGAACAGCATTTAATTAATATAAGCCTTTATATGATTATTTAAGACCAAGCAGGGCTGCGGGCCCAAACTTTAGGCTAGACCAGGCCGTGGACAGGAAAGATTCATTTAGACTGCGGGGCTAGATCAGGCCAGAAATTTCATACAACAGATGCTTTGGCTTTCTGGTTCTTTATTTATGTATTTGTATCTGACTTAATTTATATGCATAACTCAACATTTATAGTGCCATTGGTCTTTTTGGAAAATAATTTAGGGAATGACAGTGTTTAAAATGTTTAAAAATAATTTTATGTTCTGATATGAGACACTAATTTCTGTGTGTGTGTAGCTGGTATGTATGATATGTGTATGTTTGTGCACATGTGTTTGTGGGCAAATGTGTACCACTATGCTCATGTGAGGTTAGGGCACAACCTTGGGTGCTAATCCACACCTTCTACCTTGCTGAAGACAGACTCTCTTTTTATCTGCTGTGTTCTTCAGGCTAGCTGACCTCAGGTGCCAACTGATTCTCTTGTGTCTACCTCCCAGCTTGCTGTGTGTGGCACTTTGGTTATTCCAAAACAATAAAGAAATTGTTTTTGGCTTATGGGAGAGAAGAGTAGCCTGATGGGAGAGTAACTTAGAAAAAGGCAGAAAATCCAAGCTTGCTGGTGGGTCAGTGGGACCAGACCACAGGTGGACATAATCACGAGGGCCCATTCCTAATGACCTACTAAGCTCAGTTTTACGTGGACGCCTGGGATTTAGACGTCCTGCAGACCCTTGTCTTACTTTTGCAGTTTGACCCCCACACCTAGTGCCTTGTGCATATCTACCACTGCTCTCCCCTCCTCTCCCCCCTCCCAGTCCTTAGTCCTCCCTCAGTCTCCCCCCTACCCATCCCCCATCCATTTCCTAAGGAGGGCAAGGAGTCCCAAGGTGGGTCAGTTCAGTCTGGCATATCCAGTTGAGGTAGGTCCAAGTCCCTCCTCCCAGTACTAAGGCTGAGTTAGCTGCCCCTCTGTAGGGAATGGGGTCTGAGATGTCAGTTCATGCACAGGAACATAGTCCAATCTGAATCCAAGAGGCTCTGCATCTGCCCACGGCATTTGACAGTCATCTACCTTTGGAGGGTTTAGTTCCTTTCCCTGAAGGTTCCTCAGAGATTGTTTGAGTCGGTGAATTCCCTATAGCTCCAGTCAACCATCTCTGTGGGTCTCCTCGTGATCCTCATCCCTTTTCATCTACTCTCTACTTTTCTCTCTCTTCAGCTGGACCAGGAGCTCGACCTGGTGCTTAGCTGTGGATCTCTGCTTTTGCATCCATTGCTAGATGAAGGTTCTACAGTGACAATTAGGTGGTCATTCATTTGATTGTAGGGGAAGTCTTGCTTAGACGCCCTCTGCTTGGGGTCCTAGTCAGGGAATCTTGTGGGTTCTTGGAGGTTTCAAACGGCTGTTGTGTGAGACTGACGTACAGGAATGCCTGTATTTGTGTGAGTAAACTTTGCTTGGTTGTGCTTGGTTGTGGTTTTAGGTTTGTTACAGGATGAATGTGGAGGTCAGTGCTGGTAAATAATCAAAGTGCCATTTAGCTCTCGTTGATTTTACCTGATTTATTCCTATTGTGAGATTTTTAGTTACTTTCCCATTCAAAGGTAAATATTCTATATTCCAGAGCAGTCAGAGACCCAGTTTTTCTTGATTCTAATGGACTTGAGGTTTTCTTCTTGGTAACATAGTTAGTATCTTCTTTGCTTCTGGTCACTGTGGCAATTTTCAAGTTGTACTTAAATCCTCAAACCCCTCAGAAGACAGCAACACTTTAATGAATGGGTTTTTAAAGCTGGTGTGTCAGATG
The DNA here is from genome assembly GCA_033318265.1 of Phyllotis vaccarum. Classification (NCBI taxonomy): domain Eukaryota; kingdom Metazoa; phylum Chordata; class Mammalia; order Rodentia; family Cricetidae; genus Phyllotis; species Phyllotis vaccarum. The sequence continues at coordinate 70,431,333 of JARWLC010000003.1, read as the reverse complement.
GTAACTATTTTAGCTGGAAATTAAGGAAACAGTTTACAAAAATCAGTTTATTTGCTCCTTACTACACTGTAGACATTTTTTGGATGCTTGTGTTGGGGGTGCCATGGAAATTAATAGGAAATTTTTTTTTCCCATTTTAATTCATCACTGTCATGGAATGAGTTACGTTTCTTGTTGCTGAGATGGAGTCCCCTGACAGAAACCACTTAAGAGAGGTGAGGTTTGTTCAGGGCTCCCAGTTTTGGAGGGATTGCAGTTTGTTAGGATGGGGAAGGCATGGTGGGCCGCATGGCTTTTCCCTGGAAGATGAGAGGGTGAGGTTGCATCTGCTCTGCGAGTCAGAACCGCAAGGTCCATATTTAGTGACCTGCTTCCCACAGTAGAGTCTCACATTATAAAGGCTCCACAGCTCCTCCAGACAGTGCCACCATCTGGGGACCAAATGTTTAAGCATATGAGCCCTGTGGGGGACATTTCAGACTCAGATTGTAGCAGCCTTAAAAGAAACCATGTGATGAGTGTTCTATTTTTTGCTTGAGTTTAAATGAAAATGTTCTGTCATCTTTGGGGAGTCTGGTCATTGTTGAAGTGATGATGAACTGCAGATGATGAGTTCAGTGAGCACACTCTGGGAAGTTTGGAGCCTGTTACTTCCTTCAGCTCTCAGCAGTGCTTTATCAGGAGAGATGAGCAGATTTCCCCTCTGCTCAGTTTCCTTCATTTGAGTCTCTTCTATAATAGTCATAATTTTCTTTATTGCAGGTTATGTGCCTGTGTGTGCACACGCACATATGTGTGTGATCACATATATAAGTGCAAGTGTTTGCAAAGGCTGGAAGAGGGTATAATGTGGTAAGAGTTTCTGGGCCTGGCCTAACCCTAAGATCTGGATGAACAGGCCCAAATAATCACACAAAGTCTTATATTAATTACATGCTGATTGGCCTGTGGCTCAGGCATATTACTTGCTAACTCTTACTCTTAAACTAACCCATGATTAGCCAAGTGTCTTGGTACCTTTTCTCAGAGCAGCATTTCATCTTCTTTCCTCTGCGGCTTCCTGGCATCTCTGCTCTGCTCTTCCTCTTCCCAGAGTTTTCTTAGTCTGGTAGCCCCGCCCACACTTCCTGTCTGCCTTCTGGTCAATCAGCTTTTTATTAAACCAATAGGAGGGAGGAATATTTACAATATCTTATCTTCTAGTGCTGGATTTATAGTTATGAGCCTTTCCACAGGTGTGAGCTGTGGGAACTGAACTCTGGTCCTCTGGAAGAGCAGCAGGCACTCTTAGCTGATGAGCCATCTCACTAGATAGTTACAATTTCTTTTTGTAACAGAAATTTCCAAATGAGTTTTCCTTGTATAAATAACATAATTTCTAGTTTTCTTGCCTTCTGAATGGCTTCCTGACTGGAACATAAGTCCTGAGAGCTGCTATGATTTGCTTTATAAACAGGACTAGAAAGTGAACAGTTAGGCATGCTCCTCTCTCTTCAGCAACTCTGAGGTGGATCCACCCTCCCAATGAAGACCTGTCATATTTATAAGCCATTATTTTTTCAGAATCATCAAAGGAAACATGTACCCACAAAAGGGAAGGAGCTTGTTTATTCTAGAGTTTTTTCCACTATATTTTTAACATTGAGGAAATGACTGAAAAGCTTTGACAGAGTGAAGACAGACAGATGAGTAAACACAGTTAGTTTCTGGAATGTATTAAACTACTCTGTGTGATACCTGACCAGACGCTTGCCCTCGGGGAGCTTGAGGTCAGTGTCTTGAAGGAATCTGGGTTATACTTCAAATTAACAATAGCTCTAAACCTCAGAAAGGAAGACTTTATCATTTTCTCTTTGAACTGTTCCTCATTAGTATGGACATTTTATTAAATTAAGCATAGGTGTTGGCTTTAGGACTACCCAGATGGGAAGAATTTTGACGAGGAGCTGTTCTTAAATGGGTGTACCTCGAAAGGAATGGTTTTAAGTAAATGTGAGTCCTGACCTGTTCTGGTCACAGAAATACTAACTGTCCAGAGCTGTTTAGGACAAAAATTGGCTCATATACTTCTGGAGCATTATGTGGATGGAAAGTTGTGGATTGTTAGTAAAGATTTCTGTCTTTTTGTTCCTTCTTACCCAGCATGGTCAGGATGGATATGTGTTGTGATAAGCACAGCTTGTAATATGAGTTTAAAGGATTCTGCACCTGTGAGCAAGCAGAAATACTGGTGGAGGTTGCTGCACTGTGTGAGCTGAAGGGCAAACACGGAGTTCAAGCAGCATACCTTCAGAGTGAAAATACTTTTTAAAAAGTTTAAGCGTTTTATCTTTTATTCATGTGCACATGTGTATGTCTATGTGAGTGTATGTCACATGTGTGCTGGTGTCTGTGGAAGCAGGAGAGGTTAGCATGTTTCCCAGAGTTACAGATGGTTGTGAGTTTCTCTCCACCCCAATATGGGAGCTAGGAACAGAACCTGGGTCTTCTGAAACAGCAGCAGGTGTTGTTAACCACTGAGCTGCCCTGCCAGCCCCTCATTGCTCAGGTGTGGAGGTCAGAGAACAACTTAACCTATTATTGTCCCTGGGTTCTGGGAATTAGTCTCCTGTCTCTAGGCTGGCTTTGCCCATCCATCTCCTGGGTATAGTTTGGTGGCAACAAATACATTTGGTGCTGTGCACCCAGCACCATTGTCCATCACCAGAACTGTTACGTCATCTGAAACCAAAACTATAACTCACCACAGTTGCTCCTTTCCTCTTCTCCACCACCCCTGGCCACCACTGTTCTAATCCGTAAATTTGACTACATTAAGGGCTTTGCGTGAGTGGAGTGTTACAATATGTGTCTTTCTGTGACTAACTTATTCCACTAAAGCCTATTGTTCTCAAGTTTCATTCAGGTCATAGTGCGGGCCAGACATTCTCTTTTTCTGGTTGAATAATATCTGGTTGAATAATAATAATTTTGTTAGGGGAGTTGAAAAAGGATCGGCTATGTAGCCCCAGCTGAACTATTGCACCTGGGCTGGGTGCCTGTTCTTGCCTCCCATGCACTGGGATTACAGGTGCCTGCACCACACATGGCTGGAGTTGTGCTGTAAAATGCTCTCTTACCATCAGGAAATGGCTGTGAAAGTGTGTGCCTGTGTGACCCCTCCTCACGGCTATTCGCTTGGTGTCCAGGCTGCCACACAGCATATTTTATTTGCTGAATTTTCATGCCTCCCCACTGTGAAATTTCCTTGTAGGTGAGGCCTAGTACAGGGTGGTATAAATGACTAATAGAAATTTTAGAGTCTCTGGCTTCTACTTTGTTCCATGCGAGAAACTGTGTGCTTTTTCTAATTGCTCTTGATTCCTGTGGATAATTTACTCTTAGGACAAAAGCCAACAACGTCTGTTTTCATGAAAGGCCACCATGAAGCTGCATTGTGAATATAGAATGTCGTATTTCCTCTCCTGCTGTGCACAGATGGGGCACAGAGTGCTGTAGACTATTCTACTCTCTGGGATAAAACGGATCCAGACTCAAACTTCCTGATCCTGGCTAGTTGTGATCAGTTTGCACAAATTAGAATGCAGCATCTTAATTTCACGAAGAATTTAAAGGGCCATAGGTGACTTGTTTTAAGGGCAGAGATACACTGAGAAAATGTACAATGCAATATTATTAAAGTATCACATAATGTTATTTTCTTGTTTCCTGTAAACTTAGAGTTACCAACTGTGTTTCCTATAGGTGTACTAGGTGAACCCCAACTGCGTTTCCTATAGGTGTACTAGGTGAGCCTTAGTGGCTTTATATTGTTTTCTTCCTTCTGTCTCTGTATTGGCCAAGTTTGAATCACTGATTTACTACTAAGAGCAGAGTCTCTGTGGTCATCTCCAGTTACTGTCCTGAAGTCTGGATGATGACGGCTCACACGGCTCAGCAAGTGCATGTGTAGAGTATCCCAAATGCCATTGTCCCCAGCCACATTTTTACCAGTCTCTGGATTTTCCTTTGAAGTGAGCAGATAAAAACAAGAACAGCAAAACCCATGGATTTCCTTTACATACCGAGTAAGTGATATCTACCATGTGTTTATAACAAACGGTGATTTTTACAGATTCAGTCAGGGGTACTTACTTTAGGATGCTTAGGGTGATTTTGCCCAGTTACCATTTGTTACATACAAAAGGTTTTTGGAGAAGAGTTGCATATTCAGTTGTGTGTGTGTATGTGTGTGTGTGTGTGTGTGTGTGTGTGTGTATGTGTGTGGGGGTGTGTGTATGTGTGTGTGTGTGGGTGTGTGTGTGTGGGGTGTGTGTGTGTATGTGTGTGTGGGTGTGTGTGTGTGGGTGTGTGTGGGTGTGTATGTGTGTGTGTGGAGGTGTGTATGTGTGTGTGGGGGTGTGTGTGTATGTGTGTGGGTGTGTGGGGGTGTGTATGTGTGTGTGGGGGTGTGTGTGGGTGTGTATGTGTGTGTGGGTGTGTGTATGTGTGTGTGTGGGTGTGTGTGTGTGGGGTGTGTGTGTGTATGTGTGTGTGGGTGTGTGGGTGTGGGTGTGTGTGGGTGTGGAGGTGTGTGTGTGGAGGTGTGTATGTGTGTGTGGGGGTGTGTGTGTATGTGTGTGTATGTGTGTGGGTGTGTGGGGGTGTGTATGTGTGTGTGGGGGTGTGTGTGGGTGTGTATGTGTGTGTGGGTGTGTGTATGTGTGTGTGTGGAGGTGTGTATGTGTGTGGGGGGGTGTGTGTGTATGTGTGTGGGTGTGTGTGGGTGTGTATGTGTGTGTGTGGGTGTGTGTGTGTGGGGGGGGTGTGTGCCTTACTAGATCTTGTTCTCAGTGAATCAGATTTTAACATTTTGTTTTGTTTGAATTATTTATTTTATGTATAGTGCTCCTTCTGCATGTACACTGCATTATTATTTTTAATGAACACACTAGCATGGAATTATGTTACCTATGTCTGCCAGGTCTTGGGAGATCTTTCACATTGTCAGCTGTGCAGTGTTTTCCTGTGTGGGAGAAGACTGAAAGTATGAGAGAGGAGAGGCAGGAAGAACAGATAAACTCATGGGTGTAGTTGTTTTTCAAAGCCCCACACATCCACAGTGATACACTCGGGAGGAATCTAGAGAACCAGACATGAGCCAGGAAGCGTTGTTTTCAGGGTCCCTTGAGGAGCCTCTCAGTTCCATGATGCACTTTGGCCTGCATGGTGACTGCGCCTGAGTATTGGGTTGATAGGAGATAAATCACCCTTGTCTTTCAGTAAAATCAGCTTCTGTGTAGGATTCTGCAGTTACAGTTTTACATTATTTACTTCGATGTAGAGTTTATGTTTTCTAATATTCTAATAGTTTATCATTAATAATCTGTCCTGTTTAAGAGAAGAGGACCCTTTGGCCCAGTCCATACCATGATAATTAGAAATGGGCCTACAGCTCATCTCTTGTCTGTTCCTTGTTGTAATTGGATTCTGCAGGGATGTCACAATTTATAAGTGAACTGTGATATTACGAGCACACCCTGAGGTGGACATTTCTGATATTCCCTGGAATCTGTGTGCTCTAGGTGTGGGGTGACATTACAAGGCATATTAGAATGGCTTTCTGCAGTTGGGAACAGTGTTTATAAGTAGTTAGAAGTACAGACTCACACAGTACTTCACAAGTGAAGGAGTGTGAATGTTGGGATAAGGTAGGTGCTATCCGTACAGTGCTGCAGAGTAGGCCTAACTTCTTAGATAGAAGGTGTATTGTCAGAGTGAGGGAACTATTTCACTAGGGACAAATGTCTGCTTTAGTAAATAGATTTCAATTAACTGGCACAGAGCATACTTGCTTTCTAATAGAGATGAGGTTTTAATGTACAGCTGAATTTTACTTGTAGTGTTAGGGATGGTGCATGCACGTTATGGGTCTGGGATGGCAGTAGCTGCTCCTGGTTTTGTGAGAGTTTATTTTGCACATTTGTTCTAGTCTTGTGTCATATGAGACCACTCTGCAGAGTTCCTGCCTGTTGAGTCTACACTTGTCCCTTTGTGTCAGATGGTTGATTTTCAGTAGCAGAGTGTTCCCACAAGGTGGCAGGTCCTTGGCTTGAGTGCCTTTCCATGCCACTCTGCCTTGGCTTGTCCTGTCCTATGTTCATGCTTCCTCTGCCCTTGCTCTGTGTCCAGTCGCCTTCCTCCCTATCCTGTGGTCAGCCAACTCTTATGCCACCACCTCCTTACTCTTTGCTTTTAGGCCAGCCTGCAGCCTAGAGGAGGGTGCCGTGTCTCTCACGCCTCGGGGTCTTTAGGGCTGGAAGTTGGCCATGGAGCCTCTTGCTCTTGTCACCGTTTCTGCTGCTCATCTCAACCATGTGCTTTGCTAGTTACAGCTCCTCAGTTTTTAGCACTTGGGTACTGGGTTGTAATCCTCTGCTCACATCTCTGTTGACACCGCGTGATTCGCGTGGCACTGTGAACTGGGGACCAGAAGCCTCACTGTGTCTGAGACAGTGTGGATCTGCCATAGCCTGAATTGAGGACTTGCGCAGGATATGGGGCTTTCAGTCCTCGGAGATGAATGGGTCGCCTGTGCCCAGCAACACCTTCTATCCAAACCTGAGAGCATAACAGCTGGATGAAACCTTGTGTGCCTCACTTAGGGCGAGTGATTCCAGGGCTTTCCGTACTGCCCTTCCCCTGTTCTCTTCAGGATCGGCCTGCTCTGCTGCAGATCCTGCTCCAGCTGTACCGTTGACACTCTGGCATCTCTTTCATCCATATCCCCGCCATCTATGCCTCTGCCAGAGAAAGTTGCTCGGTAGCTGTGAGCTCCGTTTCTACCTCTGAGGGCCTCAGAGCAGCCTAAAAATGGAACCTTTTCATTGTTGGCCCCCACACTGCACAGAGCCTTCCAGTTTTCTCTGTACGTCATAACTCTGGGGTTTCGCTTTCACCCTCTTCCCCTTCTCGTTCTCTCTAGTCAGATAATCTTCCCCCTGGCAGGTCAGACATGGAAGGGCCAATATCATTAGTTTCTCCTGCTGACCTCTACACTTCTGCCTGGTTCTGGACCTCACCCTTCATTTGCATATTTTCTGTTCCTAATGGAAGGATCTCTTTCACTTAAGATAAATCAGCCCCACTAACCTACTTTAAAATGTGTTTAGTGACATGCTGATGTCTGTCTCACATAGTTTCTTTGTTTTCCAATTTTATATGACTATCACTTCTCTTTTAAAGTCAGAGCAAAATTAAATATTGTGTGTGTGTGTGTGTTTTGAGGAATGCACATGCCCAATAAACCTATAGTCCCCATTAGTTGTTCCAGTTGGAGCCGAGGTGTGTGTGCTGTTTTTCCTCAGCCTTCCTATGGCCATCCTGAGAGCTGAGCTTTCCCCTTTATTTGAGTAGCAGGTGGGAGACTTTGAGATGGAGGAATTCACGTGAGCTGAGCTTTGGCACGCAGGGGCAGGCTTTGCCTCTACTCATCTCTCTTCTGGCCCAGGTGAGGACACTGAAGAGGATGTCTGTTCTGTGGTGATGACGACACCCTTCATAAATAGGAAATAGCCCTGACAAAAGCTGTCATCCACTCTGGGTCAGTGTCTGGATCATTTGTTGGTGGCGTGAATGTCACTTCATTAGTTTATGGATGGAAGTTGAAGTGGTTTCAGAAGTGCGAGGACACGCTCTGCTTACTCCTGGGTTTCCAAAGGACATTTGGCAGCTGTGTGGCTGAGACAGCATTTGAAGGATTGCTGCTCCCGGGCTTTTGTCCTGTGTGGGCAGGAGTCCAGGTCTGATGGCAGTCGCTCTTCTGAAAATGGAGCAGCTTATCATGTTTTCATTTTGATTTACATCCTTTGTGCTGTAATTAGTGATTACCAAGATGCTTGAAGACTCCACACAGCACCCTCAGAGCAAGAGCCCAGCAGCTTTGTACCTAACATACTCATACTACAGCTGACAGTGTCATCCTGTGGACAGCTCCGTTCTGTGTTCTGCACTGGCTTTGCTAATGGGAATGACTCCCAAGATATGCTTGTGGCTCTATAGCCATTATGACTCAGTTTGTGAGCCATATTAATTGTATATTTTAATAATGTTTTCTATGAACATACCATTTGAACCTCTATCTAAAATAGCCGTAAATGCTATTTGACAGTATCCTGAGTTGTCATTATACTTGGAGATAGGCTAATTTATCATCCGTCCAATTTTAGCACAGGTTGGATGTTTTGGAGAATAGAAAATGTACTTCAAGAATGCCAGTAGTTTTTCTTACTTAAAAGAAGTTGTGGCCACTGTTTAGTTTTGGTTCCTTCTTGGGTTTATAGCTATCTTTATGAATTATGCCTGGCTGGAAAGGATTTTCAGAGTTTGAGGAGGATTATTATTGTGTTACCATAACGACAAACAGAAGAGACCTTTACCCTTGCCTGCCTGTGATACTGAGACCATGGAAGCCCCTCCCCTAATCTAGTTCCTGGTCACTTTTCCTACCCATCTAGACCAAATCAGAGAAGTTGAAGATAGCTATTTTATCCACATGCTTGTAAGAGCTCCCATCATGCCTTGTCTTTCTGTAGGACTCACCAGCACAGCTAACCTTTACTGACCACATCATAGGTGAACGCTAGAGGCTTCTGGAACCTGTGTCTGGGGCTCCTCTACTTACTCGGCCATATTTCCTGTCACATAACTAAATGTGCCCTCATCAGTCATGCTAGCTTTGGCCTGTAGTATTTCTGGGTCCTCTATAAAGTGCCCTGTGAAGACTGGCCACAGCCCATTCATGGCCAGCCTTAAGGAGACCTTTCACTTGATTGCTGTTTCCCCATTGTGCACTTTTTATATCCACCAAGCCTTTGTACTGGATGGAGACTTGTGTGTGAGAGAGAGGAAAAGTGAGACTGCCCATGTCCATGAAGGAAATGTTAGAAACCGAGGCACTGAGAAAATCCTACTGGTTGAATGAAGCTGCCCAGACACAACTATGGGCTCAGGAATCTGGAGATTGTGGAAAACACTAAATCCATAGCTGTGCCTGCCCTAAACTCAACCCGGTCCAAACCTAAGATATAGAATGTTCTAGACAGGTTCCCTACCACTGAGCTTTACTCCACCTCCACCCCTTATATTTTTCCTTTTGAGACAAAAACTCATTAAATTACTCAGGTTATGTTCAACTCACTAGATAGCCCAGGCAAGCTGTGACTTTGTGACCCTCCTACCCTCAGGCCCGGTGAACAGTGACTGTTGTTGTTCCCAGGAGCCTGCCCTGTTTCCATGGTGCTGCTGTGGCACAGACTCTGTTGTAGTTGTGGCCTTGGTAATTGATTCTCTTCTAATGCCCTTACACCACTGTTCACACGGAAATAAGGAAAATCAGCATGGTCTTTAAGAAGTGTACTGTTTTGTTACTTTCCATTTGAATGATTACTACTGAGATGATGAGCCGATTTGGGTTCCCCTTTCTGATTAGCTCTTGAGAAAGAGTAAGAATGAATTCTTCAGACACGTTTTTGGTTATGTCCACCAGCCTGACCTCCACCTTTGTCATGTCCCCACGTCACCAGAAGCACAATCAGCATCCACTTTCTCTCTCAGAAACAGAGAAAGAAAGACAGGAAAACGACCAGGAGCCTGTTGGCCAGCTGGGCTCTTTAATGATTTCCCTGAATACTTCTGGAAATTCCCATCCAACTTCTTTGGTTTTCTGGCTTTTTAGTAATGCAGATTATATGTTATAAGGCATCAGTCTTTGTTACTTGGCATCCATAAGAAGGCTAGGACATTGTTTCTCCTTTCAAATATCAGGGTGAAACATTCAAGAGACCTCACCTCTCAGAGCTAGAGACAGGTGTTGGAGTCTTGAGTTCAGCTAGGGGAGGTGAATTCCGCAGCACTGGGCACATAGCTCAGGGCTTTCAGGGCATGAGAGGATGTTGCAGACCAAGGAGGAAAAGCTTAGCAACTGGGAGGTGAGTTACTAGGACTCAAGTGGAGAGGGCTAAAACGTGAACTTTGCCCTTTCAGAATTCCAGGCTGCATGACTTTAGGTAAGTTGCTAATCTCCTGGGATCAGCTACTCTTCCATCAGCAACAACACAAATACTTCATGCATAGAACTATCTGGGAGCTTAAAGGAGATGAAATATGAGTGTTCCAAACAATGCCTGGAATGTTGTAAGCATTCAAAAGTTCCCTGGTAATAAGAGTAGTATTTCAGTGGGCCACTTGTGGACCAAGCTGCTCTTGCTAATGTAATTACTGTTACAAGTTTCAAACAACTGATAAAAACCTACTGTACGCAAGGCTTTGCAGTAGTGGACAGATCCAGCCACATTGGGTAGTTAGTAGGAATAAATAGACTAGAAATGGGTGTTTCCCAAGAGCCGGGAGATGAGTTTTGTGCTACTGCCAGCCCATGCAGGACTGATAGAATGCTCACAGAATGCACTTTTTCCATAGCACAATTATTGAGATACTCCATCACTTTCACAGGTGACAGTCAATGGCTGGGGAGGAGGCTCAGTAGGTAAAGACTAGCATGAGGACCAGAGTCTGAATCCCCATAACCCATGTGAAACCTGGACACTATAGCATGCATGGCTGCAATCACAGGGCTCCCACAAGGAGAGGGGAGACAGAAATCCCCAGTCTAACTGGTGAGACCTGCCTCAAATAAGGTCAAAGGCAGGCTAGGACCAACACAGGAGCTTGCCTTCTAACCCAGACATGGCACACATGCACCTGCACATGCACCAAAAACAAATGATAATCAAACATTTATTCTCTGCCTTGGAGATATATGGTTGTCTAAGAGGTGGCCTGAGTTCCCATATCAGTTCAGCTAACAGGTGTCCAGATGTTAAAACAGTCACAGGAGGTTGGGAAGAGGGTTAGGACAAAGATTGACAGTGAGGGATCCATGTTAGATTGGTGAGTGGGGAGGGTGAGGATGGCCATGATGGGAGAGGTTTGGAGTAGGGAAGGCCTGGGAGGTCATATTCCAGGTTAGGGGCATTGGGTGTGCATGTATGGTTTGGCAGAGTTCTCAAGTCGGCTGAAGGGCAAAGGATGAGGTGAAGCCATGAAGTTTGAGGAGCAGGCTGGCTAGGCTAGACAGGGAGTGGTGAGCTTTGGGGGCCTATTGGGGCGAACTCGGCCAAACTATGATACAGGTGTGTGTCAGTGCTTCCTTTGGTTGATGGTTGTTTGCTCTCTGAGAAGCAGCAGTGCAGAGGTGCATGTCTTACCACTGAAGATTGCCCTGTGAAGCCAGGCACAGCCCAGAGGGCAGCAATCACAGGGACTACAGCCCAGGCTTCAGTTAGCTGTGGCGATGCCATGCCACTTGGTGGGGTCCACAGCAGGGCTCTCACTGGATCAGGGCGGTGACAGAGAAGGATAGTGAGACCTGGGCTGATTCTGGCAGTCTGAGTGCTGACTGGTATATTTCCTTTTCAACCCGAGTCCTGGGCCAGGAACAAGCTAGGAACTCAGTAATCAGCACTTCTAGGTCTTTTCTGTTTTAGGAAAGAGCCACTTGGGCAGCCTTATCAGTTGTCAATTTCTGTTATCAGATCATTTTCCATCAAAGTGGTTGGCTCAGCAATAGGAAGACCCTTTGGATGGATACACACTTGTTAAGCACTATTAATAAAATTAAGTGTGTGTATCTCCTGCCACCCCTTCTGTGTGTGTGTGTGTGTGTGTGTGTGTGTGTGTGTGTGTGTTCTATATAAAAGTGTTGAGAATGGAATGAAATATTCTGTTACATAGAAATATTTTATGCCTTCTGTATGTGCCTGGTCTCTTCTTCCAAGTTCTAAGAGCCCTAATATTGGTATGAGGCTGCATGGCAGGCGTACACTTTTCTGTGGATTCCTGTGGATCATGGGCATCTTTGTGTCATAGATAGTAAAAGCTGACTTAGGTTTCTGGAGAAGGAAAGCCTGTGGCTCTAAAGATGGATTGTCTGGTGTAGCAATGTAAATATGCACCTGCATACATGTGTGCACACTGCCTCTCTCCCTCCCCCTCTCTGTGTGTGTGCATAGAAGGGTAGGTTACTTTCTAAGGGCACAGGGTCCGAGCATTACCTGGGCCTGGTGTTTGACACTTGGACTCTGTTCTTTGATGAGATTGTGAAGCTCAATTTAGTATAAGGGAATGGTTTGAAGCAGATTTAATGAGGAAATACAAAATGTCCAACTTTTCCAACTCAGTTCGTAGAATCTTTTTATCTTTCCAGCAATAAAACATTTTAGCAGTAAAAAAAAAATTATTTCTTCCTAATGAAATGGAAATAGAAATTATATTAAAAAATAAAAATGAGGTGAAATAAAGCTAAAGGTGGAAGTAAAATGTTAGTCTCACAAAAAGAAAAATTACGATGTTTAAATGTTATATCAAAAATGTTAGCCTCAGCTAGTCTGTTTATTTTATAATTTATAATTAAACTAATGTCTGTGGGAGTATGATTCCAAATTCAGTGTCATCAGTAAATTCACGTTGGAAGATTTGGGTCTTAATCTAGTCTTATCTTGCTTCACAATCTTATTCTTTTAAGATAAAGCCAAGCACTTCTCAGGTCAAATCAGATTTATAATAATAATGTTCTGTTCTCAGAAAGTTTAGAAATTCAGTCTGTTTCCTTTCTGCTGGGTGGGAGGAGGTCTTTCTAAGTGAAGATTACTACTCTGGTTTACAGCCCTCAGCCTTCCCTGTTTTGAGAAAGTAGAGATTTTTTTAATTCCTGGGTGGAGTTTAAAAACGTAGTAATGGCGTAGGCGAAATATAAAGTAAGGAGCTTCATGGTTTGCTGATTTGTGCAGGTATGTGTACTGTTGTGACAACATTTAAGATTTAGTTTTATTTTTTATATAATTTTCTTCTTTTTTTAATGCATGACTGACTACCCACTGTAATAAATTCCTCTGACCACAGTTGAGAACAACACTCTTCTGTGACTATAAACACATACCTTTAAGGCAATCTGATAACATAACCATTTAGCAAAATAAGGCCAGAAAATTCTCCCCTTGGGCTTAGGACTGCCCTAGCTATGGGTTTTGATCATATTTAGTATCCCAGGCTTCAATTTCCTCCTGTGGTGCAGGCCTCAGTCTAGTCAAGAGAGCAGTTCATATTCCCATAGAATCTTGCCACAGTTGGCTACCAGACTTTCTTGCTTGCAGGGCTGATATTGTAGCATGTAGGGTCCAGCAACTGGGAGCTTCAGCCTCAGCAGCCTGCACAGCAGGACCGGCACTGTGAGAGCTAGCCCAAAGGGAGAGTTTCCTGGTCAGTTCAAGACAGACTTTTCAGTGTCCTGACACCAAGGATGACATTTTCAGAGTCTAGAGTTGTTCCCCATAGGAAGTACCTCATCCATGTAGTGCACTTAGCCCACTTCCATCAGTAGGTGGAAAGTGTCTTTCTTCACTCACTTTCTTGGTTAAAGGTTGGAGACTATTGGCTAATGGTGTAGAAAGCAAAGAGAAAATGTAACCCTGTTTGGAAAAGCCCTGTCAGAACTTATTAGCTACTCTCCTGGTTTTTCCTCTTTCCAAAACCCAAGTTCATGCAGTCCTACACCACACTGAGATTGTTTACTGCTCTGGGCAGAATTCCTGGCATTTTTGAGGCCTTGCCCCTATTAATTTCTGCCAGATTCTCCAAGCCACGACTGGCCCAGTCCACTCACACCAGTAAAACTCAAAACTCCTTCCTTCATCTCCTCCCTGCCCTCTTGCTTACTGTGCCAAAGGCATTGTTGTGTAAGTATGTTTAAGGCCCGTGGTGGTTCCAAGGCACTCCTGTACCTGGTTGGTGGCCCAGATTTTATGGCTTTCTGCTGTCATTGTCTTGGCTTTGAATTCAGACTGACAACTTTGCCTGTTTGACAAATGTTAGATAACCCACCTCCCTTCCTTTGGTAAATATACCAGTGGTGAGGATTATATTACTTGCACCTGATGAAATAGGCCCTATTTCCCAAGGCCAAGTGGAAGGAATTCATGGGGGAGGGATGTTTTAGGGTGGGGCCATGGGAGGGCAGAAGGTGAAAAGGTAAAGAAGAAGCCAACTGCTGATTCTAAACAGGCAGAGCCAGCTTCCCTGGGTAGAGGCCACCAGCCTGTGTGTGTGGTGACAGAGCCCAGAGGACAGGTCGGAGATGGCAGTCCGTGCAACAAGGCTGAGAGGTGAAGGTAAGGAAAGCATGGGGGCAGTGGACTCCAGAAGGGTTTGGAAGGGAGTCAGTCTTGCTGGAGTGCCGGCTCTCCCTCTGTTCTCTGCAGGCACTTGGACTTGAGGGTTGTGTTTCTCGGAGCCCAGCTCAGCCTCGGGACTGCCAAAGCCCGGTCCACACTGCAGAACAGCATCACGCATTGGTAGCTGTAAGGGTAGCAGGTATCAGCTGGGTTGACTTTTTCAAGTCTTGAAACTTACGCTGGTTATATGTGTGGTGTTAGGAATCAAACCCGGGGTCTTGTGTGTGGTGGGCAAGAGCTTACCCTTGAGGGACCCCTGCCCTCTTATTAAGCTCTGTTTTGTGCTCTTTTGTCAGCAAGGAAAACAGAGCAGCGTTTACTTTCCTCCATACCATCTGTTTCTATGCACTTGTCCACGTGGCAGGGATCTGTGGCCTGATGTTTGTTTCTGATACCTGATCCTAGGGAACTTCTTGCTCCTTGCTGACTATGTCTTAGTGGAATTTACTTTATTTTTGAGATTCTATAAATGGGCTGGAAATCTTGCTCACATAGAGCTATTGCCTGGAATACTCAACCCCTTGGGTTCCATTCCCAGCCCCGCCCTCCCATGAGTTATACATAAAGAATTACTTTTTGGCATTAAGTAGATATTAGTGCTGGACGCAGTGGCCCTAACCTGTCATCCCAGCACTGGGAAAGCTGGGACAAGATTACCTGGAGGTCCAGGGCAGCCTGGACTACAGAGTGAGTTGAGGGGCCAGTCTAGCTAGGCTTCCTGAGATCTTGTCTCATACAAACAAAGCAACAAAAGTGCTGTGCAGGATCATTTGGCAGCTCTTCATACAGCTGAAGGCACATGGAAACTTCTAGTGGAGTTGCTGCTTGCTGAGCGACATCTCTTCTGAACGCAAATGTTTGTCAGTGGTGTTTCTGACCCAGCTGCCTTCGGCTTCAGTGTCTAACCTTTAAACCATCCGTCTCTGACAGAGTAACTGCAGATCCTTTATCTGTGTGTGTAAGGGAGGAGGAAAGAAAGATTATCTCAAGAGTTATGCTTGATAGAGGTGTAAACCTGCCCCCGCCCTGATGGAAGATAGGAAATAGACCAATTGACTGAGACAATTTTGGTTTCTTTCCCTTTAAGTTTTTCAAAAGCGGTGTCAGAGTTTTCATTTACAAATGAAAAAAACAGACACAATAAATCAAATGTTCAAAATTACCTTTAAGAGTTTTTAAAATACAGGTGACTTGACTAATATGCAAATTTTTTAAAAAAATATTTATTTACTTTTTTTCTTTGTGTGTGTGTATGTATATATGCATGTGTGTATGTGTGTATGTGTGTATGTGTGTGTGTATGTGTTTGTATGTGTGTGTGTGTATGCCTATATGTTGAAATCACATCTTAGACTCTGGATCCTCCTGCTTCACTTTTCACATGCTGGGACTGCAGGCCTTTGGCATGGAGCCTGACTCTGTTCTCCATGTTTAGCTAAATGAAGTGGGACAGGATCTTCCAAGCTTCAGCTGGGTCTGTTAGTGGGTCATGGAGGTTTTGTAGGTCATAGTGAGCTGTAGGAAAGGTGAAGTTATGGACACCTCAGAATACACATCTAATATTAGAAATGTGAGAAAGGAGCCTCTGGGGCTTTGACTTCATTTAATTGTGGGGTCTGCTTGTGTATAGAATATTATACTGTCTATACTGTTCTGTGGCTTTCAAATAAAAAATGTTAAATATTTGTGACTGTATGTTAAATATATCCTTTCTGTATGCTTGCCCAAGTTCTTTAGGGCAAGTCTAATTACAATTATGCTCAAGGAGAAGGTGCTAATTACTATGTCTTTCTTAACTCTTTCCTATTGCTAACAGAGTAAGCTCAGAGTGACCAGTGTTTAGAATGTAAGAACTTTGGTGGTTACAGTGACATGGTTTTACAATGTCTCCCTTTCTTTTCGGTTTCCCATTAAGATCTTCCAAGGCATCAGGACCCACATTCAGCTGAGTCTGTTGTCACATTCAGCATGACACACGGAGAATATGACCACTCAAACTGTAATATTCAAATTAAGATTGTCATTTTTTTCTTTTCTCTAAATATAATGCTTCCAAATCCTCATGACAGAACCAAGCTGTGTGTCCTAAAGGCAGGTGTTTGTGTGCACATGTGTGTGTATGTGTGTGGTGTGTGTTGGGGGCACTCTTAATTCTTCAGGGTCAGACGGGAGACTAGTGTCCCATTTGTCAAGAAGGCTCTGGAGCATGAGGTCTTTGGGAGTCTGATAAAGCAATCGAGAGAGATGAGAGCTGCTATTGGAACTGACAGGCCAGAGGGTTAAACTGGGAAATGAAATAGATTTTTAAAAATACTTGTGACAATATATTATTATCAAGCACAACAGTTTTGGAAACGATAATGGTCTCTCCTCCCCCAGAACTAGTAATATATTTTGTAAATAATTATAAGAATATGGCTTCAATACTGAACATTCATAGATAAAATTAGGAAAATTAATTTCTCCCCTCCCTCCCCTCCCCTCCCTCTTTCCCTTCCTTCCTTCCTTCCATCTGTCTGTCTTTTTTTCTTCTTTTCTTTCTCTTACTATACAGCCTAGGTTGACTTTCAGTTTATAATCCTCCTGCCTCAGCCACCAGAATGCTGGGAAAGTAGGTATGCACTACCAAGCCCAGTTCTTTCCCTCCCTCCCCTCCCGCTCTTCATTGTGGCCCTGAGGATGGAACCTCCTGCCTTATGGAGCTAGGCAAGTGGTCTACCCCTGAGTACACTGGTGGGTTGTTTTAACATGTCACATGTATTCTTGTATTTATGTATTTTCTAATTATAAATTAAATTTTAACATTTTCTTTAAAATGTGTTTTCTCAAATACTTGGGATTTATTCAGTATGATATTTATAAGATTGTAAACCAGAGTGGAGAATTTCTTTCCGAGGTTTGTTCTTTGACTTGCCTTGAAAAACCTTTTAAAGGAATTCTCTGTCTCTCTTTCCTGACTGTTTTGCTACATTTTACTTTGTCCCTTTAAGAAGGTAGAATCATATTTTTAAGTTTTTCAGATTAACACCCCCCTCCCCCCCCCCCCCCCCCGGCCACCACCAAGGGACCAAGGGAAGTATCTAGCTGTCCTGCTGTACGTGCCCTTGTTAGACAATTATTTTCTAATTGTTCGTCTGGAAGTGATTCACGAGTTCCTTTGTAGCTCACGGTAGTAAAGGACACGTTTGTGTTGTGACTGCTGACATGTGGTCTGTCTGTGCCCTTTTTATTCACCAGTAGTCCCTATGTGTGTGGATTTAAAAAGAGGTTCTGTTAAAAGTAAGCTCTGCCTTTTGTGATAAGAACAAGTCAGAGCTGAGGGGAAGTTCCCGGATGCTGAGTTATTGGGTAATGAATTCTGTGGTAACAGAAGAAGTGGAAACATGTGCAACCTGGGTGGTTGCCGGAAGGGCAGTGGATTTTCCATTTCACCAGGAAGGGGTGTAGCTTCATGGGATGGTAGACTTGGTCCCACTCTGTACCTGTAGAAAGGTTTTGCCTAAGGACGACACGTTTGGACCTAGTGAAGCTGGTGTTTGGCTGCAGTACTGTTAGTCACAGATTGATGGCTGTGCCGTGAGTTACGGGTGTGAGTAGGCTGATGGGCATGTGTTGGTTCCTGTGGCTAGAGCATTAATACCCCATGATCAGTGTGGGCCACAGTCTTGGTCATGGGAGGTTGGTGTTCTCGCATATTTATGTGTGAGGACAGAGGAGGGGAAAGGTCTTAGTCACCGTTCTATTGCTGTGAAGAGACACAATGATCAAGACAACTCTTAGAAAAGAAAGCATTTGATTGTGGGTTTGCTTACAGTCTCAGGTTAGTCAGTTATCACGTGAGGAGCATGCAGGCAGACAAGGTGCTGGAGAGTAGCTGAGAGCTCTACATCCTCATCTGTAGGCAGAGGTGGGGGGAGGAGAGAGGAGAGAGACAGAAAGATAGATAGATAGAGATAGAGAGTGAGTTAGTGGGGGTATATGTGTGTGGGTGTGGACATGCCATGGCATTTATATAGTGGTCAGAGAACAACCTTGGGTTTTGATCCTCACCTTTATCCCTGGTGAGCTGGGCCATGAACTTCTGGAGATTTTCCTCTCTCTGTCTCCCACCCCATCTTCTCACAGAAGCACACAAGGTTTGCAGACAGCTGTATGGTTGTATCCAGCTTTTATGTGGGTTCTGGGATCTGAACTCCTGTCATTAGGCTTGCTGTACTTTTACCCACAGAGCCATCACCCAATCTGATTTTGAAATTTTAATTTTTGTTTGTTAGTTTGTTTTTCAATTTGATGGGTGGAGCTTGGGTCCTTAAGTATTCCTCTCCTGAGCCAGAGTCCCCAGCTTTGGGGTATTTTCTAGACAGCGAGAATCCTTCTGAATCCCTTAAGGGTAAAGGTCTTTCTGCCTTGCAGACATCATGACTTGTAGGCTCTCACTCTTCTGTGCTCCTTATTTGCCAGGAAGGTGGCTGCCATGTTCCTTGTTCTGATTCAGAAAGTTCCCTTTGTTAACCTGTGGACAGACAGCCATGCCTGAGTGTGGTCCCTCTAAGTGTGACTCAGGACTGGGTGTGTGGGGCCTCACAGAGGCCACTGTTTATAGGGTGGCAGTGGTCTCTGGGAGCTGAGGCTCTTTTTGTTTTTCTTGTGACTCCTTAAGGCAGCCTGTGTGAAATGGAAAGGCCTGGTGTCTTAGGAAGAAAGGACTCCAGAGGGTGTTAAATTAGTGTGCAGAGTTCATGCCGAGAGCGCTAGAGTTGGAGGTGTGTATGCCTGTGTTGTGTTCCTGTGCCCACACTAACTGCTAATTTGTTTACCTTTGAGAGCCTGTCAAACCTCCTTCCACAGCTAGGGAAGCTGAGGCACGAGAGGATTCCACTAGACCCTTCCTGTCCTTATTACCCATCGTAGCTTTTGTCAGGGATGCTGTGGCCTCTAAGTCCTTAGAAGACATTAATTGCTCTGGTTTCCTGTTCAGCTTTGAAGCTGAGACTATGAGCTAGAAGAAAGAAAGAGGGGTGGTTGAGGAGGCCCAGGAGGCTGCCACGCCCACTGTGACAGGTGACTTTAGATGTGTTGGTTTTTCCAGCCACCAACATGAAACATCACAGACCTGGTGGCCTGTTCAACAGGTGTTTCTGGTCTTCAGTGCTGGAAGGCTGAAATTAAGACACAAGTTGTTTGGGCTCCTGGGGAGGGCTCTCACTGTGACTTAGTTGGTTTTCTGTGTCCTCTCTTGTTGGGGTGTGATGGGAGGAGACAGGGACAGAGAACAAGCTCTGATCTCTCTTTTTAAAAGAACAGTTTGTTTTTAATGTGTTGTGTGACTAGAGTGCAAGGGTCAGCAGAGTTCAGAGGAATCTGATTCCTTTTGGGCTGGTGTTATTGGTGGTGATGAGTTACCTGCCTGGGTGGTGGGAGCTGAACCCAGGTTCTCTGTGAGAACAGTAAGTATGTGGTCTTAACCCCAGAGCCATCCCTACAGCTTCTCATTCCTTATAAGGACGCAACTAATTCTGTCGTAAGACTCCAGGCTTCTTTTAAAGCAGTGGTTCTCAGCTTCCCTAATTCTGTGACCCTTTAACACAGTTTCTCATGTTATGGTGACCCCCTAAGCCATAAAATTAATTTTATTGCTTCTTTATAACTGTAAATCTGCTAGCTATAAATCATGTAAATTTTGGAGAGGGGAATAAAAGTATGCTAAAGGGGTCACAACCCACAGGTTGAGAACCACTGCTCTAATATGTTTACCTTCCAGAGAACTCAGCTACAGAGTCTTATCATTTTGAGGGTAGATTTTAGCTAGCTATTTTGACTTTGGGGGGAACACAGTCCATAACTTTGTATATGGGTGAGGCTAGGCTATTTCTCTACCTGATAGACATTGCTGTCCCCTTTTTACTGGTATAGGAGTTCACATTTCCCCTGGCTTCCTTTGTAGGTAGGTTGGTCATATAACACTGTTTTGGGCATTGAGATGAAAGACAAATCCCCCTCCCCCAGGGTTTCTGGGATTGCCCTCCCTGCCAGTGAATAGCCAGGGTGGCATTTTCCCTGTCTTCCCTTCTCCTCCTGTGTCTACAGGATTCAGTGGAGGCAGGGCTGGACACTGAGGAGAACCATTGACCTATGAATTCTGTAGCAGCCTTGACTTAAGGTCAACGTTTTGCTGTGGTCTCATCTCTTTGTAGGCATGTTACTGACACCCCAGAGCATTTCCCTGGTAGAGTTTACAAGAGAAATCTTCCTCTTCCTGGAGCTGACAGGAGCCATCATCTTAAAACTTAGCTCTAAGATCCCTATATTTCCCACTCCTAGGGGCTTCTTTTTGTTTCACATCAGATTTCTTCTGTGTGTTTTTGTCTGAGCGGCTGGACATTGGGGACCAGTGTCTCATTCACCTGTAGATCTTCGAGGCCTGCCTACCTCTTGGCCCTTGCTTAGGAGGGCACTATGGTGATGATTAAGTACCTGGGTGAGCTCTCTGGCCCTTGCCCCACTCTGGCTCTGGTTGATTCTCCCTGCCCTGCTTTTGGTGTCCTCCATTAACAAAGTGGCAATTTGTTGTTCACAGAAAAGCCCATGAGGTAGCCTGAAGACAGGTAAGTAGGAAAACACTTTAATTAGATATATGTGAGCTGTGTAAATAGCTGTTCCCAAGGGTTTAGTTAGAGACAGGCATCCTCCAAAGAGCCAGACAAAGATATGCCCCAGTCTCTATGTTAACTTCTCATGTGGAAACAGATATTAGGTGTATTTGCTGTGCATTCTCATGACTATGAAACATTTTAAGGCATCCAGAAAAGCACATAATTGTAACCATTGTTTCTGGCATGCAAGTTTCTTCTTGATAATTATGAAAAATGAACCTTTGAATGTTGGGTGATTTGAAGGTAGAATGCATTCTTTCTGTAGGATCCACACCATTGTTGTCATGCAGACTTTGAGATGAATAGTTGGAATATAGTAGAATAAATGGTCTTCATTTTACCAGGAAGGACACAGATGACAGATGTGACAATCTTGGGATTAGGTTCCAGATCTTTTATTTAAGGCTGTCTGTTCTACCTTTTTTACTGGTAACTTTCTGAGGTGAAAGCCCAGAGCATTGTTGGCCCCAGGAACATGTGTGAACTTCATATGTGGCTTCATTGAGCTTCCATTAGCAGAGCCAGCCTGGCCAGAAGAACAGCGCTGTCTTGGAAGGGCAGGGCTGGCCTCCTGCTGTGTTGAGTGACCTAAAGGAGCCACTGGGACCTAGGCTCTGCCTGTGCTGGGTGTGATGAACAGGAGCATCCTCGTGATGTTTGTGCAGGAAGTAAAGACTGAAGTTACTCATTAGTCACACCTATCAGTGAGGTGTGGAAATACGGCTTGTGTCCTGTTTTGCTCATGTCTGATGATGTCCTGGGGTCAAGTGTCACCAAGGCTTCTGCTTTTTCCTCTGGGTGTCAGTGGGGTTGATTTTCACCTTTTCCTTCTTTCCAAAGTATCTTATGTGCATTTTGTTCTGAGTGCTGATACTTTGGAGAAGCCAGGTTTCATTCGTTGGGATCAGTTACAAAGCAAAGGTGAAGTTTCAAATGATGGGGCCTGAGAGGTCACTGTTTTTGAACAATGTGGTTGCTTAACCTCAAGGGAAAAGGTGGAGGATCATTCTATGCACTCTATACAGTCTTTGGCAGTCTTGTAGAAGCATGTAAAATTGTGATGCTGTTATTAAAGTAGACCTCTAATTTAAATATTTTCAAACATTACATCCAGTTATTATTGATCATAATAATGGTGGTATTAGTTATGGTGCCAAAATAACTCCACATCAGGAGAAAGTAGATTTGGAAAACTTGAAAGAGCAATTGGAAGTGAGTGAGGCAGTGTGATGAAGTGAAGTGTGAACCGGAGGCTGGCCTTGACCTTGTCCAGATCTGGCTGCCTTCTCTGTTTTGGTTGTTTCAGCTCTCTGGGCCTCAGTTTCCCCTTCTGTAACAATGGGAAAGCAGAACAGGTCAGTTCTGCAGAGGTCTAACTGCTAGGTCCTCTGAAGATCGAGCCTATCTGAAGCCCTTTGGTTGGCTGAGCCCAGTCATAAATTCTCCGCTTTATTATTCATCTCTTGAAAACGAGTCCAGCAGAAGTTTATTCTGGTTTGTCTCTGGAGCTTCCTTCCTCTCAGGAATGACCAGGCCCCAATCTGCCCTCTTCCCAGTCCATTCCCTTTGTAGTTTCCTGAAAGGAATGACTGAGCTGTCCAACAGGTGCCAGGGAAAGCCTCTTTAATCAGGAGTCTGAAGCTTCGGGATGAAATGTGGTTCCCTTCCCCTCCCAGCTTGACTTCTACGAATATAGAGTGGTTTGATATAAATATTTAAGCATTGCATTAATATCCAGATTAAAGAATAATGCAGAAACCAGAATAATCAGAATAAATTTATTATAATTTGCATAACTTTAAATGTGGAAGACCGTGAGACTTGTGGTCAGTGGTTATGGGCTGACCACGTGGCCACTGCACCCTAACAGGTAGCAGAGATATCTTAAGCATTTGGTATTTCAGTTGCTGATGATGTGGGCTGGGATTTAATAATGTGTATTTACATCTAAACCTCTCTGTATGGTTCTCAAAGGTGGTGATCAGGATACTCATCAGGGTGTGCATCACTGAGGGATGCCAGCATTAATAACTTCGTAGCTAAGTGCTAACCGTGAGGAAGAAGGAGATGAAGTAATACGAGATGCCTTATGTTCCACATTTAGGGCAAAGATCCCAGAGCAGGATTCCAAACGCTAGTTACAGAGAGGCACTATTAGTGCAGTAAGCTGCGTGACACTTTCATTCACTAGCTTGCTAGGCTTATTCCCAAGCTGCATTGGGCCTCTGTTTCTTTGTTTCTTCATCTGCACAAGAATTCTATTTACTGTCCCTCAAAAGTGTGAGAGACGGGCACACATGGTAGAAGTGCAGACTGTTGGGTACATCCTCAGAGATTCGGGTTGCGTTGGACTGTATTCTTTGGTCCTGATGCTGCAGCTTTCTGTGACGAGCTTCCATGCATACACATGCATTCAAAACAAAGGGGATGTTCATCTGGCATTTTTCTGCCACTTAATGCATCATGGATATTTTCCCTTTCATTATTATAATGACACCTAATTTCACATTATATTATATTCCATTGTTAGATTTACATATCATTTTATAGCCTTTTCACTATCATAGATTATGCTGGAAATAATATTCTTGTTTATTTTTAAGATTTTATTTCTATGTGTCTATGCATGTGTATGCGCATGTTTATGTGTGTCTGTACATTTGAGTGCAGGTACCCATGGAGACCAGAAGAGGGCATCAGATCCTTTGGAGCTGGAATTAAAGGCAGCTGTGTTGGTGTTTTCATTTCCTTCTCCTAGGTTAACGGTTTAACACTCTCTTATGACATGGGTGCTGGGAAATGAACTCAGGTCCTCTGCAAGAGCAGTTTTTCCTCTTAACTCCTAAACCATCTCCCCAGCCTCCTGCTAGGTGTTGCCAACAATTCTTCAGGAAAGAAGTTGTAAAATCTTTTCAAAAATAGTTTGTGGGAGTGAGCACTTTCTAAGTGTAGGGGAATGAAGAGGAAAAAACTCCTTTTTTCTTAATTTTTCTGGGATTAGATAAAGAATATGATGAATTTTGGAGAAGGTACATACAAGTCAAGAAGCCAAGGGAGAAGCAAGAGAACTATGGGTTTCCAGAGCAACTTTTATGGTTCAGGCTTGAATGAAAGCCATGATGCTGCAATCTATGTTTTATATGACTGTTGTCAGACATTTCTTGGTCCTGTCTAGCTCCAAGATCCAGATGAATCTCTTCCCACAGTCCTGAAGCCACTTATAAAATAACTGACTTAGAGGCTTAATATTACAGTAAATGCTAGGCCAGTAGCTCAGACATATCACTGACTAGCTTTTAGGCTTAAATTAACCCATGATTCTATTTATGTTTAGTCACGTGGCTTGGTCAGTGTAACATTCTCACCTTGCTTCCTTTGCCTCTGGCTGGCATCTGCTATTCTGTCCTTCTTCTTCCCAGAGTTCTCCTAGTCTAGTAACCCTGCCTATACTTCCTGCCTCTACTGGCCGATCAGCATTTTATTAAAGCAATACAGTGCAGTGAAAAATCTTTAGTGTACAAGAGCAATAACCCACAGCAGATGACTTTGTACAAAGAATGATAAACATTGATCAGCTTTTAAAAAGAATAAATATGTTAATGTTCCACTGCTACATATTCAGTGGTCTCTGCCATTTTAATGGAAAGCTGCAGAATGAGGTGAGGAGGTGTTCATATGATGTATTTGATTATTTATCAATGTGCATGTCTGCATGTTTACAGTGTACACAGAGGTCAGGAGAGGGCATCACATGTCCCTGTAGTTTGAGTTACAGGTGGTTGTGACCCATTTAGCGTGGATGTTGGAGTGGAACTG
This sequence comes from Phyllotis vaccarum, assembly GCA_033318265.1. Classification (NCBI taxonomy): domain Eukaryota; kingdom Metazoa; phylum Chordata; class Mammalia; order Rodentia; family Cricetidae; genus Phyllotis; species Phyllotis vaccarum. The sequence continues at coordinate 70,406,597 of JARWLC010000003.1, read as the reverse complement.
GGTCCCTGTTGTAAACCGCTGAGCTGTCTCTCTAGCCCAATAGTCAGGCTTTTAAAGCTCTTTCTAGTCTCATATTGAGGTGGTCCTGGATTTGGAGTGAGATTTAATAAAATATGCTCTGTTCTTTGTTTCCTGTCGTCCTTTGTAGCCTTGGGACACAGCACTCGACTCTTCCAGATGGACATGGAGGTGAAGGAATCTAAAACCCAGTCAGAAGATCTGCTCAGTGTGGGCCTGTAGAGATAGGTTCTAGGGAGCAAGCTGAGCAGAGTGGAGGCCACCCGGGGCCCTCTGGAGCCTCTGGAATCTGGGGAACATTCTTTTTTTGGTGTCATGTACTCTGTAGCCCTTGGTCATCCTAAGTCAAGCTGATGGAGGTCAGTGGATGAACCCAGCTCCTCTTTTATCAAGATGCCTAATTCTCAAAGGACTCCAGTCATCTGGCTCAGCCTTACCTTTGTACAGTTAAGACTATAAATTTCTCTTGGTCACTTGTTTGGTTTCCAGTGATGGAGATGTATGCCAGACAGGGCCTCACCACTGAGTTACAGCCCCAACAAATAGATTCTTTTCAGTTGAGCCTCACTATATGAACAAGTGAGGTTTATATCATTCCTTTTAGAACTGTACTTACTATGTGTGAGGCTGGGCTTGGCATCTGAGTTTGTGTATACGGACATGGCAGGGAACTCTTGTGGAGCTCAGACAACTCTTCTCTCCTTCCACTGCGGATGCTGGGCATTGAACATGGGTGGCCAGTCAGGCTTACTTGGAAGTGCTTCTACCTGTAGAGCTGACTTATAGGTCCTGTTCCTTCTTCCTTTTCCTCTTCCTCTTCCTCTTCCTCCCTCTTCTTAATGTGTAGAATCAAAGAGTCTACCTTGGAATAGTTGGATGTTATGAATTTTCTTTTTTTTGGAAAGTACTGGGCTCTTAAACTGAGGTGGCAGAACTGTAGTGGGGCACTGCTGGACAGACAACACAGCTGGACCGACAATGCAGCTAGATAGACAGTGCAGCTGGACAGGCAGCACAGCTAGACAGACAGCACAGCTGGATAGACAGTGCAGTTGGACAGACAACGCACCTGAGAGCCAGCATGACTGTGGTCCTTTCCTTCAGCCTGAGGGGGTCTCCGTTCTATCTGCTTTGTTTCTGTTTCCAGTGTCTCATAAACAGTTCTTCCTCCAGTGTGGGCCTCTAAGGTCTCTGGGTAATCTTGGACAAATGGCTCTCTTCTAATTAGGCTTTAGAATTTACTTGCCAGTTTCCTTATTGTAATTTTTAAAAAAGTTATTTTCTTTTCCTTGTTGTAATGGACTAAGTTCCAGTGCTTTCTTTGGAAGAGAGCCAACTGCTCGAGTACAACCTGTGCCTTTTACTGGGGGGAGAAGGGACACTACTGTTAGCCCAGAGATGCTTTACCAGTACAACCGAGGGTCCTTGACCTTCAGGCATTTTTAAACTGTTTTATGCAAGAGCAAAGGAAACTTACATTTACACTGATCATTTCTCAGCTGTTCTATGATAGGTATAATTTATCAGTCTGAAGCAATTAGCTTGTGGGCTTTTGATCTGATTAAGTTAGCATATTGGATTTGTTTAAGAAAAGGAAGGATGGTCATGAGTGATGGAGGCCAGAGAGAAGCTTATTGCAAGGCTTGGGTGAGAGGTGATGAGGGAATGAGGCTTCTGGTAGTGGTAAGAGGATGGTTTTCAAATACATTTATGGGAGAATCCAGGGTGATTGGTCCTCCATGGAGGCTTTGAGAGGACCGTGTGTGAGATAAGGAACTTAGGAGAACATAGGTTGGCTTCTACCAGTTGGAGGCTGGTGTGGACAATGTACTGTGTACAGCAGCTTTAGCCTGTTTGCCTGGATGATTACTGCTGTAGTAGTAGCTAAGTAGGGCGAGGTCTAGCTGGCCATTCATTCTTGCACCTGGGTAGTGTCTAGTACTCCTGTAAATAAGGAATGAAATGAAGTTTGGCTGCACAGTTAGTCTTGCAGTGGGTACTGAATTCCACACTTAGAATTTCAGTCAAGTTAGGAAAGATGGTGATGGTTCTCAGGCTTTCTTTGGAAACAGCTCATATCGCAGCATGAAGGGAGAGTTGGCGGGTGTCTTCAGATGCAAGTGTGGGATGCAAAGCTCTAGACTTGTTCTTGTCACTGAGGCTCATGAAGCAAGAAAAAGCTTTGGTGTAGACCTCAAAGACTGTCTTTTGAATATGATAGACATCAGCTTCATATTGGAGGACATGCCCACATGAGGAGAAACCCAAAGGGAAGCCATAGCCATTGAGTCCTGGGAAAGTTCCTCAATAATGGTAGGAGTGGAGCAGGAACTTGTGTAGGGGACCGAGGAGGAAGAACAGCATGTGTTGTGTTTAGTGATACTTTTCCTGTCTTTGGCTGCCTTGTCATCACATTCTTCATGATGGACCTTGAGAGCCATGAGCATAGTACATCTCATCTGAAAGAACATCTGCTTGGCCAAGGGGCACAACCAGCCCTCAGGACAGTTGGGAAGGGTGATATATCTTTGGAGTCCCCAGGCTCAGCTATTTGCTGACCTAATCCCTAATGGATTCTTGGGGTTGTTATCCCACTCTGCTTTTGAGCCTTAGATGGTACTGAGTAGGCTGTGGGTATTTGGCTCTGGCTTGCTGACTTTATCCTACTGTGCTGTGTTTCCACCTCGGCATGTGGGCTAGCTATTGGGTCACCCTGCTCAGCACTTGCATAGGTGTGCTACTGTTTGCCATGGCTGAAGAATCTGTTCTTCCACTGTCATGCACACCTCATAGGATTAGAGTATTATAGTCTAGGAGGGCATTCTAAACTCTGCCCTTATGGCCTGGCACATGGATAGTTCTTATGTATTTATTCTTGTGTGATACTGCCTATGGTACCACAAGCTCCGTTAGACAAGCCCCCTGCCTCTGAGCCATACCCCGGCCCAACACTGTTATCTTTATATTTTCATTGTCTCTGCATTTTGTCTTCAGATTTTTCTAAAGCTGTTTGAATATTCAACTTCTTATCCAAACTGGCTTGTTCAGGAATTGCTGTCTTTTACTTTGGCTTTGCTCATATATTTAGCCAACTTTAGGCAGGGCCTGTTTTGGGCAGTGTTGGATGCTGAGTGGCTGGAAGGCAGAGGGCATACAGTTGTTTTCCCTGCTGTGTTCTTGGAAAGCAGCCCAAACTTTTGCTTACTAACTAGCAGCATCACTATGTTCAGATGAATCCACGGTGGGATCTGGGTACCACACTGACACTCTGACTCTCCAAGTCTCTGTACCATTCACTCTCCTGTACCCACTGTATATATTTGAATAACCTGTGAGTAAATGGTAGTATAGATCCACAATGACACCAGAACTCCATCTTAGACACACAGGTCTGGTGAGCTTTGTCTGATGTCAATGGCATAAAGTGTAGACATGTAAATGATTACAGTAGCCATCAGCTCATTGCCTATCTGCTTGTGTCTTTTGTATAAGATTTCCTTGAATATCATATAAACAGTGCCTCTTGAGATCTCCCTGTGTCTGTTTTGGTCTTTCTGGAGTTCCACCAACTGGTGGGTAATTCATTTTCCATAAGATATATGGGAGATTAAATAGATTGCAAATGTGGACTGGGTGTACTTGTTTTTCTGTGAGATCTTTCATTTTATGTCATTGACCTGTACTCAGGACATTTACTTGTGTGCAGTGGGTTCCTAAAAATCCTAATGACAGGCAGGAAAGGTCACTCAGTGTTAGAGATCAGACAGAATCAAGGAGATTGGGGCAATTCTCAGGCTTTCCCAGGCTTTGGCAGGTATGGGGATTTTATTTTTCTCTCCACTTTTTTCCTTCCTGTCCATTTCTGGGTCAAGACTAGAAAAACATAAGCAGAGGCCAGGATGGGCTCATTAACCTTCTGTTTCTACAGTGTCTTGTAGGACACTGTTAGCATTCATTTTGCCAGCACTTTCATTGATGAAGAGGTGGATTGTTGAACTGGTGTGTTGGAGTGTGGATGGGCACCGCTGGGTGGTAGATGGGCTCCACATCCATGTTTCTCATACTTAGAATAGTCAATGTTGTTAGAATGTTTGCTCTGATTTCTAGTTACGGAAGCTAAGATTCACGGTAAATCATTTAAACAAAATCATGTGACTGGTGAATGACCTGAGAAAGGGCCTGTCCAGGACTACTGGTCCTCAAGCTAGCTCTTTACCACTATATACATACAACTACTGGTCCTCAAGCCAGCTCTTTACCACTATATACATATATGGATGGATATGTTGTATATGTTTTCTCTAATATTCAATTGGAACCTTATGCAGAGTGGATAAAGTAGACAGGCATTGGACTTGAGACAAAAAAAAAGGTGTCCCAAAGTGCATTGCAGTATTAACATGTCTCTTTTCTGCTGTTAAGGTTAGGCATAGGATTAGTAATGCCTACATATCTAATGAGATGCAAGGCCAAATGCCTTTTTTTCATAATTTTTTTATTGATTCTTTGTGAACTTCACATCGTGCACCCCAATTTCCCAGTCCTTCCATGTCCATCCTCTACCCTTGTAGCCTCCCCAGTAAAATAAAATAATAAAACCCCAAACAAAAAGTCCATTTTTCTCCCCTGTCCTTCCCACCTCTATCACATGTTCTTTTGTCTTAGTGGTCTAGGGAGCTGCAGTGTGTCACGAAGTATAACCTTTTGCCCAAACTTTACTTGCAAATGTTCGTTGCAATGGGTTGTTGGTCTGGTTCAAGGCCTCTGGCTTCTGGTATACCATCAGTACTGGACTCTCACCAAAACTTCTCTCTGGTGTCCTGCTGTTGACAAGGCCAAATTCTAATAGCATTGCAACAGCAAATTGATTTTTAGTTGCTAGTCTTAGCAGTGATGCTATGAATCTGTGTTTATTATGCCTACAGAGAAGGGCATGCACCAGAAAGTGTCATTGATAAGTCTTCAGAGTGAGCACCTTCTGCAGCTGAAGCTGGTATTAGCACATGGAGCATTCAATCCTGGAATCTCCCCTCCCTGCCTTGTGTCTTCCCTTCATCACCCACTCCCAAGATAACATCATCCTGGTACCAAATAACAAGGAATTATTCGACTATTATGAACATATAATTATATGCCGAGGTGTGTTTTGTACCATGACATTTGCCCTGGCACTGATCCAGTGTATCATGGCTATTAGATCACGCTCTGACTTCTGGGTATTTCTGTTGTTCCTTCATTGTGCCTTCCCCTTTTTCTGTCTTCTAAATATAGAGTATGGGCCTTGTTTAAAAATACACTGGGAGGAAGGGGTGAAAAACCGATGAGAAAGTGAGTTTGGACATTTTCCCAAGAACGTCATTGTGTGGCGTTTGGACAGCAACATATTGGGAGTAAAATTGGTCAAGATGTCATCGTCTTTTTAAAAATGGGCCACATGGGAATGCCAGGGTCTCTCTAACAGTACTAGAGCTTGGCAGAATAAGAAAAAGTAACACTTGTGTTTATTCAGATAATCCCAGAAGGCTGTCTTTCCCCAAGCATTCTCATAGTAGTATCAGATGATGGCTCCTTGTCCCACACTGAGTTTCTAGGTTCACTTCAAGGCCAGGCTGGTCAAGACATTGGTAGATGAGACCAGTGCCACTGGGGAGAGAGTCTTGCATTAACCCATTTTCCTGTCTGTCTGGAAATCTGGGGACAGAGGGTCGAGACTGCTGTGGATCCATTAAGTACCTTCTGGTTTTCAGGCTGGCCCAGGCCTGAGTTTACCAGTCCACAGTCTTAAGCATCATGAATTTCTCAGAGTTACTAGCATTTTCCAAAATCTTCTAGAGCCAGTTTGGGGAATAGGTTCTCAGAAAGAGTGCCTTGAGATACTTTTAGCATTTCCAAGAGAAGTTGTAGTTCAAAAGTTCAGTTGCTTGGTATTGATTGGCTCTGCTGTGCCCTGCTTATGTGTGCATACATCTGGTATATGCATTGTCACAAAATAGATAAATCTTTAAACCAGAATTCAAGTCTTAAGGCTTCCAGATAGAATAGGGTGTTTTATATTTAGGCAAATGAAAGTTGTCATAATCTGTAAATTCTAATTTTCAACCATAAAGAGTTAGTGTTTGCATTTGGTCTGTTTTGTGTACACGTGTGGAAAGAGGGAACCGGAATGGCCTGATGGTGAATCTCAGCCACAAGAAGTGTTTCTTCTCTCAGCTTCATGGAGAACATTTTTTGGTGGGAATCTTCATTTATCTTGGAAAGACACTGCCTGAGCCATCAGGATGCAGTGTAGTACCTCGATAGTGTGACAGGCAGACCTTTTAACACTTGCCAGAAGGGTCATGTGTTTGTAGGATGGTGTTCATAGAACTACTGAATGCTGGGTTGGGGAAAACACTTGATAGTTAAAAATGATTATTGTCAAGCACTAGAACCTGAGTGTGATCCTCGGTGCAGCAGTGGGGAGGCAGAGGCAGGGCAATCCCTGGGACTCATTAGCCCGTCAGCCTAGCCCAATTGGTGAGGCCTGTGTGACCTGTGTGACCCTGCATCAAAACAAGATGAAGAGCTCCTGAGGAATGATCCCCGAAGTTGTCCTCTGTCCTCCACACAAATGTCATGCACACACACTCACAACACGAACAGGTATACACTCCTTTGCATCCACACACACTCACTGAATTTACTAGTGAGGAAAACTGTGCATTATTCATTTGAATTTATGGTTCGGAAGAGTATATGGCCAAAAGAAATGAGCTAGTCACACCTCTAGATAACATAGGTAAGGGTGTTGGCTGTAGCTTGGCTAGTAATAGCTCCTACTTAAGAACTCACTTGTTCACAGCAGAGATTGAAGAGGGTACCTAGGTAAAAACAGGTTACTTTCACATTATTTTGTTCAGTTTCAAAGACAGTCGGGGAACTGAAGTCAAGGAAATTGGAGCCTTGTCTGAGATCTCAACCCATTATTTCCCCCTAATTGAGCCAACACTGATTTTTCTTTCCTGGGCTGATACTTGATGACAAACAACAGCAGTGAGGGTTGTAAACACTGACCTATGGTCCCGGTACTGGCCTCTGGCCTGAGTGTGATGAGAGCATCATAGGTTAATTTCTAGAAGAGATGCTTCATGGAAGGATAATACCCTTCTCTACCTCTCAAATTCACTATCACATCTTCACTCCAAGCCTTCATTGTTAGATGCTCAGTGAAGAACTCCATCTGGCCTCCCAACCCTATTTTGAGCACAGTGTCAGAGGCCAAAGAAGTCAAATAGCTCAGGGGCTCCCTCTATTGGTGTTTTACCCCTGACTTTTAAGTAATATTCATAGAACAAATTCAAGGTGGCTGAGGAGTGTGAAAAGGTCCAACCGTTGCAGTAAGGGGATGAAAAGTTACGTGTAGATATTTCTGAAACACACAATTGGTACATGCTAGAAAAAAGAGAAAAAATGATTTCATAGTTGCTGAAAGTCAGGATATTAGGGGAAGTTCCTTGGAAGACGTGACATTTATCTGGGTGGAGAGGATGAGTGGGATTGGGCCTGATGATAAGTGGATGGAATAGAAAAGGACCATCATGCCTGCTAGAGGGAGCAGAAGGCCCCCTGCTGGAGGAAGGCCAAGGAGAGTGAGGTGCGGTACTTAGTGTTTACACCAGTTTGGTCAGAGCACGGGTCCTGTGAGTGGCTCACAGTGCCATGTGATCAGAATTCTGTTGTGGGCTTGTGTGACTGTGAACAGGATGGTCAGCAGAGGGAAGAGTCAGGTAAGAAAGCCAGAGAGATGGCTGCTGTGGTGATATATATTTAATAAAGTTGGTAATATGTATTTAATAAAATTAGGGACAGATGTTTCTAACTACAGGCTGCTTCTTCGCTTTTTATCATGGCTCCAGGTGGGAAGCCAAGGAGAAGCAGCCGTATCTAGTCCCAGCTCCTGCACCAGCCACCCTGTGGTATAGCCACGGGGTACAGGGAGAAGCTGCCTCAGGCAGGGCACCCCTTTTCCAAATTCCTTACAGTAGTTTGTAGGTGCATGGCACATGCCCGCTGCCTGGACCATAGAAGGCTCAGAGTCTATGCACTGGGTGTGAGGCTCCTGAGGCTCCTGTGCCCTCTCCCCTGCTCCAAGACAGAAAATTAAAGACAGTGTTTGCTCTGGTTTGAGAAGGACTCATGGATCTCCACTTGACTGGTCCAGGGTCTTCTCTGTCTAGTAGGAGACCCCACTTAACATCTCATCCCCTGTTACAGTCAGAGAGGAGGCCTTCCAAGAAGCTAAAGTCTAAGAGAGAAGTCATAAACACTTACGTTGGCCACCCACTTGTGCTACAGGATCCTGGCCCAAGTTTCCTCTCACCTGGAGTTGAGGGCTACCCTATTCTTTCCTAGTCTGTCTTCAGTCTGTTCCCAACCCTCCCTCCCTCCCTCTGTAACTTTGACCTTTGGAGTCACTCCTGCATTGCATGGATGTCATGGCTTGGAGCAGAGAAGCAGGTCCTTTTATGGAAGCAGTTGGCTTGTTTTTTGTCTATTGATTAACTAGAGTGAATCTGCTCTGGGCTCTCTTGGACAGTCAGGACTGTAGAGCTGTGCTTTGTGCATTTGAGATTTCAAGCAAAGGGTCACGTTTTCCCTGGGAGCAGCAGTGCTGAAGTCAGGCTGGTTATGATGGGCTCCCTCGCTCCCTATGTACAAGGTTTGTATTTCAGGACTTCATTGTTAAAAATATCAATATTATCAGCATCTGGGGAATATGTGTAGTCTCTTTTATGTTCTCATTTGGTTGCTTTGAACCTTAATATTACATGCCATGTTACTTCAAATATTTAAAATGAAGAAGCTACAGTTGTTTTTTTTTTTTTTTTAAGTTGTCTTGCTCTTTGGGTATCTAATATGTTTATTTTCTTGTTAATTTCCAAATTATTTTACGACACTTTTTGTAAATAAGCATTAGGTGTTGCAATTTGTTTTTGGTTTTATGTCGCTAGCAATATAGGCACCAGCATGATCACAGATTATTTCCCCGACTATTGGGTCTGAGTCTTTTGTTTTAGGGTTGTTGCTGGAGTTAGATGTGCCCTGAACTTTGCACATGCTGTTCCTAGGGCACTGGTAGCTGTTGGCTGTCATTTTGCCTAGTTTTGGCTTCTATGCTTAGTATCCAGCACCACTGGTGATGACAGTTCAGGGGTTCAGGGAACATCACTCATAACTCTGAAATTCAGACTCCTGCTTTGATTGTCGCATACAAGCTTGCTCTTCCCCAGGGTCTACGCTGGAGTCTGGATCGATGCCCTGCTCTGTCCTCCCTCTACTTGGCCCCACTCCTCTCTTAACCATCTGTGGTGGGCGGCCTCCACGGGTAGAAGCAAAGGTAGATGCTGGCATTGTATTAAAACCTTGTTCACAAGGGAACCCTTCCCATTCTTAGTGCAGATTTTACATATTCAATGTTAATTCAGCATTTTTTATGTACCTGGAGAGGCTTGGATTAGAACTGGAGGAGAGGTGATCCTTGGCCTTGCAGAGAATGGACAGAAACCTGTGGTTACCCTGTGTCCGGATGTGTATTGTGTGTGTATCAGGGAGGTGGCAGTGCTGGATATGAAACCATTTAGGTGTGGCTCTTCCTCCCACACACTCCTCTGTTCTCTGACCCAGTGGTTCTCTGACCCTCTGTAAGGGAGGAAATAACCAGAGTTAGTAGTTATAACCATGGACTTTCCAGAGGAGGTAAGATTGAACTACTCTGTTGTTGTCAGACCCTTCCTTATCTGATTTTTAGTTTGGAAATCAAAGTCACTGAGCTGGGACAGGCAAGTACAAATCACCTGTTAATTATTATGAAGTATTCATCTGGTTTGTTCCAAGGGCAGGGACAGTGCCAAGGAATACATCTTGGCATGCATGGTAGTCATTTACCAGCACACAGCCTGTGCCTGCTTCTGCCATGCAGTCAGTCCTGGCCCCCAGTGGGACTTCTGTCATGGAATAGTGGTCACATTCACAGGCATCTACTCCATGTTTCACACAGCCCTAGATAGTTATGGTACAGGTATCTAAGAAAGGAGACACATGCCTTTCTCTCTGGGAGAGTCTCTCCATGAAGGTGTGCAATATTGGAGTTACAGAGTAGACAGCTCCAGAAAGACCCGGAGAGAACCAGGAAGTGTCAGGCCAGAAGGGTTAAGTGGCTCTGCCCAATTATGTCAGCATGCTGTTCTGCTGTATTCCAGAGACATGTTTTCTGTCTGTCCCCAAAGGGATCTTGCTGCAAGGTCACCTACCTTCCTTCACACTCTCTGAGTTCTAGCCCTGAGAATAGATGAGTGGATGGATGCTAAGAGGTCCTATTATTCATGTGAGTGCTAGAAATTTTGTTCTGGTAGTGCGGATTCATTTGCTGAGCAGTGTTTCTTGTGATCTTGCTTTTGAGATGTGGTGGCAGGAAGTTTCCTATGTGACTGGAACTCGGGGTGTGATTGGCATGAACAGGAGTGAGTTCAGAAGGCTCTTATTTTTTTCTGTTGCTTTCTTATCCTTAGGATTAACTGATGATGTCTCGGAAGTGGACACCAGCATGTCCTAGTGTGATAGACAGGGCACAGCTCTTAGGGCCTCAGCATCAGTGATTGAAGTGTTGACAAAAAAAGGGCCACAAGTAAAGGTACCTTTTCTTTGTTTCAGGTAGCCCGCTCGAGGATTCTGACCCCAAAGACTCCTACTTCATTCCAAGAAACATCATGGCTGAGCCAGACTACATAGACGATGACAATCCTGAACTAATTAAGCCCCAGAAGCTAGCTAACCCTGTCAAAACATCCCGAAACCATCAAGACCTCCACAGAGAGCTCCTTATGAATCAAAAAAGGTATGACAGTTTCTTGAGCATTGTTTTCCTCAAGGAGTTTTTAAGGTAACCAGGTTTTGTTTTAATTGTGTTTACAAAGGCTTCAAGGGATCTTTTTGCTTGTCCGCCATATTGAAGGCATCTTTTTAATGAGCACCCAGAGCTATCTCTCACCGCAGCTCGTACAGGTGTGGCTGCCAATGGCAGGGTTTCACACCGTCCCTTTCCAGATGTATGCATATTTTAAGGAGCAGTCTGTCTTGTTTTGTGATGACTGTGCTCAAGTGTATGGAGGACAAGTTGGCAGCATCCAATCTCTCCTACCATGTGGGTCCTGGGTTTCAAACTCGGGGCAGAGAGTTTGGCAGGAGATGCTTTCACTTGCTCAGCCCATGCCTGCATTTTAAAACGCGGGTGGAAGAGGCCGGGTTAAGGGTAAAAGAGAGTGTCCTAAGTAGAAGAGAAATATTTCTGAATTTTAAATCCCTGAAATTTTGGGAAGTGTAGGACTCAGATTCCAATCCTGCCTGTATAGTACTTACTAGACTTGACAGTAAGACTACTTTTCTGTGTGTCTTTATTGGTTTCTTTTATGTAGTGTTCTAAATCGTTATCATCTTTTGGTTGAATTTTTAGAGGGGAAAAAATCCCTCCGGTTTTCCTTTACAGTCTGTTTGATACTTCTGCCTCTGCCTCCACATTCGGGGGCTGCGTTTCCCCTCTCTGCCTGTCTACTTACTATTGCATGTTATGTGTAGTGTGTGGGAAGGCATGTGTAGAGGTTGACATTGGGGCTTTCCCGCCTCTTCATTTTAGACAGCGTGTCTTACTCAATCTGGAGCTTTCTGGTTGGTGAGACTGGCTGGCCAGCAAGCTCTTAGGACCCTAGGATTATTTATTTTTTTAATTTGAGTTCTTGGGAATTCAAACCCAAGTACTTAGGCCTACTCAACAGTCACTCCACCCACTGAGTCATCTTTCCAGCCCTGGGGTGATGTGAGTGCAGACTGGTGCATAGGGGCTGGTTACTTCACTGAGGAGTGAGTACGCTTTACATACACCTACTTCATTTGTGAGATTGTAGGTTTCTCATCACCTAACACTCTTTGCTAACACTTAATGAAGAGGTCTACACTTGACTCCAAAGAAGATGCTCAAACACGGCCTACTTTGGGGCATTAAAATGTATAGCTCCACAAAGGCCGTGTCCCCCTTATTTGATTTGTAGTAATTGCCTGGTTCCTCTCATTTGTCCCCTCTCTGTCTAGTTTATAGTAACTGTCTTAATCTCTGTAAATAGCCGTGAATCTTTCTTTCTGTTCTCTTTTATTCCAAAGACCCTTTGTGAGCTTGAGCAGTCTTATTAGCCCTCAGCCAGGTATTCTGAGTTTCTCTAATTCACATGGGATAGATAAGGTAAAATATTTGTATTGATAACAGGCTTTTATTACATTATGAACCAGTAATAAAGACCGGTTATCTATGAACCAAGCAGAGCGTATGTGTTCCATATATAAAGCTTCCTACTATTTCACTAAAATTTAGAAATAAAAAAAAAAATCCACTGTGTCTAAAGAATGTATGAAATAGAAGATAGATAAAAACTAACAAGTTTTCACCCTAAAGCCAGTTATATATTACCTAATGATCTGAGATTTTTACATGGAAAAACCAATGTCTTCAGCAGGTGAAATACATTCATGTTGTAGGGGGTTTCCGGGTCCCGGGCAGCCGGAGATCCGGACCCACAGACCTGCCGCCGGAACTGCTTATCCGCCCGCCGCCCGGGTCCCCAGAAACAACTCAGACGCTTCTATTTATTTTATGCTGTTTGGCCTATGGCTCAGGCACATTGCTAGCTAGCTCTTATATCTTAAATCAACCCATTTCTATTAATCTGCTACAGCATGTAAGGAGCACGGGTGAGCTACGGGCCGCCACGTGGCCAGCAGATTAATAGAAATGGGTTGATTTAAGATATAAGAGCTAGCTAGCAATGTGCCTGAGCCATAGGCCAAACAGCATAAAATAAATAGAAGCGTCTGAGTCGTTTCTGGGGACCCGGGCGGCGGGCGGATAAGCAGTTCCGGCGGCAGGTCTGTTGGTCCGGATCTCCGGCTGCCCGGGACCTGGAAACCCCCTACAACACATTCATAGTTGTTTGTTCATTTTTACATGAAAACTATCTCTTTAATTATTAAACATACTTTGTCCTCAGAATCTTTTAAGGAATTAACAATATGTATTTGTGGAGGTGCCACATGAAAAGTGAAGATGGATGGGGTCCATCTTATCACTCATATACTTACTTCAATGGATATTATTATTTAAATTTTATATTAAAGGCTTTCTTTCTGTGCACTACATAAATGAGGGAACAAATCCCAAGAGAGGAAGCTTGGCCAATAACTTAAAGAAGTTCAAATTAAATAGTAAACCTCCCTCAAAGCTTACAGCCTTTCCACATGTGAGGCCTGAGCTAAAGTCAGCTTTCTGAAGCAGTCTGAGCTAGTGCTGCCTGAAGAGTCACGTCTGGGGCTGGGGAGGTGGCTCAGCAGGTAGAGCCCTTGCTTTGCAAGTGTGAGGACCAGAGTTTGGATTCACAGATCTATCTACATGCCAGGTGGATATGGCAGCCCACCTGTAGCTCCAGAACTTGAAAGGCAAAGGCAGAGGGTCCATGGAGTGAGTAGGCAGTAAATTAGCTGAACTGAGAAGCTGTGCCTTTAAGTGAGATGCTGTACACACACACACACACACACACACACACACACACACACACACACACACACACACACACACACCTGTTCAAACAGGCAAAGAAGGAATAAGCAATGAAGTTTTCTTTGGAAATTAAGAGCAGGTTCAGGTCCATGATCCTACCACAGATGGGGGCTATGTTGATGTCCATGGCTTGTGATGCTACTATAGGTCACAGGGATGCCTGGTCTCAGCAGAAACCTGTGGCCATGTTGGTACCCAAGGGCCATGCTACCACTGGGCCATGCCAATTTTAGTGTCCTGTGGCATCATCTGGGGTCATGGTGTCAGCCGGGCGAGGGCTGCTGCTGAAGGCCATGTCTGGGTCAATGTCTCTAAGACAGCCAGGCTCAGTATTGATGTCCTTGGCTCCTGATACCATTGAAAGCTATGCTGATGCTATGAGTCTGTGCCACCACCTGGGGCCATGTTGGTCTCTAAGGGCCATGCTGCCATAGGAACCATGCCAATCTGAGTGGCCTGTACTGCCACTTGAGGCCCTGGTGACACCTGAGCCCAGGCTGCTATCAAGACATGTCTGGGTCTGTGGTCCTACCGCAGCCAGGTTCTGTATTGATACTCATTTCCCATGGTACCACCAAATGCTACATGGATGCCGGGGGTCTGGGCTGCAGCCTGTGGCCATATTGCTGTGTGAGGGCCATGTTACCACTGGGGCCATGCCAATCTGTGTGGCCTGTATTGTCACATGGAACCATGGTGCCATCTGGGCTCAGGATGCTGCCATGGGCCATGTTCGGGTCTGCGACCCAGCAGCAGCCAGGGTCTGGGTTAATTTTCATAGCACTTGTGGCCATCAGGAGTGGTGTGGATGCCTGGGGTCTAGACAAGCTACCTGAGATCATGTTGGTGTTCAGTGGCTTTGCCGCCTCTGGGGCCATACTGATCTGGGTGGCCTGTGCTGCTACCAGGGTCATGGTGACATCCAAGCCTGAGCTACTGCTGAGGGCCATGTCTTGGGTTCATGTTCCTGCTGCATCTGGGGTCTGTGATGATATCCAGGAGTTCATAGGAACTATGCATGTTGAAATCCAAGGGCTGTGCTGAGCTGCCCCGTATCTCACTGGCCCTGGGATAGGTGGCCCTGCCTTTCCTGGACACTGTAGCATGAGAACTGGCCCTGCTCCCATGGGAGAGCTGCTGTATTAGTTTGTTGCCTTGGTGATAAAGTATCACAAGCTTGATGGCTTAAAATGTTATAAATATATTATTTAATGATAGAGGACATGACTGTCTTTTAATCTTCCTTCTCAGTATCCACTGATGCAAAAGCTTGATCAATACTTTTATAATCTGCATTTGGAAACTTTAAATCTCAATTTAGATAAATTTAATAGGAAAGAAATAAGCCTAGGATTTAACCCAGTCTTGAGAGTGGGCTGGGGATTTCCAGTTCAAACTACAGAACTTACCACAAGAATACAGTGCTAATCATGCTTCTGCAGTGTGCTTCAAGGGGAGAGAGTTTGGGATATGCATTCATCATATAATTCTGTGGGAATTGATATATTTCATGACCTTTGGCATAAAATACTAATCTTAATTTTAAAAACTGGTCATGCTTGGGGCTGGCAGTTAAGAGCACTTGCTGCTCTTTTAGAGGACCTCAGTTTGGATCTTAGTGCTCATGTAATTCAAGCTCCAGGAGATCTTGTACCTCAATTCTTTTTGGACACACACACACACACACACACACACACACACACACACACACACACACGTCCCAGGACCTGCTCAGTCATGATGGAGTTGGACAGACTTGCTAATGTAGATGTTGGAGCTCATGGTAAGAGCTCACCATTTTCTTCCAAGGCTGAAGGGTTTCTTTACAAACGTCAGAAATGCTCATGTCTGTCTTTGACATCAAGTCTGTAGTCTCTTCTGGGATTTAGCACGCCTACAGACAGTGCTTCATTTTCTCATCAACACAGAAAGTAAGATGATATATTGGGGTAAAATTTAAACTAAGTATATATATGACTGTTATCAAGAAGGATCATTTTTTGAATATTTTCTATTGCTAAATATTTTATCTTACCATCTCTATTTTGTAAAATCTCTGAGCAGAAAATGAATACTTAACATAGTTAAGACTGTTCCTGGGTTGCAATGGATATGAGCTTAATAAGTCATACATTAAGTTTGATAATATTTTGATATAACTCAAAAATATGTTAATAATTGAAGTTAATTTTTCCAGTGAAATACCAAATGTCTGAAATTTAAATTATTTATATAACTAAATTTTAACCTTAAAATTTAATGTCTACAGTTTCATATTGAGACTTTATGTATTCATAAAACTGAGAAAGTACTAATTCATTATTCCTAATGATACTTTTGAACTTTTTGAGACAGCATTTTACTATGTAGCCCAGGCTAGTCTCTTGCTCTAACCTTCTGAGCGCTGAGAGTACAGTGCACCAGCCCCCCCCCCCATCTGACTAGTGATACTTGGAGCTCATATGGGCTTTAGTTATCTGATTAAAGATTCAATTTCCTTGACACCCTGTGTGTAGTTTTGTACCTGTTCATTCTTGGTGATTGTGAAATAAACCATAAAATCATAAAAGTAATATACCTCCTTTCATTAAAACTTGGAGCAGTCTCCTTCTAACCAACCACCTGCTCATAAAAATAGGGAAAGAAAATATGCGTGTGTTATTTTAACAGTGTATCCTTTATTACCAGAGGTAGAATATACTCAATCCTCATTCTCTAAGCAACTTCAAAATTTTTGTGATAAATAAATCTAGGTAAGAGAGATGCCAGAACCAAGTCTGAGTGTGTAGGTGTGTGTGGTGTGTGTGTGTGTGTGGGGTGTAGGTGTGTGTGTAGGTGTGTGTGGGGGTGTGTGTGGTGTGTGTGTGGGGGTGTGTGTGTAGGTGTGTGTAGGTGTGTGTGGGTGTGTGGTGTGTGTAGGTGTGTGTAGGTGTGTGTGGGGTGTGTGTGTGGGGGGTGTGTAGGTGTGTGTGGGTGTGTGTGGGTGTGTGTAGGTGTGTGTGGGTGTGTGGGTGTGGGGGGGGTGTGTAGGTGTGTGTGTAGGTGTGTGTGGGTGTGTGTGGGTGTGTGGTGTGTGTAGGTGTGTGTGGGGGGGTGTGTAGGTGTGTGTGGGGGGGTGTGTAGGTGTGTGTGTAGGTGTGTGTGGGGGTGTGTGTAGGTGTGTGTAGGTGTGTGTAGGTGTGTGTGGGGGTGTGTGTAGGTGTGTGTGGGGGGGTGTGGTGTGTGTGGGGGGGTGTAGGTGTGTGTAGGTGTGTGTGGGGTTGTGTGTGTGTGTGTGGGGGGTGTAGGTGTGTGTAGGTGTGTGTGGGGGTGTGTGTAGGTGTGTGTGATGTTCTAGGGAGTGTGAAATATATCTGGTTTGTTATACTTGTGCGGCTGTGTTTAGAGAATGAGGATTTATAGTATATTCCATCTCTGATAATAAAGGATACACCATTAGAATAGCACACACATATTTTCTTTCCATATTTTTATTAGCAGGTCATTGCTTGGAAGGAAATTGCTCTAAGTCTAACGAAAGGGGGTATATTACTTTTATGATTTTATGATTTATTTCACAAATACCAAGAATGAACAGGTACAAAAGTGTACACAAGGGTATCAAGGAAATTGAGTCTTTAGTCAGATATTAAAGTCTGTATGACTTCCATTTGTTACTGATTTTTTTATAACCACAGAAACATTTTGGAAATCATTCTCTAAAAGGTGTTAAGCAAAGTACCAGTTGACTAGATCAGTATGAGTTAGAGGATATTGTCCCCACGGGGCAGACTAGCAGTCAACAGCCAGGCCAGGTAGTCAGCAGAGGGAGGGTGCAGGCCCTCTGTGTACCTAGGTTGGATGTGCCATGTGAAAAAGCTGATCACTGTGTAGTATGTGAGCAGTGCATCACTATACATGTGAGCATAGCACACATGTTCTGCCTCTGATGTAGACTGCTTTCCCTGCTTTGCTGTTTCCTTTTTATTTGAAATGTACATAATATATTTTAATATCAAGTAGAGGTTATTTATGGGTCAATGGAGTAAATAAGGAAGACATAGGAAGAGGTAGGCATGTTCATCTAGAATCTTAGAAATCTGGGACTCATGGGTAAATCCTGAAAGGAAGGTGACTCAGAGCTGACATGTAATTTATAAATGCCACCTGAGAACATGCTGATGGGGTCATACTGTCAGCTTCCCCCAAGCATTTTATCAGCACATGGTTTATTTGAGCTTTGGGTTTCTCCATTTGAAGAAATGGCCACCTCGTTTCTCTCTCAGGAACATAGAGTTTCCCTGAAGTTTGACCTCTTATATATGTCATGAGGCACATGACAAGGATAGTCTGATAGCTGGCTGGCAGGAGGGAGTGTGCTCCACTGCCCCTGTTCTTTGGGAGTAGCCTAGCCCTGGATGTATCTTTAAAGATATGAGAGCCTGTCTCAGATCTAAAAAAGGAAAGCTTAGAGACGTTCTCAGTCATTTTTCACAAATGGCCTGTCCCTAAGTGTAGGACATGAGACAAAGGCTTTGGCTTGTGACTTCAGGTGAACTCATCTCATGGCCTAGACATCTTCAACTCTATCTCTATTGTGAGGATCTGCTCCACCCACTGGATGAGCATGCTGCAGCCTGCCTTCCCCACTCATCCTGGCCTTCTTTGCAGGCCAAATGTCTTGCACACAGTAGGTGCTTAATGTGCTTTTATTGAGTTCATAGGCTTTATGAACTCGTTAGAAGATACTCTGGCTTCTCTTCAATGCTGGCAAGTGTCTGAGCAAGGTTGAGGAACTATATGGCTTAGGAGTAGACACTCCAGTCTGGCTAATTCCTGTCCATCTATTCTGCAGCTGATACCTTCCATTACATTTCTTCCCCTGAAAGATACTTCCGTTAAGCTAACTCTTTTTTTTTTCTTTTTTTTAATTTTTAATTTTTGGTAGGGGTCTTGCCCCTCAGAATAAACCAGAATTACAGAAGGTGATGGAGAAGAGGAAACGAGACCAAGTGATAAAGCAGAAGGAGGAAGAGGCACAGAAGAAGAAATCTGACCTGGAAATAGAGCTATTAAAGAGGCAGCAGAAGTTGGAGCAGGTAGGGCTTGGAGAAGTGAGGCTGCTGGATGCTGGCCAGGCAATCAGAATCCAGCAGGCCAGATGTGCGTGTGTGTACCCTGAGAGAAATGCATGCCGAGACAGTGGAAGGCATAAGTCCCACTCAGCCCAGACACTTGAGTTCTGTTAGGGACCTAAAAAGCCTTAGAGGCCAAAGCAAATGATAGGGTGTGAGAAGAATGCTTAGTGCTTAAAGCATTTGCTAGCAACAGGCCTAAAATCAGATCCCCCAAATCTATATAAATGTGGGGTAGGTGTGTTGTGGCAGTCAGCCTGTAATTCCAGGACTCGAAAGTAAGCCAGCTGGATAGACTAGTCATGTTGACCAGCTCTGGGTTCAACTGAGAGATCTTGCCTCAAAATATATGGTAGCTAGTTATTGAAGACTATGTAGATCAACCTCAGTGTTTTACAGAGTTGCACACAAATGCTCATGTGAACATACAGGCACACAGGCATACCACATCATACACTGACATACATGAACACATGTCCATGCACATGCACCTAAAAAGTTGAAGAAATATCTCTACTCAAAGTGTGCTAACTTCATGCAATTTCTCTGAGAAAACTCCAAAGCAACGTATATCCTCTTTCCCTCTTGTCACCTCTTGGTGTGGCTTGTAGCAACAAGCATGGGTCTCATGCTTCTGCATAGATTAAAGCTTCTAAAGTTAAAGTTAAATACTTATCTCTCTCTCTCTTTTTTTTTTTTTGAAAGTTGGGATTCTTTTTAAAAGCTTCCCAGTATGTAAATAATTTTCTTGTTTTTGAAATTTATTTAGCTTGAACTTGAGAAGCAGAAATTACAAGAAGAGCAAGAAAATGCCCCGGAGTTTGTGAAGGTAAAAGGCAATCTCAGAAGAACAGGCCAGGAGGTGGCCCAGGCCCAGCAGTCATAGGCTCAGGCTGCCTGTGACCTGGAGTGTCCTCACCATCGCTGTAGGAGCCATGTCTAGGTATCTCTGCAGCATCCATCTTGGGCCAAAGTCCTGAGGAAGAGAATCCAGACAGCAGAGAATTTTGACTATTAAAAAGGATCGGGATTGATTTACCATCATTTCATTCTAGATGAGTCATCTTTGATGGTTGCAATTCCTATTCGCCAAATGAAAGACATCGACCAGCACACAAGATATCACGGACCTGTGTTTAGAGACTTTAGACAAAGCAAAACACAAAGCAAGTGAAGAAAACTAGGAAGTGGACACTGGAATCAGGCTTGAGGGTTGTGCCGGTCCACTTTTCTTCCTTTCCAAGTTTAGTGGGGCACAGAGCCCTGTTCCTTTAAAAACTAAAGAAATTGTGTGGAATATTTGGTTAGCTGTTAGATCATTTTGATTGCATCAAAATGCATTTCATCTGTTACATCCAGTATTTGTATTTCATTTTGAGAACCCAGAATTTTCTTGTTTAATGTATATTTTCCCCCCACACACTGCAAATTAAGAATGGAAGATGTTAGATGTTAACATTTAATATTTATGTTAAACCATACCAAATGCCTTGGTTGACATTGAAATTCAGGAACAGGACAAGAAGATCTAACATGTCAACAGGCATTATTAACTTACTATAATTTCTTTAGGTTCTCAGTATGACATGCCATGTGCCGCCCACTTTCAAGAAGGTACATTGTGTCTATTCCCTTATTGTTTTGATAATTATAGGCTTTCTGTTCAGATTTATTTTGTCATTTCTTGCTCAACCCCTCTTATTAAATGAAGCAATTCCTTAGTTCTTTGGAGGATTAAACTAGAGTGTGTAACTCTGCTTCTGTGTCCCATGGAGAGGCCATATCTTTTGAGTTCTAAGAGCAGTGTAGCGAGGTGTCCATGAGGACTGAGTGATGAGGCCATTAGATACTGTATGTGATGCAAGTAAAGATCCGCTTCTAGGAGGCTTTAGTGAAAGACTCTATACTTTTTACACTTGGAGTATCTTAGATTCTTACCTTTAAATATTCCTCATGAATAATCATGTATTTCTTTTCCCTTTTTTTTGTGAAGAATGACCATTTTGGCGCTCTCTCAGCATGACGCTGTTGGTAGGGATGGTCTTGACTACTGTGTTGCATCTCTCAGGAAAAGCTGAGGTGCTGAGCAGAGTTGCTCAGTTTCCTCATGCTAGCTAGCATGCTGTTCAAAGAGACATCTAAGTTACAAATAATATGAAAATTCTCATGCAAAATATATTTTATACTGCAGGCATGGGAGAATTTTTTTTTGTATTTAGTACTTCTCCATAGAGATGATTTAATCAGTAATTTCTACACTGAAGACTTCTATTTCCTTTCATGATGTTTTAGAATCCTTGATTAGCACACTAGATACTGACTTTCACTGGAAAACTTCAGTTTGGTGGTTTAATAGCCTGTATTCCATCTAAGTTTAACTAAGAAGTAAATGGATGATAATTCACTGCTAGATAGAGAAACATGAGAGCTGATTACAGCAGAAATGGATTTTTGGTCTTATCAGCAACTGTTATCTAAATAAAATATGATATGAGGAAGATAAAATTGTTTGCCTTTGAAGATTGGAATGATGACTACTTTGTTATCTTCCTTCTTTTTGAGAAAAGAACGTTTATTCCTGATTGTTGGAAAAAATGTCTCCAGTGCACATGGATTATTCTTCCTTTGTGTGTATGGAGTCCTGATGTCAGGTGTTGGGGTGAAGGTTCTGGACTGGTTCATACCTTTTTATTTAACTGGAAGTTAGCTCTTGAGATGTGTGTCCTGAAAACAGTTTCACTGCTTGACAGGATTTTCAAGGGCCATTACCAGCTCCTAAGACTCATACACCACTGGGGAAAAGTTACCTACAAACATATTTCCTTCCTGGTCGTACTCAGACCTGTGATCTCCCTTGGTGGTTAGTGCTTCAGGGTCTGGCCAAAAGAAGACTTGTAAATAGCATGAAGTGATGGTTTATGCCGGTCCTGGAGTATATAGGTGTGAGGCTTTAGGAGGCTCCTCAGCTCAGCTCAGGAGCCTGTCACTTTTCCTTTGCTCCTAACACTGTTATGTCAAAACCCCATGAACATCTGAGCAGTGTTGTGATTTGAGCCACTTGTAGGGGGAAAAGGCTCCATTTTTCCACTCTGTAGTTTTCTTAAAATAGATCCGTGTTTTGTAGGCTCTTGCTAGTAAAGTAGTTTTGCTTTCTAAGCTATAACAGTTGACTATATTCTTCTACTCTGAGAATCTTGACCTGTTTGAGTGTACATAATATATATAAAGGGAGCCTTAATGGATTTGTTTTCATAATTTAATATTTTTTGTATTTGCTCTTGTATAATTGTTTTTTTAATGGAAAGTATTACAGAATCGAGGGTGGAATTCTTAGAACCAAAGTTATTCTTAATAAAAATCACCAATGCTTGGACCACACAGCCATGTTTGTGTCATCATTTAAGGTGGACATGTAGATGTGTGTGTGTTGGGGGGGGGAGGTTATTGTTCAGTTCAGACATTAAAAGGTAGCTTCTCTGTGGCATCAGGTATGTCTTCTCTTTGTGTGTATATGGCAGATAGTTTCATTCTGTGCCCTCAGTGGATCTAAATGTTGCCTTTGCATAAAGTGCATTACGCAGCTGTTGGTCCATGAGATCACAATAGTTAGAATTTTAAGGAGTTCCGTAAGACAGTAGAAGATAGATTTTTGGAAGGGCCAGATTTTTAATGCTTGTGAATAGTAAAAGTTTTAGTAATTCTGCTTTTGTTTATTTCTTACTCAGTTTTAGGGACACTACCCTAAAAGAAGTGAGTTGGGGGACACTCTATACACATGGCTGTATTGTACTATTGGTTAGAATAGTCAGGAGGTTCAAATCTCCCCCCTGACACTTATGCCTTACTATGTGACTTTTCCAGGGGAGATGGAAATGAATGTCTGGTCCTCTCAGATGGGGCACTGGGGACATACTGGAGAGACAATTCTCCCCATGTCTGGCTCAGTCAAACAGGGGGAGTTGTTGGGGTTTCTCCCAGGGGTGTGGGTGACTCCTCACAAAGCATCGATGGAGAGCTCATCAGCATGAGGACTCCTAGGAACTTCATCCACTGCAGGAAGTGTCCTGTCCCTGGCAGTCGTTAGTTTTAGCTCCGGAGAGGAAACTTGGGTTTCATTTACTTCCTATGTCTCATACCATGTGTGTGGGGCTTTAAGCAGCAATGTGAGGAAGATGGCAGAATGCCTAAGATATGAAAAGGAAAGTGTGTAGGGGTGTTAGCTTGGATCAGAAGGGTATTGAGGGGAAAGAGGAGGCAGGGAAGAGAAATTGTGTATGAGTTGAACATATATGTTTTTCTTATTTTGTCAATAACAATACTGCTATTTCACCAATTTACATAATGTTTACATTGTATTAGATATAAATATTTTAAAAGCCTGCAAGAGCTCTGAATACTCTTTCAGAGGTAGAATACCTGTGTAGTTTGCGTTAAGGCCCTGAGTTCAAGCCACACAAATAGAATAAATAAAACTCTTTTTTCTAAAAAACATATGAACATGCCTTCAGGAGGGGAAGGCATTCTGGAGAAAACAACTACACAACACACTTCTACTTTCTAACTATAAATTTTGACCTCTTAGCCAACTGTTAGTATCCTTAGACTCTTGATCTGAAAGTCTACTTAGAACTTTCTTTGATGCTTCAGTTGGTGGAGTGGAGCACTGTGAAGTCTCTTAGAATAAATATTTGATCTTTCTAAGGCTATCCCATGGACTCTAAAACCAACAAATAAAATGGATTTCACAAAGATCTGAGTGATAGCTGACCCCTTGGAATAGCTAACTTCCCAAGGAAGCAGTTTTGAAGCTGACAGGTCACTTAAGTGGATCATTGTGGGCATGTTTTACAACAATAGATTTGAAAAAAAAGACAGGGCTTTTAAAGGACCTGGGACATTTTAAGACTTTAGATATATATTCAGTATAGCTAATAGAAGTTCTAAAATTATGTTACAGGGCCTGCATTTCATGGTGTGACAAGAATGTTTTATTTCCAGTTTTTAAGATAAATCATATGAGCTAATAGCCTCCTAACCACAATTGCTTCTGATGTTTTGTTACTGTATTTTGAGAAATACAGTATCAACTAAGTATCAACTGATTATCAACTAAGGATGTCTTCAGTATCTTCCTATCATTCTAGTAATATATTGATTACTAATCAGAATATTGGATAAAAGTTGCCTAGTTATTTATTGGAAGTGATTTCATTGTTATGGGGTTATAGGTGTACCCAGATTTCACCAAGGTATGTGTGTGTGTGTATTGATGATACTTGTATTTATAGTTGTTGAGTATGAGTTCACACTTTGACACCTCAGTTCTAACCCATGGAGTAGTCATCTATCAGTGTCTGCTGAGAGCTCCAGCCCTCCACCCTCACCTTCCCTCCCACATGGCCTGTTTCCTTAGGCCTGTGAGTCAGACCACCCCGTTGCCCTTCAGTGGCTTTCCCCACTCATGCCCTGCCTACTGGTTTTCCGAGTCAGTTATAAAGCGCTAGTAACTAATAAAGCTGACAGATAAACAACTACGTTTATATGACTTTCCCTTATCCACCCTCTTTCTCTCTCCATTCAGTCTTGTCTCAACTTACTGTCCTCACCTTCATTTTTTTTCCTACTATGATGGCCATGTTTGTTCTCACAGCCCCCCGAGTCTCTATAATTTATCCAATCGAGACTTAGACTAACTGAAGAGCAGGATCTGCATTTTGCACTGAATTTTGCTTGCACAGAACCTGGCTGCCTGGCTCATCTAAATTCAACCTTGAGTCACAGGCCTTGGAGCAGAGCTTTTGTTATATGAATTCTCTGTTTTGTCATGGGCTCTTGAGTACCTTTGACTTACTGGACTCTAGCTTGCTGTCCTGAGAAACAATGTGTGCCTTCATTTTGCAAAGGCAGCACTGTCCTGCCTTTATGATACATTGATCTTATCCATTAGTATTATTGAAATGCATGTCTTTCTAGATTGCAAACCTAATGGGATCACTTTGAGATCTATTTATTTGAGAAGAGTCATCAAATCTGGGTGGTGAGTGGGCTTGTTTGACTGTGTATTACTTTGAACATACTGATGGGCCCTCTTTGCTTTGCTGTCAGATAGGAACCACAGTATTTCTATTTTTTTATAATTTCTTTATTGTATGGATGCCTGTATTCTTTCCTGTATGCTGAGCTAAAGACAAATACATGCATATACTTAAAAAATGTGTATTCATCATAGAATAAGCAAGATGCTATCGTATGTGAATATTCCCTCAAATTCATTCATTATTTCTTTGTATTACAGCGGTTTTGTTTTCTGAGACAGGTGTAGTGGGATTGTGTTCTGTTCCATTGTAAGTGATTGTCCTGCCTATTGGTTTAATAAAAATGCTGATGGCCAAACGCAGATAGGAAGTGTGGGCGGGGCTACCAGACTAAGAAAACTCTGGGAACAGGAAGAACAGAGCAGAGATGCCAGAGAGAAGCTGGAGGTAGCAGAGGACAACAATGCTCCTGTGAGAAAAGGTACAGAGCCCCATGGCTGAACAGGATAAGAGTCATGGGTTAGTTTAAGGGTAAAGAGTTAGCAAGTTATATGCCTGGGCCCCAGGTCAATCAGAGTACAATTAATATAAGCATCTGTGTGTTTCAGTGGGACTGTGAGACTGTGAGTCTGTGTGTCTGGGCCACAAGACTAGGTCAGAAAGTCCAGGCCAGAAACCTCATACAACAGACATGGTCTTGTATAACCTAAAGCTGCTGCACAGGCTAGGCTGGCCTTGAACTTGTAATGAGCTTTTTTCTAATCTCTCCACACCTTCTACGCTGGGGTTACAGGTGTAAGACATTATATCTGGTCTTGTTTTAAAAATGTTGCACAGTAAGAAAATGTTGAATCACTAGGCTTTAAAAGAACATAGAAATGATGGAGAAGTTTAGAAGTATTTAACTCGCCATTCTTTGTCATTCATCTTGAAATTATTGGCATATACAGTGCAAGTATGGTGGTTACATCATAATAGGTTCAGTGGTCCAGGATCATTACAATTGAAGTCAAGGTAGGGGTATTGAAAGAATAAAAAGAAGCCACGTATGGTGGTGCCATGTGTATCATCTCAGTGCACAGGACATGGAGTCAGGAGTCTGAGCTCAACACCAGTCTGGGCTACATAAGACCTGTAGACAAAGTGAAGTGAGACATCGGAATAAAGAACTTTCCAGTCCTCTCTTGCCCTCTGTGATGGTCAGCTTGACCGGACGGAGAATTGGAAATGTATGCTTTTAGATATGTCCGTGGGGTATTTCAGTGAGACTTAGGTCCGTGTTCTGAATATTATGGTCACAGAGAAGGAACACGTGCAAGACGATTCCTCCTTAGCAGATGTGTTTAAGCTCAGGCCCCACATTTCCTCAGTATTTGAACCCAGACCTTTAGCAGCAACTTCCCAGGGAGCTCCCAGGCCTCCAGCCTTGATTGGGCCTGCAGCCTTGGGCTTCCTTGTTCTAAGGCTTCCAGCTTCTCAGACTCAACAGCTGCTGGGCTCCTGACTTTGAGCCTGCAGACAGGTACTGTGGATCCACACAGCCTCTGAGGCCATGAGCCAACTGACTGCATTCTTGATTTGTAAAATTACATATATCCTGTTGGTTTTATGCTCTTGAGAACCCCAGTGTGTGTGTGTGTGTGTGTGTGTGTGTGTGTGTGTGTGTGTGTGTGTGTGTGTGTGTGTGTGTGTGTGTGTGTGTGTGTGTGTAGGAAAAGACCCAAACTGGAATCTCCCTCAAAGGATCTCACAGGCTGTAGATTTCACCATGAAAACGGTTTTTTGACCTTTACGTGTTTTCTCTGCTACTGGAATTTAAGGTAAATTCCCTTAATCTGGTTCTTCCTGCTGTTGTGTATGTTGGCTGGGGTCACGGTGTCTGGGAATATGGAGGAAATGGAATTCCTCCTGGTACACCATCAGGGCCTTGGTGGAACCTAAGGTCATTCAGTCAAGGTCTTCCTGGAAAATGCCTGGCCTTGGATGACAGTGAAAGGTGGAGCCTTTGTCCGGTTACCTGGTACATTTACCTCATCTGCTAGCCAAATGCTTGAGACTTAACCCTCAGGAGAGAGCTAGTCTAGAACTGAAGAAACACTGACTTCTGCCTCCTCCTGATGCCTCCGAGAGGCTGGGGCGAAAGCTGGCCTAGAATTAACAGCAGAGAAGTGTGCCCCACCATTCTGACTGCACTGCCAAGGTCTGCATCACTTCATTGCCTGCCCATTGCTATTTATCCATCCCTATCATTCCAGGAAACAGTGCATCTGGGGCAGCCAAGGAAGGACAATGCGTGAAACAAAACTCAACTGTTACCCAGGAGGGAAATGCCTTATCCCCTGAACCAGAATGAGGGTCCATAGGTAACTGGTGTGGAACTGATAACTACCCTAAAGCCATAGTGTGGAAAACAATCACTGTGTAAAACTCCAGTGAACCAAGGACATTTTCCAGCTTTAATTTGCCGAGTTTAGTGCCAGCATGCGCTCTTCCCATTTCCCATTTTCTTCCTCAGCAATTTTAATGTTTGTCAGAGATAAGCAGCCTGTCAATTAACTGCATGTACTTAGAAAATACAATTAAGTCTTACTAGGGGGTAGCGTCAGCTTTTGAAGTGCTTATAACCTTGTTCAGACACGACATTGCTCAAGGCATAATAAATAGTAAGGGTTCAATTCAATGCCATAGGAGCAGCTAGAAGACAGTGGCTACAGAGAAAAAAAAAAAATCCAGCAGGATCACACAGGCTAAATCACATGGTTTTATTGCTAGAGGGATGCTCACTCACATCCATGCTCTCTGAGGGAGGACGGGAGAGCAACCGCCCAAGTAATTTAAACAAAATGTGACTTCGTTTCTCCGTCTTCCTATCCCTTTCTCTAGTTTCAGAATTTAGGACTGGGTAAGTTTAGGGGCTGGGCAGATTGCTCAGTGGTTTTCCCTTACTGTGTAAGTGTGAGGACCTCGGTGCACATCACCAGAACCCACTAGTGTGTGTGATAGTGCACATCTGTATCCCAGTGCTTGAGACAGTGACAGAGGAATCCCTGAGAGCCCAAGGGCCAGCTGGTTTTCATAGAGGCAGATAAGAGGCCCTGCTTCAAAATAGAAAGCAATGACCGATACCTGCATGTGTCCTCTGATCCCTCCACATGTGCGTCATGGCATGTGCATGCCTGCATTTACACATTTGAATGCAAATGATCCCCCCCCACACACACACAGGGAGGGTAAAAAGAAAAGCACATGCTGAAAACCCAGGTTCTCAAGAGTAGTAGTAACAGAAGACCTGGATTGGGTAGAAGAGGCAGAGAGAAATGTAGGGAGATTATGTTACATTGTAAAGAATTGTCCTGCCTGCTGCTTTAATAAAAACACTGATTGGCTAAAGGCAGACAGGAAGTGTGGGTGGAGCTACCAGACTAAGAAAACTCTGGGAACAGAAAGAACAGAGCAGAGATGCCACAGACTCTCGCCAGAGCAGATGTAGAGGACAACTATGCTGCTCTGAGAAAAGGTACCGAGCCTCATGGCTGAACAGAAATCATGAGTTAGTTTAAGGGTAAAGAGTTAGCAAGTTATATGCCTGGGCTCCAGGTCAATCAGCAAGCAGAGCGTAATTAATTATAAGCATCTGTGTGTTTCTCAAGGACATTGGGTCTGCGGGTCAAACCCTCGAGGCTAGGCTGGAATGTCCAGGCCAGAAACCTAATACAACAGCAAACAATAGCACTGTCTCCCCATCTACTGTGTATCTTAAGTGTAGCTATGCTAAGCCTGCCATTTATTTCCAAAGAACTTCCTGAGGGATTTGTTTAGTTTGTCATGGCAGAGTAAATATTTGCCAGACAGTAGGGTATCTAGCTCTGTCCACCTGTCCTGGATACATGGTCACAGGAATGAATGAGGACCCTGGGAAGCAAGCAGTAAGCATCTTACGTCTATACCTTTTGTTCCCATTGCAACAATATTATTGAGAATACAGTCAGTCCCTTTCATTTTGGGACATCAAGGCAAACCCCGAGACACATATTCAAAGAGTCAGAGAAATGGAATACCATGGCAACCATGGACGCTGGTACAAAAATAATGGCCAGGGCTATGAGAACATGGTTGGTGACTAGAGACATAGCCACACTCATTACATCCTCTCTGTGCCGGTTACTTGATGCAGTATGTGGTATTCAGGATCTAATGGTCATGTAGGTCTAATGGTCTTCCGCTGGTGCTGCTGTCATTGGAGAAGAGAGAAATGAGGTGAAGTAAAGTTAAATAACTGAGCCCGATATATCCCTGCCCCGATGGCACCCTGACTACCCCAGTCTTCACTGATAGTGCCACACTCACTCTGTCTTAGCTATTCTTCCGTTGGTATGAGAGAACACCACGGGCAAGGCAGCTTATAAAAGAAAGGGTTTAACTCAGCTCATAGTTCCAGAGGACTAGAGTCCGTGCTCATGGAGCAAAGGCATGGTGGCGGGTGACTGGAGCAACAGATGAGAGCTCATATGTGGATGTACAGCAGTAGGCAGAGAGCACGTTGGGAATGCTGTGAGTCTTTTGAAACCTCAAAGCCTGCTCCCAGTGACATACCTCCTTCACCAAGTCCACACCTAATCCTGCCCAAATGGTTCCACCAACTGGGCATAAGGAATCCAAACATATGAGCCTATGGAGGCCATCCTCATTCACATCACCTCACTCATCTATCAGACAGCTGGGAGTTATTTTGGCACCCTCTTGTGGAATATTTCGTTAACTAGGCAAAGATGTGTTCCTTCTGTTTATGCTGCATTTGTTTAACTATGTAAAGATGTGTTACATTTGTTTCACCTGCCTGCCCAAGGCACCTGACTGGGCTAATAAAGAGCTGAATGACCAATAGCTAGGCAGGAGAAAGGATAGGCGGGGCTGGAAGGCAGAGAGAGTAAATAGGAGAAATCAGGAAGAAAGAGATGAGAGAATGAGGGGTATACCTGGGACAAGAAGGCAGGCAGACATAGTGAAGCCATGAAAGTGAGACATCCAGAAGTAGGCGATCAGCCCTGAGGCAAAGGTAGGCAGGGAAACAGCCAGAACAAGCTAAGCTGGCTGGGCTGACCCTTCAAAACTAATAATAAATCTGTGTCATGATTTGGGAGCTGGTTGGTGTTCTAAAAGAAAAAGCCTGGTACAGCCCTTTCCCATATCCAGCTGACACCTAGCTCTGTGCACTCGGCTCCCTAAATATCTCCTGGATGTTTGCATCCCTCCCCAGTATCATTACCATTTCAGTATAGCAGCTTCTGATATCATGACCTCCTTTTCAGTCTCGCGTTTCTTAAATCCTGCTGATCTGAGGAT
Source organism: Phyllotis vaccarum (assembly GCA_033318265.1). Taxonomy (NCBI): domain Eukaryota; kingdom Metazoa; phylum Chordata; class Mammalia; order Rodentia; family Cricetidae; genus Phyllotis; species Phyllotis vaccarum. Next base: position 70,376,451 of record JARWLC010000003.1, on the reverse strand, counting down.
AAAGACCAAAACCCCAAGTATAGCCATGAATAAATTATAAAGTAGGGTCTAACGTCTGTTTTCACACTTCAGGACATGGCAATTAGTAAGCACTTAGCAAGTATTTGTTGAATCAATGCCTAAAGTTCCAGAGTCGACACAGTAAATATCCGGCAGGAGCAACCCTTGAACTCTATTGGACTAAGGCCAAAGTGCATATATGACTGTTGCCATGTTGCCCCGCCATGATATTGATTTAAGAGGTAAAAGCATAGGCATGCTGCAGATGTACACAGTCAAGACTCTGTGCTCTTCCACAGGATGCTTTGTATATGTGTCTCCACACAAGCCACATGATCACAGCTTTCCACCTATTCTTACATGTACTGTTATTGAAAGGGACTATAAGTGCACTTGTGATCAAAATCAAGAATCTAAGGAAATTAAGGGAAAAAAGATTAGAAAGTGGGGAGTGGCATTTGATCATAGCTGGCTATGGGGAGAAGAGAAGGTAATTTGTAAAGCAGTATCTGCAGGTGTTCCAGCCTGAGCGTGTCATTTGTCAAGTATGGCACAGTACTGGAATAAAATAGAAGACACAGTTGAACTGCAGGTAAGGTTGGGTGTAGAAAGCTTATATTATATTGTGGCATCAGGAGATCAGGGAATTTTGGGTCTGCTCATGGCTATTCCTTAGAATATTGACAGTCATATATTTGATGTGTACAAAAGACAAGTTGAATAAGGAGATAAGAGCATGATTTCAAAAGTCTATGTACCAGTGATGATGGCCCAAAATCTATAGTGACATCAGTTCTGTGCTGTGGTAGACCAAAGTTAGATTTCGCTCTATAAAGCCCACCGTGGACCCATGGAATGTTCTAGAAGCTGTCCTCCGTATGCATTCAGAGTTCACAGTAGCATATCATTCTGATACTACCATATGTGGCAGGGAAAGGGCTGAAAAGCAAGGACTAGAGGTGACGTGTCATTGTTCAAAGCAAATTATGTGGCCATGCCTACTGCAAAGGGGCAGGAACTAAATTCTCCCCCCCTCCTATTTCAAACGCATACAATGAGAAATAAAGCTGTCGGTGAACTGAAGCACATGTGCAGATCCTGGAGTTACTTTGCATACATAATTTATGTAAGTATCTATTCTCTGTGTAGTTACACAAGTCAACAATTACATACACACATAGATTATAAACATACTCACCCCTGCCTATTGCCTTCCTTTACCCATTTCTATCCTTGCTACTGATTCCCTTCCTTCTATTATTTCTTCTCCCCCTCTGTGTGTGTGTGTGTGTGTGTGTGTGTGTGTGTGAGAGAGAGAGAGAGAGAGAGAGAGAGAGAGAGGGAGGGGGGGTCTTGTGTAGGAAGCCACCTCTGCTGTGTATTCATGATTGCACAGCCTCATAGCCAGAAGACGGTATCTCATGAAGCCTCTGTCCATCCCCTGGGTCTTATCATCTCTCTGCTATGATGTTTCCTGGGCTTTGAGGAAGAGATGAAACTCTCTTCTTTAGGGATGAGTACTCAGTAGTGACTTATTCTCAATGCTCTTACCAGGTGTAAATTTCTTCATTAAACATCACTTGCTGCAAAGAAAGCTCTCTGACACCTTTGACTCAGGCTGAGAGCATCACTAGTGTATAGGCATAAACTTTATTTTGAGACAGAATGACTACATATACATTTAGGAAAAAAAAAAAAGAAAAAGAAAAAGAATAAACCACTTGTAGCACATCTTCCTGCAGAGCCTGTGACAAGGTTTACAGTACCAGGTGTGTATTCACTGCTACGGAGCAGGTGTCAAATTCAATCAGAAAGCAGTTGGTAATCCTCCGTTGGGCATGCCGCTATTGTACCTGTGGATATATCTAACAGTTTTATGTTAAGTGACTGAGAAATTTTTAACCATGAGAATTTCTACATATTTCTGTCCAAAAGAATGTGAGTTGATGTTGAAGAATTAATTGCTTGCATTTCACAATTCTCTTTCAGATATGTTAATGATATGTAAACTAAAGAAAGGTATTCATAGATACCTCAGTGTGTAAGTCAAGGAGATTTTCTATTCAGTTTCTCCTCCATGTCTAAAGCTCTGCAGATTTCACAATCACAGGTTGATAATATTTAGAAAAAATTACATCTGTATTGCATATGGACAGACTTTTAAAAATCTTAACCACTAAACAATATGACGAAACATGATATTTGTTAGGTATTATAAGAAAACTAGAGATGATAACGGGAAGATGTGCATAGGTTATACATAAAAACTCCACCATTTTCTTTCTTTCTTTTTTTTTTTTTAAAAAAAAATCTTTATTGATTCTTGGGAATTTTTCATCATGCACCCCATGCACCACTCACTTCCCAGGCCTTCCATATCGGACCCTCATCCCTGAAGTATACCCCTCCCCAAATTAAATAAAAAACAAATGAACAAACAAAACGATCCCTCCCAAACCCCACCTTGATCCTCTGTCTTCTGAACACCTCTTCATTCATCCTAGTGGTGTAGGAGCTGTGGTGTCACACAGTATACACTTGTCTAATCAGCTCCACCTGAAAAAGGTTCACTGTCATGAGTCATGGTCTGGTTCAAGGCCTCTGGCACACCTTTCTCACTGGATCCTCACAGAGACTCCTCTGTTGCCTGAGCCACCAGGATCCTGCAGTTATCTTTCTTCAGGATCAGTCCCTTCTCACACTCCAACAGGTCATAGATGGGGTAGATGTCAGGGTGGGCTAACCCAAGAACCAGGATGTGGATCTGAGTGGTAGCTGAGCTGGTTGATCCGGGCCACTGGGGACACCCTCTCAGGTGAGGGGGCTGAGCTGGCTCTCCTAGGTCCATGCCACTGGGGCCAACTCTCCCATTCCTTTGGTGAGGGTTGGGACCATTTCTTCTAGGTGCAGAGGGGTGTCTCTTCTGCTGCAGTGTCCAGCAAGGGCAGGGCCAGCTATCCCAGGGCCAGTGAGGCTCACGGATTTCAACATGCATGGTTTCTATTGTCCCTTGTGGTAACACAGGCCATGGACATCATCTCAGACCCCAACTGCTACAGGAACACGAGCCCAGGCACACTCTTGGAAGCTGTTTGAACCTAGATGTCACCATGGCCCTGATGGCAGCACAGTTCACCCAGTCATCATGGCCCTAGTGGCAGCAAGATCCTTGGACACCAACATGGCTGTCCAGACCCTGGGCATCCTCAGAGCCCCCCTCCCAATGTCAGCAGGAGCCATGGACATCAACCCAGATTCTGGCTGCTGCTGGGCCACAGACCCCATAGCAGCAGCTTGGGTTCAGGTGACACTATGGTCCTGTGTGACAGTGTAGGTCACACAGATAGATGTGTCCCTGGTGGTGGTATGACCCTTGGGCATCCAATTGGCCATTAGTTGTGGCCCAGACCCTAGGCATTTATGTGGTTTTTGATGGTACCACAGGCCATAGACATCAACGTAGACCCCGGCTGTGGTAGGACCACAGACCCAGATATGGACTCATCAGCAATCTAGGCTTGGGTGTCATCTTGGCTCCAGGGAGCAGTGCAGGCCACTCATATTGGCATGGCTCCCACAATTGCATGACCCTCAGACACCAATATGGCCCCAGGTGGCAGCTCAGATCTTGGCATCAGCATGGCCTTCAATTATAGTAGAAGGTCTGGCCCTGACTTTCGGGCCGAACCTCAAGGTTAGGTCCACAGACCAACAGACCCACAGAGACACGCAGAGGTTTACTATAGTTTTAGGCTGATCAGCCTCAGGCCCAGGCATATAACTTGCTAACTCTTTACCCTTCATCTAACACATGACTCTTATCCTGGGTGGGACAATTATTTACAATGTAACACCACAATCTCCCACATTCAATGGTATCAGGAGCCTCAGACATCAACATAGACCTTGGTTGGGGTAGAGCCATGGACCCAGACATGGCCCTTAGCTGAAGCTCAGGCCAGGACATCACCATGACATCTTTTGGTGGTGTAGACTACTCAGATCAACAATGGCCCCTGGTGGCAGGATGGCTCATGGATGCCAAAATGACCATAGTTTGCAGCCCAGACCCCAGACATCCCTGTAGCTTGGAGGCAACATGGGTCATGGAAGTCAACACAGAGCCTAGCTGTAGTAGGACCACAGACCCAGACATGGCCCTAGACAGCAGGCCAGGCCCTTAGCCACTCTGGTTTTGGGTGGCTAGCAATCTGCCAATATCAACCTGTTCCTTACCACCTGCCTCTTCCCACAGCACACAAACCACCCCTCCTCTCTTTCTCTCCCATTTTCCTACCATATTCTTGCTCATCATGATGGCACCCACATACCCAACATTGCAAGGTGGGCCTATGGATGTTTCAGGAAGGTCAGACCATAAGGACCCAGGCTGCCTGGTGGGTGTCTTTGTCTTGCCTGAGCTGCATCCTATGCCATCTATGCCATTTTCTATGAGGGACTTGGGAGCATGCAAGGGAAGGATCTTTGAACCAATTCTTTGGGTATACCTAGGGAGCTCTGGATACCTCCATTTTCTATCCCAGATCTCAAGACTTGGAAATTTCTGCTCCACCCCCCATCCCTGATCCCCTTTTTTTCCTCCTCATCCTCTTTTAAAAACTTATCTAATGAATAATAATTTATTTGATAAATAGTAAAATATTATTTATTTGCTTTTCATTTTATATTTGAGTCTTTTTTAGCTATATGGTATGTGTACTACATACATGCTTGGTGCCCACAGAGGCCAGAAAATTGGAGAGGATTTCTTGGTACGAGAGTAATGGATGGCTCTGAACTACCATGTGGGTGCTGGGAATCACACCCAGGTCTTCTGCAAGAGTAGCCAATGTTTTTGACCTTTGAGCCATCTTCCCAGCTCCTTCTTTAGTCTATAAAAACTGAATCCTGGGAGGGATTTGGTTAACTGTGCAGATCTCTGGGTTGTCATGGGGTCTGGGACTCATGGTTCTGTGTCATAAAGACAATAGCTTTATGGTCAGAGGATAATAAATTGGGCATTTGTTTGCTAAGTGATTTAGAAATGCAGGTCGTAATCAATAAACTCATTTCCCATAAACATTCTGGAAGATGCACTTGAACTTTATTAAGGATGTTTTGTGTGTGTATTTGATGATCTACATTCTATCCTGCTTTTCTTTAGAGTGTGTGGCTTTAGGGGAAAAAACCCACCCTGTGGGAGATTATGTTGTTACATTGTAAATAATTGTCCCACCCACTGGTTTAATAGAAAGCTCTGATTGGCCAGAGGCAGGCAGGAAGTGTGGGCAGGGCTACCAGACTAAGAAAACTCTGAGAACAGGAAGCACAGAGCAGAATGCCAGAGAGAAGCCAGAAGAAGCAGAGGACAACCATGTTGCTGTGAGAAAAGGTACCGAGCCGCATGGCTGAACAAGATAAGAGTCATGGGTTAGATTAAGGGTACAGAGTTAGCAAGTGATATGCGTGGGCCTTAGGCCGATCAGCCTAAAACTACTTTAAGCATCTATGTGTCTCTGTGGGTCTGCGGGTCTGTGGGCCTAAACCTTGAGGCTAGGCCCGAAAGTCTGAGCCAGAAACCTCCTACTACACCACCCAGTTCTATTGTCTAGGGGAATAAAGGATGCTAAAGAGATGGATGAGAAAGGGAAGACTACAGAAATGAGGCAGGTGGTGGTAGGACATGCTCAATAAATGGAACATGGTTTTTAAAATAAAATCAATTATTACAGGAGCAATTTTTGCTTTGAGACATATTTTCTATTTGAAAAATGTAGCAAAAAAATGAAGCTTATTTCATCTTGCTCTGACCCCAGCTGGATCGGTTTATAGCTTTATGAATTGTCCATGATCAATGAATAAGCATGTATTGAGTGCACGGATTTGCATTATTGAGTTGTTGCTGAAAAGTACCCTTGCTTCCTTTTCAAGGAAGGTTGATGTCAATTCTGGTGTGATTGAGAATTTCCACAGTGGAAGAGATGCCTTGGCTGGAATTGTTTTCCTCAGCCCAAAGCAATTCAAATCAGGTGTGACAGATGTGTGGGGCAAACAATTGAAACCAGGCAAGACAGACGTTTGTGGGCTCATGTAACCTTTAATAGTAAATGTGTAGGCTCTGGAAATACATTTTTGCATTGCAAATTGATTCCTACTGTATGCTTAGAGGCACCAGCCTAAGACATGGGAGAGGGCCTTCTGTGGGTGTGTGGGCTGGGACCGTAGCATGGACATCCACTCATTCCCATTGCTTTAGGGCCCTTGAGGCTCCTTTATCCTCCTAAAAAAGCTGGACACTGGGTAGTAAGGGTGAACCTATTAGACAAGCCATGCCAAGGAATCCAGGCAACTAAGGCCAAGTCTGAGAAGCATAAAACTGAATGTAGGCCCCAGTGAGGTAGGTGTGCCTCACGAGTGTGTGTGTGTGTGTGTGTGTGTGTGTGTGTGTGTGTGTGTGTGCGTGTGTGTGTGTGTGTGTGTGCATGCATGTGCACGCAAGCTTAAGCACTGGAGGAGGATGTCATATAGCTCTATTACTCTCTGCTTTATTTCTTTGAGGCAGGCCCCAGGAAGCCTCCTGTGTTACCCCATACCTCTGGGGTTGTAGGTACAGAGGCAGCCACACCTGGCATTTTATGTGAGTGCTGGAGATTTGAACTCAGGCCCTCTTCCTCAGCAAGCCCTCTTATCCACTGAGCCATCTTCCCAGCCCCCACACATTTAAATTTTTATGCAGAGACATTTCATGTACAGTAAAGACTTGGATTTTCTCAAATGCAGGCTAAGATACCTCTCAGTCTCATTCATGAGAGAGGTTCATGGAGATTCCCTCCTTTATAATTTTTAGGCTTTACCCATGTTTGCCCCCCCATCCACATAGAGTGTGAACTGCATATGAGGGAGAACATTAGTTTTTTGTCTTTCTAAATTTAATCTCACTTAATAGATACTTTCCAGATCTACCCCATTCTCCTGCTAGTATCATAATTTTGCGTTTCTGTGTAGCTATCTAAAACTCCACTGTTTGTATGCCACAGTTTCCTTGCTCTTTTACCTGCTGATGGATCCCTTGGCTGCTTCCTCCTCCTTCCCACTGTGAAAAGAGTGCATTCTGGTGTGCAAGCGTCTCTAGGTAGGACATGGAGTCCTTTGGGTGTCTGCCCAGGCAAGGGATAGCTGGATCATATGGTAATTCCATTTTTAATTTTTGAAAAACCAAAAGAAGGTAAAAGGAGTGCCAAGTGGGCAGGAGGGCACATGTGATGTGGAAGTGGAAAAGAGATGGAGTGTGGCGGATACGATACCCTGTGGGGGCAGGGTGACGGGGGAGGTGATGGGGGAGGTGATAGGGGAGGTGATGGGAGAGGTGACAGGGGAGGTGACGGGGGAAGTAATGGGGGAGGTGATGGGGGAGGTGATGGGAGAGGTGACAGGGGAGGTGATAGGGGAGATGATGGGGAAGGTGATGAAGAGGTGATGGGTGGAGGTGACTGGGGTGGGGGAGGTGATGGGGGAAGGAGGTGATTGGGTGGAGAATCTACTAAAATACTGTTGGTTTGAAATGTTACAGTATTTTGAAATCATTACAATGATTCTTAACACTTTGCATGCTGGTTTAAAAATTAAATTTTAAACTGGTGGTGGTGGTTCACTCCAAAAGGCAGAGGTAGGCAGATCTTTGTGAGTTCAAGGCCAGACTGGTCTACAGAGTGATTTCCAGAACAGCCAAGGCTACACAGAGAACTCCTGCATTAAATTTTAAAGGAGTTTCTCTCCTGTCTTCCTCTGTGCATGTACAATAAAATTAAAGGTGTCTAAGATGATCATAAATTGCCATTCTCCAGCAAGTTTCCTGAAAGCCTGTGACATGGGGTGCTAATCCATCATGCTCTGGTCAAATTCTATTCATCTACTCATTCTAGGAGCCTGCTTCTTTCTGGGGTCACCACCACAGCCTGTCTGACAAAGTCACCTGTGCTGCTTCTCTTCCCAACTTTGCACAGGATAGCCTTGGCTTTGGATGTGCATTGCTGTGTCTCCTCCCGGGTGACAGAGTATGGGGGCACATTGGGGAGAGCCGAGAGAGGAAACAAAGTTTAAGGAGCAGATGTTTTTAGGGATAAAGACCCAACTGCCTTTCCCAAGAGTGAATTAATACCTTCTCTTGTGTGAACTGATGTTTATTGAGCACTTACTACATGTCAGCCAGCATGCAGAGGGGGGACTTCCCATCTGTGATGGTTGGCTGTCAATTTGGCTGGATTAGGGGACACTTGGGATACTAGTAAAGCATTACCCTGGGTAATCTAGAAACAGTTAAGTCATGAGAGCTCTGACCTAGTTAATAGTTTAATCCATTGATGGACTCAACATTTGAATAGGCCATTGGGAGGTACTGGAGTGTGGGAGGTGGGGTTTAGTTGGAGGCATGGGGGCTCTATATTGCCCTGACCACTTCCTATTCTGTACTGTTCTACTTCCTGTCTACCCTGATGTGAGATGGTCTGCCATGTTCTCCCCACCATGGTGGAGTGAAACCTGTGTCAACCTTTATGAAAGGTGGGCACAAAAGAGCAATTTATATTTTCCTATGAGATCATGAGGAAAGTTCAAATCTGCTTGTCATAGGAAAATACCACAGTCTTGTCTCTGTTCTCATGCGCCCGTTTTAAATGAGAGCAAAATGCATAAGCCTGGTACAGCAGCCCTGTCCTGCTTGTCTCTGGCTTCCCATCTTTAGCTCTTGCACCAAATTTTATTGGCTGGGAGGTGTGAGTATGAGTGTGCATATTTGTGTGTATATGTATGTGTTTATATGTGCACACATGTCTATGTATGTGTTCACATGCATGTGTGTCTATATGTATGTGTATATAACAGGCAGCTGCTGTTCTTCATATAAACAGTGTCAGATGGAATTCAGTTTGGGTGTTGGAATTTGGGGGTGAAATTTGAGTGGACAGTTGTAGTAAGAGGTTTCTGGCCCAGACTTTCGGGCCTAGCCTCAAGGTTTAGGCCCGCAGACCCACAGATCCTCAGAGACACACAGATGCTTCTAATAGTTTTAGGCTGATTGGCCTAAGGCCCAGGCATATAACTTGCTAACTCTTTACCATTAATCTAACCCATGACTCTTATCCTGTTCAGCCATGTGGCTCCATACCTTTTCTCAGAGCAGCATAGCTGTCCTCTGCTTCTTCTGACTTCTCTCTGGCATTCTGTTCTTCCTATTCCCAGAGTTCTCCTAGTCTGGTAGCCCTGCCCACACTTCCTGTCTGCCTTTGGCCAATCAGCACTTTTTATTAAACTTATAGGCAGGGACAATTATTTACAATGGAAAAACATAATCTCCCTACAGACAGTAGAATAAGTTTAGGAGCTCAGGGTCTGGAATCAAAGAACTTTGTATTAATTTTACCACTTTTTGCCTTTGTAATACTGGAAAAATAAATTCTTTGGCCCATTTCCTCATCTATAAATGGGCATAACAGCTATATCTGCCTTGCTAAGTTATAAGTGTAAACTGGCTAATAAACAGTAGTTATAATTCTCATATTTATCAATGTTTTGTTTTTATGCAATCCAAGTCACCCGAGGCTCACTTCCCAGAATCCTGTGTAATGAAGGACCACAGAACTGTATGGCCGATGTCACCAACAAATGACAGGACAGTGCTAGATAGATACCCGCCAGCAGCTGGTGCAATCTTAAACCATGATGCCCTCCTCCAGATTCCTCTTCTCAAAGTCTGTCCACATTAACCCTAAGAATTCTGAGCACCATTTTCATAGGCTAATGGTCCTTGCTTTGCAGGGAGAAGGCACACTGAAGCCATGGCTCATGGCAGAGAAACACTGGCACATTCTCATGCAGTGGGAGCAGTCTGGATGGTCCTGTTGGTACAGGAAGCAAAGCTTCAAGGCTAGGCCAGCACTTGGGCTTAAGGATGTCATTTCAGAACCTGGAGGAGCCTAGAAAAGGGGATATCGTTTTTGGAATGAGTCTTTTGAGAACTGGATGCTGGGGTTTAGGATGTAAATCTTGGCATGAGTAGGTGCTCATTTTCCTTTTGGGTAATACTGGGGATTGAACTTGTGTTCCCCACAAGCTGGATGAGAACTCTGTGACTGAATTCCAACTCAGTGTCTCCCCCACCCCCAGTAAATACTTTCTGTTAAACAATTGGTGCTGGATAGGGAGCCTACTGGGTATTGTCTTTAACCAGTGCGCCCCATACTGGGCCAGTCCAGCAGAAGGTGGAGGATCTGGAAGCAAGACCCAGAAGCCAGCACATGCCTCACCTTCTCACCTACAAAACTTGGCTACATAAACTTTCCTTATGAAGAGGAAAAGGCTTACTAAGTGCTTGAAGATTTCTGCATTCTCTTGGTAATTTTCCATGTTTACAAAATATTTCACTTTATATAAAACTTTCCAGGCAATAAATAAAAAATAAAAGTAAAAGAAATGCCATAAGCCTAGAGAATTTTAAACTTTTAAAATTTTACTTTCCAAATTGACATTGCCTTCAAGGAAAGTTCAGTAGGCTTTGTGAGTTTGTGAAGCTTGATAGACAGATTCTACCTTGACTTAGCCGAGGCCTCACACAGAGAAGTCTTCAGCTACAAGGTTGTACCAGCCTTTCACTCCGGAAAGGTCTTCCCATGTGTACTGTTAACATCGACATTTGGCAGCTTTGGGTTAGATCCTTTAAACTAGGATGCTTAAACCCCTCTGTCAAGTGGCCCTCAAGTTTGCATGATGTAATAAAATCCAGCCCCAGCCAGGCACCTGGCCCATATACACCCTCAGTGGAGGTGGCCGAGCCTGTTTGCAATGGCCTTAAAATGATGCCGGATGCTGCCACCTGCTGGGATTGAGTGGAATTTTTATTTTTATTTTTAGCCCAGCAATGTATGTGTTAGTTTATTGTTGTGTTATTATTTTCCTTATCGGTCTTAGTTGCCCCCTCAAAGGCCCCTAATCTTCTGCCTCTGTCTATCTGAGCAGTAAGGCATGAGCAGTAAATGTTTAGGCCTGTCACATGACATGATGCGTTCCTAGACACAGAAGAACAAAGTCCTCTGTTTGAATCCCAGAACTGCTGCTGCTGACTATGGCTTAAGGGTCAGCGTCTGAGCCTCCTGGCTTTCAGTTTTCCTGAAAGGCTATGAGATGGGCTCCTATTTGTTTGTAAGAATGAGTTTTACTCATTCGTTCATCTATCAAATGAGTGTTAAGGAGGTCGGAAGTCAGAGGGAGCTGTAGTTGGCAGAGGAAATAGGTTGTGCACAGTCAGGCACAGTCACACATCCATACCCCACACTGATGAGTAGAAGATTCATCCTTTCCACCCTCTATCTCTCCCCTCTCCTGATAATGTAGCTATTTCCTGGAACACAGATCAGAACACGTGATGACCTCACTCTGAACTTCTTTCCTTGTTGCTATAATGAAGGCCTGTGTGACCATCCTGGAAACTTAGGCCCTACTCAGATTGGCCATCTCCATCAAGCGACGTCTGGGCTTCTGAGTGGAAGCAAACAGCCTTTACTGCAGGTTAGACATTATGCTAAGCATTTTAATACTTCATTTTCATAGCTGCCTATTAGCATGTCCTCTTGCTATTTTTATGGAGCTGTAAGCAGTAACCCAAGGGAACAAAATCAAGAAGGGCTTGGCTTTGGCTCGCGGTTTCAGAAGTCTGAGTTTAGGGTTCCCAGCTCTGTTGATTCCTGGCTGCTTACCTCATGGAGGATGGGAAACAGAGAGAAGGGAGAGGGAACTGGAGACTCCCGTGTGCACTGCTTTGTCATGCATACTAGAGGATCATTCACCTGTGTGCCCCTCGTACTTGGGGAGGATCTCAGAAACTTCCACAGCTGTTTGAACTGTAAAGGATTGCTGAATGGTAATAAATGGAACCGCGCAGGAAAAAGTGGCTGAATGGTAAGCTATCAGAGAGGCAGATGCCGGCAGATGTTTTCAGAAGCCTTTCTGCGTAGAAACAGATCTACAAAGTCATGTACTATTTTGTGTGGAGTAATTTTTTTTTTTCCACTGATCTTAGGTCTCTTTTTATAGCAACTATGTCCTGCTCTGTCCTTTAGCCAGGGTGATTGTACCTTCTTTTACATTACCTAAAGGCTTGAAACAATTTGCATAAAGTCTTTGCATAAAGGTAAGTTTGCCCCCAGTGAATGGGCTTTTAAAAAACAGTTACTTGACTGGAGATGGAGACAACAAGGCCCAGGAGCCAGCCCCTTGCCTCTCTTCAGGCATAATAGAAGTTATAGATATTCATATTCCAATTATACTTCAGGTGCCACACCCACCTGGCACCTAGGTGGGTTTATATATATATATATTTATAACATATATATTATATATATAAAAATAGCATATATATCCTCAATAGAATATTGAAGGACCCCAGAATGATTTCTGAGCCCTGTGTGTTCTTAGACTCAGATATTTGTGTTCACTCTTCAGAGTAGCTTAGTTGTTTTTGGAATCACTTTACATGCCAATAAATTACAAACACAGGGACATTATGAGCACTGTGCAGAGAAATTAATGTAGATAGTTCATGGCATTTACAATCTAATGATTGCAGAGAAGTACAGAAGTGTTACCTAAGGGACCCTTAGAAAGATATGGCCTGGCCTGGTACTGTGAACTCTGCCACTTTAGAAGGCAGAGTTAGATAAACAAAGCTTGAAGTGTGTGTATGTGCACAAGAATGCACCTGTATGCACATAGAAGCCTTGGGTGCCACTGACAGTCCCTTGAGACTGGGGTTCTTCATGACCTGGAGTTTTCCAATGAACTAAAATGGCCTGCCAGAGAGCTGCGGGGCCCTCCTCTTCTTGCTTAGTCCTGGCATCACAAGCCAGCACCTTTACATCTGATTTCTTTAGGTTGTGTTCTAGGAATCAAACTCAGGCCCTCATCCTCCCATAGAAGACACTTTACTGACTGAGCCATCTGCCCAGCTGCTGAACTGTAGGTTTAGCTAAACTAATAATAGGGATTCGTGCACCCTATGACACCTGCAAGGCAGACTTCTCCATCTCTCTGGTTATTCCCTGCTCTCCTTTCTGGGTAGGTCTCTTCATCTCACTGACCTTCTCAAATAATGTTGATCTAGATGTTAAGCCCTAAAAACTTAAGCCTCTTTGTGGCTATGTATTTTTTTCTTTCGTTATAGAAAATAATTTGTAGCTAAGAGAAAATGTGATGTTACAGAATCACAAGATCAAGAGGGTTTGACTGAAGTTGACTCTCAGCATCTACCTCAGACCTCACATGTACTTATCTGCACACAAACCTGCACGTCGTATCCACACATATGAATGCAAATGTGCATGAACACCCATTTTTGTTTTTATTTATTGTTATACATCCTGACACTCAGAATTCTCCTTTTTCAGTTTCCAGAGTTCTGGAATTATAGGTAATAATTTTTACATGTTGGGCTTTCTAAAGGATGACACAACACTGTCATTATTTACAGGTGCCTTGGTTGTATATATGAAAAATCCAGAAGGATCCGCACAACATTATTAGATTTGATAAGTTATCAAATTACATATATTTTATTGTCTCTTTATGTTCTGGTAGAAGATGAAATTAATTTTTTGCTATAAGACTAAAATTATTCAAAGATAAACTTGGTAAAAACTTGCTTTAAAAAGTCATTTAAAACAGAACTAAAAAACACTTTTAAAAGGTATTCAGATATTTTGGGTGGGGAGATGTCTCAGTGATTAAGGTGTGTGATGCTGGAGTTAAACCCATGTAGGTTCCAGGTGGGTGTGGCATCTGAAGTATAATTGGAATGAGCAAGTAGTGAAATGAGCATGCTGGCCCTTGAGACTAGCCATAGTGGTGTGCTCTGGATTTGATTGAAATTGATTCCCACATAATCTCAGACCTCCACATGTACCTATCTGTGCACAAACCCACAGATGCATAACCACACATGTGCAATCATGCATGCACACATATAAGGACAACACACACACACACACACACACACACAGAGGCGCATGCACACATGCAAGCATGCAAACACATGAAAATGGAAAAGGAAAAATAAGGCATTGAAGTATTGAATAGGTGGAAGAGAGTAAAATGGTAGTGGCCAGAGGTGGTGGGGAGGGAGGAAGGAAGTGGGAAAAATAGGTCAAAGCACACAAATCTGTAGGTAGGTAGAAATCTATGTGCACAGTGGAAACCGTAGTTAAGACTTCTTCACATACAGAAAGTGTGGAGTATATTTAGATATTCTTGCTATGTACACAAAATGTCACTACAGATGACATATGCTCATTTATTGAACTGCAGTAATTATTTCACTATGCATTTGTATGTCAAAACATCATGTTATATACCTTAAATATTTACAATGTAAATAAATTCAAATATTATCAGATATGCAATGATAAATACATAAACTTTCCTTATGAAGAGGAAAAGGCTTACTAAGTGCTTGAAGATTTCTGCATTCTCTTGGTACTTTTCCATGTTTACAAAATATTTTATTTTATATAGAACTTTCCAGGAAATAAGGAAAAAATAAAAGTAAAAGAAATGTCATAAGCCTAGAGAATTTTAAACTTTTAAACTTTTACTTTCCAAATTGACATTGTCTTCAAGGAAAGTTCAGTAGGCTTTGTGAGTTTGTGAAACTTGATAGACAGATTCTACCTTTGACCTAGAAGCTGGTAGGGCCATGAATAGCCGAGGGGAGGGGAGTCTTACCACATATTAGTGTGTAGCATAAACTGTGGATGAGAAATTTAAAAAATAGAACAATGAAACAAAATGGAGTCTAAAACCATATTTATAGGTGCTGGAGAAGCCGAGCAGATAAAAGCACTAGCTGCTCTTCCAGAGGACCCCGATTCTGTTGCCAGCACCCACATGGTAGCTCATAACTTTCTATGATTCCAGTTCCAAAGGATCTGATGCTGTCTTCTGGCCTTTGCAGGCCAAACACTCACACACATTTAAAAAAAATCTATATTTCTTAGTTATTGTGTTTGAATATATAACATAGGTGATATTGCAAATCAGTGAAGAAAAACTGATATTTTAATGATATTTAAATAGTTATCCAACTAAGACAATAGATTAAAATCCTGTTTTAATTATATATACAAAGCCATTTTCAGAAGGATATTAACACAAATATACATGTCTATAAAAGAAGAGACCCTTAGATTTGGCAAAGGACGATATGTTGTGAACTAGAAGGCAGCCATTTTGGAAACCTCTTCAGGGTTAGGATGGAGCATTCACCATGGGAGGGATAAAGAAACTTCTAAGTGACTGCAATGTTGTGTTTCTCAACTTAGGTCACGGTTTCCTAAGTTTTTGCTCATGTGGGAATGTCTTTTTGTATGCTGTAAATCTCAATCTTTAAATAAAGGAGCTGTTTTGGGCCATGACAGGCACCATAGAAGAAGTAGAAGGAGGAATCAAAATAGGTAGGAAAGGAAGGGCAGAGTCAGAAGCAGATCGTGTAAGCTGCCCAAGAAGAAACATGTAAGGAACACAGATTAACCCAATCTGCCACGTGGCAGACAGGTTAATAGAAATGGGTTGATTTAAGATGTAAGAGCTAGCTAGCAATGAGCCTGAGCCATAGGCCAAACAGCATGGGCTTAATATAAGTGTCTGAGTCATTTTCTGGGGGTATGAGTGGCGGGCAGCTGGGCGGCTAAGGGGTCCAGGTCCCTGGCCGCCCAAGATCAAGAAACCCCCACTACAACATTTTGCTTCATTATTATTTATGATACAGAAAGAAACCCAATCACTCTTCTGTAGTAGGAAATACTTTATAATTTTCAAGTGATGATTTCTCACTAAAAACCTATGATTCATGTTCTGAATTATAAATCTTGATCATCCAGGAAGCAGACACTAATATTTATGGAGGCCTGGTTCAAAATGCCCACCAGGTTTATTCTCAATGGAATAATCTAGAAAGAAGGATCTCCATATTCCCTGCAGGCAATTCCCTTTCCCAGTGCTCTGATGGAGGACCATACCTATCAGCCAATGCTTCCAGTGGATCCCAATCTCACCCCACATAGAAAGATAAACTCATGTATATTATCCCAGGGGATAAGGGAGACAAGTTAGGAACCCTGTATTTTGCATCCCATAGACTTAGATTACAATCACCTTAGTTATTTTTAAGTTCCTATGGCGACCAATACTAGCGATAAATGTGCAGTAGTTAAATCATCATTTAACATCCTAAACCCAAGGCTGGTCATCTTCACCTTTTCCCACTAAGGTTCCGAAGGATGCAACTGAGAGCACAAAGCATCCCCTAATGTAAAATTTCATTGAGAAACCAGATTTCAGGTTTTCATTAAATACACACAAATAGAGCAGAGCGGGGAATAGCAACCAGGCCTGTGGGTCTGCTTTTTTGTTTGCCATGGCTCAACACACCCCTCTGCACTCTTGTTCTATTTATTGTGATTTCTTTTGGCTCCAAGCTCTCCTTTCATGTCTGATTTACACATTTATGAGATCATTCTGCCTTTGGGAACTCAGAAAACCTTGGAAGTGTAACCAGAGGCAACTAAAATCTCCTTTGTTCTTTGAGGGTAGACTTTGGGATGCTCCCTATACAAATGTGAAAGAGAGATATCATGGACATTGAAGGAGAAAAATCTCATGCAAAGATGGATGTCTCAATTCTATCATCTCCCTCAACGAGTTATTTTTTAACTGCTCATTTCATTGAAAGGATGGATTTACTTGAAAATAGCACCATGTGAGGGAAAGCATATCAAATGAATTTAAATTTATTTTGATAAAAGATTTTATTTTTTAAGCTTTCCCAAAGACACTGTAGGTCCCTGTTGTATTCTGTAGTACCACTTCCTGGCACCAGGCCTGCAATGGCTCACTGGCTCATGGTAAATGAGATGGATGTTCCAGCTAGTGCCCAGGTCTTCATGACTGCTATGTCTCAGCCACATTTTAAGCAGGAGCTGTGGATTCAGATACTCTTCTGTGAGTTTTTAAAGGGGTAAAAAAAGCAGTTCCCAAACACCAAATAGCCTCAGACTTGAGTGTGTGTGATAAGATCCTAAAGACACGAGATGCTGTTGGCATCCAAAATGAAAAGTTGAATTTTGCTAATCAATCTGAAAGAGTATATATCTTGTCCCCTTGGGGTTTTCTTTTAATGAAATGTACAGATGACAATTAAAAGTGATGCTCTGTACCAAAAGGCTTCAAGAGCCTGTATTAGAACTTCCTGGTACAGAGGCACCTTCATGATGGCTGTAAGAGCGAGTTCTTGAATCATGAGTATGAAAATGAGTTGACATCTCTGCAGAGGACAACCATTGGATATTTATACCATTGGTCCCCATAAAATTAAACTCCAAGAGCAAGCCTTTAAGAGAGCATACTGTTAGTGACACATGGCCTTTCTTTTCCTGTTTGTTTGGATATTAAGCTGAATTATTTTGGAGCTGTGCTACACACGCTGCAGACGGATACCTGCTTAGAAGCACAGAAGGTTATCCCTGGGATTTTTCTACTGTGGAGGCTTAGCTCTTCCTGGGTTCCTGGAGAAATTCCTTGGTTTCTGAGATGTTCAAATGTCTAGAATTCACACCTTTGCTGTTCCACAGCACTCATCAGGGAAGCACCCAATTGTATTAGCAAGTGAATTTCCTTTTGTATATGAGACTTCCTCCTGTCCTTCCTTCCCCCTTTCCCAGCCTCCTTTCCCTCCTTCCTCTCTTCCATTTTTTATGTTTTCTTCTTCCTCTTTCCTATCTATCCCTCCGTTTCCTATCTCTCCTGTTTCTCTCCCATCCCTCTATCTTTCCCTCCCACTCCTTTCCCCTTCTCCATTATCTTGATATACAGAGAATGCTATGGTGGAATCTTCTGGTCCCCTCAGGCTGGACTAGACTGGAATTTAATAAACCTCTGTAGAGCCCTAGGAAGCCATCAGCTATCTTTTGGATGACACATACCAATCTCTAGTTGTTGTCTTCTGGGATACAGGCTTCTAGCCTGCTAAAGAGTCAAGAAGAAAACCATAGTGAGTTTGACCATCTGATAGCATGGCATGTTTTAGTGAAAGGCTATCTATTATGGAATCAACAGTGAATCACAGTTTTTCCAAGTAGTCAGTTCCTACCTCTTACCCAAGAGGTGCCTTTATGTGTACAAGCATGTGTTATGGTTCAGATTCTACTATGAGCATTGTTGAGTTGTCAGTAGGCAGATAAAATTCAGTATCTTTATTGAGCTAGAAATAGAGATAGATACTGCTGTGGGATTATGTTCTAGTACATTATAAATATTTGTCCTTCCTACTGGTTTAATAAAAAGTTGATTGGCGAGAACACAGACAGGAAGTGTGGGCGAGGCTACCAGACTAAGAAAACTCTGGGAAGAGGAAGAGTCAGAGCAGAGACACCAGCAGACACAGAAGAAAGAAGATGAAATGCTGCTCTGAGAAAAGGTCCTAAGCCACTTGGCTAATCATGGGTCAGTTTAAGAGTTAGCAAGTTTTATGCCTGAGCCATAGGCTGATGAGTATGAAATTAATATAAGCTTCTGTGTGATTATTTGGAGCTAAGTGGAAGTGGGCCTGTGAGCAGGTTTAAACCTCAGGGCTAGGCTGGAAAGGCTTGGCCAGAAACATCATATTACAAGATAATGGACAAAGTGAATGTATTATTTGGTTATGTTGACTTCAGGATGCAAGATGTTTTACATTAGAACCTCTGAAGCTGGGATGCAGTCATGGTCATTAGCATCTTACAGTTGTAATTGGCCAAGCAGTCTTTAGGTCCTTGTTATTGAATGTGATTGTATTAATCTGACTCACACTGTGTATGGTGTTGCTACTTGACTCCCATTATGGTTAGCATTGACACATATAGGATTCATTTTGTTTTTAAAATGTGGAAATGAAATATGTAATAGAAATGATAAAGCAGAAGTGTTAATTGTTGAGAGGGTAAACACAATGTCCTATTTTTCTGTAAGCAAACTGCTATCTTCAGGTGCCATGAAAAGGGTCACCCCCAAGTGGAAGACACTGTTTCATGCCTTCTTACTGTGTTGCAGTTGCTAACAATTGCCTACTATATGCCAAGAATGCCTACAAAGGCAAGAAACATCTCTTAGAAATTTTCAGATTGATTAAAGAACCTTGTGAGGTGAGAATTAAATGCAGCCATGACTCAATTGGTGATATTCCTTTTCTAATGACTGGCACCCAACATGATGGTATGCTCCAGAACTGAGAACCAACATGAAATATGATATGCTTAATACCAGATGAATATGGAGAAAGAAATAGGGAATGTGGTGGTTTGAAAGAAAATGGCCTCAACGTGCTCATAGGAAATGGCACTAGTAGGAAGTGTGGCCTTGTTGGAGGAAGTGTGTTCCAGTGTGACATTGTTTTCCATCTGCCTATTAATCCAGATGTAGAACTATGCTTATCCAATTTGGACAGAATACTGTCAGCAGCCAAGGCTTGTGTCTCCTCATAGCAATAAAATCATAACTAAGTCAGAAAGTGCAAAAGGAGTGAAGAGTGTGGTCCTGGAAGGTTTACTTGAGGAAACATTTTGTTGTGGAATAATCCTTTTGTGTACTGTGAAGCTGTGTCACTCTGATTGGTTTAATAAGAAGCTGAATGGCCAATAGCTAGGCAAGATTACTGGGCAGAAAGGATGCCTGGAAGAAGAAAAGAAGAGATACCAGAGACACAGAGCATGCAGCATTGGTATTACAAAGTAAAGGTAACTGAGTCATGTAAAAGAATGTAGATTGAAAGATACAGGTTAATTTAATTTATAAGAGCTAGTTATAGACAAGCCTAAGCTATCTGCCAAATTTTTATAATTAATAAATCTGTGTCATTGTGTGTGAGCTGATGGCCCAAAGAAAAGTCCAACTACAAATGGCTTACAATGTGGGGAGCATATATTACTACATAAGACCCAGGAAAGCTTAAAAAAGGGTTTTAAAATACACAGAACCAGAGCCAAATGTGGCTTCCTACTCCCACAGTTTCTCATCTGAGCCACTTACAGAGACATGTCTCCTGGCCACTGCCTGTGGGCTTAAGCTGTCAGCCTGCCATGAGCTAAGATATGCAATAAAGCAGGTTCAGATGTAAAATACTTCTAAATAGGTTAAGGATGTTTAACAATGTACATAGGCTTAAGAAAAAATAAAAAAAGGTATGGGCAGTCATAAAAATAGTTAAAATTTCTATAAATTACATACTCAAATGGGATAACAACAGTTACCCCCCCCCCCCAGGACTCAACCATTATCTTTTTTTTTTTTTTTTTTTTAGAGTTTCCCAAAAATATCATCACTTCCGAACAATATGTCTAGAGAACATGATACCCACATTCCCAAGATGTGGAATGGATAGTTTTTAGTCATTTTATGGATTATGGCTGTTTGTCATCATTTGGGGGGGGTGATGGTTACAAGTTGTTATTTGATATGATCAGGGGAAAAAACTAAAGAGATTAGATTCAAGAATCTCTCTATAAATGGAAAAAGGGGGATATAATACATGATGAGATGAAATGGTGAATTGTTGATTCTACTTTTGAATAACTTCTAGTCTCAAATATTTTACATTGGATGGATTTTTGTATATTGATACAAATTTAAGGTTATTTTTGTTATGCTGCATATATGTTTTTACTCTTATTTAAGAAATTTTACCTAGCAAGTCATTTAAAAATGTAATGTAAAGTTTTAGTCCATAAAACTATTAGGATAATAAAGGCCAATATACAGGTTAATAGTTAGTCATCTATAAAAATCAAACTTATAATCATGTTAAGTATATTTTTAAGGTCATACAAAGATATATTTTAAATAGATAGATGGTTTTCAAAAAAGACCTACAGAATATGTTATTTAACCTGTTTTAATAATATAAAGCTTCTTATGACCATGAGACATGTCTGCTGCTGGCAGCACCAATCTACTTCAGAGAAAATAATGGGCATCGAAGAACCTCCATATAGATTTTGCTTTCTTTGTGACAAAAGTTAGCCACTAGGCAAATAAACTACCTTTGCCTTGACTGCTGACAGTATTCTGTCCAAATTAGACAAGCAGAACACAAAAGAAAGGTACTGCCAAGTTTTGCCAAGACAGGGTAGAACAGTCCTTCAAAAGTTCCTGCTTTGCAGAAAAGTCTGTCAGATATTCTAGGCCTGCAGGTCAAAAATGGATGCCCTAATGTTACAGAGAAAACTTGGGTGACTATCCCAGGCATCCATCTCTTCTGTCATTTTTCTTAGTTTTGGAAGTTGCCTCTTTGTATGTCCTGTTTATGCAGATAATATTTATCCTTCTTGGTTCTTTGATAGGATCGAAGACTAGATAGTTACTGTTGCAATTTCTCTTAGTCTTGATAGAAAGTAAATTAAGTACAAAACTCTGGACTCATCAATATAGAATAGATAATGAAGTATTTTATCTGAATTTGCCAAATACAAATGGACTGAACATTGTGAATGTAATTTTTCTTGATAACTGTTCTTATTGTATAGTTTCATTTGTTAAAGTTAATGCCTATCCTTTCTATTTAGACAATACCTAATAATTATTCTTATTGAATATAGTTTTGCTATGTTGGAGTTCAACCCTTTCCTTTTTATTTAGACAAAAACGGAGAAATGTTGAGGAATAATCGTTTTGTATTCTGTGAAGATGTGTCACTCTGATTGGTTTAATAAAAAGATAAATGGCCAATAAGTAAGCAGGACATCTGGGCAGAGTGGATGTGAGATGATGAGAGGAGGCATCAGGGATGCAGAACAAATAGCATGGACATTACAAAATAAAGGTACTTGAGTGACATTAAAGAATGTAGATTAAAAGATATGGGTTAATTTAAATTATAAGTGCTAGTTAGAAATAAGTATAAACTATTAGTCAAGTTTATATAACTAGTAATAAATCTTCGTGGTTCTTTGTGTGTGTGAGAGAGAGAGGGAGAGAGGGAGAGAGGGAGGGAGGGAGGGAGGGAGGGAGAGAGAGAGAGAGAGAGAGAGAGAGAGAGAGAGAGAGAGAGAGAGAGAGAGAGAGAGAGAGAGAGAGAGAGAAGAAAAGCCTGACTATAATATTTGAATGAAAATTTCAGTGTATGAGATGGAGAGAAGGCTCAGTTGTTAAGAGCACTGGCTGCTCTTCAGTAGGACCCAGGTTCAGTTCCCAGAATTTACATAGCAACTCACAACTGCCTGTGCAGTTCTCAGAGCTCCAATGATGCCTTTTTGTCTCTGCATGGGCCAGGCATGCATATGATGTATAGATATACATGCAGGAAAAAGTTATAGAAAGTAAAAATAAATAAATATTGAGAAAAAATCCAGTATCAGATATGGGATACCTATATACATGTATTGGGCCAGCAAGGTCCAGAAGCCCTCTGAAGAATACACACTGTTTCCATTTCTCTTGGTTCTATAGCCATATTAGTAAAAACATAATACGCCTGGGTCACAGGACATGAAAAATGACTTGGAGGAGCCCAAGGGACAAGGAAATCTTCTTTTCATAGAGTGTTCTGGAAAGAAAGCTTAAAAAAATTGCTTAAGGACATACTCCAGCCAAACATAAGTTATAACTCTTCATGTGGTTTTTAAGTCCCACGAAGACAGAAGCCTTGAGGTTTTGAAGTCTCTTACCATGGATTGCTGTACAGGACACACTGGAGGTACACAGTCAGTTATTGGGCAGTGAATGAACACATGAATGAATGAGCTTTAAGAAGTGAAGGATATGCTGTATTATGTATTGAGAAATGAGACCACAAATACTTGAAGTTAATTTTTAATGTAATTTATGGAGCTTACTACATTTTGGATGCTCCTTAAAAAGAAAATCATCACACATGATTAGAGAATTACAAATTAAAGCAGTGGCAGCCTATCAGTATGCAAACTCCAGCCCTTTACAGCATCAGATGCTGCTGAGGATGTGGAACAACAGGAATGTTCCTGCATTGTTAGAGGGACTGAAAGTACAGTTTCTAAAATGGTATATTGTCACAGGATTTAGCACTTGTGTACTTTGGGATTCATGTGCACAAGGGCTGCACATGAATAAAATAACTTTATTCATAAATGCTAAAACTAGTAACTGACCTAGATGTAGGTGAATGGATGAGTGGATTTTAGTACATTCAGACAATGGGATTTAATTCATCATTTAAATGAGTTACACGATGTTAGAAGACATAGAGCAGCCTTGAGTGTGTGTTATCAAATAAAAGGAACCAATCTGAAACTCTATGGCACCCTAGTCACCCTGATGGAAATCATATAGTAGAAGCCAAAGGTCAAATGGTGGAGATAATTGGAAGTGTTGTTAGGGCTTGGGTAAAAGAAGGCATGAACAGGAAGGGTCCAGAGGATTTTTGAGGCAGTGAAACTGTTACATATACTGTATAAGGATGGATATGTGCACATGTCTAAATCTGTAGAGTGTACAGTGCTTAAGTGTGCATGAGCCAGGCACGCCTATAATCCCAAAACTGGAGAGGTGATAGAAGTTCAAGGACATCCTGGGCTACATTACAACCTGTTTCAATAAAAAAAAAAAAAAATTAGCTGTTCATTGCTAGCCCGACTAGAATTACTTGGAAGACATATTTGTACCTATAGAGGCATTTACAGAGAGTTTAACCAAGAAGTAAAGACCCATTCTGAAGGTGGGTAGCACCATCCCAGGGAGATGGGAGCCCTTAACTGAGTTAAAAGAAGAAAAACAAATAGAGCTCCAGAATTCATCTCTTTCTATTGTTGACTGTGGATGCAATGTGAGCGTTCACCTTCCCCACACTGCCATGTCTTCACTGCCACGATGGTTCTCTCAAATGGTAAGCCACAGAGTCCTTCCATCCCTAATTTGCTTTTGTTTTTTGACACAGCAGTGAGGAAAGTAATGTAATATAGGTATATATCAAGATCTTCTCTCTCCAAATCCAAAAATGATACAAAAGAGCATAGGCTTTGGATGATAATAACAGATATGCTAATATAGATTAATTGGTTATAGTAAGTTAGGGATGTTGGCGTTGAGGGATGCTGTGTATGTGCGGGGCCTGGGGACAAAAGGAAATCTGTGAACTCTGTTCATTCTTGCTGTGAATGTATACTTTTTTTTTTTAAATGTAGAACCTATTTAAGGGAAAAAATCTATATGATGTAATATAGTAATAATTATAATTTTTGGACTATTATATATTCAACATTGTTGTAACAAATCTCCAAATCAAGGGACTATTAAGAGGTCATCAACATGTTACTTTATTTGGGTTAGAGGAGGGAGGTTGTATTATGCAATTATGGATGTTGAAAACACACTGCTAAATTAAAGTTAAAGTTATAAGTTTCATAAGAATAGAAATAGAATGTAGGATGACAAAAGAGGGTAGGAAAAGATTAGGAAAATTTAAATAGAATAAAAGCATAATTGATTAAACAAAAGCTATCTGGGCAAATATAGGTTTCCTGGGTACAGTGAGGGACCAGGGGAGAGCTGCTGGAGTTTGCTAAGGACTCTGCAGCCTGTGAACAAGATTACTTTGAGTGAAGGGAGTGTTGACAAAGGCTCTTGGTGGCTTTGTCTCTTCTCATCTGAGGCAGCTTCCTGGGCAAGGCAGCTGTTTCCTGCTACTCAGAGAGTGACAAATCCACCCCACCTACTCACCTGCTATGTCAGCTCCCAGATATGGCTAGAGATATCCCAGATAGGGTGTGGTTGTTATAAATTATTCTCTCTTTCATTTTCTGTGTCACACACTTGACTTTGTGGGTTACCACATACTCCAGGATCTATGGTCCACATCTATCTGAAGAATCGCGACCCTTAACCTTGCAAGCAGGCCACCTACCTGAGTGGTGTACACCTTTGCAATCATGGATGTTACTCAGTGGATCCCTTGCTTAGCCATGGATTGACTCAATCTTGTCTACAGATAGCTCAGAACCAGGGAAGTTTTCTGGGAGCAATTGTTTAACTTTTCAATGAGCTTCCCTTGTAGCTGCCAACTTTCTGGCCAGTCAGCCCAGATCCAGATTTCTACTGCTTTGGTTCCATCTTCTGATCACCAGGCATTTCTTAGTTTCTGGCCTTTCTCTTCATCAATGTCACCTTGTTTATGTTCTTTGGTAAAGCTTGGGAGGAAGGGGATGCATATGAAGGTAATTCTGAAAGAGAAATTCCTCTTTATATTCCATCCTCATTATAATCACACAATACAATAGCAAATGGACCAATGATTTTCAGAGTTAAAATGCTCATTCCAGCATATGATAGGAAGTCTGTTTTGAAACTTTTGTTACAAATCAAAGCCTTTATGTATACCAAATATCATTCTCCAGGGGCTCTGTACCATACTTCCCAAGGCCAGGCTGGGTCTCCTTGCCAGGCTCACATGGGTTGTGACCTTCCTTTTCTTAGGTATTTAATCATACATGTCCTCTTCAGAGGGACCACCCTGAGTGCCACCTACCCTTTTATTAATCTTGACCACCTCCCTGGTATTTGTATTCCTAGATCTCACCACTTTTTAGCATTGAGCTACTCCTTTGATAGTTTTTTGCCTTTCCCCTTGATAGAATAAACTCTACAAAGGCAGGAACTTTAATCATTAACTTCTTTACCCTCATCAACTAGAGTAGGGAACTGGCACACACAGCATTTTATGAATACTTGCCAAATGTACAATTATGATTTATTTTTTACTTCTTGCTTTCAGTAGTGGAGATTCAGGACTAGACAAGTAGGTTGTTTTAACAGCTCTGTTTCACTTTGTAGAGTACTGGGTTCAAAAATTAACTTCCCTATATGGATATATTTTAGTAGCTTTTCATTACTAAATAATATCTAGCATTTTATTGCATAGTAATAAATTGATCTTCTGTTTAACTAATTATCCTTTTATAATATTGAATTTCAAAACTAGGAGATGTCCTTGTACCACGAGTATGAGCCCCACCACCAGTATTCCTAGTGTCCGGGGTGTCCCACTGTGGATAACCTTTTGTTTGTGAGCACAGTGCTCCAATCTACCAGCTGGACAATCATTCAGCGATAATAAGGCAATATAGCAGTTCCTGGTGGCTGTGTTTGGTTGGTTCAGCTCTTGGCTGACATGTTTTATTAATAACAGCAATCCTTCTTTGCCATTCTATTATTTGCCAGTGTGATTAATGACAAGCGCAGAGATGTAGGGAGCTTTACAATAGTAAATGATCATTTACGTTATGGGTTGGCTACTTCCTGCTGCCTATTTGAGTAGACATGGAGCTGCTCAATGTGGGAAGCAATTTCTGCTTGTAGAATTTAGCTACCAAGAAACACTAAAGTGAGAAAGAAAGTTTGGGGGAGGACTTGGGTGCCGAAGGGTGACCTTTCTGAAACGGAGTTTGGGTGGCAGCAAGTATGAACTATTGCATTAGCCTTTGGAATGGCCAGTGTGTAAGTGTAATTGTTCCTGAAAGTCCTCTAGGGCAGGGATGTAAGCTACAGAAAATCAAAGCCGAGAAAGGAGGAGGACCCAGGAGAGGCATGGAAGAAGGAAAAAGAAGTTGATCTTGTTTGGAGTGTATTGAATAACACAGTAATGGAATTTTGTCCCCCA
Source organism: Phyllotis vaccarum (assembly GCA_033318265.1). Lineage (NCBI taxonomy): Eukaryota > Metazoa > Chordata > Mammalia > Rodentia > Cricetidae > Phyllotis > Phyllotis vaccarum. The sequence continues at coordinate 70,349,756 of JARWLC010000003.1, read as the reverse complement.
CCATGGTCCTGAGTTTTCTGTCTGCCACACGAAGAAGCAGAGCAAGAGTCTTCTCCTATCTCACCCCTGTTTGGGAGCCGATAGTCAGAGGCCAGGAGAGACTATATGCAATGTCTCTTAATGTTGGTGAAATTACTCTGAGGAGTAGCAACCAGGTAGATAGATATTAGCCTTCTAGAGATGATAAACTATTAAAAACAAGGTGGGAGCAAGATGATGTCGCCGTGAGTATCTGCTTCTCCAAGAAGTCTTCTTTTTCCATGAGAATACAGAATCCTGTCACTGGCGAGGCACCAGGGTCTGTCCTGGCTTCCAGAGTATCAGAGTATTTTAAGGTTTTCCTGATGCCAGCTGTCATGCTGAGAAGAAAGGGAGTACAGGTTAGGGCTAGCTCAAAGGGATATGATGAGAGTGATGTAAAAAGATAATCCCTTCTCGCACGTGAACACTCTGTATTTCCGTCTTGGCATAGTGCCTCTAGTCGGCTCCCAAACCATATGTGTTGATAACTGATGTCATCTGAAGGAAGATGGAGGGAATTTTACATTCTAAGTTTTACTTTCCGTTTGCCCCTCTTGTTATCTTTTGGTTTGTGCCTGGTGTACGAGGTAGATCACATCCTCCATTAGCACTGGGTGCTTCCCAAGCCTCATTAATGTATCATAGAAAAGATATAAAGTGAATCTTTCTCTGGCTGCATGTCCAACATTGGCATCATTTTAGCAAGGGACTTGGATTAGAGGAACAGGAGATTGCATAGAGGGGGAAAATATGGCTTAAGTGTCTGAAAAAATCCAAAATGCTCTTCTATATGAATTTTGGCTAATTTCCTAGCTTTGGGTTCACAGTAGTTTGTCTATTCACAACAGTGAAAAAATAGTCTAGATGCCCATCAGTGGATAAGTGGATGATAATGAAAATCTTTCTCTTTCCCCCCTCAGATGAACAGGAAGACACACGCACGTGCATGCGTATGTGCGCGTGCACACACACACGCATACACAAACATATAAAATGGAATTTTATTAAGCTGTAAAGAAAAATCAAGTTATGGAATTTTTCGAGGAGTAGGTGAGACTGGAAAATCCTATGCCAGTAAGGAAACTCAGCCTTGGGAAGACAATTACTGCATGTGTCTCCTCCTGTGAGAGTCCTAGCTTTGAATTTTTAGAGCGGTGTATTTAACTTTGAGTGTAAGTAAAGCCTAGAAGACAGAAGGAAGCTAATGGGGAATAAAGGTTTTAATGAAGGTAGAATGAACACATTGGATGTGGAAGAGGATGGGGTTCTGGGGGTAAAAATGCTAAACAGGGAGGGTGGGGAGGGGATGGGAGACGCGAAGGAGGAATAGGAACCCAAACTGGGCATGTGTAAAGCCATGAAAGTCTACTATTTTATAAGCTTATTAAAAATACGATCTAAAATAAATAGTTTAAATAGAGGCATCTTCCAAAGGAGGATAATGCTGCTCCTATAAGTCACGAACTATGAAATAAAAATGTCAATGCTAAATGTGGGCTATCCCTCTATGAATTATTGGTTAAGAAGTCTCAAGAAGTCCCTCTAAACCATCCGAGCTGTTGACATTACTCACTAGAAGTTGAAAGGAAACCCATATTGCTGAAGAAATCACACACTTGGGTCACAGGACATCGAAAAGTCAAGCTGGAATTGAGTTGAAAGTTCTCTCCCTATTGGCTAGCTGTCAGAGAGCCAGAAGGCGCTGTGTAGGTTACAGAGAGAGGAAAGCCGCTGACAGTCTTATTGAGCTGTGAATTCTGCAAACTGCAATAAAACCTGTCAGGCAAGATGTGCTCTTTGGTGCAAAAGTGGCATAAATGTTATGGGCATAACCAAATGCTTTCTGGTTGAAGTCAATTCCATTATGCCTAGTTCTATATATAATAAAAGAGGGGATTGGGAAGTGTGAAACTACTAAGGTTTTATGTATATAGATGGTTAAAGAATAAAAAAATAGAAAAAAATAAGATGAAAACCCAGGAGTCCATCTCCTAGGTGTGCGCATGAAATATCTAAGTGCCCTGTACTCTGAGTGCACAGGAGCTAGTTACAGTTTTCTGGGTACTATTTTCATCAGTTCTAGTGAATAATGAGAAGAACTTGTAGCTCCAACAAAATTCATGCCAGATCTTTCCTAGTTGGAAGAATTCTAAAAAATCTAAGACAAGAACTCCTCAACAAAGTGTGGCGTCAGTCAATGCAAAGTGGACTATTGTACCTCTCCAATGCATGTTTCCTATGATCATTTGTCAGATTCTAAAGGAATGAATTCATCATAGTTTCAGCTCCCTTCTCTAGAGTCCTAACAAAAGGTCTGCTGATCTGTCCATGCATGCTCCCAGGACATTCTGTTTGCATCTCCCCTAGTTCCATTGTGTGACTCATCAGGAGAGACTCTAGTCTCTTTAGGTGGAGTCTGGTCAGATAGATTTATTGTGATAATGCATGCAAAGGCCTGACACCCCTCCCCCCCCCACACAACTACCACCAGAGTCTTCCTCGTGCTCTCGTACTCATCTCCCCAACCCTAGGAACTATTCTTCTTTAAAGAGTAAACCCAAGTGCATTCTCTTCTGTGAATCTTTGCATCAGATAAAACTGATCTGCCACTGTGCTTAAAACCTGAGCACAGCTCTCTGGGTGTCCCCATCTTATGGTATTAGGGGTGCTGGTTTACCTACCATGCATGTTTTGCTGTTGTTGTTACTTGGTAAAATTTCTGATAAATGTAACTCAAGAAAGGGTTTGAGAAGGGCTATATGTGATGATATATTGTTTAATATTATTTAATATACAATGTATCACCACAGATCTAGTCCTTGAGGGTAGAGAGGACAGGATGGAGAAGTGACTTTAGCTGTAGTGGCAGAGGTGTGAGGCAGCTGGTTAGACTGTGTCTAGTCAGAAAGCAGAGAGAGATGGACCCGGTGGGTGTTCTGATGGCTATTTTCCCCCCTTTCTTCCTTTTTTTTTTTTTTTTTTTTTTTTTTTTTTTTTTTTTTTTTTAAAAACAGTCTTGGATGCCTACCCATTGATAGTGATGCCCATATTCAACCTGAGACTTCTTCACCAGTTAAGCCTTTCTGGAAACATATTCATTCATAGACATGCCCAGAGATGTGTCTCCTAGAGAATTCTAAATCTAGTCCCATTGACAATGAAAATTAGCTATCTCATTTTCCAAGCATGTCTTGATCTCAGTAGCTATTACAATTTGCAGCTATACTTGTGTCCTAAAAGATCCATATGGTGCAAGCTTGGCTTCCTATGTGGCACTATGGGGAGGCAGTAGAACCTTTTAGAGGAAAGGCCTAATGGAAGATATTTTGCTTGTTCATTTTGTATTTAAGACAAGTCTTGGTATGTAGCTCAGGCTACCAGATACTTAATAGTAGTCTAGGCTGTTCTTGAACTCACAGCAGTTCTCTGTCTGTCCTCTTTAAGTAAGTACCGAGATTAAAGGTACACACCAGAAGCCCAACTCTGGTGGAAGTGCTAAATTATGCCTTCAAAAGGGACAGTGGGTGGGGCCTCAGGCTCCTCCTCTGCCTTTCCCTCCACACCTTAGCAGCTCTGTTCACATGCTCTTTTCCGTAAGGCATTGACTCGTTAACAGCCCCCAGAGCAACCAACCCAACCCTGAGCCCAAACAAACCCCTTCTCTTTATAAACTGAAGATCTCAGACATTGTGATGGTGACAGAAGCTAACAGTGACCTCTGAGCCAGAAGAAGGCCCTGATAACAGAAGATACTTTGCAAATTATTTGAATGAATCAACAACCAAGAATCACCACGGGACAAAGGAGGAAATGTTGCTTTTATCTATGTTCCCCTTTCCTACCTGTGCCCTACAGCAGACCACACCTGGCCTGATGGAGAGCAAGACCAGGGATTTCCCTTTGCACTTGGGATTTTCCACTCTCTTCTTCTAGTACATTCTCCCCACTTTACCTGGCCTATCCAACTCCATCTATCTCGGAAGCACTGGGACAGTTCGTTCAACAGGAACCAACTGATGACTGGTGTTTTAATTGTGTTTTTTATGTTCAAGACTTATTGAAATGACTTTTAGTTCCTGTGCTAAGGTCAAAGTTTTAATGGATACTATAAAAAAAATCCATTTTTGTTTTAGATGTTTGACTCTTTGCCTCCATGTAGTATGTACCATGTGTGATCCTGGTGATGACTGAGTCTGGAAGAGGGTGTTGGATCCCTGGAGTAGGAGTTACAGGTGGTTGTGAGCCTCCTGATGTGAGTGCCAAGAACTGGACTCAGGTCATCTGAAGAGCAGCAAGTGTTCTGAACTACTGAACTACTGAGCACCTTAATGGATGTTTAATAATACATTTTGGTCATGGGATGCTTTCTTGATGTCTTCTTTAAACTAGAGTGTTCACATATTTTGCCATTCTCAATTTTTTTAGTTATCCAGAAATGAAAAAAAAAAAAAAAAGAAAACCCTTCACCTCCTAAAAAGAAAACCCTTCACCTCTTGCTTTTAACATTTAAATGGAGGTTACTCCTCAGAGGAGCAGTGTCATCACATTCACTGACTAATAGATCTGGAAGTGAACAGTGGCAGTAGACAGCAGAAAAGTGGCTCAACACTAGAGGTCTCTCTCCTCTTGTGGTCTAAAGGCCCTGTCTGGGATCTTCGCCAGCCTCAGTGGCTTCTGACTAGGAACAAAAAGTGAGGAGCAAAGGGAATTTGAAGCAGAGGATTCTTTGTGGCATTGCAAATTAGATCTCAGGCAGCATGGGCCTGTATCACTGAGCTCTGGCTCGCCCACAAAGGGTACTATTTTCTCCCCCAAATCCCAGCCCCCAGTTCATTTTGTTCTATTTCTGACTGCTTCTTAATTTAACCATGTGACTAGATTCAAATCCTTTTATCGTCCCCATCTGGAAGGCAATCTGGGTTGGTTCTGAAATACATCCTCTGTGGAATAAAAGGGTGCGATGGAGTCTCCACTGCCCATCCGAGGGTCACCAGAGAAGTGGAAATGAATTGAAGGATTCCACAGGTCAGGTGGCTCAGGCTGCCCAGTGTCCAGAGCTTGTGGCAGACAGGAAGAAGCTGACATTATTCACATACAGCTAGCAAGGTCTGCTGTTTGTCTACCAAAGGTCAGTGTCTGGCAGGCTAGGAAATGAGCTGACAGACACGTGAAAAGGGTGGGTTGCAATTTTAAAACAAAGGAAGAGAATATCCACCTAGACTAGGAAGGAATCAGCAAGATCGAATAGAAAAACGAAGCTCACTTCTTTGTTTGGGTGCTGACATGCTCGTGAAGATGGTGACAGGCTTCTTAGAAGTCTCCATGATGCTTTTTGGTTTAATGTTGTGTGACATTTTAGAAGTACTATGGAGTCTAGAAAGTGTTTCTGTGTCTGTCCCCAGGGGCCTCTGTCCCCTTCTGTAGACACATCCCACAGCATCCGCGCTAACCTAGTGGTAGAGCTGTAAGCAGCATTGGACTCTGTAGTGCTCAGGAGTGGTGTGGTGGTGGTGGTGTGTGTGTTGTGCAAGCCTGGTGGTGACTTTGGAAAGGAGGTCAAGAAAATTTAATCCAACAATTTTAGGGTCTAGAAATGGGATCGCAAGTTCTGGGGACTAGGCGCTAAGTTCTTGGCTTGGAAGCTCCTCTCTTGTGGTGATAAGTTCAGCCTGAGAAAGAGCAGCGCAGGGCTCATGGCCCAATGTAAGAGCCCTGATCCGTGTTTCTTAGGTCTCTGCCCCAAGTTCCTTTGTCTGTTCCCATGCCCCATTTCCCTTGGGTTCCAGCCTTTCCAAACCCAGGAATCTCCTGAGACCACATCCAGTGGCTATGTCCTTGGTGATCTCAAATCCAGTGCCTTCAATTTGGCATCCGTTGTATTTTGCAAAGGAAATTTGAGGCTGAAAATGCCTCTTTAGTGAGAGCCATCTGCTCTTAGAGAGGTTGGGCCCATTTAGGAGAGACAGAAAATTATGTAAATTATCAGTGCAATTTGACATTCATCATCTAACTGACTCATTGTGGAGTGGACTCCACAATGAAGGAAGGCTACATGCATCTGGGGGCCTGTGCTGGGAGCATGTGAGTGGGGTGAGTGCTGTGTATAGGTACCTGTAATATGAAAAAGCTAGAGAACAACCCTTGATATCTTGTTTTATGTAATAGGGTCTCTCAGGCTTGGAACTCACAAGTACGTTAGACAAGTCATTACCCACTGAACCCTAGACAGTCTCCAGTCTCCCCCTTCTCTCTGCTGGAATTATAAGCAGGCACTACTACATGTAGCTTATTTATTTACTTATTTACTTGTTTGTTTGTTTGTTTTTAACATGGGTCCTAGGGAATCCATGCTCTTGTACTTGTGTGCCAAGCACTTTACTGACTGAACTGTCTCTCCAGCTCTAAAGTGGGTTATAATCCATAGGACCAAATAGTGGTCAGGCTACCTTCCTCTTGCTAGGAGAGTTCAGATCTCAAACCACAGAGAGGGTGGAGAACACTGGCCCTCATGTTGGGAACAATTCTCCAGAAGGTTCTGTACTGCTAGAAGCTATGCATTAATTTACAAATGTAGAAATGCTGTCACCCGAAACTTACTGGAGATTTTGCCAGATCCAGCTTCTTGTGACACAGCCACAGTGGTTTTCACACACAATTGGCATCTCTGAGTCCACTCACAGTAGTGAAATAACTCAGTAAATCCCTCGGCTGACTCCACGCTTCTTGGATTTTCTCTACAAAGAGGCACATCTCAGAGGCCTTGACAATTTCAGGTGAATGAACAGGCATACCTGCTCCTTGCTGGTGGCTTAAAACTTTGGGAGATAAAAGCTCAGGACCTGACAAGGGCATTCTCTCTAATTCTGGGACAGGCAGTGTGCAACCTTGGCTCCAGAGCAAATGGAATATTCTCTGAGTGCCACACACCTTTTTATTTTGGTCTTGAACACATCCACCCTCCTATGAGATGCACAGATTCCAATTAACCTTTAACAGCAAGCAAGCCGGGCAACTGAAAAGCACATTTGTTCCCCCCAATTCTACAGTTGTCAGGATACTAACAGATGATAGTGCAAGAACCTAATAGTCATTGTATTTTTATAGCGTGGCAATTAACTTCTTCGTTTTTATAGCAGCCTGGAAGGCTGGGGTGTTGAAGGTATGATCGTTCATCACAGTTTCCCTGGCTTCTGAGTTTATGCAAGTAGTCACGGTCTCCTATAGTCTCCCCTCCAGGGGATGCTGGTAAAATATCAGCAGCACTCCCGGAAGAAAAATGTAAGTTTTACATTACTGTCATTTCTTTATTTTTGGAAGACTATAGAATTTTGCTTACAAAATGTAATGCACCAAATTACCCTCAGATTTTGTTAGCTTAAGATGCCAGTGTTCATTTGTTAGTGGTGGTCAGTTTTCTAGGAGTGCCATAACACAGCACCACAAACTGGGAGTTTAAACCACAGATGATATTTTCTCACTTTCCCTTGGGTGGGAAATCTGAGGGAGGTGCAGGCAGGATTGAATTCTCCGCAGTCTCTCTTGCTTGTTGGCAGTGCCCTCTCCCTGTGCTGTTCCACAGCCTAATCTCTTGGGATAAAGACAACAGCCATTTTGGATTAGGATTTACTCTACTGACCTCATTTTTACTAAATCACCCTTTACAAGATTCTCTCCAAATATAATTCCCATTCCCAGGCAATGAGGATTAGGGCTTAACAAATGAATTTTTGGAGGGACACAGTCAAAACAGCCATGCATCTATAGTACAAACTGAAGTAAGAGAGACATAGTATGTGGGACCTTGGTCAGATGATGAGAGCTATGGGGAGCTGTGGCATCCCAGGCATATTTTTCTTTCCTCCCTCTGTCTCTCCCTTTCTGTCTCTCCCTCTTTCTCCCCTTTCTCTCCTTGCTCTCATTTCTTAGTGTTTCCATGTTTTCTTCATGTGTTGTGTATAGTGTTATTATTTTAGGGTGGCCAGACTTCTAATAAATTTATGTAGAAGCTGCAGGATCATTTGCAACCAGCCTAGGAGGCCACCCTTTACCCTGTGGGCTATACAGGTACAGTTTTAATTAACACATTGAAATAAAAGTGTGTGTGTGTGTGTGTGTGTGTGTGTGAATACTGAGGTCCATCACTGGGGCAGGTGTGGAGTTGGAATGGGGAAAGGTAAGCATCTAACTTGCAGGAGAAAACAGAGCCGACTCATAAAATCAAAAGGGGGCATAGTTGGGTATGACCTAGGCATCCTTGGATAACCAAGAGGTCTCCTGAATTCACAGCTCATCCAGAGATGATCTATCTTCAGGAGCATCAGAATTCCCTGGCTTTGGAAGGGAGCTGGTAGGAAGGAACGCCTTTCTACATCAAAGCAACTGGAGCCAGGAACTGGGGTATTTAAAACAGAGGCACTTGTGTAGGATTCTGCAAGTAGTCTCTCTAGTCCAAGAAAAGATGAATCTAGAAATAGAGATTAAGCCATTTAGAAAGGGCTGATTACAGATAGTGACAGCACTCACTTCCAATCCCAGCATTTGGAAGGCAGTTGGATCTCTATCAGTCCAAGGCCAACCTGTTCCACACAGCAAGTCCTAAACCAGCCAAAACTACATAGTCAGACCCTGTCTTAACCCCATGCTCTGCATAGGGGAACACAACATGAATGTCATTTTCTGTATAGTTCACTGTATTTTTAAAAGCGCGCGCGTACACACACACACACACACACACACACACACACACACCAAGAAGAAAACATACAGTCAGTCCAACAAAAGAAAAAACAAACCAACAACAACACAGAAGGCTTGTAAAATTGCCTTGGGCTGGATTTGCTATAAATGGATTCTACAGTGTTTGCTTCTCCTGTAGGGATTTTTGAATGTTTTCTGGCCAGGCTCCACTGCCACCTTCTCCACTGGCTTTGGCCTTTGCCACATTCACTGGAATATTCTTGTCATACACATCAAGTTTTACTTGTGTACTGTTCAGGGACACCGTTGCTCAAAGATACTGCATTTTTTAGTCAATTTGGCAGTGTTTCTAGACAACCCATCACAGGCTGGAATGCCAGGATGGTTTTCTGTTTGGGGAGGGGCGAAGTCTGGGGCTCAAGATGAAGTAGTAAAGACATTTTCAAGGAAATCAGCTGTGTGGATTCCCAGGCTCAGACACCACACCTGCCAAGAACTTTCTGAGTGGTAAGAAGCATGCTGGGAGTTGAGGGGCGTGGCGACAAAAGTGAAAGCATAGATTTTCTGGTGTAAACCTTGGCCAATGTGTAGGCCTCAGTGAAACCAGAGGCAGAGAGAGGGCGGACAGTGACAGGGAACCTGGAAGAGGTTCTAGAAGGTACACAAAATAGTTTTGTTTTCTCCACTTGCTTTGGGGATGAGGGTTGACCTGAAGGAGGGACCTGCAGCAGGGGACTTTGTTGAGTTATACTGGCAGAACCTGGGATGGATGGATCCTAATCCTGCATGGCCCCGCCCAACCACAGCAATGTTTGGCTGGCAGCAGAGCCAGTCGGAGGGCATTGTAAAGTCAGAGGGAAGCTTGCTTCCTCACTGAGAAGTTTTGGTTAGATTATCCAGTATGTTTCCAGGATGTCCACCTCATTTTATGTCAACACAATCACCTGGAAGGCCTGAGGGCCAGACTATCCTCAATCTGTAAATTATCACAGGACTCCAGAGGTCTCTACAGAGAAAAGAGCTTTGACACTGTAGCCATGCCCGCTTGGCAGGGGTTTGGAGTGGATTCAATGGAACCTGATACATTTTCATAAAGAGTCTGGTACCTGCTACATAAGAAACCAAAGTTCCTTTCCTTTGTTTATTTTTTTATTATTTATTTATTTATTTATTTATTAATTAACTTTTTGTTGTTGGTGGTGGAGGTGGTGGTGGTGGTGTGTATGTGTGTGTGTACACACATTTGAGCACGTGTGTGTCATGTGCTCATGGAAGCATGTAGAAGGCATTGATTCTTTGGAGCTGTAGCCACAGGCAGTTGTGAGCTGCCAGACCTGGGCACTGGGAACCAAATTCTGTTCCTCTGTAGAAGGACTAAGTACTTTTAACAGCTGAGCCACCTTTTCAACCTCCTTTTGATTTTTTTTTTAAAAAAATGGTACGTATGGATGTTTAGCACATATGTTTGTGCACCATCCGAATACCTTGTACCCATGGAGACTAGAAGGGGGTGTCAGATATACCCTGAACTGGAGTTACAGATGGCTGTGATGCACCAGGTAGGTGCTGGGAATTGAACCCAGACTCTCTGTAAGGACAGCAAATACTTGGAGCTGCTGAGGCACCTCTCCAGTGCTCTGTGCTTTTGCTTGCAGTCTTAAACTGATTTTTTAAAACCAAGCAACGTTTGGAAAATAGTCATTTTATTCCTCTAGTAATTTCAGAGTGTTTATTTTAGGGTTAGGCACAGTTTATGGCTCTGTATAATAAATGAACTGGTGAACTAGCTCAGCAGAGGCTTCAGCCAACATGATTGCCTCAGAAGTGTCTTAAAATGGGTGTGTGAATTTTTTTTTTTTTTTCACGATCATTGGGAAACAAGTCACAAGCCAGTGGGTAAAATGGTTCCTTGAGGAACTAGAGTCCCCAAGGAGTAACATCAAGAGACCAGTCTTCAGCACACCAACCAAAAAGAGTAAACACTTCAGTCTGCCCCAAATCCAAATCTAAAGTGTGGCTTTTGCAAAATAAAGATTGATGATCTGGGTATAAATGGTGATAAATAACTTGGCGATACATGTTTTCTGGCTCAAGCTGTCAAAAGTAACGAGCCGTAGTGTGTTCCAGAGTTCATCTGGTTGTCCGTGTTCCCTATAAAATATGGAATATAGCAGGCCACGATTTGTCTGAGGCTTTGGACAATTCTCCTCCAATTACTGTGCTTTTATTCCTGTAACCAGTGGAAAACAAATGGGCTGATAATTATAGCCTCGGATAGACTCTTATAGCCTGCATTTCTCTGAGCATCACTGGCCCCTGTGTCTAATGGGGTCACAATATGAATCATAACTCAAACTTTATTGTCTTTTACTAATGCCCCCTGGCCCCCCGTCATCCTAGGGTGACCTCCAATTCAGTGCAGGATTCTCATATGTCTTGGGATCTCTCTGGGGATGCTTCACTTGTCCTTGTGTGGAAGTCTGCTGTTAATAACACTGTCTTGCTGTGAGCATGCACTGTCCTGGCCACTTTTGATGTCTTGCTGTCTTTGGCTGGGCCTTATCATTTCCCATCAATTTTAACATATGTTCTTCAGGGCAACTGCTCCTAACTTGTGTGTGACTGGTAGTCTGTGGCAAGCTGGGGAAACTAAATTTGTCTCTGTGATCCCCGGTGAACATGTGTGCATGTCTGTGTGCCGTCGTGTATATAACTTGTGATGCTTATATGGCTATTTTAACAGAATAGCTTTCCTACTTTAATTGCAGTCTCCAAACCAAGTAGGAGCCCATGTACTTTTCCTATAATCTTTGCTTCCCAGACCTGGCTGGTCCTGTCCTTAGTTTGTTTCTCTTCTGGGAAACCAATCAGTTCCCAGTGCAAATAGCATCCCTCTCAGCCATTCATCAGAAGAGCTGAACAAATACAAATCCCAGATAAGCTCAAGCTTGGACCTGGGCTGCACTCTCTTCCTAACGAACTATTTGCAGCCCCTTTTCAGAAGGCATCGTTATTAGCCATGAATTCCTTCTTGGAAGGTAGAGAAGTGAGCTGTGTGGAAACCAGGGCACCACAGCATCTCTCTTGGTTGGTTCTTGGAGTCTGCTTTACTATTCATATTAGACCATGGTACTGCATTGCTGCTTGGTGGTCTGCCCAGCAGACACGCAATGCCATCTGCATCTCCATCACCCACTGGCTCTGCTGGTAGGAAAAGCTGTCGTGGATGTAAGAGTCCTGACTGGGGTTCTGAGGAAAGAACACTTATTTGGCATAATTTGATTTATATTGCTTTTTAGATCTCACTTCAGAGAATCATCCTTTAAGAGATATGATAAGGGTGTTTGGGTCCTCATTTGCCCTCCCCTGGAGATAAACTGGAGACAATTTTCTGAAGAGAGAGGAGATGTTAGCACCAGAGGAAGCTGTTTCTGCCTGAAGTGTAGATGCTGTTCTGGGGTTTTAGGGTGGACTGTCTGTCTTCTAGGATGACTTCATGTCACACGGCTGGTTTTCATGAGCCATGAAGGGCACAAATCCAGGTCACAGATGATTGGTTACAGTGAGTGATGCTTTCCAGCTTTGAGATCTCCCCTCTGCAAGGATGACTGATGGATGATTGGAAAGAGTGCACTTGACCTGTCCAGAGGTTACTGTGCAGCTGGCAAGAGCAAGCAAGAGAGTTAAAAATAACAACAACAAAATTCACTACAGGAACCAAGCTATAATAAGTAATAGAAATTTGGAAGTAAAAAGCCTCCATATTCCCAATACTACACTAAATATTTTTTTCTATATTATCTTAAAATATAAGAAGAAAAAAAGAGGGGCCTGGGAATTTGAATCTATAAATGTATGACATTAACCAACTCAACAGAAATGGGGCTAGAGGTGCTTGCATGGGGAGAGTTTATGTTGAATACACCCAGTTTATTAGAAGGGAAAAACTGGCATGAGAAAAAAAAAAGTATTTTCACATGCTGTGATTCAGTTCTCCCTTAGATAGAAAGAGGCTTCTTCAATGAAAATAGTGTGTATATTGTCTTCTGCGGACCTTTTCTGCTTATAAATCAGGAAACATCTGTGAAAGAGACCCAGTAAAACGGAATAGACAAATTTGGCCGTGACGACCGTGACACTTTATTTTGTGGTATCTTTATTTCTCTGTACGTATGTATGCCTTGTTCCGGTTTTGTTGCTCTTGCTCAGACAGAGTGCACTGGCCAAAAGCAGTTTAGAGGGGAGTGAGGGCTTATTCAGTTTACAGTTCCATATTTGGGGGGAAGTCAAAATGGGAACGTAGGCAGAGGGTCACATCACACCCACAGCTGAGGACGGAGAGAAACAGATGTATCCGTGCCGCCGTCCTGCTTGCCACTGCTGCTTGGTCCTGTCCAGCTCCCTTGCCTATGAATGGTACCATCCAGAGTGGGTTGGATCTTCCTACATTAATTAACAATTATGACAATATCCCACACATATGCCCACAGGCCAGCTTTATCCAGATGATTCCTCAATTTCACCTCTCTGCCCAGATGATTCCAAGTTGTAGCAAGATAATGCTCTATACTAAACAGTATGTGGTATTTAAAGACTCCTTTTGCTTACAGTCTACTGATAATGTTTATTACTTTTTTATTGATGATTTTTCATTTAAATATTATTAGGATGGCCTTATTATATCAACACATCAATAGAGATTCTCCCACTGCTGAAGATTTTATTCTGATGGCTTAAAAATATCACTATAATGAAGACATTTGTACATTCATCTTTGCTTGGGTTTCAGATACATGCTTTAGAGCAATGTGAATGGAAATTAGCAGAAATAACAGAAAAGAGCCACAGATCTGGGAGATTCTAGATAATGTCACTGTACCACAAATCTTATGATGAAGGTAAGGTAAATGGCAAGGCTGAGAATTTCAACAAAGAATATGAAGACAAGGAAATGACATAATCATCCACTCTGTCCGGTGAAAGAGCCCACCAAGAATTGAGATGAGATAAAGACATTTACAGATGAACAAAAGCAGGATATTCATCAGTGGCAGGCTGACCCTGCAGTAAGCAGTTCAGACAGAAGAAAAATGATCCCAGATAAAGTTTAGAGTTGTAGGAAGAAAATGATGTACATTGTAAAGGGGACAAACGTGGGTGATATTAATAACTGTTGACTACTAAAATACAAAAATATAATACAAAAGAGAATGAAAATACTCTAGTTTTATGACAACCTAAGATATGGGCACCTCAAACCACCCATTTATAATTTATGTTCTTACGTATTCATTACTTTTGTGTGTGAACGAAAGAAGTGTCTGGAGATGTGCACATGTATGGATGTACTGACCCTTGTGTGCCCATAAGGGCCAGAGGTTGACGTTGGGTGTCTTCCTGTATTGCTCTCCATTTTAACTTTTTGAGTCCGGTCTCCTTACTGACTACTAGCCAGGCTATCCAGCAAGCTCCTGGGACCCCTTTGTCTTTGCTCCCACCCGGTGTTAAGGTTACGGACATGAGCCCTATGCCTGGTTTCTGTGTGGGTGCTGAAGATCTGAGTTCAGATTTCAATGCTTCCTCAGCTGAGCCACTTTCTCAGTCTTACAGCAGTTTCAGTTGATAAAACTGTGGGATAGAAGCTGAGCCTGGTCGTATAGGCCTGTAAATCCCATGTACTTGGGAGGCTTAAGCAGGAGGATGACAGATTCAAGAACTGTCTGGGCTACAGAGCCCAGCCTAGGTGACAGAGCGAAGGCATTGTCTCAAAAGGAAAACAAAAACCCAAGGACAGTACATCTGCAGTGGCAGAGCGCTTGTGTAACAAGTGTAAGGCTCAAGGTTCAATCCCCAGTACTGGCAGTCAGGGCTGGGCTGGCCTGAGTCGCTACCTCCTGCTCTGTTCTGTAGAGCAGAATGAACAGCCGTGTATCTCACGTGCTGGCCCACAAGTCCTAATGGTGTAGTTAGACATCCTTTACTATTCTCTCACCTTGTTATCTGCTTGCAAACATACTCAGCATTTCACCTGACTTTAATAATGTTTTTAAAAAGACACTTTCTTTAGATAAACTGTTTCCTCTTAGGACTTCTCTCAATGAGAAATTTAAACATAGTTATTTAGTGTTTCCTTCTCTTTGCTACTAGGGGTTAGTGGGGTAATATAAAGGCTTTGGGATAATTTTCTTTGTGTTTATCTTGATCAGAGTTATTTAAATACCGTGAGTCTGGAAGCTCTTGCTTTTCAACCACTTTAAAGTGTGTGTGTGTGTGTGTGTGTGTGTGTGTGTGTGTGTGTGTGTTGCTGAAGATGGAGACCAGGGCTTTCCACAAGCTAGGCCATACCTCACCATCTCCCCTGGAATGTGGACTACACGCATTTCAGACCTTTGACGCTGCTCCATCCGTCTCTCAGACTTTTCTATTTCATTTTATCTCCTGTGTTTCAGTTTGATCACTTCTGTTGACCAATCTTCAAATTTGCTGATGTCTACTCTTCATTTCCAGCCTTTGTTGAATCTGCCCAGGAGCTGAGCCAAGTCCAGGACTAGACACAACCTTAGATATAGCTCATCAGTTTCTGAACTTCCTGAGCACAATAAATACTGTGTGTTTTATAGACCCCTCCCTGCAGCAAGCTTCAGAGTCAAGGCATGGGAAGTGATGAGCTCTGTTTATGAGCCTGATTCCAAGTTGGATACATAGATGCTGTTGATATATGCATACACACACACGGACACAGACACACAGACACAGACACACAGACACACACACACACACACACACACACACACACACACACACACACCTGAGATTGGCTCCGCCCTTGGAGCTTCTGTAGACTCCAGGCCAATCCCCGTGACTATCCCAAGCTCCAGGGGCTTCTCCATACACCTAGTGTTTACTGTGGCCAGTCACTTGTTATCTGCCTGTTTCTAGATTTGGCAGCTAACCAGGGAAGGAAATGGCCACTGGCATTTAGGAAGGGCCCAGCCTTTTTCATATTCCTTGCATCTGTATAAATAAGTGTCTTTAAAATAAGCCATACCTATCTTCTTTAACAGGTGTGTTGGTTGGGTGAGACTCTTCCCTTCCTATTTATAGACAAGAAGTCAATGATTCCTCTATTCAGTTGGGGGCATGCACTTCCAGATGTCCCATGGCACTCTGCCATCTGCTTCTACCACAGAAATAGTTGAAACAACAATTCACCACCAATATAGCCTCTTTGAAACTGCCTTCCACAAGTCCATCTAGTTGCCCATGTCTCCTCCAGGTGTGTCTTTTATATTGGAACCAATCTTGACTGGCCTGTCTTCTTGCTCTCTACTCCCAGCCTTTAACAGGTGTCTGTGTCTCCGGTATTCATGTTTTACTGAGACTCAATTCTCTAGTTTCTCAACTTTTTATCTTATAAATGCTACAGAATCTCTTTTACAGAGAGTGGGTGGGAAAATGCTCAATCATTTAATGAGGGTTACAGACCCTTTTCCTAGAAACAATCAGCCACAGAATTTTGCACATGATTTCAAAGAGCTCAGAGTTGTCTTAAAAGGCTCCCCTGGTGCTGTGGTTGGAGTATGTTTTGTCTACCATCTAATCACAGACTTATACAGTTGTCATTTCCAAAAATACTTGTTAATGGCATTAAGAGGTTAGAAACTTAACCACCTCTGGTGGAGCCTTTGGAAAGCTATCAGCTTCAGACGAGGCCATTAATGTGGAGCAGGCTGATTCAGTCCCAGCCACTTTATGAGCAAAGGAACAGAAGTCCCACAGAGAGGGAGACATATGCTCCCACTGCTGATGGGCAGGAATCAAAGGACTCTTTCCTGAATCTGTGTGATGTTTCCTGGGCCTCTCACACAAGCTGAATGATTACCCTTTTCTTTTTGTAGAAGATAATTCATTGTCAGAACAACAACAAAAAAAAATGGATCAGTGTAAAGTTTCAGATGTGTCCAACCTTTCGATGTTGAGATGCAACTTCATTTATAAATTTCATGCTTCAGAACTACACAGTTAACACACACACACACACACACACACACACACACACACACACACACACACCCACCCCTCGGTGTTTTAAGTCAGTTTATACTTTTGTGTGGAGGCATGCATAGTTATCCTTGGGCCCACATGGCCCCATGAGCCATGGGTTAAACATGCCTGATAGACTATCAGTTGGGGGCAGTAAGTCCTTTTCTTCCCAGGACAGGGAACAGATGAGGAAGTGTCCATGCCACCCCTGTTGCAGGTGCACAAATTTCTCACTGTCCCCTAGGAATCCCCATATACTGGCAATACCACAGGCAAACAGACGTATACATCCTTAGCCTAACGCCAATAGGTCGTCTGTCTTACTGACTTTCCTCAAATAACTCTTTTGTTGTTGTTAGTTTGCTTTGGTTTTCCCAGACAGGCTTTCTCTGTGTAGTTTCTCTGCCCCCCCCCCCCCCCGTGTGTGTGTGTGTGTGTGTGTGTGTGTGTGTGTGTGTGTGTGTGTATTTGCTTGCATGCATATATGTACACTCTGTGTGTGTTCATTGCCTACAGAGGCCAGAAGAAGATAGTAGAACTCCTGGAACTGGAGTTGCAGATGGTTGTGGGGCTGTGTAGATGCCAGAAACCAAACCAAGGTCCTCTGAATGAGCAGGAAGCAAGTGCTCTTAATCACTGAATGAACTCTCTCTCTCTCTAACCAAAGCTAAGAACTATATACTTGTTTTATTTTTGGTTCTGTTTTGTCTTTTTGAGAGAGAGGAGAGGGTATCCCTGTGTAGTCCTCGCTGTTCTGGAACTCTCTTTGTAGACCAGGCTGGTTTGAAACTCTGAGAGATCCACAAACCATTGCATGATTAGAGCTGGGGTTAAAGGTGTGTACCCCATATCCTGTGTGAAATACTGGTTTTGATCATAGTGTGTGTGTGTGGGGGGAGTGGTTGGAGACTAGAGTTTAATATGGGGGGGGGTTTTCCTCAATTGCTCTCTATTTCAAAAGAAAAGACCCATTACTTTTAGGTTTGTATGTTGGGAAGGGGCATGGTCTATCACAACACATGTCTGGAATTGAGAGGATAACGTGTAGTCCCTCCTTCTACCAGGGGAGCTCTGGGAATTAAACTCGGGTCTTCAGGATTGGAAGCAAGTGCTGGCCCTCTCTCTTATTCATTATTTATACTATTCAGTTTTTTGAGACAAGGTCTCTCTATGTAGCCATGGCTTTCCTGGAACTCACTGTGTAGACCAGGCTGGGCTTGAATTCACAGAAATCCACCTGCCTCTATCCTTCAAGTGCTGGAATTAAAGGTATGTGCCATTATGCTCTGTTGTAGAGGTTTCTGACCTGGCCTAGCCCCATGGTTTGGACCTGCCTGCTGCTGCTTAGCCCCCTCAAAATGACTCTGACACTTATATTAGTTACATGCTGCTTGGCCTATGGTTCAGGCATATTGCTAGCTAGCTCTTGCATCTTAATTCAACCCATTTCCATTTGTCTGTCTTGCCACATGGCCCGCGGCTTACCTATTTCTTTACATCTTGCTTCTTGGGCAGTTGGATCACATCTCTTTCTGACTCCATCCTCCCTCCCTTTATCCATGCTCAGATTTCCTGCCTGCTTCTAAAATGCCTTGCCATAGGCCAAAACAGTCCCTTATTGACCAGTGATATCCACAGCATACAGAAAGACATCCTACATCACTTCCCCTTTTCTGTCTAATCAAAAAGGAAGGTTTCAGTTTTAACATAGAAAAAATACATATAATAAAACACCTATCAAGCAAGAATTGCAGTTATAATATCTAATATATTTGTATTTAGCAAAATTAAAAAATATTTTATCATCTACCTCATCCTTGTGTGTCTAAAGTTTCCTATTTAATATGACTTTTATAATAACTAAGGAAAACTATATTTATAACTATCTAATCTTCAACTACATCAAAGTCCACAAAAGGATATAATATTACTCAATTAAACAGGAAGTGCAAGCAACTTCCAAAATCTAGAGATGACAGAGATGACACGTGTCTGCATGGACAGTCACCCAAAGTTTTTTGTAATGTTGGGGCATCCATCTTCAGCCTACAAGCCTAGTGTCTTTGATATAAGTTTTAGTGGGCAAGGAAATTTGAAGGACTGCTCTGTGCATTCTGGTGCAGTTTGCTAGTAATTTTTCTTTGTGTCCTGAAGGATGTCTGACAGTTTTCTCTGTGAAGCAGGAATCTAAAGAACCATCTCAGCTTATTTTGTCAATGTTTTGAGGTCATTTTCTTAAGGGTCTTGCATGCCCAGTTTATACAGCATACTGTCAGGCAGTTTAGACAAGAGCAGTGTTTTGTCCAATGGCTAACTTTTGCCACAAAGAAAGTAAATTATATATGGAGTTTCTTTAATGCCTATTATTTTTTAAATTGATTTCTGTTTCCAGAAGCAGACCTGTCTCACTGTCCAGAAAAATCTAAGTTCTTAAAATATTTTAAATGTCATATTCTGTAGGTCTTTGATGTGTTTGAAGATTACCTGTCTAATTGAAATATATCTTTGTATGCCTAAAAAATCTAACTAACATGGCTATAAATTTGTTTATTATAAATGATTAAGTATGAAACTGTATCTCTTAATTATACCTTATAATTTTAAAGAAATTTCATAAACATAATATCTTAAACTAGAAATATAATACAGTAAAACAAAATTGACCTTAAATTTGTATTAATAAACTGAAATCCATACCAATATAAAATATTTTGAAATTAACAGCTTTTTTTGGATTAAAGTAGATTTAATAATCTATCTTTTTAAATCATTCCTATATCAATGCTCAGCATTTCTACCTTATTTTTTGAGACAGGGTCTCCCCTGAATATAGAGCTCACTGATTTGGCTAGGGTGGCTGTCCAGTGAACACTAGGGAATCCTTCACATTTATGTCTTCTCAAAGTTGAGATTACAGACCCACGCTGCCAGGCCTGGCTTTTATGTGGCTGCTGGAAATGGAACTCCAGTTCCCACACTCTGTGCTAAGCATGTTTCTGGCTGAGCCTCTTCCTAACCCCTTGATGGTAATATCTTGATGTGGACATCTTTGTCAGTTTCAGTCTAAATAGGGGGTTATTTTCTGGCAGGGTTGGACTCTTGCTAGCCTGGTCTCTATTAGGAATAAATACCAGGTAACAACCCAGGATAAATGCACAAACTATGAGACTAAAACCATAGATTGGATTATCAAAGCTACTTCCGGCCCAGGAAATCACACTTTCAATGTTGTCTGGCCCTTAACACACATTTATACACTTTCCCCTTTCTCAGGGCCACGTCTGACCTTTAGACAGAGGGGAAAGAGGCAGTTCTTAGAAGGGGCTGGTATGAGTTCCAAGACTCTGGGTTGCTTTTCTTCCTCTGAGACAGTATAGGGCATTCCCCAGAAACCACACTGGTAATATCTTAGTCACGGTTTCACACATGTGGGGCCTTTGAAGATAGAACTTCCCACGGAGTTAGGGTAGACAGAGACTTGAAAAGTAAGAGAGGGGCCCCCAGGACGTGGGGGGAAGAGGATGTGAAGTTTTCTGAGCACTGGGTGCTGTGTATATCACCTGCAGCGAAAGGTTTGATAGCATTGGAGAGAGCCGGAAACCAGCTCACCTAGAGCCTTCCTCACTGAGACCTTGTATGTCTGGGACAGGAGGTTTGGATTCAGTCTGGCTGCGGAGGTAACATACTGGGATATTTGAAGTGCAGGAAGAAGCCATGTTCTTATTGGCGTCTGAGTCCATCTTTCTGTGACTCAGTGGGCGGGTTGAGTGGGCCTGTCCTCTGGTCAGAGTGCCAATGAGTGAGGAGGCACTTGCCTCTGGCCCAAAGCTAGGGTGGCACAACTACCTCAGTTGTCAAGAGAAACAATATTTTTTAATGCAATATTTGAAAAGTCTGAATGCATAAGTGTCACTGATGAGCAAAATATCAAAATTTTAAATAAAATCAGGACTCAGTAATGCCATATTGAGCAAGAATTTTTAAAGTCTGAGGCAAAAATTTAAAAATGTGCTGTTTATACATTTTTAGTATTTTTCCAGAAATTTAAAGTAACATTTAGAAATGGGAAAGTAGGCATATTAAAACTGAGGTGGTTACTTTAAATTCCATTTTTTCTTCTATCCTGGGACAAAAGCCAGGATCTCGAACATGTATATCAAGCACAACCCCAGGACTTATCTCCTCTAATGCTCACGCCTCTCTGAGTCCATTTCACATCCCATTGTGAGTTTTAATCCATTGGCTTCTTGACTTCTTTGTTTTTTGGAAATAGTTTCATGATCTAGAAAAGTTACTGTCAAGCATGGACATAAAATTCTATATACAAAGTCTCTCATTCCCTTCAGCTCTTCATCAATAAAATTGTTTTGTGTCCTGCCTTCTCTAAGATGGATGTTCATTGGGGATATGCTTTTGTTAACTTAGATTTTCCACTTAAAATCGACTTAAAAGGCCAAGAAGAAGCACTCTAACTTGGATCAAAAACAAAATAAACCAAAATCATTGCTTTAAAACGTTGGTTTTGGTGAATGGTTTTTAATTTTTGGTACCTGTTTACATGTAGCATGTAAGGTGAATGCCTAATATTAGCTAAGATCTGCAGGAAAGTGGGTGTGTGGGGGTGTGTATCTGTTTGTTGCAGTAGATCAGCATGTGAGAAGGGTGCAAACAGGACCCATGAGCAGTTGGCAACTGCATATTAGGGTTCCCAGCAGGTAGTGGCCCCAGAGTTATTTCTTTCCACTGGGATTCTAATTCACCAGTTCTTACTCCTTTTTTGCTTTATAGTATTATGATTTTGTCAAAGCTGAATTTTCATGTTTCAAATCTGTTTTCAGCACAGGGCCAATTCCACACCATTTTTTCTTTAACAGTGGGATATTGGCACAGAAAGGAAGTATCTAGGCAGATCTCTGTCTTAGTCAAGCTATGCTGAATATGTGTCAATTTAGCCAGTGGCAGCTGACCACAGTGCAAAAATCCTTCTTGTAAGAAAGTCATGTGACATAGATAAAGGCCTGTGATACTGGCATTGACAGCATTGTCTCCCAGACTCATTACTGTGCATGTCTGATGAGTATTTTTTAATTTTTATTAATTAAAACATAACATTTAATTAAGATTAAATTGTTATCTTTTGAGTTCTTGAAACAAGGGTTCACTGTGCAGCCCATCCTGACCCAGTTTGCAAGTCAGTTTCCCTTAGCCTGATTCTAAGATTACAGGTATGAACTGGCTGGCTTCTACATTCAGTTCTGAATTATCTTGCTCATTACCTTCTATATTTCAGAAGAATACAATAATGACACTTTGCAGGTAGTTCCCAGGGACGTGATCATTTTGACTGAATTGGAATTTTATTTCCTTTGAATGCCTCCTTGATGTCCTTCCTATGATTGTAGCCCTCCTTCTTACTGTCTTCTTACACTTCTTTCTTTCTTTCTTAAGCTAACTCTCATATAAATGACGTTTCCCGTGGAAAAAGCATTTGCAATGATCTTTTGCTGGAGATAAAAGGGCATGTCATAGATGCTTTTTCACACTCTGGTGCAGAATAATTTTCGCTTCTGGACTGAGAAATAATTGGTTCTCAATTAACTATGCAGTGAGGACTAAAATGTAATTTTCACAGCAGCAGTCTATCAGGAGACTTACCTTTGAGGCCCAGGTGACCTCAGCCTCGGGAGCCCTTCCCTCTCCAGGTACTCTAAATTGGCACAGGAGCATTTCCAAAATCCTAAAGCACTGTCAAATTTGGACCCAGAGTGGCAGGTTTCAAAGCAACATCGATTTCATGTGCCGATTCTTGTTCGTCCTTTGGGAACTAGTTTTGCATCGGAAGCCCATTAGTCCCCAAAGCGACCACATCTCAGGAGGACTGATTAAATGCCGTTCTTTTAAAAATTTCATTTCTTGTCACATGACCACAATGTGCCTTGTGTAAGAACTTTGCTTAAAGGAATCCACACCTGTGGATTTAAAACCAAAGACTGGAATTTGCTTTAGAGATTTGTTAAAGAGCCGTGAAGGAAAAGCCCTGAGTCTCAGATGGCAGGAATGTCTCCTTTAAGGAGGAAGCCATCTTTTTATTTATTTATCCTTTTACAGTTTCACATACATCTACAGCTAATTTTAGTTTACACTCTCTTATCCACCCCACTATCACTGACCCTCCCTAGAAATCCTTTTCTGTTTCCTTTGTGTGTGCCTCTCTCTCCGAGTTTGATTAGGATTCCTTACATGAACACACGTGGGAAGTTATTTACTGAACATGTTTCTATTCAGTCACTTACCATTGAAGACAATGGCATCCCCTCCCTCATCAGCCATTAACTGCCAGTCATCCCTTTGGGCTCCTTCCCACCACAAACAAAGTGTTGACAGGCCCAGTCTTGTGCAGGTATAGATGTAGTGAATTCATAAGTGTGATGACCATACCATGCTCAGAGAGGTCTTTCTGTGTGTGTGTGTGTGTGTGTGTGTGTGTGTGTGTGTGTGTGTGTGTGTTGGGGAAGGGGGTGTGCCTGACTGCTGCCTAAGCATGAA
The DNA here is from genome assembly GCA_033318265.1 of Phyllotis vaccarum. NCBI lineage: Eukaryota > Metazoa > Chordata > Mammalia > Rodentia > Cricetidae > Phyllotis > Phyllotis vaccarum. Next base: position 70,326,449 of record JARWLC010000003.1, on the reverse strand, counting down.
GAAACCTAAACATCTGGGAATCCCAGAGGTGAGCTTCTTCTCAGCCACCCAGACTCCCCACTATGTCCCAGATCCCACTCCAGGGTGACATCAGTGTTAGTTACTTCTGCTTATGCATTCGGGGATATCACACTCTCTGCTCTGAGACCTGTCAATCACAGGTTTCCCTGAACTTTCACTCTGTCCCACTGCACAGTGTTTCTCTTCACCCTCTGCCACGCTTTTGAAGTAGATGTGTTGCTACTCCCTTGTCTGTTAGACGGAGGACTCTCACAGAAGTGCGGCTGCTGCCTCCCTCATTTGTCTTCATTTGAGGACACTCTATCTGAGTTCTTGTCTTTAAAAGTAGAGGTATTATTATTTTGCTGTGAAGTTGTGTGAAGTCCTATACAAGGGCCTTGGACATCAACCTTATAGCACATGGGGTTTTTTGTTGTTGTTTTTGTTTTTGTTTTTAATGTGGTTGTTTCCTTTGCTGTGCAGAAGCATCTTAGCTTGATATAGTCCGATGCCCCCCACCCCCTGTGCTTTGGTGTTACACATCTAAAGTACCACCCCCAAGACTAAAGTCAAGTACCATCTCCTGGCTTTCCAGTAACTTTAAGATCTTATATTCAAACCATGAATCCATTTTTAATCAATATGTTGTGAAATGAGGCTCCATTTCTGTCTCCATACAAGTTGCTGTTGGCACCAACTATAACTCTTGCTCCACAGGGAACAAAAAATAGTTTATTCCAAGACAAACGCAATGGCCATTTGAATATGGGAGCATGTATTCAATTTCCCTGAGTGCATATTCCACCATTGAGTTGGTTACGGAAAAAGGACGAGCATAAAACAAAAACAATGCATTTACCAAATACATCAGCAAGGGAGGGCTCTCTGCTATAGGTCTCTGCTGCTTTCTTTTGGGTTGGTGAGAACTGTGGTCTGTAAGTTAATGCATTTTGGAGGGTTTTTTCTTGATGCTCACAAGGATTTTTCGTGGATGTTAAATTCCTGATATTTAGGGGACTAAAAAGAATCTTGGCTCCCCATCTATAACATTCTAGCTTTCTACAGTCCTTAAGTTCTGACCAGGCTACAGAGTCTTCAGCAGAGAGCGGTCTTTCACCAGTTTCTCAATGTAATTCACTGAAAAAAAGTTCTATCACAATTGTGTGTTCCTGACACCTTATCAAGAATCAATTGTTCATGAATTCATAGGTTCGTTTTAGAATCAGGGTGTCTGTTCTTCTCCACATACCACTCTCTCTTCCTTACGTTTATCCTGTGTGATTCCTTGGCTTTCTTCTTCTTGCTTGAGGTCATTAAAAGTCTTTATGATTTTTGTGAAATTTTAGGATTGATTTTTCTGGAACAGAAAATAGTTGTTCACTATCAATCATCATGGGAATGAGAATCGGAAGATGGATTTCCTTAAGGAAAGAAAAAGGAGCCAAGTGTTGATGAGGACATACAAACTAGGTATACCTATTACAGTAAACAGTGTGCAAGTCACCTAAAATTATCATAGAATAACCATATGACCCAGCAGGCTATCTTCATGGCATTTCTCAAGAGAAATACAATCCATACTTTATGAAGATATGTACTCTTTATGGCATCAGTAACAATGATTCCCAGTATATGGAAACCAACTGGGTGGCTTGATGTGGGAATGTCTTTCTGTATGCTGTGAATATCAGTCTTTAAATAAAGGAGCTATTTTGGCCCTTGGTGGACACTGTAGCCAGAGACAGCATAGGTAGGAAAAGTAGGGTGGAGTTAGAGCCAGGTGCCCAAAGAAGAAACATGTAAGGAGCATAGGTAAGCCACGGGCCACATGGCAGACAGATTAATGGAAATGGGTTGAGTTAAGATGAAGGAGCTAGCTAGCAATGTGCCTGAGCCATAGACCAAACAGCATGAACTTAATATAAGCGTCTGAGTCATTTTTGAGGGCCTAAGCAGTGGCGGGTAGCTAAGTGATCTGGGACTGCAAGTCTGTGGGTCTGGCCCTCTGGCCACCTGGGGCCAAGAAACCTCATTGTAACAATGGATGGTGTTGAATGAATAGATGAAGAAGACAAATACATGTGTGTAATAGAATATTATCTGCCCTTAAAGGAGAATCTTGCCTTTTTGACAACAGGGAACATGGACAGTAAGTATTATGCTAAGTGGAGTCAGCTAGACCTAGACATGTATCTACTTGGATCCTAGGTAGTCAAACTAAGAAGGATGTGGTAGAATAGTGGTTACCAGGGGCTGATAAGAGAATGGGAGAGATAGGGAGGTTATGGTCAAGAGGGCTAAAGTTTCATTATGCAGGGATGACAGTCTTTACTCACTATAATTAACAAAACTGTGTATTTGAAATTTGCTGAAAGTTTAGATCTTAAAAGTTCTCACTTCCTTTCACAGTCACAAGTATGAGAAAGAAAATAGTAGCTGTGGAGTGATGTATTTGTTAATTAGCTTAAATGCACTGATCACTTCATACTGTGTACACATACCAAAACACCAAGTAGAATACTTCAAATATATGTGACTTTTATTTCTTACTTACACCTTAAAAGTCCAGGGAGACAAAAAGGAAGACATAAAGCTACCCACCCAAGTCATGGGTCTGAGTCCCTGGATGAGATGTCTCCTACGTAAGGCCTATTTGTGCCTTCCATTATTGCTCTTCTAAAACTTGAGTAGGATTAATACCAGCCAGAGAAGCACAGACCCAGAACAGGCTTTCACTTCCTTCTATAGCTCTCTCCCTTTCTCTCTGTGGAGAGTTTCCAAGGGCACCTCTTTTGTGAACTAGGTATAAAGGGGGGCATTCCAGCTGCTCACTTACTTCCTTAGCAGCTGGGATGATTTTGAAAGACATGGGTCATGTGATTGCCTCCTATTTAGGGTGGTTCTGGTACTCATCAGCCCAGAAAGCAACAGGAAAATGTTGTAATATGCTGTTGTCTTCTCCCAGAGGCCCCAGGCTGAGCCTTTGACCTTTAATATTCTTAGGGATTCTTGAAACAAGAGCCTTGCCCGTGGTCACACAGTAGTCATTGTGGCTAGGTCTGGCCAAGGGAACTCATGCTTGGACTTGAGGATTATGCGCCCGCTTTGCATGACATGTATAACTGGGCAGGATGCCCAGAGTCATATACTAGTGCCAGTATGGCCTCTAACTTAGGGACAGCTCCTCTTAACCTCAGTGTCCTTTAAAATTTCAATGGTCAGCATAAGGCACATGCGTGCCTGTCCAAAGTCCCCATTCCCAAGACCCTGGCCTTGTTCCTACCATGTTTAGAATCCTAAGGTGAGCCACAACCAGCTCATTAGTTTCACTCCCACACTGGAATCTTTTTTTCTCCTGTGTTGCTCAGTTCCAAATATCAATTTGACATAGTCTAGCATCACCTGGGAAGAGGGCTACAGTGAGGAATAAAAATGGGCTATGGGCACGCTTTGGGGGATTGTCTTCATTGTTGGTTGATGCTAGAATATTCAGACCATTGTGGGTGATGCTATTCTCTAATCAGGATTCTGAACTACGTAAAAGAATAGTACAGTACATTCAATACTCTCTGCTGTAGTCTGTGGCTGGCTGCTTTGAGTTCACGTCTCTAATTTCCCTCTAGGATGGACTGTAGTCTGGAGTAAGCTGTGGAACCCTTTTTTCCCTCGGATACTTTTTGATCAGGGTATTTTTGATCATAGCAACAGAAAAGAAACTAGAACATTCTACCTCTCCACACGTAAAATGAGGGCTCTCATAATCAGTGGCAGATGACATCAGGTAGAGGAAACCTATATATAAATACAACCTATCTTCAGCAGGCACAGACTCTGTATTTATGGATTTGCATAACTTCCAAATTAGTACTGTCTGGAAACATTTGACTTGCAGGACTTCCAAGACTTCAGTTTCCTGCCAGGGTCAGAGCCTGGCTCCAACCCAACTGTCATATATGTATCCTTCTGACACGGATGTGTTCTGTCTTCTTCCTGTCAGGTAGGCTATGCTGCAGCAGCGGCAGGCACCAGATAGGAGCCCTCTAAGGAAGGAGAAAGGGAGGGAGAGGGCAGGAGAGACACTGTTCTGAGACTGTTACTTCTTTCGGGTACCATTTTCAAGTCTCAGGTTCTAACCAATGGGAATACACGGAAGTTCCTTCAACCCTCTTCTCACTTAATTTGCTAGACTAGCTCTCGGAATCCTGAAATGACGCTGCTTATATTTAATTGTATTTTAGAAAGGATATCATGAGACTCTGAATGAATACTACTCAGAGATGCATAAGGCAAGGCTTATGGAACACACAGAACTTCTATGGCCTCTCTGGGTGAGCTGCCTTCTAGAAATGTCCATGAGTGAAGCCCATCCTGTTAGATGTTTAATGAGACCAACCTTCCATAGGTATAGTTGATTATATCAGTGATGATTGGCAATCAACTTAGCCTTCTGATCCCCTGGTCCCAGAGACTGGGAACAAGGTGGGATCGAAAGTCTCAATATAATCATTATTTCCTGCTCTACATAGTGACCAAACACCATCTTGAAGCTACCCAGTGAATGTCAGTGTTCAGTCAGCTCACTGACATACAGAGAATCACTTTGGAGAGCCTAAGGATTTTCAGGGTTTGGATGTCAGGAGTAGGCAAAGGAGCTAGATGTATAATTTACAATATCATAATCAGGACAAGTGTGCTTAGGATCTTAGGTTATAATCTATGTGTAATTTTCCCTAGGAGCAACACTTTATTTTTCACAAATAAAGAGTTTATAGTGACTCAGTACAAAAATATTATGGTATCCAGATTCAGACAGACGCCAACGTGATGAGCTAGCTTGGAACCTGTAGCTGGCATCTCTCCACCTAGAATGGCATGTGAGGATCACAGCTTGATCAGACCCAGGCTGAATTGACCTCCCTTAATGTGGAGCTGCAATGGATCCAACCATACAGGAGTGTTGGGTGAGGATCCATAGGTGATGTTCTTTCCCATAGAATTTCCCAAGGAGTTTCTTCAGGGAGGGTCTAAACATAATCAATAGGGACCTATTGATTCTTATGATCAGGACATAAGCTCCAGAAATACCTCTGCACTGACTTTCTTTTAATTCCCCCTTTACTAGGATGTGATCATGTCACCCTTAATGCTGCACAGATACATTCATGTATTACGTGTTTTTGTATGTCTGTACATGTCTATAGGTGCAAGCATGTGATAAGTATTTGCATGTTTGTACATGTGTGCACATGTGTGGGTGCATGTATTTAGTATTTGTGTGTGTATACATGTGAGCATATGTGCATGGTTGTGCATGTATTAAGTATTTTGTATTTGTACATGTGTATGCATGTGAGCAAGCAGATATTAATTGTATTTTTGCGTGTGGATGTGTGTGTGTGTGTGCACACGCGCATGCAAGCATGCACATTAGAGGTGAAGTATTGTGGCAGGAGGCAGAAGACAAGAAGCAAACAAGCCGAGTTTAAAGGCAGGAGAGACAGAGACATCTTCAGGGAAGCACCTTGGAAGCCAGGACCAAGACTAACTTATAAGTTGATGTTAAAACTCCTCACTTAGCATTTTTGCCACCACCCAGAGGGCACCAGTGACTCGATCAAAGAAGCACTCCCTACTCCGCTGCCACCATCCATTTTCTCTTTCTCTGTCCTTTCCTGGAGGTCCAGCCTAACACTGTTGTCCTCTGCACCCCACCACTCTCCCATCTTCCCAGGCTGTAGTAGGTGTCTTGGTGGTTAATGATGGTGGTAAATATTCTGGGCTCGTTGCTGGCTATAGTACAACCCATGGCCAGCACCCAGCACATCCTATTTCCTCTGCAGAGAGAGGGAGACTTGGTAGCCATCCAGGCTGGAGCCCAGTTGTCTGTGAACTACGTCTCTCCTTTAGTTCATGGATTTGCCACTAAAAGAGAAACAAGAGAGAAAGCAGGGGTGAGGAGTGGGGTGTGTGTGTGAATGGTTCTTGGTGCTCGCAGGAAAGGACAGCAAGCGAAAGAGAGCTGCACCCAGGAAGGGGCTTGCAGTGCTTACCATAACTGATCATCACCAGCGGGAGGACAGGGGATTGGCTCAATGGGGGCTGCAGGGCAGCTGTGGGCAAAGGGAAACTTGCGACAGGCTCTGTGTCCATGGTGACTTCTTATGTTCTTGGCAGTGCTACCTCCACTGGATCAAGAGAGGTGCTAATAAGAAGTCAGTCTCCATTGCAAAATTGGCACATAGGACATCAAATTCCAATGTTTATTCTGTCATCACATATCATAGGACTGGTTGGTTGGAAGAGGGTCTGGGGTACTAGTCCATAATAGTAGAGTCAGCTAGCAATGCTGCTTCTGTCATTCATTTGCTGATTTGTGATCACTATTGAGTACCTGATAGAAGCCAAGCCCCAAACTATATGCTGGGGACTGGCTTAGCTTCCTACGCATTACCAACTAGCTTTGGAGAAGCTGACTTCATGCTTGAAGCCATTAAACACCGCACTATATAGTGTCCAGACCAACTACTTGGGAAGCTCCAGAACTCATTCCTGTTCTCTCTGCCATATGTAGGAACTTTCAAGGTCAAGGGAATCTCTGAGCTGTTGGGCTTTTGATGCAATCTATTTTTCCATATGAAGAGAAGGGCTGACTTGTCTCAGGTCTCCTATGCTTGCTGTGTTGGTTTGGATAAGAATGAACCCCATAGACTCATGTGTTTGAATGTTTAGCCTTTAGGGAGTGACATTATTAGGAGGTGTGGCCTTGTTGGAGGAGAAGTGACCTTGCTGGAGGAGTGTGTCACTGTGAGGGTGGGTTTGAGGTCTTAGATGCTCAAGCTATGCTCAGCGTCACAAATGGAGATGTAGAACTCTCAGAACCCTTCTCCAGAACCATGTCTGCCTGTGTGCTACAATGTCCCACCATGATGATAATGAACTAAACCTCTGAACTGTAAGCCATCCCCAATTAAATGTTTTCCTTTACAAGAGTTGCTGTGTCTCTTCACAGCGACAGAAACCCTAAGACACTTGTGTCATAGATACTCAAATAAATCTGATACTGGCTAACAGTTTCTAAGATTTTATCACACAAAGAGCTTTAGCATTAAAATAACAGACTGTAAACTTAGTATCACACTGAATAAGCCTCTGATCTAGAAGTGGGCTTGACCACAGTTTTTTAGCCTTGAGCCAGAGTGTAGCTCTTGGCAAACTGCTTCACTTGTTACTGCCTCACATACTATATTTTCAGGGGCCAGATATAATAACTGATAACATCGTATATGGTTATTGTATATATTCAAAAAATTTAAATACAGTCAGTCGTTAGAGATCAGTTTCCTCTTTAGAGCGGGGTAGCCATAGCTATTGGTTTGGGGAGAAAGCAAAAGAGGCAGTGACCTCAGAGATGAATGGCTTTCTGGGTAATGATGGAGAAGGTTCCACAGGCATGTTTTCCCACAGCATGGCTGCATGATTAAAAAACACCCAGGCACATTTGGGTCACTTAATTTATCAATAATTAAATGGGATTCTCAGATAAATATTGCAGCGGCCAGTTCCCCTCCCTTCCTCCTTGCTGCATGGGCACTTTGTCATTTTGTGCTGCCAAAATGCCTGAGAAATATGTCAACCACTGAGAAATAAGCTGCCTTTCAAACCCAGAGGGGCACCCAGCAGTGTCTGCTCTTATAAGAAGACGTAAAAATATATGCTTTGATTAAAAGAAAATGTCAACAGGGGGAAATATTGGGCTTTGCTTCTGGCCATAGCCAGCAGCTAAAAGCAAAGGTTGAGCACATGAGAAATTAAAAGTCACATTTAGGAAAAGCCCCCAAGCCCTGCGTCATATTATAACCCAACATTCTGTTGGTGTGTTTTGGGCAGAGCTAAAATTTATCTGATCCTTATATCTAAATTCCACAGCTGCTCATTTCCTTCTTGCATTTTTTGTCTCTTAATTAAAATATGATGACATTTATTCCATGGAAATGCTCATGGTATGTGTGTATGTTTAAGGGATGAAAAAATTAGCAGCCTATGATCATCTAGTCCTACTTAAGAGTATTGTTCAGGACTGATTACACCAACACTGCTTGGGAAACTGAGGCCAAAGGATCTTCAGTTCAAGATCAGCCTGGGCATTGTTGGGAGACCCTTCCTCAAAATTAAGGTGTAAAAGAGCTGGGGAATTAACTCAGGGCCACAGTATTTAGCTAGCTTTTGTAAGGTCCTGTGGTCAATCCTACTACCACAAAAGAAAAAAAAAAAACTGTTGTCAGTAAAATAAAAATAAAATAATGTTGCTGCTGATTTGTGATCACACTGTCTTTTTATTAGGGAGAAATAATACTTTAATTTTGGTTTGGTACAATTTTTATAGCATAAGCATCTACGTTTGGAAGGCTTAGCTTTTGTGTATTTTTACACTTTCTTGAATAATTCTGCTTTTTGTCTGGCGTGGCTTTTTTCACCTGATGTTTCATAAGTATAGTCCTAGAAAAAAAATCTGAGAGTTATACATTTATGATTAGTTACTTTTAACTGTTCTACCACAGTCTACAGGGTTAAGAGGCCACTATTTATTTATCTGTTTTTCTACTGAAGAATACTGAGGGCCTGGGGGAGATGAGCCTCACTTTGTAGGCGTGAGGACCCAAATTGGACTCCTAGAATCCATACAAAAGTAAACAGGGCATGGTGGTGCCCACATGCAAATCCTCCCTTGTGAGGCAGACACTGGCCCCCTGGGGCTCACTGGTCAGTCAATATAGGTTTCTCGGCAAGTTTCAGGCCAAAGATAGAGCCTGTTTCAGAAACAAAGTGAACAGCTCCTGAGAAATAACACCTGAGGGTGTCCTCTGGCTTCCACATGAACACTGACACACATCCTCACATCCACATGTGCGTGCACATCTGCACACCACGCACACCCCTCCCCTAGAGAGCATTAATTCAGTTGTGGTTTGCGTTATAAATAACATTGGAACATTCTGTAACCATCACCCTGGTGCTGCAGTGTTGGAGTTTTCTACAGGATAGAGCAGCGCGGAGTCACACTGGATGCACATTACACATGTCTGACTTTAAATATGATGATGTCAAATTACCACCCACAGTGCTTCTAGCAGTTAAGACCCTCACAGCAGTGTGAGGAAACTTCCCTTGGTCCACAGCTTCACTCAGACTTGGTAACTGAAAAACGTTGGTTTCTTGTGGGTTTTTTTGTGTTTCCCCTTAACATTAAGGCTAAATATCTTTATCTTTTCATGACATTTACACTATTGGTAATTTGTGCTCACTACTGGGAAAATGCCTATTCTTCTTCTGGTTATCTCTTTTAATATGCGAGGCACTATTTTTTTTTTAAAAAAAGTTTTATGTATCATTGTTTGGATCCAAGCTCCGATGCCATTCCGTTGTTGTTAGGCGAAGATTAAGTTTTAGGTATTATATAAAATTATTAGTGCTTATTTCAGTGAGATTGTCAAAATTGCCAGAGTTTATTTTGTGTTTTGTTTGTTATTTTCTTTGAGTTGGGGTCTCACTGTATAGCCCTGACTGGCCTTGAACTCTACGTAAACCAGAAACTTGTGGCCTTCTACTTGCTCCTGAACCCTGGAATCACAGGCATGTATCAGGTGCTCAGATTTTATGGTTTGCTCTTTATGCATATTGGACAAAAACACCTCTAAGAAATTTATATATAAAGATTTAAATTTTTCCTCTTTCTAGTTTTCTTTTCCTTTTCCACCTGCTTTAAATTGTGTGTGTCTCCGGGGCCGAGCTCCTGGATTCCAGACGAAGAGAGGGAGGAGGCATTATATAAACAAGGGGTCAGGATCATGATGAGGAAACCCACAGAGACAGCTGATCCGAGCTACTGGGAGCTCAGGGACTCTGGACTGACGGCTGGGGACCCTGCATGGAACCAAACTAGGCTCTCTTATTGTGGGTGACAGTTGTGTGGCTTGGGCACTTTGTGGGGCCTTTGGCAGTGGGACCAGGATTTATCCCTAGTGCATGAACTGGCTTTTTGGAGTCCATTCTGTAGAAAGAGATGCTTTTCTCAGACTTGATGCAAGGGGAAGGGGTTTGATCCCGTCTCAACTTGATATGTCAGACTTCCATGAGAGGCCTTAACCCTCTCTGAGGGGGGGCAGATGGGGTGAGAGAGTAGGAACAGGAGGAGGGGAGGGAAAGGGAATGTGGTTGGTAAGCCAAGTACACAATTAAGAAAAGAAACAGAAAATGTGTGTGTGTCTGTGTCCAATGAAGCAAAGGTCAAATGTCATTCTTCAAATGGATGATTTCTGCTGTACCTACCACCATCTTTGACATGTCTGTTCTCTTCCATGGTACTCCATGGTGCTCCATCTTCTATTCCATTCATTTAAAGAGTTCTCCTTCATACCCTCATAGAGCACTTGCAGTTAGCACTCGGGTGATGGCAGGTATTGTGAGCGCCTCCTCTGACCTCCTGTGCCATCTCTGTCACCTCTTTATCTTCCCTCTTTCTCTTCTTTCTCTTTTGTTTCCGTGCCTCACACAGGCTTCTTTTCCCATGAGCCCTCTTTCAGGTTATATAAAATATGCGATTTTGTGTTTGTGTGTGTTCTTCTACATATGTGCCTGTATGTGAAATATCTATATATGCATGTTTATAGATCAGATTTATTGCACTCCATTTTATATTTAATAGAATCTACCCACTCACAGGTATAATTTGTTAAATGCGTATAAACATATAGCCAGCGTTCTTCTGATAAAGGGCATTTCTATCACCCCCACAATGTCCTGTGGGATTTGTGTTCACTGGCTTTTTTCTTTTCTCAGCCCCTGGAAAAACCTGATTTTATTTATATTTTTATTATTTCTGAAACTTATATAGAGTACATTTAATATTATGGCCTTTTGACTGACATTTTTCCATGTAGACTGACGGTCTTGAGGTTCACACATGTTGTATGTACCAGTGGCTCACTCCTTTTCAGGAAACCTAGTAGGATTTCACTGTGTAGATATGGTACTACTTATTCATTCACAAATTGGTTTATTAATGGGATGTTTTAGGTTTCTGGGTTACTGTCAATAGACATCTGTGAATATACTTCTTAGTGTAGATATATAGCATTAGTATTTTATCTAAGTATCTGGAATCAGGATTTCTATGCTATAGGATAATAATAATTTCATTCAAATTTGTCAGTAAGTTTTAACATAGCTGTTAAAAATATATAGGCCAGAATGAAAACTTTCTATTTTCTTCATCCTTACCAATAAAAATATTATCAGTTTACTTATTTTGTATGTTCTAGTGGCCGTGTTGTGGTGTGTTCCTATACTGCTAATTTTTATTTCCTCAGTAACTACTGGTGTTGGATAGATATCATTGTTGCTATGGTATAGATATGTGTGTCCGTGTGAGTGTGGGCACATCTGCCAAGTTGTGCATGTGGGAGTCAGAAGAAACCTGGGGTATTCATCCCCTCCTTCCACTTTGAGATGTGTCTCTGTTGCTGACCACTGCTGCCTACTCCTGACATCTTGCTGTAGGACCAGTGGAAATATAGATGCATACTTCTGTGCTTGGCTAACTGGGGTCCTGGGGATCCAAACCGAGATCCTCACTGTCCCTGCTCAGCTTTGAGGCTGTGTAATATGAGCTTTTTGCTGTCCTTGAGGATGTAAGCTATCTGTTCTTTTTTTTTTTTTTTTTGTCTCATAGCAGAAGCTTTTGTCTTTATTAAATTGTAAGTGTCCGTGAATATTCTAACCTCTAATTCGAAATATTTGAACATTTTCTCTCTGCATATGACAGGCTCCTTTACATTCTTATTGGTATTTTCAAAAGACAAAATACTTTGATTCATCAAATCAAATTACCAGGTTTCTCTCTCGTGGTTTGTTTCCAGACCCTGTCCAAGAAACCTTTTGTTTAAGCTCAAGCTCACAGATGCTCTCTTGTGTTTTTGCCAAAAAATGTAAAACTCTTGAGAATTTATGCTTAGTTTTTGATCTCTCTTAAGTTTAAAAAAATAGGGTTTGTTTGAGGTTGAGTCTGAGATTCATTTTTCTCCCTCATTAATAAGCAGTTATTCCAGCCCCCATTGCTGAGGAGACCACCTTTTCCTCCACCCAGTTCTCTTTCTTTTTTGCAGATTAATTGACCACATAAGCTTGAGTCTATTTGGGGTAGTTCTGTTCTGTCTCACTGATCTACAAGCCCATTCTGTTTGAACACACACTGATTACTGTACCTTTCTAGTAAGTCTAGACACCAGAGTCATCGCTTCCCTTCTCTGATTTATTTCAACTGTTCTTCCCTCTGTCTTTCTCTGTGGCTCTGAGAAACAGTCTGGAAATGTCTACAAAGAAAGCCTGTTTGTGTTTTAACAATATTAGATCTTCTCTCATGACACGGGTATCTTTCTTTATATTCAGGTTTCCTTTCTTTTAAAAAAAATTTTTGTTTAATTAACTTTCAAGTTTCAATTGTTTATTGTTAACATATGAAAGAGTAATTAATAATTTTTTTGCTTTGCATGTATCTTGTGGCCTTTCTGAAGACTTTCTTATGAGTTTTAATCACTTTTTAATGATGATTACTTAGAATCATAAAATGACATCTGTGAGAAAGACATTTTCTTTCTCCCTAACTTATTGCCCCCCTTGCTTTGTCACTTGTCTGTACAAAACATTGAATAAAGTGGTTACAATAGACATTATTGCATTACTTCTAAAATGAGCATATTTTATCTTTCATGATCATGTATGATGTGAGGGTAGATCTTTAAAAACTGAATTCATATTTGACAAGTTGAAGACATTTCCTCTGAGCATTATCACCTTTGCAGAGAGTTTGTATTAAGGCACAGGTGTAGGATCGTGTATGATACTGGGTTTTGTGAAACACTTTGCATAGATTTGAGATGTTCATCCTGCTTCTCTTTTGTTCTTTATTATTATGCTAATTTTGAATGTCAAACCAGTCTTAAATTCTCGGGTTAAACTATGCCTATTAGTGGCGTACTTTATATATATGTTTATATATATATATATAAATATATATGTTTTTAATATATATAAACACATATATATATATATGTTTCTAAACTCAGTTTGCAAAAATGTTATTGAGGCCTTAATTACTTTATTTTGTGAGTATGTGTGTGCAGCATGCCACAGTGCACATGCGGGGTCAGAGGATAATTTGATGGCTTCAGTTCTCTCCTACGACCATATGGGTCCTGGAGATCGATCTTAGGATATCATGTTTGGCAGCAAACACCTTTTTAGGCAGAGCCACTTCACTGGCCCTCTGGGTGGGGATTTATATAACCATGCTGCGTTAGTTCCCTGTTGCCTCTGGAGACAATTGGAGAATGCAGCAGCTGGAAACGATACAGAATGATCTTCTTACAGCTCTGGAGGTCAGAGGTCGCATCCGTGAAATAAAGTCTGTGCTGTGGCCAGGCTGTCTTCCTAAGGGTACTTTGAAGGGATGTGTTTTCCAGCTTCTGTGGTTCCTCTGTTTTTAAGCTCCTCCCTCCACCCTGGGCTTTTCTCCTGACGTCATTTCCTGTTCCCCTCTTGTGAGGACTGCTGTGGCCTTACCAGTTCACCTGGTAATCTAGTTTAGTTCTTCCCTCTCAAAATCCTTAATCACATCTATAGGGTTTCTAATTTTCTTGTAAATTTTTATATAGCTTTGGTATCATGATAATGCTGACCTCATTAAGCCAATTGAGAAATATTTGATACCATTTTCCAAGAATATGTGTGTTGAAAGGGTATAATCCTTAAGCATTTGGCTGACTTTATCAGTGACACCATCTGACATCCACCTTCCCTATACCCTCAGTCTGTGTCTGAGTCAGTCCCCAGTCTCTCTCAATACTTTTTACCTTTTTCTCAGAGTCCTTAACACAGTGATACCTGAGGTACCGTGATCTCTCTCCTCACCACAAACATGTTCGTCTCTCACAGCATCTGTCCTTGTGCTTGATAAATATTTGTTGAGTGACCAACTGACTGACTGCTGAGAGATCAAATTCTTGTCCCATGAGATATACCTATAGTTTTGTGAGCCCCCTCCTCCATTTTGGATTAGGTAAGCTTTCTCTTTCTAGCATCTGAGGGTGTGTCAAAGATCACCAGGGAGAGGCTGGTACTTTGTGGAAGGCAGTGAAATGTAGACAATGAGGAAACTGCAAAGCTTGGGGGTGATGGGAGAGCACAGTGGGAAGAAGAAACCATGTGCTTTCAGTCTAGCTTGGGCCCCGAGGCCTGCTTTTTGTCTACTCAGCTAAGCATGCAAATGAGTAAGAGCAGAGGTCCCACATGTGAGAGAATAGAGCTTGAAGAAGCAGCAGCCTGTGGCCCAGCTTTGGGTGAATGCTCAGATCTTGCTAGGCTTGTATCTACAGCTCTGTGTTATCAGCTCCCAACATAGCTTATATTCCACCTTTCCCAAGGACAGACATGCATGCACACACTTATTCCCACCCACCCCTAATTTGTAAATATAGTTTCAAATGCAATTGATCACTGGGGAGAAAGTATCTCTTTCATTTATATCATCTAGATGTATTAAAATATAAAGAATTGACAATTAGCTTCAGCTGGGACTTTGCCTTGCCATTTATTTATTTTTCTCTGTAGGAATTCATCTGTGTCCTCAGTTCCCCCAATTGGCTCCCTTTATGATGGTTTCTGTCTGAGTACAAAGTCTCTGTGGTTCCTGCAAGTCATCTCCGTCTGATTCATTGCCGCTGCTCTGAGATCCATCATCAACTACCAAATCTTGAAAATTTGCAAGGAATTGAAAGCTCTCCAGAGGAGAAAGCAAGGGAAATGAATGTATCCTCAGATGCCCTCACTCATTCAAGCTGACAAGCATAGATTATGTTGTTTGAAATACTTTCTAGACGGCTAGGAAGTGTCCCCGAGTGGGGCACAGGAAGGGAATAAGGCCTTTGTACTATTGCACACTGCTCTGCTGTTTATGAAATCACACAGATTTGAAATGAAAGCCTTATTAAGTCATCTGGTCCATGCTGCCAGGACAGACTTCTGTCATTATAGCCCTTCATTTTGGCCAGTGATGCTTGGGGCTTGGTTGCTTCTCAGAGCTCACATGTAGCAGGGCTGCCCAGGGCCTGGGGCGAGTTGTTGGTATATTCTCCACAGGTATCCAGTAGATACTTAATGAATGTTTGTTAAACAAAATGAAATTGACATTTTTCTAAGGCAAAGTCTTCGGCATGTTGAATGTTGCTTACTTTGTTGATTGCATTGACCCTGATAGCTTACAAATATTTGAAGCAACATTTGTTAACTTTTTGATGCAGGCAAAAAAAAAAAAAAATATTCATCCATTGTCACAACCAAACATTATGAAACACAGAGGACAGATGAATACTAAGTAGTAGGCCTCATGTTAACTACTCAGAACAATAGAATCTACCTCTTTTTATTTTAGATGAGTACAAAGTATGGAAAATAGATCTTATTATGTCTTCTTTAAAGAAAGTCTTATAGACCCCAGGACAGATAAAACTAAGGATGAGTGAGCTTCCAAGATGCTCTTCAGAGGACAGCATGACAGACGGGGGAAAGTAGAAAAAATAATGGACCCCTCACAAAGAGGTTGAAATCATCCCACAGCTTTAATTTTTAATTCTCTATATGTCTTTTTGAAAATAAATTTTGTAGCATTATGTCTGGGAGAGCATATACCACAGCATATGTACTACATGGAGATCAGAGGACAGTTTTCAGGGGTTAAACTCAGATTATCAGGCTGGCCAACAAGCACTCTTCCCCACTGAACCATCTCTCTAGTCTCTAAACTTCTGTGTTCCTAACAAATCTTTTCAATAAAAAGAGAGATTTCTCATAAATGTGGACAAGTGGGTCACATACAGTATGCCGTTTCCATGCCTGCATTCAGATGCCTGGTTCTGGCAGATTCAAAGGGACCTGTATAGTAACTTAAGTGCACAGAAGTTAGGCTTTGGTATATCTGGTGACCTCTGGAAGATGTGGAAATCTTTATTAGGTAGCACTTGAATAAGACAGGCTAAAGTAAAAATTGCAAACGCAGAGAATTGTCCAAAAATTAAACATATAGAGTCAGTATTCCTTAAAATCCATCCTTGGTCTGAATAAAATACTATTGGGTTCAAGGGTAATCTCCTCCTTTGTGTGAGAAATGTCCTCTGGGTCCCATAGGGAATAGCAAAAAAGCCCTTAAGTGTAGCCGCTACTATGCCTGACTTCTTACCACCCTGTTCGTTGGAGCTGAGCTGACTGAGTTGGAAACGTTAGCTCTTCCCGGGCCTGCTGTGGTAACATCTTTGGTGGTGCCTCATCTATCCCCTCAATTTTTAGTCAGTAGTCTCACAAAGCCCAAATCCTTACTTTCTAATTGTAGGCTATACCCTAATCTGCATCTCTGTTTGCGATCTGATCACCATCTTGCTTATACTCATGAGAAGCAACAAGAGAGAAAATGTCTGGGTGTGCCGAGGGCATGCCTAAGCAGGGCTGGTCAGCTGTGCCATAGTCCCAAGCCTCCTTCCATGTTCCCTGCTGCTATCTTAAAGCTTTTCATCCTTCCCAACCTGGAGACCAAACGTTTCACCTTGTTATCGAGTTACTCAGATGATAGAGCTGGCCAACCCCACCCGCTTCTTAGACAAGCAGAAGTTGGAGCTGGATGGAGCACTAGAGAAGGCTTTATCATGTGACTGAGAACACATATAGTGGAATTTTACTGTTTGTTTCTATTTGATGAACATCATGGCTCTAGGGAAGCTTGATTCTTGCTGGGGAATAAATGCGTGTGACCCATCATGTTGCTGGGCATGATTTCTTAAAGGATGTCTGAAGTCTGAAATATAAGCTGCTTGAGAGATGGGAAGAAGGGATGGAGGGAAGGATCAAGGAAAGGGAGATGGGATAGAGAAGGTTGGAGGGAGTGAGAGAGAGATTTATATTATCTTAGTTACTGTTTTATTGCTGCGAAGAGACACCAGGGCCGAGGCAACTCTTATAAAAGAAAGCATTTAATTGGGAGCTTGGTTATAGTTTCAAAGGGTTAGTCCATTTCCATCATGGTGGGAAGCACGATGGTAGTAGGCAGGCAGGCATGGTGCCGAGAATGTTGGTTTCATGTGTGAGATCAGACACATACACTACCAGATGCCACACAGGGGAGTTGCTGAGTGGGTAAGAGGAAAAGAGAGAGAAAGGGGTGGGGAAGAGCAGACTTTCACTTGGTGGCTCCTTTTAAGAGAGCAAGTGGGCACAGATTTACATAGCCACACCTAGGGGCGTGCCCTTGGTATTCAGTGTTCTACCAGTGCCATGTTGGGTTTACCATGTGGCTACTATGTGCCAGGAATCATTACAGAGAACTTGCATCCTTATTCACAGGCATCAGGTAGAGAAACTGACCCTGGGGTAGGCATGAGTACCTGAAACCTTCAAGCCCACCTCCATGACCCACTTCCTCCAACAAGGGACCTACACCTCCTAATCCTTCCCAGAGACCCAGAAAACCATGTATGGTCTCTGATGATCAGCCACAATTCACCATGCATTTCATCCCTGTCTCTGGAACTTTGGTGACATTCTGTGGTCCTTATCTTTTGTAGAATACCAATTCTATGACCCAGAATTAAAAGATGCTTCATGTCACAGAACTACCATTGGATCACTGCTTCCATTTTGGCTTAAAGATGTAACACATGTATGAACCTCAAAGAGTTTCTCTTTAGCCAAAGGTAGAGTCCCAATCTGTAGCTTATTCAGTGGAGATGCGTATAGATTATGATGTTATCCACCCTTGTGATACCAAGATCATACTATTTTCCTTTGAAGCCTGGTGTGGGTAGAAATCACGAAAGAATGAGTTTATTCATGTGTTAGGTTTATTTGTGTCCTTTCAATGCTTCATAGCATCATATTTCACCATGAGACAGTCTTTCAGCACTGATTTATGATGTGAGTGAAATGCTTTCAATACATGAATGGAAGCAAAGATGAAAAATTTCAGTGACAGTTTCTGGTTTCCAAAATAGAATGTGTTTTTCTACCTTTTACATGCTCATACAGAAATAGGTAAACTGGACAAATCTAAAATTCTCCTTTGGATTTTCCAGCGGTGAGGACTCTCCCTAAGAACCGTAAGACCTATCATTTTGGTGCTGATGATGTATTTCACCAGCCAAGAACCTTGACAGTTACACAGAGATACTCTCTAAAAATTCTTTGGATGACTGTCCTGAGAATGGATGGTGGACATTTCTAGAAGCTGTGGCACCTGTCTAAGGATGATGGCTGTAATTCACCAGTGTTTAATCATCTTTTGTCCTCCACCCAGTTACAAAAGAAAATCACCAAACCAAACCAAAGTCTCCTGCTGAAGATTGCCAAAAATGTCTATAGTTGCAATAGTTTTGCAATGTGTGTTAATTGATAATGACATATAATGTATTTACTGATAATCATTTGTAGACATGTGGTGGACGAGGCTTTGGAAATAAGTTCTACTTTTCAATAGAATCCAAATGGGAATGGGGTGAGGTGGGCAGGTAGCTTGGACAGTAAAGTGTTTGCTGTCTAAGCATGAAGACCTGAGCTTAGTCTCGAGCATCCACACACAAAGAGCCAAGTGTTCAATGTGCACCTATCCTATTTTTGGGAAGGCACAGGCCACACAACCCCTGGGCATCACTGCTAGTCAGCCTACCCTACTCTACAAGATCCAGGTCCCAGTGACAAACCCTGACTTAAAAAAATGGTATGTCACTGGAGGAGTCAGAGGGAAATAATGGATATAAGCAAAAATACGTGGAATACAAGTATGGATGGTATCAACAAATAAAAACACCCCAAACCATGGGTGCCTCCTGAGTGACAATACTAGAAGTTTACCTCTGGCTTTTTGGCTTACACATACACACACACACACACACACACACACACACACACACACACACACACACACACACACACTTTTTTCTAGAACATTTTCAATTTTATGTATTTGTAGTCTTCTGAATTCAGCTATCTTATTAACCTCTTACCAACTAGGACACTTTACAGTTCAGAATAGGGTCATATAAATGGCAAGAGCCCACCTTTACTTTTACCTTACATTCCTTTTAACTCTTAAGGTAGTAAGATTTACATTGGACATTTTTTTTGGTGTAGAGGGTTCACCCAAATGCATCCTGAAAATTAGGTCACTGAAGGTTGGATCTGAGAGGGGAGGAGGGCAGGGACTTAGGGAAGGGATTCATCATGCCTGCTTTGGCTTTAGTGGACTTATGATCCTCAGCATGTCCTACTGAATGGCTGGAATTGGTTGTTTCTTTAGGTGAGTTTGAATGACTCCTCATATAATGCAACTTTTGCATGTTTAGGCCACCTGGGTCATGGGATAGGTGTCAGAAAGCATCTGTATCTGGGCATAGTGGCACATGCCTTTAATCCCAGCACTTGGAAGGCAGGGGCAGGCAAATATCTGTGATGTAGCTTGTGCTTGTGTATGTATATGTGTTTGTGTATGTACGAGTACGCATGTGCACATGTGGTGTCCAGAGGCCAACCTTGAGTACTATCCTCAGGAATACCTCCATCTTCTTCGATATAGCCTTTCATTGATCTGGGGTCACCAATCAGTCTCACTGGCTAAGCACTGAGCCCCAACGATCCTCCTGTCTCTGCCACTCCAGTCCTGGGATTACAAATGTGTGCTGCTATGTTCAGTATTTCTATGCTGGTTTTAAAAATCATGTTTAGGCCTTCAAGCTTTCAAGTTAAAACAGCATATAGTGGAGCCACACCCCAGACCACCTTTATTGTTTTAATTCTCCCTCCTACAAGTGCCACCCACTTCTCTATAAGCCTCTATTGTTCGGTGTTGCCTTATTTTTGTAACTGGATGAAAATAGGAGTTGGTCTGTCTGGTTTGTGTGGTTCCACATGGCCTAGAACAGGGCTTCTAAGCCTTATACTGAGTCAGGGACTCATCATACACCCTGTGGCATATAATAAATGTGTAAAATAGACATGCAAACCAAATATTTACTGACGATCACTTGCAAAATAATTTATTAGGAAACAGTTCTCTACTGTACATATGATTTGACCATGTATTAGAAGTTAAAACAAAACTTGCTTACTGTTAGCTTACTAACGAGGTGGGCACCCTCGTCTACTTTCACATAAAATCGTTACATCTTGGCTGAATATTTGATTCTGCAGGACATAGAATATCTCAATATTGTTCAGAGTTGATCAATATTTTGATTTGTAATTGCCAGTGCTATAATGCTGCTTCACACAAATGTGTAGTACAAAATGGCAGGAGCATGGCTTAGGGAATCTCAGAAATTGTTGGAAATTGTGTGCTGATCCCAAGCCAAAATCCATTAATTGATTTTTTTTTAAAAAAATGAAACTCAAGTGAGCAAACTCAAATAGCAATTTAAACAACCAAACATTATGACACAATGCAGTCTATATTTGAAACCAATTTATTACATTCTGGGGGACAGCAGTAGGAAATTGTCTTTGTTTTGTATAATTATACCACTATGCTTCTATATCCATAGAAAAGTTGAATATGTACAGTAAGAAGCATGGTCACATCTGAGCAGAGGTGTTTCAGGCAGCCTTTATGGCATCGCATGATATGGTGACATGCTCAATGCAATGTATGTGTGCTGTCTATAGCACCCTGGCTGTGGTGACATCATTTAATGAAACATGGCCGAGCACCTGATAGAAATGCCTGGGGTTCCTTATGAATTTGAGTTTCAATACATTTTTGGTTGTTGCACATTCTATAATTGTTTATTATTGTCAAATGTGTCTCCATTCCCCATCAATTATGAGACCTTATGTCAGGACTCACAGTATAAGGCATGAAGCTGGGCTACTCAGTTATTAAAGATCTTGTTGTATAAGGATGAAGACCGGAGTTTTCATCTCTGGAAGCCAAAATAAATAGCTAGAAACCCACCTGTAATTCTAGCCTCCAAAGGCAGAGATGTGGATCCATGGAGCAAGCTCTGGTTTTGATTGAAAGACTGTTCTTTTATTGATCATCTTTGCCCACGTTTTCAGGATGAGCACTGTGTTTCTTCTTCCTGTCTGTCAAGCATCCTTCACGGAAGGCTGGGTCTCCTTTTGGCTTGTTGATTTCAGTTGTTACCAGGTCTTGCAGTCCCAGGGATTTCTGTTGAGAAGATGGCATCCTGTGTTTCATTTTCAGCCACCAGTCAGCAGGAAACAGTGTTATATTCTCTTTCTGCAATCATCATTGACTTGAGTGCCTTCAGGAAAAATTTAGATGACTTGATATTCTTATCAACCAGGAATCAATCCATTTTGGTTAATGGAAACAAATTTATTAAAATCTACATCAGAAGTGTTTAACCACAGGCAGTGTGTCCTTCAGTCATGGGATACTTGGAAATGTGAGGAATGCGGTTTCAGTTGTCACAGTGACTTATGGTACTTTGTCATTTAGTGCCTGGGGACTAAGATGCTACTCATCCTTCAGTCTAAGCTGTGGCTCTGCATAATGAAGAGCTGTTCACTTGAAAATGTTATCATAGCCTTGCTGAGAAACTTGGATTTGTGAAAGAAATGTGGAGTTTGTCATAAACAGGTGAAACAGGGCCTCTCTGTGTCCAGAATCAACACAGAATCTCATTAAGAAAAGTGCAAATCTGTTTTTGAAAAAAAGCTCTGGGAAGGAAACTATTTGAACTAACTTCATAACTTTTAAAAACAAACAAAACAAGCAACAAGAATCTGTCAGATCTTTTCCAGTATCTTCTTTAGTATTCCAACTACCAATAATGTCACTCCAATTCTCTGAAGCAGTCTGGAGCTACCTTTTCAAATAGCCTCACCTGGGTGCTTTTCTATCGTAGGTCCTTAGCCTTTCTTTTTAAATAGAAACTGAGTTGAATTTTTATGGTTTCTTCAGTTCTAGAGCTGCCAAATGCAGAAGTGCTATGGGTGTGTTCTGTATGTATGAACGTGGAGAAGAACCATGTGTGGCCAGCTCTGCCTAAGGCTGGAGGCTAACTCAGAACAGAGAGCCTAGCCAGCCGGTAATTACTCCTCTGGCCTCGTGTTGATCTGTCCAGCAAGATATTTCTTGATGAATTCATGCCCCAAGAGTTGAGCACCAAATATTTCACAAATTCTAATTATTATTTAATGCAAACCCAGTTCCAGATATTATATAAAAGCTAGAATATCAGAGAGAGGAAACAGACCACAGTTAATTCTCACCCAGCCAACTTCTCAGGCTGAACAGGGCAAATGCTGTCTTCCAGAGTTCTCCGCCTAACTGGTCATTCCTGCAGAATGTCTGAATCTCCACACATCACTGCCGTAAATATCTTCCTGCCCAGTTGTTCTCTTCCCAGTTCAACTCTGCGTCCTTATCCTAGAGTTCGGATTAAAGGTGTGAGCTACTACTATTCGGTTGTTAGGCCTTGAACTCACAGAAACAAGAGAGATCTCTGTCTCCTGAGTGATGGGATTAAAGGAATGGATCACCACTTTCTAACCCTCATACTTGGACTACAGGTAGTGGATGATTCTGTTCCCCTATATTCCAAGATAATTTTATTAAATATAAAATATATCAACAATATGTACATATGTGTATATGAATTTATATATACACACATATATATATATTATATACATACGTTTATATAGAGAGAGGATAGAAAATGAAGAGACAGAGGAGGGAAGATGTAAACATTTAGTCTTTACTTTGCTGACAGGGGATTGGTTAAAACTTCAGGTGATTTTTTTAAGTTCAAATAGCCAAATATACAACAGCGTGTCAGGAGAAAAGCATAATGTACCCATTTCTTCTATCGTTTTCCTTCTAGTCTAGGCTAAATGTTTTCTCCAGTCTTCCATATTTCTCACTCATCCTGCTTTCTCATCGGCCTCCTTGTCTCTTACCTTTACAACCTCGCCCATTGTTTGACTGTTTCATGTCAAGCAGATCTACTTTAACCAAGACCTTTCAACTTTAGTACCATCTGACTATTTCTCAGCTCCAAAATACTGCCCCAGAAGCTTTTCCATCTGAGCATGGTTGCAACCTTCCCCAGTCTTAGTAGCTGAGTTGGGTAGGCTGGCCCTTTCGAACTATGAGTAGACAGAAGAAAGGGCAGAGGAAGAAATGATAGATACCCCTGGAGCAGCAGCCCAGGTTCATTTGGTTCATGGTGACAGATAATCAATCACAGGAAATTCCAGCCTGAGGATGAGACAATATCTTAATCTTATTATTCCCCCAAAGAAACTGAACTAATCCAGGCAGCCAATTAGTGCTGGAGGGTGGGCAGTCTCAGCATGGTGTGCGCCTTCTTTCCTGACCCTTCCTTATTGTGGAGCAAGTTCAAAGCTGAGCTTTAGAATTTAACTTTTTTTTTTTTTTTTTTTTGCTTTTCAACCAGTTTTCTCAAAAATATGAATATTTAACTTCAAGGGTAGCCTGATTACAAACTCACAGAAAATTTTAGTGATACTAAAGGCACTTAAAATGGAAGTGAGCTGCTCAGTTAGTATTGGCTCATTAACTCTGGGGCACTGGAGATATTAATTAATTTCAATAATTTCAAGGCCATTAATTAATTAATTCACATTGAGAACCAGTAAAGTGTACTCAGTTTGAGGCAATGTAACAAAAAATTATGCTTCTTGATTCTAGCTAATATTTGCTGAGATCCCACCATTGGAAACAGCCACTTTTTTGGTTGCTGAATTGGAAGGATAAAAGAAAAACAATGTTATGTTGATGAAAAGTTAAAAATACTCTTCTAGCTAGGATTCACCTTATTCAAATGATGACCATCTATGGCTCATTCCTCTCTTAAACACAGAAAGAGGAAGGTGACCGCAAGCCTAGGTCTCAGTTACAAAGAGTAAAAGGAAGTGTGGTTCTCTGGACCGATTCACAGCCATCTCATGAAGGGTTTTGCTGGCTGGTGACTGTGGGCTGACGTTCCTTCTTAGATGCTCCATAGTGGAAGAGATGGTTGTTCAGTGATGGGCCGTTCACACTGTGAGCTGAATAGACAGGCTCCTCATTAGGTATGCAGCTTCCTTAATTAGATTTCCAAGATTCTGAGAACTCTGGATAATGAGAAACATATTTTTTAAAAAAGTCGTATCATAGCCTGTCTGCATGTGTTTGAAACCTCATGTGTTCATACTATATTCTTTCTAATTTTTATTTTGTTGCTTCAAGTTTGTTTTTTTTTTTTTTTTGAAGTTATTTTAGAATTATTAGTCATTCGGGCAAGGAGAAAGTAGGAAGCATAGTAAATAATAGTTGAATAGCAGAAGAATAATCTCAGAATAAGGATCTTTAAATATTCAAAGGGACTTCTAGGAGAGAACAAAACAAAATTTTCAGATAGACCCAATTATCATTTTGTACTCAGCTATCCCTTGATTCTAAAAATAGAAGACTTAAGAGAAACAAAGAATTCAGAAAAGAGTTAAAGAATCCTTATTCTGATTGATATTTTAAATTTAAATACATATGCACACACACACACACACACACACACACACACACACACACACACACACACACACACACACACATATATATATATATATATATATATATGTCTCTGGGTACCCACCCTCCACACATCAACATGTCAGCATTCCACGAAAGAGTTTCCCAGTCCAGCCCCATGTCTGCAGCAACAATGACTGCTCAAACTACTAGCATCATGGAGAATCATACTGCTTATCAAAAAGCAATTAAATGTTAAGCTAGAAAAGTCTAATTTATTTCCCACTAATTGTCAGGTTTTAATTTGAGTATCTTATCATAAGCTTTACTTAAGCATTAGAGACTTATTAATGAACACAGCAGAAACAATTCTCATTATTTTAAATAATGTTGTGGCCATTTTTTTTAAAGTAGTGTCTTTCTATATGGCTCAGGCTCAAACCCATGATATGTCTGTCTCAGTCTTTTGCATGCTGAGGTTACCTGTATGCACTGTCATACCTACCTGAGGTTATAGTTATACACTGTGATACCTACCTAAGGTTATATGTATGCAGAGTCATAGCTACTTGAGGTTATATGTATGCACAGTCAAACCTACCTAAGGTTATATGTATGTAGAGTCATAGCTACTTGAGGTTATATGTATGCACAGTCAAACCTACCTGAGGTTATATGTACACATGGTCATACCTACCTGGCCTCTTACTCTTCTCACTAATACTTAGCCTTTGTATCCTTAAATTGTGTTATGTGTATCTTATGGAATATATTACAAATGTATTTTCTGCTTGTATTATATTTTATCACTTTAATATTGGATTTTAAATGTAAAAGATGTAAAAATAATGTCAGATGGGCTTGACTTTAAACATGGGAAGGGTTATGAGAGTAACAGAATGCTGCTAGTTTCCAGTTATCCTCTTAGGAACTCTGAGTATCAGGACCTAGTTACTGTGATGTCATGATGTCACTTTTACTAAGCAGCACAGCAAACCCCAGGTAAAGGTAGAATGTTTCATGTCACTGTGGTACAGGATGGGCCACAATGATTCATGGGAAGATGCAAACAACACAGCCATGTGGGCTGCAGCCTGAAACATATCTTACTATGTCTCATCTTGGATGTGTTCATTTTACGTTAAGTACAACTGGATAAGTGAACCCTGACCTTGTATCAGAAACATCTGTGCAGTTCCTGAGTCTATATGGTGACCATATGGCACAGCTTCCCAGAAAAGAAAGTATTCCAAAGACAATTGTGAAATACACAGTTCTCCTGGCCCGGTACTGTGTACTAGCCCCACCATGGGAATGACTTCGGTACTTTCCTGAGTTAGGATTGAACAGAACACTCAGAGGTATTTTTGCTGTTTAAATTTACTTACTTTAAAAAATGTTCATGTTAGTTTATATGTTTAATGTATTCCTCAGATAGTCCCAACCTTCTCAAAACAGTCTTTTTCTACTTTCATGAATATATACTTTAGTGATTTTTTTGTAGCTATATAAAATGTAGGAACTACAAATAAGCAGGTGGCTTAATTCGCTAACATGAGGGTCTCCAGTTATGTCCATTTTCCTGTGAATAGAATAACCTTTTAAAAAAATGGCTGCTAAAATGTCCACACTTTCTGAATGGATCTCCAGTCCCCCAAAGAATATGTTAACAATGGAACGTCATAAAATGCTCTTGTGCAGCAAAGAAACAGTTAACCCAGTACAGAGACAATCTATAGAACTTGGGAAATTATAAACCAATGTAGTAGTGTTTAGAAATGGGAGAAGTACTAACGTTACATTTTAGAAATGTTTAACAAGATTTGAGTGTAGTGTGCACACATAATCCTAGCACTTAAGAGGCAAAGGCTGGAGGATCTCCCTGAATTCAAGAGCAGTTGGTCTACTTAGTGAGTTATGTAGTAAAACTTGTTTCCAAAAAAATGTGTATTAATTTTCAATTGTGTGTATGTGTGTGTCTGCATATGCCCATGAGCACAGGGGTTCCCGTAGGCCAAAAGTGTCAAATCCTCTGGAACTGGACTTAGAGGCATTTGTGAGTGGCCTAATGTAGGTGCAGGGAACCAAACTCCGGTCCTCTGCAAAAGCAGTACAGTCTTATGTAATTCCCGAGCTACATCTCCAGCCCATATTACAGTCTTAAAAGAGAGATGCCTACTTTCATCATTTGTAATTAATAGTGCACACCATTGAAAGCCAATGTCTCCTTAGGGAATGACCTATGGGAAGTGGTGCTTGGTTCATAGGGAAAAGGGTTTGGGGAAATAGCAGAGGTGTGCATGGAGAATGTAGCAGGGAGCTGGTTGCCAATAGACTGGGCTGTCTTTTCTTTCTAGAAGGTCTGTGATGTTTCCCAGATGAACACTTGTTTCTGACAACCAGCAAGAGAAACTTAATTGACATGCTTTCTTGTTATTTTTCTCTGTTTGACAAAGAATAGCTACTGGAATTGGCTAATTTACAAATGAAGGGATTTATTTTCCCTTTGGCTTTGTGCACACAATTGTCTTCATTAACTACAGTGGGAGTTCTGTGCTCTGGAAGAGAACACAGGGTTAGCAGTGGGATGCTAGCACAGGGCTATGGAGTCCATAGAAGGAAATATAAGGTCTGTTTCGCTCCTAACTTCTGCTCTGTGGACACAGGAGAGCTGTTTCTTAAAGCACTCACATTTTTGTCTGTTGATGTTCTACAAAAAGTAAAGAAGAAGCAAGTTTATCCAAAAACAATGCTATGAGACCATTCAAAAGATTAAAGATTGTCTGACTCCACCCTGACCATTTTGCATTAAGTAATGGGGACTAGTGATACTCACACTCTCTCACAGTGGGGACCATCTGCATCTTACGACCAATATAAGTCTTCTGGAATAAATCTTTTTTAATAATCAGAGAAGTCTCATCTCCTGAAAAATGAGTTTTCAAAGAAGCATTTCATAGGTCCTTGTTTGGTTCTAAGAGTATGTATTAGGAGTATATAGGCATTTGGACAAAAATTGACACAAGCGATTACAATGCCAACCTAATAAATGAATTTATCACCTCATAGCATGACATGCTTTAAAAATGACCAAAGGACTCTCAATAAACAGACTTCTGCTTATTTAATTCTCTCTCCAATTGTTGCTTTGTTCACCTTCTGGCACATTGTTTGGCACTCAGGAGCATTTGTTGAATGAAAATTTCTCATGCATGGGGAGAGGGCTCAATATATAAAGTGCTTGTTATGCAAACATGAGGACCTTAGTTCAATCTCCCAGAGTCCACATAAAAAATCCAAGCATGGTGTGTGTCAGTAACCCCAGGAGGGCCTCTGGAAGTTCCTGGCCATCCTTTCTAGTAGAATTAGTAAGTTCAAGATTCAGTGAGAAACCCTGTCTAAAAACGTTAAGGCGGACAGTGACTAATGAAGGCAGTTTCATCACCTGTGGCTTCTACATGCATAGACTCACATGTGAGTATGTTCACACGTACATGCACGAGCTGATGCATGCACGCACAATTTTCTCCCATACTTTGAACTTTTTACTTTGACACAGATTCTCCCTTTCAGGGCCCAAGTGACTATCCTAATTTTGGCCAATAGTTTATGGATGTAAAAGCAACATTATATAAGGACCAGCGGTTTTTGTTCATCTCCCTTTGTTCAGAATGAAAATGCACTGCATTCCAGATAATCTGCCAATAAGGCCATTCATTGTCAACATTGGTTAATGAGTCTATCTGAAGAATGAATGCCCCGAGAAGCCATCTAATTTGCGTGAAATAGATACAATCCTTGGTTTACATAATTGCAAATGTCTTGGGAATTTATTGTTACTGTGGCCTAGCCTAACCTGACTAAAATAGTGAAATCCTATAGAACCCAGAGAAAGGAGATCTAACTATTAGAAAGAATAAAAAAGAGGACTTTGGAACTGGTGAGTGAGTAAATCATAAATGTGATTGGGAGTTATTTTGTCAGAGGGGTAAAAGAGAGTTCAAAGTAGTGGAAACCCGGGCACAGATTTGTGGACCCATGTTGGGAATGCTATGCATGGACTTCTCTGGCTTCAGGAGTGTGTGTGACTGGAAAAGTGGCATTTGTTAGAGCTTGAGTTGAACTCACTGCTGCAGAACGCCTTCCCTGTGTACTGGCTGTGGATGGTGGGAGACAGCTCAAGGCTCAACTAAAATGTCAGGGCGTTTCCTTAATCATGATAATTAGAGGTAAAATGAAAGGTTCCCTTTCTACTTTGGGCATTTAGTCCTTGCTGTCACTGAATACTACTGCAGGAACTGACACAAGCAAGTAATATCTCTTAGACTCCTGCTTTTGGGCTCACAGAGGTCTCTTTAGAGAGAAGGAACTTCAGAATCAGTGGTATAAATAGGAATTACCAGGGCAGAATTAACAAGAGTGAGATGATGCTACTTGAGTGTATATATTTATAGTTTTAAAGAGGAAACCCAACAGTAGCCTTAGTGCAGTGATATATTTTATGGCAGATTTAGCTCTGCAGAGTGACAATGAGACCGTTCTCTAGGCTTAATTAGTTTTTAAAACAATGTCTTCTCTTAGGAATTACAAACTTCATATTAAAGTAGTGCATACTTTCATAGAATGTGGGTGCTTTGAGAAGCTAAGAGACTAGAGAAGTACCCTTTCATCATCTTGAAGAATTAAAGTTTCTCTCCCCCCCTTGGCATTTATTTTTAAGATGTGCTAATTAACATGTGGTTTTACAGCAGTTGAATCTATAAACTCTTTTACTCATAAGAAATAGGCTATTTTTATGGGTATTTCTCTCAAAGCCAAGTGTAAACCAATGAATCAATCTATTAAATTTCACAATGTGTATTAAGAATGACAATTAAACAAGATTTAAGTACTTCAAATAGAGTGGAAGACAAACTGGGGTTTTGTCCCTTAAGAAACCTGCACTTGAGTGAGGAAGAGAGATAAATGAATATTTGAATATAACATTAGATGACATTATACCATTTATGAAACTATAAACTGGCTTATGGGTTGGTTTGCTGTGATGCTCTTAGGTTGGAAAATTTGTTACCTTGATAAGCTGATGTTTATGCAGACACCTAGTTGTGAATTGGGGTAATACTCAGGTAGGAAGAGCTGGTAGTGTCACTGGAAGTGGGGTGTACTGGCCTATTTCAAGGATTAAAAAGAGACTAGTGTAAATGGGGTGAGCAAGAAATAAAGTGGTATAAATCCAAAGTCATGAAGGGTCAGCTCTTTCAGGGCTGGAATATCAATATATGAACTTCAGCTTTTACCTTGGATATTATGGGAGGCCTCAGGAAGTTTCCAAGAGGAGTGTATAGTCTGTCTGCTATGGGTTTACTGCACATGTTGCTTTTGTTGTTTAGATCCAATACCCACAGAGGAACAAACTGAGGAAGAAATGAGGAGGGACTCAGTTGTGGGGAGGCTAGAGCTCATCTTGGTTGGGGAAAGAAGGATGTCAGGAGTGTGAGGCAGTTGGCACATGGCATCTGCAATCAGGAAGCAGAGAGAAATGAATGTTTGATACTCAGCCAACTCTCTATTTTTCCCCTTCAATCCCCAAACTTGCCCTCTCAATGGTGCCACCCACATTTCCTAAACAGACACATCCAGTGATATGAGTTCGTGGTGATTCTAAATTGAGTCAAGTTGACAATGAGAATTGACTATTATATTTCCAAATTCATACACTAAGTATCTACCCCAGTATCTCAAAATATGTCTTTTTACTTTTAAATAAATAATTAACATAAAACAAGGTCCCAGACATAGATTCTCATTCAATGAACCCATGTCTTTAGGAAGATAGAACCAGGCACATTCCTTTGCAGAAAAAAGGCTATGTGCAAGCAGAGGGAGGAGTCCTTCTTGCCCTTCCCTTGATCTTGGACGTCTAGAACATGAGAAAAAAGATTTCTGTTGTTCTAAGTGCTTATACAACTGTTCTTTGTTAGGGGAGTCTGAGCAGACTAAGACAATGACCTTCTGTAAGGACAGGCATGCGGAATGTGGAAGCAGAGCTTGAGACTCAGGCAGACATTGGTTAGTGAGCCAGGTAAAACTGGAGTGTGGGGCAGGGGTCTGTGAGAGAAGGCAATATGGTACAAAGTGGTTAGATGTGGGGTGTAGTCTGATGCCATCCTTGGAGCAGTGGTGGATATGAGATGTAGACTTTGAATCAAGGAAGACAAGCTTGACTCCAAGGTGAGTTGGTTTTGCTTTACTTGGTTTTTTGGTCTGAACAATGGACAAAATGAAGTTGTCGCATATTGAGGTGGAAAGGACATAACATGGTGCCAGGTCAAGAGGGGATGTGGGAATTCATGGGACATATAAGCCACAGTTAGTAGATAGAGGTTGGAAGCTAGTGAGTTCAAGGGTAGCCTGAGATAAATTGCAGGCCTGTCAGGACTTTAAAATGAGACACTATAACACAAACAACAGACCCTGCCCAGCCTTCCTCCTCCAAATCAAGCAGGAATGATACCAGAAGGTCGAGCTGTGAAAGTGAATGAATGGATAACTAGTGTCAGATCATGGGAAAGTGAAGGGCCTTTGTTTACTGAACATCCAGCTGGTCATTATACAGGATGCTCCCTGAATAAATGGATTTGGGGACTTTTATGGATCTTGTCCAGTTCTTCTTGACTTTAAGAGCATATCTTAGCTATTTATAACTAAAACAATAAAAGTAACTGAAAAGAATATTCATGCTACTCCATAGACTTAGAGCCAATATGATTTATATTTAATTTTATAAAACATAGCTCACAGTATATAAACGCACACATCATGATTTTGAAGGAATTTCTGAGATGAATTGAAACATGACTTGCCATTCAGGTTAGAACATGTTAGGTGTTCTCTGACCTGGTTATTCTTTGTTTGTTCCTTCTCTCCTAGTGAATTTGGTCCACAGTGTTTTTTTGGGGGGGTGTCTGTATGGGGACTTGTAAGGAGTACATTTTTAAAGGCATACTTCTTACTGCTGTGGCTACTCAAAGGGTTCTGTCTCCATGGTGAGAACTTGCTCCAAGATTCAGTATGGCTCCTTGGAGGACAAGGGGCAGAGTGGAGAGATTTCAAAGTTCTGTCTGATAGAAATTTTTTGTAGACTGTATTTTTCCAGCTGTGATTTTTCTTATTATTTAGATAACATATTAAAGTTCCAAAAATTTTCAAGACTACTACAAAGGTCTCCTGGATATTTGATACTTTTAGAGTCATGATTATTTACAGTTTTAGACTGTTCTGTGTGTACATTTGCCTTTCTCTGAATTATAGGCGACAGTTGAAGACATCATCACCCTAGATATTTTAACATACATTTCCTTACAAGTAAGTATTTTGTTATATTAAGATAACTATCATTTAAATAAAGTCTGGGAATTTCACATTAGTGGGATATATTATTATTCTAACCACAGTCCAGCTGCCTTCCATTTTCTCCAACGATGACAATCCTGCCATCTGGGGCCATATTCTTCACAATCTGATCATGTGTAATGAATACAGATGGCCTTTAATTGTTCCAGCCTGTTTCTCTTTGACATAGAACAGGTTCTCAGGTCTTTGTTTCTTGGCCTCATTCAAAGTCAGGGGGTTATTTATTTCTCCACTATCTGTCCACTTGGGCTGTGACTTTTTCCTACAACTAGATTTGGCTTCTGAATGTTTGGCTTAAGCATCACAGATGGGAATCCATGTCCTTCTTAGTGCAGCCTACCAGGTAACAAATATTTCATTAATTCTGATGATGGCGACTTTGCTACACAATTTAAGAAGCACTTTCCAGGTGTTTTAATTGTAAATTAAACTAAATTTATTAAATTTACCAAAATGTAAATTAAATTGTGGTGAATATGAACTTGTGGGGTGATAATAGAAGGTGTATAAATAACATTTCTCCTCAAACTTTTACCTACTTATCTCAATTCCCATTGGTGGATTTCTGTATTTTGTTTCAGTAAAATGAATTTTATTGACTATAAATGATAAAAACATCTTCAAAATATTTGATTTAGGAGTATAAAGTTTATTGAACATATCACGTAGGATTCTTCCTCCCTAGAGGCATTCATGATTTTCTGTGGATCATAACTAGGGTGCGTGCACACTCATGGCCCTCATTGATATCAATACCTTAATGAGCTAAAGATCTGGGAAGTCATAAAGCTAATGGACCTCTTGGGAAGCTGAGGGTGTCTCTTTTAGCCTTTCAAATATATGGAGCCCATCAAGCTGACAGAGCTGTTTGTTATGGGGTGTGTTTTACTGACAGGCTCCTGGATGCTTTAATAATGCTATAAAACCTGTCCCTGATAATAAGGTTGGTTTGTTTTCATTTGCCTTTTCTTTTCAGAAATGGAAAGCATCCGCCTGATAGTCACTTGAGATAACATTTTATGTTCTGATAAATTTGTGTATTAAGTAGGTAAATGTGAAAATGTGCTTTCAAGCCTATTACATGATTTTCATGTTTTAGTGAACATGCTTTATGCTTTTTTTTTCCACTCAGTTTTTCTGTGAATGACAACGGTGTGAAACCATGCAAACCAAATTAAGGTCTAAATTATGTACGTGTTAAAATGGTAATTCATGCTAAATAGTGATATTATTGACCAGGAGTATTAAATTAATTCATAAATGATGTCTTACAAATAATAAAATCATTTTGTCAATATTCAGCTAAACGGAAACAAATTGCCTTCGTAGTTATAACTTTTCTCTGGATCATCGGGTAACATGGAAAATCAGTTCTGTCCTTGAATGGTACTAGAGGCACTGTGGAGCGTCCTTGGCCCAGTTGAGGATCTATTGAGTAGCTGCTCCTTTTTCATCTGTCATAGGCACTCATGCAGTCACAAGAGCTTCAGTGAGAAGTCTCACTAATGGACAAAACAAGCCCTTCCCGACATGGTACAGTTCACCAGGACACTCATCTTGAATCCTTAGCAACAGGGCTTTCTGCAGGACCATACAGAGCATGGAGAACTGGCTTCTCTTTGCTCATTAATGTGAATGTGTCTAGAAGCCTCAAGCAGGTTTGGCAGGAGTAGCACAGATAGGATGTATGTCATTCTCTGAGCATTACATCAGGGGATGAGTAGCTAATCGTTCCTATACAGACTCAATGCATAATCAGGTGATAGACAGCATGAAACAAATTCTAAAGTCTGATTTGGGCACTTTCTCAAAGTAAGGACTCCTCGGAAGGTATTTGTGGTAAAGGCATTAGAATGTAGAAAGCCACCAGTACAGAGGGTCATGCTATTCTGATGATGGCCTAAGGTTGTATCATTTTGCACAACAGGAGATAAGACAAGTATTTAATGGGAATGGACACAAACAGACCTTGCGTTCATGCCTGGTCACATCTTGCAAGATCCTTGGTTTCTTAGCATGGACTACATGAAACATGACTCTGGGTACTTGGACTTGACTGGGATGGAGAAGGAATGAAGAAAAGATAGATACAGACAGACACACAGAAAAGTTGTGTCTGTGTGCACTGGGCTCTCCACTGGAGAAACATCAGCATCCTGTAATCTCAGCATGTTTATTATACTGAACTGAATCAGGAGGTGGAGCTATGACATACAGCTGGACAAGAAGGCAGGGTCATAACATCCAGCAAATACAAGGCAGGTCTGTGGTATACAGATGGATCAGGGAAATAGTTTTTGCTAATCTCAATAGGAGCAGCCTCTGTAAGGGAGCAGTCTTCAGAAAATAAGCATCCTCTGGGATGAAGTTATGGTGGGTTTCTTATGCACAACCATCAACACTCATGCTTGGTCCACTCAGGTAGGGTCTGGCATTTCTTTCTGGACCTCATCCCAGATTAAAGGCTTTGTCATTTTTCCACGAGTCTGAGACACTGAGACCTTGACATGGCCATGCCCAAGTCAACAGCACACATTGATTCAGGGCTTTACTCACTCAGGGCTTCCTCTACTCCCTATAGAATATCATCACCAGCTTGTACTGACTATTAATGCATCATGAAAGATTTCCTTCTGATTAGCCTCCTTCTGACTTGGTTATTTTGAGGATCAGCAAATCCAGTACCATGTGAGGTAATGAGTTTGTAGTAGTTGATAGATGTATGGCTGGGTTGTTGAATAGTCAATATGATAAATTTATTTTTTCATATGTACATATTTTCTTGGTAAAACTCTTAGTAGGTAGAAGAACTAAGTTATAGTTTAGTCATTGTAACTAAATTATAATTTAATCACACAGTAATTTCTTTATTTAAAACAAGACAAGGTGTTATTGATGCAAAATGTAATCTTTATTCTCTTTGGGACAAAATTCATGGACCCAGGGAAGCTGACTGTCATTGCACTGGTTTTCCCCACACATACTACACCCCTTTGCTGTTGGTTTATCAAACTTATGGGCTAGTAGGCCACTGTTTTATTAAGTGGAAGGGTTTATGGATGGCTAAATGGTCAATAACATTGACCACTCATACATCAAATAATTAAGTCAAATAAAACCTATACAAGGTAGGCTTACCATTGCCTGTAAAGTAATTTCCCCAGGTATTTTGACTGCTGAAATTTATTTTCCTATTTCCCAGGGTATTCTGGAATTTGTGGAGGTAGCAATGGGTGCTGGTGGTATACAATAATAAACAACCAATGGCTATAGCTGGGCGTTCGTGAACTTCTGTCACCAAACTGATGGGGTGGAGGTGGCAAGCTAAGTAAACTGGTCATTCTACAAGGTGTTTCTGGATCTTCTAGGACTCCAACAAGAGAACTTATTCCCACAGAACATTAGTGGTTCCAGTATGATATTCTCTCTGGTGGTTTGCCATACAGAAGAATTGGCTAGTTCTCGGGATGGTGTTAGTTAACAAAATAACTGAGATAATCTAATTAGAAAGAAAAAAAGGTTTATTTTGGCTTTAGGTTTTGGAAGTTTCAGCTCCTGCTCACTGGGCTGTGTTCTTTGGGTTGGGCTTGATACCGTGGCGAGAACACACAGAGAAGGGCTATCCAGAGTGCTGCCATCTCAATTCCTTCTCAGTGGCATACACGCTGGTCCCATTTTGGTAGACTCCACCTTTTAAAGGTTCTACCCACTCCCAAGATTTTATCACATAGGCCTTTGGTGAACACTCAACCAACTAAGTGGAGACTTTTCTTTTTTAAACCTACTTTGTATGACGAGATCAAGAACAGGAAATCAGAAAATCAATTCCCACCAAACCTGGTGCTAACTTCAGTTTCAGATAGCCTAACAGATATGCTATTCTCTACCATTCATAAAACGCTTGTGTTGTGCAAAGTTTTGACTCTCATCTCCATACACATTGACTTGGAAGCTTGGACCATAGGCCAGTGTTTCTCAATTTTCCTAATGCTGTGACTCTTTAATACAATTCTTCCTGTTGTGGTGGCCCTCGATCATAAAATTTTTTCATTGCTATTTCATAGCTGAAATTTTTGCTATTGCTATGAGTTGTAACATAAATATCTGACACACTGGATATCTGGTTGTAACCCCTGTGAAAAGGTCATTCAGCCCCCAAAAGAGGTCATGACCCACAGGTTGAGAACCATTGTCATAGAGTGTTATGAGTTAGGTGTAGAATATAAAGTGATAAGGAAATTAAAAGTGAATCAGATTGCCCCCACTAAATTTTAGCACGGAGGAATAAGCCAAAGGCAATGATTCGGGTTGCAGTAATCTAATTTTTGTGTAACATATTTAAAAATATGTGCACATACATTATAGAGAATTGATGGGTTTCACTGATATTTTCATTTTTGTGTGTTAGGTGCTTTGCTCCTGTTCACCCCTATTATACTCTCCTGTCAATCTCCCTACCTCTGCTGGAACCCCTTCTCTTCCCAAATTATCCTCCTCCTAGATCTCACAACAGAGAAAACATGACATTTTTCTTTCTGAGCTTGGCTTAATTTTGCTTATGATCTCCACTTCCATCCATATTTTGCAAATGATGTAATTTTATTTATTTATTGGCTGATGAAATACTATTGTGTATACTTATTCTTCAACCCTTTATCTGCTGTTGCTCAAGATTCTGTACCTGGGCTATTGTGAACACGGAAGTGAAAATCAAGGGTGTTCAGGTGTCTCTGTTATATGCATGCCTATATTTTTAAATATATTTACCCAGGACTGTGACACATTTCCTAGGTTTAAATCAAAGATGAGTCTATGAAAAGAGAATGCTGTCTTAGGGGACATTGTTCCACCAACTTCTGTGTCCCAAAGAGGACAGTAGATATTACACATGTAGTGTTTAGTATGTGATGGTCAGTATTCCAAGCTCTTGGGTGTGTAAGTGTGCCATCATTCCTCTGTGTAGACCTCTGAGATAGGTATAATTCTCTGTAATCTACTTAGGGAAACAGCAGTTTCCTTAGTGCTACACATGTTCTTCCAGCTCCATCGAAATATAACCGACAAATGTGATTGTTACATATCTAAAGTATACAACATCACTATGAATACATTCCTATCTATGTGTCTGTGTGTAGACAACACTAAATGATTATTATATGCCAGTTATTTATTCCATCCATAACCTCGTGGTTGTCTCTCTCTGTGTAGGAATGTGTGTGGTGAGGATAGTTTGGAGCTATTTTCTGAGCAAATTTCAAGTATACACCAGACTACAGTTATCTTGAACTCCATAACTTCCTTGTCGTACAGTGAAAGTGAGCACCTTTGACCTATGTCCCCTGATCTCTTCTCCCATCCTCTCATCCTGTTCACAGTGCTCACTACTGCACTCTCTGCTTCTGTGGCTTTCACTTGTTTAGATCCCACATATAATTGAGCCCATACAGTGCCCGTGTTTCTCTGTGCGGCTTTATTTCACTTATACATCCTCTGTGCTCATCCACATCACCACAAATATCAGATGTTCCTCCTCCTTCTGCCTGAGTCATATTCCATGATATGTATACATACTGCATTTTCTATAACCATTAGTGACACCTAGGATATTTATTATTATATCTCAGGTATTATGAATAATGCTTTGGCTCTTCGCACTACAATTGAGGCACACTGAAATCTGACAGGAGTTAAACAGCAGCTATTAATATTCACTGTTTCTATAAAATTCCATTTGTTTAATAGCTTGAGTCAAAATATATACTGTCTAGTAAAATCTGACAACTCCATAGCATGTTTTGTTGAACTAACATTAGTATGTCGTAATCCCAACGGTGATGATTTTTGCTAACGTGATTTATAGAAATGTCCAGCCGAAAGCTTTTCAGGAAACCTCTGAAAAGCCTCCAGCTTTGCGGAAGTCAGGTTGTCTCAGAGTCAACTGAGGAAAGCCTCTGCAGCTGAGCTGCTGCTTGACATCTGAACTATTGAGCAGAGAGAACCATTTTTGTAAATGAAACCTAAAAAAAGCCACTTTGAAACTGTATAAAGGGAGCAGGCAGATACCGCAAGGCTCTTGATGAAATCTACGCTTAGAGCTACAGTCAAATATCAATGAGATTTCTGAGGAAGATTAAGAAGCCTGCAGCAGTTTGCCTTCCAGTGAGATATGTAATAAGTTATTGATTTGCATAAAACAGTATAGAGCTTTGTATGGAACAGTGATTTAGAAAAATCACTAAGGCCCACCATCTAAAGAAATCAAATATCGCTAATAACTGTCATCAAATCTTTTGCAATTTTCTCACTGTTCCAGTAATGCATGCCTTTGTAGGAAAAAATGCCAGAAAATTCAAATAAACAAGAACAGTTTGAGTTGACCAGTGTCATGACTCAGAAAGAATCTTGGGCGGTGGTTGTTTTTCATGATTCTGTTTCCAAAGCCGTCTGTGTTCCTCTAAGTCAGGCTAGCAACTGTGTGGCTGACTTTCCGGGTTACCTTGCCTGTCAGGTAGTGTCCTGTTTCCCCTGATTTCCAGTCAGTCCCGATCAAGGCGGCTCAGCAGCAGCTGGGGTAGACATGTCACTTTTTGACTAAGTGGTAGGGAAGGAAATGAGCATACAGAGGATTAGACTTAAGGATGATTGAATGAGAGACACATCGCCACTCATAAAGCCAAACCACAAACCCCAGAACAAAGCTAGGGGAAGAGACAGTCCAAAGTGTCTCCATTCCCATTGCTAGTATTGACAACAGGAGTCTGTTTCGATGGGTTCTGCAGTTTGGTACAATATTTCCTTGTCTTCATCTTAATTCAGCATCATCCTTGCTTCCAGCTGAAGATGAGCAGGGAAAGGATTTTCTGTTTAGGAACATCTCCACCTAAACTAAATCTTTGGTGTTATGATCAAAGAGTAGTAGGCAAAAATGCATTGTATATTTGGTGCCCTGTTGGCCTAATTAAGGGAAGGAAGGGACATTTGCGGGGTTGAGAACTGAAGAGGTGTGGGGATTTAATAAAAGATTCAAAGGTTTCAGGAATATCAGAGGACAGATCAGATCCATCTCCCCCTGTCTTTTTTTTTTTTTTTTTTTCCAGACAGAGTTTTCTGTGTAACAGTCCTGGCTGTCCTGGAACTTGCTTTGAACTCACAGAGATTCTCTTGCCTCTGCTTCCCAAGTGCTGGGACTAACAGTGTGAGCCATGGCTACTTCTGCCTTAAATACTGTCACCACTCCTGGGATATTACCTGTGCTGGGATTAAAGGTGTGAGTTACCACTGTCTGATCCTCCTAGACTGACTGTGGTTAGATCCCTCTTATATCTCTGAAACTTTTGGATCTTTTATTAAATTCCCACAAAGAGGTATGCTCTAAAGAAATCACCCCCTGGGATGGGGGAGGGACAGGGAGTGATTGGCATCATGGGAATGGAATGAGCGGTAAAATTACAGAAACAATACATATACTGAAATAAGAGGCAGAATATGAGGTCCTGGCCCCAGAGAACTCAGGTGACCATAGTTCCTTACTCAGGTCTCTCAACACACAAATTATTGTTGGTGTAGGTGTTGGTCTACATCTATAATCAAAGCATATCAGTGGTAGAGATAGGATTGCCCAGGTGAGGCCATCTTGGCCGATGTTGTAAGACCCTGTCTTAAAACACATAAGCAAATAAATATAACAGTGTTGATTACATAACATATACTTTAGTTCTGAGTATAGTATTATTTTTTTCTTGTGATATAATTTCCATTTTATGTTACCTTTATCATAGAATTTCTCCTGCTCAATTTATAGCTACTAATGATTTTCTGTACCCAGCATCTTCCCATCAGTTATTCTTTATTAATTACCAAATCTAAATGTCTTATGACTTCTGTAGTCTTTAATCTTGTTCCCCATAATATAAGCATATTCTGACTCTTTTTATTATATTTGAAAATATCCCCACAAAATATTCTAACTTTATGATGATCCATAGAAGTCAGCCAAAACTTTACAATTTACCATGATATGTCAGAAATGAAAAATAGGGTTTTGGCTACATTTTTAAAAGAGAGTCCTCTGTCAAATGACTATTAAGACATAAGGATTGGAGTGAAAATAATTCAGAGAGAATTTTAAAATGGTCTATATGCCAATGATGCTAGTTTTGTTAGTCAGGAAAATACAAATTTGTAGTGTTTCTCATGCAATACAAGGGCTGATGTTAGAGCTATGGACCATGTAAAATGTTTTATTTGAACTTCTAGGAAATTTAAAAACCGTATATAGCAAGATAATACTTGAGAAAATAATCTTGTGTATTAATCCCACGATGTGGCATAAAATATATTAATATGTGAGAGTTCACAACTCCCTGCTCTTTTTGCTCCAGAGACTCCTCCAAACTTTTTTCTTCTAAAGACTTAAAAAAACCTATGCTACATAGATTCTTATAAAACATATGCTATGTATTTCTTGGAGCTAGAGAGTATAAAGGCAATGCTTTGGGGCTGAGTTAGCATGGAGCATGGGGAATTGGGACAAGTGGGGTTAGAGGTGGGTTAAACTGGTATTGGTCAGGAGGTACTTGATTAGAACAAAATGGACCAAATCCACCTAGACAATTTGTCCATAGATTTAAAAAATTAATTTATAAGTGTGTGTGTGTTTATGTATATGAGGGAAGTGCTAGAGGCCAGAGGAGGGTGCTGCTTCTGTGCTGGAGTTCCAGGTGCTTGTGAGCTGCCTAAAGGGGGTGCTGGGAATGAAACCCCAGGCCTCTGCATGAGCAGTGCATGCTCCTTACTGCTGAGCTATCCCTCTGGCCCTAGACCAGAGATCTTAATAAGAGTTTCATAGGCAATGTGTCTATCCTGCTTCATTCATTTGTGTATGATGTTGAAATTCCCACTGGTTCTTCTAGTGTGTGCCTGTTACTAGCTATGTGATGGGGCTGGAACAGTTGACTGCCAGGACCAAAGCTCTGCCCCAAGCTAAATTCAGAAGTATGTTGGCTCTAGCTTTCCTACATGATCACCTTCATTACATATAACATCTGTATGATACAGATGCTAGTTAATCTCATTTATAGGCATGGGGACATATTGAATAAGTAACCTCAGATCCAATATCCAAAGTCAGACCAACTCTGCATCCTGATCTGTTTTCTTACTTTTAAAAGAAACTTTCAATTCATATGTGATTTTCTGTTCTTTCTATTTGAGAGTCCAGTGACAAGGATCTCTTGACTCCTTCTGTTGATGAGAGATGAGACCGGATGTATGGCTTTGTTCAGCACTGTGTTCTTATTTCACCGAAAGGCTCAGAGCTTCCCAGGTGAAAAGAGAGATATAAATATTCTGACTCTCACAAAGAGTTTGAAAAGGCTGACAGGACAAGGCTGCTGCCATATGCCTTTGTTGCTTGAAGCTTTCTGACCTCTCCAGGCCCCTTTCCCACCTGCAGTCCTGCTGCTGCTTGATCCCAAATAATCACAAAGAGACTTATATTAATATTTTACATGCTGTTTGGCCTATAGCTCAGGCATGTAACTTGCTAGGTCTTACTCTTAAATGAACCCATGACTCCTATCCACATTTAGCCACATGGCTTGGCACCTGTTTTCAGAACAGAGTTCTCATCCCACTTCCTCTGTGTCTCAAGGTTGGCTCTGCTCTTCCGCTTCCCAGAATTCTACTCTGACTGCCTTGCCTCTACTTCCTGTCTAGATACTTGACTAATCAGTGTTTTACTAAACCAGTAGTTACAGTGACAGATATCGGCAGTGTGCAAGAGCATAGTCCCACTGCACTCCTTCAGATAAAAACACACACACACACACACATACAAACCAAAACGTGTCAACAAGAAACATCCTTCCCAGGACCATCCAGAGGCCTTCTGATCCCTTTTGTAAATAAATGCTTAGGCAAATCAAGACTAGATTGGAGCCTTGGTTCTGATGCTGTACCTTTGCTCCCTGGGAACGGCAAAAGAAATGCTGCCCCGGTCCCAGCTGACTGTTTCGCAGGAAATGCCTTTGAGTCAGTACCATGTCTAGTTGTCGTAACAAACCTTGAGGAATAAACTCAATGCAAACACAGACACAAAAGTTGAGAGAGCCCCACGGGGCATCTTTCATACTCCACACAAGGGATCCTTTGTCAGCATCCTCTGTCTAGCATAAGTGGCAATGGCAGTAATATGGATTTGGTCTCTGGGTTTCTAATTAAATGAGTTCAGAATGAGCTCTCTTTCCCATATTGATTTCAGAATAAACGCATACACATCCAGCAGAGGAACATTTCTTTCTTTGCAAGTTTCCCTGTAATTCGGGGCTCATGGCAGATCATTTTTTCCCTTTAACGTCAGGAGTTATTCAAAACTTAAGAATAAGAGAGATCAAAGTATTTGACAGCAGGAAGGCCAGCAGATCCTGTTGTGTCTTTGTGGTTAGGAGGCCATAGGATCCAGACTGGTAACTCTGCTGCCATCTGAGCAGAGAAACTCAGGAAGTAAAGTCTCCAAGAAGAGAATGCAAACAATATAAGAGTTACCATGCTGCCTTTTGCTTGTTTGCTTTAATTTTTGTTCTGGGGTGGGAATCTTAGGATTTTTTTGTTTTTAAAGTTCTAGAAACCCTCTCTTATGGCTTAGATGTAAAATATCTCTCACAGGATCATGTATTTGAATACTTGGTCCCCAGCTGGAGGTGCTGGTTTGGGGGATTGCAGAACATATGGGAGGTATGTCCTAGTTAGAAAAGGTGGGTCATTAGTGGGTATATTTTGAGGATTTTCTGCCCCCAATTCCTGCCTGATTTATTTCCGGTTCCTTATCTGATGTCAGCTGAGTCGGCCCAGCCCCATGCCTTCCCTGACATGATGAGCTATCCCCACTCAGACTCTAAATCCAAATACTCCATCCTTAAGTTGATTCCTACCAGGTATTTGGTCACAGTGAAAAGAAAAATAACAGATGTGAACCTCTTTCAAAGAAGACATCCTCTGTGGCAGGTGATGATGATAATTTTATTTCAGAAAAAGTATGAAGGGTTCTAAAATGGGGGAAATGGCAGTTAAGGACCTTGGTTTC
The DNA here is from genome assembly GCA_033318265.1 of Phyllotis vaccarum. NCBI lineage: Eukaryota > Metazoa > Chordata > Mammalia > Rodentia > Cricetidae > Phyllotis > Phyllotis vaccarum. Next base: position 70,283,364 of record JARWLC010000003.1, on the reverse strand, counting down.
TACAGGTTGACTTTTGCTGACTCCACTGAAGAGGACACTGACTGTAGTAATTCAGTGTCTCCTTACACCCCTCACTTATTTGAACACCGAGTATTGCTGCTGCTATATTTGTTCTTTTTAAGTCTGAACTCTTACCCAGCTTCATGTCTCTTTTGGGAATCCATGAAAAAAGGAGGAAGAAACTGATACTGGCTGTAGATTTTAAGATTAATGCAAGGGATCCAAGCATCATACGTGCTCATAGTGGGTTCCATGGAGATTATAATTCGCACACATGAGTAATGATTGTGGATTTTATTGTACTGAAAAAGATGCAAATATATTTATTCACTTTATTAAGTCCATAGTGGTCCTGATTTTATGTATAATGAAAGTCTAGTGATAATCATGATTTTTATTTATTTATATTTTATTTATTTATTTACTTACTTATTTATTTACTTACTTACTTATTTATTTATTTATTTATTTATTTATTTATTTATTTATTTATTTATTTATTTATTTATTTATTTATTTGCAAAAGTATGAAGTTGTTCTAAGACTGGAGAAGAATGGAAGATACTGGAGCCGAAGAATGGGAAGCAGAATAGTCCTCCATTTTTCAAACCCCTGAAGAACCTTCATTTGGTTCTTGGGAGTGCAACCTGATCCCTGAAAGGGTGGGCTATGGAATCAGGTGGCTTGGATTTGAACTCCAGCTCTGCTCCTCCATATGCATTACTGGAGCCAAGTTCCATGACTTCTGATCACTCCGTTTTCTCATCTGTCAGATGAGAATAGTGATAGGCAACTTACCATAATGCTTAGAGCACAATATTTAGTAATATCTATGTCTACATATATATGTATAAACATAAAGTATATCATTTAACTTTATTGAATCTGCTCTTTAGCAATTCGATGCATATATTTCATAACCACCTCAACTCTCCTTCCTCTCTCTATTACCCCTTTACAAGTCCCCATGTTTACTGCTTTTTCCTGTCACTTTGGTTTTTGGGGCCCGCTGGGTCTACGTATCCATGCAGCTATCTGCTGAAGCCTGCTGGGCTCCCCAGTGACTGTACAACTAAAGACAATAACTGCTTCTCCCCCAGAATCCACCAGGAGTCCATATTTCAACAGGAAGGAATATGGCCCTACCTTCTCCGTGACTCACGGTTGACCGCAGTTTTTTTAAGGTAACAGCTGTAGCTTTTCTTTAAGCCAAGAGTTTACCTGCTGACTAGACAGAGGACATGTCTATGGCCATGTGTCCTTGATGTCTGCTTTGCCCGAGCTGTGTATAATACAAAGAATATGGGTAGGAAGGGTTTTCTTTTACATCATAGATACAGCGCTAAAATAAAGTTGGTGATTTTTTTTTTTTCTGAACAAACCCATCTCCCACTAAATAGCTCTTTTACTTTTTCTTATTTGTGAATATAAAGAGAAACTGGAGAAGCCAAAGATTTCCAGGCAGACCTGCCTGACAGTGCAGGGTAACTGACTTGCTGTGGCTGCCAAGCATCCAGGCTGCAGGCTCCCTCAGGCTGCCTGCCTGTATCCCTCGACCTTGACTGTATGTTCTGGCAGACAACCCGGCAGCTCTCACAGTCCATTAAAACAACAGATGCAGACACACTCAAAGCCAACTGCTGAAATCGGGTTAATTTCAGCCTAATCTACTGTTGGCCTCTTACAGTCCAGACCAGCTCCGCCCAGAAATCTGCAAGGTTAGGTCATGAGGAGACTTTCACTAATGGACTTTTCTCAGAAATTCTGTCTGGGTGAATGGGAAGTTCTGTTTAGAAAAGAAATTGTCAGCTTATGATTAGGAGATGGATGTAGGACAGAGTATAGAAAATTAGCAAACAAATGCACTGCAATGGAGTCTGGTGAATGGGAAAATGCCTTGAACCTGATATGTATTCATTTCTTAAATGATGCAATTGTTTGAGCAACAGTGGACTTCATTGGTTGTGTGAGTGGACTTTGTATGAAACAGTAAGGCACTTGGGACTTAGCAGTTATACCTGTATACATAGAGAGGGAGAGGTGTGGAGTGTTGTGATTGTTCCCAGCCAACTGCATTTGGGTTTTGCCCATTTGTCTTTATCACTCTCTTTATTTTGCCTTGTTTAGCTATTTACCCATGTTTGTTTGCCCTTACTGATGGGAAGTTCAAACCGGTAGACTTTCTTTTGTGACTCAGAGTCAAATGATGGAATCCACATGTTGGGAAGATCAAACATTGGAAGGCTGATGACTTTATGGCAACATGGACTCAACCCCACAGTAAAGATGCCTTTCTATTAGCACAGGAGGAGGATGGCATTTGCCTCTTTCCCTGCTCAGTTGCTCATGACAGTGTTCATGGCAGCCAGGTCTCTGCTCACACTCTCCCACATCCTTGGTGGAAGCCCCTCCCTACTTCCCTCTTTCTCTCTCCAAGCCTCACGTTAGTACAGCTCGGTGATGTCCATATGCATCCATTCAACGTTGAGTGTGTGACTACAGTGATGAGTATATGATATAATGAAGTCTGGTCCTCAGCCCTAAGGGATTCACAGTCCAGTATTAGGACTTCCTGCCCTACAGAGAAAGGAAACAGCAAAGGAAATAAAATAATCCCAAGCAAATCTCATTGCTCTGAAGTTTCTCTCTAGAATCTAAGCTTATGTGGAGACATAGGTATGAAAAATTGGTGATTCAGTTAAATGGACAGGTTCAAGAGTGAGACCCTGTCTCCCTCTGTAGTGCTGAGTGGCTTGAAACTACTACATTCGCCTTGAACTCATAGAGATCCTCCTCTTCCCCTCCTCCAAGTGCGTTAGAGGTATGTGCCAAAGTTAAAATAGCAATACTGGCCATGGATAAGAGGCCGAGCTTTACAATTAGACAGGCTTTGCTTGGAATCGTAGCTCTGCCTGTCCTTGCTGTGTGTCTTAAAAACTGTACCTGCTCTTTCTGAACATTAACACCTGCATTAGCCAACGCAAGAAATGAATGTGGAGAGCTGTTGAATGAGATATGGCCAGGGGCTGGGACATAGTAGGTGCTTTATAGGGGGGCTATCCATATTGTCTAGCTCTGTATGTTTCCTGATGCACTTATTAATATTTGTGGGAAGGGAACTTTGGTCTTGGGAAAAGAAGAAACACTGGAGCAGGTGAGAAAAGCCATTGGATGGGTATCGGGGAGTCAAGGTGAGAACAGGAGGCTGGAGACTTGGACAGCATCCTTGCTTTGGCAACAGCTGGGTTTTCTCTTCTCAAAGGGAAATGGCATGTTTATCCAGCCGGAGAACCAGGCTGTGGCTGTCAGAGAGCTTTTAAATGGAGCCTTGCAAATGTGTTCTGTGCAGCCGGCGGTAATGAGATTCATGCTTCTTCAGTGGTAATCCTCCACTAGACAGCATTTTAAATCTTTTTCCTATTTGGTACACAGAACTGAAGTCCAGGATATACATATTTCCAAGTGTCATTTTTAATTTAATGCATGATTGAACATATTACCACTGGCACAGCTAAATAGTTAAACTAGAATCCATCAATTTGTCCTGAGTTGTTGACATGCAGGGTAACGCTATGGTTAAATTAAATTTAAATATAAGAATGAGAGAGAGCTAGGCCTCTTGGCAGCCTGGGACCTGCTTTGCCAGTTGGGGCCTGGCTGCATCAGGAAGGGAACATTTGAAAATACGAGGTGCATCTCGGTCTGCCCCTTACTGTGGCTCAAAGAGTGACAATTCTGCTTCCTTTCCTGCCAGGCATCTGAGTCTGACAGGAGGCACTGTGAAAATGCAGAAGAAAATCAGTGTTAATAGAAAAAACTTGACTTGCAAATTGTATCTTTTCAGAAGCAAAGAGATCTGAGAGACCCTAGATGATAAAGTCACAGAGATAGGCCAGACCTTTGGTCCAAACCTTCTAAAGGGCAGTTGGGACCAGCACTGGGCCTTGAACTCGGAGTAAATGCTATTTTCTGTGTCCTTGTGTTTTTTGTAAAGATGTGACTGAGCGATGTTCTGTTCCTTATTTCTATGAGAATCTAGACAAATAAAAGAGTCACTCCCAGCTCATTTGTCCACGTAATGGAGGTGGCTAACAGAGCCTACATTATAGGTTCAGAAAGATTAAATGAGTTTCTAGATAAGAAATAATGGAACTGTGCCTGGTGTTTGTGGGGAGATCAATAAGCATGGACTATTCTTGCCACAATAACAAAAGTGACCCGTTTTTATTATTGATCAAGGATTTGCTCAGAATAGTTTTTCCAGGAATGGGCACCCTCTAGGCTAACTGTATGTAACATATGGCTCTAAGATGCCTAGTGTTCTTATCTCCCAGACTTCCTTGACTCCAGGGGCCAATCTCCCTGCCCCTCAACAGTCTGTTGGGACTTCATGGCTCCTTGGTGTGTCTCTACATCTTCTAGTTGCTACATCCATCTTTGTGGGATGGTCTTCTATATCTCCTGTATTCTTCTAAAGACATTTATCCCTGGATTTACATTCCACCTGGAGAATCCATAATTTTATCTCATGTCATCTTTTGATCTCATTGCAAGCCTCTTAATTAGCTCTGCAAAAGCTCACTTTTCTAAATGATGTCCGTACTGTGATGTAAATACATCTTTGGGGGGGGGCTCATCATTCCCCTCAGCTTGGTATTGTTGGGTTGGCATCTGAGTATTTGAAAGGCAGTATAATTAGGAGGATTCAAGCCTGCCTTAGCCTTCACTGAACTTTGAGCTACTTTACCATAGAGCTGGCAGAAATGGTTGACGGAAAAGAAAAGTATGACTGAAAAGATTTTTCATTCAAATTTTCCAGAAAAGAGGTGTGGCTAGTAACTGTTAAATAAATAAATCATCTCTCATCCATCCATCTGTCCATCCATCCATCCACCCATCCATCAATCATCCATCCATCCATCTATCCATCAACCATCTCTCATCCATCCATCTGTCCATCCATCCATCCATCCATCCATCCATCCATCCATCCATCATCCATCCATCCATCCATCCATCCATCCATCCATCCATCCATCCATCATCCATCCATCCATTTATTCATTACATACTAATCTGGAGCCTCTGGCAGCCCTGGAACTAATATATGTTATGTGCAAGAGATTCATCGATGACAATGTTTCTATCCTCATGGAACCAAGAGTCTAGAGGTACATAGACACATAAATTAAAAATAATCCTGAGAGCCATGTTCAAGCTGTTATCTGCATAGTACATAAGCAGAGAAGGGACATGAAATCAGGAATGGGCTGCAAGGAAAGACAGTCTAGGTCCACCGTGTGTCAGGTTGGGCTTCATAGATCACAGGAGATGACACTGAGATACATCTGAGAGGAGATTTCAAGTCGTGAAAGCAAAGGTCCTGTGGAGAAAGGGAAGACTTAGGGGATTCACCAGAGGAGAAAGACACAGAGGTGAGTCAGCAAACACAGAGACATGGAGGGGTGGGGAGGAAGGGAAGGAGGAGGTCATTGCTGAGCCCGCAGAGGAGGGAAGGGCTGATGACATTGTTACATGCTGTATTGAGCAGATAACAGGGTTCTTATCCCATAGGAAACCCTTGGAGTATGCTGAGCCTTTACAGGGGGGTAGAGTTGTCTTATGGAGGTCATACTCTTGACTTCATAGAAGAGATCTAAGGAGGGTCCATGGTAAGGAAATTTGTGCAAAAACTCAGTCAAGAGAGGGTTAAAGTCCCAGATTTACTTTTAGGACATTGCAAGAGAGGAGAGCCAGTGGGTTCCTGGAAGGACAGGCCGGATTCGGAGGCGGGGCAAAAAGGAATCTGTGAAAGTCAGGCAGGAAATGGGAAGAAAATGGTTGGGAGTGAGTGGCTGCTACCGTTTTTAAGTCCAAGATCTGTGGTGTGGGATTTATGTTGAGGGAAAGGAGTGGAGGATGTCCGTGCAAACCATGAGTTTGTAGCCTCACTCTGATCTCATTGCTGGGGGAGTGTTTCCTTTGTGCTCAGCATCAGAGGGTAGAGAGCTTCCTGTTGAGGCAAGGATGGAGTCTGGTGGAGACTGCATCTTTATCTTCTGGAATTACCTACTTTTCTCTGACCATACTTATCCCATACACTTTCAAGTTCCACCTGTACCTCACCAGTGTTGTCCCTCCCTGTGCTACCTTCCCTCCCATGCCATTCTTCTTCTGGCCACCTTTCACTTCAAACATTTTGTTGATGAGGCACATTTGCTTAATAGTTTCATTTACTGTTTCTCTTACTAGGTTTAAAATTCTTAGGGAACGGCAACTTGAGATGCTGGGAGGTTCTAAGAGAAAATGAGATGGTCTGAGTCATAAACGTAGTTTATATGTATCAGCCATGTCAGTCATAGAGGACCTGTTGGTCTCAGTTCGTAGACTTCCTCTAGATGTTTCTACTTTCATCACAGACTTGCTGAGATCAAATGAAGTACCATGTGGCCACATGCCTCATCCGCAAATCCCTTCTGCCTGCTTGGTACCCAGCAACTAAAACTCTACCTTGATAAATGTAAAGTAATAGACACCCAGAGGGGGTGGATAAGAATGTATAATTCTCAGATGCCTTAAAGATGCAAAACTTGATCCAAGATAGGCCCAGAAAACACATTGAAGGAGATGTTTTATTTTTAAAATTAAAAAATTAGATATACTTAAAATTTTTTTCATTACTGATTTTCTTTTCCTTATTTGCCAGCTACTACAGACAGGATAACCCTGTGTACAGACTTAAAGAATGAAAGGAAGTTTAGTTGCATGTTTTCAGAAAAAAGTTAACTTGACTGTTTATATTTTGCGTAACGAAATAGAAGTTCCTTAGCTATAAGCCACTCATGTACACTCACCCATGTATGCAGTAATCGCTTATGAAATAATAAAAAGAACTTGAATATTTATAGTGTTCTATATCACTTGCACTAGAGAATTCATTAAAAAGGAATTTAATTGAATTTTATTGTATTTATAAACCAGGAACGGGGAATCTTATTCAGTGGGCTAGAGCACTTGCTAGGCAAATATGAAGACTCAAGTTAAAATTCCCAGTATCGATGTAAAAAGGCAGTTTTGGCCACGTGTATATCTAGCATTGTGAAAGGCGGACACCAGAGGATTACTGAGGTGTCCCCACTGCCATGGCAGCCAGACTCAGTCTCTCTCTCTCTCACCAGGTGCCTTCTCTGCACTGAGCCTCCCCTGCAGACCTGCTCTTTCATTCATGAGCAAAGGCTCAGTTCCTCTGCTTTTGTTCTCACTTGCCTAAGTGTGAATGAATCTATCAGGTCACTTCCTGGCTTGGATTTTGCTGTAAGAAAGAAGAGAGAGAGGAGGATCCTGGAATCCCAGAGGTGTGTGAGGAGAAAGGGTGGGGCCCTCAGTGAGGGTGAGCAGAGCAGACACCTCACATATCCTTCCTGGACTCTGTATTTTAAGGAAAACCAGGACAGATGATGTCTGGGAAAAGAAGGGAATGGTTAGAAATCTGCTCTTACAGAGAGGAAGCAGTTCATTGCTTAAAATGCAGCAGCAGCTCGTTGATTAAATTCCAGGGACCCTTTCATTACATGTGAGTGTTTTTTTTTTTTTTTCCCTTGGTGTAAAGCAAGGTCTAATACTATTATTATTAATATTATTAATACTATAATATATAATTATAGCTTTAATAGCATAATGCGAATACTTTTCCATGTATTTCCACTAAAACAATAAAGCATTTCATAGCTGAGTTCCGGCTCTTAGCTCTTCCACCACCAAATGGAGACGCACAAAGAATTCCCACAAAGTTAAGCTGAGAGAATTAATACAGAATTCAGAATCATGCCCCTTAAAGGTGTGTTCTGTAGACGCTGAGGGGATAAATATTATTGAGACTCCTTATATTACCCAATTAAAACCAATTTGACACCTGTGAAAACAAAAAGAATGAGAAACTTAGAATCACTAGACAGAAAGTAAGGTGATGGCGGCTTGATGGTGTAAACCTTATAATGGAATGATCTGTGTTGGCTAGACTGGTTTAGTGTGGGGCTAAGGAATTCTGTTTGTCAACAAGGTAAGAAAAATTAAGTTAAGCAGTACTATATTCAGGGACAAATAAAATTTAATTACAAACATGCCTTAGCTAAAGGAAAGGCGTTAGAGAAGAGAAGGGAAGGGAAGAGAGATAAATTATAGAAATTGAATTCAATGTTTATAGAGGCCAAGAAGTCTCAGTGATTCTCCATAAACTAGAGACCAGGAACAAAGATGTTGCTAAGTGTGCATTCAAAGACTTGAGGACCAGGGGAGCTGATGGTGGAGCCTGTCGGTCTGGGCTGACACCCCCAGAGCCAGGAATTCATGCCCATGTGTAGACTTGGGTATGTTAGTGCAGAAGGAGAAAACCTAGCCTTTCTGCTCTGTGTAGGCATTGCACAGGGTGGAAAATGCTCAGCCCACACTGATGCGTAAGACCTTCTTCCCCAAACTTACCAGTTCAAATACCAATCTCTTTCAGTAACACTCACTGAGATGCTTCCAGAAACAGTATTTTACAAGCCATTTGGAAATCCCTTAGCCCAATCAGGTTGACACATAGAAATTAATCTTGACAACTAGAAAGCTTACATAGTTTTAAAAAGTATAAGTATGTTACTTTTATTCCTTAGCTTTCATGAGACTATTATACTTTTAGAAGCCCAGATTTTGTTTTGATATCTGGTGTGTGTGTGTGTGTGTGTGTAGAAGAGCCAGAGGTCAGCCTAGTCTTGGCTGCATTTGATACAGAAGTCTGAGAAAATGCTTGTATTCCTCTCAAATTAATTTTCCTGAACTCACTGAGTGTTATATTTGTGGATGGGGCATTTGTTTATCCACATCCACTGCGGACTGATTCATTTTACCTTAGGAAGCCAAGGTTATGTAAGGAATTTAGGGCCTTATCTGTTCTCATCTGACATGCCTAGGGCTACCAAGTTCTCACTTATAAGTGCAAGCACAGTCCAATTGAGAGAGAGAGAGAGAGAGAGAGAGAGAGAGAGAGAGAGAGAGAGAGAGAGAGAGAGAGAATATGTATATATGTATGTATGTTTTGGAGAGAATGATTTCTTACAGATTTTGTAGGTCCTTAGAACTTGGTGTCACCTCTTGCTTACATTGCATGTTCTTAAGTTTTAAAGATACTTATCCAGATTACTAAGCCGTACAAGTTGCCATTGCTATAATGATGACAAAGAATACAGTTTAGGAAGTCACATAGATCAAGACAGACCTTATCTGCCCTGGGCTGCTGAAGATTCACGGATATACACTGTTATGTATTTGTCAACATGGACGTTTAAGTCGGCTTATAATCTGCTCAGACTTGATATTGAACCTGCCCAAGGTCAGCATCTCCTCCTAATCCTGCTTTGTTTCCTCTCTTTTTAACTTTGTGGGCCTAAAGCATATAGCCAGTGTTAACAGAATTGTTAACATTGAACTAATGTTAATGAAGAGTCACATTGAACTAATGGAAGGTCTGCTGTAAAACCCCACCACTTACTGATAATATTGACTGCTTCACTTGGTCATTCGGTTCATTTATGAGTAATGTTGACAGCATTCCAGGCATTAGTCTGGGTCAGACCACAAATGCTGTTTGGACTTTTGTGATAAAATAGATGAGTCCCACTCACAGGGCTGATGGTCTGATATAGAAGTCAGAAATGGAGTATATAATGATAATTAATTAAGTGTTTGGCTGTGGGAGGTGAAATGCTATATGGTTTGAACCCAGATACTATGGGGATGTGTAGTATGTGGATTCTGGCCTGGACTTTCAGGCCTAACCTCAAGGTTGGGACCCACTAATACACAGACCTGCAGAGACACACAGGTGCTCACAATAGTTTTCAGCTGATCGGCCTAAGGCCTAGGCATATAACTTGCTAACTCTGTACCCTTCATCTAACCCATGACTCTTAACCTGTTCAGCCATGGGGCTCGGTACCTTTTCTCACAGCAGCATGGTTGTCCTCTGCTTCCTTCGGCTTCTCTCTGGTATTCTGCTCTGTGCTTCCTGTTCTCAGAGTTTTCTTAGTCTGGAAGCCCTGCCCACACTTTCTGCCTGCCTTTGGTCAATCAGCCCTTTTTATTAAACCAGTGGGTGGGATACCCTTTTTCTCTTCTTAAAACAAAAAGAACTCTAAATCTAATATTCTTTCCCCCCCCCCTTATCTATAGCAACTTATAAACAACACTGTAAATAAACACAAACATCCATAATTAATGTTTTGGGAATGTGGGCATCGTTCTCTAGGCTACTTCCTGCTGAATGGGGACACTGGCAATCTCATGGGAATCCAAAGAAAAATGTAGGATTATGGACAAGTTTTTAGTGGAGTAGTCTGTAAGGCTGGGTCACCTCAGCCAGTCTCCTTGAAATTGTTCTGGATACAGAGCTCAGGAAACTTCACAGAGGTGCTCTGAAATGCTGAATCATCTGGTCCATCCAATTCCATTGGAGATTTTTCAGGGGGTCTTCCTCTATCAAACTTTATGTTCTTTATCCAGGAGTAAATCCACAGCCTCTCATTTTCTGTGGAAATAAAAGGAAAACCTCTTCTCCAAAGTAACATATCTTTGCATTTCAATTTTAAAGTAAACTCATTTACAAAATATAGGTTGAATTAGTCCAACAGCATTTATAATCAACTGTCTTTTAGCTGCTTTTACTAAGTCATTTTCAGTCAAGAAGCTTAAAGATAAGACAATAACATACAGTATCCAGACATTATTTTCCATCTTTATGTGGCTTATTTATTTATTTATTTATTTATTTATTTATTTATTTATTTATTTAACTCTATTTTTTAAAGGCTTTCTCTACCATTTCTTTTCTCTCTCTAAGCCTATGTATATATATTTTCAACATACTCTAAACCACTTAGACTTTTTATAAAAAACTGTCTTTACTGTATATTTATTTCTTACCTTTTTCTGTCTCTGACCACATCTTTGTTTGGCTAGGGTGATTGACTCCACCCAGATACTTTTATTTCTTTCTGTTTATGAACACACCTTTAATCTGCCAAAGTTCAAGGTTGGTAGGATGGATGGATGGCTCCACCTAGCTCCTAGTCTAATTTCATAGAATTTATCTTTTTAACCCAGGTACTCTGGGAATTTCAGGGTCCATATAATTACCAAGTAAAGCTTTGCCATCTGCTGTTCATTAGCTCCATTTAAGTATTTGGCAGCAGGGCCTCTTAAATAACTCACAAGTGTTTTGCCTCTAAGGCTGAATCAGGAAGCTTCTCTTAAAAAAGTCAAGCCTCAGTTTGCCTCCGGCAAACAGACCTGATCCAAGTAAACATCCACACTAAGAAGCCATCTTTGATTCTGTTCCCTTTTTGTACTCATTAATAGAAACCTTAAATCCACCATACAGAGAGAGCTCTTTGCTTACATCTAGACTCAGGAACTGGCCTTGCTCACCTTAAGTTCCATGTAGCAAACACACCATTTTATAATTTAATCCCATAAACCACTCAGTCTCTTTACCATGGGCCACTTCAGAGACACAACTCGGAAGCTGCTTTGGGCTTCATTTCTTGTTCTAGACCATTTTTTAAGCTTTCTATGGCTTTATGTGGGTATATATCACGTATATGGCCACGTTGGGCTGCCATTTGTAGTATGTGGATTCTGGCATAAGGCCCAGGCATATAACTTGCTAACTCTGTACCCTTAATCTATCCCATGACTCTTAACCTATTCAGCCAAGGGGCTCGGTACCTTTTCTCACAGCAGCATGGTTGTCCTCTGTTCCTCCGGCTTCTCTCTGGTATTCTGCTCTGAGCTTCCTGTTCTCAGAGTTTTCTTAGTTTGGAAGCCCTGCCCACACTTCCTGCCTGCCTTTGGCCAATCAGCCCTTTTTATTAGACCAGTGGGTGGGATAATTATTTACAATGAAACAACGCAGTCTCCCACAGGGATGCATTTCAGATACTTGCAGAGTAAGTGAGGGAGGCATTTTTGAGAAGGCAGAAACTGAACTATGGGAGTGTGTATCTATCAAGCTATGAAGATAATTTTATTGTGGCTTATGGAGTATAAAATTTCTGACCTGTCTGGCCAATGTGGGTCCTCACAGTCCCACAGAAACACACAGAGGCTTATATTAATTACAAATTGCTTGACCTATGTCTCAGGCTTATTGCTAGCTAGCCCTCGCATCTTAACCCATTTCTATTAATTTTATTCTAAGCATTTTGGAGTTTTGCCTGGATGTATGTATATCAGTGTACCACTTAGCATTTCTGGAGCCCATGGATGTCATCAGAAGAAGGAGTAAAAATTTCCTAAAATTGAATGTCCAGCCAGTTGTAAGCCACCACTTGGCTCCTGCGAATTGAACCCAGAGTCTCTGGAAGAACAGCTAGTGTATCTTAATCACCAATCCATCTCTCGAGCCTTTGTCACTACACTTGCTAGCCCAGTTTTGGGAGGACCACTGAGCTTATTTAAGAGCTTTTATTTCTACCCAAGTACTGACAGAGAAGGTCAGACTTTTATTGTCAGAGTCCGAGAGAAAAGCAAATCAGTATGGCCCACTGAACTAGCCCTTCATTAATAGCCCAGGTCACAAATTCTTCCTTCCCCACCTAGGCCTTCGGATCTCTTCTGTCTGTTTGTGTATCCTCCAGGGTCCTTTTTTTTTTTATTGACAGGTATTGGACAAGTATAACTAACTGCCTTTCAGTGGTCACTGTCTTGCTCACCTGTCTGTAGCTCTGCTTCAGGCCTAGGTAGGAGTCTCAGTATTCCAGTTGGGTCTGGGATCTTTCATTTTGTTCAAACAGGAGGCCATGTGCTTACGTTATCCAGAAGACAGAGTCTTGTAAGCTCTCCATGAACTTGTTTCGGTTTCCCCAGGCCATCTACCTCCTTCCAGAATTTGTCACACCTCTAAGGCAGAGAATAAGGAAGCCATCTAAACCAGCCAGTATGCCTCCAACACATGCTTTTTGCTTGAGTATGTGAACTTTTGGAGACAGAAGCTGGACCCAGGTGCAGGAGCATCATGTCCCTGAGAGCAATGCAGATAGTTGGGGGGTGGGGGGGGGCAACATTACTCTTTGTTACACATAACTTTGAAGTTTCCAAAGCTATGCGTGGGAACTGCTGTTAGAAATCACGTTATCTGATAATGGGATTTGGGCCTGAAACGCCCACATGCTGCTTTGAAATTTTTCCTCCATCTGTTCATTTCTGCAAAGCTTTTTTTTATTTATTTAGGACAAGAGTAGTGTGGCCTACTAATGTGTTCAAGGGAACAATTAAGATCGCAGCTCTGTGGAAAAAGTAAACCATGCGCCAGGTGACTCGTGTGTGTCTCCTTGCACCCACTCATCTGCTGTCTTTAGGGGTGAGCGTTTTGGTAGGAATGGACTCAAATTATTAACAATACTGCATAGACTGAAAGTTATGAGCATGGATCATTGTCACTCAACTGGGGACAATAAGAACACAAGATTTAAAAACTCACTGTGTTCCGGGAAGGGATTGTTTCCTCCATTTGTCTTTGGGGGGAAATCTCTCTATGAATATTGGTATTATAAATGTTGGCTCATACCTTTTTTTTCTATTACTTCTGATTGGCTATGGGTTGACTCACACCTAAGAAATTTTCACCAAGTATTGATTTTCCTTCTCCTTCATGACAAGTGGAATTCTGACCCCAATATCAACTAGTAGGCCTTTTGACATGTTGCTGTTGACAAGAGGTTACAACCCTCAGAGTCTAGACCCCTTCTCTTGCCTAGCTGTTGCTCTGCAGAGCTCCCATGTCCTGGCCTTCTTTTTAAAAAATAAAAAGCTTTTTAGATACTTCATAATTATAAAGTACTTCTTAGGTGTTAATCTTTCAACAGATATTTTCAGCATGCTCCAATAGACACCTGGTATATTGTTAAGTGTCAGAGATGGAAAGAGAGCCAAGGTTTTTTGCAATAAAGGGTTTTATGGTCAGATAGGAAACCAATATTGCAAAAGTAAATGCCTATGTGTACATAGTTTCCAGATGTGGTAGTGAGAAGTAGGGGGATGATGTTCAAAACTGAAGATCTGTCTTGCAGGAGACAACTTTCACATCCGAGGCATTTCACCCTTATCTTTAGGTTTTATTTTAATTAAGGACACAATAGAGAGTCAATAATAACTTGAAGCTTTTAAAAATAAACTTGCCCGAGTAGAATTCCATCTCTCATTACTGATAAATTTTGTTCATTCACATGCTTTTTTTTTTTTTTTTTAAATGGATGTTGAGGATTGAATTCTGAGGTGACCACACCCTAGGCCAGTGCTCTACTGTGAAACTGCTTCCCATCTCTTTCTCTCTGGAGATCACATCTGGCCAAGCTTCTTAGCTTGTCCTTGAACTCACTCTGTAGCTCAGATCCTCTATCAGTTGCCTCTTCATATTGTGTTCACTGTGAGTATCTCATTTACAAAGTGCTAGCTTTAGCCTTTTGTGCCAACGTTATGGAGCAGGGTGTGATCTGGTTTATGGGAGAAAGACTGTGCTGATATTAACGCTCTGAGCTGATAAAGGAGGGACCTTTCTCTTTTATACTTTTGGATAATTCAAGGTGACCAATGAGAATAAGGAGCTGGTGCAGGGGAAAGATATGTGACAGGGTCTGCCAAGAAAAGTCGTGGAATCTACTCCCTGGAAATGTCAGGCTTAATGGAGTGTCTTCCAAAGACTCATCGAAGGGAAAAGTTAGGATAGGAACTGAGCCTGGAATGGGCCCAAGAACTTGGTTTCCCTCAAGTTCCCAGGAACTGTCAATGCTGCTGGTCCTGCTAGCAGCTCCTACGACTGACTACCTGCATTCTCTTGCCTTGATCTTTCTCTGCCTCCCTCAGATTTTGCCTAAGGATACATATTTTTACTCACATGTCTTACTGCTTTTTCTAATTTCTGTAGTTGTCCCTGAGCCTAGCTTCCACCTCAGGCCATGATTTGGTTATTTCTGCCATGAATGAAGCAAGGAAGCAATGGTCTTGGATCTGTCCACAGTACTGGGTGAGCAAATAGGGCTATACATTCTCATTCTCCTATGTGTTTCATTGTCTGTGCTGTGACTGAGTCCCATGTCCTTGTCATTGCTAGAATGGTTTGCATTCCTAACTAGCAGGCTATGAAAACAAAATTGTACTAAGCTTCCAGGGTTACCCTTCTGGACTTAAATTCTGTTAGAACTTCAGTTTTAAAGAAATGAAACTATTAAAAATGAGCTTGCAGAACTCATCAAAGGAGGCTTATGCATTATGCTTTGGTTTATGTAGCTGAATTGCAGTACTCATAATGGTCTGGGATGGTGCTGTCTATAACACAACGTACATTTACAGTTAAAATTTTCTAGCAGTCGAAACTTGTAGAAGTCAGAAACAATGGAGAAAATATTGTCTTTAACATGCTATATCTAAAACACTGCCTCACTAGATCATCAGCATAAAAGTTACTAAATAAAAATGTACATTTGTTGTACCATATTTATCAGAGGCCGCGTGCTCTGATATCAATTAATATGTTGATGTGCATGAGTACATTTCAATTGCTCAATAGCCACATGTTGTTAGTGGCTTTTGAATTACACGTGAATGTAGCATGCCTCTCTATTTTCCCTTTGACTGCTGGGCTTAAATAATTCAATTATAAAGTTTACATGGTCTTTCAATTTTGCTTAGAATTCCATGTTTACAGTTATGCAAACTGATTCAGGGAAAGAAAAGATGATGCCCAAAACCCACAGAGTCTTCTGTATTCACATCTCCTGTACCCTGGCCAGAGCTCTTCCAGACCCAGACTGCCTCTCCACAACCCTCCAGGGTGGTGGCGGTGTGACTCACAGGATACACTGTCTAGACAAGGATCAGAGCAATCTTTGCCAAGGCTGTATATTGGGATTTGCCTCTGATTTAAGATAGGATCAGTCTCAAGTTTTTCCTATGACAAATGAATCTACTCATGTGTTCTTTGATTTATCCAGCCAGTCATTCATGGATTTGACAATGCTACCTACTAGCCAGAGGGCATGCAAATACACTCCAGAGAGAGTCCACAGAGAGACAGACAGTCTTCATAGTACTCATCCAGGCATGACAAAACAGCATGTTAAAAGATTCCAGGAGAGTGTATTCTGGTTTCAAGCAGTTCTGACACGGGAGGGGGCAGGTGTTAGCAATGCAGAAGTGGAGAGGAGAGCACACATTACTGAGAACTAGGATCAAATGCAGACCCTCACTCATTTCTTTAGTGTAAATGGTTATCAAGCTTGCCTTAGGTATATCGGCAAACAGAGTAATAAGCAAAGGATCATTTGCTTGTCCAACAAAGGAGGTTGTCGTCTAGAGGGAGAAACATACACAAACCAGAGCATTACAATGACAAAATAAACTGTAGAGACTAAAAGAAATCATCAGAGAAGCAGAGAATGATGATGACTTCAGAATTTTGTTCACATTTTATTCTAGACAGGAACTCAATGCAATCCAGATTGGCTTCTAACTCACAGCCCTATGGTAGCCTCCTGAGTGCTGGGATTACAGGTATGTACCAATCATGCCCACGTTGAAAACGTTTTGATCCTGGTGCATATTAATAAGTCATTCTCACTGACTTACTCAGCAGGATCAACCCTATATGAATTATGGCTCAAAGCCAGATTGATTTTTTCCTCTTTGGTGGTTTTGGGTCCCTGGCCCCTCTCCCTGTAGTTTCACAGTATTTATTTAACATGCCATTTCCATAGTAACCGTGCTCTTGAGCATCAAAGTTTTCTTTTCAGAGGGATTAACAAGCCTGACAATAATGCCCATGACTTATCATCACATACCACATTTAACTGCCAAGGAGGCTGAGTTACTGGGTCTAGGTTACAGCTAAGGTATTCCCAGAGACATATGTGTGCCCAGGCAGGAGGGGATACTGTGATGTGTACCAGAATTTTCTCCTGCTATGTGTGGATCCCATCTTTTCCGATTTTGCTTATCTATTTATCTCTCAATGGTTTTGTTTCTGGGCTCTTGTGAACAGTGCTTTGGGGTACTGGGGTACTGATGGTCAGATACTTGCTTGAGAATCTACTGTCAGAGTTTTTTTTTGTTATATGTCAGAAGAAATTACCAGATTACATATCTATTGTTGAAATGGTTTTTGCAGAAGTGTCATACCGTTCCCAGAATGATTGCCCCCGTTTTGCCAGCATCCTGTAGCATTCCTACTTTTCCATATCACATGAAACACTCGTAATTTCTGGATCTTGTTCTGTGTTTTTCTGCCATCATTGCCTTGCTTTGTATGAACAGCCATCACAATGGGTGTGAAGCGGTCTCTCATGGAGGTTTGAGTTTGCATTTCCCTAATGATTTATACTGCTGAACACCTTTCTCATGCTTGTTGCCATTTGTATGCCTTCCTTAGGAAATTTTTATTAAAGATCCTTGCTCATTAAGTCTCTATAAATATCTTAGTGTATTTATTTATGTGTATGAGGCATGTGCTTACATGTGTGAGTGAACATGTGCATATGCCATCAAGCTTGCATAGATAACAGCGTTGGGTGTTGGTTCTCATCTTCCATTTTATGTGAGTCGGGTCTTGTGGGTTTTTTGCTGCTGTGATCATACATCTAGCTTGCCTCTTAGCCCCCAGAGATCCTCACTTTCCTAACTCCCATACAGATGTGAATGCTGGGGCAAAAAGTGTGAGCTACTGTGCCTGGCTTTTATGGGTTCTGAGGCCTCCAAATCAGGCCCTCAAGCTTGCTTAGGAGAACTTTACCCCAAGCCATCTCCCCAGCCCTGCTTAAACATATTTTCCTTTATACTGTTGAGGGTATTGAGAGTGTATTCTAATTATAGTGTTAAGGCATTGTGAAGCACAGGTAGGGAGGTGACTTGAGTCAATTTGCTTTAATATGCAGTTTTTCCCTCTGGCCATGGGATCTTGAGCCTTCCAGCATAAGGGGCAGGTGTTGATGGCATTGATGAGGTCTGGGTTCTGCTTTCCCCTTTCATACCAGGCAGCCATGCCCGGTGTTTCTGTGTTACTTCTGTGCAGTTTCACTTGCCCCATAGACTGAGGTTATACTGGGGTGGGCAAGTAAAGTGTGATTCAGTCTCCAGAGCCTATTTAATCCCCAAGACTCTCAGGTCTGACCAGGCAGGCCAATTAATGCAAGTGATGATATTGGTCGCTGTGAGTATGATAGAGACATTTGTTTCTTTGGAAGCTAGTGACACCACTAATTGATTCCGTGACAGCCAGCTAGGAACAGCACTGTGCTGGAGAAGCAGTAGAACTTTTCTCTCCATGGAGCCATCCAGCCCTTTCCCTATTACATGCATTAAAGTCATGCACGTGTGCGCACGCGTGCACGCGCACATACACACACAGATGAATGGGGAGATAGGAACACATGAGCAAGTGTGCATGGAGAAGGCAAAAGGCAATCTACTTTGTGGTTTTGCAGGCACTGTCCACCTTGTATCTTTTAGACAGTGTCCCTCGCAGGCCTGAAACTCACCAGCCTGGCTAGACTGGCTCCCAGCAAGCTTTGGGGCCTTCTGTTCTGCCCCCCTCCCCCCCAGCATTGAGGGTGCAAACACTAGCCATCATCCTTTTGCCATTCACAGTTCGAGGCACAGTCCATCAAGAGCAGTGAAGACAAGGCTTCCATCAGGACTTTGCATATGGGTTCTGGGATCAAAGTCATGTCCTTCTACTTACCTTACAAAGCAAAGCACTTTACTAACTGAACCATTTCCCCAGCCCAGGTTTTTCTAGTTTTGTATGTTCTGTTTCCCTCCAATATACTCTTCCTTATCCAAAAGCAGTGTTTTGTTTTTTTGGTTTTTTTTTTTATCTTTAGAGCTTCAGACTCAGGTGGACAGTGTGTTCAAACAGAACACTGGGATGACTCTAGCAAAGCCTCTGTGATATGAGCCTGGGTGCTGCTGCCACTGCTGATCTGAGTTCTTAGAGAACCACCACATACATGGTCCTTAGCTCTTGGAGATGCACCACATACCGCATACATGATCCTTAGCTCTTGGAGAACCACCATATGCATGGTCCTTAGTATGAAGAAGAAAACTGAGTGAGCAGCCTAATACAATAATGATGGCAGCTGCTATACCAGAGCCTAGAGACTAGCTACTTGTCTCCTTTGGACACACTTTTTGAGGCATAACTGCATGTCTAGACATGGGTATGTAAGTGTATGGCACTTAAGGACTCCACTATCATTGTTTTTTCCAAGAAGTAAGCAAAGAATTTACTGGTACTTATCTGGCAGATAACAAAAAACAAAACAAACAAACAACAACAAAAAAAAGAGTTTACTTTTTTAAATGCAATCAATAGGAAAAATGACATTGCCTCTGTCGTTCACAATTGCCTGGAAAGTAACACCTATAGCTTTATTCGGCTCATTACAAATACTCACTGAGTCAGATGTGGTGACACATATATTTGTGATCCCAGGAATCAGAAGGTTGAGATAAGAGAACTGTGCATTTAAGGCCAACATGGGTATCCAGTGACAAGGCTGTGGGCGACATAGCAAGATCCTGTCTCTACTGATACAATATTCTTCTTTTACTACACACACACACACACACACACACACACACACACACACACACACACACACACACACACATATACACTTCAAATAAACTTGAAAATATAAATGAATAAGTCCATTAATGATATTAGAGCCTTAAAAATTCAGTGGCTTTCAAGAGACACATCACCATCCTCAACAGTATATTGGTGACCAGGCCTTTAACATATGAGCTTTTGGGAGGCACATTTTATTTTTAAATTATTACAGAGCCCCTGGAGGGGTCTGAACCTAGAAAAAGGATACAGTTAGGTGCTGAAAGGACTCTCTTGCCTGATGATCAAAGTAGAAAAATGAGTCAGGATGCAATTTCACCTGGGCAAAGGTAGAGTGCTGCTGTGGTAAGACAGAGAATCAAGGTGATATTTTGAAGTGAGAATTAGCAGAGTTTACTATATTTTAGAGAAGAACCAGGAGAAAGAAGAGCTAAGGTGACTCCGTGTCTTAGTTACAGTTCTCTTCCTTTGAAGAGACACACTCCAAGGAGATCTATAAAGGAAGCATCTAACTGATGGCTTCCTTAGAGTTGCAGAGGGCTAGTCACTGTTCATCATGGCAGAGCATGGCAACAGGGAGGCATGGCATTGCTAAGAGCTTACATACTGACCATCTGAGGCAGCACACACACAGTGAAACTGAGCCTACTGGGGGATTTTGAAACTTCAAAGCCCATTGCCAGTGACATACCTCCTTCAACAAGGCCATACCTCTAATCCTCCAACAGTTCCACTAGCTGGGGACAAAGCATTCTAATATATGAGTCTATGGAGCCTGTTCTTATTCAAGCCACCATACCCAGTTTGGGTGCTTAAGTCCCTACAAGTATGGAATTGCTGTAACCTGTTAGCTGACAGTAAGGGGTTGAAGCAGGACTGGTCCTGCTGGTCACTCCTGGGGCTGAGTGGGATGGTGAGTGTCCACGGCCCAGACCTCCTCCTCTATCCACCAAATAGAAGCACACCAAGTCAGGAGTCTTGTTGAAGCAGGATCTCGCTTTATTGTGTCAGGCAGGGGCTCATATAGGTTGAGGTAAGGAGGAGGTAGGAGTTTTGGGTGGGGGGAGATGGGTGAGAGTTTGAGGCCAATGAGGTTCTGTCATGTAAGCTACAACAGCGGTGGCTAGGCAGAGGCGGTTTTTGGGTGGGGATATGCTGAGCCACTTATATGTGGAAGTCATGGCCAAAGACAGGTTACCAAACTCGAGCCAGGCTCGGGAAGTTACACCAGGCCTCAGAACGGTTGTTAAAGGCCTGGCCAGAGGTTCAACAGTAACCCATAATGGAGACGCATAATGTGGAAGCAGCCTACTAGTGCTCTAGTTGCTGTAGCCAAAAGAAAAAGGGAACATGGTAGAAACAATGTAAGATCTAAGAGAAATCACCCATTTCCCGATCTCATCAGAGCTGTTGTTGGGATTTTTTATGTTTTTATCAATCTTTTTATTTTATACTCAGTTCCATTCCCCCTGCCCCTGTGTGTGTGTGTATGCGTGCGTGCATGCGTGTGTGTGTGTGTGCATATGTGTGTGTTAGGTGCTTATGTGTGTAAATGTGTGCATGTGAGTGTGTACACATATGTATGCACATGTGTGTGGAGGCCAAAGGCTCATGTTTAAGTGGTGCCTTTTTCAGTTTCTTCGCACCTTTTTTATGCATGTGCATGTGAGAGGAGTGTATGTGTGTATATGTGCATGCGTATGCACATGCATGTGCATGGGAACCAGAGCAAGATGTCATACGGCTTGCTCTAGAACTTTCTGTTTTACCCTTTGAAGCACTGTCTTGACTGAACTTAGAGCTAGCAGTTTTTCAGCTAGACTCGTTGAAATCCTCCTGTTTTCCTACCCTCCAGCCCTGGGGTACAGGCCATGCCTGGCTTTTCTGTGGGCTCTGAGTATCATGCCTGAATGGCAAACCCTTTAAACCACTAGGCCATCTCTCCAATCCCTGCATTTATGTTTTATAAGTAGTTAGTATGTGATATTATGAAATATGAATAAAGAGAAGTTTGCTATAAATGGATAAGAGAGATCACCTCTTCCTCTCCTTTCCTTCTCTTACACTTCTGTGCACCATGACCTCACTGTAGCCTGACTGTGTGTGTGTGTGTGTGCGCACACGCACACATGTGCATATTTGTATATATATGTGTGTATATATGCTTATGTGTGTAGACCACATGCATACACATCTGTGTCTGTGTGTGGGTGTTCTCTGGCTTTGCTATCCCATTAAACTAATATAAAAGCATGGCTTTGGTGAAGAGACACTTTGCCCCATCATGCTGTCTGCTTGCCGCTCAGGCTGCAGAAGCACAGATGCTTTGGTCACACTTGGCTGACAGCAAGAGATGAGTCCACTTGCAGGCGTTTGTCATAGTCTATGGTCTCTGAGTCTCAGACATTCTGTGTCATCCACACTGACTCACAGCAGAGGCCATATGTTCTAGTGTCACCCCCTTGAGCCAGGTATATAGTCAGGGTTCATAGAGAAAAGTACATCCAAAAAAAATGTTAGCCAAAATGCTATCCCTCAGGTATCATGGCATAAAACACCCACCATAGAGAGCTGTCCTTTTGTGTGAACCAGTAAGGAGAAGTCACTACTTCTGCTGTTGCTGAGTCTGTGGTACTGGTGGGAACAGTGTCTTTGTGTGCATGGATTTCTACCTGACTTCTTTGATAAGCAAGCAGATCAAGTCTCTTGTGGGACTATATTCCTTCATTTGTATGTTTGTTTATTAAGTAAATTCGTGGGGCCTTCAATGTTCTAGGTACTATACTAATGTGTGATGTGGGAACATGATGAAGAAATCAATATGTGTGTGCGTATGAATGGTATACATGTGTGTATGATATAAAGTACTGTGGGGGAAAATCGAGGAGGTAAAACATGCTAGTGGAAAGGGCATTAAGTGCTTTTTAGAGCAAGGTGGCTGGACAGATGCAAGAAAAATGCTCTGAGGCCGTGAGCCATGTGGTTATGAGGATGGAGGGTCTTTCAGACAGAGAGCTCAGCACATGCTAAAGCCCAGAGGCACAATTCTGACAATCTAGGAACAGTTAGAAAGCCCAAAGCGCCAGGTAGTGGAGGCCTGGGGGAATGAGAGTCCGATGCTGAAATGTTTGACATGGAAGGGGTACCAGGAAAGGATTTGGAAGAAAGCAGCTACAGGTCTGCCTTCACCAGAAAAGGGTCACCGTGGCCACTGTGTTGAGGCTTAAGAGAAAGGAGTTCTTGATCTGCTTTGACATATCCAGGAAGGAAGGACAGTGGATTGGTGGACAGACAGAAACATGCAAAGGAGTATTCAGGAACCATGGAAACAAGCATTCCTTTATAACTTTGACCAAAACATTTGTCTTTTTAACACACGTATGGTTCTAGCATCATCCAAAGCCCATGGGGAGGATATCACCTTTTTACCGTTATGATAATGTACTGAGCCATGTGTCTGGACCATTCATAGCTTCATGTGCATCGGTTCATTCAGGTAGCAGGTACCTCACTGACTTCAGCAGGGATTGATGGGCACTCTGGCTGATTTCAGCAGGCTGAAATACTGATCTCTTACCTCTTGTATTACTTGGTGGTTCTGATCTGTGTGACCTTATACAGATTCCTCACCTGTTTATAAGCTTCTTGGAGACTAGTCTTTGTGGGATCGAGGACATTTGACCAGCCAGCTCAGGTGCTTGTCTGGAGCCGTGATGGGAACTCATAGCTCACAGAAAGACATGGTTGGGACAGAAGGATCCTGGTATCCTGCTCTGTGGCCCAGCTTCAGTACATTTGCTGAGGTTCAGAGAGGCTGCTTCTGCCTGTCCCTTCCTCCACAGGGATGAAACCACAGATGGCCCCACAGTTTAATCTGCTACAGTGTTTTCAAAGCTCTTTGAGCAGAGTGAGAAGCCAATTTCTTGCTTCCAGAAAAGTGTCTCCAATGTGAGAAATTTGTCATTTTGTCTCCTAACTCCATGCAAAACTTGTCATGCTACAAACCAGAAGCAGCAATGGCCTTTTGGTAAATGCCATACAATCACTGGACTGAAATGGCTTGCATTTGTAAGAAAGAGCTAAGGCTCAGTGATTTCTTAGACCTGGCCCTTCCCTAAGCCACCAATGTGACAGAACAGCCCAATGACTATAAGCTAATTTGCCCTGAATAACTTCATGGTCTCTTTCCTTAGAAAAAATTGGGGGGGGGGTGGGGAGAGAGAGAGAGAGAGAGAGAGAGAGAGAGAGAGAGAGAGAGAGAGAGAGAGAGAGAGAGAGAGAGAGAGAGATTGACTTCTGGAAAGCAACCTCTTTTTCACACTGGGGTTTCTTTTCACAGTTTGAAAATGCCAAGCCACAATAGCAAATGACAAATGCATTCACTCTTTTAGACAGGGATTTCATTTGGGGGTTATTTTAGATCTGTTTCTCTGTATGTGGAATGGCATCTGCAGCATTGTCTGCAGTGACAATGAGGTGGCTTGTTAAGAGAGTGAATGGTATATCCACACAGTGAGGTGTCATGTCACTGAGGGAGAGAGAGGAAAGAGGAAGTTCTCTTTCCTGACTAGTTGGGGTTGGGTAGAAGCCCATGTTCACTGTGAATGTAGAAGCCCACCAGGCACAGAAGGGTCTAACTTTAGCAGAGGAGGATGCAGAGGGAAAAAAAGGCATATATTCATGTCTGTTTGCATATGCATCTGCCCTAGGAGCCAGAGAAAGGACACTAATAAAAATGATGTGTTTGGGAATGGGAGCTAGCCCACTTGGTAAAGTACTTGCCATGCAAACATGAGGAAGTACCTGGGTTAAGCACTCCTGTTAAGAACCCAAGGTGGTGATGCACAGTTGTAACACTGTTGTTGATTCCTGGGGCTCACTCGCCAGACAGCATAGCTTATTTGGGGACCCTTAAGTCCCAGTGAGTGACTATGTTAAAAAAAAAAAAAAAAGTGGGATGGAGAGACTTCTCAGCTTATAAAGTGTTCATTTTGCAAGCATGAAGTGCAAAGTTAAGATCTTCAGAACCTAATAAAAGCTAGGTGGGTGTGATGGTGCAAGTGAGGGACAGACTATCCCTGGAACAAGCTGGCTAGCCAGAGTACCAATACTAGTAAGCTCTATGCTTACCATGAGAGACCCTGACTCAGTGGCCAAGGTGGAGAGTAATTGAGGATGACTCTTGACATCAACTCCTGGTTTCCACAGGCATGTACACACACACACACACACACACACACACACACACACACACACACACACACACACCTCACACTCACACTCATGCGTATATACCCCAATCGTGGTGATATGTTGTTTGTAGTCTAACAAATAAAGATTTCTTGGAGATGAGAGGGCAGAGCCAGCCACAGAGTTAGTCATAGAGATCAGGCAGTGGTGGTACACACCTTTAATCCTAGCACTGGGAAGATAGAGGCAGAGATCTGTCTGTATCTCTGTGAGTTCAAGGCCACCCTGGACTACAAGAGATTAATTCAATTTAAAAGAAAAACAGAGCCTGACAGTGGTGACACAAACCTTTAATTGCAGCACCTTGGATCCCAAGCCTTTGCTTCCAATACTTAGGAAGCACACATTGTTGGTGGTTTCGTGCATGAGAGGTAGATGCACACACTACCAGATTCCACATGAGGGTTTATTCAGGGGAGTAGCTGAGTGGATAAGAGAGGGTGCCAAGTGGGGGAAGAGAGAGAGAACACCTAGAGGGAAATTAGCAGGGTACTTAATAACAACCTGATAAGTATTCACTGCTAGTCAGTTTTTGGTCTGCCCATGCTTCCTAGTTTTGAGGGTTTCTAAACACGTTTCAAATATAATCTCATCAATATACATGAAACTTTCTGACACATGTCACACCAGTAATGTATATATTTACATATATACATATATATCTCCTCTCTATTTATAGGTACTGAGACGTGGAACTATTTTACACAACAATTGAACATAAAGAGAAGACTAGCATACATAACGGGCTGTTCAGAACCTTAGGAAGGATTTCCATGGCGCTTCCTTTCCTCCGTGTTCATCCTATGATGCTGACGGGCAGATCTAGTGGGCTCTCCCTCTCCCTTGCACTCTGGTTTCCTTTCCTAGATGGCAGGGTGTCACTGGAAGGTGAGAAGAAGGGCCTTTCCTGCTATCTCCACCATCAAAGAAGAGATTGCCGCATCTCTAAGACTGTGCAGTGATGGGAGATGGGGTCCCTCTGGGCGTCTGTTCCCTTTGATAGGAAGAAAGAGTTGGGAGTGGCATGCTCAGTAAGGCTGCTCCTGTGTCACACTCTCCTAGATGACATGTGGGATTTAAGAATAGCTATATCAGATGCATGTTGAATTTTACATCAAGTTCCCCTAAATAGAGAGAAACTATGTAATGAAGACGGGCTTGGATTTAGATTCTTATACTGCCACTTACTTTCAGGGTGAGTCTAGGTGAGACATTAACCCTTATCTGTCTGTGGAAGTGACAGTCCTATTGCACTTAGGAGATGTGGCACGGGATGGACAGAGGCTGACCTGAGGCATGCACCTGTATTACAGTGCTGGGCTGGGCCTCGTGATCCAGGTGGTAAATGCCTTCTGGGGTGGAATGAGCTATGTCTTTAAGGATAATTAAAGCACTTCAGAGGGCTTCCCTATGTATTAATCACTTACCAAGCTGTTAGCTCTCAGCCAGCATATAGCTTTGTTTTATCCCCAACCAGGATCCCCTTCAAGTAGAGGAATGACACATTTATCAAGTAGCTAGTTTTGCTGCTTTAAAAGAATACTAACACTTGGTGAATGGGATGGTAATATATTCAGCTTATCATTTTGGACTGGGTTTGGGTGTCTTGTGTCTTGGAATGGCAATTTGGGAGTGATGGCTTATCATCTGCCCACAGCCTCTCTTCCTCCAGCCGACTAATCCATGCCTGCTGAAATGCTGGCTGCGAGCTCCAATAATGCCCGCATCGGCCACGTTCTTAGGTGTGAGCATTCTGCAAGGATCCCTGACCCCATCACATTTGTTTATATTGTCCCATTATCCAAGACTAGTCATACTGCCACGCCCTGACAGAGCCAGTGTGAGAGGTGATACCTGAAGGGGCAGGGCCACAGAAGATGTGTGAGCAAAGCAGAAGTCATTGCTGCAGCTGTCTACCATAGACCAGGACGCTGTCCATTCTCCATTGCTATAGCAAAATGACTGAAGCTGTGTGCTTGTCCTGTTTTCTGTCTGCTGCTGTGATAGACAGCGTGACCAAAAGCAGCCCTTCCACTTGTAGGCTACAAGCCCATCAATGAGCGGGAGCCGAAGCAGAGACCATGGAGGAATGCTGCTTAATCTCTCGCTCTCTCTTGCTTGCTCTCTGGCCCATGATTAGCCAGCCTTCTTACACAACCCAGGACTACCTGCCCGGGGTACCACTGCCCACATTGACTAGATATTCCCCCATCTATCAACATTTATCAAGACAATTCCCCACACATGGTGACAGAACAGTCTGAAGTGGGTAATTCCTCAGTTGAGACTCCTCCTTCCCAGATGACACATTGTTGTGTCAAGCTGACAATAAAAACTAACCAGAACAGTGCTATGTGAAGAAAAGACGTGTTCACAGCTCTTGCGTATCAGCACGTGGATTGTCGTGGTTAAGGTTTCTGTTGCTGCAGCAGAACACCATGACCAACACAAGTTGAGGAGGAGAGGGTTTATTTGACTTACACTACTTCCACAGCACTGCTAATCATTGAAGAAATTCAGGACAGGAACTCAAACATGGCAGGGACCTGGTATATAAAGCTGGTACTGAAGCCATGTAGGGGTGCTGCTTACTGGCTTGCTCCCCATGGCTTGCTCAATCTGCTTTCTTACAGGAACCAGAACCACCAGATGGTCCCAGCCACACTGGGCGTGGCCCTCCCCCATCAATCACTAATTAAGAAAATGTCCTACAGCCAGGTCTTATGGAGGCATTTTCTCAATGGGGCTCCTTCCTTTCAGAGGACTCTGGCTTGTGTCAAGGTGATGTAAAACTAGCCAGCACACTGATGGCGCCTGTCCTATCAGTAAAGAAGGAAGAAAGTGGAGATGTCACAAAGGGGCCTGGCCTTTTTTGATATCTTCCTCTCTCAGCATAGCTAGCTGTTAGCTCTGTATTGTTGCTTTCACAGTCTGGAGTCCCCATGCATAACTGTTGTCCTCTGGGCGCCATCTCAACACCATCCAGTGGACGTTAAGATTCCAACACATGTTGGGATGGGAATGCACTTAGACTGCACCCCAAGCACAGTACAGTTCAGCTTAGCATGCATGCGCCTTTACCCACTGGGTAGTCCTAAGCTTTGTGAGCCCAGCAGTGTCAGAGCCATTGAGTTCTGCATTGTTCTGAGAGGCCAGGCCCCTGTCAGCCCTTCACTTGGAGACCATCAAGTAATTGCCCCTCAAACTCAGTCAACTCAACAGTTCACAGAACAACAACAACAACAAAAATCAATACTCCTGTCATCAAGGGTAAGAAGTGGAAAGGAAACGGATATTTGTCTAAGGCTGCTGATTGGTGGTTACTGAGCCTAGGCACCCTCCCCTCCCCCACCAGCCTACGGACATATATTCTTCTTTTAGTCTTCATACTCCAAACTGTGTCCAAGATGGATATGATCAGCTTAGCTTCTGCAAAAGAGTGAGTTCAGAGGTTAAGAAGCCTGCCCGAGGTCACACAAATGCAGAACAGTAGGGAAGGGTGTGGGAGATTATGTTGTTATATTATAAATAATTGTCCCACCCACTGGTTTAATAAAAAGCGCTGATTGGCCAAAGGCAGGCAGGAAGTATGGGCGGGGCTACCAGACTAAGAAAACTCTGAGAACAGGAAGCACAGAGCAGAATACCAGAGAGAAGCAGGAAGAAGCAGAGAACAACTATGCTGCTGTGAGAAAAGGTACCGAGCCCCATGGCTGAACAGGATAGGAGTCATGGGTTAGATGAAGGGTAGAGAGCTAGCAAGCTATATGCCTGGGCCTTAGGCTGATCAGCTGAAAACTATTGTAAGCATCTGTGTGTCTCTGTGCATCTGGGGGTTTGCAGGTCTAAACCTTGAGGCTAGGCCCAAAAGTCAGGGCCAGAAATCTCATACTACAGAAGGGATTTGAATTTAGGTCTGCTGGGTACTGTGACATTTCTGCTCTAAAATGTTGCAGTGCCCAAGGGAAGCAGTCAATGTCACATCAAACTTGTGTGGATATGTGGTTTTAGTAACAATGTATCTATCATGACTGACCAGATAGTAGGTAGGCTCCAGTGCTAGATGAATGAGTATTCATTTGGGAGGGGGGGATTAGGTGTTGACTATAGATAATCAAACAGGAAATATTTCAGTACCGAGGAATGGAGTTTTGTCAGGAAATGATTTGATGACTTAGTGATGGACACCAGAGGCTAATTTGGAGCCAGCATATATCTCCATCTGTACTGGAAATAGGCTGAGCTATTAAGATGAATGACAGACAGGATCAGAGACAGCAATATTTAAATTGGATGAAATGCAGGATGCTCAGAGCTTGGAAATAACCTCTACTTCTCCTTGGGGTTAGTGATACAATTGTGAGCCTGTTGAGGGCTACAGACTGGTTGTTGGCTGACTTCCCGCAGGACTAGAGGTGGGAGACAAGCTAGCACCATCAGAGTTCTGTGGCACCCCTTCTGTGTGAGTGCCAGCCCTCAGTCACCCGAATTTCTCAATTTTCAGAAAATCCAAGTTTTTGAACCAGCATCATTAATGTAGAGAGCTGGTCTTGGTGCTTGGTGAAAGGGAGGTGGGATGCATAGGGAATATCTTGGTCACCTGGGATTCCTCTCTGCTTGGTCTATGCATACACACACCCCTCTTCAAACAAGGCCTAGCAACCTGTTATTAATGTAGGATGCCCTAATGCATAGAACTGAATAAGTATCAAATATAAATAATAGAAACTGGTTAATCCCCTTTGGAAGTCCTTGATAATGCCTTTCTATTCAGACGCATCCTGGACTGTATCTGGAGACTGGACTTGGAACTCTTTCTGTTGATAATAATATACTATGCAAGATTTGTGTATGCAGGGCTTGGGGTGTTGCTGGGGTCAGACTTCAGGCTTCATGCTTAGTACATGCTAAGCAAGCACTCTACCAGTGAGCCAGGTACATCCCACTGATAATCTTAATAGTTACCCCCTAATGAGTGCTTCCTGTGGCTAATGCAGAACCCTGCATGATTTACAGACCTGCTTAGTTTTGCAAATCACCTTAGAGTTAGTAATTATTGCCCACCATTGGCAAAGAAGAAAATTAAAATACCAACAAGTCAGCTCTCTCCAAGGTATGCAGCTAGTAAATGGCACAGCCACATCTATTTACCAGCCCTGAAAACTTAGCTTGCTTCTTATATGACCCAGAGTAGAAAGAGTCTTAGACTAAGTCCTCTGCTTGCTGTGTGAACTTAAGGTGCCCAGACTAGAAGAGTTGGCACCTGGGCCTTGTGCTGGGCACAGAGTGTGAATATGAGAAAGAAGCCCTCATCTAGTCTCAGGTGTCTAGAAAGTGTGTGTGTGTGTGTGTGTGTGTGTGTGTGTGTGTGTGTGTGTGTGTGTGTGTGTGTGTATACATGTATATGGGTTGTGTGTGTGTACATGGATGCATATGCATTTGTGGGTGTGTATGTGTAAAGGCTAGATGACAATCTCAGGAGACAGATTTTATCTTCTTCCTTGGTTGAGACAGGGTCTCTGATCTTTGCTCTGCTTCCACTACATAAGTCAGGCTCTCTTGCCCACAGGCTTCTGGGGATCCTCCTATCTCTGCTTCTCATGTCCCCATAGGAAGCTCTGGGGTTACAGATGCTTGAGTTGTGTGTCTTTGGAGGGCCTGGGGGTTTGAACTCAAGTCCTCATGCTCATGTAGCAAGTACTCTCACCCACTGAGATATATCTCCAGCCCCTCTAGACAGTCTGAAAGCCATTAAAGAGGTCACATTGTCAGGCTTTTGTCAGGGCAGATATGAGGGGCCTTGGTCACAACCAGGTGCCTGTTTGTGACATCTCAGAGGAAATATGATGCAGGTGTTAGGTACTCGTATCTGAAGTTGGTAGGAAGGTTGCAGCAACAGCAAGAGAATCAAGGTTGTCAGATGTGAAGGCTGTGAGTATCCTGGAAGGTCCTGGGCAGAAAGTCCATTGGGAGGGGAGATAACCAAGAGAGCTCTAGGGGATTCTGGGAAGAAAAGTGTCTCCAGAAAGTTTACAAGTCTGTTGTCATCTCAGTGCGTATCCTGGTGGCGAGCCTGGAATGGCTTCTGTGAGTTCATCTGAGCTTCTGGTGGCCCCTGAGACACTGAAGAAAAAACAAACATGTACAGAGGATATGTAACCAATTTCTTCTGTGTCTCATTGGAAAGCCAAAAAAGAATCAGTCTTCCATCTCTAGGGCTTTCTGGGAGCCTACCTGACTCATCTGCTGCATCTGAAAGTGGTGTGAACATATCTTTAGAAGTTTGAACATCCTAAGGTTGAAGTGGCTATTGGCTTGTAGGAAGGGGTGTGAGTCTTGGAGTGTAGTGTTAATGCGTTCATCCTGTCTTAGTTCCAGTCAGAAGGTAAGAGCAATTTCCTCCTCTACACGCTGGTCTCTAGACAGGATCCCACCCTACTTATATTTTCTTGCCTTTCCATTTGCACTGCACAGTGGAGAAAAGGCCAGAAGTGAATGGTCGTCTATAGTATGTAGGTGGTTAATACATGTTTTCAAATCTGATGAGCTAGTGTAATCCCAGCATTCAGAAGCAGAGGTTTAGCCTTCAGTGTTCTCTGCAACATTAGGCCCGTGTCACTGATGTTCCACAATCTCCAAAAACAGCGCCATCATCTGGCAACTAAACGTTCAAATACACAAGCTCTTAGAGGGACATCTTACATTCAAACTGTAGCATCATCCACAAGAGCCTAGTTCACCTGATCTTACTGCCTCCCAAAGGTAGTACTTAGAGACACCATTACATCAAGGCTAGAAGTTCACATAAAGATTTGCAAAGGACACACACACACACACACACACACACACACACACACACACACACACACACCATGTCTCAGCCCCAGGTCCACAGTAGACTTTTGTACCCATTCACTGATCAAAATAAAGGTTCTGAGATAGAGAGAGATACATAGTGGTAATCTGTGTGCGGAGCTAGGGCAGTGTAGTACTATTGTCATAATGGGTAGATCTGCAGTGCACACTGCCACACGGTAGTCATAACCACAGATAGGTTGTGCCTGTTCTTAGGGGATCTGCAGGGTCAAAGCTATTCTGAACAACACTAAGGATACACTGGTCTTCTTCATTACCATTGTCCCATAAGTTTTCGGTGAAATTTTTCAGAAACTACAGAATATGGGACATTTCAAATCAGTTGAATGCAAGAGTAACAGAGAATCCAGATGTCTTCACAGTCAAACTTCTGAGAAGTTTTTCAAAAATGTAAAACTATGCCATATTTTCTTCCTTGATGAGCTGTGTTTGAATAATATTGGATAACCTAAGTGCCTTGTTCCTTGTTGGATTAATTAGTAACTTTTAAATTTCTCAATTTTTATATCTCTGAGAATTTTCATTTTGAGATTGAGGGTTTGAAAAGGTGGCTTGAGGCTATAAGGAGAAAACATAGCATGTATGTGCAGTGAACTCCCTTGCATAGGATGTGACAGGTATGTGAATGATCACTTTCCAGCTGTGGTAGTGGAGCAAATACCAGCAACAGCAGCAGCAATGTGTCAGTCACCACAGATGGGATGTGTTTTAGCACATCCCGGGCAGAAGTGAGACTAAATGAAACTCCTTCAGAGAACCAGCTACTGAAAGACGGACAGTCTGTGGCCTTTACTGGGTGCCGTGCAAGTTTTCACGATTTCACTTGCTCCTTGTGTCTGTGGAGCAGAGGGATGCCAGATAAGGGGAAGCTACACTCTATGACTACAAGAGGTTTGTCTAAGCCTCGTGATGTTTTGGATTTTTAAATGAAATTTGTTTTCATGTACTCAGATAATGCGTGTTTATGTTCCCTCGTACTTTGCTTGACATTGAAAAAGAAGATGTTCATGGGGAGGGGTCGATACAGTTCTGAGATATTTTGACAGGATGATGTATTGTAGCAACCATGGGCTGGATAGAAAATAGTGAGCTTCTTGGGAAACACACAACAGATGTTGACATCTGCCAGAACTCGGGCTGTACCTGCAGTGGGGAGTCCCTATTCAATCAAAATAATTTTAAACCCAAGCCACAGGTAATGGATGTGGCTGGTTCAGGAACCCAATGCAGCTCTTTGAATAGGGCTGACCCTGACCCTCCTCTGAAATAAACAAGTTGTCTGGGAAGTAGTCTGTAGCTCCAGTTGTGGAGGGGAGTCAAGTGGCCACCGAGTGACTGTGAAACCCTAAAACATGGCACTTTGGGGGCGTCAAGTCTAGTTCATAGCAACCGAACTGTAGAGAAAAGGGTTTATCTGTATTTTGCATTGGAGCCGGCATGTTGGAGCACATTGATTTACTCTGTTTCTAGTAAGCTTGTGGTAATGAGGGGAGAATGAAGAGAAGTCCAGTCAGTCTGCTTGTTTCCCCGGTGGAGATAGACAAGCTCAGTGTGAACTCAGACCATCTTTATGCTCTTGTAACTGGGATTGTTTGGGGAAGGACATTCTTCCAAGAAACCTGCCCAGTGTTCCAGATGGGGCTATGAATTCTCTGTAGGCCACCTGGCCTCTGAAGGCCTCTGACACTGCAGGGAGAGTCTCTTCCTAACTTTTGTTGTCATCTCTGTTTCTGGGTGTCCCAGAGGATGAGAGCAGGAGTGACAGTCCTGGGCTGTGGATCTCAAACCGGGGATTCAAGCACTACGTCTCTGTGAGAAGTTTTCTGTTTAGTATGCACAGGATTTGGGCAGGTGAGAGAATTGTTGGCTATATGCCATAAGCTGTCACGGGACTCATTTAAAGAGTTAGGTCAGTGTTTGGGAGTCACTGATGAAGTTGGAGAGATGATGTCTGCTCTGATGGGATAAAAGAAAATATTTGTTCCTAAACTAATGATTGCAAGAATGATTGAAGAAATTTGTTTTAACTTGGGGGTTGTTGTGTCCCGATGCTTTTTGTAACAGATTGTTAATATGGAAGTAAAAGCAAAGTATATCCCTCCTCTCCAAGTTTCTTTTCATTGGTTTTTTTTTTTTTTTAATCATAGCAATAGAAACACTAAATAAAAAGGCGTGGCCTCCTTTGGAATGTAATATGAGCTGTGAACCAATGATACTGGGTCCCTGAAAATAAGGCATGGGTTTGGTGAATATAGAAGTAGCTCATCTTATCAACCCAGTGACCTCTGAGGAACTTCAGTTCCTGGACTCACTTTAGGTTCTCTTTGGGATGAGGGATTCTATCAAGGACACCCAGAAAGGGCAGCACTCGAGTAAAACCATGGCTATTTTAAGCCTCTAGAGCCACCAGTTTAGCAGGCAAAGGGTCACATTCCTTGTAATGATAATCAATGCTCATTGACACACAAAGTTAGGGCTGTTGTTGTACAATGAGTTGAGGAAGACATCATGGTCTATTAGTGCTGCAGTTATAAAACACTGCCACTAATTCATAAAGTATGGAAATTTATTCCCAAAGTTTTAAACTTGGGTCATTCAAAGTATTGACATCTCATGTCAAGTGAGATCCCGCTGACTGTGTCCTCAATATGCAAAAGAGCAAAAGAGATGAAATTATGAGTCCTCTTGTAATAAGTTTCTGGCCCATCTGACCTGTGGTCCAGACCCACAGATCTGCAGAAACACACAGATGCTTACATTATTTTTATGCTGATTGGCCTGGGACCCAGTCATATAACTTCCTAGCTCTAGTTCTTAAACTAATCCATGATTCTTATCCTGTTCAGTCATGGGCTAGGTACCTTTTCTCAGCAGCATTTCAATTTCTTTCCTCTGTGTCTGCTGGTGTCTCTCAGGTGTCTCTGCTCTGTTCTTCCTGTTCCCAGAGTTTTCTTAGTCTGGTAGACCCGCCCACACTTCCTGTCTGCCTTCAGCCAATCAGCGTTTTTATTAAACCAATAGGCGGGACATTATTTACAATGGAACAGAACACAAGCCCACTATAGAGCCCTTTTGATAAAATTCCTAAGTCATTCATCAGTCCCCATGGTTTAATTGCTTCTTGAATGGCTTGACTTCTTAAAACCCTCATAATAAATATTAAACTTTAACATGATTTTTGAGTATTCATTGTAGTAAGAGGTATCTGGCCCAGACTTTCAGGCCTAACCTCAAGGTCTAGGCCCACAGACCCACAGACCCACAGACCCGAAGTCCCGAAGTCCCACAGTCCCACAGAGACACACAGACACTTTCAGTAGTTTTTGGCTGATCAGCCTCAGGTCCAGGCATATAACCTGCTAGCTCTCTACCCTTCATCTAACCCATGATTCTTCCTGTTCAGCCATGCGGCTCGGTACCTTTCTTTAGAGCAGCATAGTTGTCCTCTGCTTCTTTCGGCTTCTCTCTGGCATTCTGCTCTCAGAGATTTTCTTAGTCTGGTAGCCCCGCCAACGCTTCCTGCCTGCCTTTGGCCAATCAGCTCTTTTTATTAAAC
Organism: Phyllotis vaccarum; assembly: GCA_033318265.1. NCBI lineage: Eukaryota > Metazoa > Chordata > Mammalia > Rodentia > Cricetidae > Phyllotis > Phyllotis vaccarum. The sequence goes on along the minus strand of JARWLC010000003.1, from coordinate 70,248,022 downwards.
CAGTGGGTGGGACAATTATTTACTATGAAACAACACAATACCCTTACAATTCACATTGTCCTTTTAACCATAGTGGAGGAGTATATCTAGAGCCCAGGGCATACATGGGGAGCTCTTGACACTTTCAAATCATTGACTACAAAAACCCAACATTGATAATAATCACAGCATAACGGGGGCTCAGGGCCCCTGGGGAAGACTATCTGGGTTATCCACAATACAAAATTAAAGCAAAAGTCAACAGAAATCCTAACCATGGCTGCTACTTGTTTAACAATGAGGCTGTAAAGCTACAATGTTTTGTGCTTCCACCAGGTGAGTTTCTGGTTAATGCCACTCCAATGGACAGTCCCAATGCAGACACTTTACATCATTTTAGGTTGTGATGAGCTACTATCTTGAAAGACAAATGAACACAGCAAGCAAGGATTAGAGCTGGCACCACATTTACATCCTTTGACATTCCTCTATCTACTCAAGGCAATTCACTCTGAGCCTGAAGATTTCATTAGGGCCTGGAGGGCATCTTCAACCTGCTTTCTAGGCAAGTTATATATCACTACTCATAAGACAGGATCATTCACTGGGACCTAGAGCTCACTGATTAGGTTAGCCTAGGATAGCTTGTCAATAGCTTTAGTCTAGAAAGTAGCTCTAAACCCACATTAGGTAGAGAATTGATGAGAAAACCCTGTTACAATGAGGTTTCTTGTCCCCATCCAGACAGAGGTCCAGACCCACAGACCTGCTGTCCCAGACTGCCTATCCACCTGCCGATGCTTAGCCCCCCCTCCCCCGCAAATTACTCAGACATTTATATTAAGTTCGTGCTGTTTGACCTATGGCTCAGGCATATTGCGATCTAGCTTCTTCATCTTAACTCAACCCATTTTCATTCATCTGTTCTGCCATGTGACCCGTGGCTCACCTGTGTTCCTTACATTTTTCTTCTTTGGGCGTCTGGCTTGATCTGTCTCTGACTCTGTTCTTCTCTTCCTACCTGTTCTGATTCCCCACCTACTTCTTCTAAAGTGCTAACCAAGGGCAAACACAGCTCCTTTATTTAAAGATTGACATTCACAGCATACAGAAAGACATTCCACATCACCTCCCTGTTTCTGTCTAATCAAAAAGAAAGGTTTCAATTTTAACGTAGCAAAATTACATATAACAAAACAGCTATTAAGCGAGAAATACAGTTAAAGTATCTAGTCTATTTGTACTTAGCAAAATTAAAATATTCTATCATGTACCTTATCCTTGTGAATCTAAAGTTTCATATCCAATATACCTTTTAAAATAACTAATAAAAACTAAACCTATAACTATCCAATCTTCAACTACATCAAAGGCCACAGAAGGATATAATATTTACCCAAGTAAACAGGCAAGTAACTTACAAAATCTAGAAATAACAGAGATGACACCTATCTGCCTGGACATTCACCTAAAATTCCTTTATAAAGTTGGGGCATCCATGTTCAGACTACAGGCCCAGAGTCTCTTTTTATTTCAGTGAAGCAGGAAATCTAAAGGAGTGCTCTGCCCATTCTGGTGTAGTTCATCAGTTGCTTCTCCTTGAATCCTAAAGAGTGTCTGACAGATTTTTTCTGAAAAGCAGGAAACTGAATGACCATCTTGGCTTGTTCTGTCAAAGTTCAGAGGTCACTTTCCTATGGAACCTACATGTCCAGTTTAAACAGCATACTGTCAAGCAGTCAATACAAGAACAGTTTCTTGTCCAGTGGCTAACTGTTGCCACAAAGAAAGTAGATTCCATATGGAGTTTCTTCGATGCCCATTTTTCTCTTGAAGTAGATTGGTGCTGCCAGGAGCAGACCTGTTTCACTGTCCAGAAAAGTCTAAGTTCTTAAAATATTTTAAATGCCATATTCTGTTGGTCTAAGAAGTGTTTGAAGAGTACCTATTTAATTGAAATGTATCTTTGTATACCTAAAAACTAACTAATATGCCTATAAGTTTGGTTATCATAGGTGACTATTAATCTGCATTTCTTAATTACACATTATAATTTTAAATGAGTTACATAAACATTATAACTTAAACAGGAGTAGAAAAATACATACAGCATAACAAAAATTAACCTTAAATTTGTATCAGTAAACCAAAGTTCATACCACTGTAAAATATTTTGAGATTAACAGCTGATTTTTAAAGTAAATTCAATAATCATTTTTTAAAAAAAATCACTCATATACCATATCCCCTTTTTCTTCTTAGAAAGAGATTAACAATGACCATTAACCCTTTATAATGAAAACAAACACTTATAAGCAATATTTTGGGAATTTGGGCATAGTTTTCCATTACTACTTCCTACTGATTGAGGGGTGCTGATAATCTTACAGGTTCTTGAGACTGGATCATCTATCTTAGTCTGCAGCCCTGAAACTGATGTGACCATCTCTTCCCACCAGAGGATTTTCAGGTGGTCTTGGTTGATGAAACTGTAAGATCCTGGAAGCAATCCACAGGTTCTCATCTTCTGAGGAAACAAAAGCAGACCCCTTCCAAAGCAATAAATCCTTAGATACAAATTTCAAAATCAAGATACCTTTAAAATATATATTCTTGTTTAACTTAGCAGCCTTTGCAATCCATTGTCATTCTACAGTTAGCTCATTAATAGTTAAAAAATTAAAAGAAAACACAATAATAACCATAATCTAGATTCTGTGTTTGTTTTCCATCTTTACGTGGCTTATTATATTTTTATTACTCTATTTCTCCTTTTAAAGACTTTTTCTGCCCTCTTTCTTTTCCCTCCAAAGCCTATGTCCCTTTTACACACATTGTAACCCATTTACAGGTTTTTTTTTTCATCTGAATCTGTTTTATTGTGAATCTTTAATCATTTTCCAACCAGAAGAACTTTTAAAATGCTGGAACTTTCTTAAAAGGCCACATAGATTTGCAGAGAAAGCTGAGCCAGAAAGTTCTCTTACAGGGGCTGCACTTTTGTTTGCCACCAGCCAACAGAGTGGACCCACGAAATGCGGCTGCTAAGAAACCATCTTAGACTCTGTTTCCTTTTTGTTCTATATGAACAGAAACCTTAAATCAATCACATGCTACTGAGTCTTCTGGGAGACTTTGGAAACTGGCCTGGTTGCAGCTTACGCTCCCATTCCTGGCCACCAGTTTGCCGCCATTTTGAATGTGGCCAGAATGCCATGCTATCTCTGTACAATGACCTATTTCAGATACACAATTTGAAAGCTACTTTTGGCTCTGTTCCTGCTCTCAAACCCCCTTTTAAGCTTTCTCAGGCTTTATGTGGGTGTTTGCCCAATGTTGGGCGCCATCTGTTACAATGAGGTTTCTTGGCCCCTCCAGCCAGAGGGCCAGACCCACAGACCTGCTGTCCCAGAGCACTTAGCCACCCACCACTGCTTAGGCCCCCCAAATGACTCAGATACTTATATTAAGTTCATGCTATTTGGTCTATGGCTTAGGCACATTGCTAGCTTGTTTCTTTATCTTAACTCAACCCATTTTCATTAATCTGTCCTGCCACATGGACTGTGGCTCACCTGTGTTCCTTACATGTTTCTTCTTTGGGCGTCTGGTTTGATCTGTTTCTGACTCTGCCCTTCTTTTCTTACCTATCCTGATTCCCCACCTACTTCTACAGTGCTCACCAAGAGCAAAACAGCTCCTTTATTTAAAGATTGATATTCACAGCATACAGAAAGACATTCCTACATCAAAACCCTGTCTATTTTGTCCCTCACTGTCTCTCACAGGACCATCACCTTCACTTTTCCTTAGTGGTACTGCTTTGATGATTGATGTCTGACTTTGCCTGGGGTAGAATGAGTAAGCGTGTATTCACCCCCTAGATACTGTTCTAAAACCAGAACAAAGACACAATTCACCCAAGTCTGGCTCAGTGAACTGGTAGGTTTATTGGAGTTACAGGATCAAGGATGACTCAGTTGTGCTTATGTCACATGGAGGAGGAGCTTTGTAAATCTTCTAAGTTTCAGAAACTTCCTGAAGCATGTAAGTTTTATCTACTTCACCATTGCTGTAAATAATGTTCACAAGGAATAGTACATGTACAGGTGAATACAGCTCCAGAATGGTGGAGTGAAGCATCACTTCTACCTGTGAGCATTTGCAGATGTCAGCTTCAGTGAATACTAGAGAAGCATTTCCCAATGCTGGTAACTAATTATTCTCTCCAGCAGCATGGGAGGGATTGGCTTGCTCCAAACTCCTGTCAATACCTGATAACTGCAACCCTCTATTTTATTTTCTCCATTCTAGTGGGTGCAGAGTGATGTCACACTGTAGCTGTAGTTTGTGTTTCTCTGATGGCTGAGGGACATATTATTTACATTTACTGCCCTGTGGAATATCAGTTCCAAGTTTGTTTTTCTGTCAGCTAAGTTGCTGTTGACTTATTGATTAGTAGGAACTCCTTGTGGAATCAAGGAAGGAGTCAGTTGTCACCTGTCTCTTTGAACACACCTCTTCCCATCCTGTGAGTTTCCTTGCCACTCTCTAAACAGTGACTTTCAATGAATAGGGTTTTTTAATTTTAACAGGTTAATTTGTCAGTTTTCCCCTGTAAGTTCATTGTTTCGCATCCTGTTTAAGAGCCTCATCCAAATGAGGGGCAGAGGAGATAGCTCAGTTCACAAAGTGCTTGCCTTGCAAATAGGGGTACCTGAGATCAACCCCAATATCCATGTGAAAATCTAACATGGTGTCATGTGATTGTAATCTCAATAATGGAAAGGCATGGACAAGCAGGTTCCTAGGGCTTTGGCCAGGAATAGCTTAGGCTAGCCTAATCAGTGAGTCTAGGTTCCAGTGAGTGACCCTGTGTTAGAACATCAAAGGAGATAGATCCTGAGTAGTGCTGAGGTTGACCTCTGACCTCTACATACATGTGCATACCATAAGTATACCCTCTAGCTAGAACATACAAATATAAAGAAGAAAACACCTCATGTGATGACAAACAGGAATCTCTTTGAATCTTCTATTCCATCAATCAGTCTGTTCATTCCTGTTTCTATGCTCTTCTTAGACTGAGCAATACACCATGTACATTTCCATAAATTTGTAACAAGTCTTGGCAATTGAAGATGGCAGTTTTTCAACTCTGTCCATTTCTACAGAACAGTGGTTATGGTTCAGTATGAAATACCCTTCACAAAGCCATGCACTGAAGCCCGGTTTCCCCAAGTGGTGGTGCTATTTGGGAGGTGGTGAAATCTTTAGCAATTAGGCCTCTGTGGAGGAAGTATGTCACTGGGGGCATATCCCTGAGGTGGTGTGCACAAAAGTGCTTCTACATGCCCTGTCCACCATGATATTCTTCCTCAACATGAGCCTCGAAGCTACAAAGCCAACCAGTGAGAGTGGACTGACCCTTCTGACACAGTGAGCCAGAGACAGTCCTTCCGTCTTCAAATCATTGCATCAGGCATTTTGTTACAGTGACAAAAGTCTGACCTATACAATTACTTAGCTTTCTTGTTTTTCTTAGACTTTGGACTTCTGTGAAACATTTATAATTTTCTTATTTATTTCTAAAGTAAAATAAGCTGATTCTCCAGAATTTACAGGAAACGCATGAGGGGTAAAATCAATATGTTTATAAGATTTGTATCTTACAGTTGGTGCATATAGTACTACTTATCCATCTTGGTGCATTTAAGGTTCCTTTATTTCAATGGTTCTCAACCTGTGGGTCATTACCCCCTTCAAAGGGGTCACATATCAGATATTTACATTAGGATTTATAACAGCAAAATTACAGTTATTTAATAGCGACAACAATAATTTTATGGTTGCAGGTCATCACAACGTGAACTGTATTAAAGGTTCACAGCATCAGGAAGGTTGAAATTCACTGCATTGATTTCATTCCGTGGTATTTTTTCAGTTTTTAGTGGAACAGACTTTGTACTGTGAGGCTATTGGAGTTAGATGCTTGAAGTGAATCACAAGGATCAGCTGGGGGGGCGGGGCTTAATCCTTCGAATGAAGCTGAGCTAATTTTTATGAACTTGTAATGAGCTAGACTAGAAGTTAAACAACAGACTGGCTCTAGAGCGAACTCCAATCCCCCCCACCCAAGAGAAAATTATATTCCCTCAAAGATAAAGTGAACACTGAATATCATTTACCCCTAGAAGAAATCATATTGGAATACCATTACCAGTTCCAGTACTGGTTTATGATGAAAAGACAGAGACCCTCCATAGACAGAATGCCAGAATGTTGTACAGCTGGAGAATGCTGTCGTGTTGCTATGGGTCAAGGAGCAAAAGGCTTCCTGGCCACCATCAGGGGTGCATGGGCCATCCCTTCAACCTCAGACTTCCAGACTCTAAGCTTCAAGTGTATTAATTTCAGCTGTCATAAAGTGTGGTGTTGGGTTATATAGTTACAAGGAAAAGACACAACATGTGCATGTCTGTCTACTTGTCTACATGCCTGCATGGCACTCAGCTCTCAGGTTATACCCCACCTTTTTTTTTCTCCTGCTCTGCACTGCTTCCCATGCATCCAATCTGAACACATGGCCTCATGACACAGGCAAATGCCCTCAAATGGAGAAAAGTCTCAGTTTCTTTGTTTCTAATTTGCTTGTAGAGTTTTAGAGTGCGTAAGTGTTCAGCGCTAGGACTTTTACATTTCCTGAATATATGAACAAATTTATTTTAGTTAGAAAATGTGTCAATATAAAAAAAAATGTGCAGAAGTCTTTTCTGGCTTATTCTTCATCTGGCTATGTTATTTTTTTTAACCTTTCACTGCCAACACTTTTCGTGTGATGAGAGAATGTGAGGATTTCCCTCTTGTTCACTCCGGGCTCTTCTCACATCATAAAGATGTTCTCCCCTTTCCCTCTATCAGCTCTCTATCTCTCTGTCTCTGTCTTTCTCTTTGTGTGTTTGTCCATCTCTCTCTTTGTCTCTCTGTCTCCCTTCTGTCTCTCTGCCTATGTCTCTGTCTCTCTCATGTGTGTGTATGATGTGTTTTCTCCTTTCTCACAGAAAATGGATAAAATGAGGATTGCTTGAATAATGTGTTAAAATGCAGTTACACACACACACACACACACACACACACACACACACACACACACACACACACAAACGAAAACAAACTAAAATTACTGTCTTTATTTGAGCAGCACCAGGGAAGCCCTGGGAGTCATACGGCCTCTGCAGAGTGTGGGTAGGTGGATGCTTCTGCTTCAGACATTGGAGGTGGAAAGACTGCTTATAGAGTCATCCTGTGTGTCATGGTTTGTGCTAGCAAGATGGAAGCTGGCCACCCTCCCATCTCTCTTCATAATAATTCTCTATTTATATCTGGCATGAATTGCTTGAACCTAAATCACATCCAAGACCCTAGATACAGGAAAGCCTCAGAAATGAGGTTGCTTTCGACATTTTAGCCTCTGCAAACCAGGAAGGCACTTGAAGAGGCTGGAACAGATGCAGTGAACTAGACTGCAGTATCTGCTAAAGACAGGAGGCTGTTTCTTTGTTACCATAGTCTCTTAAAGAGGGTGGGTTCAGAACGCTATCCCCAATTTGTATAGTTTCTTTTGGAATACTGTAACATTCGGCCTGCCTCTCTCCCTGCTGTCTGGCAGCTCTGGTTTTGAGATTTAACTCTGTGATATCCTTCTCTGTGATGGTAATGCAAGCACTAGGGACTCAAACACACCAGGAAATCAGAGCAGCCATTCCCTGCCCATGGTAGACTCCCAAGACTTCCGGCTGGTGTGTCTTGCTCATGTGTTTGAGGCAAGAGGCAGCTCTCTAACCCTGTAAGCACCGTGTCCCTCTACCATGGCTTTTGTTCTTGCAGCTCTGTTCCTGGGATGGGCTGCAGCTCTCTCTAACAATAGAACCACATGGCATCCTGCCTGTAAATTACCTCCCATCTCCCATGATGCAGCTGACGGTCGGGTACTTTTGAAATAGGATCAACAACACATGCTGCTAATTGGCACTAGCACACTATCACACATATGTAATGTGTGTGGTCTAGCCACCCTGTTCCACTGTGACTCAAACCTTGCAAGACAGCCCTGAAACAGCCTCTGGCAGCCAATGGGATAAAGATGCACTCTGGTAATGGCACCAACTGGTCAGACAAGGAAAAGGATGGGGTTGTGATGATGCCTGAACCTGGTAGCCATCCTGTACCTCCCCTTCCTGAGCTCCTGGTGCTGACTCATTGTTACAGTACATCAGATCCCATCGAATCTTAGGGAAAGAACAATGGGCCCGGGCTTAAGCATTAGACAGTAGCATGCGATGAGCCGAATCATTCTGGTTTCATTTTCTGAATCTTCAACCTGAATGTGTTTTTATGCCATGTCTATCAGTAGCCTGGCAGGAAACAGGTGGGATGGTAAACGAGTTAATTAAAGGAATATGTTTTGTTTTTAAGAAGCTAAGACTTTACTTGTGTCACAGTGTGTGTGTGTGTATGTGTGTGTGTGTTATAATGGGATTTTGCGGGAGGAAAGAAAAGTCTAATTCAACTCCCAAATGCATGGAAAAATAAGGTTAGAAGCCAAAAAGCAACGTGGAGCTGTTGATGAAAACTTACTGAGAAGAAGTAGCAATCCTAGGGGTATGATTTTTTTAATAGACCTAACCTCACCAGAGAAGCTTCTTGAAGGGTTAACACAGACCCACAAATGGACAATGTGCAGAGCCTAAGAAACTTTGGAGCACTCAGTCCTAAATGGGATGCCTTCAACAAAGCCTTCCCCTCTGGGCTCAGGGATCTATGTAGAAGAGGTGGAAAGATTCTAAAAGCCAGAGGTAGGAGAAGACTCCAAGGAGACAGTGTCTTTCAGACAAAATAGGGCTGATACACATATGAAGTCACAGAGACATGATAGTATGCATAAGACCTGTAGAGGTTCAGACCAGTCAAAAATCCCAGCTCTGAGAAGCAGAAGTAGATACAAAGTCTTATCCCTAACCAAGAAGCTATTTCCAATTGATGCCTTCTTGGGAGGGAAAAATCAGTGTCCTCCAATGTAATGTCCCTGAGTCCATCAGCCATGCTTCTGGGCAGGCCCCATGCCTGGGAACAGTTGGTCAACACAAAGCAGTTGGTTCTATTTTGTTTTGTATGTATACTTTTTGTTTCAGTGTCTTGGTGAGTAGGGAGATGGGGGACCTAAGAAGAAATGCAGGAGGAAAAAGAATATGATCAAATATTTTGATATTAAAATAGAAGACAATGTATCTGGACACATTGATTATGTCCTTACCTTGGTTATATAGTCTTTTATAGAGTTGTGAGCACAGAAAGTAGTAGGTTACATACTTGTGTATAATCGTATTTCTATTTACATCTCTGCTCACCTCTGTTACACCCATGCCATCTTCCCACTGACTCCCTTACTCTCTCTAGCTTACCTTCTGATTTTATGCATGCCCCCCAACAGCACCCCCTCCACAAGTCTAGTTTCTAAATGCAAAGAGAATATGTAATGTTCTTCCCATTATCGTCTCTTAATCTTGATTCCCATTAACCAAGCCATTTCTACCCCACATAGTGCCCCCCTCTCTCTCATCTGTCTCCCCCCCCCCCCCCCCGACACATACAATGTGTATGTGAGTATGTGACTTATTTTGTTTAATGTGATGGTCTTCAGTACCATCAATTTTCCTGAAATGGCATAATTTTCTTCACCTTTGCAGCTGAAGGAAATTGTGTGTATACCACATTTTTTTTTAAAAAAAAACTAGTCACCTAATAATGGTTCTGTTGCTTAGCTGCTGTTGACTATGCTTCAGTTAATCTAGAGTGAGTATATTATTGGTATTCTCTCTTAGATTCCTCTGGGCAAATGCCCAGCAGTAATAGAGCTGGATCAAACAAAGGATCTATTTTTAGTTTTTGAGGAACCTCTATACAGATCTGATAATGGCTACAGCAATTTACATCGCTATTAGCTATGTGTAAGGGTCCCTATTTTTTGAGATATTCTTGCTAGGTCAAGTCATCAGGGCTCTTGCTGAGAGCAGACCAGGATTATAAGATAGTAGGGGTGGAAATAAAAAGAATAATTTCGCCAGAATCAACAGTGAGGTACTTTGTAGGCTGAAGAGGTGGCTTGGCAGTTGACAGTAATTGTTACTCTTGTAGAGGAACTTGATTCATTGCCTAGCCCCCACATGCTGGCTTATAACTGTCTCTAACTCCAGTTCCAGGAGATCTAGTACATGTAAGTAGGTAAAACCTCTGATAAGGTAAAATACAAATAAATAAATATATTAATAACTTGAAAAGAAGGTGGTGGTGTACCACTTTAATCCTGGCATTTGGAAGGCAGGGGCAGGAGGATTTCTGTGAGTTTAAAGCCAGCCTCGTCTACAGAGTATGTTTCGAGACAGTCAGGGCCACACAGAGAAACCCTCTTTGGAAAAACAAAGAACAAAAAGACCCCTTTGGCTGGATCACTTTGTCCTCATCATTAAGGCTCTTGGGACTCTCAGATAGGGTGGTGGCTGTGGAACCTTTAAGGAGGGGAAGGCTGTACTCCACTTGAATGCTTTCAAGAGCACCGACTCAAGGCCAGACTCAGATTCCGGATGTCCACCTAGTTATCAGCACAAGGACTTCAGAGGTGCACACGTGTGATTCTGTAGACAGGAGGAGAGTGCAATCTTACACACATGTTTTAAAGATGTATCATACCTGCTACATAGTGATGTTCAGATTCAAAGGAGGCTGCCACAGTGGGGTTCTATAGGGAAGTGAGTTGGGAGTTTTTCTAAAAGAGGAAAGAATTGCTAACTGAAGGCAGTGAAGATGGGCCCGGGCTGACAATGGCTGTTAACTTCTATTTGAGGGGCAAATGGGTCTACATTCACCAGCCACAGTTAGCCTCTTTACATGTCAATAGAGTGCAGAATGCAGCTGTGGAGACAAAAATAGAAAATTTTAGCATCCAGGGTAGGAATAAATTTATCTCATTATCCCTGAGCCTAAGAGATACCCTGTATCTATTTTCAGAGCAGATCAGAAAATGAATGCCTGTCATTGGGAGACAATAAAACATCTCAAAACATACATGAGTATGGAGAGCATTAGGAAAGACTCTTCTTTTAGAACACACTGACCAGTGAGTATATGGACTACTGTTTCTGTTGTGTGCCCCTTTAACAGATAGACCTTGTGTTTATTTGGGAAGGACTCTTTCCTAATCATATAAGCTTAGTGGAATGTCAGCCTTTCCTGCACCAAAAGATGGGCGATCGGTCTGCGGGAAGTTTGCTTTGGAGCTGAGCCATCAATGTCTGAAAAGTAAAATGATGGGACCTGACGCATCCTACTATCAGAGTGCCCATTGCTGATTTTCTAAGGCCTAGTTTACGGTGCTCTCCTTGGTTTCCGGCAGTGCTCCTCCTCCTCCTTGTTTCCTCCTCCTCCTCCTTACAAATGAAGCATCCAACAGGCACACCTTTGTTGCTGTGGTCATGTCTGTTCCAGGTTATTGCTGTCTTGAGTTCTAGGTGGCTGCAGTGGTTATAATGAGCTCTTTATTGAGTTATTGCCCCAACTAAGAGCTTGGTCAGAGTGGACCCTTCTTACAGTTCATAATACTGTGGCTTTAGCATCCATTCTCCCTGCAATTCTGTTATCTATCAGGGAGCGGAGGTGGAGGTGAGGTGAAGCAGATCATGAGGCCTTACCACTTGCCCCACCCCTTGTGTGTGCGCCACAGCATATATGTCAGAGAAAAACCTCAACTGTCATTCTGGCTTTTTTGTTTCATTGTTGGATGTCTGAGGGCAACTGGCCTGTGTTTCTGGGAATTCTCTTGGCTTGTCCTCCCATAGGCACATGGAGATAGAGCTCTGAGAATCACAACTCAAGGAAGAACTTGACCCACTGAGCTATTTCCCCAACACCTAGTTGTTTAGGAACCCTATTGGCCAGATTCACTTTAAAGCTTGTGAGTTCTCCTCTTTAGACCAATTATCGCTCTCCTCTTGGTAGCTTATACTTAAGCAAACAAGAATCTGTTATTTCCTCTGAGCAAGGGAAGTCATGATCTGTAGAGTTTAAAGGACTTACATTGTTTCTTAAAAATGTACAGCACTGGAAAAAATATGCCATCAATTGTAACAAACTTTAATAGAAGAAAAGCAAAACAAACCCCAAATATAGCTAATTTCTTAAATTATCTTTAACCTAGGTGCTGGTGAGAGGGCTCAGGGGTTAGGAGCACTGGCTGCTCTTCCTGAGTTCTTCCTGAGGTTATTGGTTCAATTCCCAGCACCCACATGGTGACTCACAACCATCTAAATGGGATCTGATGCCCTCTTCTGGCATGAAGGCGTACATGCCGACAGAGCAGTCATACATAAAAAATAAGTTAAAAATTATCTTTAACATGATTTTCTGTCCTTTGACTGAAAAATCAATACATGGAGCCCTTATTTGTGGTATTTACTAGGCTGTGAGAGGTTCCTACATGTACAAATAGTTTCTATTTGTCCATAATTGAATATATGTTATTTTATATATCATTGCTTCTTTTGGAAGAGCCAACAAAAATGAATGAAATTGTGTCTGCAATAAAATAATCCCTCGTAACTAACTGACATTGATCTTTAATAGTCTTAATCAAGATAATTGAGTCAAAACAATTGGGCCTTTTGTGCTTTGCCTTCCCCATTGTGCCCGTCTGTCATCTCTGGTTTACCTGACTGTAGATCTCATTTCTGTACCTCCTCCATCCTTACCATGAGCTCTCTCTGCCTGGGTAGCCTCCATCTGCTCAGCCGTGTGCTCTCAATTCTTTCATCTATCAGTTATATCTCAGCACTTCTACAACATCGTCCATGTTTGAGTGAAATTTTCCCTTTATATAAATATACCCTGAAAATACCAAGATGTAATCTACTCATATATATTTACATTTCTCTATGTGTGTATGTACAAATGTATCTATTGATGTCCCTGTTTGTACATCATATAATTTTTCATTTCTGAACTTAAAAATGTGTTCATGTTGTAAAACCTAGTTATGACTAAGATTCCATATGGTAACCTATTTAACAAAAGAAATTTTAGTTATTAATTTTTATATGTTAACTTACATTCATATATAAATAATTTTTTAAAAAATTTGCTTGTTGGGAACAAGGATAGGAAGCCATTTGTGATGGTTAGGACTCATATGTTGACACAGAAATCTCTAGGGTACGGAAGGACAGAGTGTAGGTATAGTCAAAGGCAAAGCTACTTGGGACAAAATTACTGCCTGAAGAAAGCTAACAGCGATTAGTCTGGGCAATTGAGGGATTTTCTTTTAGACCGCTGACAGTTCAAATTAATACTAGGAGAAAACAAAGAGACTTTATTGTTATTTATGGTCACTGATCATAGCATGCCAATTTCATTATTAAAGGTGTGAAGTCCATAACATTAAGCTACCAAGTCAATTGTTTGGGAAGCGGCTTCTGGGTGTTTGTGAGTTGATGGGATACAATCTTCCAACTACAAATGGTGCCCAACATGGGGTAATGCATCCACATAAAACCTAAGAAAGGGTTCTAGAACACAGAAATGGAGTAAAAAACAGCTTCCTAGTTGAGTCTCTCAAGTTGGCCATGGTACAGAGTGGTGTGCAGGCTGGAGCCACAACATGGCGGGTTCTTGCAGTTTCACAGAAGCCTCAGTACAAGCATGAGCTGCATATGAATGATTTAAGGTTACTGCTCATACAGCCTACAACCCTCAAAGAACACAGGTATGGCTTATCCAAGTTTATTTAAGAAGGACTTGTGTTGTCAATATTAAGACAACTTGAAAAACTTACCAGATGAACCATAAGGCCTAGACATATTGGAAAAAAATAAAGAAAATGGTATATTGCTAATTTGTGATATACATAGAAGATAATCTATTTGGTCTTAACATAAAAAATACATCTATAAAAACTTTATTGAACCTTATACACAGGAAACACACGGCATCAATTGTAGTTGGGAGAAATACAGGTCAGTGTAAAGGTGGAGTATAAACTGAAGTCTCAGTACACTCTTGAGTGTTGTAATAATTCGCCATCTAGCAAGCTCCTGTTCCTCTTTGACTAAACTCAAGGGTGGTCAGTTACCACAGAAAATCCCAATGGTGCTAAGCATCTCTTTGTGAGCAAATTACCGTCCCAGTAATACTCTCTTATAGCAAACAGTGTTTCACTTCTCCAAGTCCCAAAGTCTAATGTATTTTTTATTATTGAAATGTATTTTCATTATTTCAGTATTTCATTAGTGCACAAACATAATAATTGTGCATTAGTTGGCTGTTAATATTATTTAAAGACTTTTGGTTGGCACCAGACTATTAGCAGTTAATTTTTTGGGTGAGTCAGAAATTGTATCTGGAATGTACATGTGTGTGGCTTTCTATATGTGCCTGTGCATGTGGAGGACAGGAATCAATGTCAGGTGATTCTCTATGTTATTAAGTAATTAATTATGGAGGTTTTTCTAAACAAGGTCTTTCTGTGTAGCTTTGGCTGGGCTGGAACTGGCTATGTGGATCAGGCGGGCCTTTAACTCACATAGATTCACCAGCCTCTGCCTCTTAAGCACTAGGCTCAAAGGCATGTGCCTAGTCTCCCACATAATTTTTTGAATCCAGGGTTCCTAGACTGACTGGCCCTCAAGCCTCAGATACCCTCCTGTTTAGGCCTTCCCAGTACCACTGCTGTTCATGGGTTCTGGGCTTAAATTCAGAGTTGCATGGTGCTTGGCAAACACTTAACTGGCTGAGTCACCTCTGCAGCCCCTTCATGTGAACTTTTGACTGTATAGGCACCAAAACTCTAAATTTCTGCTCTAAAAAGTCATTCATGAACTGGTTGAATAAATATATAAAAATATGGGAAAATGTTCTCAAAAATGTGTCATTAGGCAAATACATGGTTTTAGGCATATCATGGAGCATATTCACATAAACCTAGACTGTGTAGCTCTATTATACTACCTAGTACATAAATGTGGCATAATTTATTGCTTCTGGACCCATGAAGAACCAATCAGTATGAACTAAATCAAATGCTAGAGAGAATGTTGCAACCAGGGGACTTAGTAATGAAGCTGCTGCTGGCAAACATGGCAGGCTACAGTAAATGCTTCCTATAGAAAGAAACAAAGACATTATAGAATGTACCCTAAAACATGGCAGGCTACAGTAAATGCTTCCTATAGAAAGAAACAAAGACATTATAGAATGTACCCTAAAACATGGCAGGCTACAGTAAATGCGTCCTATAGAAAGAGACATTATAGAATGTACCCTAAATTAAAAAGACCAATATATTTATATATACCAGAAATATATCCATGCTTTACCATTATCAAATGTTATATATGTGTTCTTCTTTTACATGACTGGAAGTATAGTAGATTTGTTTATCAGTTGTTTCAACTGTAGGTCATGACTCCACATGTGATAGCTTAATTCAGTGTGGGGGTTGTGAAAAATTTGGCAATAGCAAATGGTTTTTGAATGTACAGTAGCCACAACTTAATTCAAACTTGAGTGCATGACAAAAGTGGAGTTTCTGGCAGAACTCATGTTGTATTCCATGACTCCACTACAGCCTTGGTTCTGAACATGCAGCATGTGTGCTTTGTATGGCTCGTGCTGCTATAAACCACGCACTGCCAGCAAACACTGCCTGATTAGAGAATGCTGTGTATTATGAGTGGTGTTTGCACTGTACATTTAAGGGTTTCTGCTCTTCTAGAAAAATAATGTCTATCATTCTTTAGTTTGGACCAAATCCATATCATTCTATTGTATTGTGTTAGAGTGTTTGATTTTAAAAATCTCGGTGTGAGTTTCTCATTTAAGCTTCATAAAAATAGTAAATTTTGGCTTAAGATTATGACAATTTCTACTAATTTCTGAAATGGCCCTAAATTTCTGCCATTTTGCACTATGCGTTTATATAAAGTGATGTTCTCAGCATTGACAGTTGTAAAATCAAAATCTCAGTCAACTCTGCAAAACACCAAAGATACTCTATGTCAGGCTGTATCAAATATTCATTCAATATTTAATTCTTCATACAACAGTAATGAAGCAAATCCATCTCATTACTGTGCATATTTGCTTTTGTGTTTAATAAGTGATAAAGTTGTATATAGACAAAAAACTGTTTTAATGTGACTATGATATCAGTAAATATTTGATTTGTGTTCCTATTTTACATGCTGATTTTCCTAGAGTTTTGTAAAAATTTCTTGATCAAAAAGGTATCATGAGTAGATAGTTTTAAGAAGACCCGTCTTACATTTGTATCATCCAAGCGCATGTCACACTTATGTAATGATATTTTAATGGCTGCAAAGTCACTGGGTGGCAGGAACTTTTCACCTCCACATTACTCACTCTGACACCAGGAGACTATCATTGGATGTGAAGTCCCTCATTCACTGAAGAATTGTTATACAGTACATGATTATGAGCGGGGCTGGGGCAGGTAGGAAGGAGACAAGGGAAGAAAGAAGGAAGAAAAGAGAGGAGAGATATATTATGGTAATTGCCTCAATAAATCACAGAGACCACAAGGTCCCACATCTGCTGCTGACCAGCTGGAGAACTAGAAAATCCAAACCAGAAAAGCTTCCATTTGCAGTAGGTCCTGGTTAGTGCAGATCATAACTGTTCAAACTATAAGAACTCTAATGCCAAGATGTGGATGGGTTGTCTATATCTAGAAACTCTGAGGAAAAGTGGGCAGAAAGAATGTATGAATGGGTGCTTGGGACCGAGAGCTGTGAAATCCCAACCTCTGGACAGGAGGTGGCTGTTGCACACATCACCTCATGGTGGGATTGTTACCTGCACAACATCAAGCCATTCTAAATTCCAGCAGGAGAAGGGAAGAGATGGCTTCTGAGAAAGGGAAACTCACTCTCTTTGTGGATATAGCTCTCATAGGTGGCTCATGGCCCTGAGGATGGCCACACGCCCGTAGGTATATGGGCGGCACTAATTGGATTGATGGGGTATTAATCACAAAAACCCAAACATGAAGAAGACACAAAGCTAGGAGGGAGATGGGTCTAAGCATTAGAGAGAGCTGGAGTGGGTAGCAGTGGATCGATTTGATCAAAATATGATGTATAGATGTGTGGAGCTTTCAAAGAACAAAATATGTTTTTTTAAGGAAACAGATTTTACTTAAAATAATTATGGCCTTAAATTGATTTTAGATAACAAAAGATGCCATCAAAACAAAACATTCCAGAACTAGCTAAAATTGGCACAGTATTTGAACTATGTTAAATTTTTAATTTTTAAAATCATCTCTAAGTATTAGGAACTAATGAACCTCATATACTCTCTCCTAAAAGGCAAAGGTTGATGTATTCACTGAAATAACTGGATAATTTTCCTTGTTGGACCCCTAGATGAACATGTTAGCACAAAAACCTACATGGTGGCTTTATTTATTTACTGTCAGAAAATGAGAAAACTACTAAATGTTGGTGAAACAGGTCAGCCAAATAAAGTTTAAAAAAAATTCAAATGTTGAGGATGAGCAACAGAATATGGAATAATATCTTCAGAAAAGTAGCTGTTGGTAGCTGGGATTCCCATCGACAAATCCATATCCAAACAGTGGCATGCTTGTAGATCAGTGAAGTACATTTACGTGGGTAAATTTGAAATATGCTAATCATTTTTTCTCAGCATGACTATTTTTCATGCACGCTAAATCATCAAAACATCTTCATCCTCACTCTCTGATGCACCAGCAATTTGTTTGTATCCACGAAAGCCAATAAACAAAAAATAATAATTTATCTAATAATATTTAAAGGGATAATCCTGGTGATTTAACTTTATTTAATCCAGGGAGAATTTATGAAGGGAAATAGTTTAACCCTTCTAAAGGATGATATAATACCTGACAACATTACATCTGCTTGATGAAGTGCTCAATAAAATTCAGCACTTAACCAAATCTGTGAGATTTAGGAATAAAAATATTTCTTCTAAATATGAAAAACATTCCTGGTGGAGCTGGCAGAGCACACAGGACTTTGTAAAGGACGATAAGGATTTTAGTGGGTTTCAAGCAAAAGTCTGAGATCTGACCTAAGTTCTGAAATGTCGTCTTGGTGACCTCTTAGATCGTGAGTAGGAGGCCATCACAGTGACCCGGTGAGAGCAGAAGTCAGCAGAGAGCAGAATGGAGCTGGGGTTCTGGAGGCACTGAGAATGATGGGACTCTGAAGGATTGTGTTGGTACCAAAGGTAGAATATGTTTATTTTTGGCACCAGAAACATGGAACATTAGCTAGCTTTTTATTGTTTAACAAAATAGATGAGAAAACCAAGGAAGAACAATTAACAAGTGTCAGTCTATGGTCAGATGGTTCTAATGCTTTGCTAGTGCAGAACATCACAGCAGGGAGGGCATGGTGAACCCAAGCCGTTTACCTCATGATGTCCAGGGAGAAGAGAAGGAGAGAGAAAAGGAGGAAGATGAGAGAGAAATAAGGGGGAGGGGAAAGATTTAGTCCTTAGGACACTCCAAAGGCTCTCCTCCTTTCAGCTGGGTACCACCTCTAACTTCCCATCATCTTCCATAATCATCAGATTATGAACTCATGAACCTGTCTGTTTGTGAGGTCAGACCCAGTCACTTTACCAAAGCCCGTATCTGAACACAGATGCACCACTGACCAAAGCTGCAGTGTTTAGAGTTCAGATTCAAGCCACAATGTGAGGAGGGGGATTTCATGTAACTATTTTATAGATATTTCTATTGTTGTATATGCACAACAATCTGTAGAGAATAAATAAGCCTTTGCAAGGATCGCTGTTGGAAGACTGTGATGATGTACTAGGAGAGCTAAAGCACTCAGCCCCGAAGCTACTAAGAGAATAAACCAGTAAAGAGAAGCTGTTGGCCAAGAGATACAGCAGCAAAAGTCAGTCTGATACTTGGCTACATTTATTAGGCAACTAAAAATGTAACAAAACACTTTCAATTCATAGCAGCCACAAAACTGAATTACATGCTATTTAAACTTTGTGGAGGTATGTAATACATATCCAAAAATTCCACATTTTTTTTAATGTGGAAAAAGACTTGGATATATACAGAAATATGTCTTACTCCAGGGCAAGGAGATAAAATGAGAAAATCAAGTTTGTGGGTTAATAGATAGTTTTAATGTAGCCAGTTAAAATACCTATGGAGTCATTGGCATTTATAAAATTTACAATATTAATTCTACAATATACTTGGAGAGATAGGCAAGAATATTTGAGGGTTAATGGAAATAATGGTAATTATTCCACAAAATAGAGTGTTTTTATAACAGTAATAAATGAATCACTGTAACACTGCATTAGGAGAAAGAATGACTATGAAATAAAATGGGCAATGAATTACTTATTTTAAGTATATAAGAAAAATATATATAATAAATAAAAACGATAAATTATAAAGAATGTAATTGTTTTATTCATGCTAATTTTATTTTGTTATGATAAAAGGAAATTTTGCCTGAATTAATGGTAATAAAAATTAAATTAAAAATTCAATCATAAGCACAGAGGTAGTGTGGTTCTTGAACTGAATAAAGAACTGGTTGAGAGTATTAAAGTTATAAAGAAAAGATGGACCAAGATGATGTGTTGAATAATCCTGATTGTCTATGGGACAGGATTTAGAAGCACCTCAGAGACACAGCTCTGGGTATGCCTATGGGAGTGTTCCCGGAAAAAGGAGAAAAACCCACTGTAAATGTGGCTGGCATCTCCCCACAGACCTGTGTGAACGGAGAGAAAAAAGTGAGTTGAGCATCAGCCCTTCTCTCTCCTGACTTCTTGACTGCAGATACTATGTGGCTGGCTTTCTCACATTGCTACTACTATTGATTGGCTAGTCATGTACTGCCAGCCACACATCCTGCCATGGTGGATCAGATCTCTCTTTTCCCCTTTCATTTTACTTAATTTTCTGCACTGTACTATAAAGTATGCCTTGTCTTCTGACTAGCAGCCATTTCCAGAATAAACTCTTCCGTAAATTGCCTTTATCACATTTTGTGATAGCAATGAATGAAGGTACTAAGGTAGATTTTCAAATACTTTTGAAATATCTAAGCAATTGTTATAAATATAAAATAGTAGCAAATAAACAAAACACTGTAGGTGGAGTTTTCTTGTTCCAGCAACTGTTTCCAAATTACCACAGAAACTTAATATTACTTATAAATGCTTGGCTGATAGCTCAGGCCTGTTACTAGCTAACTCCTCACATTTAAATTAATCCATCTTTCTATTTATGCTTTGCCATGTGGCCTGGGACCATTCCCATATGGCATGTCTTGCCCCCTCTGCATCTGTTGGCCACCCTCTGACTCGGCCCTCCTTCCCATCATCCTCAGTATGGCTTTCCCACCTGACTTTCTGGCTACCGGCCTATCAACTTTTTATGAGCAAATGAGAGTAATACATATTCACAGTGTACAAAAGAATTATTTCACAATAAAAAAACTCCCCCTTTTTTAGTAATTACAGGAAGCGCAATCACCATATTGACGTTACTAAGTATGTCTTAGGGTCTATGGTAGTTTTCAAATCTATTAATATAGTGAAAAGAGATTTATTATAAAAATGGCATAAAAGCTCATAAAAGCTCTAAAATTACCAAGTTCCCAACAGACAAGAATGCACTCATGCATATAAGTCACACAAAAGAAAAAAATACCTAGCATCATTTATAAAAAATGTATGGAAATTAAATCGACTTCTCCAGTAAATAGCATACCTATTACAAACAAGCCCCAACTCATGAGAAGTTGACACAGCTTTGGAAAAAGGTGCATCATGGGGAAGAAATGACACTATGAATGAATTTAATTTTTCAATGGGAAGCTATTTTAGGTACCGTTGATATGTCTTAGCTTTATTCTGGAAAACTGGAAGGAGAAGGAAAGTAAGAGAAAGCCAGGACAAAGTCACAGAAATTCACTCCCAAGGGCCTCCTCCTTTGGCTAGGTCCCAGTTCCTAAGTGGTCCTCACCCCCCCAAAGCCCAACAGAACTCATGGACCAGCCCATTGATGCAGTCAGACCCAAAGCCCAAACTCTGAACATGAATGTACAATTCACACTTTAATATAAAATACATTAGAAGGAAATGCATGAAATGTATAAAAAGAGACATTATTTACAAGCATCTGAAATAGAAAATGACTAAAAACAACATAACTACTCAGCCACTGGAAAATTCTCAATTAGTGTGTAGTTTAACAAAATCTGATGCATGCATGAGATCCATGTTTTCTATAAATCTGAAGTGAGAAAGTAACATATTTATTACACAAGGATTATTAGGAAAGATTGCAGAACACAAAATTTTCATCATGGTCCATATATAGAAAAATGTCTACCTAGAGTTAAAGATAGATGAAGTCATTAAGAGAAGCAGTTGAGCCTAATTTGAAGAATCGGAATGTAATTGGTATTCAATTTCTAGAGATAACGTTAAAAATTAATGTAGAGCCTGGAAAGATGGCTCTGGAGGAGGCCTAGGGTGTGATCTCAGGCCTGTCTGAAGCAAGACAGGGCCAAACTCTGAACCAGGACCTCTGAGACAGTAGTATAGTGCCCAGGGAGAGATGACCAAACTCAAGCCTTGTCTAGGACAGCTGGCTCTGCTATGATCAGCCTCTCTTGGGCCTACAGTGCTCTGGACTACATCTTGGTGTAAGAAAGGCTCTGAACTACATCTTGGTGGCTGCATCTGCATCCACAATGGAACTCCCTCCATTGCCAGGCAGCAACTGTCAGCCAATAGTCTGACATAGGGAAACTGGCAGGAGGGCTTAGGCCATCATTCTGGGCTGTGATTACCATTCTGAAATGCCCTCCATCACCTTTTTTGAGTCACAGGCCTCAGCCTGAGGTGTTGTATTGAAGGCTTTCAAGAGATGAGGCTATGAGGGAACATTCAGAATTATGTATTACTGTATAGAAGAGATGCCACAGAGACTTGCAAAGGACTCTACCAAGATCCAGTTTTTGAATAAAGGTTCCCATATCCCACCTTATCAAATGAAAATACCTTGAATGATAGCTACATTTGGGTTCCTTGCCCATCAAAGGGATGGGCACCCCATTCCCTAGGAAAAATAACCCTTCTCTTTAGGATTTCCTTTTCTTGGCTTCCTTTGGGGCTTAAAGATCTTTAAAAATATCACTTGACCTTGAGGCTCTTCTTACTCCAACAACCAGGGCAGTGATGGTGCCTCCTCCTGTCTCTATAGCCCCCTAGGTGAAGGCTTCTTTCTTATTCACACAATTAACTACTTCTAAAATAAAACCTCAAACAGTAGTTATTTTTATTCTTGACTATGTGCTTTCCAAATTTTAAAAATGAAATGGAAACATTTTTGTTTTTTTTCATGCATATATAAGTGGTTTACATAGACCTATATTCATGTTCACATGCATATGAGTATTCCTGTGGAAGCAGTGGGAGAGACAGACAGACAGACAGACAGACAGACAGACAGACAGACAGACAATGTGTGGGATGGAGGCCAGAGAGACACCAGCAGGTGTTCTCAATTACTCTCCACTCTATACTAAGACAGGATCTCTCCTTGACAATTTGGTTAGTATAGCTGGCCAGCTTGTCCCTAAGGATGCTCTGTCTCTACCTCCTGAAGGGCAGGACTGTGGGAGGGCTGCCAAACCCATCTGAAATTTACACTGGTTCTGGGGGATCTGAACTATAGTCTATGCTTGGAGAGCAAGCACTTTCTCTGCAGAGCTATCTCTCAGCCCTTCCCTCGTGTCCTCATCTGTAAGCATTATGGTGTTTAATGATTAGGACTGTAGTACGCATTGAGCTAAATGTCTATGTTCCAAAGTTGTTAGACTTGCCTTTATCCAATCCATTTCCTTGGCATTTTGGTTAGAAATGGCCTGTTTGGGCTGTGTGGGTCTTTGTCTGAACCTAGGCTATGTTTGTCTGTCTCCAAGGTAATCACTTTGTTGATTAGTGTAAATCTGTAATAACTCTTGAAATTAAATACCATATTCCGATCTTTGTTTTTGAGTTGTCTTGACTATCCTTTATCCTTTTCTGTTCCATGTGAACTTAGAATCTACTTGGTGGTGTTTTCAAATGGCCAGGTGAGAGGCTGATTGGGGGACCTGTCAATTTGAGAAACCAATTTGGTTAATATTGGCCTATGATTCATAGTGTGTTTTAGTCTTTAAGTGTTCATTCAAGTCTTTATTTACATTGGGAAGGTGTTTTATCAGGGCTCCAAATCCTTTTTCTTCAATGATCGCTATGAATGAATGTAAAATTAGCGCTTCTTCCTAACTAGAATTCATCACTGATGCCATGGAGACTGGAGTTTTTTTTTCTAATCTCCTCTGCCTTTGGTTAACTACATTTATCTGAAAAAGTGGTCTGTTTTCACTCTTGAATGCATCTTGTAGGGTACAGGATCCCACATTGATAGCTTTTGTTCAGTTTTGTGGAGAATACTTCCAGGGTTCTTACATGCCTCATTTTCAAACAGAAATCTATAGAAGTTTGCTGTCACTCTCTTCCATGCTCCTCTGCATGTGAAGTGTGTGCCTCTGCGGCTGCGAGTACTGATGTGGATACATTTTTTTATTAGGACGGACCTTACTGTGATTTTCTTCCTGCTTATTATTTATATTTTGTTTAGATATGTATAATTTGGAGAAACTTTAGGGCCTTGTTCTGTTTATATTTTCTATGTCCCCCTCTCTTTAGGTGTACACATTATATACTGGTTAGATTTTTAATGCTCTCACAACTCACTGGTTTTTTTTTGGTTTTTTTTTTTTTTTAGTCTTTAAAAATTTTTGGTATTAGAGCCAGCCAAAGATACTGCTCTGTGGTTAGAACGCTGTCTTTTATTCCAAAGGACTTGGGCTCAATTCTCAGCTCATAACCACTTATAACTCTAACTCTGAGGAATCTAATGTCCTCTGTTGGCTCCATGAGTACCTGTACACATGTAGCACTCACATAAATATACAATACACATAAATAAAAAGCAATAAATCTTTTTTAAAATGCACATGTTGCTGGGCAATGGTGGGGCATGCCTTGAATTCCAGAATTTAGGAGGGAGAGGCAGGCAAATCTCTGAGTCTGAGGCCAACCTGGTCTACAAAGTGAGTTCAGGAAAGCCAAAGCTACACAGAGAAATTTTGTCTCAAAAAACAACAACAACAAAAATTGATGTGGGATGTCTTCCTGTGCTCTATCCATATACTTTGTTACTATTTCGTTATATGGAAGGCCCTATGGAAAGGCAGCTTAGAGGCAGGCGGGGAATCCAAGCAGAGATAAAAGATGAAGAGGGACAGAGTCAAAGAGGAGCTGCAGGCTGCCTCCAAAAAGGCAAGATGTGATGGAACACAGGTAAAGCCACGGAGCCACGTGGCAATACACAGATTAATGAAAATGGGCTGAGTTAAATTTTAAGAGCTAGTTGGTAATGAGTCTGAGCCCTAGGCCAAAGAGTTTGTACTTAATATTATCTTCTGAGTAATTATTTGAGACTATGTAGCGGCAGTCGGGATCTCAGGGATAGACTGGGCCAGAAACTTCTGACTACAAAACAAAAGCACATGTGTCTGAAGTGAATAGTTATGAGTCCTTTAGTGCTGTCTGTTTTCCGTGTTGGCAGTAGGTGATATTAATTATTTTCTACTTAGACATCAAGCGTTTCCACTTTATTTCATGAATAGTGGCTTTTAATAAACATGGGACATTATAAACTTTACCCTGTTAGCTTCTATACATTTTTTGTGTTTTCACAGATATTCTTTTAAGGTTGCTTAAGAATGTAGCGTGGTTGTGTGAAAATGATTTACTCCTTTGAGATCTTACTTCTCAGAAGTGTTAGGCAGATTCAGGTTAGTGCTCAATCTATAGCTAATTATTCCTCACTGTTGAAGCATGCGCCTTCTGAGGGTCCTAATGTTCCATGATTTATGAGACTCTCCAGGCTGGTTTCTGTGATCACACACTGTTCTGACTCCGTGTGAGTACTGGCCACTATTCCTTGTGTTCTTTTTCATAGTTCTTCCCTGTGCCAGTAACCTCTCCAGATACTGTACTTTTATCATAAAGCACAAAAGAGTTATACTTTGCTCATATGAAGCCTGGTATGAAGGTGATGGCATATCATAGGGGAATCGCTGGTGTGGATAAATAGTCCCATCATGAGTTAGAGCAGAAAACATCAGAGTTCCATAATCCCTTTCGAGAGCACATACCTAATTACCTGTGGACCTCCAAATAGTCCCCACCTTAAAAATATCTCTAAAATTATTTAATGTGTATGTGGGGTGCGTGCATTCTATGAGCATGTGCAGAAGTCAGGAGACAACTTGTAGGTGTCAGTTCTCCCTTCCATCTTGTGGGTCCTGGGCCCTGAACTCTGGTCCTCCTGCATGACAGTAGATGGCTTTAACCCCAGGCCTTAACCTTTACAGCTTCTTCTATTTCTGATACCCTGGTACATACGGATCCTTAGGGAGAGTGACCATCCAGTCATAGTACTAGCTGTGATATGTGGGGATCAGCTTTCAGCTGAATGCCTGATGAATGATGCTCTGAAGATCTTTGTACCTCCTTTCTCTTCAAGGACCTGTCTTCTGAACTATGTCATCTATTTGCGTGTGGTGGAGGACCACTTACTCCACTTGGTTACCCCATCTTTTCTGTGGTCCTAGCGCAATCTTAATTCAAGTCTGTGACAGTTATAAAATGTATCTCATTTTATTCTTGTGGATAGCTGCCCATTTTGTCTTGAAAAGCCTGGATTAGTGTGTTTTATACAGTTTTTGTTTATTTCATTTGGGGGAATGAATTTGCCCTGTTACATCTGTCTCAACCACAGGTAGGCGTTCCTTCCTTAATATAATAGAGATATATCCAATAAAATCATATATTAATATGCATCACTTGATGACCAAATATGCATTATTTTAGAGAGCCACCTTATTCCTAAATAGTATTATAATTGCTATTATCTGTTATTAGCTAAAAATAATTGTACAATGTATCAAATCTGTGTGTACAGATTATAAATCAAGAATGATTTCTGTTGCCTATGTCTTTTCTCAAAAGAATTCAGATGGCTTCTTGACACCAAGCCTACTAAATAGTAGTAAAACAGAATAAAAATTAAAGGGAAACTAAGTAATGATGGTAGCTATGATATTAGCGCTCATTAAAAGTAAAATTAGGGTTAAGAATTCTGACCAAGCAATATGCCAAGGTTATTTAGCCTCCATATTTTTACTATAAAAATGAGTAGGGGATAAGTAGGCTACCAATAGCTATTAAATGTCCACTACGTGTAGGCCAAAGAAAGGTCTAATAGCTACCAACAAGATGGTTGAGAAGGGCTGGCATCACTTTAATTCCTGGAACCCATGGAAGGAAGAAAGAGAGTACTAACTCCACAAAGCAGTCCTCTGACTTCCACAAGCACATCATGGTATATATGTCCCCAGACACACACACACACACACACACACACACACACACACACACACACACACACACACACACACACACACACATTTTTTAAGTAGAAGAAATAATGTTTGAGTCTCACATTTGTGAGCAGAAGACAGACTTCTATCATGTGTCTTCCTGGAATTGAGCTCATCTTGTTAGGCTGGGCAGCAAGCACCTTTACCTGCTGAGTCAGCTCAGTGGCCCAATAGCTTTTGATGGATATGACCTTGACCTACCTTTTACTTGCAGATTTTTTAATTTATTAGGTTTGTGTGTGTGTGTGTGTGTGTGTGTGTGTGTGTGTGTGTGTGTGTGTGTGTGTGTATCTGTAAGGATGGGCATGCATATGTGTAGAGGTCAGAGAACAACTTCTTAGTGCCTTCCTGCCTTCCACTCTGTTGAGTAAAGGACTCTCTTGTTTTCTGCTATTGCTCAGCCTAATTCAGATTAGCTATCCCTAGAGCTCTGGGGGCTTCTTCTGTCAGTGGCTGTACGAGTGCTGGGACTGGAGCTGCATACCACCATCTCTGGCTGTTTGCATGGGTTCCAGGTATCAAACTCAGTTGTCAGGCTTGTGTAGATAGTGCTTTTAGCAGCTGAGCCAGCTCAATACACAAGTATATAATGCACTTTGATTATACTCCCCCCACATACACACCTCTTTTCCTTCCCAAATAATCCCCCTTCTATTTTCTTTTCTGCATATGCAAAGAAAAAAAACCATAATGCTTGTCTTTTAGAGTATGGCTTGGTTCACTTAACACAATGATTCCTGTTCCATTAGCTAAAACCAACAGGGTTCCATTCTTCCTTAACATAAAGCCACATCAGAGTGTGTGATGACCCATCTGTTGATCACTGCTTTTTTTGTTTGTTTGCTTGTTTTGAGACAAGGTTTCACTGTGTAGCCTGGCTGTCAGACCAGGCTCAAACCCACAAAGATCTGCCTGCCCCTGCTGGGATTAAAGGCATGCACCACCACTACCTGGCTAATTGCTGTTGTTTTTTTATTTGGTTGGTTGTTTGCTTGGTTGGTTTTCAAGACAGTGTTTCTCTGTGTAGCCTTGGCTGTCCTGAAACTCATTCCTTGAATAAGGCTGGCCTTGAACCTACAGAGATCCACCCACCTCTGCCTCTTGAGTGCTGAGTTTAAATGCATGCACTACTACCACCCAACTGATCAATGCTTTTGTGATCTATTTAATATTAATTAATTCTTTCTTCACTCTCTCTTCTGCTCTACAGTTGCTTAGATTGTTTTACATCCCTATCTCCACTAATGCAGGGGTGCTTTTCTTCGGCCTCTGATGGCACCTCCACTCTGAATGTGCTACTTTTCCAGCCTTCCCCACATTCTGCTCTCTTCTAGGGTAACTTCCTTACTCCTGACCTTTCATACTTAATATTTTGACACCTCTACTATTTCTCAACTTAATACCAATGGCCATATCTACTGCTATTTGAGCTGTGAGAATATTCAGAGTATTTGTCTAGTTGTGATACTGTTTCCAGTTAGGAGATCATAGTGAGTGACTGTATTCACAGCACATTGTATATATGTATAAAACTGGCAAAAAACACAAAACAGAGAAGTCAAGAACTATTTAATTATCGTGCATGAAAAAATTGACATTGAAAGCAATATAATACACATACTTTTGGCGAATTTGATTTGCTCACATCCCAGAGTTTCTTGGGACCCTGCTCTCTCTAAAATTCAGTTACTCTCTAACTGTGGGGACTTCGCTGCTGTGAAGGTCATTTCAACCCCTAGTACGGTTTGCTGTCCTGTCCCCTTCTCGGGGCAGCCAGGCTTTGGGACTGCTTGATTATGAACACTTGTGACTTCTCTCATTATACCCTTGCTTCCCCATCCCTGCTCTGCCACCCTCCCAGGCCTGAGATCGGGCCTTCCTTTCGGTGAGGCACAAACAGGAGACTTGCTGCATTCCTTCGTTTGTTGAGTGAATTTGGGCTTTAAGCAGACAATTTCCTTTCCAAAGGAAAGGAAACCTTAAAGCAGATGTGCCAAGAGCCACGATGGAAACTCAGTCTCTCAGACCTAACCCACCAACCTTTATTGTCACCTGGATTCCTCGTACTGGAAGCCACGCCTGTCTGTCTCTGAATAAGCCTGCCCTCTGTCCACATACACCACTTGAAGTAGGTTCAGCTGTTATGTGTAGTATGAGGTTTCTGGCCTTGACTTTTGGGCCTAGCCTTAAGGTTTAGGCCCGCAGACCCGCAGACCCGCAGAGACAGAGACACACAGATGCATGTTTTTGGCTGATCAGCCTCAGGCCCAGGCACATAACTTGCTAGCTCTCTACCCTTTATCTAACCCACAATTCTTCCTTTTCAGCCATGTGGCTCGGTACCTTTCTTTAGAGCAGCATGGTTGTCCTCTGCTTCTTCCGGCTTCTCTCTAGCATTCCACTCTGTGCTTCCTGTTCTCAGAGTTTTTATTGGTCTGGTAGCCCCGCCCACACTTCCTGCCTGTCTTTGGCCAATCAGCGCTTTTTATTAAACCAGTGGGTGGGACAATTATTTACAATGGAACAACACAATGTTCCACCGTTATGCTTTCTACATTTCACAAGAGTATGGTCAACATAGAACTAAGCAAAACAGAAATATTAAAATTATGCTTTATTATTCCTTGGGACTTATCTCAGAATCTAGCCAGAAGAAATTTCTTGTCTCACTGCTACCTAAAGACTTATCTTTAAGCCGCTGGATAGTATTTTCCATATCATAACATCACAAGTGATTTCTGTACACTCCTCACCTCCTCAAGATCAAAAGTTCTTGGAAGGCAGAATGGTAAAGCAGGCACTGAACAAGTATGACCTGAACATTCAAGAGGCTGCGGGGAAAGTGGACCAGAGTGAGGGTCCCCAAGTCATTACCAAGATGTGTTTCTTCAGTCATCATTTTTCGATTACTGATAATAAGTTTTAGGTATTATGTCATTCTCTAGCATGTCTAGAATGACCTCATAGTTCTGTTCAAGGACATGCACTTTGCTTGAAATCTTCAGGTGCTTGCTGACAGGAAATGGTTCTCTGAGGCTGATGATGTTTGGACCCAAACAAATAACACTGAATAAAACTTAGGGTCATCAGGCCCCTATAGGAGAAGTTAGAGGAGGAACTTTCATTCAAGGAAAAGATTTTTAGCAATTTCTCTATAATAACCATATAAACACCTTAGAGCAGTGGTTCTCATCTTTCCTGTGACCCTTTAATATAGCTCCTCATGTTGCAGTGACTCCCAATCGTAAAATTATTTTTATTACTACTTCATAACTGTAATTTTGCTACTATTATAAATCATAATGTAAATATCTGATAAGTAGGATATCTGATATGTATTTCAGGAGGGTTCATGACCCACAGGTTGAGAACCACTTCCTTAGAGCATATGAAGGGCTGGGAGATGATTCTATCTATTGCTGACGTGTTTGTCTCACAAGCATGAGGAGCTGAGTTGTACCCCAGATCTTGCATATACAAGCCTTGACATGGTGGCAAACATTTATGATTCCCATGCTGGGAAGGTAAGGCTAGCCAGACTTTGAGGCTCCTTACTGCCTAATCTAACCAGCCTCTGGCTTCCATATGCTTGTGAACACATCTGTACATATGTTTGTGAACACACACACACACACAAGTATATACATAAAGTCTACAGGGACTACAGCTATACTTATTATTACAGGAACATGTACAAGCTATTATTTCCTCCAGGTTTCCAATGTATAGTGTCAATTTCCTTGTCTCTGTATTTCCCATCATCCAGTTAAGTTCCAGGTATTCGGGGGTCATTACAGTAGGTGAGTGGAAGCAGGGATCAAAACAGGACATTAAAACTGCTGCTGAAAGTGTCAACAATGGACACATTTAACTGAATGAGAATCCAGGCTGTAAACCCCACTGCACTCCTGTAAGGATGCCCTGATTTGTTTAATTTGGAGGAAGGCTTTAGAGGCGCTGAACACAAGGTAAATATGGCACATGACAGAACCTGGTGGTAGTCTCCTGTGTTTCTTTTGACATATTCAAGGGCAAGTATCTCCAGTGATATTTTTTTCAAGGCTAATTTGCCTTTTTGTTTTATGCAGTGTCCTTTCTTACAAATTAGCCTCTTCTGCCCTCCTCCTCCCTCCCAGGGAGGATCCTTCAAAATTCCTAACCAGCAGCCCTGTGGAGAGATGGGAGGGAAGGGAAGGGAGGGAGGGAGGAGGGAAGGAGGGAGGATGAGAGAGAGAGAGAGGTAGGGGGTGTCTGGCTGCGTACATGTGGTACAGGCAGGGGGATCAGAACGCTCACAGAACAGGCAGCATAATTCCATGTTCTTCCCAAGTCTCAGCCCTGCAGGGAGCTCTGCCTGCAGTCTACTTCGAGAAGAAAAGTAGAAGGTAGAAGGGGTCAATTCCTAAGTGAGGGGGTCCTCACTTATGAGGGCATCTGCTGATCTCCAGTGACTGCCCAGTGCCTCCTGGTCAGATTCAACCCTCTCTCTCCTAGATACTTGCTTTAGCAGAAGAGACACACCTTTCTGCAGCAGGGAAACGCAACTGACCAGATTGCAAGCCGGTAGGTTGTGACATTCAGCATGTTTATGCAGCAGAATTTGCTGAGAGATGAAGGGAGGCGGGGTGTTGGTCGGGCTGGCTGATTTATCTGCAGTGGGGAATGTTTTATTTTAATTGTCGGTTCAAAACAGAATTGTTGCCTAGGCTAAGGTAGCAGCTAGAATTGCTGTATTCCAGGCTCCTGTGTTGCGTTTGCGTTTGATGCAGTTTCTGCATGCAGCTTAGAGAAGCTAGGGAGAGCTCACCTTTAAATAACCTGCAGCTTGCTAGGCGCCTTCTGCTCCATATGTTTTTTTTTCTTTTGCTCTCCCTAAGCACAGTTCCCACCCCATCTTCCCAACAGGCCCCTGCCTTCCTCCTACCCCATGGGAAATGTGGCCTAGTTCCACCTTGAGCCCTTGGCTCCCTAAGTCTGTATGTCTGGCTGCTCTGCTGTAGGTGCTGGTGGATGCTCTGCAGCTGCCCTGGGCCCAGGCAGACTGATTCAGCAGAAGCATCTGTGCATGGGAGTCACAATCAGGGACCATGGCAGTGCAGCTGGTGCCGGACTCTGCTCTCAGCCTGCTAATGGTGAGTTGTGCTGGGGAGGAGGTGGGGCCCAGAAGTGCCCACTCCAGCTTTCCCCTGCTTCGGGGTCTGCTGCTGACTGCTGCGGCTGCTGCCATGGCTGCAGACATGTAAAGCATGCCTCTGCTTCCTCCAGCAGGCTCCTGTGAAAGGGTTTCTTGGGTCAGAGGATTAGCGTGACTAAGCACTCTCAGGGAAAAACTGCAGTAGACGTACCATTTTAGAAACTTGTTGCTGAATGCTATTTTGAGAAACGTGCTTACAAACAGGTGCTAAGGGTGGCTCTGGATAGATCTCAAGACGCCGCCCCTCCATGATCAGCATCCTTCGCTCCGGGTCTTTTAAATCTAAATTCACAGAGTTGTGCTTGTTTGTTTGATTTCCTTCCATGGCAGCTGTGAGATTTATAACAACTTATTTTATGTTTTTTTTTTTTTTAATCTCCATACTGATTGAGAAAGGCTATCTTCCTAGGTTACTGTGGAGAAAACAGGGAGCTTCACACTGGCCTGTGTGACAGCTGCCCATTTAGTGGACACTCCTCCCCCATCTACAGTTGGCCGGGAGACATTGGCATTTCTATGTGTGAATGAACTGCTGGCCTACTTTAGACCCCTGTGACTTTTATGATGTTAAGAAAGCTGTTGCTTTTAGTGCTTTGAAGCAGACAAGGACAGCAGCAGCACCTGTAACCTAGTTGGCTTTTGGTTTGACTCTGGGTTCAGTTTGCTTTGCTATTTTGGTACCCCTCCCTCGTCCTTTGCTGCCCAGACATTCACAAGCCTTGGCAATGCCTGCCTCCGGAAGAAGGCTGCATCAGCTTGCCGTGGGAATGTACCTAACATTCACTCGGGAGAGTTTATGAGCAGAGCCTAAGTGCTTCTGCTGTGTGTATTGATCTGTGTTTTCTGACTGAGATGGGAAAGTGCAGCTTGCTGAGGGCTGATGAGTTTATTAAGGCGACTTGGAGGAGTGGCTAAAGGGAGCTTGCCTCCTGGGTGGAGAGCCACATCAAATTAAGAGGGACATGCCTCATTGTGCTCCATTAGACAAATAAATAAATGAATGAATGAATGAATGAATGAATGAATGAATGAATGAATGAAGGCATTTTGTCCTTAGAGTCTCTTGGATTGCCTCTCTGACTTCTGGTCTTCTGGAAGAAGGAATTACAAAGAGTGGAAAGGCATTGCTATGCATAGTACTCTTTATATGGCGTCCCTACTTAGTGATGCTACCGTGTGATAGCACTACATATTCCATTGTCTACTGTGGGTCAAGTTCTGAGTATTTGTGATAGTTATTAACACTATAATCCAATATTTGTGAGGAGTAGGGTGCTCTGAAGAACATGCACAGATAGTACAATCCCATGTACTATCTGTACATGCATGCTCATATATGTTGTCTAATATTACTTAGTAAATATACATTATGCCGTATGTTCATAGAGAGAAAGTTTGTCAGGCTGCCTCCCTCTGCCTCGGCATGGAATGTTTGTTGAGGCCTAGATATGTCTGTTTTTACTGCAAGACCCTGAGAAGAAGTCCTTGGTACTCAAGCAAGATGAAGCTTTGAATCCTACCCCATTGGGCTGTTCCTGCCACACACAACTGCTTGGGTTCCTAATATTAATATTGTCTTGGCTGTCTCTTCAGTTCAGAGTTTATGTTTCCTTGTTAGTGCCCATTGCTTAAGATCTGTGCCTCGCACTCACCCCCTGCCTGGATTAAAGGATTGGGATCTCTTCTCTCTGGGAATCTAGGAAAACAGCTCTTGACACAGTGATGGATGTGTAGATTAGAGTCCCCAGGAAGACTCATGGAATCTGAGTCACTGCATACTTTCTTGTTCATGTCTTTCCCTGTGGACGTGGATGCTTTTCGCCATTTGAAAGGGTAAATTCCAAAGTAATTGCTTCCTTGACATGTTTTGTTATGATTCTCAACATTTATAAGCAAATGTGAAGGAAAAGAAGGGGAAGAGGCCTTACATTGGAGCTGCCTTGGCTGTGAGTTCAGGAAGGAAGCTGTGTCCATGATTATGTGGCTGATCATTAGTCAGCCAATCAGCCCTCAGTATTTATCAAGCTTCTGTTCACTAGGGAGAGTGGAATGGTATTATAATAGAAAAAACCAAAGCCCATGAAAGGACTGTTTCAGGGTGGTCAGTACCAGTGGGTGGGTTGAATATAGTTGTCCTTTACAGCCATGGAGCCCTTGGGCTGCAGGAGTTACAGTCAGCTGAAATGCTGATTTGGTTCTGGAAAAGCAGAGTCTGGAGAGTTAAAGGGTCTGTATTCTGTCTCCAGGCTTTGCCACTGACTGGTAATTTTCAGTGTGTCACTTCCTCTCCGTGTGTCCTGGTTGTGTCATCTGCTAACTGAGAGGGTCTGATCTCTTGGGGAACCTTTCAATACGTTGGGCAAAATGTCAAGACTGTAAATATGCTGTCTCTGGAGCTCCTGGGTAGCCAGCTTGGCTTCTTTATTCAACGTTTCCACTTTCCCCACAACCAAGCTCATGGACTGCATTGCTTTTTATTAAAAAAAAAATAATAATTTATTCCCACCCGTATGACTTTTCTGCCAGAGAAAGTATGTTTCAAACCAGTTGGTTATTTACACTTTGCTCAACCCCACAGATGCCTGCTTTAGTCCCCTGGACAAAACCCACTGACCCAGCATAGTGTCTAACTTTCCTAGTTGAATGTGGATCATTTGGGAAGGGTCCTATAGTGCTTGCTCTGCATTGATTCTTTCCATAGAAGGTGGGGAGTGATTGATGTCTAAGAAAGTTGGAGCAACCCAGATAATGGATGAAGGAAGGATGGAGTCAAATAGCTGATAGATGGCACTGGTGGAGAAGACGTCCTCACATACATCAGAGATTCACATCCCCATCAACGTAGAAATCCCAAGAATAAAAGAAGGCACTGTTTTGTTCCCCACACTGCTACATATGACTAATTGTAGAGCAGGCTACTTGTCATTTGTGGAGGTCACTTGAGTGAAAGCTATAAAGGCTGGAGCATGCTGGAATCTAGGGATTTGATATACATACATACACGCATGTATATATATATATGTAATATGATGTATGACTACAAGGCTACCAAGGTCATAGTATGCCATTTTGTTCCTTAGAATATGAGGGCTCAAATCTTTGGGATAGGAAGATTAAACTATTTTTAAAAGTTTTTGTTACATTTTCGTGTGTGTGTGTGTGTGTGTGTGTGTGTGTGTGTGTGTGTGTCTGTCTGTCTGTCTGTCTGTCTGTCTGTCTGTCTGTCTATAGGCTTATGAAAACTGGAGGTCAAATTTTAAGAATCAGTTCTGTCTTTCCATCCTGTGGGTCCTAGGGAATAAATAGGTCATGAGGCTTGGAGACAAGAGTATTTACTCTGTGAACCATCTTCTAGCTCAACATTAGTTTTTAGATTAAGTGGAAATAGATAATGAGAACTATGCTTTTTTATACACAAATGTTTCTGTATATATTACATAATTTATTTCAAGAATTTTTTAAACAAAATCACCTGGTAATAAGCCATTGAGAAACCTGTCAGTGTTCACACACCTGAAATTGACAGCCCAGTCTCAAAATCAAAGTCTCTGCTACAGTATTTAAGCTAAGAATTTGACACCCAGGACCTTCTAACACTTTAGATGAGTGCCTAGCTGACCTGGACTCAGCCATTCTTTACTTCCAGTGTTTCTAGTCAGAGAGTCTTGACCTTTTGTTTAATATTTATTATTTTCTATGTTAATGTACAAGATTACAAGGTTAATATACAAAAATTAAATGCTTTTGCAAGATACCTTCTTACCACTAATAGGAAGGACAGCATATCAGAGACCTATCATGTCAGTGTTCCATCTCCTGAACTGTATTTTTAAGAACATGCCAAGGTCATATTAACAGTAGAGAGATTTAATATGTAAAAAACTCAGAGAAATTAGTGAATGATTCTTTGGCAATGAAGGCGGTGAGTTAGATGAGTTAAACGATCCGATGTTGAGTTCACATTCTGTATAAGAAGCGTGGGAGCCAGTTACTGGCTTTAACATACTTACAACTGAGCTGAAGAGGCAGGAAAGCTCCCTGGGAATGAAAAGGTGAGAAATGTGTAAGATAACTTGAGAGAAGATGAGCCCAGAATAAAAGCCCTGGATTAAGGCTTTAGGGTGGAGATCCAGAGTTCCTGGAGCTTAGGCACAATGCTAGAGAGTGGAGGGGCCAGGAGAGGGAATTTGAGGTGGAGGGAGGGAATGGATTTTAATGGAGTCTGGATTGTTTGGGTACCTGAAGAACTGACTGCTTTGGGTAGATTTCTTTAGGGAACAAAGGGTGTGAGGTCAGAAGGGCGGGTGGGGGTGCTCTTGGAAGAATCCATGATGTTGGTTTTATTATATGATGCTTAGCCTCCTTTCCCTCTGACCTGTGACAGGCTTATTTGAGGGTTTGTATCAGACTTTCCCACATCTCAAATGGCAAAAGGTGAGTAGAAACTGAGACTCTGTCCCAAGAAGTCTTGCTTCTGAGTTACTAAGTTTTAAAGTTTCCCAAAGTGCTTTTGTGTCCGTAGTTTTATTAAATGTTCCCCAAGATCCAGCAAAGTTGGGAACTATTATCTCCTTGTGATGCGCTGATCTAGAGAAGATAAAGTGCTTGCACAGGTGCCTCCGATAGCCTGTGGCGATTCTGCATTACCGCCCTGACCTCAATAACAGTTGTCTGAAATTTGAAGAAGCAATATTGATAAACTATAGAGAAAGTTAGAAACGAATAATGACATGCTAATACAGGGCATGTACTTCTAAAAGTCTAGTCATCGCCCACAGATCCTGAGTGTTTGGGTCTAAGGTGAAGCTGATTATTAACTCATTTATTTTCCTCTTGTGCTTAAAATAGGAGAGCTGTTCCCAAACATCTATGGGAAGTGGTCACATCATTGTTACATCTGAGTCAGTAGCTAACATCCTACCTAAACTCAGTTATTTATCTTTAAGGTTTGATTTCTTGATGCATCCCTACAATCTTGATCTTAGTGAATTTTAGCTAGTATTTAATATATAAACATATCCCTTTCAAAGGGGGAGATTTGAGGTCAATGACAAAAAAAGCTAACTCAGATTAATTTTTGCTAAGTTTGTAAGATTTCTTTCACTGATCTGTTTCATTATGTTTAAATAACAGAGACACACTCAAACTACAGCATTTGTAAAAATAGAGAGAAAGGGGGATTTATTGAACTATGCAGCCAGGGTTTCTTCCCCCAGCAACAGCTTTGGGATTACCAGTCCCAAGTGTTGATGAATACAGATAAATACTCAAGCTTCTCAGTTGGTCATGGCTTATACATTCTCTCTGGCCTCTGAATACTGGGCTGACCCTGGGTCAATAGCAAGGTCTGGCAATGGGGATTACTGATAAGGTGGGTCCTGGGACTCAGGCCTTGGAGGAAGTAAGTACTATCAACTAGCTGCTAATTCTACTCAGTCTCAGGAGTAGAGAAGACATCTTCCAAACAGAGAACAGCTGTATCCAGAAGGTAAGAGGGGAGTCTGGAGAGGAAATATAAGAGATGCCCACTAACAGTGGTCTTGGCACCATAATAAAGCTCCAGTAAGATTAGCAAGAGAGATAAAACATTAATGAAGCCTAAACCACAGGTCAATTTTCCTTCAAAACAAATGTATTTAGAGAAACCCAGTTGTCTGATATTGCCCCACCCCCGAGGTTGAACAAGTCTCACTGTCTATAAAATGGCACAGTAATTACCATATAAGACTTGAGATAATTCACTCAACCACACATGTAAAGTATTTAGCTCTATTCTTGCCCCCCTCCAAAAAAACAGACTCAGTATTAGTAAGTGCTTGCTTTATCTTAATAACATAAAGTTACTATTCATCTATCTGAACTTATCTCCTTGGATTCCTGCATGAATGAGCCAATCTCAAAAAAAAAAAAAAAAAAAAAAGTAGTTGCCCAATTCTGTCTCAGTATCCAAGTCTCTAGGCAATAAATGACCACTTTTGGATGAATGGCCAATGCCTTTAGGAAAAAGATGTTCCTGGGGTCATGAAAATTATTCCAGTCACATACATATTGAAATTTACATTCCTGTTTTAAATAACCAACAAAACTTTCTTATCCTCTGAAGATAAATGACTAAAGTATGGGCAGCAATATGTTCTCTCTGGCAAATGTCAGATGCATGCCTTTCAGAGCTGCCACACATGATGGGGCGGCTGTAAGAGCATCTCTGCTAAAGATTAATTGCATGGCTGCTTTGCAAAAGCTTAATAGCAGTTTGGAGAACATATGCTGTAAACATAGGTAGCAGTTTCTCATTGAGTCTTGCACCAGGATGTGATGTCTAACGAAACATACGGTATTTAGCCTGGTCATAATCGAAGGTCTGGAAGCTGGCTTAACTAAGTCCATGTGTAAGAATCAAGAGAGAAGAACTGAATTTCAATGTCAAGATAACACTGCTGGTGACTCACACTGTATTATAATGAGTGCTCTTTACAACACTGGATATTGAAATCTCGGTCTCGCAGTCTAGACCTGGAGAAGCAATTTCCTGAGTGGTAGATCCAATTCATCTCCTTAAGCAAAATCGTAGACCCATGATATTAACTATCATCTATACATTAATCGTTTCCAAATCATATCTTTGGCACAGGCCTGGCCCCCAGACTCTGATGACTACAAATTCAAACTTATCAGATTTATCCCCTTGCTTACACCACAGGAGCCACAAACTCAGCCGCTTCTCTCCCCCTCCCCCCGCCCCCACTCTGCAAAGATTTCTGGATTTTCCCTGGTCTGTATAGTTTGACTTTGTTGGTGGTGAGGCCATCATGCCCATTGTGCAGGATGCACTTTTGACTCCTTGCGGTCTCTCTCTCATCCACCTTGCCCAGCTGGTCTCATTGTGAGCTGCTTCAGTTTTCTCAGGCTTTGTCTACTCTGGTGCTTCCCACCCCTTCCTTATGCACGCCTACATCCCCCTGGACCACCTTCACCGCCTCTTGCCTGGCATCTACCTCAGTTTTGTACTGTTGCCTATCCTTGAGACTTTTGCCAAAGGGATTTTTTTTTTTTTTAAATAAGGCTGTCGTTTTCTATGGAAAATTTCCACTGCTACTTGATTGTACCTGACGTGAACCTCAATTTTTAAAATTCCACATTAGCCATTTACAGATCAGGCTTCCACCTCAACAATATCCCTTCCTACTGTTACGGCCTTGGCCCTTCCTTTGCTTTGCAGTGATAATAGGGTCTGATACATGAGTTTCCAGTGACGTTGGCCTTTTGAAATAGGCTCATGTAAGATGCAAACAAGTGATGAGCTAAATGTGAAGTGTATCAGGCCACTCCTATGTATCACAGATTGCTACATTATAGCCATTTTTCAGGCAAGTGGGAAATACTATAAATATTGCAAGTATAATAGAGCAAATGCACAAGCCAGTAACATAGTAGCTTCTTGTCAGGTAGACTGCACTGTGCCCAATTGTATGTGCTACATTCTTATACAGCTGCCATCACAGGAACTCATTCTTACCATCATCACCACAAACCTGAGTGAAGCATTATACTTCCGTACTAGGGTGGCTATATGTCACTCACAGTAGGAATTCCCAGCTGTGCTCTGGTCTTATGGTCCCACTGCTATTTGAGCAGTTCTTTGTTGACCAAAATGTTGTAAGGTACACAACTGTATGTCTGTCCACCAATAACACACATATTCAAGACTGATACTTCCAAAGAGATGTCTCTCTCTGATTTCTCTTATTACTATGTGATATTTAGTATGTATATTTGCTTTCTATCATAGGTTGTGCCTTGTATATAGAGCACCTCATCTACTTACCCAAAACATTCATACATACTGGATTTTTCTTTCTGGTATGTGGGATTAATTGAACCTAGGGTCTGGCACGTGCTAGGCAGGTACCCTGCCGCTGATCTCCGTGTCTTTAGCCCTGACGTTCTTTCAGAGGACGCATCAGCAAACAAGACAAATGGGGCTTCTAGCATCACTAAGTTTACAGTGATTTTAGGAAAAGCAAAATTGAAACAAATTAGCCATAAATAGGCGAGCCATTCAAAGGACTGCCTTGCGGCTTAGGATGCGGTGATAGGTGACGGAAGTCTTCTTGTGGGGTGGCATAAGGCTGAAGAGAGAGGGGCAAAGGAAGACTGTGATAAAATGCCTCAGCTGCAGCATTCCAACCAGGGCCAAAGTCCCGGACAGGAAGGGAAACACCTTAGCAAGTAAACAGCATGCAAAAGGAAACAGTTCAGCAAGCTCTAGAACATCGCTGCAGTGTATGAGTTTTATTTCATAGATCAAGGAACTGATTTGTCGTTCCCTGGAGATTAGCTGAGAACCAACTGAGGAGGAATTTCAGGTCTCCTTGTCCTGGAGCTCTGTCTCCTCAGACAAATTAGAATAACAGAAAATGTTTGGGAAACACTGTCCAGTAGGAGGGAGCCCTGTATCAAAGAGCAGGGTGCTAGTGGTGGTGGGTAAGAAGGAGTCTAGAGAGGTAAGTTCTAGAAATCTCATCAAAATGGTTCATGGAGGAGTAAGATGTTAAGCAACCATTCTGGAGAATGGGCATACTTAAGAATGCAGAGAGAAGAGAAAGAGGCCATCCAGAGAAGCCCACAGGAAGGGAGGGTGAGGGAGATTTGGAGTGAGGGGAATTGGAAAGAGAGATTCTGGCCTATCTCAAGCTGAGGATTCATGCCATGGAGGAGGAAAGAAACCATATTCCCAATCCTCTGGGCTGGGCCTGGGTTTGAGCTGTCTGTACTTGGGAGACTCTGGAGTTTCCAGAAGAGACCAACTGAATGTGTCTCGTGAGGCTTCTGGATTTGCTAGTAAAAAGCAGAGTGCAGTAAGGAATCAGAGAGAGAAAGCCAGGGTAGAGCCAATGGCTGGAATTTGGGGTACAGTGAGTTGAGATGAATATGGTGACTAGCAGGGATATTCTGGGGGCTTATTGAAGTGGGTGTTTTGGTCCCGGGTGGCCAGAGGCCCAGACCCACAGGCCTACCACGCCAGACCCCTTAGCCGCCCACCGCTGCTGCTCAGGTCCCCAGAAATGACTCAGATGCTTATATTAATTTTGTACTGTTTGGCCTATGGCTCAGACACATTGCTAGCTAGCTCTTACATATTAACTCAACCCATTTCTATTAATCTGTCTGCCACATGGCCCGTGGCTCACC
Organism: Phyllotis vaccarum; assembly: GCA_033318265.1. Taxonomy (NCBI): domain Eukaryota; kingdom Metazoa; phylum Chordata; class Mammalia; order Rodentia; family Cricetidae; genus Phyllotis; species Phyllotis vaccarum. The sequence goes on along the minus strand of JARWLC010000003.1, from coordinate 70,206,991 downwards.
TGTGTTCCTTACATGCTTCTGCTTGGGCGGCTTGCTCAGTCTGTCTGACTCCTCCCTGCTTCTCCTACCTATGCTCTGATTTCTCCTACTTTTTCTATGGTGCCTGTCATGGGCCAAAACAGCTCCTTTATTTAAAGATTGAGATTCACAGCACACAGAAAGGCATTCCCACATCAGGGGCTGTTTCATGAGGGATTCCAGTTTAAATTTCAGAATGCAGCGGTGGGACTCAGGGAGTGTGGCATGCATGCATCAAAGTGGGTTGGGGAATAGTTTGAAGAGTGGCAATTCACTTAGCATCACCAAATTGAAGGGGATGTTTGTGATATAATTTTCTGGCAGTAAGGGCTGGTAGGCAGGTGGCAGTGCAGGATACAGCAGACATTAGTGATTAGATTTGGCTGAGAGCAGGATTGAGGGGTGACTCAGAAACCCCAAAAGAGAATGTGGAACAAGTTAAACCTGAGAAAGGGCATTGGCACAGCTGGGATTGAAGTGAGTTCATATTGGCACATGACAAAAGGCAGCATTGGAGTGAGGTCAGTGTTATCTTGACTTTTCAATTAACTTTCCTTGTGTGTAGTTATGGCTTGGATGAAGCCGTCTTGGAGATTTTCTGCCAGGTATTCAGTGCCGTTCCATTGTATGATGGAACTTTATGCAGGGCACAGCTGAGCTAAAAATATACATAAGAAACTAAACTTTCCAAATCAGTTATGCCCCCCTCTCTCTGTCTCTCTCTCCCTCTCTCTGTCTCTGTCTGTCTCTCTCTCTCTCTCTCTCTCTCTCTCTCTCTCTCTCTCTCTCTCTCTCTCTCTCTCTCTGTGGGTGTGTAAGATCCAGCACTGCTGCCACCACCTACACATGTGTTCTGCTCCCCAAGTCAGTGTAAGGAGTTCCTGTGGGGTACAGTGGACTTGTGACTTGACTGATAAGATTTAAATACTGGAGTCTGTAATCTGGAAGTTGTCTTCACTCATATGTTAGATAGTGGGTGGCCCTGTCATCAAAACCACAGTTGGTCTGCTGACCAGAGCATTGAGTAGGCCTTCTCCATATGGCCTGGATTGCCTATAAGATGGGTGATTCTAAATGATTGGGGTCCCAAACTGTATCAGAACTGACAAGGAAGAACTGTGTAAACCTCTGCTGAGGTCTCTTCAGGAAGTCATGCAGACTTATTGGGGCTGCATTTCTTGATCACAGTTATCTCCTTTAGGTAATATGTAAGTGAAAGGCTATTGAGATGCATTGAAGGAAGGACATAAGCATTGTTTAGAAATTTTAACTACTGTAGCACATGCTCATTACCTGTAACTTGATCTCACGTTGCTTATGTAAGACATGTTTTAACTATAGTAGCACATGTTTATTACCTGTAACTTGAATTCATGTGGCTTGGTGGTCTTTGATTTGTAACCTACCCATGTGGGTTTTACTCAGAGGACATAGTTCATAATTGATTGGTTGACTAATAGTCTGATTCCTGAAGAAGCTAAGGCTATGAGGGTAGGCACAGTCATGTGAGCATAGTTCTTGTGCACATTTGTATCAGAAGTCAGCCTTAGTTGTGGTTCCTCAGACATCATCTGCCAACTGTGATTTTGGGGCAGGGTCTCTCCATGGGATGTGGAACTCTATGATAAGGACAAACTTGTTGGAGAGCAAACACTAGGGAAATTTTGGTCTCCACTTCCCAAGAACTGGATTATAAGCACATGCCACCATGCTCAGCTTCTTTTGTGGATGTTGGGATCAAATCAAGTTGAACAGCAAACACTTTACACAGTTGCTATCTTCCCAGTCCCTGAAGAAGTCAGTTTTTGGCATGGTCTGCATGGAGACCATTGCTGCTTGACAAAGTTCCAGCATTTAGACATTGCAGACCATATTGACCATATTTCTCCAGTCCCCTTTAAATTTCATTTTTAATCATTCTTAATATCAATGCCTTTTTCTTTGGGAAATTTTGTATGGACCTTGGTAAAGGATAAAAATGTATACAATGTTAGCCACTCTAAACAAAATAATTATTTGGGAAAGCAGCCCCCTACCACTGTGAAACCAGGAACCCCATTGTGCCTGCCTAATTTCACCAAGAACTGGAAAGTCTGAGATTTACTAGACACACCCGACCCTAAGAATGAACTGCCTACAATTCAGATCCAGAGCCTAAGGCCATTAAGGACAAGAGTTCAGTTAATAAATACAGAGAAATGAGAATGGTACCTTATAATGGGAAAACAGTAAGACATCAGGACCTTCCCTTTTGGGAGTGTTATGAGGGGAACAGGCCCATATAGTAAGACTAAGAAATTATAGTATAGTGTCTGGCCCCCAGAAAAAGTCCTTTTCCCAAGATAAGACATTTGGATAAGGGTCTACATTCCCTCAGGGGCTTGAGGAAAAGTTTCTGCTTGATAAAGCAGACATTCTCATCTCTGGCAAGAGGAACCTGTGACTCTCTTATTAACATATAAAGTCAGGGCTAGATTCCTCAACCCCAGATCTCAAGTCACACCCCAGCTCATGTGTCCCCCTTTCTCCCGTTTAATCCTATGTGTAACTATAAAGTATAAAAGGTGTATTCTTTTTCCAGATGCTGCTGGCAGTTACAATTCACCCTTAATGTTGGTGCCCTTCCCCCCCCCCCCTCCCCAGGCCAACTTCACACATCCTCTTTGAGACCTGAACAAGTTTTATTTTTCCTACTGCAAACACTTTGCCCTTTAAATTTCTAGACTTTCCTTCAAACTATATATCTGGGAGTCACATGTTTAGTGCTATGCTGTGCCTGCAGAGAACACCGAGGGCATGCATACATCACCAGGAAAGTCGGACTTGATTGCTTTGTGACCTCTAAGGTCACTGGAGTTTAGTTCTCATTGATTGTAGAAGCTGATAAAGCAGTTGCTGTGCCTCTTTTACATGCTTGGTATTTAGACTAATAACTTGTTTTGTGTCTTTATTGCCCATGTGTCAAGGTAAAAGAGGGACATGGCTTGGTACTAAGTCTCAAATGTTTTTTTCCTCGTGCGGTGCTTGAGTGTAATTGAGCTGTAATGAACATGGCTAAGGTCATTTCCCAAGAATTAATGAGCAGAAGGATGTGTTCTTAGCCAGAGGCTGCGTCTTTGGTCATTAACCTAGTTGGTCATTAATATTGTCCAGGAATGCTTTACACTAGGCCATTACAGCCGGCACCGTATGCTGCTACCACAGGGAAACAAGAACATTGCCTGTGTCAATAACTATTCGTTTCCTTTCTGTTCTCATGACTACTGATGGAGGTGGCCTTTTAATACTCTTTCCAAAGACCTGACGCACCAAAGTCATGAAAGAGAGAATGGAATGAGAAATCCGTAATTGGGGCTTTACAGAGTAAAACCTCTGATTATTTTGTGGACTATGTGACCATCTTTTTCTTTCCAAGTGGCAAGCACTGGGTCTCTCCCCCCCCCCTTTTATTATTAATGTCTTATTCTCTCCCTTTCTTCTCCCTCCTTGCATAGTCCCTTTCTAAAACAATTTGTAGAGGATGTCAGTCAGAGAAGCTGTGCTCAGTGCTGAGGATAGGTGTATAAATACTACTTGGTCCCTGTCAGGAAGCTTCGAGTTTAGCTAGAAAGACCAACAAACAAATAATTTCAACACAGTCAGGTTAACATGAGAAATCCCAATGTATTATACAGCAAAAGAACACGACACAAGGTTCTCCAAAGTGGCCCCCAAAGGTTCCAGTGGTGCTTTGTTTTGTGGAAGGGTCTCAGGAATTCTGTGCTGTGGACCAGCTATACAAATACAACCTGGAATTCACTATGTAGATAAGATGGCCCTCATATCTACATTGTCTTTTTCCCTCTATCACAGTAGAATGCTAGATTCCTAATGTACATTTCTACGCCCAACTTCCAGTGTGGTTTGAAGGGGTTTGGCGAGTTTGTAGATGTCATGGGTGACAGTGGGGCACAGATCCACACGACGGGAATAGCAGTCACTCATTAATGCAAGGGGAAAAGTCGCAAGTTCCAGCAATATGTCACATTCTCATATAGAGAAGGCAAAGGGACAAGAAGGAAAAGCTATGATTTCCTGGAGGCAGACCCCAAATGCCCTCTGAGTACATGGTGAGGAGTTTGAACCGTGTCTGGAATTCCACAGGCAATCTTTCATGATTTTAAACATGAAGTAACATAATGAGGGCTGAGCTATAGAAATGTTACTCTAGAAATTTGACTTGAATGAAAAATGTCTTGAGAGGCCTGTGTTTGTATACTCGGTCCCTGGCACAGTGAAGTCTGTGAGATGGGCTTCTTGGGTCTGGAAAAGAGTGGGTGGGTGGGATATTTTGTAGCATGGCCCTACTTTCTATCTGCTTCCTCATTGTGGATGCAGTGTGGCCAGTATCTCTTCACACTTCCACCTTCCACACAATAACAGACTGGACTGTATCCATCAAAACTGTAAGCCAGAAGAAAATCTCTCTTCCTTAAGTTGCATCTTGTCAGATGGTTTGTACACCAACAGGAAACACAGTTAATACAGGAGGCTCATGGGACTTTGGTTGAAAGTTGCAGTGTACCCAAAGGCAGGGTAGCTGAGTTAAAGGGTATTGAAAGCACACAATTGAGGAGTAAATTGGGTGTGCATGAACGGAGGAAAGAATATATTTTCATGAACTACATGTGGAAGGGGACACAGTGGGAAATGGAGGGATGGTCCAAAGTGTCTCCCGTTAATGAGTAAAATAAAATGAATACTTTTTAAAGGAGGCTTTAAAATAAAGTTCTTAAAAAATTGTGTGTGTACATACTCGTGTATGTGTGTGTGTGTGTGTACATTCTCACATGTCTGTGTGTGTACATGCTCATGTGTGTGTGTGTGTACATGTTGTGTGTGTGTACATGCTGTGTTTGTGTGTACATGCTCGTGTGTGTGTACATGCTTGTGTATGTATGTGTACATGCTGTGTTTGTGAGCACATGCTCATGTGTGTGTATGTGTGTGTGTGTACATGCTCATGTGTGTATGTATGTGTGTGTACATGCTCATGTGTGTGTGTATGTGTGTGTTTGTACATGCTTGTGTGTATGTGTGTGTACATGCTGTGTGTATGTACATGCTCACATGTGTGTATATGTGTGTTGTGTCTGTGTGTGTGTGTACATGCATACATGTACTTGCTGTGGTGCTCATTTAAAGGTCAGAGGACAACTTTTGGAAGTCAGCTTTTTTCCTTCTACCTTGTTGAAGAGGATTCTTCTTGTTTCAGCCACTACACAGTATATTACAAGCTATCTGACCTGAGAGCTGATAACTTTGTTGCTGTCCACCATTTCCCCACAGGAGTTCTAGGATTACAGATGTGATTTGCCACATTTAGCTTTTTCTGTGGCTTCCAGAGACTTGGGGTCCATAGACTGGCATGGTAAGCACTTTTACCCACTGACCTACATCTCTAGCTCTAAAACAGGACAGACCTTTGGTTTACACGTTAGGCTATATAGTGTAGTGTGCCCAGGCTCTGGGTCTGGCTCCATCCTTATACATTGGAGCAAAGTTGAGAGTTTCTGGAGAAAACCTCTAAGGCAGCGAGAGAGGCAAGAGAGAAGGTTACAGAAATGAGGAGGGGTTGATTGTGTACTGAGCCTGTGAACGGCACAAAAACATTGAAAAGCCTTAGGGAAAAGAATGAAATAGTCATACTGTATTTTGTCTAGGTCAGTCTGCCAATGATGTGTAGAAAGCTACTGAAGAAATCAAATTTGGGAATAAGCAGCCAAATCAGTAATGCTTAGCATTTGTTTTATATGTGAGGCAGGGGAATGGTGAGGCTGATGTATCTTTTATATATATCTATACATTCGTATCTATGTTTGGTGAGAAGGTAAATCTCAAAAAAGAACTGGTTTCAAAGCTCTAATGTTTCCTGTGTTTGGCATATATTCATTTCAGAACCTCCTGAGTCATAGTTGAGATGCTCATTTTTAGGTGGGTGAACATGTGGGAAGCTAGAGAAGACTTCTGGGCTGAGGAAACATGTTCAGGATCTTAGTGTTTAGGTGCTGGCTAGAGGAGTAGGAAAGGATGAAAACAACTGGGGAGTGTGAACTGGAGCATCTGGAAAGAGCACTGAGAGATGCTGAACAAGAGAGGAAAGAGGAAAACGGGAGGGGAGACCCACGAGAGTAAACCGTATTAAAAAGAGAGCAGCAGAGAGATTAAGGACACTTCAACCAAAACTACTCAGGAGATTTGTCAAGCCGAAGAACAGTGAAGACCTTGTATTGAGAAGCTTTGGGCGTGAAATAGTTTGGGGAGCCATGTTTGGAAGTGAATGCTGTAAGGGGACCCCAGGTAAGCAAAGTAAATACATGGAGAAGGCTTTTCTAAGAGATGGAAAGGGAAGATGCTGGATATTTACACGAGGACTGGAAATAAACAAGGGAGGGATTTCAGAGGTGGAGAAATTATGAAAATTATTGACTCAAGAAGGGAGGCTCAGGGAGTGAGAGGTGAAAAATATAAGTGGGAAAATGTTGGCAGTGCATGGCTCTAAGAAGACAGAAATGGCTCCAAATGTCATATCCATCGTAGCCATGCTCAGAAGCAGAAAGAATGACACCAAGGAGAACACTTCCCCTGACCCTCTTCTTCTATCAAAAAGCAAAATCCTCCAAACTTCTCAGACTACTTCTTATTTTTCTTCGGTCAAATCATAGCACTGTATGTGATGAATTGTAGACTCAACTATGTTGCCCAATTCTCTCTCCAAAATTACTTGCTAAGTGACAGAGGCCAGGAATCTAAAAATGTATTTCCTAGACTCTCTTTCAGCTAGGTTGAATATGTGATCTGGTTTCCACTAAGCCAGCTCACTGGTTTCCGACTTAGCAGAATGGAATGGAGCAACCTGAAATGACAATTTCAGGTTGGGTTTTCTTGGAAACAAGTTGGAGAAAAATTTTTCTGTAGATAAACTGTTATAGAAGTGCCAGTGACTAGTGTTTAGTGTCAGAGGTAGTAATTCCATACCAATGATGGTTTATGTTCTCTGAAAATCCTGAGATATGGTTGGGCATTATTTTTAATTATCTTATCCCCAATGTCTTAATTTTTTTCCTGTTGTGATAAAATGCCTTGACAAGATCAGCTTAAGAGAGAAAAAATTTGGTTTTGGCTGACAATTTCAAGCAAATCAAGGTAGCAGTAGCTTAAAGTTACAATGCATTCAAAGTCAAGGAGACATGAGAAATATGTATATATATATATTTCGATAACTTCCTGCCCAGGGAAATTACCCACCACAATTATGATAAGTCTTCCTACAACAATTGATATCATCAAGATCATCCCTAACACAGAGATGTTCAGAGACCCATCTCCCAGGTGATTCTAGAGTCTGTCAAGTTGACAGTTGACACTGTCACATCCATATTCTCTTCCTCCCACTGTGTGTGTATGTGCGTGTATGTGCGCCTGAATGGCATATTTGTGTGCAAGCATACTTACCAGTGGTGATACATGTAGAGGATAGAAGTTGCCATTAATTTCCTCTTCAATCTCTTCTTCACTTTAGAGTTTGAGATGGGGGCCTCTCACTAAACCCAGAGCTTGCTTACTTTGGCTAGACTGGCTGGCCAGCCATTCCTGGAATCTACTTATTTTAAACCCCATCACCAGGGTGAAAGGTTTGTGCCAGCTATGCCCAGATTTTCATGTAGGCACTGGGGATCCAAACTCATGTTCTTGTGTTTATGTAGTGAGCACTTTACCCACTGAGCCAACTCTCCAGCCTTTTACTTGTGTGTATGTGTGTGTGTATGTATATATATAGTACATATATATATACATATAGTACATATATAGTATATATATATATATATATATATATATATATATATATATATATATATATATATATATATATATAGTACCTGGTCCTAAGTATCTTTCTGCTTAGATAAATTAGAATAGGTTTCATTGACTAAGCAAAGGTCTCTGTGGCTTTCTTGGAGGTGAGGGAAGAGGTGGCTGATAGTTTTAGTCTTTTCTGGTTGCAAAGGAGAAACATACTAATAGCTACTCCACAGAGAACCAAACGCATCACCTGTGGGTAAATGTAGGCATAACAGGATTGCAAATGAGTAGGGCAGATTGGACACGTGAGTCCTTTATTTAGGACATGAATGTGTCCACAGAAAGCCCCAAACACTTGACAGATAGTCATTATTTTGTGAAAAGTGGCTTCTATAAAGAGTACAAACCCAGCCTAGTTTAACCTCTTGCCTACAGGTTTCATCCCAGTCATATGCTCTGCCCATGACGGAGCCTAATGCTAACAAAATAGCCAGGATCTGATGAAGAAAGAAAGCAATCCACTTTCTATAATGAATTCTATTACTTCCGTTATGATCATGTGGAAAAAAAAGGTAATATAAAGATTTTGATGCTTCCTAGATATTCAGCCATATGCATCTTTGATCTTCAGTCTAAATCATTTGAAGTGTGAATATTATTATCTAAAAATTTCTTCCTTAGTTTTTAAGATAAAAACACTTTTATAGTTAAAATGTTCTTAAATACAAGGACTATGTAGTAAAACTGAGCTTACCTTTCAGCCTGGTTCTTGGCTTCTTGTATTTCTTCCCAGAAATCCCCTGTGCATATGCTGCCTCTCTCCTTGTCAGGCCCTATAGCTCAATCACATTCTTTATAAAGGCTGTACAGCTTTTGTTACATGAATGACTCATAATATGCTTAATAGTCCCTCAATGGTGGGATTTTTGCTATTTTAACATATTGCAACCTACCCTATAGTGAACATTCATGTGTAGACATCTTTGTGCAAATAGCAGCACACGGAACAAAATTCTAGGCAGTAATTGATAGATCAAGACTATATCTTCTTAAATTTTTATAAACAGTGTCCAATTACTATCTTCAAAAAAAGGCACCATGCCAACTTTTAAAATTTTTTCTATTTTGGAAACTCATTTCAGTAAGACCAGTTCATATGTGCTGGTCGGGAGGAGACAGAGTTTGTGAGAAGTGAGCTAGTCTCTAAAGGGTATTTATAATCTTACTGTATAAACAATTACAGCATTAAATGTCTGCAAAATTCAAGTGGCAAATGAGCTGAGAATATCAATTGCACATCTGCCACATCTCAAAGGCAGATGGCCTTTTAATTTTATATCTCAAGAATTATACCCGAAATTTCATTCCCTTCCTAAGACTGCTCTCTCACTCTTACCCCGAGGAAATGAATTGTCACACTTTTCAAATATCAAGTCAATTTTAACATAAATTGCCAGGAAACTATCTTTCTTCTCTTACTAAGCAGATATCAAGGATTGATTGACACTTAACCCATGGACCCATAAAGAAAACACTGAAAGTCACCATCTCTGTCATCAAGGACCTTACAATCTAGGTGGAGAAATCAACATTTAAAGCCAAATGGTGACACGCCAGATGAAGAGGAGTAAGCGATCAGCTGTATAACTTAACTATCCACATTTAGAAAAACAAAGAAGAAAGAGATTGTTTTTCATAGGAGCGGCTGTCAGAGACTCGTCGGAGACAGATGGGTGTTGGCTTGGGCTGGGGCACAAGAAAAAGGCAGAAAGGCAGGAAGAAGGAAAGGATGAGAAAATGGTGTTGAGCAGTGTGTAGGGTGGCTGGGGTTGTATGAGATTATTTCAATATGGAAAGATGTGGGACCATGTAACAAAGACCCTGCTTGAAATGAGTAATAAGGAGCAACATGAAACCATACAGATGACTGACAAGGGCATTTGATGAGGGAAGGGATGTACTGTGTGCAGGTACTCCTGCAGAGTCAGACTGGTTCATCTTTTCTCACATATAGCAACAGGAGTTAAAGTTGACATTTTAGTTTCAGATACACGTAATATGACCCTTCGGTCCGAAGCTTCGTAAATTTACCTAAATGGGTTGAATTTACAGAGGTTGACAGAGTTGTGTTCTGAATATCTGCCCAACAAGCATTATTTCAAGGAAGACTTGGATGACAGTAGGAGTCACCCAACAGGATCAGTGGGAAGGCTGGTGCAGGTCGCAGGTATATTACCACAAAGGGTTGTTTTTGTAGTGAAAGGCAAATCTATAAAGTAACCCAGTAAGTGTTTCTCATAGGTTCCAGGGGGTCTTTCAGACCCAGATTCTCATGTATGCATGGCAAGTGAATTACTGACTGAGCCATCTCCCAAGACCCACAGCAATTACTCCCCCCCCACCCCCCAGTAAACAGCGACAGCAGCCATGAGCACGCTTCCAATCTAGGCCTCCAGTCCTTTGAAGAAGGCACAGTTGTTAAACCTGAGACTTGAAAGCAGTGTAGTAACTGCTCTTGAGATGAAAGACGTGTGCAGAGGGAGAAGCATCTTTGAATTAAAAAAAAAAAAATTCACTATTTCATATGAAAGCAGAACTGTCTTTCCCCCTCAATCTGCTTCTGCATAATTTTAGTCTATTTTTCTAATTATGGAAACTGCACAAGAAAAGTTCCAACTGCAGTTCGTATTCTCTCTGCTTCTCAAGGAAAAAAAAATAATAACTTGAGAGTCCGTATCTATGCCAGAGAAAAATGAAACAAAGACAGGGTGTTAATTTTCTTTATATAAGTTGCCTTTGGCACATCTTTTTCCTTTCCCTGCCCAAGTAATTTAAAAAGAGTATCATTCAAGACCAATTAAAGGGATTTGGATGATGGCAGGCTTTGAGTTTACAGTTGGTACCAATCAATTGTGCAATTTGGCCATCAATAGCCCCTTCCAAAATGTCTGCATTTAACTCCAGCTGAAGGATGAGAAACAAAATCACAGTGGGTTGAATCCCCCTTTGTCTGAAAGAGTGAGCTTCAAAGTGCTGAAAAATTGGGGGTTTTCTTCATTGTTTAAATCAAAGGTTGTCTGTTTGGCAAGGAGAAAATGTGGCTGATGTTCCGTGGATACTTGGCCAGTGAATTTTGACCACCTACTCTCAACAGCAAAATCACAATGAATCTAGTGGGCCAAAGAAAAGGCAGCAGGGCGGGATGTACGAAGCTGAAGTCCAGACTCTGTAAGGGAGTTCTGTGTATGTAGACTGGTTCTTGGGAGGCACAAATGTCAGTTTCTATCCCTGTGCCTCTAACACCATCCCAGTTGAGATCAATTCCCTGGTGTTCTTTAGTGCTTACTGAGAAAGATGCAGGAGTGTGCTAATGAATACTACTGGACAATGCTGCTGATAGAGGCTTCCCAACCTCTGCTCCTTAGTTTTGAAAGTCCCCCAGTGGAACTGCCTGTCTGCCAAGATACCACCCTGGGTAGGGACTACTTCGGGATCTTTCCTCTAGTAGGGTTTTTTTGTTTGTTTGTTTTTTTGTTTTTTGTTTTTTGTTTTTTGTTTTTTTGTGGTTAGCAAATGAGAGAGGTGTTCAAATGGGAGGGAGAGGTTCTTCCCTAGGATAGATCTAAAGTATTGTTCCCAGGGTGTCTTCAAGATAAGATGTATTATTCTCATGTTCATTCTTTCTCTAGCTTATTTCTGATGAATGTGATCCCTGACTGTGGACATTCATCTTGATTGGCTGATAGGTCTTCCTGCAAGGTTCTGCCTCTTTATGGTGTGTTGATTTCCGTCATGAATATTTTCTCTGATTTATCTTTGGGCTCAAATTAGGAACTTTCTAATGTCTGTTGTGTTCCTGGTAACAGTGGAGTGCCCCCAAAATTAGAAGTCAGACACCAAGAATCAAAAGAAGGAAGGAAGGAAAGAAAGAAAAGACACCTGCCACTTAAGACCCGTTAAAAGGAATTTGGAGAGGAGGCTCTGAGTTTGCAGTTTGCATCAATCAATAGTGCAATTTGACCATCAATAGATTCCAAAAGGCTCTTTCAAAATGGCGGCATTTAACTGTAGCTGAAGCGCTAGGAACGTACCTCTGATGAAGAGTCCTCTTTTGTTTTAAAGACTGAGCAGCAGCTACTGTTTGTCCCTTTATAGTTTGCGCCAACGTTTGTCAACTGACAGTGTGCATTAACAGCAGCAAAGAGGAATAGCATCTGCCTTCGAGCAATATGGCCTCCTTTCAAGTATTTTCCATTTTCTTGGGCCCTATGTCAAATAGAGGAGTAGAATCTTTCTGGAACCCCAAATAAATACTTTTATACAGTTATGAATTTCCTAAATTCTCTGATCAGCCACTCTCTCAGCCCCCCCCCCTTTTCCCATGCCCAAGTCTCTTCCTTATCACATATATATTTCTATATGTTGAGAGTTTCAGATATATAAAATTAAACTATATCTTTTGGTCAATGGATAAATTGTGTCTCATTTTCCAGAGGTAAAGAAATAGAAGGTGAGTAATATAGACGCTTCCACTCAAACAGAGCCTCTGGATATTTACTGAGTCACAATTCTTCTCTTCATCTTTCTTGCAGCAAATAGTCTCTTCACAGCAGCACTGGATTAAATTGTGGACATAAATGTCAGACCAGACCTCTTTAGCTCTTTCCCATGTAGAAAATGCACAGTACCTGGTACAAATACCTCATTTATATTACCTCGTATTCATGGTTTCTTAGGCTTGCTTACTGTCTGTTGTTAGAATGTTTTCAGACCCAGCAATGGACGCATTGGCCCAACGTTCCCTCCATGTGGTCAGCAATTTGTGATATCACAAGATTTCCCTGATTTTTATGTTTGAGTCCTTTGTGTGTCTGTCTATGGGCTTCTTTACAGTAAACACATTTCCTCAGAAGGATAGAGCTGGTGGCAATGTACGTTGAAACAAGACATTTTTCACTTCCTTCTTTTCTTTCTTTTTGACCTTGATTGATGATACATGTCCTTGTGCCAATCATTGCTTCAGTGAACACCCAGAATAGCACAGCTAACAACATGAGAGATGGAAAATATGGTTGTAGATCATGAGATAAAGAGATGCTCCCTGTAGAAGCCAAGAATGAAATTATGCATTTTACCAATACTACTTCCCCCAAGGTTATGACCATTAGGGAAATCAAAATCAGTCAAAGTTAGATGGACACCACTGACCCTCCAGTGGTGGAAATGCTCATGGAACAAAAGCCTTCAGCAAACAGCAAGGGGCTGGAGACTGTGTGGGAAAGCCGAAGCCATTGTGTCCTGATGATAATGTAAAAATGCTGCAACTGTAATGGGAAAAGGGATGCCAAGTCCTTTAAAAGTCTTAAAATAGAATCTTTGTAAGATCTAATAATTCTCCTTCTGGAATTGAAAGTGGATCTTCAGAGCTTCTTGTACACCATCTTTATAACAGCATTTCAACAACAGTCAAAAGGTGGAAGCTGTCCAGACTTCCATCAGTGATGAGTAGATAAACTTGCAGCATATCCACACAGTGAAATACTGTACAGAAAGAAATATTGTACGTGGAAAGAAAATCACCATATACCATAACTGCCCTTGAGGACAGTATGCTATGTGAAATGAGTCACTCACAGAAATACAAATATTATATGGTTTTACTTATATAAGGCAGTCACACTAGTAAAATTCAGAGAGAAAATGGAATGAGGGCTGTAGGGGCTATAAGTTATTGGAATTAGAGGAGAAAAAAGCTATTGGAAACCTTATCCCTTCACTTCTTATTTGTAAGTCTTAAATTACCCTCTGTCAGCTATAGAAGGTGCTTGTGTCATTCTGTTAAACATAGGAGATAAGGGGCCTTTGGAGAAACCTTTTGAAAATGTCACCAACCACTTTTGCTCCTGGGTGGCCCTGTAGTTGGGCACAGGCTTTGCCATTTTACAAGGGCTCCTGGTGACTCATTTGGGCATATTTGAGCACCATGGATTTGGCCTCATTTGGTTAATAGAATTCCCACTGGAGACACCAGCGTCTAGTTCTCCATCTAGTTCCCCATCTAGTTCCCCTATTCCTTCAAGATTCAAAGCCATTTTTCTAAAGGATATTGTCAAGTGTTGCTCTTGAGAGTCCCTATATTTGGATTCAAAGCTTAACTGTAGGGCTTATTGCTGACCCTGTTCTGTTTCATGAAGGTACTGCCTGATGCATTCTTGCATTCTACCTACCTACCTACCTACCTACCTACCTACCTACCTACCTACCTACCTACCTCTATCTACCTACCTACCTATCTATCTATCTATCTATCTATCTATCTATCTATCTATCTATCTATATCTTCCTACCTATCTATACATCTACCTACATATACATATATATGTACATACGTGTATGTATATATATACACATATATACATATAAGAGAGAGAGGGGGGGGAGGGAGGGAGGGAGGGAGGGAGGGAGGGAGAGGGAGAGGGAGGAGATATCAATAACCCCTTTCCATCCCAGTGTGATAAGGTCTCAACAGTGTCCTCTTTAGATGTCCTCCCAAGCATCATCAGTCAGGATTTATATGTTTTAGCAGGTTATGAACTTATCATATCATTTGGTCACTGGAATGACTTCAGCTTTTGACTTCATAGACTGAATATCTGAGAATACCTTTACCTCAGCACTCTGTGGAGGATGATGATGATACTTTGTAAGAAAAGTTTATGTGGTAGACATAATTCTAGGATGTTTATATGTATTAATGACATAAACCTCATAAAATCCGGTAAGATAAGCCCTGTGGTCTCATGTTTGCCCTGGAGGAAACTGAAGCATTGAGAAGTTTAGCAGCTTGTTCAAGGTTAATCTCTATGCAGAAGGAGAATTTAGAGTCTGACTACAGAGCCCATGCTCATAACTCTCATGCTGTATGGGAACAAAGTTCCTTTGATACAACATGCAAGACATTGTAGCGCTTTCTCTGAATCCAGATGAATTTGATAGAGCATATGAGCTTTGTCCTCAGCTTGTATATTTTTTTGTAATTATGCCAATTGGCTTTCGAATATGACAGTATGCCCAGAGCCACCTAGGGAAGCTCACTGCAAACATTGGTGCAGTTTTTATGGGATGTTTGATCACTTACTCCATACATGTCTGGCCTTTGGATTCCTGCCCTTCTCTAGCTCTGAGAACCCCAATAGGACACGATCCAAAGTTCTTGAACTAGTTGTTGGTCAGTAAAGAAAACATTCTTTTGAAATCTGCCATGCCTGGAGATCATCTCATCTCTCTTCTTACCCAGCACCTACCTGACACGGGATTTAGCTTTACTGCCTTTTTCTTATGGAGGGCATTCTGCCTCCTTGCATTTCCTATCCTCTTGTTTCATAGTATGATTAACACTACATTTCTTTTCTTCATAGTATTTCACACTGTTTTACATTGATGGGCTTTGTGGATGTCATTCAAATGTTGATCTGCATCACTGGATTACACAGCCTCATGAGAACGGGGTCTGAGTCTCTCTTGACCAACACAGTAGGCTGACAATTAGGTCAGTGCTTGGCTTGTTTTAACTATCATAGAAAATGAATAAGTATGGTGTAGGTCTTGAAATTAAAAAGAAAACAAAACTATGCAGAGTACCAATTCATGTATATGACACTGGGCAAGCGGATATGGGACAGAATGTTTGTGTGATACATAGAGCAAAGCCCAGCAAAGTCAGGCCCATGCTAATCCATCATAGTTCTAAGATGGCTCTCTTTTCTAGTTGAAAACTGACTGGTACAATAAAGGAACACATGATTCGGTTCCGCATATAAGTTACCTGGAAAAACCTGGCTGCTGAAAAGACCTAGCAAGGACTTTGAACTCAATATTTTCTGCTTAGAAAATGCAGTCTGCTTGGAATGGAGAAGACAGACTACTGGGATTGGATCCATTCATTCACTTAGAGTGCATAGACGATGTTCTTCAGCGGGTTCTGAGTGTGTTCCTTGGGAAACTATCCTTCAGGTTTGCCTTTGTGTATTTTCCTTTTTCTGTCTTCTCGTCATTGTCTCTTTGTGCTGCGTGTAGCCAGAAGAAAGCCCACCTACCCGTGATGGATTTGTTCTCTTGTTCCTCACCCCCCACACACACACTCCTTCCTCCCTGTCTTAGCTTAGGCAAAGTACACTTTATTGAATTCTTCTAATCTTTCCTGACAGATCAATTCTTCTGGGCTCTTAATTATTCATGTGGCTCTCCCTTGAATTTCCTTCAGGCTACTGGCTCTTTGGAGACAGTCGGCTAGCCGAGGTGGTTCATTTATTTCCCAGAAGGTGAGCATCTGGGCTTAGGGCCAGAACCCTAAAGAGGGCAGATGGGAGTGGCTGAGGAGGTAGAGGAGGAACGGCGTCCTGTAAGCAGAGGAGTTAGAAGGTCTTGCTTTAAAATCTGTTCTCCTACTTAATAGTCTTCTTTGGAGTCTGGCAAAGTTAGTCAATGTTTTTAGCCATCTCAATTGTAAAACAAAGTGCAAAAATGGGAGGGAGTCATTAATCGCTCATGCCATCACAAATATTAAGCAGCATGGTGTCACAAGTGAGCCCTCCTTGGGAACCTTTAGTAGTTTTGTAGGCATCAAGCTTTTCTCCCTCTAGAATATAGTCTTCCATACGATAGCATCTCTGTGATGCCTTATTTGTGCCACTAGATCAGCTTAGTCCTTTGAGAAAAGGTTTTTGAACTAGAACACACTCAGAACAAAGCAAAGTTTTCATAAAAATTCAGAAAGAAGCCATCCATTGGAATAGAATAGGGTGAAGACCTTTTTTACACAAGAAGTTTGTAGCAGTATTTCTAGATTACACAATTAGCCTTCTGGCAAATCTCATCTCTCATCAAATGGCCGTTCATCAAGACTCCCAGCCAGAGCTTATGACCGAGAAAAGGACCCTGGGCATATGGGACCTTTGGTTATACTGAAGTGGCCTGTCTTTTCCCTATTCTATAACTCCAACCATAGAATTAAACCACGGACACCATTTTATTCTGGGATAATGCCATGGGCACCTCTTTCTTTAATCTGTAATCTGAAGCTGTTCCCTAGATGGTTTCACTTTACTATTCCAGACTTATCTGTATCTCCTCCTCCCATACATGTGGCCCCTAACAGTGGATCTCTGTGCTCTGATATGTTCTTTTACACACAGGCCTTTATTCTATCTTCCTACCCACTACCTAGTCTTCCGATGTACTTTGACCTATAAAATCTATTAGCATGAATCCAGCTAACCGCCAAATAACTAGCCAACAGTCAAAGTGGAATCCCAAGGCACGGGTGCCATGCAGACAGAATTATTGGTTGCTAGATTGAGAAATTAAGTTTTTAAGGATACCATGTGAAATCTACAAGTGAAGCTGGGGATACAGCCCTGCGGTAGAGTGCCTGTGTACCATATATAAGTCCCTACATTCAATTCCTATCACAGAGTGGGGACAAGCTGCATGGAAGAGTAGACAATGGTGGGCCATAGTCTCCTATGGTCAAGTGGCTGCTGCCCTCATACAGAGCACTGGGTACCCCACTCAGCACAGAGTTTTTCCCATGTAGATACTGAAGGCTATTTGCGAGTTTCTTTATATTGTCCTTTCTATGGAGAAAATCGTCCTCTCTATCAAAGTCTATCAAAACTGAAGAGATGAAAACCCGTGTGGCCCTCCAGTGCCTGTGCCACTGGTGCCTGTGCTTGTCTGACTCATTAGGCATCTGCACATGGGAGTAATGGCACAATACATAAGCTGGCAAGCTCTTCAAAGGGTTAGATTGTCAAGATGCAGAGTACGGGGTTACCCTTGCAACTGCTCAAACTTATGTCTATAATGTGAAGACGACCTTAGATAATAAGTGAGATGCAGCATGTTCCAATAAAGTTTTATTCATAACAGCAGGCGTTGGGCTGCGTTCAGTTTCAGGATATCTCAAATGTCCATCTAGTTCATGTCTTTCATTCTATAGATGATAAAATGCAGAGAGTATATCAGTTGCTAATTTGTTACAGAAGTGATGCTATGGTCTCAACTTTTCAGGGCTGGGGAAATGGCTCAGCTGTTAAGACCATTGGCTGCTCTTCTAGGGGACTCAGATTCAATTCATAGTACCCATATGGTGAGAGGATCCAATGCCCTCTTCTGGCATCCACAGACACTGCAGGTATGTGGTGCTAAGATCTACGTGCAGGTAGAACACCCAGCCACATAAAAAAAATACCACAAATAATGTATTTTAAAAGCTTATCAATTCACAAAGGCCCTATACAAATACCAACACTCCATGTTCCCATTCATTTCACCCCAGGCTCTAAAAGCTCCTTTTCCCCAGCACCCAGTAGCATAACCTTAATCCATTCACTTGGTCCAGTCATACATGGTATTGCATCTCCTACCCCTACTGCTAGATTAAAAGTCCTTGCCATATGTGTTTTGTAACAGTACCACCTCAGCATTACAAGAGAAGTATTTCACACAAAGTAGGTACTTTTAGTCTATGCAAATTTTAGAAATAGATGGGATGTAGTGTGGAGAGTACAAGATACTTGGAGTAGGTACTTTTCTAGTGGGTGTGGGATGGGTGGAATGCGTTAAAGAGAGCCTTTGTGCACCTCTCAATTTATCTTTTCTGTGATGACTCTAGGAATGTCTCAGCCATAACTCCGGCATGGGTACATCTCCTATCTTTATAACTCCAAGCATCATGTCATCATGTTTTGACTTCACTACTGGGTCAGCCCCCCCTTTTCCCTGCCCTGTCAGACACAGAGGTGGCATTACAATGCCAGGAATAAGGAAATGGTAGAGTATAGAAGATGCTTGTTCCTTCCTTCATTCTAATAGTCGTATGTCTTAGAATTACTGCATCCATCACTTTTGATACAATTATTATTTTTCTAATTTGAAAAACTAGCTATATACATGTTCTTTTATATAATATTTTTTAAGAGCCACTGAAAAGATCCTATGAAGATCTGGTATTTACTGCTTATAGCATAAATGTAGTTGGTGGGAGATTAGAAAATGGGTTTCATCATTAGGTCTTTCTCCACTGTTCCTGGATAGCTGCAGCCCTGTGCTCGGGAGTGCCATGAAGCTGTGTGCAGGCTCAGTGAGCTCCGTGACTGCTGAGCAATGTCTTCTGTGGTGCAATACAAAGCAGAGGGACTTGCAGCCCATGTGCTTCCCGTTATTAATTTAGAAAGGTGAGAGGATTGTGGGAGAGTGGGGAAAGGAGAAGAGTTAGTTGTGTTGGTCTTGTTTCCCTTTATGGCCGTTCCTTGGCACAGCAATGAAGACAAAGACGTGAAGATGGAAGAGCTGATGGTGAAGATGCCCAACAGTGGGATGGGAGTGGGGTAGAGCTGTACATACATGTGAGTGAGAAGGTAGGCTGTCACTCAGGGATGAGTCAACTTTGGCCATAAACATGCCTTGGCTCCACTTTGGCAAATTGATAAGTATTCAGAGGTACTGTAGCCTTTCACTGTATGCCTGAGATGCTCTGGGTGTTCACTATGGGCATACCACCCTGAATGTGCCTGATCTTTCTGAGTGTTACCTGTATTGTAAGGAGGTAGAGTTGGTTGATACTTGGAGCAATCTAGAAGCAGGTAATAGATTTGTTGCTCCGACATAATATTACAACTACTAATCTATGAAGAAAAATTATTATTTCTTCTAGTTTTGGTGAGAAGTCCAAGAGTGATGGGCTGTATTTCATGTGTTTTCTTTCTGCATCCCATAGTAAGACACAGCAAGAATGCTATCACAGTGTTTCTCATGTTCTGAAGAGGCCATTAATGCCACAGTGAGGAAGGGGAGCAACCTTGTGAACATGTCTAGCCCTCCTCATTGCCTTCCAAAGACCCTAGCTCCAAATAGTATTAACATAGGGATTAAACATAAATATATCTATTATATTTATAGTAAACTTGGAAAAGGGCACATTCAAACCACACAAGACTGGAGTGCAGCTCAGCGGCAGCATACTTAGCCAGCATGAAATCCTGGCTTCCATTCCTGTGGATAGGGAAGAGAGGAAAAGATGGAGAAAAGAAAATGATAGATACCAGTGCTCAGAGGACATCCATGTGGGACAGGGAGATGGCTCAGCAGGGTAAGTAGTTGCTGTACAAATGTGAGGACCTAAGATCAGATCTCCAGTACCTATACAAAAAGCCAGATGTGACATTGTGCCCCTGAGATCCCAGCACTGGGAGGCAGAGATAGACAGATCACAGGAGCTTGTTGGCTAGGCAATCTATAGTCAAAGCAGCTCCAGCTTCAGTGAAATATCCTATCTCTAAAAACAGCTTGAGGGTGCAGTGAAGAAGACACCAGTCAATCATTGGCCTCTGCATGGCTGTACAGAGACAGGCAGCTGCAGACTTATGCATGCTCACACAAACAGGTAGACTTGGGGCCTGTCAGAGACAAGGAAAGAATGACCTTCCCAGGAAGATGGCTAGAGTGAATGAAGATGGTAGAGAGTGCCTCCTGTGGCCAGAGGACTTCCATTTCATCCCCTGGAGCAGCATGCCTGACATTCACCTTTCTACCAAGTGCTAGCCCATGTTTGTGCCTTTGTCTACATGTTCCTTTGCTCAGCTAGAATTATACTGCCTTAGCCAAAGGTGGTTACAGGAAATGTACTCATCCAGCAACTTGTTTTCACTGTGTACATCTCCAGGCTCCCTGGCTGTCTTCCTTCTGGAGAAGTTGAGTTATGACCAGAATAGGATTTTCTACAAGGCCTGGCAATTTTTTTTTCAATTTTTTTCTTACTGCCAAAAAGATACTTCTGGCTAACCTATTATAAAGATCAAAGAAGTAATAGGAAGAAAATAAAAAGCAAAAAAATGTTCTTAGGTGAGGAGAGCAAAGATGTCACTAGCTTTCCCAGGAGATCATTTGGCTTACTTATAATGAACTAGTTTTTAACTGTTATGTCCCAACTTTTTGCAGCTATTTTTAAGAAATTAAACTATTTTGGAAACTTACCAAATTCAGTTTTGGTGTATTTTAGTACATGTATACAAATCTTCTCTCATTAAGTATTCTCTTTCTCTCTCTCCCCTTTCCCCCCGGAGTACATGAGTTTCCAGCTAGGCCAGAGGCCAGCAATCCAGAAACCTTCCTCTCTATAATCCCCTAACCTCTAATAGTGGGGTAACAGGCACACATAGATACTGTGCCTGCTGCTGTATGAAGATTTAACTCAGGTTCTTAGGCTTGCCCAGCAGCATTCTTGCCCACTGACCCATCTCCACCACTTTTTTGTGTGTGTGTGTGTGTGTGTAATGGAAATGGGGAGGTTGATGCATGATGAAACATTTACCTAGGATGTGCAAGAATCTGTGTTTCACACTACACCCCCAAAGGTGAACGAGGCAAGACCTCTGTTACTATTTCCTACTCTCCTCTGCACTTTTTCCAGAAGGGCATTGGCCATCCACAGACCCAGATTTTGTAGATAGTGTCCATTCCTATCTCCTGGTGCCCTTTGTGTCTGACTAGGGAGCTCCTGTATTGGGAGGTGAGCTGAGTGAGGTGAATTCCTTAGTCTGCTAGAGAGTAGACATTGAGCTGAAGGCAAATGCTGGAATGGAAAGTTCAGGAAATACAGGGACCAGGATGACCATAAGAGCCCTCCTCATATCTTGATATTCAGTCCCTTGATCGCCTTTTATTAAACTGAAGTAAAATTAGATCTTCATGCAAGTTGAATCTCTTAACAGTTTTAGGGGGAAAATTCTTTCTGTACATCAGGATTCCACAGTGACATGATGAGAGACCGGTGAGTAACTCCCCCACCTTCCTTCACACCATGGAAAGGTTACAAAACACCAACAGCAAGTTGGTGTTGGACTCCCTTACTCCTTTGCCTTTATGCAAACCCATTCAAAGACTGGAGTTTGTAAAAATGGATCCTCCTTGGCATCATTTTAGGAAGGGAGGAATCCTAGCGTAGCACCTCAGGGAAGCCACCAGCTGAGATTGCACATCCACAGGAAAACTGCTGAGTGATGCAAAGGGCAGACACTATGCAAATGTAAGAACCAATCATAGCCACCCTCAGCACACCTGAGCCCACCATAACCTTCCAGTGGCCTTCTCAGAAACCAGATGAGGGCTGATATTTAATAAAGCACAGCACCGAATCTTACTGAGTGAATTTAGGCTGTGGTGCCCTTTTGTGGCCATTATAAGCAGTGTCAGCAGGTTAATGAGATGCGAGAACGCACTTGCTGCTGTGGAGAAAAGCTTTATGTCTTTATTGGGATTTTGGTTGTTATTATGAATAGTGCAAACTTCTATTTTCACTGGCTTGTTCCTTTTGATCTGGTTGAATTGGGGTCCACTTCTGTTGCGATCAGGATGCCAATATGAAGGGTCAGTGAACTATGGGTTGCAATATTGTGTAGAAATATTGCGCTTAGTGTAAATCCAACCTGCCCTTATTATTTGATCTGCCTCCAGCCATGCAGACATGGAGGACGTTTAATGTTTGTTAGCTTGTCTATTTTACTAGTCCATGTGAGGCCATAAGGAACTCTGGCCTGAGGAGTCCTGGCTTCTGGCATCACTAATGGCTTAAGGCAAAGATATACCAATTTCTTTTATTAAAAAGTGGAAATTTATACCCTGGTCACCAAAGAATATATCAAATATATGTGCAGCTTAAGGAAAAATACAGTAAGCATCAGTGTACCACCAGTGTGCCAAGGACCAATATTAGTAGCACACAATACTTATCCCGGCCTTACATCACCTCTTTTGTCCTACCTGAAGCTAAAACAGCTTCCTAAGCAGTGCCATGTTAGACTTGTGTCAGCTGCACCTGAGCTAGATCTAATGTGTATACATCTCAATGAGCTTCTATACATTTAGAATAGCCATTCTGAAGCTATGGAGCTCCACATTGGTGTTTTAATTATCAAATATGTTTTCACATGCTTACTAACATCAAAAATGAAAACTCACTGACATTTAGCTTTATATCTCTTTTATAGCCCATGCCCATTATCTGCATTCAGTCAGTCCTTGCTTACCCTCCAGTAATCTTTCTATGTATTATACTAAAAAATTCGGGGGGGGGGAGTTGTACTGTGTGTGTAGGTGTCTCCAAATAATGTACTTGATATTGCTTACTTGTAAAGTTGTATGTAAATCCTTCCTTTTCTTATTTATCTCTCTGTGTGTTTGTGTGCCTGACGTGTGCATTTCATGGACAGGGCAGAGGGCAACCTTGGTGATACTTACAGTTCCTTTCACTGACCTGGAACTCACCAAGTAGTCTATATCAGCTGAGTGGTGAGCTCCTGGGATTCATCTGTTCCTGCCTCCCTATCCTGGGCTTGCAAGTACCTGGTTCTTTCTAATGTAGACTTTGGGGACCAAACTCAGGTCCTCAGACTTGCAAGGCAAGTGCTTTACTGACTGAAAATCTCCCCCTTTTTTTGGTCTCAGCTTTGAGCTTCCTTGTACTGACAATGATGTTCAATTATAATGAACCATAGTTTATTCACTCTACTGTAGATGCACATCTAGGCTGCTTCCAAATTTTACCAGTAGGACCTTACTGTTGGATCATTCTTAAATGTTTCCTGGTACCTAAGAGCATGAGTTTCTGTAGGATTCACACTAAAGAGTAGGATTGGCCGGTTTTAGCAGCCGAGGCATGCTATTGTACTGACATAGTTTAACTAGTACTGGGCAGGCAGTACTTATTTTGTTTGGATTTTAGTTTTTTATATCTTTATCCAGACTTAGAATTGTCATCCTGATAGTGTGAAGGGATTATCTAACTTTAAGGGTTAGATGATTTTTATCATGTGCCTAATTATCAGTAAGTAGGGTATTTTGTTCATAGGATTATTTTCACATAATCCAGTTCTTATCTTTTGCACATTTTCCTACCTTTGTGTTTTCCTTATTAATTTTATTAGTTTGTTGCATACTTGTGGTTCTTATATTCCGTTGGTTATAAATATAGCGCTCGGTGGCTTGCATTTTCACCCATCTGAACTCAAAGTCTTGACATAGCTAGAGTCAAACTTGCACATCTTTTCCTCACTGGTTATACCGTCATGTGCTGTTTAATGTATTCAACATAATGGTGAGTTTCTATTCCTTCTGAAGGTTTCCTTGTTGGATTTAAGGAAACCCACCAACTTAATTTTATATATGGTTGAGGAAAAGAGGCTACTTAATTACTTTCATGTGGAAAGTCCACATTATGAATGAATTGTCTCTCCTTTTGCTCCCTCTGTGTCCTCTATGATTAGTCAAAGCTCTATATATTATGGAAGTATATAGGAGAACTCTCCTCCACTAGCCCATGCCGTACACCTATGCCAGTATAGCTTAAATCTGTAAAGCATGTGGCTGCAGGACACTCACCTTCCATTAGGAATATCTTAATTGTAGCTGTACCTTAATGTTTCCATATATCTTATTGGGATCTTTAATTTAAATATATATCAGGTTTGAGAAAATGACATTTTCACTATTGGCTCTTAGTTATGAACAATTTAGCTAACTGGTGTCTTTCACTAATGTTTTCTATCTTTCTCCATTGAGCACCTTTGTATATTTTGAGTTCTTCCTGTGGTGTTTGTGTGCGTCAGCATGTTCCAGTTGAGTGGTGGTAAAGGTAGGTTTGATATGTGTCCTTTAAAACTGACTCAATTATATAAGTTGTTTAAATTAATCCTTTAAACTACCTACCAATTGTTTGAGAATTTTTTGTGACTTCTGTATCAATAGTGATCACTGCCTTTTGTCATTTGGTCATTTTTTTAATTTTTAATTTTTACATATACATACACATGTATATTTTTATATATGTTTATATATTACAGATGTTTTTATATTTTATTATAGTTCTTATATTACATATGTCCATATGTGATCTGACTTTGCTCACTATGACCTCCAGTGAGTAGTGATGGTAGCAATGATTAGCTTGTTCTCACTTTTAAATGGAGCGCTCATATTTTTCCTTTAAATTTGTTATTTTCTAAATGACATTATATACTAATATTTTGTTCACTTACTAGGGTAATGAAATACTCTACTATTTCTAATCTGCTAGGCTATTGTATCATTAATGATTGTTGTATTTTGTTAAATTGTTATTATGAGCTTACCAGACAAGTCCAAAGAAAATCAGATTTTTGTACTTTAAGCTACTAATTATGGAACTTGCTGTGTTAAAGCCAACTCAGCATTCCTGATATAAAACCAAGGAAATATGGCGAGGAGCCTTAAACATTTTCTACATTTATTTATCTCTGCATGCTTATGTATGTATGTAGTAGTCCTTCTAATCCAAAACATGGGATGCATTTTTAATTATTTGTATCCTTTTTAAAAAATGGTTTTCATCCTCCATTTTGCCTTTCATTGTACATTCTTTCACAACATTGATTGTTCTTAAGTATTTTTTTTGATAATACTAACAATAGGATTATTTCTTAATATCCCTTCCAGATAGTTCACTGGTAATGTGAATAAATATAAATGTCCTTTGTATACTTGTTCAGCTGCTCAGCAAGAGGACATGAGTTTAGGTCCCCAGCACCTACATAATAGCTGTGCACAGTGACCCAGGCCTGTAACCCCAGCATTGTGTAGGGTAGCAGAGACAGGCAGTTATTAGGGACTCCTGGACCAAATAGTTAAGTTCAGGATTAGTGAGAAAACCTGTTTCAAAGAAAATGTAGGGAGTGATAGAGGGTAATGCCGGAAGGTGAACTCTGGCTTCCATAGGCACATGCACAAGTAAGCACATTCTCATAGGTATGTACATCAACACACACACACACACACACACACACACACACACACACACACACACACACACACACACACACACCTCCACAGAAGTAAATAATACAAAAGTAAGTAAGTATGGTAGCATATACTTGCATTCTCAATTTGTAGAAGGCTGAAATGTGGAGATATGTTTCAAATATAATACAAACAGTCAGAGATATCAGAGGGATCTACCCACAGTCAGTCTAGGAGAATCAGACAGTGGTAACTCACACCTTTAATCCCAGCACAGGGAATATTCAGGAGTGGTGACCTACGCCCTTAATCCAATCTGAGTTCCAGATCATTTTAGTTTACAGAAGGAGTTCTAGGCTCCCAGGCAGGCATTGGTGGGGTCACACCTTAACTGAATGAAGAAAGTATTTAAGGCAGACATAGAAAGACAGAGCAGGCAGAAGAAGCCAGGAGGAGTGAGGCTGAGGAAGGAGCCAGGCTAAGGAAGCTGGAAGATAGCTGTATGAGATCTGACTGTGGTATTTACTCTCTGATATCTCCGCCTTTCCCAGAGATCTGGCCCTGAGTTTCCTTCATTCTTGCAACACTGAGGCAAGCAAACTGTAAATTCAGTATTAGCCTGGGCATAAAGTAAGACTCTGTCTCAACAAAACAAAACAAAATATGCACTTAAAATTCTGTTGAGTCAATCTCATGTTGTCTTCTTAAATAAGTAAGTAAGTAAATAAATAAATAAATCTGTAATGTAAAAATGAAAAGTATGTGGGCTGGTGCATGCTCCTATGAGAAGAAGCCGGGTAATTCTCTTCCAGTTCCACAGCACAGTGCTGCTTCCTCCAGCTCTTGGGGGATGGTTATTACATGCAATGGCTGGCTTGGACTTTGGAAATCTAGCCACCCCACCCAGAATGTGTCATATTGCCTGTGTATGTTGTGATTGGAGTGGGACAGGCCTGTTTTCCTGTCTCACTTTGTCCCAGTTTTATTCAGGCCACATCAGTATGCTCCAGAACAGCTGAGGACTCATTAAGGTAGGATTGTGAAATTTCTCTTTGGAAGCAATGTAGGATCATACAGCTTCCTTATGATGAAGCTGCATTGCAATCTTCCTTATGCTAGATTCTTACCTACCCTTTTAAACAGCCCAGGTGGCTCTCACATCCCCCCCCTCAAATGACAAAAAGTACCAGTGAGAGGGCATATGTTTCTCTTATTAGGCCCATATCTTTTCATCATCCTATCTTTGGTGTAGAAAATCATTTTATTTAGAGAATCAATTTCTCTGGAAAATTGATTTGAAACTGGAGAATACACATCTCAGTTCTCCATGGGTGGCTAGGGACCAGTTATCTTAGGAGACACTTTGAGCTTCTTTGATAGGTGTTATTTTGTTGTTTTTTGACATTACAGAATTATCATCTTAACAGCTGATGTCTCTCAAACCTAGAATTTATCTATTTCTCAGACCTTTGCAATGACAAGCCTAGGAACTGGTAGAAGCCAATCTTAAGAAGGTCAGATATGCTGCTTCCATATGGGGAGGGGTCAGTAGCAAGATGGGACACAAGGCAAGGCAGGAGAGGGTCTAATGTCCTCATTGACAAAAGGACAAGTATCTTGACAATAACATAAAGTTGATGGTGGCTCTCACTATTCCTGGGTCTGAGGCACCAGGCAGTACCACTGCTAGAATGGTTCATCATCTCTTAAAATATTGATAGGTCTCTAGAAAATAATATGCTGAGGACACTGTCAATTAATAACCTACTCACTCAGAAATGTAGTTGGTGACTTCCAAGGGCCAAATCAAGGCTAAGGCAAGGCATAAACAGGAAGGAGACAACACCAGTAGACCTACATCAATGGCCTTTGAAAACATGAATGAGTCACAGGGAGATGGTATATACAAGACTTGGATGAATAACTTTCTATCCTTTGGAATACTGTTAAGGATCTACCTAACACTATAGAACTGTAGAACATCTTGGAATGCTTTCCAAGAACCATGCTATTTATCGTGGCACAAGATATATGAGTAATGCCTCAAGGTCTGATAGCCCCTCAGTAGGAACACCTGATGTCTGGCTTTCCACGGATCTTCCTCACCAAGTAGTTTCCTGGTGTAGCCTGTGTCTCCCTCCACTAGCTCTTACGGTTGCATCTGTATCTCATAGCAAATAAAAATTTACAGGTTATAGAATGGCTTTAATAGACTCCCCCCCACCCCCATACACACATACACCATCCAGGACAGAATGGAATGTGACCAGGGCTTTTGTTGAAGCTACTGTTATTGTTAAAATATGCATCTGTCACCACAGAAACTACTGTGCCATCTCTGTCCCACACAGGTTAAAAGTCATACATCTTTACATACTTCCTTCTCTTTCAGAGAACCTCAGGGTCCAGGGACAGCTTCTCAGGGAGACAGACTGTGCATGGAAGTGTGTGTTTTGGAAGGGCAGTAAAGGCCTGGGGTCAGCCCTTCCCCTGTGCTGAGTCAGTGGTGAGCAGAAAACGAAATTTTAGTCCAAATTTGAAGGCAGGGACCTCTTGAAGGTTTTAGAGTTCTTTTACTAGGCAAGTCAGACAGAGGCCACTCTGGTCCCACACGTAAGATGGTCACCAAGAAGGTGAGGAAGACTGAAGGGGACAAAGAAGCTTTAGTAGACACATAGCATTCATATCCCCACTAGGACTATATCTCATGCATATAAATGGAAAAAGTTAAGTATTTGGTTAAATGGAAATACTGTTAGGCACAGGTGTAAGTGATTGTACCAAACAGACTACAAAGGATATTTGAGGCTTGGAAGCTAAGCATGGCCTGGGCTCTCTGGATTGGACATCATGTTACTCCACCATAAGAGTGAGGTGGTGGTCCCAGCTCTTGTGGAGCATGTACCGTTCACCCAGCTCACCTATAGGTTGAGAGACAGACCTGGGCAGCCTGTGTAGATGGATGTGCTCTGCAACACAGGCTGCTTTTGTAAGGTAGGAGAAGGCAGCTGTGTCCTATGGCACCACTGTGCCTTCACTCCTGGGCCCCTCAAGGCATGATGCTGGTCCTAACTTGTAGTAGTGGGGTTTCTTGGTCCCAGGCGGCCAGAGGTCCAAGACCTACAGACATGCCACCTGCCACCCGCTCAGGCCCCCAGAAATGACTCAGACGCTTATATTAACTTTATGCTGTTTGGCCTATGGCTCAGGCACATTGCTAGCTAGCTCTTACATCTTAAAACAATCCATTTCTATTAATCTGTCTGCCACATGGCCCGTGGCTCACCTGTGTTCCTACATGTTGCTCCTTTGGTGGCTTGCTTGATCTGCCTGTGACTCCGCCCTGCTTCTCCTACCTATGCTCTTATTTCTCTTCCTACTTCTTCTATGGTGCCTGTCATGGCCCAAAACAGCTCCTTTATTTAAAGATTGAGATTCACAGCATACAGAAAGGCATTCCCACATCACTGACTGAGTCTCTGTGGCTCAAGCTATTTTCTACTATGGTAAGATGGTCTAGATAAACTTAAAAAGGAAAACATAAAGTAAACTTCTTTCATTTAAAAAAAATTACAATCTCTGGTCTGTAAGGTCACTTCAGCTGCTTTTCAAAATGGCTTTTCTGGAATTATGAGAGCAGCCACCGGTCTACAGGCACCTAGATGGTAATCCTGGGGAAAGACAAACAGAACCATTGCCTAGCTCATGGTTGTCCAGCTCCATCAGTGCCTGCACCACCTCCTCCTCAGGGCCCATCTGGATTGGTGCCATCTTGCAGTCTTTCTGGAAGAGTTTGAAACCCTTGACCATGCCACTGGCACTGGAGAAGAGGCTCGTGAGGTCGTCCTAGTACACTAAGGGTGGAAGGTTGGACAGGTGCACAGTAACTAAGGGCAGGAAGATATTCTGGAGTTCTTAGGGTGTAGCTTCTTGAATCAGTACAGTGGTTGGCTGCCATAGTCTTTGGTTGGGCCCTCGTCCTCCTGGCCCTCACAAGGCAAGTCACTCCCCTGCTTTGACAGCATGATAATGCACACTGATGTCCCATGCAGCTTGTGACTGTCTGGGTAGCTCATGGCCAGACGGGCCTGGCTGCCACCTGCTATCTGCACCGATGTGTTCTCGTTGGTGGACAATATCTTCACTAAGTACATGTCACCAAAGAATGAAGAGGTTTTAGAGAGTGACTCTTTCAGGGTTCTGGTTGTTGGCAGCAGGTTGGACTTCTCAGTGCTAATCAGGCCTAGGAACTGCTGTGGTTTCAGCTGCTGCACATAGAGTAGAGAGAGAGAGGCCAACTCTCTGTGGATGTTAGAACCAAGAGGCAGAAGGTCCAGCATCCCTAGCTGTCTCCAGAGGGCAGGCTAGGATGAGTTTACTGTCTCCTCCTGTTGAGGCTGGAGAAGTCGATGTACAGTGTGCAGCAGGCTCTGCAGATGTTCTGATCATCCAGTGACAGGTCAGCATGCTGCAGCATCACCTGAAACTGGTTGTTCCTGATACATGTGACAATCTTGAGGATGGTGATGAATTTAGAGAAAATCTGATGCGGCACACCTAGGGTCATTGGGTAGAACAGATTCTCCATGATGATCCTGAGCACAGGGCTCAGGCCTAGCATGGCCAGACTTCCCAACTGCACAGAGTTTATGGCCTGCGGATCCTCCTGAGCATGCTCCTAGATGACTGAGCTGTCCGTCCTGAGCTCTTTGAAGTTGAGAGCTGGATCTAGGGGATGCATACACAGCTCTCTCCCTTCAGCTTCTTGCTATTGTTTCCAGTGGCTGCTGCTGTTCTTAATTCAGGGCTATTGCTGACATACATAAAGCACTGTGAGATCCTGCCTTTGTACATACAGCTTTATCTGGGAAGATTCTGACAGAGAAGTCCCAGGAGGGCAGAATGGAGGTGACAGTAATCCCAAATAGAAGTTTTTAAAAGGTGACTTTTAGGCTTGCTTTATATAGAGAAGATTAAAGGTTTTCCATTTCTTTATTCTAGGGAAGGTTGAGGTCCAAAGGACCCATTTTCAACAATTCTGGACATCTGAAGTACGGGTGCTTCCAGCCTCTTGCTGGAAAATACAGGTGCTGAACTTCTACATGGTTGTGAGCTCTAGAGCCATTATTGATTTCTCTTTCTTCATGTGCAGCTCTTTCCCCATTTTGACCATTGCTCTTCTCTAGACATAATATTTTCCATGCAGTAACTCAGAGAGAGAAGCCTGAAAATGAATTAATGCTACTTCAAACACCTATGCTTTTGATAAAGAATTATGCTTATGATAAGAAATTATCAAAACTTTCAATTAATGCTAGATGAAGATATTGTAAGGGCTGGGGGTTAAGCTGCAAGAGTCACTCAGGATAGAATTTGGCAATGCTTCTCAGCAACATGGGAGCATGCTATCATTCCTGTGGTTTGAATTTCCCAGGTAAACTGGAAGATTTGTGGGTGTGAACAGCATCAAAACTGAAACATCCAGGCTCCCTTTTTTGATGGAGTTGAACAAAGACATTTTCAATGAATATTTTTTTTTCCTCCCCAAATCCACTTACCACGCAGAGGAAGAGGGGCACTCCAACGAGAATCCCAATGCTTTGTGGAAAACAGCTGTGGGAGTGTAATTTCTGATCTTAAAGCTGCCTGAAATGTCTGTGGAGCCTCTTAACAGACCTCACACCATGCTGCTCAGCTCTCATACTGTGGGAACACAGTCTCTTTCATGAGGGTACCATCATATTTTTTGAAGATTTATTTTTATTTATATGTAGGTGTTTATGTGAGTTTGTCACATGTGTGAAGGTGCCCACAGGGGCTAGAAGAGGACCAGAACCCTGGGAGCTGGAGTTACATATTGTTGTGAGCCCCCTGGTATGGGTGCTGGGAACTGAACTCTGGTCCTCTGGAAGAAGAGCTGCAAGCATTCTTAACGTTAACTGCTGAACCATCTCTCCAGTCTCTCCCAATGATTTTCACTAGATACAGCCTGTTTATACCTGTTCCAACCCAAACATCACCACCATTGAGACAAGTTTGGAATCTAATCCACAGACTTCCAATTAGCTGGCTCTGATCTTGAACCCCAAACTAGATGGCCTCAGAAGAAAATCTGGGTTGGGGGGGGGTGAGGATAACAAGGGAATTAATATGTGATAAGTAAGTTCAGTGCTGGATCCTAGACATATTTAATATCTAGAGAACTTTGTATATATGATCCTTCCCCAGCCTTGGGGTGTATTATACCCACTTTACAGCTAGTCAGGTGAGTGGACTTATTTATTGATGGTTTCAGAGATAGTAAAACATAGACAAAGTGGGAGTTTTGAGTGTGACGGAGGCTCTCTAGCCTCCAGTGAGCTTACCTCACAAGTTAGGATGCCCTAAACTCACACAAAACTTCCACTGAGTCGGTAGCCCCAGGTTCTTGTATTGATAGTTGGAGTGGGCTTCATGGAGCACAGGGATGATGAGGGCTTACAAAGGAGTTGACTGTGGGTGTGCAGATGGAGGCTAAAGATAAGGCAAGCACAGCTCCTGTGTGAGGAATGGGAGGACCAGTGAGTTGCCTTTTAGAGGAGTTATGACAAGATGTGGGTAGAGGCATGTTGGGGAAGCTGGTCGCTCCAGGTGACCTGCCCTACAGGCATCTATGTGCCTCTTTATTCCAGGTGTCTTGATTGGAATGTTGGCCACATCCATCGCATAGAGCCGCCAGGCAGCTGTGTAAAAGGATAATACAATAATAAAAAGATAATAAGAAACCAAAGAAAAAGATAATAAGAACTTCATAGTACTTATGGAATTTCTGGCCCTGGCCTGGACAAAACCAAACTCTTTCTGATTAAGGACAAGAAGAGAAGACCCTGTCCCCAAACTGCCCAGATGGTTTCTACCTCCTGGTTTCATTACCAGACTGTGGGTGATCATCTAGTGACCTCTGACTTTGTTTCCTTTCCATGATACCAAGGGCTGCAAGTTGCCTTTCGCATGAAATCCTGTACAACTCCACTGTCTTAGAGGGAAAGCCCACCTTAAAGCCTTCCATGGTACAGTGGTGTCCCTTTCAGGATAGCCGTCTTTGCTGAAATTTCCTCTGAATAACACTGACAGCCACAGGCGTGCACTGCATGGAGTCCTAGTGAGACTCTGAATCCAAGGGAGGAGGGCTTTGTGCCAACAAAACGGGGACTTGGACCCAAGACAAGCAAGCAAGGAAGGTCGAGGTCCTGCTGACACATTTGTCTCCGATAGATGTTCTACAGCCAACCTTCACTATAGCTGCAATATTTAGCACAAAATATTTAGGTTATGAACAACTCAAATCAGCACATCAAAAGCAGTCTTCCATTAAACAGTTAACTGTGTGCCTTCTGTAGAGGAGGCACTGTGCTGGGTAAACCTTTCCTAGAATATAGTTTTCACTCTTGACTGCCACCTAGTGTTATGTTGCTGTATCACATAGGAGGGGGTTTTATCCCCTTCTCTGAGAAAGAATTTACAGGAGAAAAAGCACCAGGGAGGGGTAGGTGGTAGGATGAATAGGAGTTTTCTAGGAAGGGAGGGGCAGGTGATGACGAGATATATCTATCGTTACCACATTCAGCATACAGCATGACTTCTTCATGAACAGATATTGTCTCCCACTGAGTGTGGTGCCCTCCTTTGTTACACCCCTTCCTGGGAGGCTGGGAAAATTGCCAGGGTTTAAATGTCGTTTTAGGCTGATTAGTGGGCTTCCGACCAGTATGGGTTATAAAATAAACTTTTTCAAAACACAATAACAAAATGGCCATCACTCATCAGATATTTTTGATGAAGATTCTAATGTATTTAGCCAATGACAAGACTTAGCCAATAATTTGGTTCATTGTTGTTGGCACACATTCAAGTTACCGCCATCATTATTCACAGTATTATTTGGCTTCAAGTTCACACAAGAGCGGTTCACTTACTGGTAATAATAACTAACACGTTAAGTGACTTGACTGACAGCAAGTTACTTAACTCGTCCAAAGTCAGTTTCCTCTTCAGCAAAGTGGGAAATGATTCCAATACTATAGTTATGTGTCAAAGGGTGAAGCCAGATGATCTGCGTTCATTCCTAGGCTCAGTGCTTAATTCCATTAGGAGTCCCAGTGAAGAAGAGATATATTTAATTTTTGCTGTTAGCATAGGAGTCAACTTGCCTAGGGTTGGTGTTGCTTTATCTGATTCCAAAATATACTTAGGTAGTAAAAAAAAAAAAAAAAAAATAGAATAAAATCCTGGGCAAATTTACAGAATCAACCAAGTTATTGAAACACCACATGTTATAAATAAAGGTCAATATGACACAAAATTAAAGGAATTCTTATCATTGTGAGGCAGTGAGGAAATGGGTTGGAACACAAGAGAAAATACTCAAGTGTTAAATACGAATATAGGAAGCCAACTGAAAAAATTACATTGTTTGGATATCTATCTCTATGGAAAAGATTAAAATAAGCTTGTAATTAGATATGCTTTGTAATTTCTTTTCTTTTTCCATTTTTCAAATGTATGCACATTTCTGTTTTTTAACATTTGTATGCCTATGCATGAGAGTACATATAGAAGCCTGGAGTTGACATTGGGAAACATCCGTAATCATTTTTCTACCTTATTCAGGGAGGCAGTCTTTAAATCAGACTCAGAGCTTGCTGTGAGAATATCCTGTCTTTGCCTTTCCAGGCTGGAATTAGGAGTGAATCTACACATATACTCAGCATGTATGTGGTTGTCTGAACTCAAGACCGGTTCTGGCTGGTTTTAGGTCAATTTGGCACAAGCTGGAGTCATCAGTGAGAAAGGAAGTTCAGCTGAGTAAATGTCTCCTAAGAACCAGCTATAAGGCATTTTCTTATGTAGTGGTCAAGAAGGGAGGGCCCAGACCATGGTGAGCGATGTTATCCCTGGGCTCGTGATCCTGGGTTCTATAAGAAAGCAGGCTGAGCAAGCCAAGAGAAGCAAGCCAGTAAGCAGCACCTTCCATGGCCTCTGCATCAGCTCCTACTCCAGGTTCCTGCCCTGCTTGAGTTCCTGTCCAGACTTCCTTCGATGATCACCAGAAATATGGAAACATAATCCCAATAAAACCTTTTCTCCTCAGCTTACTTTTGGGGCATGATGTCCCCAGTGGTGAGCTTTGCTATTTTGCTATATTTATTTCTGCAATGTTTGGTGGGTATTAGTTTGATCCGAAACCATTTGGACTCGATATCTTCCTCAAGTAAAGGCAGCTTTTAGTACAAATCCAAACCTGAGGACAGAAGTAGTAGAGAGTTACACTTCAAGAAAATGTCAAGTGAATGACATTTAGCTAGTGCTGCCTCTGCTGATGCTGCCTGTGATAATGCCTTTGGATTTGATGACTTTACACTTTGGACACAAACTGAAACTTATGAGGGTTACCAGCATCCTTTGAAGACAAAGCTCTTAACTCTCCAGTGATAATGTTTGGATTTCAGCTTTTACAATTCTTTCTGGAGAATGCACCTCAACCCTTGAGAAATTTCAGTTTCTGTTGGCCTAATCAGTGTCTCCAGGCTAAAGAATCTGAGCAACAGGACATGCCCATATGGGGAATAGCCAGTTAAAGAGCAGCCAAACAAGGAAGGTGGTGCCTGGTTTCAGTTTTGATTGACAGACCTTCATTTTGAATTCTTGTAATGGAGAATGTTCTATCAGACATTGAAAAGATTTGTCTCTTATCTTCTACTTGCGCTCATCAATCCTGTCTTTCCAGTCACAAGGATCACCTGTGACCTGTGCTCTGTGCTCTGTTGACCAGTCAGTTCATTAATTGTAATTTATTTTTTTATTTTTTTATTTTTTTGTCCTAGAAGTTACCCAAAATATTTTTGGTGGGAGGGGACTCTGGTTCACTAGAGTCTTGAGATTAGTAAGTAAAGACAGCAGTATCCTCAAAGCTGATGCCGGGCCTGTTACAACTGGTTCCCTTCTTTGCCCCTCTCATTTTAATCTATAGCTTCTCCTTGGCCTTGGCAGGGACAATTGCTCATTTTATTAGAGGACTTGCCTGGAGACTTCTGGAAGGATGGATGAATTACAGTTGCGATTTAATCTTGCCTGTCAGCAAGAGAGTTATCTAAGTAGATCTTAGGCTTCATCTGGAACAGTCTACTGAGGGAGTCCAACTTGTGGCCCAGTTATGATGTGGCCCATCCTAAACTCATCGACTTTCTTTATAAATTATGATTTGGGTTAAGGTTTTGTAGCCCGGTCATATAGTTCATGAGCATTAACTTATAGATGATATTGTTTCACAGTATTAATAGGTTAAAAAAATTGGACCTGTTCCTAATATCTTAAGAACAAAATGTCTAGGCTCTTGTGGATGTCCTCATGCGTAGCCCCTTTCATTATTGATTAGCTTGCCCTGTGTCCCTTGTCTATGACAACTCATGATAGTCAGAATCAAGCCAGCAGCGGTTATATGAGCTCAGAACAAGACAGTTGTTGGGTTACTTAATGGCTAGCAGTAGCTTACAATCGTCTGTGAATGTTTAATTGATTCTGAATTTAATCTGGAAAGCAGAGAAACTTCGAAAATGTAGCTTGATGATTGTTACACAACTTGGTAAATTAGACACTACCATATTTTGTCAAAATTGTATTCATTTTCTATCACTGTTATAATAGAAGCACAATAGACTAGATGTAAATTCATTTTCTCTTCCCTGGAGGCCAGGAGTCTAAGATATGAATGTCAGCAGGGCTGATTTCTTTCCAAGCCATTTCTTTCTCTGGGTGAAAGCCATCCTCCTGCAGTGTCTTCAGATGGATTCTTTATGAAGATACCTCTGTTCTGTTCTCTTCCTCCTTAAATGAAACCCACTTATGCACCCCCACACTAACCTTATCACCTCTTTAAAAGCCTTAACTCAAATTCAGCCATGTTGTAAGGTAGGGGAGTTTACATCAACATGTAAATTCTGAAGACACATAGTCAACTTCATAGCAATAATAAATGTAGTTGGGATTGGTTTATTTGAAGGAGCAAAAAAATCATCAAACTTGTAACTCAGTTGTTCTCAAATGAAGGATGAGAGTTGCCTATGAACTTTTGTCAAAATTTACCTCTCTGGAGACCCTTAGAATTCATAGACCTGGGTGTTTTGGAATACTTTTATAGTAACAAAGTGCTGAACAGGAAAATAGAATGAATGTAACTTCCAGAGCAAAACCCATAGCTGCGAGTCAGTGAGTTCTGTCTGGACATTGTAGCTGTGTTCAATTTTTTACAAACTGATATGTGCAAATATTTACATACAAATTGATGGTGTGGTGGATTTGCCTTTAGTGGGTTTGAATGAGTAGGAGTTTCGTAGTGTGAACAACTAAAGTCGAAGTGACAAAAGCCACATTAATAGGCAGAAGACTCACCTTGATGCTGAAGTGCCAGGAAAGTGGCCTGCTACCTCCCTGCCCTGGTCTACCTGCCTGCCACTCTGAAAGGCCCTACCCTTCCCCAAACCTATACGGTTCTTTGGAATGCTACCCAAGTTAGATTACAAAACTGCTCTCTACCACAGCTTTGCATTCCCCATCACATCCCTTAGTGCATAAGTCAGAATTCAGGAGCCCAGGGTGGATTAACCTATTCTACCACTGATTTATTCTGGTGATAGTGAACAGTCTTTGTTCTGTGGAACCCAGTTTCCTTCCATTCAAGACATGTGACATGCGTAAGATAGAAAGGCGACGTGGTGGTTACAAAAACAGAACTGAGCCAGACTAGAAGACATGGCATCTTTAATAATTCCACTTTTGACCTCAGCTTCTTTAAAGGGGGAGAATTCATAGACACTCTGAGGCAGCTGTTGTGAGGATTAAGATCAGACATAGAACTTGAGCATGAAGTAAGAGCTTACCACTGGTACTCTATCCAGTGCACTCTAAATTCATAACATCCAGTCTCTATGATTCTGTGTAGAGTGTGGAAAACAGATGTTATGAGCAGTAAATACAGACTCTGCTTATGTTTTTACTAAAGCTGAGAAACCCTATGGCTTCTAGAAAATCATTTGCTTTGGTATAGGCATGTGAGTTTGGACTTTTCCCTTCAATTCCTGCATGAGAAACCTGGTGACGTAGGGTTGAGGGGTGGGATCCATAGAGAATAAGTGATGAGGGCAGAAGCCTTCTGAAGGACCAGCGTCATTGCTGTGGGGTTGAATTAGTTACAGAGAGAGCAGATTCTCTTGCTTGACTCATATGCAGTTCTCACTGTCAACTATGATATGATGTAATATTCCAGGGGCAGGGGCATGCTCTTGGACATACCAGCCTCCAGAGTTGTGGGCTACATCAATATATTTTTCTGTGAGTGTATTGTGTACATATGCATAATTATGTGGGGGTATTTAAGTATGTGTGTTGCCCACGCTTGTTTGTGTTTGTGTGTGTGGAGATCAAAGGTCAATCTCAGTCTGTGGTCATCCCTTGGATGAGATAGTCCAGGGTTTCTCACTGGGACTCATTCATCAGATTAGGCTGGTGACCAACTAGTCCCTGCTATTCACTTGTCTGTAGCACTCCAGTGTGGTATGCTCTGCCATCCTCAGCTTTTTAACATAAGTTCTGTAGATGCAAGCTCAGATGTTTGTGTTTGCATGCTAGATACTATTACCTCAACTTCCCGCCATCCCTGGATTTCTTTTCTTCATAAGGAAGCCAGGATGTGGTATTCTGGTATAGCAACAACATCAACAAATACAGTGGGCTTAGATCAAATCTGCCTCAGACGCCAAATACTCATGGATCAGTGTGAGTAAGGACTCACCATGGAGGCTAGGCCAAGTGGTGTACACACCCTAAGATTGTCTCTGGCTCAGTTAGCTTCATTAGAGAAAATACATGCCCATGTTTTTCTCAAGTGATGAAGCAAGGAAGCCCAGTACTAGAAAGAAAAGGAAGGAGGAGACACAGAGCCACAATTAAGTGAGAGAAAGACACACATATATTTCTTCTTAAGAACGCAAGATTAAAAAGTGAAATAGAAAAAGAAAAAAGATTATACCACTGCTCTCCCAGCACTGGTCTCTTTGTTACATTTGTCAGACAAGAAATGGATTGCTTCATTAGCCTCGGCCAAGCTCTGGAAGGGAAAGGATGTGCTGCCTGCTTTATGTGACCAGCTGTAAAATGCAAGATCTCATTCAAACTCCAGCCAGGGCGAGTGAGAGTCTTTCCCAGTGTTATCCAGAGATCCACTACGCCCTTGCCACTTTGGGCGTCTGCTTCAGTTGCTCTCCTCACAAAAAAGCTGGCTTTGTGTAATTCCAATGAAGGATTCTGAAAGATAAGCTTCTAGTACTGTGGGGTAGATTGCTTAGTTGGAGGAATGCTTGCTGAACAACACATGTTCAGTTTGGTTCCCGAAACTATCACTCACACACACACACAAAGCCAGCTGGAGACAGGTGCGTCCCTAGGGTTTGTTGGTTATAGTATGTGAATTATCTCCTACTGGCTTATATGTTTGAAGTTTGCTCCTTAGCTGGTTGTGCTGTGCTGGGAACCAGACATCATAAGGCTGTAGGGGTGAATCTTGAGAGTCAGTGATTTGATCCAGCTCTGGTTCTGGCCTGAGCTTTCTGCTCCCTGCTTTGCCTAGATCTAACCAAGCTTTGTGACACGTGCTCCCCCAGTCACATGTCTACCCACCATGATGGACCACATCCCCTTTTAAAGCCTCAAGCCAGAACAAATCTGTCCTCTCTTAATTTCCCTCTCTTTGTCAGGCACTTTGTCACCCCACTGAGGAAAATAACCAATACAGTAACCTGTTAAATTCCTACAAAGAAATTAGAACACCATGAAGCCAATACCTACCTTTGGGGGAAATAGGGCACTTATCTTAAATTGTCTTGAAATGTGGAACACCAAGTTCAATGCCAGAGAAAGAATGTTGGACCCTTGGAATCAGAGAAAAGGTTAGGAGGGATATAGGGTGAGGGTAAAGGAAGGGCTTGCCTCCTTGTCTTCCTCATTTGCTGAGGGGTTTCTTCTCTCTGTCTCTTCCCCCTCTTTCTCCCTCTCCCTCCCTCCCTCCCTCCCTCCCTCCCTCCCTCCCTCTCTCCCTCCCTCCCTCTCTTCTCTCTCTCTCTCTCTCTCTCTCTCTCTCTCTCTCTCTCTCTCTCTCTCTCTCTCTCTCTCTCTCTCTCTCTCTCTCTCCTCTCTCTCTTCTCACCTCACTCCTCAAGCCCTCAAGCTGACTTCCTTGTGTTAGGGTGCTTGGGCCATGTGTTCACCATGGTCATCTGGAAGAACACAAGCAATAGCATCCACAATAGGGAGAGTCGCTAGTTTGCCTCATTCAGTTGGGATTAGAGTTTGAATGCATAGACTTGTGTGCTGGGAAAAGCACATATTTAGTCCAAGTCATCCATTTGCCTTCTCCCCCAGACAAACAGCAATAGCTGTCTCCAGGCAGGAGGGCCAGAGGCAGGGTTCTGGTTCTTAGCCTCAGAATAAGAGAACACAATGATGCAGGCATCATCCAACCCTGAAGGCCTGGATGCTGTCTGTATCCATTGGTGTGAGCTAGGCTGAGTGGCTGAAGAACTTGGTAACTGCATAGCAGTGCATGCATTTACTTGGCAAGGGCGGAGCTTGTGTGCACCAATTGGCTTCCTCTTTGTATTTTGTATTCCCTTCCCACTTGTATCCCACCATGTTGCCCACAATCAAGGCGGGCCTTTGTGCTTTTAGCCACACCCACGCATCAGTCTTCCTTGCAAATGCCCCTACCTACCTACCCAAAAGGTGTCTTGTTAGTTATGGACATCACTCAGTTCACAAGTTGACAATTAAGTTTCACTATCATAGGTTATTGTAACAAAATGCTACAAATGTGGCTTATATAATGTGTTCATTTCTCATGGTTCTGGAAGTTGGAAGTACAAAAACAAGTCACTGGAAGAGTCTGGTTAAGTGCTCACTTTGTCACACTAAGAGACAGGGAAAGTCTCTGGGGACCTCTTTTTGGAGGAGGGGTCATGATCCCAAATCCCCATCTTCAAATGCAATAGTCTCAGAAGATAAGATTTTAACATAGACTTGAGAGGTTGGCAAGACGTGCATGCAGTTCAAAGCATCCTTCATCCCTTTCAGACAGCCATGAATATCACTTAGCCATTGCACTTACTGCTCCACCTCAGAGGTGGGACCTATAAGGGCGTAGAGTGGGAACATCAGAACTCAGGGAAGCAGATGATGGCCACGGACTCCTGGTGTCTCTTTCTGGCCTTTTCTTCCAGTCTCAGGGATAAGAACTTTCATGACACCAAGGCTAGGCTTTTCCTGTGTACAATTTTATCCCACTTTGAACTTTCCAGGGCAGGAACAGAAGCCAGAGGCAGAGGGCCAAAGGGAAAGGCTTGTATTCTGAAATGAGGGCATTGAGTTCCTGTATTGAAAAGCCTCTAGGCTAGGGCCTCCTCATTAAGACACTCTGAAGGGACTCCCCCATCTGAATAGCTTTCCCAAGAAGCTGTCAGAAAGCAAATTCTGGGGGGCAGTATTTGTGCCAAGTGGCTTTGTGGAGGTCTCGGAGACTCCTGAGAGGAAGTGTCCATACTGAGTCACAACTCTGCCTGATTGTCAAACTGGTCACATTAGCTTCTCTGCTGTTTGTATCTCCCAAGAACTCTCAGTGCCCTGAGATGGCCAGTGTGCTAAAGCTGGTGGTCATGAAACTTAGCAAATTTAGCCTTAATTTTAGAGCCAAGAGTCCTTACAAATTTACTTAGAATGGTATATTCTTTTTCAGCATGAAAAAACACCCCCTACAAGTCAGGAGATTTGACCAATGTCAAAATACTGTAGAGTCAATATGAGAACTAGGTTTCTTCATCTCCGTTCTTCTGCAGTTTTAAAGACCAGGACTGGGCTGCAGAGCCAGCTCAGTGATAGAAGATTGGTCTGGCATGCACATGGTCCTAGATTAGACTCCTCAGAACCCCAACCATGACCGTAACAATAACAATAGTGAATATAAGACCAGAAGTGGATCCCTAATGGGAAAAAGTAATTTTACCTAAATTCATATACATTTACATTTGCCCATCAATTCATCACATTGTGGTCTGGTTAAATTTCAACAAAAAAAAAAAAATTGAAGCAACTTTTGCAATGTTAACTGAAATGCAGCATGGTCTTATTCTCTGCTCTTGGGAACATTTTGTTCACCTCTCCTGTACTTCCTTTCTCTATGGTGCCTGATGTATTCACAGAGACTTCTTCAAATGGCTGCTCTTATGGTATAGTTGCAGAGTCCCCACAGATTCATGTGCTTGGGCACTGGTCTCCAGCTTGTGGTGCTATTTTAGGAGGTTGCGAAACCTTTAGAGATGAGATTTAGATGTAGGAAGTGGGTCACTAAATGGGTAGAGTGGTGAGTCTTGTCCCAGTAGAGTTCAGCCCCATTTCTAGCTCTGGTCCAAGCCCTCTAGTTTCTGGTCCATTGCAGCCACAGCCTATTGTAAGGAGTCAAGCTCAATGCAATGCTGGGCTCTGCTATCTCAAACCCTGAGCCCAAATAAACCACTTCTCCATTACACTGCTTCTTGCCATGTATTCAGTCAAGTGGCAACAAATATGATTATAAGTAC
The DNA here is from genome assembly GCA_033318265.1 of Phyllotis vaccarum. Lineage (NCBI taxonomy): Eukaryota > Metazoa > Chordata > Mammalia > Rodentia > Cricetidae > Phyllotis > Phyllotis vaccarum. The sequence goes on along the minus strand of JARWLC010000003.1, from coordinate 70,164,644 downwards.
ATCAACCACATGATTGTTCTCAGAGATACACAGTGTCTGAACAGTCAGGTTGAAAATCACAGTAAGAATGCTTTTCACATCCCAATACATTTTGTTCATCTACGCTGCCTAACACAGCACCATGGCAACAGTGGATTCTTCGATGGATTTATACCATCGGTCTTGTTTGGGAGGGACGGAGATGCCCTGGCACTTAGGAGGAGCCAGATGACTTTGTGGAGACAGGATGGAAGAGATTAACATCCGGCAGCAGTTGGAGTTAAGACCTGTGTTTTGAAGCTTTGACTAGGACAGGAGGAACCCTACCAAAGACTGTAGGAAACAGAGCAGGCCTTCTAGAATGTTCTGAGACTAAACACTGAGAAAGAGGCAGAGTTAACCTAAAAATTAAAGTCCCATTTCTAGGCCTAGGGGCAGGAATAAGACAGGATTCGGGATTCATGTGGAACCCCAAAATAGGAGGAGAGGCTTGGAGAAAAGTGATTAGCAGCCCTTAGGAACAGCTCTACTGTACCCTGCCTGCCTGCATGTCTGGCCAACCCATGGAGATTGCAGGTACTTACTTGTCTGGACAAGATCCTTTGATGTAAACATATGTTAGTTATCACATCTCTAAATATGATCTTTGGCCTCTTCTTTCTCTGACTTTTCTTGGTTAAGGTTTGGAACTTATAGTTCTTAATGTCTCTTTAAGACTTTATGAACCCCAGTTCCTAGTTCCCAGTCCTGGTTCCATTCATAAGCTGTGCATTGAAGCCACACCATTCTGGTAACTGTAACCGCTGTCCAGGGCACCGGCCATGACTTCCTTTACTCCCTTCCATGCTTTCGGATCTTCCACAGCTTATCCACTCCTCAGAGCGAACCATGCCTCTTTTAGGGCAAAATAATGAAGTGAAAAGAGCCTGAGATATGGAATTTCAAACTACATATGAAGTGTAGATCGGCTGCTGTATGGCCTGAAGAGAGTGTGACCTGTCTCTCTGTGCTCCAGAGTGTTTAGTTTTGAAATGTAAAAATATCCATATTCATGGATATCACCCTGGAAATGCATCTTTATAAAATGATGATAATCATAACCATAAGAGACAGGTGGACCCCTAAATTCTGCCTCCCCAACCTACAGGTTTCCTCTTGCCCTGGTGAAACCTTCAAAAACTAGTTAGAGCTCAAAATGATTTTGTTTTTATTATTTTTGAGACTACGTCTCACTCTGTAGACCAGGCTGGCCTTGAATTCACAGAGATCCACCTGGCTCTACCTACCAAGTGTTGGGATTAAAAGCATGCAGCACACCACCTAGCCCAGAGTTATTTATTGAATGCCTGGACCATCACGGTTCCTCCATGAAATCTTTACCAAAGGAGCACATTCTCCCACCCCATGCTTCCCAAATAACCAGATCCCTGACACAAGCAAGAACTCTTAGATCACAATTGCAGGTATGGGATTAGCCTCTATCACTCTATCACATCACTCTTGCCATGTGGGTACATGGGCTTGGAAGAGTCTATAGAAAGGTTGAAACTCACTTCTCCCAAGCTGTTTTAACTTGAAAAGACAATCTGAATTGATCTCTCTCTCTCTCTCTCTCTCTCTCTCTCTCTCTCTCTCTCTGTGTGTGTGTGTGTGTGTGTGTGTGTGTGTATGTGTATCATATTACTAGTTTTGGGGAATTTATAGTTCCTATTTTAATATTTTATTTGAAATTCTATTTTTGTGGAATTTGATGGAAAGTGTTATGGCATAGAAACAAAGGTTGAACATTTGAACAGAGATGAACAGAAAAATGGGACATCTGTAGCCCAGAGAACTGGCATTTATTATATGCATATTTTAGGGTAATAGAATCATTTATTTTGCCATCTCCATGGAAGACATGCTTTAAAAAAAAAAGTAACAGTATGGATTTTCAAATATCAAGGTGTCTACTTGGGTCAAATATTTGTAAATTAAATTTATCCATGTGTTAACTTCAGACATTTCAGTGACAGTGGAATTCAAACCATTTGTGAAGAACAGGCTTAGAGTATTCCAAGATGATTAACCAGCTAAAGGGAAGCAACCAGAGGAAGATATATGGTATGACTTCAAAGTGTCATGTCTTGAAATTTCCATTGCTTTCATGAAAATTAGTCACACTAGACCACTTCTAGAAACTTATTCTGATAGTGAAAAATGATCTGATTTTCAGAAAGCTTCAAAGCTGCCAAATGGCAGAACCTGGGTGGAAGTGTTGGGATGGGGCATCTTGGTTGGCTTAGATGCAGATCCCTTTATGGCTCTTTGATAATCTTTTATAATAAAACAGTGTAAGTAAATGACAAGGATTCCAGAGACAATGGTAAGAAAAAAAAAAGTTGTTCTTAACAAATGACTGTTGCTATATCCTGGAGAGATGTGAACAAGAATCTACTCAACTCAGATAGGAAACCATTGGCAGACTGAGGTAATGATACCTCAGAGTCCATCTTTTGGAAGTTTATTGAGATCTCTTACAGGAGTGAGTATGAGGAATTACTCTCAGGAACATGTTTGGCTAAAAGACAGTTGTATCACTGAAAGTCCTCCCCAACATGGATGAAAACTCACAAAAACTAGAGTCATGGAGCTCTCTACAGGACTTAGAAGTAGGTCATCTGGTTGAAGAATCTTTATCAGCTCTTAAAAGCTTATATTCCCTGAGGGTGGAGGGGCCTTGTAAGTCTTGTCAGTTTCAGGCATTTGCTGAAATTTGTGAATTGTTAACTTCCTGAGTCTTTATAAACCTTCCCTGAGAATTTCCTAAATCTTAATAGGTTTCCTTTAGAATGGTGGTTCTCAACCTTCCTAATGCTATGGCTCTTTAATATAGTTCCTCATGTTGTGGTGACCACCAACCATAAAATTTCATTGCTACTTTATAACTGTTATTTTACTACTATTAAAATTATAATGTAAATATCTGATATGTAGAATACCTGATACATTCTCCCTGTATAAGAGCCATGACCCACAGATTGAGAACCACTGCTTTGGCGTATTCTGAGTCTTAATAATCTTCTCTCCAGGATGGACTATTTCAACTCTCAAGGAAATAGTTATGCAATGCATATTCTCCCCCAAATTACCTAGCCCCCTTTGAACTGGGCTATTCAAGTCACTAATTCTAGTCAGTGGTTACAAGAAATTATGTGTCACTTTCTAGCTGAGGAAGTTGAAAATGCACATGACCTTTTCAGTCATGTTTTCCCAGTGACACAGCCAGGAAGGTTACTTAAGCTATACCAAGCTTCACAGGATTAAAAAAAAAAAAAAAAGCTTAATTTTTTTAAGACAATAGGATTTATTTGTTGTTGCAACAGTGACTCTCTTAACATAGTCAATGTAATGAATTTCTTTTTGATCGTCTTACCAAATAGTTGGGTAAAGGAACTTTTCATTGTTAAATCTAATTGTTAACTTAAAATAATTATAAATGTACTAAGATAATTATCATGAAAGTTCTACTGATGAAGCTTTTTTATATAATAAGGCACTTTATAATAAATGCTATTATTATGGTCACTCTGAAATTCCAAAGAGCTTTATATTACAAATTAAAATGTACTTAAGTACAGTTTTCGAAGTGCAGATTTTCATGCAGAATGTCTGGAAAACGCCTCGTGGCTTTATTTTTATATAGAAGCTAGAAATTAAATTAGAACACTGTTTCATTTAAAGTTGTTCCAAACCCAAGAATTGAAAGCTATTGTTGTTAAGGAGGAAGAGGGAAGTAGTCACAGACCATAGCTACACGCTAATGCTTCTCCTAACAGCATCTCTCAGGAGAACCTTTGGGAGTTTGCTAGGTGAATGATTAAAACAATGGTGAGTTCTCAGGGCTAGCATGCAGTGGACAAAATTGCTTCTGCAGTTTTGATCAGTTTCCAGATGGCCCACTACGGTGCTTAGGGATAGGAGGAGAAATTTCCCCCACTTAAATACTTGAATGGATAGAGAACTCAGGAGTTTTAAGGTCATAGACCATTGTGGTAAAGAAGATTCTAGCTTTCCCAGAATAGCCTTTTTGAAATCCCAGACTCAGTATGCAACCTGATGTGGCCAAAAGGATAGTTGAACCAAGGTTCTCGAGAGGGACAGAGCATTAGAAGAACTATGAGAGGCAGGCAGTTAAGGGAACTGGCACATGTTATCACAGAGGCTGCCAAGGCTTATATCAGGGCATCTCAATATGGAGAAACAGGGGGGCAATAAGAGGCCCCAGTCCATGACTAGAGTATCATGACCAATAGAGCTCATAGTTAATCATAATAATGACTCAGCCCAAGCCGAACAGGTGGTAGGGGATAGGATGTCCTACAGTGTCCAAAGGTGGCAGAACCTGGAGTTCTGACATACAAGGGCAGGAGGAGGTGGAGGCAGCAAGCAGGATTCAAAGAGAGTGAAATTATCCCCTGCCTTCTTCTCACATCTGTAACTGGATGGTGCCGGCCCACCCCAAGGAATGATCTTCCCACTCAGGATGGACTTGAAGGCCAGGTGCTCAGATATGCCTGTGGCTGCCCAATTAAATGTGTCCAGCTAACTAAGCCTCCTTTCCAGCAGAAGAGATACCACCAGCTCAGTGCTTGCTGCAGCACGGGAACTCGTGGTTAAAATAATTGAGACTGAGTCACTGACTCCCTTAGTGATGATTCCTTCATTATTACCAATTAATCACTACTAGCCTTTAATTATTAACACTTTATTTAACCAAATTGACGTCTTAAAGCCATCTTCACTTTGCAAATATCTTTAAGGTTAAAGACTTATCAAGGAATGGTGGCACATACCTACTGTCCTAGCGATTGAGGGAGTGAGGCAGGAGATTGCCATGAACTCATGACCAGCTTAGCTACATAGCCAGTAGAATCACTTCAGAAGAGCAGAACATTTTATAGTCGAAGATCTGAGAAAGATGTGTGAAGATGGAAATAAGGTCAGAAAGATGCTATAGTGCTGTCTTTGAAGGTAGAGAGAGAGAGAGACCATGAAGCAAGTCAGGAGGGGGCTGTGGAGCTGGAACCATTCTCCCCTAAAGCTGACAGCTGGACTTGACTCATGCTAGGCCTCTGCCCTATGTAACTGTAAGATGTTAAATGTACATCTGTAGGCTACTAAGTTTGGTGTGATTTGTCATAGCAGCAATGAAAATGCATAATTGGGAAAGACCTGAAGACTAAAGTGGTCAGTTTTGAATACAGCCGGCCTGTGTGTGTGTGTGTGTGTGTGTGTGTGTGTGTGTGTGTAGACCAGAGGTCAATGGCATGTGCCTTTCCAGTCACCCTCTACTTTATTTTTAAAAGAAGTTTTCTCACCAAACCTGGAGCTTAAGTCTCAGGAATTCTCTGGTCTCTGCTTCCCTAAAGCTGGGGTTATAGGCATGCATCACCATGCTCAGACTTTTCATATAAGTTCTGGGTAACTGAAGTCAGGTCTTTGGGCATATCAAGCACTTTACCTACTAAGTCAGCTCCCTGGACTTATGGTGGCAATATTTGATGCTGCATATACCGTTACCCTCACACCTTCAAAAATAGTCACCAACCCACAGACTCATCTTACCTATATCAGCCCAGGGCTATAGTAGCATGCTTTACAGTCTCACACACAATCATTTGAGCAGAAAAACGGGAATATTTCTGGGGTTCCTCATTCTTGCCCTTCAGTTACATTACCCAAATCTCAGAAAGTTTCACTACCGGCCATTCATGGTTCTTATTAAAAGGTGTACACTTAGCAGACATCTGTCATCAGTAATCAATTCAAATGTGGTGATATTTTAATATTTTTAATGCAATTGAAATGTGAGTATAAACTGAGGCCACCACAGGATAGGTAAAAAACAAAAAACTTCCTCAGTTCCCTGGATGGTTTGCCACCACAGGTAGGGCAGAGTTGCCTTGGCTAGCTGTTGCCTTAGCAGGGTCAGAGCATTGCCTATGTCCCATGTAAGTTTTGTATTTCCATAAGGGTGTATGTAACTTTCATAATTCTTCCAGTATGTCACAGAAATAACTTTGTTTTCTTGTATAATCAGGAGTGTGGGGATATTTTCAAATATAATAAAAACAGTCAGCGATATACACCTCCTCCTGTCTTTTTTCTCCAGACAGAGTTTTCTGTGTAACAGTCCTGGCTGTCCTGGAACTTCCTCTGAAGACCAGGCTGGCTTTGAACTCACAGAGATTCTCTTGCCTCTGCTTCCCAAGTGCTGGGACTAACAGTGTGAGCCATGGCTTCTTCTGCTTCTCCTGTCTTTCTATGACTGCCTTAAATACTTTCTTAACTCAGTTAAGGTGTGGCACTATCACTTCCTGCTTGGGAGTCTGGAACTCCTTCTATAAACTAAGATGACCTCAAACTCAGATTGTATTAAGGGTGTAGGTTACCACTCCTGGGATATTCCCTGTGCTAGGATTAAATGTGTGAATTACCACTGTCTGATCCTCCTAGACTGACTGGGTAGATCCCTGTGATATCTCTGACTGTTTTTATTACATTTTAAAATATCCCCACATATTCCCTTTTGTGTCAAATTTAAAAAAAGAAGGTTATAAGTAACATAAGAAAATCCATATGCAAGAGGTACAATAATTATATACAATATATACAAACAATAAATGAGTAATGTCCAGTCCATTAACAATTGACAATTCAAAAAATATTTCATTAATTATCCTATTTTGATGAGTCATAAGGATTATACCTAATTCACTTTCTTTCTAGCTTGAATTACTAACTAAAAACTATTATTTTGATGTCTCTTAAACTTATACACTTTAACTTCAAAGTTTCTTTTCTAAAACTGTCACTAGAAAACTGTAACTATAACTACTTCATCTTCAACTACCTCAGATACCCAAGAAGGAAATAATATTTACCCAAGTAAACAGGAAGTGCAAGCAACTTCCAAAATCTAGAAATGACAGAGATGACACCCATCTGTCTGGACAGTCACCCAAAGTTCCCTTATAAAGTTGGGGCATCCATCTTCAGTCTACAGGCCCAGAGTCTCTTTTCATTTCAGTGAAGCAGGAAGTCTGCTCTGCCCATTTTGGTATAGTTCATCAGTCGCTTCTCTTGTGTCCTGAAGAGTATCTGTTTTCTCTGAAAAGCAGGAACCTGAAAGACCATCTCAGCTTGTTCTGTTAAAGTTCAGAGATCAATTTCCTAGGGAACTTGCATGTCCAGTTTAAACAACATACTTTCAAGCAGTCAATACAAAAACAGTTTCTTGTCTAGTGGCTAACTGTTGCCACAAAGAAAGTAGATTCCATATAGAGTTTCTTCAATGCCCATTTTCTCTTGAAGTAGATTGGGGCTGCCAAGAGCCAACCTGTCTCACTGTCCAGAAAAGTCTAAGTTCTTTAAATATTTTAAATGTCATATTCTGTGGATCTCTGAGGTGTTTGAAGAAGACCTGTTCACCTAAAATATATTTGCTTGATCTTGAAAACACATATAAAAGAAGACTCAATAATCTATCCTTATATCCTATATATCTGTATCCCCTTTTTCTTTCTATTTTTTAGCACAAATCTTGAATCTAATTGTTCTTGTTTAACTTTTTTCTAAACATAACTATTAACAATTTTTAACCAATTAACCTAAACAATGACAATCATCCATAACCCATTGAGCAACCAAAAACCACCCACCCCACCTCTTGGTAATGTGGGTGCCATGTTCTTAAATTTACTTCCTGCTGTCTGGAGGTGATGGCATCTTTAGGAGATCCTGAAAAGAAATTTTTTGTTAATTTTCAAGTCCTGAAATAAGTAGCTGTATCATTTGTTGTCCAATCTCTACATTACAGGAACGTGCATGGTTTGTCTCAAGTCCTGGCTATAGTAGTCTGTGAAGCTGGTTCATCTCAGCAAGCTGCCTCAAAATTGTCCTGAGCAGTTTATAGTCCAAATCTGATCCTTGGTTGGTGTTTGTCAGTCCAGTGGCTTTGTCAGAAATTATCATTGTGGGGCCCCATCTTCCTTTTGGATACTTCAAGTTCACAATTAGGCATTGTCACGGATCACTGCAGAAAACTGATAAGAGACTAAATCCCAACACAATGTACAGGAAGCTAAATATATAACTATCTGTTCAGCATAGGATTAGTAGTAATAGAATAGTCCTTTATTTTTAGTTATTCTTCTGTCCCCTATCAGGTGGCTCCTCTGATATGATACAGAGATTTTATATTTTCCTTTAACTAGTATGCTTGAGAAGGAGAGAGCCACACTACAACTCTAAAGCCAGCTTTAAATTATAATTAAACTGGGACTTCAACTTACAAAAAAAACAGAGAGAGGTTAAGCAATGAGATTTTACCCTATGGAGTATACTGGTACCAATAGATCCAATATTTTTTTTCCTTGTAGATTTTTCTGGATTTTTTTTGCTTTAGACATCTAGATGTTCAAGGTCTTTTAACTTCTTAAAGATGGGTATTCCCAGTTTTTTTAAAGACAAAAACAAAAACCTGTCCCCACCCTTTGTTTTTTTCTTACAGTTTAAAGAATTGTAATATGAGTGGATGAGCTATCAATTCTTATTTTCATGAAATTTCTCTGGTTCAAATTGAATCTTTATTAATTTTGATGGTATCCATAACTTTCCTTTACCTGTGGAAATAAAAGCAAAACCCCTTTCCCAACTTAGCACATATCCTGGCTTCCATTCAGAAGTTAGTACATGTATCCAGAACAATTTCAAGGAGACTGGCTGAGATGATCCAGCCTTACAGACTACGCCACTAAAGACTTATTCATAATCCTACATTTTTCTTTGAATTCCCATGAGATTGCAATTGCCCCCATTCAGCAGGAAGTAGCCTAGAGAATGACACCTGCATTCCCAAAACATGGATTATGGATGTTTGTGTTTGTTTACAGTGTTGCTTATAAGTTGTTATAGATAATGGGGAAAAGGATCTTAGATGTGGGGTTCTTCTTGTTTTAAAATGAGAAAAGGGGATATGTAGGGGGATTATGTTGTTCCATTGTAAATAATTGTCCCATCCACTGGTTTAATAAAAATGCTGGTTGGCCAAAGGCAGACAGAAAGTATGGGCAGGGCTACTAGACTAAGAAAACTCTGGGAACAGGAAGAACAGGTCAGAGATGCCTCGGAGTTGTCAGACAAGCCAGAAGATGCAGAGGACAAGTATGCTACTCTGAGAAAAGGTACCAAGCTGACAGAACAGGATAAGAGTCATGGTTTAGTTTAAGGGTAAAGAGCTAGCAAGTTATATGCCCGGGCCCCAGGTCAATCACCATACAATTAATGTAAGCATCTGTGTGTCTCTGTGGAACTGCAGGTCTGTGGGTATGTGGATCCAAACCTGAGGCTAGGCCCGAAAGTCTGGGACAGAAACCTCATACCTCACAGGAGTTCCACTGGTAGTGAGATACTCAGAAGCCTGCACTACTTTGCTGGAGCCCCTGGCAAGCAGGTTGCTCCTGAGGAACCATGGCCATTTCTCTACCATATTTCTCTGTATGAAGATGAATGAGAAATAGGTGAATGGAGAGAGCCTTTAGTGTATTACATCTTCCATGCTTAGCCCCCTCTGCAGAAGCAAGTAGACATAAGCCTGAAGCACTGTGAATGGAGAGTGTGCCCAAGGTGCTTATTGATTAGACTACATCAGTCATGTTTGCTGTAATCTGCCATCGGTAACACAGAGGGCTGTGTTGTTGGGAAAAGTTGTCCTTTACTCAAATAACATTTTAATTGAGAATTCTTTGTTTCTTATTGTTTAACTGTACTCTGAGCTAGGAGTTATATTTTAGACATGAAGCCAAATCCCAGAAAATATGTCTAGATAGATAATAGGAAGGTAGATAGATAGATGATACACATCCATGCACAATTACAAACTAAATAGAGTAATTACCATTTTTCTATTTTTATCTGAAAAGCAGAAGCACACATACAAATAATAATACTGCTATATACTAATCATTTCTCTAAGTATGCTGATATATATTGCTTCATTGACACAGCTAAACCATGACATGGGTGAAATAATTGGCACGTCAAAAATTGTAAGACAGATTAGTTGCCCACAAACAAAGTGCTGAAATAGAGCTCAATACAAATTCCAGATTTTCTCCAATTAATATCCAGCTGAATTCTAGCATGTGTAACTAGCTACATAAAATCCAGAATGGATTACTTCCTTTGCAAATAGCCACTGTTAATAATTAGGTATCTGGGTTAGGTCACTAAGCCTGTTTATGTCATAAGATAGTATCCGAGTCTTCCAAGGACAAATGATGTTCTTCAAGATTCAAAGCTAGTAAACAAAGGCACTAAGACTCAAATCTACACATCAGAAAATCTGAATTTATTTAATTATACTAATGTATTATTAATGTATGAACATTAAATCGAGAATTATTTATAGCTTTACATGAGTTACTAACCTTCATGAATTCCTAGTTGGCTGAATTTTGAATAAAGGGAAAAAGTCTCAGAGGTTGCTCACAACCTCTTATAGCTCCAGGACTCCATCTCTGGGTGTATGACACCCTTCTCTGTCTTCCAAGGGCATCTGCACTGATGTATGCACACCCCACAGAAACACACATGCACACATACAATTAAAAATAAATTTAAATAAAAACTAATTTAGAGTGAGAGAGATGTCTGAATGGATAGAGTACTTACTATGTCAGCATGTGGACTGGAGTTTGGGTCCCCAGAGCCACCGTAAAAACCAGGCAAGAGTGACAGTAACCTGTAATCCCTGCTCTTGGGAGATAATCCTGTGGAAACCTGATTAACTAGTCTAGCTAGAATTGGTAAAGTCTGGGTTCAGTCATAGACACAGCCTCAGTAAATAAAGTGAATCAAGGTTAAGAAAGACACTGAACACCCACTCCACATGTATGTACACATACATGTACCAACACATAAACACATACATGCACACACACACACACACAGCATAAGCATACATCCTTAATTAAATAATAAATCACTAAAAGTAATTTTTAGTACATCAGGCTCTTGTACCTCAGTGAACTGCCCTTTCTCAGTTCAGCCATGGGTTTTAGTTGTAGAATTCCAATGAAGCACCATCTTCGCATGCTTTTGCATTGCCAACTGCATCTGTCTGCCTGCCCCAGGCATGGAATCACTTGAATAAAAAGGGTCTTTTCATATGCAGCCATAGCAAGGCTCCAACTCAAATGCACCCTAGGAATTCCAAAGAAAACATCTTGTGATTGATCATTTTTTTCTGACACAGTATAAAAATTCATATTTATGCCACCTTGATGATGTAAATCATATATTAACTTTAAAATGTATTTTTTTACACATCTTCTCATCCTCAAATTCCTGGTGCTCTCCAGAGAGTGGCGAAGAATATGATTTATAATAGTGTAATTAACTTTTGCTATATTTGCAATTACATTTCTTGAAGTCTCTTTATGATTAGAAAAATATTAAGGTAATTAAATGAATGTGTATTCTGAAGTATGAAAATATGAAAATTTCCTCCTTCATTTATTTTTTCTTTCATGAATGTATTGGATTTATATCATTAATCTTGGGGAAAACATTTTTTCACACACATTTTTCTGCTTTGTGTTCTTCCAAGAGTTAGTACACATGCAGAACACAGTACACACCAGGAGTTCTCAGCATCAAATGAAACAGAAATAAGATCTTTTTCATTCAGTTGTTCAATCATATTTCACCAAAAATGACTACTAATAATTTTCAGGCACCTTTCCAAATTCTTTCTGACTTTCACAAAAAGTCCTTGAGGAATAACAGTGATTCTTAGTCGGTGACTACTTTATTCACCTCTCTTTCCCACTTTTCCTATCTGGAGAGATGAGGATCATCAAAGTTGGCAGGAGGTGCTGACCTCTAGTTAATAAAGGACAAGGAAATCATCCAGCGTTCTGCAGCAGGGTGGGGGATGGCTCAGCTGGCAAAAGGCTTACATCATTAAGCATCAGGACTTGTGTCTGATCCCTAGAACTCACATAAAGCTAGCTATGGTGATGTACACCTGTCATACTGGAATTGGGAACAGAGAGGGGGATCCCTTGGATTTACTCATTGACTATTCAGTTGGCTGAGGGAAGGGGGGAGAGAGAGAGAGAGAGAGAGAGAGAGAGAGAGAGAGAGAGAGAGAGAGAGAGAGAGAGAGAGAGAGAGAGAGAGAGAGAGAGAGAGAGAGAGAAAGTAATGCTTTTTTCATAGCACAAATCCTAGGGCATTTGCCAAATCTCTGAAGAGACGTCATGGCTAATGATTAGAAGAGGATTACACAAGATACATGTACATAATAGATATCCATCTCAGGTCACTATAATTATTATTTTCAATTGAGTATGTTTATTAAATCTACGAAGTCTAGAGCCATACAAATTTTATGGATGAAAACTCAGAACAAGGTCAGTTTGCTGTCTTAAGATGTGACAGCAATTCCTCTAAAGCAAGAAAATGATTTTGGATTTTAGAAAATGAGACCCACAGGACATGTGTGGGGAAAAGAAGAAACCAAACCTTACGAATAGTTCTTGCTTTGCTCAATTCATACAACCCTGGATCAGACTATTCATCTTAATTAGATATCATCTTAAGCTAAGAACACTGAATGAGTTTAAAAATAATCATGATAATGAAAATGAATACATTTTGTTATACTTAGGCTGCCATTTGAAACTAAAATCCAGGCAGCATGGGGTTATTATAAGATACTATGTATCAGGTATATAACATATCTTTTTTTAAAAGTATATTTATTTTACATGCCAACCATAGTCTCCCCTCCCTCTCTTTCCATTTCCTTGCCCCCACCTTCCATCTACCCCCTCCCAATCTATTCTTCTTCAATTTATAAAGGGGCAGGCCTCCAATGGAAGTTAACATAGTATGTCATATCACATTGAGGTAGGACCAAGCTGCTCCTCCTGCATCAAGGCTGGGTGAGGCATCCCTGCATAGGGAAAAGCCAGCTCAAGCGCCAGGGACAGGTCCTGATCTCACTGCTAGGGAACCCACAAACAGACCAAGCTATATAACTGTCATCCACATGCAAAGGGCCCAGGTTGGTTTCATGCAGGCTTCCTAGCTGTCAGTCTGTGAGCTCCCATTAGCTCGGGCCAACTGTCTCTGTGGGTTTCCCCGTCATGATCTTGACTCTTCCCCATACCTGCTCACATAATCTCTCTTCTCTCTCATCAACTGGACTCCAGGAGTGTAGTGGAGAGCGGGCACTATCACCTCCTAGATGGAGGACTTGACCCACTGAGCTTCATCATGTGATCCAGTCCAGCTTTCCAGGAACTACACAACTGTTTAATTTCTTGCATGAGTGAGTGTTTCCCTATAACCCCCTTAAAAATATTAACCTTTTTAAATCAGTTGCTATGATTATTAACACTAACTACAGGACCTTGGCCCAGTGCTTGGCTGTGGATCTCTGTATCTGCTTTCCATCAGTTACTTGAGGAAGCTCTCTGTTGATTGTCTTCTACTGTGTTGGTCCCAGAAATCAAAATTGGGTCATCAGGATTGATAGTAATTTCCCTCATCTGCTGCTGCCCCATCTCATCAGTCCCTTTGCCCAGCCTTTTAAAGATGGGGGTTCTGGGGACCCACCTCAGATCTTCATGCTTATAAGGCAAGCACTTTACCAACTGATCTATTTTTTTCTGTTCCTAGAAAAATGACATTTGGGGGCTGGAGAGATAGATGATTAAGAACCTTCAAGAGGACACAGGTTCAATTCCCAGAACCCACAATACAGTTCACAACTGTCTGTAACTCCACACCCAGGAGATCTGATACCCTCAAACAAATATCCATGCAGGCAAAACAACAGTGCACACAAAATAAGTAAATAATTTGTAATGTTTAAAGACCTTTTAACTTTTATATCCCAAGTCCTTGCTAAGAGAGGCATCCTAAGGTTTCTCTTCTCAGACTTGGGATGATGTCAATGGATAGCAGTATTAAATGACCAGTTACTTGTTCAGTCAAATGAAGGAAAAGTGAGAAGAGGTATGGAATCACAGCACTTATTAAATGGTCTATAAAAATTCCTCATATTCAGGTAAAATAATGTTCTTGCAAATTAAAAAAGCAAAACCATGTTATTTTTTTAATAGTAGGTTTATAATAGTACATGGTATAATTACATAATATGAAATGTAGGTAATAAGTATCTGCTGATTGAATTAATTTACTGTTTTTGATAAGTGAGCCATGCTCTATGGTCCAGTTATGCATAATTCATAACACACAGACTTTTCAAAGTAATGATTACTTTAGAGGGAAACTAATCAGTAATAACATGGAATCATCAGCCCACCTATTTTCTCCCCTGTTTCAGGGATGCTGGTATCTGTGTATCTTGAATCAAAGGAAAGGCAGAATTATACAGTTCACCGCCCTGCGCTCTGCTCTGTGGAGCAGCAAGGGCTGAGATATGCCCAGGGATTCCAGGAAGTTGCTTCTTTGCTCAGTTGCTTCATTTTTGAACTGGGCATAAGAATAATTAGCAGCTTCATAGGAGGGCCGAGAGGATTAATGAGCTAACCTGGTAAAGCCCTTGGCAGGTGAGACGTTCTTGAGCGATGCTAAGATTGTTCTCATTAGTTTCCCCTGACACTCTGGGAGTTAGTCTTCGCAAGGAGACATGTAATTAATATCACTGTTCTCCATGGCTAGCACAATGCTTGCTCACAGGACGGAAGAAGAGCCTGGCACTTCTTCAGCTCACAGCTTTCTTTGACACTCATGGAATGTGGGCTCCCCAACATCAGCACACCCCAAATGCCTTACTCTTGGTTGTCCTTACTGACAAGGCTTCAGGAATCTCTTAAATTAGGTTTACCATTGGCTTACGGATGACATGGATGGTTTAAAGTGAAAATGGCTTCACGGGGCTCCGAATGCCTCTTTGAAAACTATCCCCTCTTCACAGCACCAAGAATCTTGTGGAACCCAAACCCCGATCCCACCATGGGTGACACCCCATTAAGCATCTTCCGGAGCTAAGAAGTAACTGTTCATGAGGAGAAAACAGGTCCAAGGAACCCAGAGAGGCAACTGTGTGTTCCACTGACTTCCTTGTGATGGGTGAATGTGATTTACAAAAGAATAACCCTAATATTTATTCCAAAGCCCAAACGATGGGTGCACCTGTTTAAATTAAAACATCCACAGCAAACCCAGTTCAGGCAAGAAAAGACAATGATGGGAACTTGGGGTAGTTCTTAGCTGCAAGCCTGTCCAAGAGCCTCATAATTGACCTAGATGGTCTCCCTTCCACCTCTTTCATGATGCAAATAGGCCATATGTATGCCCCATTTATATGTATGGGCTCTGACCCTACCAAACAACAGCTTCTTTCAGGGTAGCACAGGTCATCAGGATCGTCTTCTGAGAGTAGACCTTAGTTTCTTGCTTCCTAGGACCAAATTAGACCCAAATTTGAGTCTCTGTTTCCTTTAATGCTACCATTGAGAAATAGCACACAATGTCCCTTCTGCAGCCCATTTGTGAAAGCATATTTTCAAGCTAGAATGGCAAAGGCGCTGGTTTATTTTACGCCCCCGCGCCTGCCCTGATGGACAGAATGGGAACAGCACTGACCAGGATTGCTCCGGTCTGCTTTCATGGCTCGACCTCTCATGACTCTGATGAATTGGCCAGCTATTCAGTATGCTCACTTGTTTAATATACTTGTAAAAGAAATGGTTCTGCTAAGACAGACATGCCTTCTCACCACAATGCAGGGCTCACCTGAGGTTCTATTCAATCAGAGGGCACCAGGAGCTGAGGCCCCCACTGCTACCCTAAGGTCTGTGATGTTCTGTCTCTATTTTTCCCCATCACTAATTCATCCCAAACTCTTCAAGAAAAGCAAACAAACTCATTTCAAATTCCTCCCACTTCACCACTCAAGAGCCTTTTGTGTGCCTTTAAATTATGAGCTCTGGCAAGAATCTGAGCGGGGCAGTGTGATGAGAGCAGTGTGGTCCGCCAGGAAGAGCAGCACTTACTTCAGCCTTGCTCCTATTGACAGCAACCATGTGCCTAATACCAAGCTCTGAATTTCTTTTGCATAAAGCTGTAAAAGATTTCATTTGTTTATTTATTTTGTATATGAGAACACATGTTCTGTCTCACATGCCTGTGTGGAGGTCAGAGGTCAACATTTAGAAACAGATTCTCACCTTGTACTACATGGATCCTGGGGATCAAGCTCAGTTGTCAGGCTTGATGGCAAGTACCTTCACCTGCTGCGTCATCTTGCTTGCCGTAAGGACAAAATGTTTAATGTCACATATTAACAGCCTCATAAATACATGTCATACATCTGCGTGTGGTACATATGCATGTGTTCGCATGTGCTCACATCATGAGAATCCTGCTCTATTCCCTCTGCTGAATTCCATGGAGACAGTGTCTACCACTGAGTCTAGATGTCCAGGAGATTGTGCATCTTCTGCCCTTCATAATACTGGGGCTATTGACACACGGTTATACTTAGTTTTTTACATGGCTGGTAGGATCCAAACTTGGGTCCTCGTGCCTTACATAGGAAGCCATCTCTCTAAAAATAGATACTTTAATGAACTAGGATTCAGAGAATATGGGTGACTTAACCCTGCCCCAGAGTTAGTATTGTTTACACTCTGTGACACTGAGAAACATTAACTTTCCCCCAAGTCTTCACACTTAGGAATCAAGGATTAATCCTCAAATGTTGAAACTGAATTAAGGAAGAATAATGGGTGGAAGAACAATTAAAAAAAAAAGGTAGAGGGGACAGGAGTGGTAGCTCAGTTTGTCAAACATTTTCTTATAAGTATGAGGACCTGAGTTTGATCTCTTGGAATCCAATTTTCTCTTTTTAAGAAGAAATCCAGGCATAGTGGCCCGTGCTTGCAATCTTATTGGCTGAGAAAGATCTTTGGGGTTCG
This sequence comes from Phyllotis vaccarum, assembly GCA_033318265.1. NCBI lineage: Eukaryota > Metazoa > Chordata > Mammalia > Rodentia > Cricetidae > Phyllotis > Phyllotis vaccarum. Next base: position 70,147,662 of record JARWLC010000003.1, on the reverse strand, counting down.
CTAACCAGCTAGTCTAGCATACTTGGAGAGTCCCAGACTGGTGAGAGTCCCTATCTCAAAAAAGTCATGTGGATAGTGCTTGAGGAATGGCACCAACGGTTGTATCCTGGCTTCCATATGCACACACACGAACATAAGCACACCACACATAAGCAAGCATACTCACAACATGCTCGTATACAGTTAGAGACTGAGAGAGGAAATAAGAAAGGGTAGGGGGGAAAATGACACTTTCTTCTTTCCAGAAGTCTCTGGTTGGTTAGCAACCACTTTGAGCTAAAAATATGTACAAAAATTCTAGAGTATTAAAAGGCCTTTACTTACTCTACCTTGACGTTAGGGAAGCAAATATGTACCTCCTGTCTGTATCTGTCAGGTTATAGATAAAGAGGTCATATCCATACAAGTTTCTCAAGGTCACACAGCCAAATCCTGGCAGAGATTAACTAGGGTAACCTTTATTATTAACTAGGCTGCCATTTAAGAGCCAGGATCTCTAGACTAACTGATGCCATTTGCAGGGCACTGAGGGCTGAAGTCACATGGGATGGGACACCACTGTGATGCCCATTCTAACCCAAGAAGGCCTGACTGTTCGTTCTGTGACACCAGTCACAGTGAGAGGTGGTGTTGTAACTGTAAGTAGGCAGGTCAGTTTCAGTTCAGGGCTACCTGGATGGAGACATAGAGGGACACAGTTCAATAATCATTCTTATAGCCACATTGACTCTGAGCACATACCATAATAGCATCATCTAATTGCTTTCCGGGCCAGTGATAAGAAAGAAAATAATCACTGTGGAAGGATTAGCTGTAATGACTGCAGAGATTCCAAATGTCAGGCACGTGCTTCACGTTGCCGGGGGAAGCTGCTCTGCTTGAGCTTGAAGCCATTTCTGCCTCTTCTTCCTCTAAAAGGTGCATAGTTTGGTCCCTGCACCACGAGGGAAGGAGAGAGGGGGAGGAAAAAAGAAAGATAAAGGTCTTGGCGAAGTACTTAAGGTGGGTTTTGGTTTTTGCTGCGAAGCCTGATGACCCAGGTTCCATCCCTGGAACCAATGTAGTAGAAAGAAAGAACAAACTTCTGACCTCCACATTCATACTTCAGTGTCTGCACACACAAATGCACACATACACATACATACATACATACATACATACATACATACATACATACGTACGTACATACACATACATACATACATACATACGTACATACACATACATACATACATACATACATTTGTAAATAAATGAAATGAAATAAATGTCTCTTACTCAGAGACAAACACAGAAAGAAATAAACCCCACAGAAGTACAGGTCATGGTTAAAAACCAAGGACTTAGAAGCCAGAGTGCCTGGTTGGAATTTTTACTGTTATTTGCTGTAACCGAAATCTAATCATGATTTTTATTCCTGCTTTCTCTAACTTTCTTCATTTGTAAAGTGGGTCTTATAATGAGACCTGCCTCATACGATGATGTCAATAACAATGGATTAACATCATACAGCATTTAAAGCTGTACCTGATACATTGTATCTCTTACAGTTGTATATTCATTTATTAATCATATTTTTAATTAAGATTGCAAGCTAATCTGAAACATAGAAGTGTTATTGCTTCAAATGTGGGTAAAAGAACACAGTTATGATCCTTGGTTCTCCTAGACAAATAGATCCTGGCCCATGGATTTGCCAGCATGCCACACCATCAAAATACATTCACACCTTTGTAAGCTTGAATGAGCAACCAGATAGCATAGCCTTCTTTCTTTATAGCTTGACTGAGTACCAGAATTTCTTAATCACTGCTCCATCTCAGTAGGAATCTTCCTCTCCTTCCCACTTTGATGTAAACACTTACTGGGGTGAGTTGAGGCAGAGAACTTAGTTGTCCAGCTAGCCAGCAAAGTGATTCATTTTTCCTGACTCGTATTATGAAAGAAGCGCAAAGTATTTATTTAAGCGAGAATTCATATTTCCAGGAACCAGAATGATGGGAACACCTCTTACACATGGTTCCTAAAGACCTCCACTCATCTGGATCGTTGGATCAAATATTTTGTGCATAAGCCCAGACTCCTAGAACCCAGGTAAAAAGCTATGGGTATAGTGCATGTGTCTGTAATACTCATGCCTCCTGCCAAGAGAGAGCAGGGTTAGACAGAAAATTGCAGGACACTCTGTTCATGCACTGGTGTGTGCAGCAATGCACAGCAGAGACCCTATCTCAAAGGAGAAGGTGAGGACTAACCCTCAAGAATGTCCTCTGACTTCCACACATGTGCTATTGTGCATATGTGACTACGCGCGCACACACACACACACACACACACACACACACACACACACACACGCACGCACGATTTTACTGTATTCATTCAGTAATGATGTTGCAGTTCAGAACTCTTTCTGCTTCTTGCATGCAGTTGAAATGTGATCTGATAGCTTTCTGTCACAGCCACCATTCCTTCCCACCTGATGCAGCCCCCAACCCTCTGGAATCGTAAGCCAAATATACTGTTGCTTCCTTAAGTTGCTATTGGTCATGGTGTTTATCACAGCAACAGAAAAGGAACTAATCCACCTCCCCTTAAATCACAATGCTGTGCAGCCTCTTCCTTTAAGAGTTTTTATTTAGTGTGTGTGTGTGTGGGGGGGGGGTGCTTTGTCCACATCTTGTCAATGTTGTTGTCTTTGAGACGGTACTTCACTGTGCTTGTAACTTGAAAGCGATCGTTCACCTTCGTAAAAACCCACATCTATCCCCTAACTCCTGAGCGTTCCTCTTGAAATCAAAGGAGCACATTGCAAGCAGGACTGGGAATGTTTGCCTCACACTGATGAAGAATGAGGGAGGGGCTGACAGCCCAAGTTTTAAGATCAGAATGTGCCTTGCATGGCCAACACGCCCTCCTCAGTTCTCATCGTAAACCTGATTGCAGTCTTGGAGGTGTCTAGCTATGAAAGAAAACACTCTTAACCTGTGACTTAGTAAGTACTCAGGACAGCTGGCAGCCATCTGATTGGATCAGCATGTGAGCCTTGAGCCCAGGACCCATCAGCCTTCCCTGTGCTATTGCAGCTGTTCCGTGGCTGGACCTGTTGACATAGTCACCATTTGGTGTCAATATTTGCAAAATGGATAACCACCCTTTGCTAGATGTTGGCTTGTGAGGACGAACATTTATCAGTCCAGTCCAGTCCATTCAAAGATAAATGAGTCCCATGTATAATTCTGATTGCTCTAAAAATAAAGGAGGGTCCACATGGTAAAGAAGAGAGAGGTACGTGAGTAGATATTAAACTGTGGTATGTTTGTTTTGTGGTCAGCCTCAACCCACTGAGGGATCTCCTATATACCACTCCCCCTTCATTATTCTTAGCCCGTGTTTGGATGATATCAGGCAATACCTTCTTATTTAATACTGGGAATAAAAGGAAAGGAATAGACTGTGATTTTTCTTTCACAGGACTTTTCTTTTTTAGCATAGACTCTTCTCAAATACTTCATGATATAAGAAGAGGCAGAAAGATTGAGGGAGTGGATGGGGATCACTTGACTAAGAAGTACTAAGGGCCTAATCTGGTGGTCCCGAGGGCCTATGCACAAAGCAGAGAAAGCTCTGCACCTTTATCCTCCTTCCATTGTAAGAAGGCAATGGTTAACAGGGGTGCTGCAACCTAGTGTTCCTACATGGAATTTTTCAAAATGAAGTTCATTCAAACCTTTCCTCGTGAGATTGTTTTTCCTCTGTTTAAAAAGTTATAAATAGAGAAAATTATAAAGAGAATATTAAAGTGACTCCAGAGCCAAGAGGTAGAAAGGCCTTAAGTCATCAATAAATGTCTTCCCTGGAAGGTTTGCCCATCATATCATCCTTGTAGAAGTAAGAATTCCAGTATCTCTGCACCAGTACCTGAATTAGCCATGAATAATTGAAAAAGATGGGCCAATTTTATAAATGAAGACTGGCAGAAAAACCACTGTTTTAAATATTTCTTTTATTTATATGATTGCCAATATGTATACTTTTAAGCTATAAAGTTGATTTATACTTTTAACTTCTTTAAAGTTGGTGAACTTTTATTGATTACTAAAAGCACTTTGTGTCTGGAACATTAACAATTTTTTGTTATTATAAAGATTTTGCCTCACATTTTGTATTATTATAGTCTTTTCTTACAGGTTTACTGGAGTATAATTAAAATAAACAACTGAGCATATTTCCAGTACTTGGTATTTTATGGGCTTCACAATTACATATAGTTTTTAAACTATTACTACAATAAAAGTAAACACATTCACTACTCCTCCCATACATCCTTATTCCTGCTGATATAAATTTATCTGAAATACATGGAAGTTTTTATAAATTAATTCATAAAATTTATATTCCTCTAGAGTTTCTTTCACTCAGTGTAATTATTTTGAAATGCTTGGGATGGAACTCGAAGCTTGGAGCATGCTAGTCCAGCACTCTCCCAACCGAGCCACCTTCCCAGCCCAGCCCCAACCTGTCAGTGTGTCTCTATACTTTTCAACACAAGGTATATAAATGAGCATTTCAGCAGGCTTGCTCAGTTGGTTAAGGGCCACCTTAACCGGTGCTCAGAATGAAGCGTCTGGAATGACCTCACGCTAGCATGCAGCTTCTGACTCCAGCAGACTCCTGTGTAGTCCTGAATCCAGTGATGGTGAGGTAAATACAAACTCAGACTGAAGACTAGCTTCCCAAACAGCAATATCTCAAGCTCTTTGGAGATTAAAGAGACTAGAAAGACAGAAAAACTGAAAGCAGCAGGTGAGCATCTTGAATTCTCATTTGTGAAAAGGATGTCATTAGAACAATTGGCAAAAATCTCAACATGTATAGAAAACATATTTTTAATGTTTATTTCATGATTTTCTCCTTTTTAAAAACATTTAATAAATTGATTTATCCTCTCCCCCCTCGTGTGTGTGTGTGTGTGTGTGTGTGTGTATGTGTGTGTGTATGTGTGTGTGTATGTGTGTGTGTATGTGTGTGTGTGTGTGTGTGTGTGTGTGTGTGTGTGTGTGTGTGTGTGTGTGTGTGTATGTGTGTGTAGTTGGTTCTTGTCTTCCACCATGTACGGATGTAGGAATTGAACCCAGGAGGTCAGGCTTGGCAACAAGCCTTCACTCACTGAGCCATCTTGCCATCCCATTTTCGTATTTTTTCATTATGTAATGCAACTTTATTTGAGGACATTTTCTGGATGTATTTAACTTTAAAGTGAACTGAAAAGTAAGTGAGCACACAAAGATAAAAGTCAAAGCAGCTATGTCCAAACGTGTCTGGAGGATGGGGAGGGGAGCATTGGTCTCACTCTGTTCTTGAAGTTGTCGAAAATCTAAAACTCTTTAAAGAAATCTGAAAACCTAGGAGCTGGGGAGATGGCTTTGTGGCTAAAAACACTTGCTTGTCTCACAGAGAGGCCGGGTTTCTTTTACAGCACCCACATGGCGCTATAACCATCTGTAATTGTAATTCCAGAGGGTCATGCCCTGTTGGGCTCTGAGGGCACCACGAACACACATGTAGGCAAGATATTCATACACGTGAATAAAACAAATCTAAAACCTGAAAAGTTAGAAAACACACCAACAATGGTGGGCTCTTTTCTATTGCCATAGAATAATCACCATCATCAAATCAGATGGGTAATATCACTTCTCACCAGGCACTGTTTATATGCATACAAATAAACATATGTGTATATATGTACTTGTACATACTCACATGCTTTAACCTTAATATTGGGTGCTAGCTTAGTCCCTTTGTCTCTTTATGTTTAGCCATGTGGCTTGGCACCTTTTGCAGAACAACATTTTCATATTGCCTCTTCTTTGTCTTAATGTCATCTGCCGCTCTGCTCTTCTGCTTCCCAGAATTCTCCTAGTCTTCTAGCCCCTCCTACGCTTCCTATTGGCCAATCAGCATCTTATTAAACCAGTACAAGCAACACATCTTTACAATGTATAGAAGCAGTATCCCACAACAGAATGGCAGTTCAAAGAGACTGAAAACTTGTCTCTACTTCCATAGTAGTCCATTTTGGAGATGGGATGTGGACTCCTGGAAGCTACCTGGAGTTTTATTCATAGTCTTTATTACATTCCCAATTATGTATAATGTGTCACTCCCAACTTGGTATCTTAAGACAGCAAACCTCTAACACCAAGGTCTCCATGTGTTATAATCTGGGTGCAGCTAAGCTGGGTGCTTCTGACCCAGACTCTCTCCTAAGGCTGCAGGGAAGCTGGTTGCTGGAACCAAGGCTGAATGGACAGATCTGCTATAGGATATTTTCTGACAAGTTCATTCACATGATGGCTGACAGGTGACCTCACATGGAGTCACTAGCAGCTGGCTTTTGCTTCTATGATGGAAAGATCGTGCGTAGGATAAAAGCCTCGTTTTTCTGTAACTGAGACTCTGAGTTGATACCCCATCTGAATTAGTCACTTTTCTTCTTGATATGACAAAAATTTGTCAATAGTAATGAGAGTTTATTTGGCTCATGGTGGCAAGACTGTGAGACAGTTGGTCAGATGGCATCCGCAGTCCAGAAGAAAAGGGAGTAATGCTGCTTCCGCTTATTTTTGCCCTTTTTTTTCATCTCAGGATTCCAGCTCGTGGAATGTCGCTGTCGACATTTAGAGTGGCTCTTTCCACCTTAGTCAACCCAGTCTAGAAACTTCCTCATAGACATGCCTAGATGTTTGTTTCCATGATGATTCTAAGGCCACCAAATAGCTCCACCCACTCTGGAAGAGACAGCATTGAGTGTGGGACTAACTGCAGGAGTTGGGGAACATCTTAGACTGCCTGTTACAGAATTTAAGACTTACCGATCCCTCGGTGCTGTGGGATACTGCTTCTATACACTGTAAAGATGTGTTGCTTGTACTGGTTTAATAAGATGCTGATTGGCCAATAGGAAGCGTAGGAGGGGCTAGAAGACTAGGAGAATTCTGGGAAGCAGAAGAGCAGAGCGGCAGATGACATTAAGACAAAGAAGAGGCAATATGAAAGTGTTGTTCTGCAAAAGGTGCCAAGCCACATGGCTAAGCATAAAGAGAAATATGGATTAACTTAAAGTATAAGAGTTAGCAAGTAATAAGCCTGAGCCACAGACCAATCAGCTTGTAGTTAATATAAGCCTTTGTGTGATTATTTGGGACCAAGCTGCTGCAAACAGGTCCAGACCTGGGGCCTAGGATGAGCCAGAAACTTCAGACTACCCCTTCAGTTATTTCCAATTTTTCCTTTTATCACCATAACCTCTCAAAAAAGGCCAGCTCTCTGGTGTAACTTAAAATCACCTGACCAGCGTATACCTGAGACTTTCTAAGAGGCATCTTTGCTTCCCCTTGGCCATAAATACAAGTGCCTCATAGTACCTTATTGGGTCCATTATGATGAGCACTCTGGGTGTTCTCATTGTTTACAAAGACCTGCAGGTGATCTCTGTGACACCTGGGCCTCATTCACTAATTCACATTCACTCATTCACATTTCCTTCCTTCTCATTGCACCGTGTCTTTATCAGCCAGCCTCTGCTGGACTTGGGGACACACAGAGGTAGAGAGTGTGTCACTTTTGCTAAGACCATTGCTCCCTACCTAGCACAGCCCTGGGGCCAGGGTCTGGGTTAAGGAGAACTGGCAAATATCTAGGAGAGCTTGCTCGATTTTAGCCCTGGCAGAGGTCTGACGTATGTCCGAGGGGCTTACACAGTTAGCTAGTTCTACAGTATAGACTGTTCTACCTGGGCGGTTGTAATAGAGCCCACAAGCAGATGTGGGTTTGATAACTCCCTACCCTAGGATTACAACCTTAATCTTTTCTCCTAAATTGAAAAATCCTTTCACAGGACAACACCTTTGTAAAAAGTAGAAGGGCAGCAGCTTAGGAAAGAAGACCCCACAGCCTGCCAGGCATTGTGTTCTTGTCTCTCCTTCTTTCTTTGCCCCTGAGTTTTCCCTGATGAAGTCTCAGTCTCAATATCTCTCTCAGCAGAACTATTAGGAAAAAACCCAAGAAAACAATCATATCTAATTCCATGTCCAAAATTTAACCAAATCAGCATGTCATGGTGCTTCCCACTAGTCTTTTAACATATGTGCAGAACCTAAAAGAAATTGGAGTTGGGTAGACAGCTCAGTCGGTGAAGTACGTGCTGTACAAGCATGAGGACTTGAATTCGAATCATGACTATCTGTGTAAAATCCAGGCATGGTGGGGCATATCTGTAACCCTAGCCCTGTTAAGAAAGAGGACAGAAGAGGCTCATTAGAGCTCTCTGACAGGAGGCTAGCCAATGAGTGAGCTCTAGATTCAGTGAGAGACCCTGTCTCAAAATGTAAGGTGGGGGGAGTCATTGTGAAAAACACCCAGTATTTACCCTGCCTCCATACACATGCACACACACACACACACACACACAACACCCCACGTGTATGCACATAAAAATTAAATTAAAAATAGAATCTCACTGTACAACCTCTCATTTCTACAGTTATAATTTCATGAATACTTGGCATTGTATTCTGGTGCATGCTGGTGTCTTAGTTTGAGGCCAGGCACCCATCATGGTTGTTGAGTGTGTTTCTAAGATTTTTAACCCTGAAAAATACGATTACCTATCTGCTAAATCATTTTGCACATATTTGGTGACTTCCTTTAGAGATAACCCTGTAATCGAACTTTCAGGGTCAGATATTAATGTGAACATTATAATTAATGCTGAGACTAGCCAAAATGTTCTGGAAAGAGATTTAGCTGCATAGTGGTTATGAACTGGTGCTACACTGGACGGTGTAAGTTGTAGTTCACTATTTAAGATGTTCTGGCTGCCAACCCCAACCATTGCTCTCTATCTCTTTGATTTTAGGAAAGTCACCTCATGTTGGCTGCATGATTTGTAAGTGAGTTGACAGTCTCGCCTAAGTTGGAGCTGTAGGTCTACTTGGTTCTACCAAGATCATCCCTTAACAAAGAAGCCCTTAGCAAATGCTCACACATTACCTCGGGATTTGCAGGTGCTGTTTCAATTATATTAATCTGAAACAAAACAAAACCCATCCGTGGTGTGATATTTAATCTTAATTGTCAGTCTGAATAGATCTGGAATCAACTAAGAGGCACACGAGGGTCTATCTGTAAGGATATTTCCAGAAAGGATTAATTGAGCAGGAAAGTCCTCCCCCAGAGTGGATGGGACCTCCCAGGGGCAGTCTAGATCTGGGGATGCCCCTGAGAAAAGCTATTGCCTTGGCCTGCTTGTTTTGTGATTTCCTGTGAGTGCATCTACTTTGTTGATACTTCTGCTGCTTCTTCTGCTATCAATTGCTGACCACAGAACTGTAGATCCAGGAGGTTTCTTTGGCCTATGAACTTGAGCCAAAGGCTTGTGACTCTTCCGGAATCCTCCAGGCCTTCAGCCGTAGATGGGAACTGCTGAGGTATCCAGCTTCACAGCAGAGCAGCTTCCAGGATCCCAGCCCTTCTGCTGTGAAGGCAGCCATTATTGAAAAATCCAAATCATACCATGTAAGGCAGTTCAATAAATTTCCTTTGAATAGATATTTACTCTATCAGCTATAGTCCTTTAGAGAACCTTGACTAATGCCCATGGCATTGCTTAAGGGAAATGCATCGACCAAGAGAGGCTTCAATCAATGCATATCTGGGACTCTTTCCAAGGTTTCCTAAAAGAATCAGTAAATTCACAGGAGAAAAATCAGTCAAACACATTTTATGTCTTTTATTCTAGGAATATGCTTGTGTGAATGCATGTATTAGATACTATTGCAAACAAACTTCCAGAAGATTCCTTTAAAAAGCAATATGGTAGCCAGATGTGATGGCTTTGGCATGGAGTCAAAATACCAGGAAGACCAAGACAGGAAGGTTGAGGCCAACCTTGTTTAGACGGTAAGTCTCAGAAAATCAGCCAATTCAAACCAACCAACCAAAGAAATATAAGGCAATAGGGTCAGTGGTTATATTGAAGAGCTCATAAATATACAGCATGACTGAATAAACCAGACAACTGTCCTGATGCTGTATAAATGCATATTTACTCGCCTCTTGGCATAAAATTTCCAGTGACAGAGTGCCATATCTCAAACAATTGAGATGGAAATGAAGATAATGTGTCCTGGAAAAATGGAACTGAATGACTCAAAAATTGGCCCTAGAGAAAATTTACACAATTTATGAATAAAATTATGTAATAATATGTAAGACTGGAAAAGCAATATCTCTGCTTGAATGTATTATTTAGAATATATGATTTTAAATATGCATATGCAACTGAATTGATAAAATGAATTTTCTGAATCATACTTATTTTATCTACGTCCCTAGGTGTATATAAATCAACTAGATAAAAGTTTTATTGAGGGTTTTTCTCATTGGGTATGATGGCTCTCCCCATATGGGCAGATTTATGAGTTCCCTAACTCATGATGTTGCCTGAAAATAAAATGGGATGTTTACATGGTGCTTTGTACTCTGTATAGCACACAGCAGGCACTCAATTAATGATAAATCCTGTTTCATGGGGAATTGGGCAGTGGCTGGGAAATAGCATATGATGTCCACTAAAGTCCCAAGGGTAGAGACAGTGTGAAGGTTTCAGGGGAGAGGGGCAGAAACCAAATAGACAGAGGATATGGCTTAGTTGCTGAACTACTTGCCTAGCATGCACGAGCCTTCCCTTCAATTCCCAGGACTGCATAGACTGTGCATGGTGGTACATACTTGTAATCCCAGCAATTAAATTTAGGGACAGAAGACCAAGAGTTCAGGGCCATCCTCAGCAACATAGAAAATTTGAGGTCAGCCTGGACTATGTGATACCTTGTCTCAAAAAGAAAGAAAAATGGAACCAAGATAATTTATTTCTTCAGAACAAACAGAAGTAATGGATGGAGGCTGAAACTCCACCCACGGCTGAGACTGCCAACATGTGTATCAGTCCCTTACCCCAGAGGCTTCCACTCACTCCTTCTTAATTGGAACTTGGCCACATGGAGCTAATGTATGAGGCTGAAGAAATATGCCTTTCATATCCATTTTCTCTTCCAGGTTGCAACATATGAATCTTTGCTCTGTAGTTCAGAAAACTGACTTGCAAATGGGGAAGGAGGGGGAGGGACGGAGAAAGGAATGAGAGAGAGAGACAGAGGAGCAGGGAGAGAGAGAAGCCCGTATCCTTGTTAAATGCCTATTTCAGAAAAAAAGGGAAATGTCAAGAATTTAATATTGTCTTATTTCTTTGGACAAGCATCAAGAGCTGTGTTTCCAGTGTGCCGCTGTAAATGTCTGCATCCCAGGGCCTGAGGCCCAAGTCTAGTTGATCAGCTGTATAGCTTACGAGAGACCATGTGGAACAGAGCTGAGCTGAACTAGCCGCCTCCAGTCATGCAAAGAAAAATTGACTTCTCCAGGAAGGAAATGGGGTGACTGCATCCCACCACCCCCACCCTCCGTGTGGCCGGCAGTTTATATCTGTGTTCCAAGGTTGGCAGAGTTGACCTGAGCCAGATGTTTGCATGATGCTCAGCCTCGGAACGTAAACACACCAGCTTAACAGCCCATATGATCCACCTGCATTCAGAAAGGGTCAATCCCCCTTGAGGAATCCTTCTCTTGAGGAAAACAAATATGGAGTCTGACAGCTCTAAGGACCACCCAGTGACTCTAACAGGCATCTATCTGCCCATTCTACACAGCTGTACCTGCGCAGCTGTGCCTGCTCTCTGGAAGCTTTGCAGGCTGACAACAGCCTCCTCATTCTAACTGCCTCTGTGCCTGACGCCCTTCTCTTCCTGTTGTGTAGCTTCCTCTTGGAGCAAACCATTCTTTATGGTTATCGTTTGGAGACAGTCCTTGTGTCCCTTTCTGGTTTAGGGAACCACGGTGTCTAATAAAAATGATAAAAATGGAATCAAACACGTTTGTCAAGTGCACTTTGTGTTTGGCTAGGTAATTTAGTTACTTATAACTCATTGAATCAAGTATATGAAGGTGTGTGTGTGTGTGTGTGTGTGTGTGTGTGTGTGTATGTGTGTGTGTGTGTGTGTGTGTGAAGGCATGTGTACAGGCATATGCGAGTGTGTATAGATTTCGTTTTCCTAGTTGCTTTGAACCACATTTCTTGGACCTGTACCAGCTCTCAAAGAGTACTCACTTGTGGTTAGAAAATTAGGTTTTGTGTTTAGTTATGATAAGAGGTTTTCCTCTAGCTCTGTAATACTCATTCATGGAAAATCCAGTCCTCTCATTAGACCTGCGAAGAGATCAAATGTTGGTAAGGACTTCCTCTCAAGTTCATGCTGCACCAGGAACCACCTGAGTCTTCAGGGAGCTCCTTCTAATAAATAGCTGATCCAATAGGCCTTGGGCTACACTGGCTCTGTGGATAAGATGGTATAGCTAAAGTCCTGCCGGAGGAGGTCTCCAGCCTCTTTTTATCTGATGGCAACTATGGGATTGGGAATTGGTTTGGTCAGGCTACCATAGCAAAGCATCTCGGACCCAGTGGCTTAGAAAGCAAAAGCCAAGGTCAGGAGATCAGGAGGGTTTCTCCTTCTTCCTTATGGCTTGCAGGTGGTTGTAGGCTCATGGTCATCCTGTGTTTGTGTCTTGATTTCCATTTTTATAGACTTTGTCCTGTTGCGTTAGAAACCCCCCGGGGTACTTTATTTTACTCAGCTGCCTATTTACTTTGTCACCTCTGAAGTAGCAGAAGTTAGGATTTGAACATGGGTACCATAATTCAGCCCATCCCAGGACTCAATCTTCTGGAATGTTCTTGTTTATTATTATTTTGGGTTTTTCTTTTTTTGCTTTTGTTGAAAATAGACTTTTTCTCCCACAATATAAACTGATTATGCCTTCTCCTCCCTCAGCTTCTCCCAGTTCTCTCCCATTTGGACCCACTCCCTTTCTGCCTTTCATTAGAAAGTAAATGGGCTTCTAGGGGATAATAATAAAATATTATAAGATACAAAACTAACACATCAGCATTGGACAAATAAATAAATATATAAACAGAATTTAAAAGCCTAGAGAAGACACAGGAATTAGAGACCCAGTTATTCTCACTCACAGAGTCCTACAGAAGCAAAACTGGAAGGCATAATATGTACACAGAGGACCTGGCCCAGGCCCTGAGCATGCTGCCTCAGTCTCTGTGAGTACATATGAAATTTGATCAGGCTGATTTAGGGCCTTAGTTCCTTGGTGTCCTCATCCACTCTGACTCCTAAACTCTTTCTGTCTCCTCTTTCTCAGGGTTCTCTGAGCCCTGAGGGGAGGGGTTTGATGGAATGTTAACATTCCATTTGGGGCTGAATGCCCCCCTCCCTCTCTCCCTCCCCTGCCACCCCCCCCCCACCCCGTGTGTGTAATGTTTACCTGCTGTGGGATGGTCTTTCTGTACACTGTGAATTTATGTTGCTGCCATTGCTTAATGAAGAAGTTGCTATGGCCTATGGCAAAGTAGGACATAGCCAGGCAGGAAACCCAAGAGATACAGGGAGCAGAGAGGTGGGGTCAGAGCAGACACTGTGAGCCAAAGCTACGGGAACAAGATGTAATGAAACAGGTAATGCCATGAAGCCACATGACAAGACATAGATGAATATAAATGGGTTGGATTAAATTATTAGAGCTAGTTGGTAATGAGCCTGAGCCAAAGGCCAAACCATTCATAATTAATATAAGCCTCTGAGTAATTATTTTATAAGTAGCTTCAGACAGAGGGTGGGAGCGATTCATTGAGACTGAGGGGCTAGGTGGGACCGAGAAACTTCTGGTTACATCTGCCTGTGGGTCTCTGTGTTTGTTCCCATCTGCTGCAGGAGATAGCTTCTCTGATAGTTATAGTAGTAATATGTATTTGTAATATATAAAGGATTAATGTTTATTAATAGTTATATTAGCACTCACTGATATAAATTGAACCTTAAGGCAATTCTTGGAGATAGGAATAGTCCCATGATGGGGCTGTTGTTCCACTCTAGAATGCAGGAACCAAACAGGGCAGTTCAGGGTCTCAGCAGCCTCTTCAATGGGGCTGGCCATACCCTGTTCAAACTCCCAGAACTCCAGAGACATGCCTCCAAGCCTTGTCAGCTAACACCTAAATTCCACCACAGATGGTGGCTGGCTTCTCATTTTTCTAATGCCAGAATTCTGAATCTACATGTTACCCCCAGACATACATCTTGCATATTATAGGTATGAAATAATTTCTTCCACACATGTATCTCTTAAGGTAGACATTATCACCATTTAACTTATGTTGTGTGATATTGCTCTTATACAATGTAAAGATTTGTTATTTGTATTGGTTTAATAAAATAATGATTGGTCAGTAGCCAGGCAAGAAGTATAGGTGAGGTGACTGGACAGGGAGAATTCTGGAAAGAGGAAAGGCAGAGAGCAGACGCCAGCCAGATGCAGAGGAAGCAAGATGAGAATTCTGCACTGATTGAAGGTACCAAGCTACTTGGCTGAACATAGATAAGAATCATGAGATAATTTAAATGTAAAAGCTAGATAGTAATATGCCTAAACTATTGGCCCAGCAGTTACTATAATATTAAACTTCTGAGTTAGTTATTTGGAAGGTGACTGCTGGATATTTGAGAGTTTCTGGCTGGGACAGAAACTGCCTATGCCTCTGAGTTGGACCTTTCTGATGAACCCAGGGACCTCTCTCCTTTTCCCACACCTTTTCCCTGAGCTGACCTGCAGTTGGGACTCAGTGGATTGTCCTCTACCACCGGTATCTACCACTCCAGATACCATGCTGGGAATCTCAGATGGAACATGAGCTCATAGGTTCTCTGTGCTCAGGGTCAGGCTCAAGCTGTGCGGAATTTGTGAGCAAGATGACAAGGATATGTGTTAGGGTACCAGTACTCCCCCACATCTGACAGTGTGGGTGCTGTGAGGGATGTCTTTGTGCAGATTCTGTTCTCAAGGGCTGTCTGTACTCAGATCTCTGCTTACCCATCAAAAGTGTTCATCTGCAAAGACTGTCTGTCTGGAGGAGGATAAAGAAAGACAGAGCTCCTTCTCCCTGGGAAGTAAACTCAGAGGTGGTAGTGATTCAGAGTAGGAGTTTGTTCATGTTCAGACTAAACAAATAGTAAAGGGGCTGCTGTATCATAAGAATAGGTTTTGAAGTCTGGTGCATTGGCATTTGCTCATAAGTGCTGTTCTACTGAGTGATTTGAAAAACATCATATGGCCATGAGTGCATAGAGGTATGCCTACCCAGGTTGGTGGGTATGGAGGCAAGAGATCAAAATCAAGTGTCTCCATTGATCATTGCATACCTTATTCCTCGAGACACCGTCTCTCACAGAACCTGGACTCACAGTTTTGATGGCCTGGCTCCTGAGGCTCTTGGGTCTGCTCATATGCAGTCCCACTCTTCCTTAGCTGTGTTAGCTCTTCCTTAGCTGTTGTGTCTATGAACATGTGCCATCATGCCTATATTTTTATGTGTATTCTAGTTTCATTTCTGTTTTTATAATAAAATATCTGAACAAAAAGTAAACTGGGAAAAGAAAGATTTTATTTGGCTTAACCAGTCCACGTTACAGTTCATTATCTTGGGGAAGTCAAGGCAGGAGCTCAAAGTATCACGTGCACAGACAGTCAAGAGCAGAAAGTGAATGAATGTATAGATCTTCTCTGTGCTCAGCTGGCTTTCTCCTCTCTTGTATGATTCAAGATAATCCCCTACATCTATGCCCACAGGGTAACTTGATCTAGATAATTCCTCTTAAAGAGTCTCCTGCAAGGTGATTGTAGGTTGTGCCAAATCAACAGTTAAAAATAACCAGTACAACTTGGGATCTGGGTATCTAAACTCAAATTCTTATAATTGCAATGCAAACACTTTACACACTCAGCCACCTCCCATCCCCTTGAGTAATTTTCAGGACACAATTGCTCCATCTGAAAAGCAAAAGAACAAATGGCATATGCCTGTCGTCTCTTTACAGGGAAGTCACAAGATTACAGATTATATACAGAAGGTTTCTCAGTATACAGTTTTGTTTTTTAGTAAAAGTAGGCTAGGGTACACTGCAATGGCAAGTGACTCTCACTTTTGGTGAGATGGTATAATTATTTACATCTTGGGTCATAAATCTGCCCATGGCTCCTCACTCTAATAGAAGAGCCACCATCTCAAGTTTACTTAATAAATGGAGGGTTTATCTTGACTCACAGTTCTTAGAGATACAGTCCATCATAGTGGGGAAAACATGGTGGCAGGCATGGGAGGCAGTTGGCCAATTGTATAGTAAGAGGTTTCTGGCCTGGACTTTCGGGCCTGTTCTCAAGGTTTGGACACGTAGACCCACAGACCCACAAAGACACACAGATGCTTACATTAATTTTAGGCTGATCAGCCTAGGGCCCAGGCATATAACTTGCTAACTCTTTACCGGTGATCTAACCCATGACTCTTATCCTATTCAGCCATTCAGCTTGGTACCTTTTCTCAGAGCAGCATAGTTGTCCACTGTATCTCCTGGCTTTTCTGGCAACACTGGAGTCTCTGTGGCATTTTTGCTCTGTTCTTCCTGTTCCCAGAGTTTTCTTAGTCGGGTAGCCCCGCCCATGCTTCCTGTCTGCCTTTGGCCAATCAGCATTTTATATTAAACTCATAGGCGGGACAGTTATTTATAATGGAACATCATAAATCCACTACAATATTGTGTTCAAGAAGCAGAAAAGAATGAGTAATGACATATGCCTTCTTTCTACTTTTCATTCAAATTATTGAGTGACACAGCCCACATTTAGGGTGAGTTTACCTTCTTCAGTTAAATCTTTCTATAGACAACCTCATATATATAAAATCTCCAGAGGTATGTTTCCATGGTGATTCTCAATCCATTCAAGATGAAAATGAAGGTTAGCCATCAGATATGTTAAGTAGCCACTTTATTTAACTTTTGAGGGGTTAAGTACTGTTTTCTACAGTAGCTGAATCACTTTCCAACTGACCAATTGCATCCCTTTGAGGTTTATCTCCTTGCCTACCCTGTTTAGGAAGAGCTGGAGACTCCTTGTGGCTGTTTCACATTTGTGCAAAGGACAGAGTCTCTCCTGTGTCCCATTGATCATGGCTTAATTTGGCATTTATTGCTCCCTCCTCCTTGTTTTACTTTGTAATTTTCTCAGAGGTCATGGCTAGAGGCATAGGTTATACTTTAAATCCTTAAAAAGAACATGTGAATGCAGAAGTTATCCTTTATAGGCCTTTATTGGGCTTTTGTCATTTTTTATTACCACTAATATACTACCTACACCTACAGGCTATCTATCACTGAATTTCTCCAAGATCCTTAGCAATGACAAGTAAGGAATGTCTGTGAGATCTAATATAGAGATGCAGTCCCATAGGGAATTACAGGAATAACATTAATTTGAGGAATTATTTTAATTTCAGTGAGCAACTGACTTGTAGGTATGCTAGGTGTTTCTGACTCCATGCTACTAGGAGAGAAGGAACATGTGTGGAAGTTTAGAGGCTAATATTTAGAAGCCCTGCCACTCCTTTCCACCCTCCAGGAGATACTGAATGTCAACAAATATGTTATCCTTGGCATTTGTATCTATGTTCCCACAATGGTCTACTCCTTTCACTTTTGAAATGGAGACCCTTTCTATCTCTTTTGACTCTCAAGTTTGAGAAGTTTCTGGTCTCCTGAATCTGTGTGCTTAGCCTGTGGCACCAGATACAGACATTTTGGGAAGTGGGGGTGGAGATGACAGCTCTAAGTTCTTCCCTGGTTTGATAGCCACTAATACAGGCTGACTGTCCTTAGTACTCAGCATTATCTGAGAAAATAGTAACACCACCCCAGGTCACCACTACCTATGTGCTTAGCACTCCAGGCATGGCAGTCCTCCATGGCTGATACAGAGGGAAACAAAAGATGCCCTAAGAATGAAATCGCCTATCACTCCCAGACCCCTGTAACTATAACTCTTAGTTTTCCTTGGCCATTGCTAAATACCTGACAGAATGACCTTAAGGGAAGAAGTGCTTTATTTGGGCTCAGGAAGTTAGAATACATCAAACAAGAGGAAGGCATGGTATCAGGCTAGGAGCAACATATTGGGAATGATGGTGATATTTTGCTCTATGGAGCCCAACAGGAAGCAGACTACTTAGGCAGGAAGTCAACCTTAAGGAAGTAACTTTAAAATGCGAGTCCTTTGTCAGCAACTCGAGCTCCAAGTCTAAAAGTTTATACGATGTTACCCAAACAGCTTCACCAGCTTAGAGCCATGAGCCTATGTGGGACACTTTACTTTCAAGTCATAACACCTCCCAAGAGTGATCTTGAGTGCTCTGAGGGCTACACTTCTGTCCTTCTAGGAAGAGATGAATGACTAATACCTTTTTTTAAAAACCATTTTTTCCATTTTTTATTTTAAAAGTTTTTTTCATATCTACCACTGATCCCCCTCCCTTCCCTCAGCCCAGTCCATCCCAGTCTTTCCTCATCCTCCCCCCACCCCATACTTCCATCTATTCCCCAAGGAGGGCAAGGAGTCTCAAGGTGAGTCAGTTCAGTGAGGCATATCCAGTTGCGAGTCCCTCCCCTCAGCATCAAGGCTGGGTTAGCTGTTCCTCTGTAGGGAGTGGGCTCAAAATATCAGTTCATGCACAGGAACATAGTCTGATCCTACTGCAAGAGGCTCCACAAACTGCCCACGCGGTCTGACTGTCGTCTTCTTTGGAGGGTTTAGTTCCTTTCCATGAAGGTTCCTCAGTGGTTATTTCAGAGTCAGTGAGCTCCCAATAGCTCCATTAGCCATCTCTGTGGGTCTCCTCCTCATAATCCTGATTGCTTCCCTCATATACTCTCTCCTCTCTCTCTCTACAGCTCGGCTGGGATCTCATTCTGATCTTACCTCAGTTTCCTACTTCTCTGGTGTCCATTGAGAGAGTTCAGACATGGCACACAGTGAATGCTATAGGAAACACATGGAATTTATCCTCTGGTGCTGTGGAGCACTCTTAAGTGTAAGAATGGATAATGAACAGGGACCAGTGCAGAGAACACTCTTGGGTTTTGAGAGTGGACAGTAGCCAGAGAGGGTGCTATGTCGAGTATACCCTTGAGGAGTGAAATTGGACGAGGTCCAAACAGACTGTCATGCAGAGCACGCTCTCAAGAGATGAGAAGGGACAATGGTCATAGAGACCATTGTGCAGAGTTTTCTCTTGGAAAGTGAGAGTGGATGGGAGTCAAAGGCAATGTGTAGAATACATCTTCAAGGGATAAGTAGACAATGGCCAAAAGGAGCCATTTCTCAACCTTCATTTCAGTAAGATTATAATATTTTGTATGTATATGTGTCCTTGTGCATGTATGTGAGGAGGCCAGAGGTCAACCTCAGGTCTTATTCCTTTGGAGATCCATGTACTCCTTGCTGTTGAGACAGTTCTCACTGGCTTGGAACTCACTGATTAGGTTAGGCTAGCTGGCCTGTGAGTTATGCCTGTCTCCATTACCCAGAGCTGGAATTACTCTTTTACTGAGCTATATCCCCAGTTTCTGAACTATTTCTTAAACTCTTAGGAGTGTTTTGATGTCTAAGTGATTGACAGGCTCATTTTGGTTAACTCTTGAGAGAGGGGTAATGATATGTCTTTATTCTCTCTTAGAAAGCCTTTGGCTACATAGTAGTAATCTTATGATCTTTTGGGCTATTCACAAAATCATGTCTCTACCCCGGGCCAGAAGTACAAGTCAGATCTCATTCTTTTGGACAATAATCAAAGTCCTTATGTTTCGGTCCCTGGCTTTCTGGGCTCCTGATTGTGAGAAAGGAGTGCATCGGCTTTTAAGCCTGTGATTATTTGACCAACAGTTCAAGACAGAGTCTCCCCATGGTACCCAGACTGCTCTTGAATTCATGAATTTGAGGGAGCCTCATACCTCAGCTTCTCAGGTAACTGAGACTAAGATGTACACCACTATGTGTGGCTAAAAGACAACTATGATTTTATACCAAAATTTAAAGAAATCTGTTTTATAGCAAAAGAAAAAAATATTTACCAAAATCTAAGGTTGTCTGAGGAAAGCTGCCAGTAGAGGAAGATTCTAGTAGCTATTTCAACAGCTCTGGAACCTTGTGTAAGTCCTGGCAGGAGAGAAGCTATTGTAGCAAGAGACACTGTCTCCTCTGCTCCGTTAGCAAACTTTTTTTTTTTTACATGAGTTTAATAGTTTTGCAGGTCTTGAAGTTTAAAACTGACTTCCAAAGAAGAAATAGAGAAGGTTCAACTCTCCCGCTATCACAGGAGTGAACCTGGGCGTCAATATCTTTGACAGTTCCCCCATCAGTGGGATCTTGCATCCCACAGCCTCCAAACAGAACAGGCCTGCCACTCAGCCCCAGGTAGGACTTCCTTGTCTCCCAGGGAAACGGGCGTGTGTTCTGGCTTAGCCTCAAGGCTTCCTGCGAAGGGTTCTGAGGGCCACACTTCCATAGGGGAGGAATTAGACTTTTCTCTCCCCATTTGGCAAAACTAAATATAAATCTATTTCTCTTTACCAATTTCTATTTCTTTGGAATACAAAGAGACTAAGGTAGTGGGTGTATGGACCTAAGTGCCGTGTAACAGTTTCAGCCTAGTAGCTATTGGGTTTTTCTAGAAAGAGCTTGGGTCAAGTCTGGGTTTTGCTTGGCCTTTGCTGTTTTCTTTCTTTCTCTCTTCTCTCTCTCTCTCTCTCTCTCTCTCTCTCTCTCTCTCTCTCTCTCTCTCTCTCTCTCTCTCTCTCTCTCTTTCTTTTTTTTTTCTGTGAATGGGGACCGAGTGGCTATTTTTTAAACATGGTGATATGAAGTTTCACATTAGCTGGGCTGTTGTGTTATGTTACTTTATAGGTCATTTTTAACGTAGGTTACTTTATAGAGCTGTGCTATCATGTAGCTTGAAAGCGCTGAATTTTGGTGGGAGATACTCTGCTCTCGTTATAGCAACAGAGATATATGGAGGCTGAATTAATAGCTAAAGGAACAGAGGCAACTGCTGTCTTTGCAAAATGTGGAGCCATTAAGAGGATCAATCAGTAGGGGGTGGTGTAATCCACCAACACAGGCATTTTCCACACAGTTCTGTTGAGGCATATGAATGCAAATCTTCCAAGATTTTTTTTTCAAGTGCATTAAAGAGAAAAATATCCCAGCAGGGGCTTAATGAAGGATTTTTTTTCCCCTTTGTGTCCCCCACCCTATTTGACTTTTTCTTCTTGCAACAAGCTTCATAGTTTGGAAATCATTTTTGAAGTCAGTGTTGTGCATAGTAAGTAGCAAAGGAAATGAGGCCAAGGAGTTACCTTGTAATAAAAATCAGATGTAAAATCTTTCCTCGCTACCTAAGTAGAAGGTGTGATAGCTTCAGAAGCAGGCATTTTGCTTTTACTCAATGAGTAGTATTTAATAGTAACAGTTAAACCTTAAGCAAATTGTAGTGAGATTATAACTGGTATGGTTTGTGACAGTGTTCCTGGTCTCTAGGGCATAAACTTGAATCTTCTTCAAGCAGCCAAAGATGTTGCCACTGAATTAAACTAAACACACTAGTGTTGCCCATAACAACAGTTGCTAGGCGACCTTTGCCAGTATGTGGAGGGGTAGGAAGCATTGTGTATCATGGCTCAATTTATCATCATACACCAGCAGTCTTACTGAGGGAAGGGCCTGATGTACGCATTGGGTTACCACGGGACAGAAATGTCCTGTGCACGCTAGAGGAGGAGCATGTGTCAGGACAGCCTGATAAATGACGAATAGTCATCACACCTTTGCCTGTGTGGTTTCTGGCTAAACTTTCACTGGAATCATATAGCTGTGTGCTGGTACTAGATTTCCAGTGTGACCATTCCACCTTTTCCAGTGGAGGCCAGGAGGGGAAGGGAAGAGAAGGGGAAGGAGTGCTGAAGATGTCATTCCTGTGTCAATAGGAAGACTGTGGCTCTAGAAACAAATGACACGGCTCCATTCATGATCAACATTCACTCCAGCTAGGCACTAGTTTAGAACACCAGTTAGTCTGGTGTGGTGGCACCTGCTTGTAATCCCAACACTTGGGAGACTGGGGCAGAATTGCTGTGGGGTGTGAGCCAATCTGGGATACATATAAGGAACTGGCTTCAGACCATCTTCTGACATAATATAGATTCAACTTCATGATATGGTTCCCTTTTTGAGGTTTGAAGGGTAGACTGTTTATTGCTTTGGGTGTATATGGGTGTGTGTGGTGTGTGTGTGTGTGTGTGTGTGTGTGTGTGTGTGTGTGTGTGGTGTGTATGTGTGTGTGTATGTTACATGTGTGTGGGAGGGCATGCATTGGTGTGTGTTTCCGTCTGTATGTGCATAGATGTGGAGGCCAGAGGACAATTTCTGGAGTCATTCCTTAGACGCCCACCTTGTTCTTTGAGGCATTGTCTCTCCTTGGTCTGGTACTCACCGGGTAGGCTGAGCTTACCAGCAAACTCTGGGGCTGCTCCTATTTCCTCCCACCCAGCACTGGGATTACCACATCCAGACATTAGGGCTGTTTACTGTTTAAAATATGTGTTCCCACTGTTCACTGAACTGATTGGTTGAACATCACTGAAGTCTAGACAGGTGTTTTCAGAAGTCAAATCCCTATTTAGAAGAATACCTGGTCATGGAATCCCCTTTTCCCTCTTTTATATAGGCCAGACCATGCAGCCTCAGTAGCTGGGCTGAGATTCACAATTTAAGAATTTAGATTATAGATCAATTGAAACCTGCTCTAACTCCACCGCCCTATTTTTTTAAAAAAAACTGGGCTTTAAAAGAAGTTCTAAACAAGCCTTAAAAAATTATATAAAGCCATCTTTAGTCCAAATTAAGAAGTTTGTGAGTGTATTAATCCCTATAGAGTTGAACAGTCTAAACTGTGGTCATGTTTCAGACCTCCTGACTCCTGAACAATCTTGCTCATTGTCACAAAAGAAAAGGAAGGAGTCTCTAAGATATCTTGCATGGAAGTGCCAGATGATTAAAATGCCATCAGCTTCTGGCTGCATTCTCAATATTAGAATCACACATAGATGATACAAGGAACAATAGAGATAAATCAGCAGGAGGAGAATGACTCTGTAAAAAAAACAAAGGGAGGGAGAAGCAGCTACGTAAATGAGTCTTTAGAGATATGGGTTCAGGTATGGAATTATTTTCCTAAGGAAGAAGTGAAATGAGCAATGATCCAATTAGTTGGCAGAACAGCACACAGTGGCAAGTGCCTGGCTCTGGGATCATGTCTGAGCTCACCTGTTGTTCTCCTGCTTACTGCCACATCAGGACAGAATTTCATCTAGAAAAGCCTCTGCTTCTCCTGTAAATGTGGGGATTAATTATTTTTAGCTCCCTGGCAGAGTGAGTGGGTGTGAGAATCAGCCGACAAAAAAAGGGAGTCTTTGCAATGTGCTTGCCACACTGGGAGCTGGCAGCAGACACTTGGGGTAGCTGGTGTCTTATTGTTACTGTCAAATGGCCAGGAAAGTTTTTGGGCACAGTTTCAAGAGGGAGAAACAGGGAGTGGACTTGACCATGACAGCTGAGGAGGGTGGACATTGTGCAAAGAGGTGGAATGTAAGAGCTGTGTCAACATAGCAGACCTATTTCAGAACCCTGAAGTGTCAGGGATGGACTTAGGGCAAATGCTACTGTAAGCAGGTAAGAAAAAAAATCCGGGCTGTGTTACTTTGCCACTAGAGAATATCAGGGGAAGACCACAGCCAGCAGCATCAGCAGGCTCCATATTCAACGCTTCAGCCAACCCAGAGTAAATAACGGATTCCCAGAAGGGACATAAAGCAGTCAACGTAATGAATAGCACTTGACTCCCACTTGGGAGTTTCTCACATTATCCCAGTAGGTCTTGGTAATAGCCAAAGAGCATACACCAGCTTGAGGAAAAATGCTTCTCGTATAACTTATCCCTGGTGAGGTGGGTCTGTCCAAGAAGCAAAGGAAACATGACCTAGTATGTGACTTCTGACCCCCGAATTGTGACTTACCATGCTAATGCTGTCTGTGCCCAGGTTACATACTCTTCCCTTGGCTGCAGGGCAACTGTGAGACAGTACCTTATATGTGCCCAGAAGCTCATCCAAACAGTACCTTGGTGCTCTCTGGGTTTCTCACTGCCTGATAACTCAGTACCACGAACTGATTCTTAAAAACAGTTTCAACCCAGTGGGATAGAAATTAGGGGGAACTGGCTAGTTCCCCATTCCAGAAGAGGCAATTTTGAGACACCTTCTCTGAGACCCCTTAGGGATCTCCAGTGAATTCACATCCTTCCTGTCCTATCCCAGTATTAAGCCAGTCATGACTTTACATGGCAGCTTTCTTTGTTCCTAGCCCTCCTCCCTCTGCCCAGTCCTGAGACTTCCTCCTGGATCAGATACTCATGCCCTGTGCTGAAGGGGTCCCAAACTAAGACAGTTTTGTGAATCTTCAGCAAAGATAGTCTCAGCTATTCTTTTCACAGAAGCTAGCTAAGACCTGAAGCCCAAGGTCACACACACGACGGGAATTTTCCTCAAAACATGTATTCTTATGCTCAATCTCCTCCATTCTGATGTTTGTCCTTGGACTAATCATCCATTTATTTCTTAGCCGACCATCTTCCACATATTGCAAATGGCAGACTCTTGTTGCCCAGGCTGAACTTAATACATGTTTGTGACTGAGACCCAGCCAATTGGCTGTTCCTGCCTGGGCATCAGCATTGCCAGGGAGGTATATCATGTATGATATATCATGTTAGAGTATAGAAGGGGACATTGAGGTTTCAGTGACAGTGTTAATAGTTGAGTGCTGTGAGGCCAGCACCACACCGACACCTGAATTCACCCCTTGCTCATCCCCTGCCTCTTGTACTCTAGTCACCTCCTCATTTCAGTAAATCTCCAAAGAACTTTCCAGCAGTGTTTCTTTTGGTTTTATCATCCAGAATCACCTTCCTGTATTATAACCAAAAGCCTTTATCCATGCTGCTACAGGACCAACAACGTGAATGGGCATCAGACCAGGGAAGAGATGTTTCTCTTAAAGATAGAGGGTGAGACTGGAAGGGTTGTTTCTTTGTACTCTGTTTCCCATCATATTGAAAACATAGGCATCAATAAGACCACTCCTTGCAGAAAGTCTTCAAAAACACGAACAAAAGGCTCAGAGGAACTCCACATTCCTCATGTGGGAGGCTGGATGAGGGTCCTCCTGCTTTTTATGTCTTTTTTGCCAAATACTTGTTACGGGATTTGGTGAAAGTCTTTCATCTTGGGAAGTTACTTTTCTATCTTTTTTCTCTCTTTTCTTCATTTCTCCCCTTTTCCTTCCATCCTTCTTTTCTTTCTATTTATTTCAGTGCTAAGAGAGGACTGGTGTCTCGTGCACACTGAATATCTGCTCTCCTACTGTTCTGTTCTACATTGGTAGCCTTTTAAGGGAGTTTTTGTGTGCTTCTTTATTTGTAAAGTGAAGGAAATTCAACTCAAGGGTTTGTGCATGTTAGGTAGGTGCTCTACCAGTGATCTGTATCTCTAGTGCTCTTGCATCTTTAAATGTCAGAGGTTAGATTCTCTGTGTATGTATGTATGTGTGTGTGTGTGTGTGTGTGTGTGTGTGTGTGTGTGTGTGTATGTGCATGTTTGCATGGATGTGCATGTATGCATGCGCATGTAGAGGTCAGAGGATAGCCTTAGGTGTTGTTCCTTGAATGACAGTCATCTTGGTGTTTTTTGAGGCAGAGTCTCTTGCTGGCCTGGAATTTTTCAGCTAGAATAGGCTCATTGGCAAGGAACCCCCAGAGATCTACCTGTTTCTGCCTCCCCTGCTCTGGACTTACATGTATATGTTCATGGATTTAGGGACTTGAACTCGGGTTCTTGTGGTTGTATGGCAAGCACTTTTCCCACTGAACTATCTCTTCAGGCCCCTGAAAGACTAAAATCTTAGAAAAACATCACAGGCAAATATTTGGAATGTAGATTATAGTGTGTTTTTATTCCATGTATTTAAGAACTCATGGCAGCTCAATTCTAATGGCATCCTTTGCCTCCCAGATGGCAAAGCAAGCAAGCACGCATTCCCAAGGACAGAAGGTACTCTGCTGTACTAAGGCACTCCCAAATCCTTCCTTTGAATACTGCAACAGCACAGCTGTCTGGGGTTCACTGGAGGGACCATGGTAGGAGTCTCAGTAATAGAACACACGACTGTGGCTGCTTCTGTAAATACTCATGTTAGCAGGCATAGCAAATGGTCAGTAACAACACCCCATTGAAAAACTGGATGTGGTTTACACTGGCATGGAAATTGTATTTAAGATCATAGATGATAGATAGATACCTTTATGGTTATCTTTTTATCCAAAAACTTTATATATGAATAACCATAAAGCTCTTCCTAGCAACTCAGGGTTAAGTGTTATGGAAATGAAGCGGAGGGCGTGACACTGCCAAGTGACAGAATAGTTCCCCAGGGATGCAGCCCAGACTGAGAAGGCATAGATTTCAGCACAGCCACAGGTGGAATAATTACAGATTCAAACGTGAGCTGGGCACAGTACCTTCTGTTCTTGGGAATGCGTGCTTGCTTGCTTTGCCATCTGGTAGGCAAAGGATGCCATTAGAATTGAGCTGCCATGAGTTCCTAAATACATGGAATAAATACACACAAGCAGCCTGGGTTCTTTGGTTTTTGTCTTGGAACTAGAGGACCAATATCTCTTCTACTTTCTTCATGTATTTGTGTAGCAACAAACTGGAAACAATAGTTATGAAAACATAGTGGGCATTAGTATCTTAAAATCTGAGTTTCCAGCCATTTTTGTGTGACAGTTTCTCTGTAATCTATGGATCCTGAATGATATGATATAGGATTGACTGATCTAATATCGGGGAGCCACATGGTTGTTGTTGGAGGCATGTCTAGGAAGAATCTGAATGTCTAGTATAGACATGTTCCCAGCTGTTCTTGGTTCAGAGTTACAGCCATCTTAATACAAACAAACTGCCCTTAGTAGGAAGGTCATGAAGGACTATCAAGTTCTTTATCCAAAACAAAGCCAGAATTTTTCTAACTGTGTGTGGCCCATATTACAAAATCACGAGATCTGCCTTGACATTCAATATGCATTTAGGATGCGGACCCAACCCCAGCCCCATGGCTGCATTTTAGGGCAAAAACTAGGAGCGTCCCTGTATTTGTGTGTTGATTGCTGATTGTGAAGGACTAGTCCCTCTGAGGAGTCCAGAAGACAACTGGTGAGAGCAAGTTGCAGATAAGTACCTTATGTCATGTTTTAAGTTGTGTTGTGTGGGTTGCCGCAGATGGACATTTGTCGAGTTACTGCATACTGACATTACTAATCCAGAAGCACAGGGTAGTAGTGCCCGACACATGCAGCCCTTGACATTTCCCCATTTCCCTAGAGTCCTAGGAAACAGGGAATCAATATCAATAGCTTCAGAAATGTGATGTCAAGTGTTCAGCCATGAACTGTACATTTCATTTATCCGCTTCTCCCGGGGCTGAACACAGCAAGAACTCACTGTGTTCTGGGCAAGCTAGAGAGAGAACAGCCTATTTCTTATACCATCAACCCAGGAGATGTGTCTTTGCCGCCCCCCCCCCCCATCTCCATACAGCATCCAAGCAAAGATGTGTGGGCTGTCATCAGTACAAAACATTGCCCTCTTAGAATCTTTTCCCTTGATGTATAGTTGAAGAATGACTTTCAAAAACATCTCCTCCGCCTTTCCAATGCCAGGTTAAAAACAATCACAGAGCAGAGGAGCCGAGGAGCAGGGTCAGTGCGAGCATGACAACTTGAGTTTGGAACCCTAGCACCCTTCAAAAATCCAGGCTGAGCAGAGTACATCTTTAAACCAAGACCTAGGGATGGAGGGACAAGTGGATTCTTAAAGCTGACTGGCAAGACAGTCAGTCTAGATGGATCAGAAGGCTCCAGGTTCTGTGAGAGACTCTGTTTAAAAATGTTGGTGGAAAGCAGCTGAAGAAGACATCTAAGATGAGCGTCTGGCTCCAAAATGCATATGTACCCACATGCACATGAACATAGATACACTTGCACACACACATACAACCTGAGGCAACATCTGTAACTGATGCCAGTTCCCACATCACAGAAACCAGCTCGGTACCCAGGCATCTTCTGTCTCACCGAACTTCTTCCTGTCTTGTGTCGGGTCTCTTTTGTAGTGAAACAAAAGCAATTAACCTCTTGACCTACCTGCTTACATTCTATTCTTGTGAATTTGCAAAGCTCTTACCTCTTACATGGACTTGGGCCACCAGAAAGTCCCAGATGATTAATTTTGTGTGAGAAAGATTGCCATGCAGTTGGGCACTTCTCAGGATATATATTTTTGTTCCTCATTGGAAGTAGTGGAGTGAACACTATTCCCAGTGCATATTTGGTGATTACTTACTCTATCTCAAGAATCTCTGTGAGCATTGCCTACAGTCACAATAATCTGTGGTGTAGATATTATTCCCATTTGGAGATGTGGACACTGAGTCTTGAATGGGTTAAGAAGGTACCCAAGAATCATGGAACTGTCATGTGCCAGCACTACGTTGGAATACAGTGCTGTCTACTCATAAGTTTATGTTAGGATGTGGAGAGGTGTCTTGGTGGTAGAGTGCTTGCCTAGCATGTTCAAATTTCTGGGCTTGATCACCAACAATACAGATGAAAATAATAAAGACTAATATTTTCTACTATACAACCCCGTCCACACAACAAGAGTTACTGTGTCAGCAGTACTGGGTGTTTTATCTTTACAATGTTCATAATAATTTTGTGGTTTAGAAACTTTTTGTTCCATTTTATAGGTCGGGAAGCTGAGGCCTACACTAGCTAAGGAAATGTGCTTATGACACACAGCTAATGATGAATAGAAGTGAGCTTTAGACCCATTTCTGTGGTACCAGACTCTATGACTTATGTCAGCCATTAGAGTGAACCTCTGTGGTCTGTGAGGAGGTGTAACATCATGGAATATGCAAAAAAAAATGCTTTCATTAAAAGGAAGTGGAGAAACTGTATTTACACAAAGTTCTGCGCTGTTGAGATTAGAACCCTTTCTCTCAATTAAATCAGCTCGCCTCTATAGGCATGAACAGAAGGAAGCAAATTGGATTTTCCGCCAATTCTCAGAGGGCATGAACTCAGCTTTCAGAGTTCAGAGGACAATTCAAGTTTTGATGTGGGGTAGAATGACCCCATATAGAGAGCACAGGCTGGCCAGATGGTGAACTTCAGCTGGTTTCAGCACCATGGCTCCAGGGAGTCAGCTTCCTCTCTATGTTTTGTATAGAATTTATTAACTTTATAGTGTTTTTTAAAAATAAAATCTCTCCCTCCCTGTCTCTGTCTCTCTCTCCCTCTCTCCCTCTCCCCCCTCTCTCTGTGAGAGAGAGGGGGACACAGAGAGAGATCTATTAAGACAGTAAAAAATAAAGTGAGAAACAACAGGAGAACCAAGCGTATAGTTCCGTGGCAGAGTGTTTATCTCATACATGTGAGAGCCTGGCCTCAGGCCTTAGTGCTGCAAGGGACAAGGGGAGAGAAATTCAAATGCATTTTATATAAGAATGAAAGGCTTCTCTTTGGTTCTATTTCCATACCTGAACTTAGTTTTAAAGGGGCAGCTACTTAAAGAAGTTACAACAGCAAGGGAAACCTATGGCAACAGGTAAGCCCAGTGGTGCTTATGTTAGGCTGTGGGGTGTAGTTCCTGCTTATCCCTAGTTAAAGTGGTACAGAAGAAGCATTTAGCATGGAAACCACTGACGTAGCCTTGAGCATATTTATGGAGGGAGGCTAGGAGCTAAATTGACCCTCCATCCCTCTGCTTTTGAACAATGAGGTCTTGGTCACGATTTTTCTTAATATAAGGAAATTAATTGGATATACTTTTCAATTAGTAAAAAAATAAACCAATGGAAATTAGTAATTTGTTTTCATCTAGAGTTTAATCTGCATTAACTCAATTACTCCAGATACATGAATTCCCCTGTTGGGTTGATTACAAGTTGGCTCAAATTCATTTTTATTGTCTGGGCTGTATTAAAAATCTCCATCTTGTGCTCGCTGCCCTTCTGGGGGAACAGGGTTCTGTTCCCAGCACTTACGTTAGGCCACCTCTAGACCTCCTGTTACTCTAGCTTCAAGTGTACAATGCCTTTCTCTGGTATTTTTGGGAACTGCACTAACAGGAACACACAAAAACATA
Source organism: Phyllotis vaccarum (assembly GCA_033318265.1). Taxonomy (NCBI): domain Eukaryota; kingdom Metazoa; phylum Chordata; class Mammalia; order Rodentia; family Cricetidae; genus Phyllotis; species Phyllotis vaccarum. The sequence goes on along the minus strand of JARWLC010000003.1, from coordinate 70,117,264 downwards.
CACACAATTTATAATAGTTCTTAAAAAAAATACATCTTACAAGCCTTCATGACTGTCACTCTCTGAATTCTAAACAGCCCTTTCTCAAATGAACCTCATTGTGCACTTTGGACCACAGCTCTCTAATGTCCCTTAAGAGATCAATGCAAACCCAGCACTATTTTTGTCTGCAAAGTTAAACATTTGAAAACCAGCTTATGAAATGGCGTCTATGCAATTAATCATGCAGAGCACTTGTAAGAGTCAATAGGACCATCAATAAAAATTATGCTCAGCAATAGGCTTAAATAGGACGGTCTCCGTCAACAGGTACATGTGCTCACTGTGCTTTTGTGGAAATATTCTAAGAGTGTAAAAAATCTGAATTCTAGCCTGTCAATTTTGCAACAAAACAATGGTTATTTCCTAATGTCATCAACAGCTTTAAGTAGAAGTTAGTTGGATTAAAATATGATTTTATTAAGATTTTGGCCAGAAAACATTGTTAGATAAGCAATTATGAGGTCACTCCTTCCCAGAAATACTTAGCAAGGCTGCTCATTGCCACCTGTGAGGCAGGAGGCCCTGTGAGGTATGAGGGAGGTGATTGTGTGGTAAGTCTTTAGTCTAGTGAAGAAAGTGTATGAATGGTAGACTGCATTGGTATTTTATGACAAGTCCAGAAGAGATGTTATGTGGCAAGAAGGGGACATGTGACCCAGTCTTGGTAAGGTGTTCAATTGAGGCTTTTATAATGGCTGGAAGATGAAAGGAGAAGACATGAGCCAAGGGATTCCAAGCTGAGGAGAAGCATGTTCAGAGTTTTAGGTTTCACTTGCTCCTTGGGAGGGGTGGACACAGTAGATCAGTCTTTCTGAATGTGCAGCAGTACCAGGAGGGTGGCAAAGCAATGAGTCTCAGTAAGTGAGCACCCCAGCCTGCAAGGGCTTAGAACTTGTGCTAACAAGTCTTGAGTTTGTACTGTCATGGGCCCCACTGTAGATTATTGAAAGCAATAGAAGCACTCCAGAGGAGTCTTCTCTGTCTGCTGGTTGAAGAACCAACTGGAGTCTTGGGAAGGGAGTAGAGGGCAGAGACTAGAGGAATTACCAGGAGACAAAAGGAAGAGATAGGAGAGCTAAGATGAGGGTGGGGGTGACAGGGGATATTTGGGATGTAGAATCAGTGTGGTTATTGATGGCTTTGATGTGGAGGGTGATGGAGGGCAGGGGATAAAGGATTGTGCTGGGGTGTGATTTGGATTTCCTCAATATTTCTTTGCTGAGATACTAGCCCCCAATGTCCTTATAAAAAGATGACATTTCGACACAGACATAAGAGGAAAATGAGAAGACACTGTTAAAAATTGTTCATCTCAACAGCAGGTGGAAAGACCTAGAACAGTTTTTCCCCTCATGGCTTATGGAAAGATCATCCCTGGTGATAGCTTGAGCTTGGGTGTCGAGTCTCCAGAACTATAAAAAGGTGGGTTTCTGTGATTTAAGCTCCAAGTTAGGAATGGAGCTTAGATCTTACAGTCTAGTTGGCTATGGGATGGATGGCCAAAGGCTCAAAAGAGAAAAATGGCTGTGGGGTTATTGATTGGGAGAGTCTCTGGCATATAAGCAGTGTCTAGCATAGCAGACAGAACTTTGAGGAGAATGCGTGGGAGGTGACATGAGGAGAGGAAGCCACTCTCCAACTTTGAGACTGACTTCTTGCTCACATGGGAAATAATAAGAAAGGACTTTCCTATGTGCTGTTGTCTTGGAAGAGTTGCCATAGTAACCAGCAATACAGTAGTATATAGCAAGACCACCCAGAGGCTGTCCCCAGGTATCACTTGGGTTAAGAAATTGACCCTTGATATGGTCCTTGACACAATGAAAGATTCTGACCCACACAAGCTTGTCAGAGACAAGAGCTAGAAAACCCAAATACTAAATCACTCATTTCTGAAGGGATAGAAGCAGCAGGTAGGACAAGCATCTGTGTCTAAGAAGATTCTTTTGAAAATGGTAGAAGAGATTGAGAGAGAAACCACATTGTAGACGGCAGAGAGTTGTTTGGTGGGAACATGAATATGCAATGTGAGTGGATAAATGTTAGAATTTTACCCACATACGCTGGCTCAGAGGATTCTGGCTTCATGGGGAAAATAGTCCAAAATTTAAACTACTTCTCAGGCAAATATATGATGCTGTCTTTCGGATTTTTAGCATTTTTTTTTTTAGACAATGTCTCATGTAGCTCAGGCTAGTCTTATTATCTATCTAAAGACAATCTTGAATCTTCCTGCTTCACTTTCCAAGTACAATGATTATAGAAGTATGCTACCTTTGAGATTTGTTTGCTTGAGACGAAGTAGCCATATCCCAGGCTAGTCTGGAACTCATTATGTAGTCAACCCTGGTCTCAAGCCTCCCAAGTGCTGGGAGTATAGTGTGTATTATCCGGTCCAGCTCCAACCAGTCTTTTAAATAGCTGAAAAGGTAATCTTTCTCCTTAGAGGTTAAGTTAAAGGAAGAAGACAAAAGAAAATAAAAGTTAGCCAGGACTCTCCTAGGACCTCCATCTAATGGGAAGATTGACGTAGTGTATGTAGCACCCTGTATCAGGTAGTCTAGGAGAGCTACAAAAGGTGATCCTCTCAGAGGAAAGAGCCCATCCAGAGGGAGAAACAAAGAACATGTTTAGAAACAAAGAACAAATTCAATCTTAAGACATTCTATAGAAACGGGGCTGTTTTTCTGGAGTTGGCTTTCTAATACATTGTATTTTTGTTTTGTTTTTAAGTAAGGAAGGCACAGATTTAGGTTTTCCTAGGAAACAGGTAATTCATATCTTCTTTGCTAATGGCAAACTTCTCATCTCTGCAGAGCTATGGACTCTGAGCCTCTGACACCAATTTATCTTATCACAGAGGGGGATTTGAGGGAACACTGAGCAAAGCTGTTTTCTGCAGATGATTGATTTCAGCTAGAATTTTAGCAGGGATGAATTAATAGAAATGCAGAGGTGATGAGGGGAAGCCCTGCTGCAGGTATCCATGCAATCCTGGAGGGGAGTTCAACAAGGGGAGGCGGAGGGATGGCCAGCCTGTTCCCTCTAGTTACTGTTGCTTCTTCCCAGAGTGTATATGCCAGTCCTGCAAGCCAAGAACTCTAAGATTGTAGCTAAGCTCCAATAGGATGGGAATCCATTGCCTTCCACAGAACAACTCTTTCTAGAAATAAGAATAATTTTGACTCAATATAAGGGGAAAATGGAGGGAACTTTTTGACTACCACAGGGAGAAAGCTGGTATTCTTAGTCCCAATAAATAAAATAATGATACTAGCAATGCTGGCCTGCTAAAACAGGTGTATCTGTTTCATTCATAAGTGGAGACCATAAAAGGCTTCATCTCTTGGGAAGTGAGTTTCCTTACCAATGGTTCTCAGTATTTTATTAACTTGAGAGCCCACCGAGTCACCAACAGCTAGTAGTATTACAAGAAAATATAAGCAATATTTATCTTTTCGAAGGCTTCACTCTGATCATGTCCTGCCCTCATCTGTTAAGTTCATGACTGAAGCTGCTCACGGGAAGAAGAGTATGGTACCAGTAAGATGAGGACTATGGGCAATGAGAGCCACACGGAATGTCTTAGAGGTGGCTTCTAACTTGTGTGTCTTTGTGCTGTTAATGCTATCCTCCCAGCTTTCAAAGAGGATCTGGCTATAATGCCCCCAAGGAGCTTTGGTAGATTTGCTCAGTTGAGCTCATGCTTAGCTATGCTTGCCACCACCTCTGCCTCCAAGTTTGAAGCTGCGCTCTCATGGAATAATAAAACCTTTTCCTGAGACAGGCTGGCTGGGGTTTGTTGTTGATTATTCTTTACTGCCAATAATGAACACAAACAGGAGTTTCAAATGATTTCACAGTTAATTTATATGCACAAAAAATAATTAGCCTCATGTAATTTTCCTTGCCAGATTGAGTCTTATTTGACTACCAAAAGATACGTCATTTTAAAATAATTTCATAGTTCACTGATGAAATAAAATTGAGACATTGGATGCATATGGCATATAGGTGCTGGTGGGCAAGTGAGAGACGGTCCTCATGAGAATACAGGAATGCCCAAACCCACCAGAGGCAGTTACTTTCCTTCAAGAGTGACAATAGTCATGAGGCTGTTATCTAAAAAACAGATAAACAAATAAAGCTGTCTCACTACTCAATCAATGTGGACTGTAGCCACTTTGGTAACACTAATGGGTTCAAACATAAAATCACTGATGTGGGAACTCCTTATATTAATAAATAGAGACATGGTTGGAATTTTCTCTAATATTAAATGGTGATAGGGATATAAGCTTTCCAATCCAGTTTTAAAGAAAAAGGTGTAAATTAGTTTAGTTACAATGGAAAATGGTGTAGAGTTTCCTCAGAAAAGTAACACAGAACTGCAGTATGATTCAGCTATTTTACTGCTGGGTGTGTTTCTGGGTATAGACACACAGATAAATGGATAAAGAATCTCCCTCTCCTCCCCCCACAACATACACATACCCAGAGAGACAGAGAGAGACAGAGAGAGGCAGAGATTACTCATCCATAAAGGGGAAGGCTATCATATCACTGGGCTGAAGTACAGGGTTTTATGTAATTAAATAAGCCAGAAACGTAAAGGTAAGTGTTGCATAGTCAATCTTCTATATGAAGTTATAGAAAGCTGGCCCGCAAATAGAAGACTGATTACTAAGGACTGGGAGGATGCAGAAGAAGGAGGGCAGCTGGACATGATCAATACATCCAGTATGCATAGATGGAAGTACCACACAGCATCCCGTTAATATGTATTAGTAAAATACTAATATTTACAATATATTAATAAAGGCAAGAGAAAAAGAACAGTGTTCTCCAGATCACACCACGGAGGATTAGCCCTAACAAACTGAGGTAGGAGGGTTTGGCCTTGGTATCTGTCCCAGCCAAGACCTTCATTGAGTTATCCCACCTGCCTCCCCCCCCCAAGTTTTCCCTCTCTACAGTGTAGTAGTGGGGGTTCTTGGTCCCAGGCGGCCGGAGGTCCGAGACCCACAGACCTGCTGCCTGAGACCGCTTAGCCGCCCAACTGCTCAGGCCCCCAGAAATGACTCAGACGCTTATATTAACTTTATGCTGTTTGGCCTATGGCTCAGGCACATTGCTAGCTTGCTCTTACATCTTAAATCAACCCATTTCTATTAATCTGTCTCCCATGTGGCCCGTGGCTCACCTGTGCTCCTACATGTTGCTCCTTGGGTGGCTTCAGCTCGATCTGCCTCTGACTCCGCCCTTCCTTTCCTACCTATTCTGATTCCTCCTCCTACTTCTTCTGTGGTGCCTGTCATGGCCCAAAACAGCTCCTTTATTTAAAGATTGAGTTTCACAGCATACAGAAAGGCATTCCCACATCACTACAGTCCTCAAAACAATGAAACTATTTCCCCATTCCCTCCTAAACCCCAGGTTTGGCTCTGCTCCTCACAACCTCTGGACCTTTATAGATGGATCAGTCATCCCATGCTCTTTAGCCAATCCTAGAATCTAAGTCTTCCCATAGTCCTGACTTGGTCCAGAACCCTCGCCTCCAATTAGAAGGACAGCACATTTGGTGACATGTCAGCTTCACGTCTATGCTGTCTAGCAAAGGACCTATGTATGCACCAGTTTCTTCTGTGCCCAAGTCTTACACCATCTTTTGGGCAGTCCTATACAGACAGAAGCCTTTTCTGGATCTACCTGCTGGTGGACACCCTGGTTGGCACCAGTCTCACCTGGTGCCCAATGTCTTGATGAGGGTGATGTACTGCATTTCTTGGCTCTCATTGCCTTTGTGCAAAACTCGGTGAGGACTGATTGGTTAATAGCTACCTTCACTCAGGTGTTTGTATTGAACATCTACAAATAGAAGCCCTAAGGAAAGCTTCCCACATGAGTAGGAGAAGCCTCTGCACACCTTGCCAGGGGATCCAGTGGGGGATTGTGTGGTTACTCTCAACTGTATTGTCCTTGCTTTTAATTGCCTACCAGCTTCATGCTCTTTCCATCGAGAGAAAGACTCTAAACTATAAAATTACCTTTTAAAATACTACCGCTGAGAGAGAGAGAGAGAGAGAGAGAGAGAGAGAGAGAGAGAGAGAGAGAGAGAGAGAGAGAGAGAGAGAAGGAGAGAGGGGGAGGGAGAGGGAGAGAGAGAGAGAGGGAGATGGGAGAGAGAGTGCCACTCTTTTATTCTTAGGCAAAGATTCAGCAATCTGTGGTCCCAATAATTATGTTTTGGTGTTAGATGGACTCTTTAACAATACCCTGCTATGGTAACTGACAGAAGAGAAGTTCTGGGCCTTTTCAGCCCTGAACAGTACACATTTATGGTTTTAATTATTGGAGGCCTGGCTTGTTTTTCACTAAAGTGTACACATGGAATTTAAAATAACTTTTGAACTCCTGGGAAAACATATGTTTTCTAAGACTTTTCCACTAATGTCAAGACAGTGGCTCCTGGAGTTGATGGGATCTAGCTTTCTGATACCTGGTTGTTATTATGACATTACAACAGGACAACTTTGTGTGTGTGTGTGTGTATATGTGTGTGTTTGTGTATGTGTGTGTATATGTGAATGTGTGTATGTGCATGTGTATGTATGTATGTGTGAATATGTGAGTGTGTATGTGCATGTGTGTGAATATGTGAGTGTGTGTTTGTGTGTATGTGTGTATATGTGAGTGTGTATGTGTGTGTATGCATGTGTGTATGTGTGTGTACATGGAGGCATGTGTACCTGTGAGGAAGCCAGAGGAAGATATCAGGTATCCTGCTCTGTTACTCTTGGCTTTTTCCTTTGAGGGAGGACTATCCTGGCAGTCAGTACATCCCAGCTACTCTCCTGTCCCCATGTCAACAGTGCTGGGGTTACAGGCATAAACAGCTATTCCAAGCTTTTTACATGGGTACTAGGGATTTGAACTCAGGTCCTCATGCTTGCCTAGCACATACTCTTAGCCAGTGAGACATCACTTCAGTACCCAGCCTTATCAGTTTAAAATTTTATATTTTGTCTGAAATCTAAATTAAGTGGTCCAGTTCATTATGCTTGCTCTAAGCTTTTGACAATAATAAAATAGGATAGTATGATATTTTTATAAACTTGTCATCTTTATTGATGTAACTTCTTTTATATATTACTCAAAAGTAATTTAGCGGAGGAGCTATTACTTGGATAGGTCTTTGTTTATGATTAGGTCTAGCATGAAGCACATTTTTAAAATCACAATTGGTTTTCTTATTTTCAGAATGGTATGGGTTTTGTTCTATATATGCAATACTATATGTGTAATACTATCATGGTGTATTTTGAGGCACACAGAAAACATGCCACATACAAGATATTACAGTTCAAATATGATTGAAGAGTGGCCCCCAATGGCTCATGGTTTGTAAGCTTGGCTATTGCACAAATTCTTCTTGGTCTTATAATAAAAACCCAGAGCCAGATATTGGGGGAAAAGCGAAAGATCAGAGAGACAGAGGAACAAGCCACAGTCACTTCTCACCCAGCTACAGCTCAGAACCCTCAGCCAAAAGGGAAGAGGAGGGTAAAGGGCTGACCTCCTCCCTCCTTCTACTTTTTATTTCTTTCTCCGCCCACCTGTCTCATTTCCTGGTTCAATTTTCCTAGTGCTGAGATTAAAGGCTTATGTGCTTCCCAAGTACTGGGAGCAGAGGTGTGGGATCCCAAGTGCTGGGATTAAAGGTGTGTAGCATCGCTGCCTGGCTGTGTTAGGCTTTGAATTCTCAGAGATCCAAGGGAGCTCTGCCTCTGAGTGCTGGGATCAAAGGCCTGTCAGTCACCGCTCCCTGATCTCTATGGCTAACTCTGTGGCTGCTCTGTCTCTGATCTTCAGGCAAACTTTACTAAAAACACATATATCACCACACTTGGTCGTCCATATGGTGATTTTTAAAAACTAGTGGGACCTTCTAGAAGCAGAACCTAGGGAGAGGCCTCCAGGCCACAGGGGAGATTTCCCCTGGGGGGGGGGGATGAGTGTAATTCACTTGGGATACAGTTAGTTCTTATGGAAGAGATTGTTATAAAAAAGAACAGTTGGCTGTACTGCATTCTCTGGCTCCCATTGTGATCATTCTCACTCACAGACATCATCTGCCATGATGTGACACAGGCAGGGGGCGCTTTGTCAGAGTCAGTCATGCCATTTGGACTCCAGTCTTCAAAAGAGCAATCTGAACAAACCTCATTTTCTTTATAATGGCAGGGCTCTGTACATTAAAATAAAATCAGTAAATATTGATTGAGGATCTTGAGTTCTTGTTTGGAAGAGTCTCCCAATTTTTTTTTTTTTTTTTTAGAGAACTACAATAGATAAAAATAGAGATATATGAAACTAATATAAAAATAATTTATTAAGTACAAAAGGATACATACTTCAGGTTCAAACAATCTGTTGCAGAGTTTTAGAGGCTACAAGCACCTTAGGAATAACCTTGTTTTGTTCTTTCATTTTCCAAAGAGAACCCAGAAGCCAGAAATATTAGGTGATTTGTCTGCATTCATTCAGCTTGTAAATAGAGGAACCTCAGCTAAGCTGCTGCTGTGTGAACCATGACCACCCAGATGTGTAATTTAAGAAGGACTTTGAAGGAACACATTCAAGGGCCTCCTTGTTGAACATGCAGGCTGAACTGTGTGACTTTAGGAAGTGCCACTCCCATGGACTCTGATGACCACCACCTAGGGAGGCAGACACATTAGCAGAGAGGAGAATTATATAGATGGAACAGTAGGGTTCTTCCACTCCCTCTGGTTCTTTTCATCCCAGAGGACCAGAGGATGGTTTTGTCTAAACAAGACACCGTAGACCAGAATATCCTTGCATTAGGATTTGGATCTTTTAGACACTGGTATTGGAAGAGGAGAGAGGAGAAATTGATCCATTCCAGGATCCACAGCTCACTGTCTTATCCAAGCTACTTGCCCTCTCTGGGCCCAAAAGTAATCACTGCACCTGGGTCTTCAAGGTCATTGCTCAAAGTAACATGAGATCAGGGCCTTTAGAGATGGCTCTGCAGTAAGTATTGTTGTGCAAGCATGGGGACCTGAGTTTGAACATCCAAACCCATATTAATAAATCCACAGTGGTGGCATGTACTGGTAATCCTGGTGCTGGGGAGAGAGAGGCAAGCAGATCCCCCAAATTTAGGCTGGCCTAACTAGCCAAAAAGGAAGGTGTGCTCTAGGTAAATGAAAAACCCTTTCTCATTAAAAAAAAAAAAAAAAAAAAAACGTAGATAATACATAAGAACCAGCACCCCAACCCTGAGCGAATCTTCTGAGAACCTGCTGACTTTGACAAGACCTTCTGTGGTAGTTTGAATAAGAGAAACACACACACACACACACACACACACACACACACACACACACAACACACGCGCCCACGGCTCACATATTTGAATGCTTAGTCATCCGGGAGTGACACTACTTGAGAAGGATTAGGAGGCCTTGTAGGAGTGGGCGTGGCCTTGTTGGAGGAAGTATGTCACTGGGAATAGGCTTTGAGATTTCAAAAGCTCAAGACAAGCCTAGCGTAAACATCAGCACTTCCCTCTCTTTCTGTCTGTGGGTCAGGTTATAGCTCTCAATTCCAGCTCCAGTATCTGTCTGCATGCCTCCAGGCTCCTGCCATAATAATAGTGGTGTCATAGCAACAGAACAATGACTAAAATACCTTTTCTCTGTCTTCATGGCAATGCAATTGGAGCAGAGGAGGAAGACACAATAAACATGTAACTGGACTGTGGTAAAAAACACACCCATGAACACAACCTTCTAGCTGCTCTGCCTTGGTGGTGACTAGCCACTCAGTGATCCACTCAACAGTTCTAAAGCATCAGAGTTTTGACATTTTGAATTTCTTTTTTTTTTTTTAAAGAAAAAAAAGCATATCATCTTTCCATTAACAAATATTCTCTCAATCATTCTCTCAATCACTTGTTCAGGGTTTAAGACATCTTTGTATACTTTAAGGGTAATATACAAATAGTCTGATATACAGTGGCTCGTAGCTTCCTGATGGTGGGAAACTGCATTCAGTAAGAATCATATATTGAATTCTGGATTTTGATTTATTTTATATCTATTGATTTTATTATTTTATTTTATTTATTCATTTTGCTTAGCAATATGTGATGTAGCCACATAATTTTCTCCTGCTGCTTGATGGTGGGTGACATCCAGTTGCAGTCCCTGTGTAATCAAAAGGATATGCAGCTGGTGTTAGTGTGTAGTCTATTGCTAAGCTCTGATGCTGGGTAGGTCAGGTGCAGTGTGCAATTTCTGCTTGCCATATTTCCAGGTTGCAAAAGGATTATTGAGATGTAACCCCATTGTAAGTAAAACATTCTCTGTGTGTGTATACACACGTATATCTCCCCTGGCATTCTTTCTATAGAGTAACAGAACTGAGCTTGTGACTAACATTTTAGAAGCAAAATGCCTTTTTCTATCAGGAGCACAGATCTTTTTTCCATTGAGTGGAAATAAGATCAGTAGGTGTCAGGAGCACAGAGAAAACATTTGATACAGCTGAGTAGGGATGAATGTCATTTAGATGAAGATGGCTGGAGCCATTCTATCTTTTGCTAGAAACAAAAGGTCCAAAAAGGCAAAAAGATAATGATGCACCATTTCTAATAATTAATATTCTTTCTGGGCTTTCTCCTCTGGCACTGTTAATATGAAGGCTTTGGTGATGCTGTGGACCTTGCTGAGTGGCGCCTTGTTATGGAAGATTCCCTAGAGAGAAGGGGGATGGTGCTCAAGAGTCTCTATTCCTTCTTCTCCTGGGAGAGGAGGGCCAATTTGGAAGTGTCCTGGGGCACATTTTCTTCAGCCCAGACAAAGACACAACTGTTCTTGAACATCAAAGGGTCTGTCTAGTCACACCCCAGGCATCATTTTAGAGCTAGATGCCACCTCATTATGTCACGGTTTTCCAATAAAGAGAATATAAGCTCCAGCCTTTTCCGTGTGTGCTAACGCATCAGTTAGGGGACTCCAGGCTTTTAAGCCCTTTAGATGTAAATCTCTCTCTGGCAGCCCCTCTCCAACTTCCATTAGGAAATTGTTTTATAATGTGTTATAATGGGTGACAGTTTTCCAAGTCACTTAATTGGAATCCTTCTTGTGATTTTTACTTAACTCTTAGATCCCAATCCTAAACACTTCCTGATCTTCAGAACTTTAAGAAGCCCAGGCTGGGGAGATGGCTTAGTGGGGGATGGAGATTGTCATGTAAGCTTGTACTTGGGTTTAGATCTCCAGATCCATGTGAAGCTGAACACAGAAACACAGTTGTCTGTAATCTCAGCGTGCCTGTGGAGAAGTGGGAGAGAAGAATACCCCAAAGCCCTGCCAGCTAGTCTGAAGTATGTAGCTAGGATGAGGCCCTATGTGAAGTGTAGACCATACCTGAGGTTGACTCAGTGTGGCATATACACACACATGAAATGTGGGGTGGTTGACTGATTCAAAAAGAAAAGAGTTTTGAAATTCCTTACCATCCAGTCTTGCTTCAGGTAGACAGTTGTCATGTGCTGTGTTAGAGACAGAGGAGAGACGCAAAAGGACCAACGTAGTGAAATCTAACCTTTACCTCTAAGATACTGCCAACGAGGAGGGGAGAAGAGGCGATTCAAGAGAAATGGTATCTGGATCTTTACAGATGCGCATACTTGCATTTGATTCCAGATGCAACACAATAGAAGGGTCTGACCTTCTGTCTCTTTGCCCACGAAAAATTACGTTTTCAATGTGAAGTGGCCTCTGTGGATTCGTGTGTCTGTGATCCATGTTTTTGTCCAGACAGAGTGCTTTCAGGTTCTTGGCATCTTGTTCAAAGAACTGGAGAAGCAAATACAAATAGCAAATTAGCAAGTCATTTTATGCAAAGACAAATCAAAAGGACTCATTAGATATGCCCCAAGAGAGCAGCAGACTGAATGATGGGACTCAAGAACATCAGATTACTGTTTGTGGCCTCCCTGGTGGGTCCAGTGGAGGAGCTGTTCACTATGGGTGGTGTAAGGGTATTTTTCTCTTTTGATTGACAGGCTCACATTATACAAGGCGTTGTTCACTGTGCATATCTTTTTCCAGGAGTCATCTGATTTGAGTCATATGTATACCCAAGCATGCATAGGCACAGAGAGAAAACGGAAATTCATCCTAAAAGTTTTATTAGAGAAAATGTTTTACCTTAATGCAAACTTAATGCTTTAGGCAGAATTGGCCCAGTGACTCTAGTTTCTGGATGTATTTGACTACAAATGGGGGAGTTACTAAGGGTTGCTAGTGAGTGATAAAGTATCCTAGCTTTGTTTGTGTGCTTGTGTTTGTTTGAGGACTGTGTGTAGCTCCATGCACCTGGAGCATAAGGGTTGCTAAGTGCTTTGCTGGGAAACTGGGGAAGGTAGCTGGTGCCTTCCCGGGTCCTCGGTTTCTAGGCTTTTTGCACTGCCATGCCTCATTTGAACACTTGGTTCCCACTTGATGGTATTGTTGGGGGAGGTTGTTGAACCAGGCAGGCTGATGAAGTCAGGTCATGTAGATTACAGCCCACCTGTAGCTGACTCATATATTCAAATTTAAGCTCTTTGCTTCCTATACACCACTATGAAGTAAACAGACTTGGGAAGTCTTATCTCCCTGAGCAGGTCATTCCATGTGATATCTGAACTATGAGCCAAAAGAAACACTTCCTACTTAAGGTGTAGACTGTCACAGCAGTGAGAAAAGTACCTGGCAGGACATCCTTAAGAGGCTGCCATAAAACACAGTGATCAGGAGCCCAGCCTCACACTAGACAGTTTCAGGTCAGGTCAGGATCAGCCCTTTGCCAACCCTAGAGCCTGAGCAGGTTGCCTGACTCTCCAAGCTTCCATATTTTCACTTGCCACTTGGGATTGGGTTCTGTTGCTGCCTCTCAGCACTAGCAGAGGGTAGAGTTAGTACAAGTAGGCCATCAATAAGAATGTGTTTCATGTTCTGAAACATTATCAATTAATCTATCTGACCTGCCCTGATAAGTCTAGGAACCACTCAAAAAGGGAAGTAGCACATTCAGATGCCAGGGAAAAGATTTCCGCCAAGAATATCCCTGCTTTACATTAGAACAAAACAGACAAACAAGGTTACAAAGAGGGACCAAGGCTCACCCATAGTCCTAGAACTGAAAATATAACATCTTCAGAGACATCTGATACCCACAAATTCTAGAAGAGGGACTGCAGTAGGAACTGGGGCCACTCTGAGGAAAAGCTTTTCATCCACCCTGGAGGTGTGATATTATTTTAATATCTGCTTGAAGCCTCATTCTATACAAGCAAAATAGCAACCCGCTGAGGGACTCAGTTTATGCCCTTGTAAGTGGAAGACTGGATTCAGGAATGATTTGAAATCTTCTCAAAATCAAAGATCTTTCTGAATTTGACATCTCAAGTCTAGAGGAAGAGGTAACTTGTCCTCCTAAGAACACAGAAGGCCAGGGTTGAGAACCTCGGACAAGTAGTTAAGAGTGTAGACAGGAAGTATACAGAGCAGATAGAATTGCTGGATGAGCTTTGCCCCATCAGGCTCTTAGGACTGCCTAGAAAAGATCTTGACCTTCCCCACAGTGTCTACCTGGTACAAAAAAGTGTGAAGACAAGTGAGCCAGAGGGCCAATCAAGTCTTCTCTCTGTTAGAGGGGCGGTGTCCTTCATCAAGGTCCTGAGGTAACCCAAATCAATGGGCAGCATAGACATAGATTACTCTGTTAGCAGTCATAATCTCAATCCCAGATTACAAACTCTCCAAAACAGCATGGGCTGTTTAGTCCACAGCTTTGTTTTAATTGTCTTAAGGTAAACTGATACTGGGTCTCTGTGCTCACTATGTAGTATAAGTTCCCTATCCCAAACCACAACTGTTTCTGACTTCTGAACATTTGTGTACACACAAACTAAGATTCCCGGGGGATGATACTCAAGGCTTAACACACATATCACATCTATTTCATGCACTCTTTATATTCAGACAGTGCAGTTAATTTTAGGCAATATTTAGCATGCTTGTGTTTCAACTTCTCATGAGCTCACTTGGGAAACTGACCATTTGTGGCATCACATTGCACTCAAAATATTGCTTAATGGATTTGGATCCGTGGCTTCGGGTGATCACATTGTGACCCAACCAGTATAAAGAAACTAATTTGGAGCTACAGAGATTACTCAGCAGTCAAGAGCACATCCTACTCAGAGAAAGGACCAACAATCAGTTCTCAGCACAGAAGTGGGCAGCTCATAACTACCTGCAACTCCAGCTCCAGGGGATCCTACACCTCCGGTCCTCTGTGGGTGCCTGCACACACACAGTGCACATAAACCCACATAGGCATACATATACACATACATATAAATGAAAATAAGTCTCTTTAAAAAGAAAGAAATGGGAATCACTAGTAATCTCCCTGTTGAGAGATTCCTTCTATGTTACTGCCTTGCCTGTATTCTGTGTGTGTGCACATTGGTAAGCTTCTATGTATCTACATGTGAATTTTGAAACATAAGCTGTCACAATAGCTGACATTTATGAGTCTCTTACCTGTGTTCTGCATTGTGTTAAGCAATTTATGAAGTCTATTTCCTTTAACCTCTACAGAGAATCTAAAGCGGGGAAAGAGTGTAGTAAACATTATTTATAGATAGAGAGATTGAGATCCAGGTTGAAGTCACATTTTATATGTCAGGAATGTTTTCTGCTATTAACCGTTCTCCAGAAGCATGGTTCTTGATGGTTACATCCATTGCCAGAGAATAAATACATTGTTTATCAGCCATTCTCTTCTTCTGAACATTTTGGGTCTTCTGTCTTGGTTTTTATCATTATAAGTAATATAGTAACAAATAATGGGTGACATGTACATAAGACTTCATAGGAATGCAGGTATTCACCCTAATATTATGAATGATTTTTTTAAAAGCCATTGGTTTGGCCTAGAAGCAAAAGCTCTCCAGACAAATTAACTCCATTTTGTATATTATCAATGGGGCATGAATCTGTTGATTTTGCCCTGCAGTCTAGTTTGTAGTTAAAAACATGCATTGGGGGTTGGGTTTTGTCTTTAAGTAGAGTGCTTGCCTAGTGAGCAAGAGACTCTGAGTTTGAATGCCAGACCCTGATGTGGGATGTCTTTCTATATACTGTGAATGTCAGGCATTAATAAAGGGACTGTTTGGACCTATGGAAGGCATCTTAGAAGGAGGAGGGACATTTGAGTATAGATACAGGGGAAGGAGGGCGGAGTCAAAAGAGACACAATCCAGCTGCCCAAAATACAAGATATAAAAATAATAGATAAGCCGTGGGCCACGTGACAAAACAAATTAATATAAATGAGTTAAATTAAGACACAAGAGATAGCTAACAATATGCCTAAGCCATAGGCCAAACAAAATATAATTAATATAAAATTATCTTTAATATAAATTAATATAAAATTATCTAAAAATCACTTTCTGTGACTATTTAAGACTGCTGGTCCAAGTCTTAACTAGACAGGACCACAAACCTATTATTACAAAACCCTAAAGTAACAACAAACAAGTAAGAAATAATTTGTTTTGCTTCCCTTGTTAAAGTTTGAATCTTTAGGTGGGTGATTAACAGTAAGAGACAGGAAAGGAAGGAGCTGCACAGTGACCTACAGAGCAGGAACTAGATGGATTGGTATTAGCATTCAAATCACGGGCTCCTGAGTACCAAGTTAGCTACAGTTGTGAGATTTCTTTTTGACTCTAAGTTCCCACAAGTTAAGCGTTGGCTGCTTGTCAGTTTGTTGCTGGGATGGAGGGAAGCAATGTGAACTTGTGTGTTGAGGAGGTTATGAGTGCCCTGTACATATTCACCATTATGTGAACATCCATTAGATTATCTATCTGGATGTCGAGCTTTGAAAGGAACCTAACAACCACTCAACTTCTGGGATTATGTCACCGGTAGTCGGCCATGATGTACATCAAATGGACAAAAGAACCAGCTCCTGGGAAAGCTAGCAAGGAGCCAGTCCTTCTGTCTAATCCATTTACCAGAATATACAGTAAACTGCAAGAATGGGAATTCTGTGGAGTGATAGATTCTGAGGTTAGATATAGTCCTTGTGTATAAGCATGGAGTAGATGCAACAAGTCTATACCAGAGCGGGTAAGAGGGCCCCTCCACTCCTAGGGCAATCAAGCAGGAGGCTTGGTATCCCAAAGAATATCTATTTACCCTTGTCCTTTCTCTCCTTGGCATTGTCCCTGTTGCATTTAAAAAGCTGGAGTCATGAACTCCCACCTGCATGCAAGGTATCAACTGGCCCCTGTGCCTGCCAGAAGAGGGTTTTTGCTGGAGTAAGAGTGATAAAGAACCACATGTGCACCATAGACTGGGAGTTCACAAAGTTCAGAAAGGGTCACGTTAGGTTATGGATACCTTTTCCTCATGCTCTTTCTAGCAAAGTGAGAAAGTGAGAAGAGGGTCTTGGGAAAGTCCTTTAAGATTAGGAAAAGAAGTCTCATTGTTCATCATTCAGTGAGCAGAGGCTGGTTAAACTGCAAGGCTGAACCCAGTTTCCAAACAACAGAGTCACCTGGGCTCTGTGGAATCTTTGTTTTCTTATTCCCCACTCCTAGTGACGTCAGCGCATCCAGGCATACCATTGGAGCACCAGAAAGCCTCTGGGAATACAAATACAGGTATGCACTGCAAATTGAGTTCTAAACTGTTGGTGGCCTTCTGTGTGCTGGGGCGGGGGCATGAGTGGTGTGTACTATATGTATATTATGTGTATATGTGAATGGAGGCCAGAAGTTGATGCAGAGTAACTACATCAATTGCTTTCCATTTTTTTCAGGGAGAGAGGATCTCTCACTGTATGTACTCATTTAGTAAGTGTGGCTGGGCAACGGACTCCTGGGATCCCTGTGTCTCTGTCTTCCAAAGTGGAAATTATAGACACACACTATGCTACCACATCCAGCTCAGGTCCTCATGTTTGTAAGAAAAGCATTTACAGACCGCCCTATTTGCCCAGCCCCCCTTTCATGGTCTTTCTTTCTGTGGCAAGGGAAATGTTCTAAGTCAGCACTGGCCAATACAATAGCCATAGCCACATAGAATCCCTGAGTAGCTGACCTATTGCCAGCACAACAGAGCAACGGAATTTTCAACTTATTTAAATTGACTTTTATTTGAAATTGATTGCAGCATTGTATGCATGGCACAGAGATGTCAAAAGCTGCCTCATTTCAATAGCTAATGTTATTTTTAAAAATTATATTTTATATAAAAATTTAATCTCATAGGCTCAAGAAGTCAAATATTGCATTTACTCCAAAACGAACAAACAGAACTTTGCTAAGGAGGGTTGCAGCAGTGGCAGTTAGCTTAAGGTGGGACCCAAGGCGAAGAATTTGTTGAAATGCATCTGTTCTTGTGTGGCTCTCTTTGCTGTGCTGGGTGCTGATGCTTCTGTTTCCTGGGTGAAGCAGTTATTTTAGAACCGTGGTGTATTCATGCTCAGTAGACTTGATGTTTCATACAGCTGGGCTATCTCGGGTATGAAAAGCCTCTACTCAGCTTCAGAGTCTCCTGTTTCCTCCAGATACACAGATGTGAATATGATACCTTAGGCACTGTCTCTCCCAGCACTGATCTGGCAATGACAGCCAACTTATAGAAATAAATAAGTTGCCATTTTATTGAAGAAACACAATGCAGTGCCCTGCAGAGCACACCTGATCATCCCAAGTGCAGTTCTTAGATCAGGTGGGTCCTGACCTCTGTCTTTTGCAATTAAAAAGAGGAACGGAGATGGCCTTGGTGGCCCAGGCCTGTAGTCACCAGAAGGTTGGGCCAGAAAGGTTGAAAGTTCAGTGTCTGCCTGACCCCAAAGCCCAGCCTAAGAAACTCAATGAGTCCCTGTCCCCAAATAATAGGTACTTATACCTATAGGTATATCAGTATGTGTGAGGCCCTTTCCCTTCTAGTAAGTTTTTAAAGTGACTGGTACCCACTTCAACAAGACAGCTAGCTTTCCTAAGGTTCCATTAAAGATGGAAGAAGTCTTTGAGCTACTTCTGAGACCCTTAAAATGCTGCTGAGCCCCTTTCTACTGACATGTGTGGATGCTGTAGGAGGGCTGTGACAGACAGGTGACCCTCAACCTTCCCAATGCTGTGACCCTTTAGTACAATTTCTCTGTTATGGTAAACCCCCCTCACCAAAGAATTATTTTCATTGTTACTTCATAACTGTATTTTCACTACTCTTATGAATCAAAATGTAAATATTTTTTAGAAATTTGTCGGGGTGGGGGTGTCATAACCCACATGTTGAGAATCACTGCAAGGAAATGCCCACACAGAACTGCAATCATTTTGAACAAAGTCATAAATCCTCCCGGAAGAGAAACATCTTTGAAATCAAGAGAAATTTCAACCTAATGGCAAGCAAAGGCAGGCTGGATGTCCTGCTCCTGTAATTGGACTTCACTAAATTCAGAAGTGGAAGTGGGGGGAACAGTGCTATCATAATGAGACAGCCAAGTGACCAGAGGACAAACAAGGTGACTCAAAAAGACACAGTAGAGGGGACAGAAAGTAAGAGAACACTCAGCTGAGCTACCCTGTTCCATATGTGTGAGAGAGATGAAACCAAGCAATAGTGTTGATGAAGTTACACCACCTCTGCCTATTTCCAAATGCCCAGACATGTTCTAAAATCTAGCATTGTCTTTTATTTAACAGTCTTGGCCACCCCTTCTTCTTTCCCTTTGTTCCTACCCCATATCATCCTGGTCACCCTACAGACGTATTCTGTATGGATTACAGGAAGACAGCCTGAGCAACTAGACTGCTGGGGTTAAATGTCCTGCCAGATCCTGCAGTACAGAAACAGGAGGGGCTAGAGGTCACTGAGAACAAAAGGCTTCTGACTCCCAGTCCCCATCCAGAACCCCAGGCCTCAAGGCAGAGCCTAAAAGAGAAGCTAGGGACCATGCTTCCATATAAACCTTCCCAGCATCAGGAACAAGCATGTGGCTAACAAGCATATGGCTAGAAGTTTCTGACCCGTCCGAACCCCTCAGTTCAGACAAAGCTCTCACCTGCAGTTCTGCAGCTGCTTAAAAATAATTATTAAGAGGCTTATATTAATTGCAGACTGTTCAGTCTATGGCTCAGGCTTCTTGCTGGCTAGCTCTTGTATCTTAACCCATTTTTATTAATCTGTTTATTGTCGCATGGCTCTGTGGAATTACCTGAGCTCCTTTACATCTTGCTTCTCTAGGTGGCAGCTTATAGCATCTCCCTCTGACTCTGACCCTCTTCTACTTTAATCTCTGCTTGGATTCCCGCCTGCTTCTGTGATGCCTTGCCATAGGCCAAAACAGCATCTTTATTAACCAATGGTATTTACAGCATGCAGAAAGACATCCCATTATCAGAAACTAAGAAATAGTAACTTAATTGCAAGCGCAGCGAGTTGGAGATTTGAATGGAGGTGCCATAGAGGAGTGTGAGGAAGCTTGATATTGTATGATCATCCTCCCATAAATCTCTACTAAGCCTCCCTTCCCCAAGTGAAACCAAGTTGTCTTCTCTATTCTGGCAAATCTGTGCCCACCATCCTATTGATGGCAGTTGTTAGTGTCTTTTTTAGAAGGTGGGAAAAAATTACATACTTTACGTCAAAATCAATATCTTTCTTCATACAAGAATTAAAAAAGAATGCTTCAGTGGTTCTTGCAGAGGACCCAGGTTCAGTTCCCGCCGGCCACATCAGGCAGCTCACAACCACTGAAATGACAGTTTCAGAGGACCCCGTGTTCTCTTATGGCCTCTGCAGACACTGCACACACATGGTGCACATTCAGGAATCCTCACACATAAACCTAAATGAAATAAATATAAATTTTAAAAAAGAGAATAACTTCTAAAAGATAAAAAGTGACAAAAAGAAAGAAAAGGAAAGAAAAATAGAGAGGTTGGGATGTAGCTCTCTTGGCAGTGGGTTTGTGTACCACGCCTGCAGCCCCTGGGTTCAATCCCCAGCATCACACATAATAGGCATGGTGGAGCATTCTCGTAAACCTAACACTCAAACGGTAGAAAGAAAGGGATCCGAAGTTCAAGGTCATCTTCAGCTACAAGGCTAGTATGATGCTAATCTATACATGAGACACTACCTCAAAAAAAATGATTAAATGTTATTAAGATTAGTTTTATAATGATGAGAGAAAATGAATGAATATGAGGTGAGAAATGTTTAAAATAAGAAAGTGGAATATGTGAGGCAATGTATACAAAACTAATGAATGGCAAAATAACAGCTACAAATAACATTTCAAATTCCAAGTGAATGTAACACAAGAAAAAATTTAAAACCAGCCCATAATACTTCAAAAACTAACTAGTGAGACAGAATTAACCTGGATTTATGAAAGAAGTTGGTTTTAATTTTAAATATGAGGAAACATGGGTAAATAAAATACTAAGAACTCAAGCATAATAACACATATGAGTCATTTGGGGACTCAGAAAAGTGTGCTAAGGAGCATCAGGATAGCATCTCATTTCAGCTCCCAATAGCCACAAAAGGCAGGTGGTAGCACTGCCCCTAATTTCACTGTGGAGAAAGCATAGGCCTGAAGTGTTCCCATAGCTTGCAAAACCGAGGAGTGGGAATTTGGAGAATTTGCCTAGATGGAGATTCCAAACATTGCGGGGAAGTTAAAGACAATGCCTTGTTAAAACAGGAAAAGGGAAATTACATGAGAGAGTTTCCAGAGTTAGACTGAAGTACTGATTTACTCAGCAAGACATAGCTGTGATCCTAAGAAGGGAGATCAAAACAGGAATAAAACAAAGAAAATGAACCTACACAACACAAGGCTGTTGGCAGGAACCCCAGTCAATGGGCACACCCCAGCTCTCTCTGCCCTGTCATAGTTCCCTCTGCTCTTGGAGAGCTTTAAGCATTTTTCCTGCCCTTTGCTTCAAAGTCCTGGGTGGCTGGGATCCTCTGCTAGGCCTTGTTTCCATCTTGCCTGGCAAAGAAGCGTATAGATGTATTACCTGCTGGTGCTTGTATGGCGGCTGCCTCAGTATCTCAGGTTATTCCACTCTGTAGCTCTGTATGAGGTCATAGCAACACTAATGTCTGCATTTCTTTCATGCCAACACCCCTGGTCCATGCTGACCTAAGAGACCCAGGCCTCTGCTCTCCTGCTTCCCCTGGGACTCTGAAAGATGCTCATAGTGGCCTTACTGCTTTGAGTCATGCCATTCTCTCAGTGCTGATGTTTTGGATAAGTCCTTTGAGAATATTGGAAAGTCAGGAAACTACAGAGACATTTCCTACCAGGATATGCTTTGCTGGCTGGTGAACATTGGAAGTGAGCATTCAGTGGGGACTAACCTGTCCTGCAGAATATAATCATCAGAAAACACATTTCCATAGATATGACACATGATGGCTAGGATATTTCTGTATCTTAGGATATTTTGGGTATGGTTGCCTATATATGTCTCTTTTCTAGTATTCCATAAGCTATAAATAAACTCTTACATGTTAGCATGAACTTGCCGCTCTTTACACCAAAGTTTTTTATATAAAAGTTTGCATTTTGAGCAAACTTAGAGGCAATGAAGCATATAAAATAATAATAATAGTAATAATAATAATAATAACTCATGCCACAGGTCAGATAATCCTGTGTCCTCCTTGTCTTGCTTGGTTTTGGTCTATATTTTATCCTCCAACAGTATTATACATGGTTGTTCCCTTTTGCATTTAAATGTTATCCTGTGGTCACTATAGCCCTAACATAACAAGGGCCCAACTTAATATTTTGAGGTTAAGGACTTCAAAAAATGTGTGATCAGGGCAGCATGTGGCTTCTGGATGGGACCCCAGGCCCCATTCTTGTTCTAGTACTACCTGATGATGTCTTTCTAGGCTGACTTAAATATCCTTGGAGATAATTCTGTGTGGCGATATATATTTAATAAAAATAGCCTGAAATATCAGAGGACAGAACCAAGCCATGAAGGTCAGGTAGTGGTGACCCACACCTTTAATCTGCTAAAGTGTGGCTAGGATTAAGTGCTCAGGTAATCCTAATTCGTAGCCTGAAGCTTTTCTGACCTACCCAGCTGGTCCCCCAGCCTTTTAGTCCCAAATAATCACACAAAGGCTTCTATTAATTAGGAACTCTTTGGCCAGTGGCTCAGGTGTGTTACTCACTAACTCTTTCTCTTCAGCTAACGTGATTGTTATCTGTGCTTAGCCATGGTGGCTGGGTACCTTTGCTTACTAGAGCAATCGCATCTTCCTTCCTCTGTGTCAGCTGGCGTCTGCTGCTCTGCTCTTCCACTTCCCAGAATTCTCCTCATCTGGTTGCCCTACCTCTATCTTGTCTAGCTTCGGGCCAATCAGCATTTTATTAAACCAATATTTACAGTAGCAAATATTTACAGTGTACAAGTGCATGGTCCCACAGCAATTCTGGGTTTCCAGTCTAAGCAGAGATTTTGAGGACCGCCAGATCTAGTCAGTTTCTAACTCACAACAGACACTGGGCAACAGCCAAGACAGGATCGTCTCCTTCTCTTGCTTGGTCTCAGTGTCCCTACATATGGTTCTTTTCCAAAACAATAACTTCAACTTATTTCATATACAGAACCATGGTTGGACACAGAGGATCGGAATGAGGTATTTGTTCTTTGTATGTTAATTCAAGTTCACGGATAGCGCTGATGATCCCAGTAACATAATGCTTGCTGAGAGATCTGTATCGATCAGAAGATTTTAAGAACAGAATTTTGAACCAACACCAAAATTAATTAAGTAGTCAATCCATTCAGCCATGATGAATTTAATATGACCACATAGGGCTGACTTCCATGTTGGTTACATTTCTTCTCACTATGACCAAATATCTAGCAAGAAGCAATTTACTGGAAATGGGGCTTTTTAGGCACCCAATGGCACAGGAACATTGGTATCTGGGCTCCATCCATAGTGGCAAGAATTCATAGCATGACCTATTCCATCTCTGTGGATCAAGCAGCACTCTCAGGCCAAAACTGGGGTGAACTATAACCCTATAGCTCTAGTCCTGCATTTGTCATCTAGTCCCCATATCCGAAGGTCTCACAACTTTTCAGTGAAGCATTACCAGCTGGAGACAGATATTCAAACACAGGACTCTTCATGGGAATTTCACATTCAAATTATAAAATGACCCACCAAGAATTAAGTGATACCAAAGCATCACTTGGTTTGGGACTTTCTCTTGTAGGAATTAGATCTAAATTCAACATTATCTTTTAATTCAAATCATTCAAATTCTTCAAATACCCTTGTGGAGAGATAGACCAACTGAAGACTTTCTCAGGAGCTCCAACCCAATTCCTTCCCTCTGGGTTGTGGTTATCTGTCCTAAGGCAGCTGTGTCTGAGGTGCTCACTCTGCCAACCTTGTCTGATTTAGCTCTCTGTTGACCGTGGCTACCCCTTGCCTCCCCAAAAATAACACACGAGAGCTGTGCTTTTTAGTAAACTTGTTCAGTCTAAGAAAAATCTTGTGGAAGACCTCCATAGCCAAGATTTTATCCTCTCTCTCTTTCTCATCCCCTGGGAATTCACCATCAGGACCCTGTCCATGGAAGACCTGCTGGTCCACACCAGTTGGTACTTGAATAGGAATACAGAACTAAAGTTCCCTTTGTCCCTTCATCAGAGCCTCTGAGAAAGTTTTGAGTCAGTCTGGAGCCTCACATACCGTAAATCTATTTGCTAACAGGTAGAGACCTGCTTAGTGGCTGGCCAGTCCAGCCAAATCAGCAAACCCCAGGTCCGGTAAGACACCTTGCCTGTGGAAAGTGACTGAGGAAGACATGCAATGACATCTGGCCTTCGTGCACACACCTGCTCACACACACAGATGTATACATGTACACACAAAGAAGTGGGAAAGAATAGCATCATCCATATGCTTAGCTTGTATAAGCGTAGAGTGGGCATGAGAAACTCTGACAGTTGATGAAATGGCCTTGTTAATGACCTTGTCGATGACCTTTCCTAGGCTATCTGCTTGAAAGGGGCTCTGATCCGCCTAATCCATGCAGTTACTACTATTTAACTTTATCATAGAACACACCTTTCAAAAAAAACCTAACATCACTCTGGGCGATGTGGTCATGAATATTATCCCCTTCCTGCTGGCAATCATGTAGGAGTTGATTAGACCCAGCGTGACGCCCCCTGCTACAGTGCACACCTGGAGATCTCACTGCATGAAGAGACAGACTGGATTTCAGAAATGAGCAAGTTTATTTATTATCTGAAGAGAGGGTTGGATAAATGGGGAAACTTGGGGAATAATTTTTATATGTAGTATTCAGCTTCAAACGGCTGTGGAGTCTCTATGCTATTTCCTCATAGTAGCACATTTTTATGCAAAGAAATAAGGGGAGTTTTTTTTTTTTCCCCCAGAAAGATTTACTATCTCGTGTCAATATGATTCTCTCCTAGGTATGGTTTTCTTGTTAAATTTCACTGACATCCTGGGCCAGATTCCTTAAAAAAAGGGTTTTCTTTTCCCTCTACATTTTTGATTTACTGGATTATAATAAGTAATGTCTTTAACCTCTTCTGGACCTGTTTCCACAGAGGCGAAAATAAAGATGGCGACATCTAGCCTAGATAAAAAGAAATGTCAAGAGAACAGGACAGATTATTTTTGATATGATGGGAGAAAGAAGTAGCCTGATAGATTTCTAAACTAAAAACATTTTCGGCGTTCTCTCTAAGCCATAGAGTAATACTCACTACCTCACTTTTAAAGAATAAGGAAAAACATGAGAGGAAAGAGGTGACTTAATGCTTCAGTCAAGTGCAGGAGAGCAGGCCCTTCTCCACAGCATCTGTGTAGCTCATGGTTTTTAGCCCATGCTACCTGAACAGTCAGAAGCAATATTTTAGTAAGGCCATTTGGAGTACAAGTAGAATGTCTGTTAGACCAAAAGGAAGCTTTAAAGTTTTGTTTAAAAAGACACAAGAGAATTCTGAAACCCGAGATTTCAGAAACTCTGTCTATTGACTTCCCAGATGGTTAAAGCCCCTAAAATAGTAATTATTATTTGTGGCACCTTCTTCCCATAATGCATTGTGTAGTCTACTAGGAAATAAAGGGGGCTTCAATATATGTTTGATGAATAAGGATGTCGTATAACAGTAGATGATCTAAGAAGTGAATAACATGATGTCACCTATTTGGATTTTGCTTGTTGTTGTCAATAGTAGTTCACTGTAGATTTACAAAATAATTATAACTATGAAAATAACAATTATATCTCATTTTAAATATAATGACTGATTTATTTCTGTGTGTTTGTAAACACAGATGCACGCACACGTGCATGTGATGGGCTTGTATACATGTCTAGAACAAAAGCTTTGCCACTTAGAAAAATGTTATAATTTGCTACTTCAGTTAATATACTACTGTAAATATTTTCTCAGGTAAAATAATGTTAGCAATATGCTGGATGCATGGTGACATAATAACATTTTCCTTTAGAGAATGAACATTTAAATCTTAATTAAAAAAATAACTATTATGATTTCCTTGTATCCAGATATCTCCAGCCTACAGCCCATGAGCTGTATTTAGATGCATGAGGCCAAAGATAGCTATCAATATAGCCCAACATACAACTATAAACTTACTTAAAATATTATGAGATTTTTTTTACAATTATTTTTTGGAATTCACTTTCATACTTCTTGGATGAAGACTTCATAGAGGGCAATATGGTGTGCAATGTCAAAAAACTGGATGTAGCTGCATGGGAGAGCTTAGACAGTCTAAGCTAATTTCCCAGATACAGCAAGAAAGGCCTATACTCAGCCTTTGGGTCCCTTTGGCACATGGCCATCAATCTCTCACTTTGGTGGGGGAGGCTATGTATTTCCTTTGCTTTGCTGAAGTAAAGTAAGTTTATCTGTCCTTTGAGGAAGCATCCTACTCATCAGAAGGGCAACAGGCAGAGGGAGAGGAACTTCCAGAAAGTTATGAATGACAATCAGGACATCTTCTGGCCAGGTGGTGGCTGCACATGCCTTTAACCCAGCACTTGGGAGGCAGAGTCAGCTGGATCTCTGAGTTCAAGGACAGCCTAGTCTACAGAGTGAATTCCAAGTCTACACAATGAAATCTGCCTAAAAAAAAAAGAAAAACCAACCAACCAACCCAAGAGAGAATCAACAAAGAACACCAGAGCTAGATGACTTCAGTGATGAAGTTTTACCTAGCTTTTACAGAACAGAAGATACTACTCTCAAACTATTATAAGGAAGGAAAGAAGGAAGGAAGGGAGGGAGGGAGGAGGAAAAGAAAGATCAGAATTTCACCCTGTGAACTCACCCCATTAGACTAGTGTTAGCCTTTTACCAAAGCAGATGAGGGTACAAACACATCAGCAATAAAAGAGGGCAACAGAGCAATGTCCCTGATAAACAAACATATAAAAATTTTCAACAAAAGGTCACAAACCAATTGTGACTACATACCAAAAAAACTACACTGTGACCAACTAGGTGTTATCTCAAGGCTATATGGATGGTTCAGTATGCATAAATCAACAAACATAAAGACTCAAACCAAGAGAATGAGAAGCAGAAACCATGTAATCATACAGACACTTACACAAAACTCATTCAATAAAATTCAAGATTAGCAATAGTAATAGCAGCAGCATGATTACCACCACCATAATCATTGGCTCAGCCAGATCTCACAGCACAATTCTCTAGTCCCGACAGTGTGGGAGGCTGGGTAAGAAAGATGGCAATGTCCATGACTCTTTGGGATATAGAGTAAGTCCAAGACCAGTAGGTTAGTATAGGCAATGTGGTGAGATCCTGTTTAAACTTTTTTTTATAGGAAAAAGTCTTTGGATAGGTCACAGTAGAGCATTTGCCTAGCATTTGACGGGCCGGGCCCTGTGTTCAATCCCTAGTAAAAGGGGGGGTGATGATGCCTATGACCCACAGCCAGCACCATACTGAATAAGAACACATTGCGATCATTTACCCTAAAATCAGAAACAAGGTAAAGGTCACCTGGCTCACACTGTTAGTCTGCACAGTATTCCAAGTCTAGACAAAGCAGCCAGTTAAGAGAGAAAAATAAGGAGTAACTAAATCGAAGGGCAGGAAGTCAGATTATCTCTGTGTGACTATTTCCTGTGTGATAGAAAAGCTGGACTGTACCAAGAATGTTAAAACTGACCAGCCAGTTCAGTAAATTTGCATGATATGAAATAAATTTCAAGAACTGGCAATATTTGTATCTATCAATAGCAAAATTACTGGAAAAAAAAACCCTTAACAATAGCTTTAACAACAACAAACCCCAAATAAATAAATTTAGCCAAGGAAGTGAATTATATTGACCATGAAAATTACAGAACACCAACGAGAGGAAGTAAAGATAACATACAAAATGGAAACACATTTCATTTTATAGGTCAATTAATATTGTTAACATGCCCACACTATCCAGAGTGATCTACAGAGGCAGTGCAATTCCTATCCAATGCTAATAACATTCTTCACAGAAATAGGAACTGAAGAAAAAGCTTTTAAAATTTATATAAGACCACTAAAGGCTTTGAATAGCCAGAGCATTCCTGAGCAAAACAAAGAAAGCTGGAGGAAATATAACGTCTCAGTCCCAAATACGACACACAGGACAGACACATGGACCAGTGGATTAAAATATGAATATAGAATAAAGTTCATATAGATATGACCAATCTGTTTTCAACAATGACAAGCCAGCATGAATATACATAAGTAAAACAAGTCTCCTCAATATAGATTGCAGTGAAGTCAGTATCAATATGCAGAAGAGTAAAGCCAGGACCCTCCCTCTTGTGTTTTTCAGAAGCACATATATGCAGAACACACTGGGACATGGTGTGGGCAAAGAATTTTCTTTCAGCCCTGACCACCAAAAGCACCAGCTACAAAAATGGACCAATGAAATGGCTGCATTCTAGAAGCTTCTGAGTACCAGATAAACTAATCAAGAGTTAAAAGGGCAACTTACAGACTGGGAGAATGTTTGCAAGTTATTCATTTATCACCAGAATAATAATCAGAATAGACAAGTAACTCAAAATCTTAGCAGACACGACAGTAGCCTGGTGAAAATGGGCAGAAAAGTCCAAGAGACAGTTCTCAAAAGACATCAAAATGGCCAGTAAGAGTATGAGAATGTTTTAACATCACCAACTATCAGAGAGATACAAATTAAAACCAGGATGAGATACCATACCTCTCTCTATGTGTGTGTACTACATGTTTGTGCAGGCGCATGTGCATGAGTACACATGTGCATGTAGAGGCTAGAGTTCAAGCATAGCTGTCGTTTTCAGGAAATGGTGTCTCTTCTGGCCTGAGGATTACTGAGTAAGCTAGCCTCTCTTGTCATGGAGCCCAGGGATCTGACTCTCTACTCACCAGCTCTGGGATTACAAATATGTTGTCTTCCCTCTACTGTGGACACTGAATAAATAAACAAATAATAAAATTATGTCATCATGCTCTCCTGTTTAAATATGGCTTCTGAGGGTTGAACCTGGGTCCTGTGCTTACATAAAAAGCACTTTGCCAACTGAGCCATTTCCCTGTCCTAAGATATCTTATCTTGGTAGAATGGCTACTATCAAAAATAAAAATAAAAAAAAAATGAATACAGGCAAGAATGTGGAAAAAAAGGGAACTCGCCTACACTGTTAATAGGAATGCAAAATCATTATTGAAAACAGCATGGAGGTTCCTCAGAACATTCAAAACAGAGCTGCCGTATGATCTGGCAATCCCATCCCTGAGTGCATATCCGAAGGAGAGAAAAGCGGCATGTCGGAGAGATGACTACACTCACGTGTTAATACAGCACTAGTCACACTAGCCAACATGTAAAACCAGCCTAAAACTCTGTTGGTGGAAATGGAATCTTCTTTGCCATAAAAAGAATAAAATCCTGTCATTTACTGCAGCACAGATGGAACTCAAGGACACTGTGTTCAGTGACGGGTCAGGCCTGAAAGACAAACACTGCACCCTCTCTTCAATGAGGAAACTTGATCTCAAGTCAAGGATAGTGATTTCTAGACCAGGGAAGGAGATGGAGACAGGGCTGATGAAGAGGTGGGTAGTAGATTCAGGCTGATTGGACAAGAGCGACAGCATCTAATGTCTGTAGCACAGTAGTGTGACTGTGGTTGAAAATAGTTAACAGGTATGAGATGTACATCAAGATACCTCATAAATTTTGAATGTTCCCAACCAAAGCTATGATAACGCTCTGAGGTGCTTAATGGTGCCAGAGTTCTGTTGAGGTGTGGTAAATACTTAGAGCTAGATAAAAGGTCTTAGTTGTGCATTGTCAATGTGTAAAGTGGCTAATGGGAGTGACATGAGTTTCACTTCAGTTAAAAAGAAAGAAAATCTGGATGTGCATGTGAAATTCCTATGAGAGCTAAGGTACCCTGTATGGTGTATAGTGTGCACCCATAGCATGTCAGTAACGATCAGAGTCAATACTGAGTATCCATGGCAGCACCTCCAATAGGTGACTTTACAGAATAGCCAAAATCAGAGCAGATGCAGAACTCCCCAGGATCTTCATTAAAAGGTTTCTGGCTTTTCTAACATGTGTAGTTAGATACAGATGACCCAAAGCACTGGAATTTCAATTTCTTAAAACTCCATCTTCAAGGAACTACAGACAGAGAGGAAATTGCCCTAGGTTGAATCAGTCTTGAAATAGGAACTTGCAATAAGCAGGAGACACAGGTTGTAGGAAGTCATCATTCACAACAGAATTGAGATAAAGAAACATGCAGTCTTATTAAGGGAAAGATGCCTTTCTCTTTAAGCCAGTGTCCTGATAAGAGGACCTGGAGTTAACCATTAAATATCACGGTGATATCTATAAGCACGTTAAAAAAGAAACACCCAAACTCAAACCAAATCAAAATAAACAACAACAAAATCGTTGCAAATGAAATATATAGTCCATGGTGGTGTAGATGTGTCCTATTTTGTTTCTTGCTAATATGCCTGTTTTCCATAACTGACTAAGGTTTTTATTGTTCATTCAGATGGTATTAGGTTTCTCTCTTTTGAGTCCTCCAGCCTTTATAAAGCCTCAGGTGTGAAGAATCCCATTAGTTCTGGTGAAGAGGCAAGGCAGAAGTATGAAGAAGCGCCATGACAGAGAGTATGGGAGTTCTAGCTGCCATTATTCTCACCTGTGTGGCACTAGAGTTCAGTACCAATTATGCCAGCTATTCATTATTCTCTCTACCCCACAGCTACAGAGTCTGCCCACTCCCACAAATACATAGCCCACGTTGGAACACATAAAGTCTTCCTCAGTGGTTCCCTTTCCATCCTGCTGTCCACTGACTACATTCTATAGTTTTCTAGTCTGACATCACCTCACCCAACTCCACAAACTGACTTTTACTAGTTCAGAATGGCTCTTGTCTCAGTTTTAAGGTCCCAGAAGCCTGATACCTGTCATGCTGCATTCATCCCCCAGTATTTATTCTGCAAGTCTTTATTGTGCCGCCTGTGTATGATAAAAGAGTGTAAGGGTTAAAAAGCAGCGTAGCCCTTTTCTGGTTTCTGGAGTTTTGCTTTTGCTTGATGTAATGAGATCTCCAGACATAAAACTACACAGTACAAGTGTTTTGGAGTCTCCACAGTAGAGTTTAAATGTGAAGGCCATCACTTGGTACATTATTCTTGATTGATGGGCAGATTAATTAAGAAGCAGCCCATCAGAGAAAAAGCAATGTACTGTTTCATCAACTTGCACTCTGTATGCGTTTAAAAGTCATCTGCAGCAGGAGCAGCCTCAGTTCTTCCCCAGATTATTAGTACCAGGAATCTTATTCAAACAACAACAAATAAATTTAGCTATGGTTGGCCTAGAGTGGGATTTCTGAAAACCAGTATTTAACTTGACCTAGATATTGACAAGGATAACAGTGTAGTCCTTGATGATGAAGTTGGCAAATTCAGGTTGTTCTTTATTTCTTTGTATGGTATCACTTCCCGTGCAGATATATTTAATTCACACCGCTGTGTACACAGTACTGATAACTGCAGCCTATTGTGGTGATTATAAATGTAATATGAATAAGTCATCTTTTGCTGACCCCCCAGAAGAAGAATGTGATGCAGAAAGGCTTCAAATCTTTAAAGTCACTGATTGTGTTTTCAAATTGAGTAACCTGGAGGAGAGACACGCAGAGCTTCTAGAAACACACAGAGTAAGATTCCCACAATCGTAATGTCACACTCACGGGTCCACTTGAACTTTTCCCTAATACTGTGGAGAGAGCAAGAAAGTTCTTCTCTGGAGAGCTTTATAGAGAAGGAAATAGATAAGTGTGAGGGATTCTCCAGAGCTCTCTTAAGAAGATGGGTTCAAAGAAGGCTCTTTTGTGCACCAGGTTGAGGCTGGATAAATAAAAGCCATGTGGAGGAGCCCATAACAAAGCAGCAGACAAGCTTAATGGGTTTCTTTTAGTGGTAATTTCTCATGTGGATTTTATTAAATATTTATATTTTTTCTTCAAAACTAAATAGGTTATACAAATTGCTATTTTAACAAGCTAATAAGTAGCTTTTGAATAAGTTAGACATTATTTGATATTTGTAAGTAAGCATTTAATGTGTAGTGTGATGTATAGTTTGGTCAAGTGCAAAGATAGGAATGCCCTTCCATGGTAGAGCTTTTACTTGTCAGTATGGACAAGGCCCTGAGTTCTCCCTCAAGCATTGAGGAAAAAATGGTTAACTAGTTGAAGTTACTGTATGCTGAGGTTGCAGCTCAGCGATAAGGGAGTGTGTCACATGTGTGAGGCCTTTGGCTCTGACACTAACAGAGAAAGGAGAAAACACACCAAAAATTCTCTCTCTGTCTCTGTCTCTCTGTGTGTGTTTCATATAAAGATAAAGATAATCCTGTTAGCAGTTTTCATAAAAATGGAGACTGGGATACCTCTTACTCTGCACCTAGAAGAATGGCTTTCTGCAAAGCTTAGGGACGTCAGGAAACTGGAATCATCTTGGTTGGTGGAAGATGGAACTTCAGAAGAACACAGGAGGGAAGTGACTTCACCTTCCACTGAGACCCAGAGCTTGGGTACGAACTTGACCAATGCACACAAAGCGTGATCACTTAAGAGCAGTGCACACTAAGCCCTGAATGCAGTTGTATTTGGGTCAGTCAAAAGAGAGTCTGGGAGAAGTGGACACCCACCGACAGCCTAGTAAGAAAATGACTTTAATTATAGAATGAGGAAGAAACAGGAAGCAAGAATAAAGCAACACGAAGGGAGTAAGGGAAGAAAAAATTAGCCTTCCTCATAAGGAGACCCAGCATTTGCCAGAGGGAGAGGGGGAGGGGAATCCAGCCAGTTGAGCTGAAAAACCCCATCTAGCTGTGAAAGTGAGGTATGTGTACTAGAGCTGGAATATTCATCAATGTGTTAAATGTCACACATTCTAAAAATATGAGATAAATTTTAACAGCCTATAAAGACTGATGATTGGAATCTTGCTTCTATGATGCTATGGCAATTCAGATGGATCTTAAGTCTCCCTGGCAACAGCCGATACTACTTTTTGTCTTCTTTGAAATCACATGACACCTGATGTAACACTTAGAGAGCAGAGGGAAGCAGCCAGTTATATTTCCTAACTGGTGACACAGACACCAGGGCTGCTGTGGAAAACTTTCATTGACCCCTCTAGATGATAGCTGTCAGAGCCAGTGAGAAGGCTTAGCAGGTGAAGACACCTACTTCCAAGCCTGAAGAACGGAGTTCAGTCTCCAAGCCCCATGTGATAGAAGGAGAGAACCAATTCCTGCATGTTATCCTCTGACCTCAGCATGCATGCTTCGACATGTTTTTTGTGTGCATGCATGCATGTGCACGCACGCACACATCAAATAAACAAACATGGTAAACGTGTTTTAGAAACAAAGCTGTAACTGGTGGTATGAGCTGGCATTTACCTGGATGTTAACCTTGGTCTTCATTAGCTACTCCTCTATATGAATGGTGGTGTGATTTATGAATTGCATGTCCACTTAAATACGATTCTCCTAAGTTTCTACTTGGAATGTCTAAATTTCTTAAGTGTACCACCAATAAAGTGGGTTATCCTTGAACAGCATACCTCAGGATTAACAAGAGATCCGTCTACTAGCTAAGAATACACTGCTATTTCATGATGCATAGGACAAGCCACCAACATTGCCTATTTCTAGATTTTCCATCTATAGGAATAGAAACAATCACCACTGCCATTTTTTTTTCCTCAGAAGGGAAGGTCTATAAAGCATTAAGGTAAGTTTTGTCTAATACTTTGAGGGAATGTCTAAAGAAACAACAGTCACAGACTTGTGTGTGGATGCACGAAGATGCCACATACATATCTCTACCCGAGGTCAGGTAGAAGATCTGGAAGCTTGCCTGCATGAGTAAGTCAGAGAGGAATCTCTTCTGGGTGTTCATTAAAGTTACAAAGAAGAATTCAATTTGCGGAGCCTTTACCACTGTTAGGCTGAGAGAGTTAAGATCCATAAACCCGTCTCTGACATTGTTTTTCAGTGGAGTCAGAAGTTCACAGGCACTAGCCTCAAATGATGACGCTAACACATGTCACTTCCTGGACCCTTGTTACTGTTCCTCCTTACGTCTTCTTGAGTCTGAGAGGATTTCTAGAGAGGGGCAAAGATGATATACACGTACTTCTCCCCCTCCTCTTTACTTGCATTCTGTACTTTGCTGTGGGGTTTCAAAGGTGAGACAGTGATACAGGCACTGTTGCAGCTAAGAACATTCTAGCAATGCTATAGCAACAGCGTTGATGGAAGCTATTAAGGTCTTATCTCCAGGCCACTGGATAGAGAAACAGAAAATACAGAGCTGGGAGACCTTGAAGGCTGAAATGCAGTTGAAGGTTAAAAGATAATAGGGATACAAAGTAACCTGAACGAAATGCCAGCGGTGCAGGATAGCTGGACAAATGGGAACTGGTTACTCAGGGAACGCTCCTGAAAGAGAACTGATATGCAATGGAGGAGACCAAATATTCACTGAGTGCTTATGAAATAATGGACATTGGGCCCTTTGCCTGTTTTTTTTTTTTTTTCATGAATTGAAGGATATATTCTTGATAAGATAATGCATATGGAAAGCAATGATTGGTAGCATAGAATCTGGGTTGTATAATACATTTGTCAAGAGGGTGGAAATCAGAAAGAAGACGCCAGATGACTCTAAAAGCCCAAATAAGGCAGGTTTAAGAAGGCACACACCACTTTTTGGTAGAGAATTCTTTGTCTCAGCTGTGGGATTTAAGAGAGAGATGTCCAAGACTGGGAAAAGCAATGTGATTGCTGAAATAATCCAAGCTTTAAGTTATGCACTATAAAGTAAAAGAGGCACGAATCAAGGATGAGTGCAGGGCAAGCTTGGACTAATGATTGCCATGGAAAGCATTTGAATGATGTAAGGATGGAGTTCATTAGAGGAGTAGTTCTCAACCTGTGGGTTGTGACCCCTTTGGGGGTTGAACAATCTTTTCACAGGGGTCACATATCAGATACCTGCATATCAGATATTTACATTATGTTTCATAACAGTAGCAGAATTATAGTTATGACGTAGCAACAAAATTAATTTTATGGTGGGGGGTCACCACAATATGAGGAACTGTATTAAAGGGTCACAGCAGTATGGGAAGGTGAGAACCATTGCTGTAGAGGAAAGTTGGGTTTGAGTTTTGCCTATATTGTTTGGAAATGCCAGAAGGCAAAGATTTTGCTGAAGAATATTCACAACCCTAGAGCTGCCCAATGGGGGTTGATGGGGTGTATCCTCATTTATGTTCTTCTCAGGGGAAACCGAGAAACATACCAAGCCAGCGGATGTGGGTCAGTTGCTTTCTCATCGTTCTAACCAGATACCCGACAGGAAGGGAGGAAGGTTTGGGCTTGGCCCATCATGGTGTAAAAGTCATGACAACAGGAAATGAGGTATCTGTTCACACTGTATCTGCAGTCAGGAAGTATAGAGTGGGCAGAAAATGGCCTGGGCCATCAAACTTCAGGATACTCTCCAGTGATTCTCCTTGCCTAACAAGGCTTTTTCCTCGATAGTCTACAATTTTCCAAAACAGCTGAGGACCAACATCAAATGCATAAACTTATGGGGACATTTCACATTGGGATCATGACAGCAGGGTCTACTTCCCCCAACACACGGTGCTTCTTCTCCCCTAATGGGTCAGGAACGAATGTAAACTCAGAACGTCCACATCTACTAACTTCCAAATCTGGCCTTCCATATTTGCTGAGGCCCTTCTCTGTGGATGGTGTCACAGGATTTCTAACACTTGCAGCCATGGCTTTGAGCTGTTTACTTCTGTACATCCGAGGGTGAGGACAGAATTCATTAGCTTTAGGACAACACAGCAGTTTTGGAGATAGTTTTCTAAGCAATTCTACTATAATAACTTTGGGGTTTTTTTTTTTCATTTGTTTCACATAAAGTAGACAGGATGCTGAGGGAGACACAAAGTCTTAGCCTTTTGTAATCTTGGGGAAGATATCAAACTCTCTGGGACTTGGATGTAAAATGAGTGAGTGGATTAGGTAACTTTATATCATGTGGTTTTATATCATTTTGTTAAGCTTACTGATGTCTTTAATAGTGTCATGCTTTTGAGTGTGGGCTACTTCTCACTGAGAATAGGTATAGTCTTGAAGTGTCAGCTTGTGTCCAGGGCCGTCAGATACTGCAGTCTCTTGGCTGAATCTCCAACCCAAACCCGAAACCTCTTGGGACTCAGGAGGATCAATGTGTTCTTGAATAATGCTGCCTCTTATCATGAGACTACAAATATAGTTAAGAGAAGATTGTTCAGCCCCTTTGTGTAGGTCACAGGGGTGAGGCTGACTATAAGGGTAGCAGGGTTCTGATGCCATGGTGCCTCCTCCTTTACTATACCTGATCTCCAGTGTTCCGCACTCTCTGGGCCTGGATAGTGGACACCACATATGTTCTTCTTGTCTTTGATGCAAATGGCTCTGCTCTTGCTGCTTTCTTGCCTGCTGCCTGCACTCTTGCCAAGCCGTCTTCTGTGGAGAGGAACTGAATCTGCTTATGCCTCCCTGTCATCAGCCCTCTATACTGCTCTCTACAGAACCCAGCCATTGTTTGCCCTGCTGCATCCTGTCCACACCTTCAAATAATCTGGACTCCACATCTACTGACTAGGTAGGTACTAGCCCTCTCTTTTCTTGCCATATGACTCGAGAGACCTGCCATAAATTCTCTTCCCCAATGTGGCTCCTGATATGAAAGCTGTTCTGCCATGAATGCCAATCAATGGTTTTCCATCCTGCTTCCCTTAGCACCTTATTGTAGAGAGCCTTACTGTAGACGCTGTAATCCCAAACCATGGCTGTCACCTGTAACACTAACATTTGTCCCCAACACTCTTACACATACAATCTACTCCCCCTTCCAAGTACTATACCTGTTTTTCATCAGGAAACATCTCTGGGCTTTTGATGATCTGCTTCTGTTCTTCCATGGATTTAGAGAAATATATAGAAATTAATGAACATTAGAACACATGCCTAGTTTAACAGAACTTGCCAGGGTGCTTGGGGTCTGTCTTTGTTGCTATATTCTAATCTTCTTAATTTTTTTGTTTCTGTTTCCTGAGACAGATCTTGAAGTATAACCTGGGCTGGCCTCAAACTCATAGTAATCTATCAGTCTCTGACTCCTGGGTGTTGTCTTTCAGACATGTGCTATTATCTAACTCAGAAGAGCACTCTATTGTTATTTTTGCATGTGTATGTTTGTACAGTGTGTGTGTGTGTGTGTGTGTGTGTGTGTGCATGTCTATGCAAGCTCACATATGCAAGGGTACATGTATATATGTGGATCTTGGACATGTGGAAGCCCAAACTTAACATAGAGAGTCTTCCTTAGTTACTCTGCATAAGTAAATTCCTCAGTTATTTATGCATTGAGTCAGGATCGCTTAATCAAGCTCAGAGCTCACTAGTGTAGGCTAGTCTAGCTAAGAGCTTGCTTCTGGGACCATTTCCTCTCGACCTTCTGAATACTAAAGCTATAGGTGGGCTACTATGCCTTCCTGGTGTTTACCTGGGTTCTGGGGGTCCAAACTCTAGTACTCATATATGTGTAGCAAATGCTTTATCCCTGAGCCATCCCCCCAAGTCTGGGAGTGGGGACCTTTGTTCCCTAAAACCAATCACTCGATGTTGAAATTTAATGTCTCATCTATATTTAGAGAGTGATGGGGACTAAAAGAACAAAAGATATCCACTGCTAACTCCTCTTTCTGGGGTCTCTTGGGAGCAAATAGGTCTTAATGGATTCCTGAAATAAGCATGCAAACTAGATTGCTCCATGACACCGCACTAGACTGTGCCAGGCCCATAATAGGAAAGCAGGATGGGATGGAAAGCTAATTCTCAGCTATGAGCTTAGGAAAACCTGTCCAGACAAGGGCTGGGGCCAAGGACAATCAACATGTGGAATAACTTTGGACTTCAACAAAGAAATAGCTAAGTCAAAGCCCCAGGGAACCAGATCCAAAGCATTCCTTCCTCCTGGACATTGTTTTCTTTTATTCCAAGCTCTCTGGTTGTATAACTGTCGAAACACATTCTGACATGAAAGAGAAATGCCCCGAACTCCTGTAATGGTCATGTCTATTGATGCTCCACTGTTGGCTTGAATCTGCACAGTCGCATACTGGCAGTCCCTGTCTAAGATGCTGTTACGGAAATCCTGCATTTCCTTTATAAACAGAAAAGGACAAAACAGGTTTTTATTCTCCAAACCTCTTCACTTTCCCTTTTGACATACAGTTCCTGTGCAGTGCACCTGGGATCCCTGAAAAGGCGGTATTTGCCAAGCTTGGCCATGCTTTGCTGCCAGTGCCTGGGGTACCCCTCACAAGATGGGCACAGTGCCTTGCACAAAGTACTTCAGTCTTGATTAAGCAAGTGAATTGTCCTAAGTTTGAAATATTGTTCATTTAACCTCTAAATAGTAATTCTTCAAGTTTCAAATGAAATAGAATAAAAAGATGGCTAAGAAAATTCTCGCCATGATCACAGCCACTCAACCAGCCAGAGATTTTAAAAAGTAGGTTCAGGCATAAGCTTTACTGATCTGCTTTTTTAAAGACCCAGTGTCCTTTTCCAGACGATGTCTAGGAATATCATGCTTATAAACCCTAAAAAACTTAAAATAGAAGGATTTGCACACTAATACTTTCTCTTGGTTTTATGATTAATTGCCAACATGTTTAAAATCAACACAATTCTCATCTTAAGTCTGATTCATTAGGTTGAGGCTGAGGTTCTGAGATGGGGAAAATCTTTTCTTATTACAAAGAAGGCAAAGACACTTATTTCCAGTGGCTGATGAAAATCCAGTCAGCTCAGTGGCTCCAGGCACTGGGACCTTTTCTTCTGTTTATGGAAAATAAGAGGATTGTACTCTCGCTTGTATGGGACACATTTAAATATCAAGGTAAAAATATTTTTCACTTAAACAGAATTCATTCCAAGTTCTAGGATAAAGAGGCCCTGACAATTGTCTTCATTGACAGTGCTACTAGAGTTAGAATCACATCTCTCCATGTGTCTTTGGAGATGCTTCTAGAGGGTATAACTAAGGTGTGTAACCCTGAATGTGGTGGTATCATTCCATAAGCTGTAATCCAGGACTAAATAAAAAGGGGGAAAACAGAAAACCCTCTAAGCATGGGCATCTTCTTCCTCAGCTTCCTGATCTACACAGATGTGAGCAAGCAGCTCAAGGTGCCACGCCTCCCTCACTTTGATACCTAAAGCTATGAGCCCAGATAAACCTTTCCTTGATTCCTGTCAGGCGTTTGGTCACAATCAAGAGGAAAGCAATTATACCAGTCCCCATATATACCCACTATTAATTTCAGTTTTTTTTTGACTCAGTCAAAAAATCCAATTGCACAATTACCTTCTTTTGTGCCTTCAGTTGAAACTGACTTAAAAAGATCTTGCAGCAGGAAACTAGGGAGATGATTCAGCACTTGCTGTTCCTGTAGAGGACCTGGGTTTGGCTCCCAGCATCTAAATGGCAGCTCACAACCCCCTGAAATGCTAGTTCCAGGAATCTAGTGCCTCTCCTGACCTACCTGGGCACCAGTGTGTGTGGACTATACATAAAACTTATGTAGGCTCATACACATATGCTAAATAAATAAATCTTGCTTTAAAAGATTCAAAATCAGTTTGAAAAATTAATCAGATCTTATAAATAAGTGAACAGAGATATATATTTATTTTATAGAATGTCACAATTTAAACCAAATTCCATTACGTAGTCCCAATAGTTTCATTAAAGGTCCTGTCAAATATGATTCAGGATTTTTATTTTATTTTAACTCCTAAAATTAAATAGCTTGAAAGGAGCTTTTAATATAAAAGAATTTCCTGTAGAATTTTTAATAAATTAGTGCACAATTTTCAAGAGACTTTTGATGATGGCAAGGGAACCCTATTATTTCCTTCCTATATGGCATAAAAATGTTTTCAGGTATTCAGTACAAGGTATGAATTAAGTTTGAAATTAAGGAAAGTAGAGTGTGAAACTATCTGACCTAGAGGTCACTCATAAATCAGCACTCCTAAATCTTACTGCTTCCTATTGTATTCAGATAAGATATTTTCTGCCAGAGCTGTAGAATTGCCTTGGTGTTTAAGAGCATTTGTTGCTCTAACAGAGGACCCAGCTTTAATTCCCAGAATCCACATGGCAGCTCGCCACCTTCTGTAACTCAAGTTCCAGGGGATCTGATGTCCTCTTCTGGCCTTCTTGAGCACCAGGCATGCATATGATGAACATACATACATGCAGACCCAAGACCCATAACCAAACATTCATATATAAAATAAAACACATGAAATAGGATAATAATAAAATAAAAATAACTACAGATATTTTCTGCCTCTATACTTTTTCCTTAGAAGTTGTTCTTAATGTGGATGACAGTGGTTGGCATGGGTAATTTGTGGGGCCTCTGGCAGTAGGACCAGAACATATCCCTAATGCATAAACTGTCTTTTTAGAGCTCATTCATACAGAGGAACAACCTTGTTCAACCTTGATACTGTGAGGGAGGGGCTTGGTCCTGCCTCAAATTGACATGGCAGACTTTGTTGACTCCCCATGGGTGTTCTTACCCTCTCTGAGGAGTGGATCTGGGGGTAGGGTGGGGGGGGGGAATCTGGGAGGTGACTAGGAAGAGGAAAGAGAGGGGGACAGTAGTTTGTATGTTAAAAAACATACTTTTAAATTTAAAAAATCCTCTCTCAGTGCTGTGACTCCATCCCCTCCATCACAACAGCCCTACATCCCGAGTAAAGCCAGCTTCACAGATAGGAGTGCAGTGTGGCTTGTAGCTCAGTGGAGGAGTGTGTGTTTAGTGATCATGAGGACCTGGATTCAGTCTTCAGCAAAAGACTAGTGCTCTGTGTGAAACATTAACTTCAGGGAAATTAATACCTATTCCAGCCTTTGATGTTACTGTCATTGTTGGACTCTTCTTTACTTTCTGTCCAGCATAATTTGAACCATTTGTCTAAGCCCTGGGCTGTCCCTATCCAAATTACAATCACTGTCCTTCAGTTTTGATCCCTCAGAACAGGACCTGTGACTGATCTTGGCATGCCATAGTAGGCTCTCCACTCATGCCTGTGTCTTGAGGTCAGCTTATAACATCTCAGAACCAAACTTAGGTGAGCCTAGTATTTAATGGGTTGTTTTACTCATCCCAGATCTAGGGTAGGCTCATTGGAGAACGAAGTTCTTATTCTGTTTATACAGCTTGAGGATTCTTAGAAGTCTCAGAAGCCGCAAGTGTGTGGATTCTCATCATCTTAAGATGGCTACTATTTTTTCTGTTATCCCGGGAGTGTTTGGATAATGATGGGGACAATTTGGCTGTAGTGCTGGGATTGTCTCTTAGCAGGCAAAGAAGCCCAGGAAAGAAAATGAAGCTTGAAAATGATTTATGTAAGGCCTGACCATCCTAAACATTTTGATAGACTATCAAGAAAATTCTATTCTATAGTAATCATTTAACAGTGCATACATGTACTGTTGGAATAGTTCTTTCTTCCTCCTCTATTAATTAACCATTATTGTCACTGGTACAGAATACTTGACAATTTAAAAGAAAAAGGACTTTTTTTGGTCCATGTTTGGAGAGGACATCAGTCCACGTTATCATGAGAAGAGCATGGCAGTGCATGCAGTAGGAGTATATGACAGAGCCTCTTCACGTCTTAGCTGCCCAGGGAACATATACCTCATGTGGGAAGATGAAGCAAATGTCACTCTCAAGTCTTAGCTGTACTACCAGGTCACATGCATAAGCCTGTGAGAGGCACTTTGTATCCAAAGCATAACTACCATTCATTATACACATACACACATCGTGTGTGTGTGTGTGTGTGTGTGTGTGTGTGTGTGTGTGTGTGTGTGTGTGTACAAATTTACATGTAACCAAAAAGAAAATGTTTTTCTACCTAATGTCCTTCAGCACAAATTCTTGCTTAGGAATTTTTCAACATCGGGCCCCAATAGAAACAGAAGGACTCAAACAGTGCTCTCTCTTCCACCTTTCCCTGGAGTTGAGTGGAGAAGGCTAAGGAGGCATGCCAGCTCCTGGTCTACCAGATGCCATCTCTCAACTTCCTTTTCCATCAGCACTTCCTAAATGTCTTGTGGGGGAATCCCTGGAGCAATGGTCTGAGAAGCAACAGCTTCTGGGTTTCTCTGTCCTAACAAGGCACTTACATGGAAAGTCTTAAAGGAAGGGGGGAAAAAGTAATCACTCTGTTCTTTTCTTTATGTAATTTCAACAAACACGGGAGTTGATAAAGACCTATTTCCAGCTTAAGTTTTTATTATAATGACAAAAAATTTTTTCTATTTTCTCCACTGTGTGGCACTTTTTTCAGAGCTGGAAAGCGTGGAAGGAAGAAGTCTCCCAGGGCTAGATTCCAATTAACTTCTGTACCAAGTGCTGATAACTTCAGGCAATCACTATTCTTTAGAAAATGGGGCAGAGAATCCAAATGATCATAAAGGCAAGATGACTGATCAACCAAGACCCTGCACTGTCTCACTGTTTTTCCCAGCTGGCCACAACTATAGAACATAACAAACCAAACCCGCTGGGTCCTGTCTGAGGTAGTCAGTAATGTGGAGGTGTTGGGATGTGTCTAAGACCACAGACTTTGGTATGGGGACTCAGAAAGCACTTTCATAGCTACATAGTCCATCGTTTCATATTGTGAGCTTTCCCAGGTCTGAGAGAATAGGAAGAACTTTAAATCTGGAGTTGAAGACCTACATTTGGAGTTACTATTCTGGATCCGCTCTGATCTTGCACATGTGAAAATGCTTCATCTTAGTTTTTGATGAAAGCTCTCTCACTGACCAGGGCTTATCCAGCTAGATTGTCTTGCCAGCAAGTCTGGGGATCTTTCTGACACTGCCTCACTAGCACCAAGGTTACAGGTCCATCGCACCACACACAACTTTTTATCTAAGGATCTGAACTCAGGCCCTCATGCTTACACAGTGAAAATATGATCCATTGAACTATATCCCTAGGTATACACATTAGGATCTCTGTGGTCTTAAGCTAGCCATTGAATCTATGAGCTGCACAGCAGACACAATGCTAGATGCTCTGTCATGGAGGCTGGTATCAGTGGCTATGGCTAGCCTTGCTCATTTGTCTATGAGTTGACTCTCCCTTCAAGTTCCTCTTGGGATCAGCAGGCTAGCCTGGCTATTTCTTCCCCCATAGACATTCTGAAGCTTTCAGGGTATCATTTATCCTGCTAGCTGAAGTAAGCCACAGAATTGTACACAGAGATGTTAAAAGAGTATGGCAGAGTCACATGTGCAAATATCAGGGGTAAGTAACAAAATGCATGAATGGCCACGACCAAATGATGCTACTTACCACCAGCCTTAATTCTCTCCATCCCTGGTTATCATCGGTTAAGCAGAGAGGGATGAGATACGTGTGAACAGAAAACCAGATGCCACTTAAAGGAACCAGTGTAAGCTCTAGAAAAACAGGTAAGGCTCAATAACTACTGATTTTCTTTCATTTCCCCTCCCCACCTGTCTTGTAAAAGGCGAAATTGATACCTGCCATACTGAATTGGATTATGTATTGTAGCTTTCTTTATAGGTAACATGTGAAAGCCTTTCAAAAGAGCCTCAAATAGTCTATAATTTTCATAATATAACAACTTATAGAATGTTTATCCTTATCCAGACACAAATAAATTCAAGTACTTGATTTTTGGCCCACTTTCAGAGTCTTTTAGCAGGGGGTCAGTGATGGCTTCCCCTGTGACACACTGCAGTTTGAACTATAAGCCTAAGCACATGCGTGTGGTTGGTGTAGGGTGAGAGTCAGGGTTCCCAGGAAGGTGATTTGGAGCACATGAGTTAAGTAGCTCATTCAGTGTCATTCAAGGTACCTAGAACTCGTCTGGGAAGCTATCATCAATCCTTGATGGCCCTGAAGCTGAAGTGTTAATGGGGATGTTTGTAAATAAAGTAGAGACAGGGATAAAATCAGAATGGTTGTCAGGTGCAAACCTCTTACCTTAATGAATGCAGAACTGTTTATCAAGCAGGGCATTGCAGGCCCCACATAATAAACCTTAATTGTTCAGTGAGCTGTGATCCCCAGAGATGCCAAGACTTAAAAGAAATTAACCCCAAAGATGGCAAGGATACTAAGAACAAAGGGTCGGTGTTTAGTGTAGCAGATATTGAAGCCTGACCTGAGCATAACATCCTAAAGGCCCTCCTGACATTTACAAGTGTTTCTGGTATAGAGAAGTTTACTTTAAAGTAGATCGACTCAAAGGGCAAGGCCATTGGCTAAAAGCTCCAGCACAGGGACATTCCATCCCCTCTGTGGGTTAAGCCCTCATCTCACAATGGAAAGCCCTTTAGCCGGATTTCAGTCAAGATTCTTTTTCAAAACAGCACCCATTTGATTCACACTTTGCCAGTTTCCACATGTCTAACATTCACCTGTTTCTCCTAAGACTGCATCCACCTCGGATTAGAAATAAATACAATCTTTTGAAATGCAAGGCTGCAAGCAGAGAGAACTTCCAGTTCAAAAAATTCTGGCATGGAACTAGGGAAATTGTTATTCTGTAGCTAAATATTTTTGAAACACTGATAATTGGGGTACCCAAAGATCTTTGGACTACAGGTCATCGACTATGTACACGTATTGCCAGATTGAAATAGTTCCCAAGTCTACCACAGCCACTCCCACCTCCCTGGGGGACCACAGTATTTAGTCACTTTACACGTAAGCAATGGCCATTGATGTATAAAGGGTTGGAAATGAGAAGCAATAACTTGACATTGGATTTTATAAATAACTGCTTCTTTTGGAGGGAGACAAGACTCTTTGCTTGATAAGTGCCCTGGCTTGTGGTAGATTGTTGATGAATATTGGTTTCATGAATAAATAAGAGATTGAGGTACTGAATGTTAATGCAGCAACCTAAAATAATAATTCCTAA
The DNA here is from genome assembly GCA_033318265.1 of Phyllotis vaccarum. Classification (NCBI taxonomy): domain Eukaryota; kingdom Metazoa; phylum Chordata; class Mammalia; order Rodentia; family Cricetidae; genus Phyllotis; species Phyllotis vaccarum. The sequence continues at coordinate 70,072,373 of JARWLC010000003.1, read as the reverse complement.
TGCTTACCTTGCAACTTCCCACTACTAAAGAACAGAAAGTAAATACACCTTTAACATTTTGGATGTCTTAAACTGGTACAGCAGATTTTTTTTTTTTAATGGGATAATGAAACCAGTGTACCAGGATTAGCCTCACTATGCTGAATATGCATCCATTAGGTGGATGTGTGACTTAGCTGAAACTTCTTCGAAGTGTGCCTGAGAAGATTATCTCTCTTAAGAGGGCAGAGTAAGAGAATTAGGTGGATTTCCTAATAATGGAAGACACTCAGTACAGTGTCTGGCATCAAGTTAGTGCTTAGTAGCTACCATCAGAAGTAACTGCAATGAGACCAGTGACATCTCAGGCACAAAGAGTCAGGTTCTGGGTCCTTCACACCCCTGGAGTGCGATGTTCTCCATAACCTCACAGACTAACAGAAAAACACAGTAAACAGGTACCCACGAGGCAAGGCTGGTGCAAGTATGAGGACTCAAGTCCACAACATCTATGTAAAAAAATCTGGGTGCTAGAAGATGAGACCGTAAGCCCTGTGTTAGCGAGGCCGCCTGGGCCTTACTGGCCACCCAACTCCAGGATAAGAGAGAGAACCTGTCTCAAAAACTAAGGTGGGGAAGGATGGAAGAAGGCGTCAGCCTTCACGGACGTGCACTCATAGGAAAGACTGAAAAAGACAACATGGCGGACATCCCCAGCCTCGGGCACTCGGAGTTTGAGAAGTGGGGTGTAGACAACTACAAGTATTATATGCCTCTTGGAGGTGCTATATATAGGATTTTCAAAACTCCTTCCCAAAATCCGTTCCTCTGGCTCTGGAAGGCTGTTCTGGTTCCAAAAACCATGCTTGGAGTCTGTCAGACACCAAGCAGTCCCAAACAGGATCAGTCTAATTTTCCCTTAAACCCTGACACAGCTCTACTCTGTCTGCCCACTTAGAACACTTGGGAAAGTCCAGACAGGAACAGGAAGCAGCTGTGGCAAAGGAGAGAGCTTTGTGCGTGGCTGGAGATGCTGACAAGAGGAACGGATGTAGAACAAAGCAGAATGCTCTAGAACAGATTCGATTAGTACCTAGAAGCAACTAATGGACGTAGCTTGTTCTAGTCACTGAGGAATCAAACAGAATGAAGGGGAGGGAGGGAGGGAGGGAGGGAGGGAGGGAGGGAGGGAGGGAGGGAGGGAGGGAGGGAGGGAGAGACATCTCAGCATCTCAACAGGAAAGTCCAGTAAGGCTGTGCCAATGTTCTGGAGAAGTTGGGGAAGTGAACACAGATTTTTTTCATGAATAAAGGAGAGATAGTTTCTCCCCTGACACCCTCAAAATATAGCCTGTGATCACGTTAAGAACAGATCCGGTGAAGCGAATGAAGCAGGATGAAGTATGGGGAAAAGGAACTAGAACTCTGGTGGAGACAGGTCAGTTCGGTTTCCTCAGAGAGAGTTGGCAGTGGGTCTCCATAAAGGAGAAACTCACAGGGATAGTAGAAGTCAAGCAGAGGAGCAGATCCATGTCCCAGTAAGGGCAGAAGTTTATATACAGAATGAGGTCACAGGTGTGACGGTTTAATGGCCTGGTGGAATTTTGTGTCACATCTGCAACAGAGTTGTGGGGCCCAGGCCTTAAGTGACACTGTTCCCACTGTGTCTTTGGGAACTAGAAGAGGTCTGACCCAATGACCAGCTTCAGGTGTATTGCAGCTGTTTAATGAATGACAGAAAAGGATTTTTAGGAGACTCCAAGTCTTGGGATACTGAATAAGACCAAGTAACAGCTGAAGTGGTCGTGAAGAGGATCGTCTGTGGAAATGGCAAGGCTCTTTTATGTCAGAACAGGGTCTTATACTCAGTGTATCTTGGTGATTTGTTAGGATGTTGGGAGTCTGGATAAGGAAGTGAGTGCTAAGTGACAATGCAGTTTCAGCCTGGCACAGAAGCTGACTAACGACACACTGAGCACAATGCATTGCAGGCAGAGAGGACAATCAGTGGTCAAGAGACTTGGGATAGATTCCGGAAGTTCTTTATCCCATGGCTATGAGAACTGGTGGAGAAACGGTGGGTTTATCAAGGGTTAAAAGTGTCAATGAAGGAAGAGACAATAGTATGAGGGTCCACCTGCATCTTCCTGGAAGGTAATGTGTGGATTGTCTCATCTTAAAGATGTGTTGGGAGTTAAGTATAAGAGCAGCTAATAAAGAGACGGCCAAGTTCCATTCCAGGGGTAAGATACAGATTAATGGCAGTAGCTTTAAACCATCTGCTGCATGTATCAAATGTATGTATGAACATGCCCTCAAGCTCTTGCAGAGACATATATGTTCTTTGGTACAATGCAGCATTCACCCATTGAGACTCAGGTGTGTTGAATTCTTACTGCATAGGTAATCCTGCAAGCCAAAGGTAGTACATCTTTTCAAGTTTGTTACATTCTAGTTCAGGGTTTTGGTATGTTTCTTTCATTGTCTGCTTTTTCCAAGAAACTGACAATGCTAAATGAGACAGCTAATCTTGGATAGTACACCACACACACACACACACACACACACACACACACACACACACACACACACACACACACAAAGAGAGAGACAGACAGACAGAGAGAGAGAGAAAGACAGAGACAGATACACATGTGCACACCACAGGCATGCACACTAAATCCCCACCATACCATACTGCATACACACACATTTACACATATGTACATACACAGGCATGTACACATAATCCACACTGCAACATACATACTTCACATACATACTACCCACACCAAGCACACACACACACAACTCCTCATAACAAACATACATGCATAACTCCTATTACAGAATGAACCACACATGCATACTATGTACTCTGTGCACATACACATAAACCACACAGAAAACCACACAACTCCTTATAGCACCAACCCACATATATATGACTCATAAACAGCACGCACACCACACACACACCATACATGCACATATACATGAATACACACACAGTTTAATGCTCAGCTCTTTGGGAATGGAACACATACATTTGATTTTGAAACTTTCCTGGAGAATATGTGTCCAAACATCCGATCAAAGAGCAAAAAATCCAGTTCACTGTTCAGATGTTGTGTCCACAATGAGTTTAACAAATGGCTATTTTGAAATATATAAGCGACGTGATTTCTTTCTCTGCTTTCTGAGGATAGACCAGAAAACCATCTGAATAATGGTGTCAACCAGTCCTTTACTGTAAGGACCCCTGTTCCTAAAAAAAAAAAGAGAGATGGATGGATGGGTGGATGGGTGGGTGTGTGGGTGAGTGGATGGATAGATGGATGGATGGGTGGATGGGTGGGTGGGTGGATGGATGGGTGGATGGATAGATGGATGGATGGGTGGATGGGTGGGTGAGTGAATGGATGAATGGATGGATAGATGGGTACAGAAGTACTATTACTCCCAGGAGAGCACACTGCCTAAGGAATCTAGGAGCTGAGACCGTCAGGCTGGCACTCAGTGGCATATCTCCTCTGCTTTGGGTGAGCTGCCCTGTAGTTTGTTAAGACCACTTTTCTTGGCTCAAACACGATACCTAAGACAGAGATCATTTGTCAAGTGAGCATGGTACACCGAGAGCTGTAGGCAGATTATGGAAAGAGAGAGGGAGGAGAGAGAGAGAGAGAGGGAGGAGAGAGCACCAGAAAGAAGAAAGAGGGGGGAAGAGGAGCGAGGAGCGGAGCCGACTTCTCCTGGTGCAGTGCTTAGCACCCGAGCACCGGGCATTCAAGTTAGACTGCTCACGGTGCGGCGACACCCGGGAGACGGGAGCCACTGGCAGCTCAGCTCCTGGCACGGCTCTTTTTATGTGGGATGCTTAAGGAAGGCACACAGAGTAACTTACAGAAGAGAGAAACTGGTATGAGGATTCCGCCAAAATGGAAGGGCTCCTGTCTCCGATGAGGACCAAGGTAAGAGGACTAAACCCCTGTTTCTTTGCGTTCTCTTTGGTGGTTCAGAAAGGGCTCAGGGAAAGGGAAGACTGTGCGAGCTTTTGTCTCATTTCAGAACTAGGTTGGTGAATGCAACTGGACCTCTCAAAGAATAGCTTTGCCTCCAAGGCAGGGAGATTGTAATCGGTAGGAAGGGGAGTGCAGGGGGTGGTGGGAGAGCCAGCTGTCAGCGTGGACAATGAAAATCTTAGTCAATGAGTTTGCCTCTCGGTTGATTAGACAGCCATATTTTAGCAGGATTTCCAATCATTCCTGTTTTGGGACCGGAGCTGCCTTCGCAGCTGTTGGTGTGCTTGCAGGAAGTGCCGATTTCCCCGGCTGCGCTGATGTTTCCCAGGATGGGTCCTGCATTTAAGGCAAAGAGCATGCCCAGCTCACACTGGAACATCCTCTGGGCTCCTCCTCTGTTTCAGAGCCCGAGGATGGGAAAGCCTCGCTATTGAAAGTAGGTTAATGCATTCTGGAAGCGGTTGTGTTCTCAGAAAGCCCGCCGACCTGCACAAACGATTTCAGAGCAGCGCTAATCAAACACACCTTGAACTTGTTCCGGAAGCATGTAGAAAAAGGCTCCCAGAGACTGATCCCAACCTGGAGACGCCTAGCGATTTTTCTCCTTGGCTGGCGTTTGCTTTTTACTTGAGAAAGGACTGGTTTGAACACGAAATTTCCCACTGAAAGCTCAGATGAAGAAAGGGCTGTTAGACACCTACCGAATAACTCCATGCATAACTTTGAATGGATGTTAAAAGTTTTAAATAATGCTAGCAATATTACTTCATAAATTAATTAATGTTAAATTTTAGGAGGCAAATAGTTCTTTAACATATAGCAGTGGTGAAACCAACAGGATTGGGCTTTGCTTTAACTTGTTTCTTTGATGTTTTGCTAGTGATTCAAACACAAATAGACCCTTTTGTCAACAAAATGTTCTTGGTCGGTTTTGTTGGTGGTGTTTTCCTTCTAGTTAATGAGCATGACTGTGACATTTTGAGAGAACGCTGGAGTGTTAGAACAGGGGTCTTATGCATAAGAGCACAACATCATTAGGGGGGTGTATTATGAATCCCTGCTGGGTTCACCCATCCTTTGATAACCATCTTTATTAGAAGGACAGCCTCAAATGACAGTTACAAAGATTCTAATTCCAGCCCCTTGGCTGGCTGGCTGGCTGGCTGGCTGGCTGGCTGGCTGGCAGATCTCCTTGGAGACCCCTGCGGTGGACCCTGTTATTCTTCCCTCCCTAGGTGAGGTCGTTGCTTGCAGGAAGCTTTTTCCAAATGCTCATCTCTGGATGAAGCATGCAGAGATCATAGAGTTTTCATGGTTTCAGAGAAAATACAGTTGGCTTCTTATTTCTCTTTATTGGCAAATGGAGGTCTGCATGCTTTATGGAATGGCTGTGTAATGTGTTCATTTGGTCAGTTTTGGGGATTCCAGCCTCAAACTGCTGCTCTTGCTGGAGTTGAACACATCTATGCATCTGAGCATGTATAACCCCACACAAGTCCAACTCTCACAGACTTTAAGGGGAGTTCCCTATGGAAATGAGACAGTACCCAGACTCCACAAATCATGCAATGGACTCATTAAAAGGGCATGCTGAGGTGGGGGAGAAATAGATGTCTGTGGGTCAGATTGTGCATATATTATGTTTATTAGGTGAATTCACACCATGATTTTACTTTGACTGTCATGTTATCTGGTAAGCATTGAAGCTAAAGGCTTAGTTAGGTCTTTCCAAAGTTCAAGCCTAATATTACAGGTCCAAATCAACTCTAGTTCAGATCCTTCAGGTTACAAGAGATTTGCACAGGTGCTTAAATTGCTTCTGTGAATTTCCTTTTTTCTCTTTTATTTCTGAGTCTGTAAACAGATACCTTCCTATTGAAAGTCCAAGTGACATTTGAACTTGGTAAGCTTCCGTAAGACCTGCCAAATCAGGGAACAAGACCTGACTGTGTGAGGCTCAAGAACAAGATCCCACTCATGAGGCTCAGCTTTCTGAACTGCTGAGTCGTGGGCTGTTGAAATGACCCAGTGATTTTGTTTTTAATTTACCAGCGACTTACAACAATGACAATGTGTTGCTTTTCTTAAACTTTGATCACACCACCCTCTTAAGTCTATTCCGGAATGTTTCTCTGGCATTGATGAGGATTTAGCTCGAAGTTTCTGGTTTCCTGGGATTATGGAGGAGCGGACAAAGGATGCCTCCTTCAGCAAAATTTTGGTGTGTTGTGGTCATTTAATAACGTACTGACAATTTAAAGCAAGTGTTGAGATAAACCGGACGTCATGCAGTAATTTCATTATGCAATGTAATAGACTTAACCAGTCTAAATCATGGGTGCTTAATGCATTTTTTATCTTGGGATTTGCATAATTGGCACATAAATATGCATGAGATTCACTGGAAGTGACAGAACAGACTGGTCAGAATGGTTGTGCTGAAATTAAGGCCATTTCCAGGAGGACACCTGGGCTCCCTCTGTCTCCTGGGTGGGTGGTTACACTTGACATACCTAGAAACAGACAGGGTGGCAGCTGGCTTCCCCTAATCACAGTGTATTGTCAGCCACACAGTGTGATCAGCCACACAGGTCTCGGGCACCCTCTGATCTTTGGCTGTGTTTACTTGGGTCCACCTCTTAGTCTTCTTTTTATATACTATAAAGTTACCTAGGAGAGTCAACCGGCTTGTGGCACAGGTGTGGGATGCAGGAACAGAGCAAATGATGTTTGCAAAGGCAAAGTGGGGAGAAACTGATTGTCTCAATTGTCCTGTGAGGGAAAATGGAAATAATGTTATGCTTTTTAGCCCCTGTGTGCCTTGTAAATGTCTCTCTTCAGTTCTGTTCTCTGCCCCCCTTTCAATCTTTTGAGTGTTGCCTTCAGTGAATGAGGCAGAGAAGCAGCCTCCTGTTTTTAGTTTTTGGGAGTTCCTCTTTGCCTGCTACAAAATATGGGGTGACAACCTGGTTAAGGCAAGGAGATCCAGCCAAGCCTGACGTTTATGGACGGAAGGACACAACTGTAGCATGGGAAGGAAGGGGGAGGTGACATGAAAGGAGGGAAGAGGGTTGGGGAAGATGGGAAAGAAGAGAAGAAGGTACGTGTAGGGAAGTGAGGGAAAGGAGGTGAAGCTAAGCGTGCGGAAAGGAAAGGGGGAAGAGAAGGAAAGAATTCAAGAGGAAATGAGGATGGTAAGGGAAGGGGCAGAGGAAGGAAGGAAGGCAGAAATGAAAAGTAAGGGGGCATAGGAAAGGGGACTGGAGGAGGAGGGGGAGGGAAATGGAATGATTGGCCAAGTTCCATTACAGCTGTGTTTTCTTAAATGCTCCTGTAATAAACAGAAAGCAGGTCCACGTTAACCCCTCAAGAAAAGATGAGTATTAACTTTTAAAGATTCACAACTAGTTTATGTGAAAATTGAAGTTTTTAAGAATACTTACAACGCAGCTGCCTTTAATACCTGCTTTGGTTTGCAATCACCTAAGTCCCCAGGGATAGCACATCTTGATGTCTTGGACCTGTCTTATTTCTGTCTCCAAGACATAAAGACATTGCATTGTTTTTTGAATTAAAGTTACTTCCTTTTTTGTAAAGGGATGGCTTCTGTTTTGTGGTATAAAATAGCTTTCTAAAGAATAACCCCTGGGAAGGGTGGTCTTTTTGATGAAAAGGATATTTAAAGGGATGTGGAAGCTGAGTTTATAAAGAAAGCTTGTCTACAGGATGGAGGCTATAACTTAATGGTATAGACAGTTTGTGTACAATGATCAGGGGCCTAGGTTCAATCCCTGTACAATACTCATAGGTTTTCTCTCTCTCTCTCTCTCTCTCTCTCTCTCTCTCTCTCTCTCTCTCTCTCTCTCTCTCACACACACACACACACACACACACACACACACACACACACACACACACACCACACACACACTCACACACACACACTGAAACTATTACAAGGGTTGTTTCTTGCTAGTCCAGCTCCCGTTCTTCCAGGGATAAATGTTGCATGTGAGCTGAAGTTAGCTACATACACTGCCTTCCTCAGCTCACAATGCATTTTGGAAATGCATTAAGAATATAAATGTAAGATGGTAAGAATTCTAAAATTACAGACAATATAGACATCGAAAAAAAGTACAGTCACTCTGTGGCTCTTTAGACTAATTATAATAAATTGTCTAAAATACTTAAAGTCACTTCAAATTATGCTAAACCTGACTGAAACTTCACCAGGCCTCCATGGAGAATAATTCCTTAAATGATCTATTGTATTCCTCAGACTTGATGCATCAGTTTGTATAAAATATTGGACCCTCTCCTCTGAAGAATCCTATGAATCAGAAAATACAAAGAGCTAGGGCATGGCTTAGCCTGTGCAGGGTAAAAACTATGAGGATTCTGACAGGCACTTTCAGCTCTACTAACCACCACTATGCATAAGATTATGTGCAAGCTAATGACAGCCTGTGCCTCACTTTAATGAGGACTGGAATTAAAGAGGATGGCAGATTTAGGTGAAATTTAAGGAACTGTTTGTTATTAGCAAAATATTACCCTAAGAAAGGTTGAAACATTCTTGAAATTAGAGGTCTCTGAGGCCAGTCAGGAATAATCCTACCCAAGAACATATGATCCCGTGTGACAAGCCAGGAGGAGCCAATGCAGGCATTTTGTGCTTATATGGTGCTGTCCATTTTTACCAGAAAGCCAGAAATGAGTCTGTGTGAAGCATGCATCAGTCTCCCCCACCAGTGCTACATGTTGAACTGATGAACTCAATTCAACAAGCAAGACATAACCCCATTTTCCCCTACAATGACCCAGTTAAAGGCTCTGTGAATTGTGGAAAAGAAATTAGGACTATATAATGACTCATTTGGTTAGATTTTCTGTTATCGTCAGCCTTCTGTTACCATGACAAAGACCTAGGATGTTGAACTTGTCAACAGAACAGGTTCATTTTGACTCATAGTTTTGGAGGTTCTGGCATCTCCTTGTCCTACTTCTCTTGGGACTGGGGCAAGGCAACATGTCATAATATGGGTAGAGAAAAGCTGTCCATGTCATTGCTAGGATAAAAACAGAAAGGAAAAACAAACAAACAAACAAACAAACAAACAAACAAACAAACAAAAACCAGGATCCCACAGTACCCTTGAGGGCCTCCCACAAAGGGAACTAAAATCTCCAATTAGACATGCCTCTTAAAGATACCACCCATCCCAGTAGGATCACGCCTGTAACATGGGCCTTTTAGGGACAACCCAGAGCCGCACTATTTAACTAAAGAGGTGATGGGCTGTGTGCTATATCCCATTCCAGTTAGACTACCTGGGTTCAGACTCTAGCTGTCACCTCCTATGCCATTTCTGAGTCTGTGTTTCCTAATGTATAAAATAAATGTTAATAGAATCTAGTCTTTATTGATTTCTATGCATATTCCTGTGTGAGTTTATATGCATTGTGTGTGTAGGTGCCAGCAGAGGCCAGAAGAGACCATTAGATCCTGTCAAGCTGGAGTTACAGATGATTGGAAAGCACCCATTGTACATGCTAAAAACTGAATCCAGACCTTCTGTAAGAGCAGTAAGCTTTCTTAACTACCTAGCCATCTCTTGACCTCCAGATACTAGGACCTATATTGCAGATCATTCATAAGCAGTAGGTTTCAGTATACCATAATAAATGTAAGTATTAATAGTAAGAATGCATGAAAAATGATGGATAAATATGCACAGAAGTGCAGACCTCATTTGAACGAGTTGTGAGAATGAGCAGGAAAAGCAGGCATTCTATATGATGTAACTGAAATGTAGAGGGAAGGCCTCATCTACCTGTAAGCTCCCTGCCAAGTAGGGTCTTCACCTGTCACCTGTCAAGGCGCAGCTCCAGGGGCTCAGAGAAAAGCAGATGCCCTTGCAGCATAAGCCAGTGCTCATTACAATAAGCCCTTTCTCAGCCGATGATTGTGGTGGGTGGGATGGTTAACCAGTGGTGGTGTCAGTGTTAGCCAACAGGTATTACATCCGTTACAGAATGGCAGCCTTTTTCTTTCCGCGGTTTCAGTCTTAGAAGGGGAGACGTGGGTTATCATGCAATCTCCCCTAGAACAGATATGCCCCAGAAGTCTGTACCCTGGTGTCAGCTCCCTACCCCCACCTCTGAGCCATCTGTTCACCATTTGCTAGCATTCCACTGCCTAGAACCCTCATGAGAGAGTCTGTACCTCATCTGGATGTCCACATTCCTGGGGACCTGAGACCTACTTTGCTTACTATGTCCTACGCCTAAGGGCAAAAGAATAATTGGACCATCGAGTAGCTGGTTCTCTCCAATGTTTCCCTTTAGATATCTGACACCCAACGTGGGGCTCTAACCCATGACCCTGAGATTAAGAATCCCACGCTCTACCCACTGAGATAGTCCTGTCAGTTGCCAGTGACTTCCCTTAATGTTTCCCACTTCATTCATCACTTGACATCCGGTATGAGCAGGTCAGGCCTCACATAGCCCCACAAATCACCCAAGATCATTTTAAAGTTTCCAGATCTCACTTCCAGAGATATTGAGAGGTTTTAGAGAGTTCTGTCATCCCTTGATCAGGTGTTAAAGGAAACCCAGCATCTTGTAAGCTTTTGCCCTCCAGACACTAGAGGGCGCTTCTCTCTCTAGCCAAATCGTTGCCTTTCCTGCTCACCAGCCAGAAGACTCAAATTCTTCCAGTTACAAGTCAGAAAGAACTTCCACGTGGTGCATGTCCCTGGAGCATACTCTATTTGCTTTATCTCCAGGCTTCTGCATGCTCTGCATAAGAGCATATTCATTTGCTGTCCTCTGCAATGGACTACCACGAGCCTCTGGGCTGCCAACTTGGCAGTATACCCTCATTCCCCTTATATACAAAGAACCCAGTGTTGCACACCAAGACTGGGAGCCCTTAGTGCATACTTGTTGACAAATGAATGAGCGCAGAGCTTCTGTATGTCCTCTAAGGGTCCCCGGGGATTCCGTAATTACCAATGAGTAAATCTTGTGCCATCAAAATAACTGGTTGTATCAGTCTAGAACTATCTCCAGATAAGTGGGCAGATTCCACAGGGTAGGGTCGGAAACACAGAATTTTATAAAGCAAGTTATGCATAGATCCCATCTTTTCAGGGTAGTAATATTGCTCAAAGGTACCAAGTAATTTAATAATTGCCAAGGTTATGAGAGTGGCTGCTGGAGAAACAACTAAAGAACAACATTTACCTTTGGGTGGGGGTTGGGGGTCACCATCTGGACTTATGTTCAGAACTTCCCACTCCAAAGTGTTGGCAGGCTTTACTTTTGTTTTCTTGATAAAGCATAGTTGCACTTACTCTAGGCAAATGGTCAACATTGCTGCCCTTTCCCCCAACTTTCAGCCAAACACAGGAAAGCATGTCCATTCATGTCAGTCTTACAGAACAGTGTGCATGTGTTGTGTGCATATGCTTTTGTGTGTGTGTGTGTGTGTGTGTGTGTGTGTGTGTGTGTGTGTGTGTGTGAGAGAGAGAGAGAGAGAGAGAGAGAGAGAGAGAGAGAGAGAGAGAGAGTTCTATCTTTGTATATATAAAATATTTTTGAATTTTTGGGGCTAAACCTGGGGCCTCATACACGCTGAGCTATCACTGATACATTGACATACATACTTAGCCCTACAAAACTATATTAACCAAAATTCTGAAAATAGAAAAATTGTATATGTGTATGATATAACTATATAAGTTATTATTATAGTCACAATAATATATTGATAGTATAATTATCAATGTCTCAAAGCAATAGGCTTTGAAGAATTGATAGAGAAAAAAAATGGATTAACCAAAGTGTGGTGGGATTCAGGTGTCAGCTGATAAGGTCTGAAGATGCTTATCCAGGGCCCTGGGCTCCTGAAGGGGGAGTGGCCAACCCCATACATAATGTCTTTTGTATGCTGTAAATATCAATCTTTAAATAAAGGAGCTGTTTTGGCCCTTGACAGGCACCATAGGAAAAGTAAGCGGGGGAATCAGAATAGGTAAAAAAGGAAGGGCGGAGTCAGAGTAAGACAAAGCCAGCTGCCCCCCCAAAATATATATATATAAAAGCACAAGTGAACCACGGGCCACATGACAGACAGATTAATAAAAATAAGTTAAGTTAAGATATAAAAGCTAACTAACAATGTGCCTGAGCCATAGACCAAACAACATAAACTTAATATAAACGTCTAAATCATTTCTAGGGGCCTGATCAGCTGTGGGCGGCTAAGAGGTCTGGGACTACAAGTCTGTAGATCTAGACCTCTGGCCGCCCAGGGCCAAAAAACCATATTGTTACACCAAAGGTTCAAGATGTCAGTGAAGGAAAAGACAGAGTAAATCCCTTGTTCCCAATACTGGATTGAAAGTTTGGACCAGTGTAAAAGAGAGATGGAAAGTCAGGAGGCTTGAGAGCTACTGGGCTTCGTAACCATGGTTAGTTGAGAACCATCCTGGGACAGGCCAATGAAACCCTGTTGGTTCAAGAGATATCACAGACTCTATAGAGGATTTCTAGATGGCTCCACAGCCCTGGGCTTTCTCAAGAGAGGCTAAAAGGGCTCTGGGGGACCACTTCCAGGAACTACCAGACTAAGCTACAAACAACTTAGGAAAAAAAGACAGGAGAGGTTCCTTACATTTACTATGTTTGAACATGGTTCAGCGACAAAATAGATAGCAGGAGAAATGAAGCTTTGTGATTTACCAAAAGTTGAAGAGCTGATTTGTTTGTAGTAATTCCATTTATCTTCAGGAAAGACCTGTTTGCTATATTCCAAGCAAGAAAGGAGGCAGCAAAGCTGGTGAGTAAGCAAAGGGAAATGGACCATTCTTTCAGCTCATTTATTTATCTATCCAGCAAGGACTTAGTAAGTGTTCCTCTTGAGTGATAGGCAATAAACACACTTCCTTCTGTCAAGATGGCACCAACCATAGGGAGTGTTAACAAAGAGACCACAGCTAAACAAAGAAATATCCCCTGGAAAACAAAGAGGGACATATGTTCTAGAAGACAGAGTTTGTATCTGAGGCCACCTTGTTTCTTAGGAAGTGTGACAATTTTAATACAAGTGGATGATAGCAACTGAGGAAATTAACTCTCACACTGATTCAAGGGGAATTATGGTTATGGTAAGAACTTCATGCTTTCAAAGGAATAAATATGCCTTCAAAAATTCTATTAGTTTTTCAGTGTCTCCTTTATCTTACACAAAGAGCATGAACTCATATCTGTCTCAAAAACAGGAAAACTGAAATGCAGTCTTTTCTCCAAAGATTTCAAAGCAACATACTATATATAATGCTAGCTTAGAAAGCACCGGGCAAGGCACAGTGGATTCTGAACAAGATTAAAATTCTTTCTTGAAAAAAAAAATCACTTAAGAATAGAATAACCCTCTATTATATTCACGGATATTCTTTGGTCTCTGTAGATTTTTTTTAAAATTGTAATTATATATTTAGCACGTGTGCATATGTCCCTGTGTGTGCGTGCCTATGTTGATATTATTTTGAGTCAAGGATCTCCCTATGTTGCCTAAACTGACCTTGAAATCCTGAGCTCAAACTAACTTGCTGCCTCAGCCTCCTGAGTGATGGGATACAGGCATGCACCACTAAAACTAGTAAAAACAACTTTTAATTTATGTAACTGAACTCTTCACTACCCACAGTTTCACTTTCCAAGTCATTCAAATAATTTTCAACCATGTCCTAAGAACATGAAATAAAAATAGCTTATAAATCTTAAGTCATAAACATAGTTGAAATATTGTACCATCCTACTCTGTTCCATTCAGGACATGAGTCAGTCATGCCTTTGTCCAGAGTATCCACACAGTATATACCACCCACTTGGGAGGCATCCTCGTTATCATATCAATGGTAGTTATATTATAATACCTATAAGTATGGATAGTGTTTGCCAAAGTTTCTGGTATCCATTGTGTGTCCTGAAGCATATCCCCACAGGTAAGAGGGGACTAGTGTACTTTTCAGACTGAGCATATAATGGATAACTTTTTAGTATGGATGGACCTTGGCATATCTCTTAGGTAGATGTTAAAGATTTTAACATTTGGTCTAAGCTAAGCATACTTCTTTTACTTTATGCCCTCATATCTACCACCACCATTAAAAGTAGTTCAGCAAAAGGAGAAGGGTCCAAATCATCATTTGTAATGAGGGAGCACAAATATTAACCATAAGCTATGTTTGTTTTATGAACTGTAATTCAAGAACATCTGAGGGTTCTACCAAAGCAGCAAGGCCCTATTAAAATGTTTTCTATGGAGAAATAATTTTATGTAAAATGACTAATTTGCTTAGATATTATATTTACCATGTTTATAGTATGTAAAACTATATAAAGCACATAGGCTTATATGAATATTTCCAGTAAATAAAATGTTACTGTTAGGTAAGGGAATTGTACCCCTTCCCTCCCAGAGGAAACTGCTATCCTAAATTTGATGTTTACCATCTCTTACTTTTATAGCTATTTCATTATAAATGTTTGCAATAGAAATATTATGATTTAGTGCTTTCAAGAAATAGTAGCCTGTGTATGTGTGTATATGTGTGTGTATGTGTCTGAGTGTGTATGTATATTTGTGTGTGTGTGCATGTGTGCATATGTGTGTATGTGTCTGAGTGTGTGTGTGTGTGTATGTGTCTGAGTGTGTGTGTGTGTCCAATACATGAATCTTCTTCATCTTCTTCATCTCAGTACTCTTGTGTAGCAGTCCCTAGTATGGATATATGAGTAGCTGAAACCCATTTGTTTTCCCTGCTGAACAAATTGCTTGAGTACAATATTGCCGCAAATCACAGATTCATTCTCTAGTGGGCAGACGTTTCTATTAAAAAGCACAAACAGTACTTCTTTGGCTGCATGTAGACATATTCCCTTGAGTCCTTTGAGCACATGAACAAGTCTGTAAGTGTGTACACTTAGGAGAGGAATTTTTGGGCTCTGAGGCATAGGCACCCTAACACTAAATTGCTCTCCAAAGACATCAATGATTAAGATGTGTTCTTTGGTTCCTACATTGACATCTCTCTATTCACTGTTTGTGGCAGGTGGTCCCTCTGTGCCAAAGCTGGATAATATCAAAACAGGGAAAAGTGGGGTTGAGGAGACAACTCAGCGCCTGCTTCACACACATGGGGACCTGAGTTCAGATTCCCAGGACCTACATAAAAGACGAGAACATTTCATGCAAGTGCGATTCCAGTCCTGGGGGGTGGAGATGGATGGACCCAGGGGGTTCACTGGTCAGGCAGTCTAACCAGTTGGAGTACTCCTAGTTCAGTAAGAAACCATGATGCTAAATAAATAAGTAAATGAGTATGGTAGAGACTGATAGAGGAAGCAGGTGATACCAGAGTCTGACTTCTGTATGTGAAGGCACCTCACCTGATACACATGTGCACACACATACAGGAAATATAAGTACTTCTGCTTATAACCTGATTCCAATCCCTGAGGTCCACATGGTAGAGGGAGAGAACCATCTATGAGTTGTTCTCTGGCCTCTATACATGTGCTATGACATACATGCATACACACATACGTACATACACACACAATCTGTAATTTTTTAATGTAAAGAATATGGGAGAATTTTGAGTCAGTTAAGAGCCATTTCATATGTCAACGCTAGTCTCCGTCTGTCTAATCTGCTATACTTATTAAATGCCAATGAAGAACGACAAGAGGTTTATCTAATACAAATGGTGCTTCTTTGCCAAGTGTAGACCAAAAGAATCGCATTGCATTGTTCAAGAATTTTCAAGTTTGATTAAAGAAACAATGATAGAAAATTCACACTCTACCTGAAACGTGATGACATAGGCATACCACATTCAAATGATCCACCGAAGGGAAGCCAGATGTGGATTCACTTGAGTTGTGGTAACTTCCCTTCACCCCGGGCTACATCAGTGCTGCTAATTTGAATTTTATTTACTTTATGTAATTTTGTATTTGAACTTCATTGAACTGTATAGTTTTATAAGAACTCTAAGTGTAAGGAGGTTATTTTTAATGGTTATGCATATTTAAGGATCCATAGTTAAGGTTAATAGTAAAGTTAATGAGCACTAGATGGGCTGGTAATTGGTTGTCTTGGAAGGGACTATATATTCCTTAAGTGAGATCAATAGAACCGAGGCCCAGCTGGGGCAGTGAGGTATGCCTTTCTAGAACTCAGCAAAGGGCAATCATGAGCGTGAGAGATAATTTACTAGTCAACTTTAAATGCTGGGTGGTCCACTGCTTGCCCCCTCTGAAGCAGAGATCCTGTTTTCTCCCATCACCTTGTAGCTCTATCATCGGGAAGATGCTCAAAATTCTAGAGAGTTGGGAGTCTAGAGAAAACACCTCTACCAAGCCGCTCTAAGATCATGTCCAGGTGCTTCCCAGACAAGTATTTCATATTCAAGTCTTTTAATTGTAGGTTATTCAAGTGCTGGTAGCTCTAAGACACCAAGAAGAGGAAGATGATGGTGATGATGATGATGAATGATAGCAGGAAGCTGTGACATCCAGCCAGCAAGGAAAGGTACCAAAGGCAGGAGGCAGAGCCATGAGTCTAGAGTCGGAATTAAGCAGGGATGCCTGTCAAGAGCTAAATTTAGTAAAGAGACAGTTCAAATAACAGCATTAGAAGCAGGGAAAGATTGTCCCTTATTACCTGCCCTCCAGCCTTCTTTCAGCACATCCTTCTGGCAAGAGAAGAGAGTCTTGGACCACACCTCCCTGTGAGAAGAGACAAACAGACACTAGATAACACTTCTCCCAGATTCTGTTTCCTGATCTGATGACCCTCTCCTCACATCGCTCACACTGGAAATGGCTGCTTAGACATATTCCCACACTCTCCACCTTGATAGAACTTTACCCAATGCCAGGAAAGGCAAATGGCGTTCCTGTTCTGCACCAGTTCTGATTGGCAGCTACTTCTTCCTGGGCTCCTTGTGTATGTACAGTTAGAAAGACTGACTGATTAACAGTGTCTGGCATGAGGGTGCAGTGGGAGTTTCCACACTTATATTTGGTATCTACTACCCCATCTTCTGCTCCATCAGAAGGGAACACATAGAAGCTACTTTCTGTATGGAACAGACATGAACTTTACCTATAAACCCAGGTGTGTAAGAATGTCCATTTCTTCATCATTTTAAAATTAATGTCCATGTTAGTATTCAACTCTGCCTGAAAAGATACTTCAGTGAACCCACTCTTTTCGTGGGGTGCACAGAAAATCAGGGGGGGGGATTTTGGTCTTAGGGTTACTTTTGCTGTGGTTAAACATCATGACCAAAGCAAGTTGAGGAGAAAAGGGTGTATTTCATTCACTGTTCCATATAGAAGTTAATCAACAAAAGGTGTGAGGACAAAACTCACACAGGACAGGAACCTGGATACAGAAGCTGATGCAGAGACCATGGAGGGGCCCTGCTTACTAGCCTGCTCCCCATGGCTTGCTCAGCCTACTTTCCTATAGGACCCAGGACTACCAGCCTAGGGATGGCACCACCCATAATGGGCTAGGGCCTCCCCCAACAATCTCTAAATGAGAAAATGCCCTACAGACTTGCCTACAACCCAGTCTTGTGGAGGCATCTTCTTAATTGCGGTCCCTCCTCTCAGATGACTTTAGCTGTGTCAAGTTGACATAAAACCCTCAACACAATCTCATGCCTTGGTCCTCCGTGGTCTCCACTGAGGGCTCACTGTCAGGTCGGCATAATAGGAGGTGGGTGGTTCTCTTTCTTCCAGGCATTTTTGCAAAGCTCTATTGCCCCTATATTCCCAGGAGACTGGTCTTCTTCCCTTGGATCTTGCTTTCTTCCTGGAGAGGCATAGAACCCCATGGCTCACACCTTTCCAGGGTGGGGTTGGGGATCTCTTCTGACCACTTAACAACATAGAGAACAAAAGTTCTCAGAAGTAGACCTTTGCTCCATTTGGTCCTTCTTATCAGCAAAATCAAGATGCTGGTCAGACATACTTTTTTTTATTGGATTGTTAGTTTTGAATTTTATTTTTCAAAAAAAATTTATATTTTTCAAATTGACCTCATGGCAGTAGAGCAGAATGATGGTTAAAGCCTGTGAGTGAGGGATGTTTTGAGAAAAGGGGAGCGGTCCATAGAATATTTTTTTTCATGTGTATGAGTATGTGGTAAGATTGATTGTATATTCACATGTTCATGCATGTGAGAATACATAGTGTACATGTGCATATGTGTACGTGGAAATCTGAAGTTGACACTTGGTGTCTTCTTACATGGTTTTCTATCATATTCATACTTTTTTCGTTGAGGCAGGACCTCTCAGTTGAATCTAGATTTTAAAGACTTCTTTATACTAGCTAACCAGATTTCTTCCAAGATCCTCTGTCTCTGCCTTCAGCATGCTGGAATTACAGATACACTATCCATGCACAACTTTTAATGGATTTGAAAATTCAAAACTCCTGTGGTCTTTATACTTGATGGCAAGCACATTAACCCTGAGCATTGACTCTTCCCTTGGCCAGCTCTTATTTTTATCTAATATTCTACAAGGTCCTTAAACTTTCCCAGTGAATGTTTGTGACTGTGTCCTGGTTTGGCCTCATCCTATTCCTTTTCTAGAAAATTCTAGTTGCCCATGAGAAACAGGGCAAGGGTATTCCATAGCTGTCCCTTCTAGCTTCTCCTCATCCCACAAATGCTCTATGCTCTGCTCAGGGAGGCAGTCAGCCTCTTTTCTCCAAGCAAGTTGCCGAGGTTTTCCTAAGGCAGAGGAAAAGTTAAGGAAAAATGGAGGTAATAAACCTTCTCCAGAATTTAAGCTTAGAGGAGCTAAAAACCATGCCCTGGGGGTATGGGTAGAGAGGAAAGGCTGTTCTCCTGAGCCCTGATCTTGCCACCAGACCTTTCTTCTCTGAAACTAGCAGAGACCATCTGTATAAGTCTGTTTGTATCCTTGTCATCAATTACTACTCATCATTACAAGCTAAGGGATGGTGGAGAGGACCAGAAAGGGTTATTCTGACTTATGATCTCAGAGTGCTACTGTCCCCCATAGCAAGGGATGCCCAATGGAGTCACACAGTCCTAAGTGAGCAGGAACACAAGGCTGAGCAGCTGTCATACGGTGCCCAATGGAAAACAGAGAATTCATCAGACACAGGAGCAGAGGCATGACCTTCAAAGGCTTGTCCTGCCAGTCTACTCTCTCTACTACCAGAATCCATCTCCTGAAGGCTCCACAGACTTCAAAATTATACCACAAGCTGGGGCCCAACTGTTCAAATCATGAGCCAGAAGGGGACATTTTAGATTTAAACCCTAATACCAGACAGGCTCAGGGGACACCACAGTAAATAGAAATAGCCACAGCTTCTGTATGGAACTTAAAAACTGGGCAGTCAGGAGATTGCCCAACCTTAGCCTCTTAGGAGAGTATACAATTTCAAGCCATGTGACAAATCCAGCACCTAGACTGGCAGCTACAATTCTAAACTGTGATTTCTCTAGATAAAAGCCCAGCGTCTGCAGATTACATGGTCTTTCTGTGAATGAAGATGGAATTGGTAACCTGCCTTTGTGGAGTAATTTCTAAAAGTGCTGATGTGTTTCTACCTTGTTTCATTAGCCAGTGCTTATTGGAAGAGAAGGGAGAGAGGGAAATGAAATGTGCAGTTTGGGGGTCCTGGCTGCGAGTCGGTTTCCTAGGAAACCACCTACATGTGATCAAGTGCGGCAGGCTCTCTGAGACATGGAGAAGGGAGAGATATCAAAGGGAAGGTATGTGGAGAAAGAGAAAAATAAATCATTTCCTGAGCCCCCCAGGTCTTTAATTAGTGACGAGCATACACTATTTCCAGGGAAATCCCTCGGAACTGCTGATGAGCTCAAGACAGGGATGGTAGGGGTCATGCAAAAGTGTGCTTTGGTTGCATATGGAAATTATCTAGCATAATTTGGTCTCATCAATATGCACAAAAAAGCAATACATATGTGGAAAAAAAAGCATCCGCTCCATTTCAGCTTGGCACAAACAAATGTGCCCCCAAGAATGAAGATGACATCATTTACTCTCACAGGCTGTGGTTTGTTTTACAATGCTGCCTGGTTTTCCTCGGGGTAGTTTCATCTTCGTTCAGTGATCAAGAGTGTGGATTTAGGGTCTGGAAGAAAGAGAGTTGACTGGGGGGGGGGGGTGCCACTTAAGGATGTGATGTATATTCATTTAACTGTCCCCATATACCTGTGATCATCATAGCACCTCTTGCCTCCTTTCTGAGGATGGGAAATAAAATGTGTTTGATTTCATTTGCTGTGATAAGATATTCTGGAAAAGCAGCTTGGGATGAAAGGGATCCTTTTCATTAAAAGTCTAGGTCAGGCTTCACATAATAGAGGAGTCAAGGCAAAAGCTTGAAGCAGGTCACCTTCTTTCGAAGGAAAGAGAAATATGACTGCCTCCCCTTAATTCTTACACAGGTTAGGTCCTAGCCTAGGGAATAGCACCGCTCACAATAGGCCGACTCTCCCTATCTCAATCAGTAAGTAAGGCAATCCTCCTCAGTAAACCTCAAGATAATCCTCATTAAGACTCTCTTCTGGGGTGATTCTGTGTTGTATCAAATTGAAGGTTAAAACTAACCAGCAAATGGAGGCTTCAAAAGATTTATTTCTTTACCTCTAATATTCCTAATGTGTAAATACGGTTCTCAGTATATTATAAGAGATACAGTCACTTCATAGATCTGTAATTTAATGTGTTAAAATCACGTGTTTCCATGACATAAGCGTTTGGTGTAAGCAAAAGCCTTTGAAATAGTACACTTGCCCTGTGGGTAGATAATCTCTAAGTGGTATAGCACTTGCCTGAAATGTCTGAGGCTCTAAACTCAATCCCTAGCCCTGCAAATAAACAAATAGAATGTGGCTTTTGATTTCTCATAGTGCTTGTGAGTTCCTGAAAACATCTTTGCACAGATTTGTTGCTTCTGTGCTCTGGTGTGTGAACTGGGTTTGTTTTCAGCTGTGTGTGTATAATCACACATTGCAACTCATCTGTAATTACAAGTTTGGCACCATCATGTCTGGGTATGTATGGAGGAAGTAAAATCTGAAGACCAACCTATTAATTTACAAATTGTATTAACATCCTAAGGTCTTGCCCTGGGTTTTTAAGCCAAGTGTTTCTGGATCAAGAAGTCTTTGTAACAATGGGGGAGGAAGTTTCTTTGAAAAATAATGAAGAAGGTCTGGAGGTATAGCTCAGTGACAGGGTGCTCACATAACAGGTGCAAGGTATTGTGATTGATCCCCACCACTGCAAAATGATGATGGTGGTGGTGGTGGTGGTAGTGATGATGATATTAAAAGTTGGTGATGCTGCTAATCTTAAGAACAGAATGATCACCCATCTGGCATAGCTTTGGGCTGTCTGACCTATACCTGACCTTCAGCATCTTGTTCAATTTAACTCATATATTATTCTCCACTATAGGTTGGCAGTTCTAGAAGATAGCACATCCTTGGCCTCCAAAATCTATAAAATTAGATTATCTTTTAAAGCACCCATCTGCCCCTGGCATTTGTTTATTTCTCATTAAATCATCTCATCCTAAAAGGAATTCAGGTAACTACAATAAAAAATTCAAACTTATGCTTATTAAAGCAAAATAGAATATTGCAAATGGGAACGGGAAATGAAGCAAATTAATGATTACATATTTGCTATAATTAAGCATTACATTTACTTATTATCTGCCATTTGCCTGCACTGATTATGTACAGATCTGCATGGTTCTTTTTCTGATTCACATGCCTGGTGTGTACTATGTAATTTGAGCAGGACAAAGGTTTTTAAGATGAAGATGTGTGGCTGGAGAGATGGCTCAGTGGTTAAAAGCACTGACTGCTCTCCCAGTAGGTCCTGAGTTCAATTCCCAGCAACCTCATGGTGGCTCCACAAATACCTTTAATGAGATTTGATGCCCTCTTCTGACCTGTATACAACACAAATAAATAAATATTTTTAAAAAATAAAAGAAAAATATGTGAATGTATCTGCTACCAAATGGTGACACCTTTCCGTGGGGGAAAAGCTGATACACATGAGTCAGTAGCTGATAAGTGCACCAGAACTGTATTGTAAGTAGAGGGTTTGGAAGGTAAAATTCCAGGCAGTTTGGGGGTACAAATTACTGTATTTCCAAGATTCTAAAATGCATCTTTATTGATCATGCTCAGGAAGAAGAGGTTAGGGAGAGATCAGAAGTAGGTCAAAACAGCAACGAACGTAGAGTTGATCAGAAAGTTAACATTTAGGGAAGAGAAAATGAATCCCTCATTAAAGTGATCGCTGTACAAACTCGAAGACCTGAATTTAACCCCAAAGGTCCATGTAAAAATCAGGCACCAAGAAGGCAGAGACTGGAGGATTCCTGGGGCTCACTGGCCAGTTAATTTACCTAGTCAGTGAACTCTAGGTTGAGTGAGAGACCCTGCCTTACGAGTTAAGGTGGAGAAGAAGAGATTAAACTACATCTCCAGGGTTGTAAATTGATGACTGGTTGAACTTCAGTTTGAACCTGAACTTCTTAGACAAATAACAAAACAAAACCACGTTTTTAGAATGCCATTGTGCTGAGGAGCAGAAACTGACAAAGAAAATGAGGGTATATTCATATTCTTCAGATCCAAGGATGCAGGATACCTATCAGAGGGTAGATAGAACTTCCTTTTAAAGAATAAGGCTATTTTCAGCAATAGGATAGATGAATAAGGAAGCTTAGTTTCCCATGGGCTCTTGAAGATAAATTTGTGGTGATTCTTAGAATATTTTCTTGAGAACCCAACTCAGAAATGAAACGGCCACCTCAAAAGGCTTAGTGTTTATGAGTTCTGCTGCTTGCTTAGCCCTGTGGCCCTGGGCAAATCACTGAACATCCTTGTACCTCAATTTTCTCATTTCTGTGGTGGGGATGGCAACAGGGCCCACCTAATAGAGTTAGACTTAGACTTAGACTTCCCAAAGAGAAGGAGGAAGACACTGGATAGCATCCTCTAGCCGACTTATGCACACACACACACACACACACACACACACACACACACACACACACACAAAGGACACAAACTAGATAAGGTTTTACTAAGTACCACACTATGGGCGGTTCTATTGTATTATCTCTTATTATCTCGAATCACTTTCTACTCTGGATGCTATTTTTACTACAGAGATGATTGGTGACAAATTTTAAAGCTAATATTTCTTGGGCATCAATTACTCTTAGGCTGTTCTCACACACCACCCACATGTGCTAACAAACAATCAGATGCAAGAGCTGAGTTCTCTTTGTAAATTATTGGGACACTCTGTCTGAGACTCACTTTTGGGTGCTGATCTTTAAGAGGCTTCTAGACACTACCAATGAAAACGTATGTTCAGAAGATGGTTCAGGGAAGGATCAGCAGTAATAGCACCCCTGTTTCCACAGTCCCAGGTTTTATTTCATATATATAAACATTTTGTTTCGAGGTAGTGTCACATTTTTTTAACACCTGGTTGATCTTAGTACAGAGTAGAGAATGGGATATTTGATACTAGGAGGGTTAATGAAGTGACTCTTTCTAGTTACTCTAAGCCAACAATGGCATGGATGGGAATTCACCTCTCCTGTGGCTTTCTTGCTTACTTAGCAATTTTACTTTGTGGCTGTCACCCTCCTTGGGGTGTCATTGGTACTTTGTTTCTCTGTTCTTCTATTCCTGTGTATATGCTCTGTCTTCCTATTTCTCTATATCATATATATTCCCATGACAACCTTTTTCCAAGTCAGGCAGAAGTGAGCTTTGAAGTGAATTTCATTCACTCCTTTGCTCTGTTAATCAACCACCAACAGCTTCTGCAGGTCTCAGTTAAATACTCAAGATGTAGCGTAGTGGTCTAGCACTTGACTGATATACATAAAGCCCTGGGTTCAATCCTCCAGTACTGAAATACAAATATATATAACCGGTGATGTTATTTGGAGCAGAGACCAACTGAGGTTTAGTAATTTTTAATTTGTGGATTGAAATGGTACAAAGCAAAGATAATTACCCACACTGTTCAAATGACTTACTTGACTGTAATATAAATTGCAGCAGACACTAAAAGGAGAGAGGGGATTATGAAGGAGTCCGTAGGCAAGCAGACTTTTGGGTTGACCTTGGTTCTTTTCCCTTCTCTCCCTATTTCAGAGGCACCTCTCAGATGAGGCCTCCAAAGACTAGTAACTGATAGGACTGTGCTGTAGCTCCAAGATGGAATGACTAGGTGTTTAAAATTAATGTTGATGTGCATTAGTATTTCATCTGCTTGTATTCTGTGCACCATCTGTGTGCAGCGTCTGTAGAGACCAGAAGATGTTGGGCCCTCTGAGCCTGGAGCTATAGACTGTTGAGAATCTCCACATGTGTACTGAGAATGGAACCTGGCTCATCTGGAAGGGCAGCCAATGATCTCAACCAAGAACCATTCTCTCTAGTCTGATGACTTGCATTTTATGCAACTCTGTGGCAAAAATATGAAATTCTAAGAACGTGGTCTTAATTATCAGCTAGTCTATGATGAGAAAATTGGGGGACCCTGATTGCCCTTGAGAGCAGAGATAGCACACCTTTCTCTAACTTGTATTATGTTGCTCTCCCTTTTAACCAAGTATTTCATTCCAGCCCCTGTAAAGTCCCCCCCCCCCTTTGTCTCATATCATGAAGATGATCAACTGTATTAGTAACTTGTCATTGCTGTGACAAAAACCATCAAAGAAAAGTAAGGAGGAAGAGGAAGACTTTATTTTGTCTCAAGTTTGAGGGGTCATAGTCAGTCACAGTGAGGACAGCATGGTAACAAGAGTATAATGCAGCTGGTCACATTTTGTCCACAGCCCAAAAGTGGAGACCGCATAAGGATGTTCACTTCAGTAAAGGGTCCAGCCCACAGGTCACAGCAGGTCTTCCTGTATCAATTGAATCTCTCTGGAAAATCTCCCACAAATACACCCATAGATTTGTCTCCTATGTAATTATAAATCCATTTAACTTGACAGTCAAGATTAATGATCATGTCTACACCAGTGCTCCAGTTAATTAATTTTAATTGGATAAAAACTAGTTAGCCTACAATATCTTAACTTAACCATTGTAAGTGTGTATCTAGTGGCATTAAGAACAATTGCATCAGGTGACACCATCACCATCATCTGTCTAGCAAAACTCAAATCCTTGTACTTACTGAACAACAATCCTGTGCTGAGTATCTTCTCCACTTAAGCCTGGGCAGCCACCTTTCTACTTTCTACCTTTATGAATTTGTCATCTTCAAGTGATTCCTGTAAGTGGGATCACACAGTATTAGGTATGTATCGTTTTCTGAATGGCTTATTGCTCTTAGCACCATATCCTAAGGACTCATTTACCTAGTAGTATATGCCAGAATTCCCTTGGCTGTCAATGGTGGATAGTACTCTACCATTTGTATATAGTGTTTTTGTTTTGCTTATCCATCATGGAGGAACAATTTGGCTGCTTCTGACCTTTGGCTATAGAAACAATGCTGCTATGAACATACATAAACAAATGTCTTTTCAAGCCCCTGTTTTCAATTTGGGGCATATTTGCCTAGTAGTAAAATTGCCAAGTCATATGGAAATTCTATTTTAGATATTTGGGGGGAACCACTATTCTCTATGGCACTTTAT
Source organism: Phyllotis vaccarum (assembly GCA_033318265.1). Taxonomy (NCBI): domain Eukaryota; kingdom Metazoa; phylum Chordata; class Mammalia; order Rodentia; family Cricetidae; genus Phyllotis; species Phyllotis vaccarum. Next base: position 70,046,568 of record JARWLC010000003.1, on the reverse strand, counting down.
ATTCCCTCTAACAATGTGCCTGTATTTCAGTTTCTCTACACCCTTGTAGCATAGTGTTTTTATTTTTTCATTTTGTCAAAGCCTGTCTAGTGACTATGAGGCAGCCTTTCATCATAGATTTGGTTTGTGTCTCTCCAGTGATTCATGATGTTGTGTATCTTTTAATGTATATTATCCATTTGTACATCTTCTTTCGCTAAGTGTCTGCTCAAGACTAATGTCCATTTTTACATTGAACTTTGAGTTTTAAAACTGTGTATATTTGGGTCTTTGTATGGTATATGTGTTTACATATCTCTGTGTGTACATGTACACACATGTGCATGCAAGTATGCATATATGTGTGTGAGTGGCTGGAAGCCATCAATGAATGTCTTCAATCATTCTCCAACTGGAGCTCGCCAATTTGTTCTGTCTTTGATCCATAGTATAAAAGTTTTAGACATGTACCACTGTGTGCTTTGTTTAACGTGAGTGCTGAGGATCTGAACTCAGATCCTCATGATTGTGCATCAGGCACATTACTGACCAACCAATCTCCCCAGCCTGAGGCTCCATTTGTACTGTGCAAATGATGCCCTGGCAGCCAACTGTAGGAAAGGATAGGAGACTATATATTTTAGGAGGCGTAGCTTTGAAGAGCTGACTATTAAAATCCCACCTGACTGTACGTGCTTGTCTTTGCCCACCTGAACTCAGCCTGCCATTGTTGATAAATAAGGACATAAAACTAGCATTCTCATGATCTCCTCCAGGTCATAATGTCCTGGATGCTTAGAAAATCAAGCATTACTTTTTGCATATGAATTCTAAGGAAACCCTTCAAATCTACATAGCAGGGCAAATTTCCAATAAGAAGCACATAGCTTGGTGCTTTGGCTTCTCAATTCTTTTAGGTGTTTTGACAGTATTTACACTCTAAGAGGTAGTCACTTGACCTTCTGCAGGGTCAGCATTTTACTCAGGTCGGATTTTTACTTAAGTCACTTGACAGTTTCCCCCGATAGCAGACCAGCCCACCTGCACTGCCTGGAAACCCCATGCTCAACAGTTTACAGCTGATGAGCAGCCCGTGTACGTAAATGATGCACACACATCTTAGAATAACCATGACTGCAGACGGAGAGGAAGCACACTCAAGGGATTCAAGACAAAAAGGTTGGAAAATTTAGGGTTTTTTTTTTTTAATTGCCTGTTTGTAGCACATTTATAAAAAAAAAAAAACAAAAAAAAACCCTGTTTTTCATTCCTTGTAATGTTTCAATCTGTGACACAGCCTTTATCGTATAGTATTGATTCTAATAAAAACAGGTCACCCTAACCTTTTTTATGAACCTTCTGTTTTTTTTCCAACAAAGTGTGTTAGAACAAGTGCACATTTTGTGATATTTAAGGGGAAATGAAGTTTGTTTGTTTTTATCAATCAACTTTTTTATTTAAAATATTTTTCCCATGTATCTCCCTCCCCACCCTCCATTCTTTCCTCCCAGTCTCTCCCAGTTCTCCCCCAGCCTCTTCCCATTCCATCCCCCCATCCTTTCCCCAAGGAGGGCAAGGAGTCCCAGATGGGTCAGCTCAGTCTGGCGTATCCAGTTGAGGTAGGTCCAAGTCCCGCATCCCAACATTAGGACTGGGTTAGCTGTTCCTCTGTAGGGAATGGGCTCCAAGGTGCCAGTTCATGCAAAGGAACATAGTCGGATCAATCAGCTTTTATTGAATGAAATTTATATGGTAGAATCCAAAAATATAAGTAACTAGTAGTATATGTGAAACACCACACACACACACACATACACACACACATACACACACACACATACACACACACATTTTTAAAACTTACCAACCACATGCTGAAAAACATTGTAGAGAACAAAATAGAAGCAACAGTTATAAAATTTTGGAGAGGAAGAAAGCAGTTATACTGAGTGGTGGTTACAGTCACCTGTGGTAGGAGAGGAAGAGAGGCCTGGTGTGGTCACCAAAGGAGGCTTCACAGGACAAGTAACCTGGGAGGCAAAGACCTCCCAGGGAGAGCATTCTCTTCAGGGAGACTAGCCTCTCATAAGTGGAGGTATTGGATGGAGGCGTAGGAAAGGGTGTTTGGAACCAAAAGGCAGATCAGGATGAAAATGTTCAGCATGTTTCAAGAGATGTCTCCTGAGGTGAGACTGTCATTTAATGAGCAGGAGGCAGCAGCAGGGACAGGCGGTACAGAGAGTCATTGGTGCAGGGGTTGTACAGCGCTTCTACCTCCTTTTCTTATGATGTAATGATAAACAGGTGCTGCTGCAGCTGCAGCCTTCCTCCTCCTCTTCCTCCTCCCTCAGCTGCTATAGAACTTAGATGCTACACCCAAAGTAACCGTACAGTTCGGATGTATACGGACGGCTCGATCCATGTCTCTGCCTTCCCTTATATCTTCTTGGTGGAAACTTTTCAAGGATCTTTCTCTACCTATTTTCAGGGCCATGGACACTCAATAAAATTATCACCATCTCTTAAACCCAGGCCTCTTGTCTAATCTCCATCTTCTGACTTCACTGTGGATCTTCTTTCTCCTTGGCATATGGCTTTATAACAGGGTCTCAGCTTTTACAAGATCCCAAGAAATGTGCCGCCCACAAGTCAGCAAAAAATAACCTTATTAAAAACTATGCCCCTCTCCTGATAAGTTTTGTCCTCCGAGAGTTATAGATAATTATCATTCTGATAGAGTAGTTATATTAAAGATAAAGCAATAATATAAGCTCAAAAGTCCCTTTTAAAAAAGTAAATAAAATAAAATAAACATAGATAGTTATATCTACCTATAAGCAATTATTAAACAAACATAAAGCAAAGACAATTTACACTAATGTAAATACTTATATGTTAATCCAAATATAAATTATTTTATATGTTTGAGATCGTTTATATAAGAATACAAATTTAAATCTAAAATTTTTTATATGTCTAAAATAATTTATATATTGATACAAAATTAAATCTATAATTGCCATATTTTACACATGTTTCTTCCTCTGTTTAAAATATTTTGTACATATTAAACATATTATTGTCATTTCCATTACATAATTTCTACATGTTTAATTATACTAGTCATAATATATAACTATATCAGTCATAATATATGCATAAAATGTTTTATATACCTCTATTTAGATATTTTATATATAATATATATTTAAAATGCTGTTATAATTTTACATGGTAAAAGTACCTAATGTTTATATGATAGTCATGCTAAAAGTAATCATTCAAAAACTATGCACCAATTTATAGATTTCCTAATTTTACAATGTAAACTTCAGTCTTTAAGATGATGTGAACTACAAGTTACCATTACTTAGGTTTGCCATGTAGTAGTCATATTATTGTTTAAGTTTCCCAGATACACACTAAAATATATCAAATAGACAAAAGTCTTCAACCACTTCATAGACCCAAAAAATATAACATTTAACATTTTGTTATTCAAAATTCGGCCATAAAAGACACAACAACTCCGGTATCACACCGTTCCTTTCCCGAGATAGTGTTGAGCAGCAACACCACTAAAAATTTGTCTTCCTTGATGGACAATGGCCTGTTGGGCAAAAAAACTGCCTTTACCTTGACTATTGTCAATACACACACTGTCCAATCCAGACAAACAAGATAAAATATAAAGACTGCTAAAATATGCCTAGAAAGGATAAGACAGTTTCTCCAAAAATGCCCTGATTCTAAAGAGATCTGTCAGACATCAAAGGCCTATAGCCAAAATAATAAATGCTCCAACTGTGCACGTAGCTGACTCTCACTGTTCTCCCTAAATTTTAAAAAGTACTCTCTTGTGCTTCCAGCCTTCAGATAATATATTTTCCTTCTCAGGTCAGTTAAAGACTAGACAGTTAAAGTTACTACCAAGTTACTACCATCTCATCTCTTAACAAAGAATATTCAAGTGTTAGATTTTATCCTTCAAGATAAACAACTTAAAAATAATTCCTATACCTCACTGCTTACCATACTCTGGACATATAAAATATACCTTATATTCGTTTTTTTTTTTTTAGTTTTTTATAGTTTGACCTTGCTTATGTTTTGCCTTTTCTCCCCCAAACATGCCTTATAATGATTCCTATTGTATATAGTCTTATACTTAGTTTAAAACTTTCTTAGTTAGACAGAAAAGAAGATGTAGTGGTATCCAGGTGTTAGCTGGCAAAGCCTGGAGGCATGTCTCTGGAGTACTAGGAGTTTGAATGGGGTATACTGCACCCCACTGAGACACAGGGACACTGACTTTCTTCTCTTTTGTTCCTACCTTCTGGGAGAGCAGATCAACCACCCATCTTGGGACATTTCCACTCTCCAAGAATTGTCTTAAGGTCCATTTGTATCAATGAGTATTTATATAACCGCTTAATAAATATTAATCCTTTATATGATATATTGCTAGTAAATAGTCTGCAGTATCTCTGTCCTCTCAGTCCAGACAGAGCTTCTCAAAGTGCATCATCTCATTGCCTTTCCCATTGCCCTGGCAGGCTGAGTCTGTGCCTGCCTTGTGGCCTGACCCAGGCTTCTAGTCAGACCTCAGCATTCCTGAAATACCTGAAAAAAAACTGTAACAAATGTCTTGTTTCTTTATCAGTTCAATCTTGATTTTATATACACCATACATATATACATATACATATACGCACACACACAGTATAGGCAGGTATTGAGGTGAGCATCCTGCTATGTTTCTTTTTTCTCAAAGACAATTATTGTAATGGGACTGTGTTCTGTTACATTGTAAATAATTGTCCTGCCCACTGGTTTAATAAAAATGCTGACTGGCTGAAGGAAGTGTGGGAGGGGCTACCAGACTAAGAAAACTCTGGGAACAGGAAGTGCGGAGCACAGACACCAGCAGAGATGCCAGAAAGATGCCAGAGATACTCTGGGTAAGATAGCAGAAGATGCAAAAGAAAGAAGTTGAAATGCTTCCCTGAGAAAAGGTACCAAGCCACATGGCTAAACAAGATAAGAATTGTGAGCTAGTTTAAGGGTAAAGAGTTAGCACGTTATATACCTCAGATCAATTAGCATATAACTAATATAAGTGTCTGTGTGTTTCTGTGGTACTGTGGGTCTGCGGGTCTGGACCACAGGCCGGACAAGCCAGAAACTTACTACAACAAGTTATTAAAACATTAAGAGTGATTATGGACAAAGAGAGGGAAACTAGACCATAGTTTTCTTGTAAGAAACAGTATTTGATAGAATTTTTTAGTTTTCATGATCAATTGAGAAAAAACATCACTCTGTCCACAACTTGAGCCACTTTTGAGGAAACCCATTTTAGAACGAGAATGATGCTATTTGTGCCATGACAAACACATCTCTCGTTGTATACCACAGTCACACCTATTCTTTGACTGCCAAATTTTAAATTTTCTTTGACTTTGTCTATATCTTTCTGTTCCTGCTATTTTTATGTAATAACAATACCAATATGGTAATAACAAAAATGTTAATAAAAGCCAAAAATACTCACTGTTCTGTGGTGACTTTAATTCTGATAAGTAGGTTAAAATTCCTTGACAAGTGTGTGCGTGTGTGCGTGTATGTGAGAGTGTGTATGTGTGCATGTGTGTGAGAGTGTGTATGTGTGCATGTGTGTGAGAGTGTGTGTGTGGGTGTGCGTGTGTGTGTGTGTGTGTGTGTGTGTGTGTGTGTGTGTGTGTTCATATAGAGGGTAGATGCATATGCACATGCATGTGGAAGCAGAGGTCAACCTCAGCTGTCACTCCACAGGACAAGGTCCCTCACTGACCTGGAGGTCACCAGTTCAGCCAGGCTGGCTGACTACAGAGCCCCAGAGAGCCACTTGTCTCTGTCTCCCCAGGGTTATCACTCAGTACCACCACATGCAGTGTTCTTTTCTGTTTTGATGTTGTATGTAAATTGGAGCTTGCTTGGCAAACACTTTAGCCTCTGAGGTATCTCTATATTCCTTACTAGCCTCTTGTCTTGAAGAGCACAGGAGCACCCAGGATTTCTTATAGGGTAACTGTTCAGAGTGTTCTGGAACACCCACTTCCAAAATACTTCCTAGAGAAAAAGACATTTCAGACTTAAACCCATCTCATAACATTGAAGGAAAGAAAGGGGAAAGGTAATAATGAACAAAATATTTTCAGATAGAAATAAAATTAGAGCAGGAAAGAAGCAGGTATGCTTTTGGAGTAAGAAGTGCAAATAATACATACACAATTGGTGGTTCTTAAGAGAGATCTATGAAAACGTGTTTCCCTGCATATCATAGTGTGAATTTTTATCATGCCTTTCTATGTAACTTCAATCACTTTCAGATTCATATTAAGCAAAAAAAAAATTTCTTGATGTTGAATCAGTATGTGCTCATGACTTTTGAGCCACAAAAAAAAATATTCAATTCAAAATGTAGGGGTCTCAGTGGGAACTGCAAAAAAAAAAAAAAATGAAGGAATGAATGAACGTCGAATTAACTTTAAGTCCCTGTTCAATCAAGGACTACACTGTCTTGCCTCCCTTCATGACTTCAAAACATATACATACCATGGCAGAACAAAAAAATACCCAGCTTAAATAGCTTGTGTGCTTATGTCTAGACTGTGCATCTCATCTCAGACTGGAACGCATCCTTCCACAGAGAATAGGGAAGTTATACCTGCAGAGAAGATGTGTTTTAATGAATAAAGGCCCATATATATTCATTTCATCCCAGTTGACATAAAACAAAGCCAAAAAAGTGTCTTTAAGAAACTGTGTCCTGGTATGATGGCTTAGGGAAATCACAGTAGCAAACCTTGGTATTGCATGAATTCTACTTGGTATTATTAATAAAAACTCAGAGCCAGATGTTGGCAGGGAGGGCAAAAGATCAGAGAAAAAGAAAAGCCACAGCCACTCCTCAGGAATCCTAAGACTCAAAGCCTCCAAGTCCTCAGCCTAAAGGGCAGGAGGTCTCGGGAAAAGGGCTGAACGTCTGCTTCCTCTCTCTCTGCCCCATCTCACTTTCTCCTTCAACTTTCCTAGAGCTAGGATTAAAGGTGTGAGCCACCACTGGCCTGCCTGGCTCTATTTGACCTTGAACTCACAGAGATCCGGAGGCTCTCTGCCTCCAGAGTACTGGGATTAAAGGCGTGGGCCATCACTTCCTGACCCTCATGACTTGGCTCTGTTCTCTGATCTTTAGACAAGCTTCATTAATTACACAATATATCACCACACCTTGGTGATCTCCCTTGTGCCTAGCCCTGGCTGAGTAGGAGTAATCAGTGGATGGCAGTCACTGAAGGGAGACACATGAATACTATCAGTCCTGAGAAAGCTGATAGGGAGGTAGACAAAATATGTGCCACTAAAGGGTGTATGAATAATCTTGGTAGCTTTTCAAGACTTCCCCACACATTCTCACACATGTGTTGTAAACATTTGAAACATACCAACTCCCAAAGATTAATTTAAAAAATGTCAGAAAGCCCTGGGTAACCAGAGGAGACAGAGCAGTGAGCAGTTTGAGGCAAGCCGTGGTGACAGTAAGGGGCCAGTATTTAGTTCATCTTTACCACCATATCTCCAATAATTTGAAATGTATCAGAAATCTGAATTGTCGGTGCTGATGAAGACAGAATGCTTGTTTTCTTATTTAAAAGTAGTTCAGGATGAAGATTGTATGGAAAGTTAATATTTTCTATGACACCTATAGTCTAAAGTTTTTAATTAGTCTCTTTTTGATTTTTTTTGATCCTTTTTTGAGATGTGTTTATTTCTGTGTGTGAGAGTTTTGCCTGTACGTATGTCTGTGTAGCACAGCGCTCTCTACAGGCCAGAGAAGGTGCTGAATCCTCTTGAAACTAGAGTTCGAGACTGTTGTTAGATGCCATGTGGGTGTTGGGAATTAAACCCAGGTCCTCTGGTAGAACAGTCAATTCTCTTAACGGCTAAGTCATCTCTAAAGCACCCTTGGATTCCCCCCTTATATTATTGAACTGGGCTGTGCATCCTTATATCTGAAACAACAGTTTGTGATTATTGTTTTTTAACCTCAGCTGAGTTCTCCGGGATTCCTTTTTCTTTTGCCTCATTTGTTAACTTCCAGACAGTAACATATTATACTTCCCCCTCCCTGAGTCTGTACACCTATCCCTACCTCATTTTTCTTTCAGTCTCTGATGATCCAGTCATCCATCCACCTGTTCACATACTCACACGTCTACCTATCCATTCATACATCCATCCATCCATCCATCAACCCATTCATCCATCCATCATCCGTCTACCCAACTACCCAGCCATTAACTTACTTATCCATCCATCTATCTGAAAAAGCTCATGTTTGGGATTTAAGGAGGACACTGAAGCAGATTGTCTTTTGAGCAAGCAGTTTACTGCAGATAGACAGGAGCATGGACGGGACACTGAGTTCAAGCTGATGAGGCAAAATGAGAGTTGTTTTTTAATAGACCTCATAGGAGCCCATAAACAGGGGTCTCTGTTTCCTCATCAGGCATTGAGAAAGGGAGAGGCACATATCTTTTCCATTAGTGGTTACCACTTGCAACCCTTTGGTGTATCTGAGTCTGTAGGCTCACTTGGGGAAGAAATTCAGGTACTTGAGAGTCGGTTATAAAGTTATATACTCATCAGCTTGCTTCAAAAAAAGTGTTCACCAGTAGCTGTAATGTGAGGGAAAGAGGGAGGGGAGGGCTTCTGGAGAAATTATGGCCTAAACATCAGTCTAGTCTGAATTCTAATACCATACACCTTTCCCAAGCCTAATTCCCCCAAAGATTTCAAACAAACCAATAAACAAACGGGACAGAAAGAGAGCTATGTCCTTGCTAAAAAGACATTCCAGAATTAACTTGGTCCTCAGGAAAACTTATCAGAATCTCAGTGGTGGCTATCAAAAAGCAGTTTATATTTGGCTCCAAATCTAGCAGTCAGTATACATGGTAGAAATTAGCACAAGGTAGACCAGATGCTCAAGAGAAAGCAGTTCACACCACACTTCATTTCCTCCTTTCTGCTAACAGCCACTTTCTCTCAATAGACTATTTTCCCACATTAATGTTGTAAAGGAATTAACTTTCAAGTCCATCTGTGGTGATAGCGTTAGAGTCTTTGTCTCCTGAATGATGGGCTTTGTGAGGATGAAGAGCTACCTCCTAGAAAGGCTAATAAAAGCTTGAGGTACCTGTTTTTCTATGTGAGAGCTAGCATGCCACACCAGACAGAATCATGAATAGACAATAGAACTCTGAGGGAACTGTCCTTCCTCCTCCAGTCAGGTCTGCAGCCTCCAGTCAGGTCTGCAGCCATAATGGAAGTGTTGGTGTCTTGCTGGCCCAGGCTGTGCTCCAACAAGCCCATTGGGTCCTCCCTAGGTGGGCCAGCTAAGTTCAGTCTTGTTTCTTGGAGAGTGACCCAAGTGTCAAGAGGTATGTGTCCAGGCATAAAGGACACATGTGGGCTTTTCACATAAGCTCAGACTCTCGCCTCACTCCTATATTCCCAAACTTCATCTTGGTCATTGCATTCTTTATTCAGTTTGCAGAGGCCAGTTTTCTATTCGAAGCCCATGGGCTTAAAAAAAACGTGATATTTGCTTAGATGCCTCAAGCCACGAGTACAATATCTGACAGATCCCTTAACAAGATGCCATCTTTTCCCGTTACTTCAACCTCAACCCACCCCATCATCTTAGAAGTTGGCATCACTGTTGTAAATCAAGAAGTACCTCTACTTCTTGAACCAAATCTTCTGAAGTTTGATAAGAGTTCACTAACTCAAAATTGTGCTGACTTTTCTCCTTATCCCAATTTTACTGATGAGGGCTGGGTACAGTAGGACAAAGTCTTCATAGAGAAACAGACAGCTTGGGCATCTAATGCTAAGGAAATATTGTTCGTAGATCGCCCCAGAACCATGACAGAGTGTGGCTCTTGTTGACCAGACTACAATGTGGCAAGGCAGATTGTGGCTCAAAGGGAAGGACTCAGGTTTGGAGGTGAGATGTCATTGTAGGCTTCCCTGGAGAGGTCCTCACATAGCTGGGTGTGTGTCTGATACTCAATCCAATCATGATGTACCTGTCTCTAGCTCTCCAGAAAGCCATTAGCCATCTGGCCTGGCCATGTTTATGTGTAAATGCCCCACCACCTAGAAGCATCCAGAGAAGATGAGCAGGGAATTTTGGGGAAAGACTGCAAATCTGCTGTTTCTGCTATATTCTCTTATGTTTTATTTTTCCCTGACAAGTACCTAGCAAATTCCCCAGCTGTTCATAGAGAGACCACCAAGATGACGCACCCGTGTCTTCAGAGGCAAGAATATAAAGAGATGAGCTCGGCCTCCCATCCTTCCCCATCTCCCACTTCCAGGACGTTTGCTCTGCTCTCCTTTGCCCCCCCCCAGCATTTCCAGCCTGCTTAGTGAAGAACATGGAAAGGATTGTGAGGTGCTCAGAGAAGTCTCACACTGATGGTGTGTTTGAGTTGTGTGCCCCGCTGATCAGGTAAATTGCCTGTGTGACAGCAGACCAAAGGTAACTGACAGCCAAGCAGAGGTCTTCAGCAGGGACTATAGGGGAGGGAGTGTTTAGAGCAGGAGTGAGTAGGTTATAATTATGGCTAAAAGAAAAAGGCAAAGGTGTGTGATCTCAACAACCCAGTTTCCAGCAAGGGAAATGTATTATCGGCCCTGCAGGGGAAGAAGGGCCTCGTGTCTTAGGACAGAGGACTACAGAAATTGGCTCCATGTAGCCAGTGGAACAGTATCTTCTTTCTGTTTCCAGAGCAAAGATATTGAGCTGCACATTTCCTTAAGCCCAAATTTCTCAAAGAAGACTGACAGATGGGTCAGAGTTTCAGTTAAAAGCCCCAGATATTCATTAGGAGAGATGGAGTCAGTAAATCTGGGGACAGCCACAACCCTCAATGACGGTTGTGCATCATTTGGATCTATGGCACAAAGTCATACTTCGCTGGATTTCATCATTAAGGCTGAGCATTGAGCCCAGGTGACCAGGAAGCCACTGCATAGAGGAGATGGCAGGGGACTGAGGCAGTGATTTAAGCAAACATCAGAATGTTCCCTGTCCCGCTTCTGTCGACCCTTCTCCCCCACTTCTGGTGTCATGGCTCCTCTTGGGTTTTAGATGCAGTGATTACAGGGTAATTTTTGAACTCTGTAACTAACCGTTTTCTTCCATGTAGCAAAAGCTTAAAGTTGGGGATTTTGTGGCTGGGTTGTGTAATACATGCTGGTATTGGGAGCTTATGGCATATTGGTACCAGATGTAAAAGAACATAGGTTAAAAAACAGGATGAATACTCCTGCTGTTGCTAACTCTTTCTGTAAGAAAAGATTTGACACTCCCCTCTACAAGGCCAGGCATGCAAACCAAAGGTGTTCTGATTTTATCTTGTTGCATCAAATTCAAAAGGAAGGTTGCATTCTAACCTAGAAAAATTGGATTTCATTTTGGAAAATTGATACCTAGTTTAACTGTTCTCAAAGCCAATAGGATCTAGAAATTAAAGAGTACTGAGGTGAATGTATAGTGTCTTATTTTCCATGTCACATAAATGTAAACATATTTATGAATACCTATGTATTCTGATAGGTGCCAATGCTTAGCAGTATATTCTCTAGGCAATATGCATATTTAGCTATTGCAATCATCACTGTTACTTTTATGCCATTGTTATCAAACTACCTTGGAGTACCTACTTAAACCAGGAAAAATTTATTTCCACTCACAGTTTCAGAGGGTTCAGTCCATAATTGAGCAGGGCATCACAGTTGCAGAAATGTGTGGCAAGAAAAGCTATTCACATCATGTCAGACAAGAAGCAGAAAAATGGCTACAGGAAGCATCCAGGGCAAAGGACCAAACCACAATGATCAACATCCCCCTGCTAAACTCTACCCCTAAATCCTCCTAAACCTCCCAGATAGTGTCACCAACTGTGAATCAAGAATTCAAGGCAGGAGCTGTTGGGGATCATTTCAGAGTCACATAAACAAAAAGAAAACTCTGAAGAAGAGTCAAGGGCAGTCCTAGAGATGCGGGCCTGCACTCTCAGCTGCTTTGGAGGCTGAGGCAGGATGATCACAAGCACAAAGCCTGCCTGGGCTGAAGCGTGAGCTTAAGGATATCCTGGGCAACTTAGGGAAACCCTGTCTCAAGATCAAAAGTGAAAAGAGGGCTGAAGAAAGAGCTCAGTGAGATTGTGTTGTGCATGTGCAAGGCCTTGTGTGTACGCCTCAGTCCAAACTATCACAAAGAATAGAATAGGATATGGTAGGGTAAGGCAGGGCAGGGCTGGGTAGAGCAGGGTAGGGTAGAATTGAATAGAAGTACAATTATCTTTACAGAGGAAGTAGTCTTCAAAGTTTTGGAGGAAAATGATCATCAGATATAGGAAAGGTCAGAATGGGAGAATTCTAAGAGCAAGCCATAGAGAAGTATCAGTTACAATAAAGTAAGTATGTTCCATCCACCTGTGTGCATGGCCAGGACCTCATGGAAAATGAAAGTGGTCTGTAGAGAAAGGAATCCAGGAACCAGGTGGCTATATGGGCAGGATCCAGCGGCAAGACCACTCTGGAGAGTCAGGGGAGGCTGTGAGCAAAGGCAACCCTCGGACTATGGCAAGGGAACAAGGGCTAGGCTGTTCTGTGGAAGGAGCTGAAAGAATGTTTCCACACAGCTTCAGCCATGAGAAGCCAGCTGCCAGGTGCCCACAAGATGGAAAATTTGGCAGCATGTAGGCAAGGAGGCTTGCCAAGTTCAGATATCAAAGGCTGGCTTCTCTCTGTTGAGTGTTAATGAAAGATATTAATATCCAGAGGTCATAGTTCCTCTTTTATACTTTGGCTATTTCCCGGGAGCCCTGAAGAGAGAAGAATCATGTGTTCACACAGCTATAGAACACAGAGCCAGTGACCCCAGCAGCACCTGTGAAGAGTCCACTTGCATAGGTGTCAGGATAGCTCTTGCTCCCCGAGATAGCCATTGATCTGATGCTTGTTTCCAGGGGTCACCTTCTGCCCAGCAAATAGGCTACCAAGGAATTTTCTTTCCTAGTGGAGCGTTGTAGAAAGTCAAATTTCTGCCCTGGGAACTAATTCTCCTCTGGTATTGTCCCAGTTTTAGAATAATCAAGTGTAAGCTGTGTTCTACAGTTTGTGTGATAATAATAATGCTCTTGGTATAAATTATTAGTAATTTTAAAGCAGTGAGCATCTCCCGAGGCTCTCAGAGGGTTGTTCTGTTCTACTGTTTTCCTGATTAAAATCAAATGATTAGAGGAAAACAATGTCTCCTTGCTTTGGTTGGTTGTTAACTAGATTCCCAGTAATGAACCAGTTTTCTACAGTTCACATTGGCAATGAAAGAGAGAAAGAGAACAGGCCTGGGGCTGACCCAGTGGGCTGAGTTACACAAGCCCTGGCTTCAGAGAAGCTGAGAGAGGGAGGATAAAACATGTCCTTGGTGGGAAGGCACCCCCACTGTGGCTGGGTACACTTGTCAAGTAGGAAACAAAATACATCACATAGCACTAGGTCTCTCCAGGACCAGTTGACTTTCCAGGCACCCCAAAATTTTTTCAAAGTCTTTATCTCATCTGATTTCATGACCCAGTACTGGGGAATAAGAAGTACACAGAGTGAAGTGAGGTCACAGTAGACAATAGACAGTGTCATCTGGGGTGACAATGAAGGTGATACGGCCATAAGGGGAGTGCTTATTATGCTGCAATGCTTTGTAGCCCACACATGAGAGCCATGTGTTTTCTCTCTTCATATACATAGGAGACATATCTACAGTAGTGTACAGGCCACTGTATTCAAAGACCAAAAGCCTTCTACTGTATATTTGCTAGGTAACAATATGCTGGGCAAAGCCCCATGCAAGCAAGCAAATTTATTTTACTGTCACAAGAGAAACATGCCGAAATTTGCATCAGATTTGAGAACTCTTGGGATATGATGGCAAATGAGGTTTGCTTTCAGCAATGTAGTCTTAAAATGGAAAGAAGAAAACATGCCTATCTATAGTCATGTATAACAAGAAAACAATGTATAAGACATAATAGGAAAAGCACCCAAAGTGCACAACTGGAGGTTAACTGAAGAAGGCTTTTAAGACATTATTTATTTACTTATATATGTATGTACCTGGATGAATTTGTTGCACATGTGTGCAGGCACCCATGGATGTCAATGAGCTGTTGGAGCCCCTAGAGCTGGAGCTACGCGTGGATGTGAGCTACTCAAGGAGGTGCTAAGAACTGAACCTGTCTTTTACAAAAGCAATAAATGCTCTTGACTTCTGAGTTATTCCTACAGCCACAAAGACGACTTTTTAGAGAAAAGTTTGAATTGGTTTTTGGAGGTTGAGTTTGATTTCAATCAGAGGAACAGAGTGTTGTCCTTAAGGGGAAAATGTCTTGAACAGAGATATGAGGAGAAAAATGGGACCATTGACATAGAAATGAACAGTCCTATTAGAATGTTGTCGGGGAGCACTGGTGCACCAGGAGAGTTTTAAGAATGTAACAGAACACAAAGTTACAAGCTTACTTAAAACATTGGGAGTTTGTTGCAGATTTTTATTGTGTGGTTTTTATTTGTTTGTTTGTTTTTTGTTTTTCTAACTTGGTTGCTTAGTTTTGAAGCCCAAACTTTGTAGATGACAGCATTGGCTTACAATGTCAAAAAGCTGGACACTCATGCTGATATGCATGGTTACCCTCTAAAACCCCCTTTCCATGTAGGAAGAGCTGTTCCATGCTGCCAAGGACTAGGAAGGGCTTGGAAACAGTTGTCCTGATTTGGGTTATAATAAGCTCTAACTGTATAACTGGATACATAAAGAGTTTATGAACATATAAATGAATGGCAGGAGAAGTGTGTGACATCACAAGACTGGAAACATGGAAATCTGTCCAGAGTCAGGGTTAGTTAACTCCGCAACCCAACACTAACCCCAAAAGCCAAGTTCCTAAGTCAAGTTCACCCACTGAAGCACTTCAGTACTGGTTACTGAGGTTGTGGCACATGCTCGGCTTCTGTGATCAGTGCCATATGCTTTGAGGGACTAAACCCCATTCACTGTTGCTCACTATTGGAGCCCAAAAGCTCAAAAATGTATCAGAACAATAGTTCTATGGAGAGACCCAGGAAACCAAGAACCATAACAGCTATGCAATATGACAGACTTATGCTGGCATCTTCCTCTCTCTGGAGCCTTTTCTTCAAGGCCATGTGTGGGCTTTCTTTCCCACTGCTTTGGTGTCCTTCCTGTAACCAACAATTCCAGGAGACTGTGAGCACTCATCCACCTTGTTGGCTCAAGAATGGTCCAGGATCTAACATGGTTCAAATAGGCTGAGTGGGGACATATTCTATGCATAGAAGAGAACTTTCTGGGGCAGGTGAGACAAACAAGGCTACTAGAAACCACTGTTTACTGAAGACACAGGTGGAACACATGAACCAAGTGGTGAGACTCTTGGGAAAGTAGGAAAAGGCAAACAGGCCTTGGTGATGGTGGGCATTATATGCAGAAGGTGAAAGTCAATCACCTCAAGGACTTTCTAATCTAGACCCCTGTGTAGATGGATGGAGTTCTTGTGGCAAGGATAGAAAAACTGGAGGAAATGAGACATTTCTGAGCAAATATTTTACGGACTGTACGACACTCCTCAGTTCTATAAATTAAAGTGAGTGAAGACTCACCTTGGCCTTGTGCTCGCCTCTGTGGCACTGTGTAGAACACTGCTTGTTTGTCTTGCTCATGGCAGACTTACTCTTTTCACCTTCCTCATCCCCTGCTGCAAGTGTGTGTGTGTGTGTGTGTGTGGTGTGTGTTGTGTGTGTGTGTTTGCATCATGCGCTGTGGTCAATTATGTTGTTCCCTTGAAAGTGTGTGTGTGTGTATGTGTGTGTGTGTTTGCATCATGCACCGTGGTCAATTATGTTGTTCCCTTGAAAGTGTGTGTGTGTGTGTGTGTGTGTGTGTGTGTGTGTGTGTGTGTATGTGTGTGTGTGTGCATGCCCTGTGGTAAATTGTGGTAGATAAATATTTGCTTGATTTGCTGAGGATGTAGCATTGTGAAGTTATATTTTGGCAAGAAAGTTATGTTTAAACCCTGAATCAGGTAAAATGTTCAACTTATCAGCTCTCCTTATCCTGATGGTTCCTCTCTTTATTGATTCTAGTGATTATTTGCTTAAATAGTTCAACCCATAAGCTCTAAGTGCTCTCTCTCTCTCTCTCTCTCTCTCTCTCTCTCTCTCTCTCTCTCTCTCTGTGTGTGTGTGTGTGTGTGTGTGTGTGTGTGTGTGTGTGTGTGTGTGTGTGTGTGTGTGTTAATACTCACAAAGCAAGGACGTATACTTCCTGAGCCATCTTGGAGAACCCAGTGAGATTCTGGAGATAAGAAATCTGACCTGTGCAAGTCTCAGACATGTACTTGAACTTCCTAAAGGAGGCTCCACACCTTTTGTCTTTGGGTGAATACTCAGTTTCTACTTCCCTGTTAAGAGGTTAACAATTATTTTTGGCAAATCCAAAATAGCATTTCTAAAACAGTGGAGAAGCAGCAAGTGGATACCACTTGTAATTGTTTAATATTGTTATCACATTTGCTTACCAAAAAAGAGAGACAACTTGTCATCAACCAGGAAGTGAATGTTCATAGATGGAAATCACCGTGCATGCTTTGCAATGTCATGGTAACAAGGCCCCAGCCCTGAACTTGATTACTTGCATTATATTTCTGGTCATGGCTGAGCTGCTTCCTTAACTGCCCTTTCTTCAACCTCATTTTTGAAGGGGAAGCTTTCAGGTTCCCTGCTCTGCCAGATGCTCATGAGTAGAAGAAACTCTGCCTCTCCTTTCCCTGTCCTCTTTAAAATTCCATCAGTGGTAGTATTTAAAGTCTCCTCTGCCCTACTGTGTGCCACCAAGAGAATTACACGCGACTGAAACAAGGAATCCAGGAAAAAACAGGTACTCCTGATAGAGAGAGTGATAGTGGGTAAACAGATCTCTCCCCTGTATTCACATCCTGGTTCCATTGCTTACTGCCCATTCAGCCTTAGTTTGCTCTTCTGCATAAAGGCTTTGTGGAGCAATTACAGCTCAGGCAATGTTCATAGGACCTAGCTCTGAGAAAAAAAAATTCAATAACCAGTACTGAAATTATTGTGTCTAAAATCACAAAAGAGGGTCAGTGAAATGACTAAGTGGGTAAAGGTACAAGTTTAATATCCTGAGTTTCATACTTGAGACACACATTTTGGAAGGAAAGAATTGATTCTTTAAAGTTGTTCTATAAATACAAACAAACATGCTATTTATACATGCACGTACACACATACACACACATGCATTTGCATGATCACACATATTAAAATATATTATCAAATAATATCACAAAAGATCTAGGCATGGTGGTCATACCTGTAATCAGAGTATTTGGGAATATGAGGTAGGAAGATAGCCAAGGACTGAAAATGTGTACGTATGGATAAGTAGGTAGGTGTACAGAGAGAGAGAGATGTAGGGGGATTATGTTGTTCCATTGTAAATAATTGCCCCGCCTATAAGTTTAATAAAAAGTGGTGATTGGCCAAAGGCAGAGAGGAAGTATGGGCGGGGCTACCAGACTAAGAAGACTCTAGGAACAGGCAGAACAGGGCAGAATGCCAGAGAGAAGCCAGAAGAAACAGAGCACAACTATGCTGCTCTAAGAAAAGGTACCGAGCCGCATGGCTGAACAGGATAAGAGTCATGGGCTAGATTAAGGGTAAAGAGTTAGCAAGTTATATGCCTGGGCCTTAGGCCGATCAGTCTAAAACTATTGTAAGCATCTGTGTGTCTCTGTGGGTCTGTGAGTCTGCGGGCCTAAACCTTGAGGCTAGGCCCAAAAGTCCAGGCCAGAAACCACATACTACAGAGAGAGAGAGAGAGAGAGAGAGAGAGAGAGAGAGAGAGAGAGAGAGAGAGAGAGAGAGAGAGAGAGAGAGAGAGAGAGAGAGAGAGAAAATATTTGCTCACCAAAGAAGTCTAGGAGGAAGTGGACACCCAGGGTTGGTCTCCTGGTTCTTGTTTTATTAGACCACATTGCTTGACTTCATTAAACTTTAATAAATCATCTGGGAGCCTCTTAGATGAGAAGGTGATGCCTGATCATGAAGCAGTTTCAGAATTCTGTTCCCAAAGAGAAACTGCCCATCTTTCAGGGGAACACTGGTGTGAGTTGAGGGACTTTGGGTTAGAGATTTGCCCCAGACCAAGATCTCCACAGTATATCTCAATCTTCCTAAAAGAGGCAGAGCATAGGTTGTATTGTGAGTTGATAAAATGTCTAGGCAGAGTGCATGTTCTGTGTGATTTGAATGTCAAGTGCCCTCCATGGGCTCCTGCGGTTAAAGACTAGCTCTCCAGCTGGTGGCACTGTTTTGAATGAGGTGAAGTCTCATTTGAGGAAGTTGGTCACTGGGGGCGGGCCTTGAATTCCACTTCCTGTCTGCTCTTTGCTTCCTCTCTGGGGCTCTGGCTACTATACCTTCCCTTCTGAAACCTTGAGCCAAACACAAGCCTTTTTTCCATTAAGTTTCTTCTTGTCAGGTGTTTGCTAACAGGGAAAGGAAATGTAATTAAGATGGAGCGTATGTGAGTCTCGAAAGGTGCACCACAGCACTATACAGAGAGAAGTAAAGAAGAAAGCGTGTATGGAAGGAAAAGAGTACTAGTGTCAGCGAGTGTAGCATTATTTAAATGAAGATTGAAAACTGTCTGTTTAATATAAACAAGCCTAGTGACCACCGAGCATATGTGCCACTGTCCCATTGGTGTTTAGGAACAAGAATGGCTACTCATTCTTAAACTTGACTCAGAACCACTAGATCCTCTCTATCCCAGAAACAGGAGACACAGGCCAGCAGAATCCTAAAAGGTTCTAATTAACAAACACATAGGGCTTCTAGTGGGGCACCACTGAGGAAGAGCTCTGTGAAGAGTTACCTATAAAAGGGGAGTCCTCAGAGCCCAAGTGTCCAGTGACCAACTAGGACCCTTCCCCTGCTGGTGATGTTTCTTGGGCCAGCAGAGGCCTGAGAGTCTCCAGATTCATGGAGTTACCTTTGATTTCCTTCATGAAGCCTCCTTCCCAGCTGGTAAGAGAGATGAAATTGGACGCTGAAATGTTCAATCAGAAATCCAGAGATGCTGATACCGGAGAAAACCTTGTGGTAAAGCTAAATTCATGGGACAAGTCTGGCCTTGCGGGGGTGTCCCAGAGACGCAGCCAGCTTCACCTCTTCTCCATGTCAGGATAGCCCTGCTGTCTTTCTGCCTCTGCAACTTCTGAGGGTTTTGAAACCTTGGTGTTGTTTCATAAAGGCAGAAACCTGTTGGTGACTGTTCTGACATTTAGTACCGCCCTGGAGGGGGGCATGTGGATTAGAAATTACAGAGACAGAAAAAATTAGACCAAGCCAGAAAACTAAGAGTTAGGAGGGAATGAATGAATATTCAGCTGCCCTGATTTATTTCCCCTGGGCTTTTTATACCAAGCAAAGGGGAGGGCCAAGTACAGACAGGTGTAAACACTTCCATTCTCATAGGACACCTGGTAAGCATACCTTGGGCCAAAGCATCCTATTATTCAGCCTAATATGCTGGCGGTGGGGGGGGGGGGGGCGGGGGGGGAGATGGACATGGACACCACACAAGTTCAAATTCTCTGACCTCGAGTCAAAATGAAAACAAGCCACAAGCTGGAATCTTTGTGGGCTCCCACAGAAACCATAAAGAAATCTGCCTGAAAATGGGCTGGCTGTTGTTATTGTTTTTATTATTATTATTATTATTATTATTATTATTATTATTATTATTATTATTATTTTGCAGTAGCTATCTTTGCAGTTGTGTGTTATGTGGAACTTTTATGAATCTTCTTTTTCAATCTCTAAAGCTAGGAGCTTGATTTACATGCAACAGTTAGGGACAATGGATTTAAAAGACACTAAGTAATTGAGAGAGAGGTATTAACAGATAAGCAAGGGCTCAGTTAGTTCTGGTCTCTCTCCTAATGCCAGCCACACTCACACACTGTAATAGTGCAGCGTTTATGGATGGTGTAACGGAGCAGTCTTGTGACAGTAGTGGTTCTGTATACATTAACTTTTCCCTTACAGCCCCCTCTTAGGGAGCAGTGCGTTCATCTCATTTAACCAATGAGGAAACCGAGAAACTGGCGGGTTAAGTGGTTTGTTCAAGATGATATAGTTCAAGTGTCTGGCTAGGCTGGGATGGTTCCCAAGTGCACACGCTAGTCCTCAGCATGTGGTATTCAGATGGAAGTGTTATTTGAGACCTGTTAGACGTGGATTCTTGGGACCCAAGTGGAGCAACTAAAACAGAGCCTGTGTTCTAATGAGATCCACAGGCACAAATTACATACATAGCTCACAGACAGACAGACAAAACACCTATACTGTATTTTTTTGTTATTTAAAAGAACCCCAGGAGGTTCTGTAAAGTCTGGGACCCACTAATCTAGGCTCTTAGAGAGCACAATGGTACCAAGCAATCTGTCCTTCTGTTTCACAACTTCCCAGATGGAGAGTAAAGGAAAGGTGCCCAGTGTGGGCATTACGCCCTACTCTCGGTGTCACCGAGAGGAACTTTAGCCCAGGAAGCACTTCAGATGGAAGGACTATGTGCTAGCCAAGCCAATAGCAGCTGCTGGAATGGACAAACTCTTTCTGTCTTAGTGAGTTCATAAAATTGATTTTTTTCCTCATTCATATGAAATCAATCAGCAAGGAAAGCTCTGTTCTCCATCAAACCAGACATAGTCCCCGGGACCCCCTTCATGCTCCATCGCCACCACTAACCAAAAGGGGAGGTGGGAAATATGTGCTCAGGGAGGGCTCCCAAACAGCCGGCAGTCACTGCTACAGTTGGCTGGAAATGATTAGCACTCAATTTTTCATTTATCCATTCAATGAATTAATAATTTACCGAATAATGAATAATACCCACTTCTCCAGCCATGCATTCATGTATTCATTCAACAAATATTTATTAATGTTTGACAGAGGGAGGATCTTGGACTGAGAAAAAGTTCTAATCTGGAGGGATGTACAGAATGGGTATCAATATGCATGAGTACTCCGCAAATGGGAGGGGATATGAATGAATATAAATATATGACTGCATCAGGGCTCAGGGAAGACATCCTGGAAGAGATGAATCAAGCTTCAACATGGAAAGGAACAATTTACTTCAAAAGATAGTGGGTGTGAAGAGTCCAAACTTAGGACAATGAAGAATGTAGATATCATGGATGAGCTCAGGTCCAGAAGCAGAAATGTTGGTAGGCTAGATGGTGGAGATACAGAAGGATGGGGACACAAAAGAATAAAATTCAAACCTGGCTCATTTGCCTGTCTCCTGGGAGGGCAGTGGACCCAGGATCTGCTTTCTCCTGAGGAAAAGATGCAAATAGTTATGTTCATGTCACTTTCTTGGCCAGAAAAAAAAAAAAAAAAGACACCGTGCTTCCTTTCTTAAATATCCTTTGTAATCTGCAAGAGAGGAGGTGCACACTGTTTTAAATGCACTCATATTTTACAATCCGGAAACAGCTGTCACCTGCTATGCCCTAGGGAACTCATTACTTACAGAGGGACATGCAGATTTCACACATTCCCTCAGTCACGGTTGGCCCTGGGCATTCTGAAAAGCAGAGCCTATATTTTTTTATGAAACTATGACACAGGGCCCCTCTTCTGAGTACGTCCTTTGTAGGGTCTGTGGGACAGGATACAAAAATGTGTCCCTCACAATTATAGAGTGATTAATTATTTAATTAGAGAAGATAACAGCTCAGGCAGTGTCACAGCCTCTCATTTGTTGGGCACTCAGCCCCCATTAATCACAAGACACTCTGAACTTGAAAGGGATGGGCTGATGCAAAGCGTGCATTGTGGGCGATCTCATCAGTACCCATGATCTGCTTCAAAAGCATCACCAATATATCACAGCCAGCCTTGCCATTAGCAGCCTGGGTTTAATCCCCCAGTGAGCATCTTGGCAAGGAGATTCTGTGTGTGTACATCAAGGAAGCATGCTTCAGCCACTGAAAGAATTCTGTTTTCTTAATGTGCAGTGGCTCTGTCTGCTGCCCACGGGGACAGTTTCTTCTACGAGCTTTGTTTGAAAGGATGATGCTCTCTTGTGGCTGTCTTCCCTCATTCAAGATGCTCCCGGCAGATCCGTTTCCAGCAGCAATTTTGTTCTCTGAAGTTTGCAGCCTGGGTATCAGCAGGGCATGAGTCGCACACAAATCGTCTGACACCCTTTGAACTTGGGGCTCGACTGACTCTACCTGACTGCTGGCTGGTAGCTTCTAGATCTCTTCACCCGCCCATAGTGTCTTTCTCAGCTGCACAGTCAATCTGCACAAAGATCTCTTTCCTTCATGTGAAGCTTCTTGGAACCTCACTGCAGAGACATACCTGTTTATAACACATTTTACTTAGAAGACACAGAATGTCCTGAGACCCAAAAGTTATTGATTCAGGATATTAGGGCCAGAGAATATGTGATTCCAAATCCCACTACTGAGCAAGTTCTATGAAGATACCACCATTTCCACAGCCAGGCAAGATGCTCAGGCTCACACTACTGAGCTATAACCTTGACCACACTGGTCATCCTCACCATTACGAGCCTGCTACTGTCCAGAGCCATGTGGTACCCAAGGCCTTACTCGTGCTAGCAAGCACACTATAACCACTCTATCCTTCAGCCAGATCCCCAGCCCCCACTTTTTGTTTTGTTTAATGCAGGGTCTTAGTATTAAACTCTCTCACTGATGGTCATTCTGCCTCTGCCTCATGAGTTCAGGGATTATGCCTAACCCCACAGAGCTCATCTTGGACTCTAGGCCTGAGACATTTGTTTCTAATTGAAAGACGCAGGTCTTATACCCTCACCAAGAAGGAGGAATGTGGATAAAGCAAGTGAGAACCGAGCAACACAGGCCTCCATGATGGGGTCAATTGACCCATCAGGACTCACACATCGGGGACCTCTCACTTAGAAGGGAGATCTCTGTTTTGTGGCTTCTGTGGCTTACCACTATGGGATAAAATGGGTTAAATATATCCATACTGGGTGCCTTAGAGCTTCGTTCATGTTTAGAAGATGGAACTTCTCGTCCCTGACAATGGTCAATCCATTCTTCCTACTTCTTTGCTTTAGCTTCTAAGCACCTTCCCTGGCTTCTGGTGGGAACTCAGGGGAAATGACTGTGGGGCTGTTGGCATTTGGTCACCATTGAAGCCTTTCTGGTGTTTCTGTTACACCCATGTTCTTTTACCTTTCGTTTTGTTCCCAAGAATAGTCCTATTCTTCCTAAAATTGTCAAGAGACTGTTCTGAACTCTTGTCACATAAGCTGAAGCTAATGTCAACAATCCCAGCAAAGCTCCTTAAAAACTAAGATCCCAAGATCTTAGAGCCAGAGCTTCTAGACTGGGATGTATTTGATTTAAAACAAACCAGAAGTTTGGAGTCTGAATTATTTGGCAATTTCAGTCTCTCCAAATATTGCCGTTTGGTAGGTACTGTGTAGTTAGGACTTGGCTATTTAGGGCACCTATTCCTCACTCTAGGCCCCAGAAAAAATCATCCTTCCAGAGCCAAAGAAAGACTTTCTAGATATGCCTGGCTTTCAGCTTACCCTGAATGTTCTCACGCAAGAATGAAGATTCACTCTAAGGTGAAGCCAAGCTGTTGGTGGGTGCCCATATTATTCATGTTGAGTCTTCACTTCTAAGCTCTCCTAATACCTGCTGGTCACTAAGATAACCAAGCTCTCTCACTCTTTACCTTCCATCTTTATGTGTAAATAGGGCTCTCAGGATGAGGCCTTCATCCTTTGGCTCTACCAGATGAATGAAGGTACTAGTTGCCTGATACCCTTGAGCTTGGGGAAGGAAGGAGGCTGCTGAACTGTAAGTTCAAGTCACAGAGACATCCTTGGGTAAGAAGAACTCTTTGTGAACTTCCAGGAAATGGGCTCCTGTTTGCTTGGGAATTAAGGGAGGACAGTGGCCTTAAAGATAAGAAAGCCAATAGAAGGTTACTTCTGGATTTTATGAACTTATTTCTCTCACAGTGAGGGCTACCTACCTACTAGCAGCTTAAGGGTTTTCCATCATTGCTTTACTTATTCAGCATCTATTACTTGAGTACCACTCCTTACTGGATTCTGTTCAGGACTCATGTTATAATAGACCCTCACCTTTACCTGAGACCATGGAAAATCATCCATGGAAGTCTGTGTCCTTCAAACATATGGGAGAGTTTTCTCAGAATATTGTGTACATGGGTGAATGCTGAACAACTGGGGAATGGTGGAGAGTGTTCAGGAGGCTGTGCAGTTGTATTCCAAGTGAGGTGGTAGAATATCAAATGGAGACATCTTAGAGTACTGTGAAGTCACAGGAGTGCACAAAACATCAGGCACACAGGTTTAACTCTGCCAGCAGGATTAAGCCAGCACCTTTAGGAAATGACAATGTTTTATGCTTCTGTTGCCCTCTGTCACTTATCCACAAAGGCAGGCCTCAATGCAAGCACAGGCATCAGGCCCTCGACTATGTTCTATGCCACAGCTCTTCTGTCCTAGGACATTTCCTCTTAGCCACAGAACCATGCTTTCATCCAAAGTCAGACCAAGCGAGGGAGTTCCAGAGAATTTCACACAAATCCAACACCAACATAAGACTGTATTGCATACATCTTCCAGGAGCGGTCTAGATTGCTTGGTCACTGATCATTTCCTCTCTTGCAAAGACAAAGAAGGATTGATGGTAGGTGATGGTAAATTATGCCAGGTGCCAGTGTGCATCCACTATCTTATTTATAGAGGGCCAGCAATCTGCATGTATTTTTATGAGGTGACACTCGTTTACTGTCTGGTTTCAACACAACTATAAATTGAGTACCCATGTAATAAGGTAGCTGAGTTCCATGGCCCACTAGGCCTTCTCTTTCTCACATGACTCTGGGTCAGAAGCATTCCTTTAGCCAGTTCAAGATCTTGGATGCCAAAACTCCCTGAAGTGTAAAATCGGAGCTCAGTGCATGCCCCTCCAAGCAAGTGCTGGGTTTATTCTCAATTTCTGCTTTCAGTCCCAGTAGACAACACAGGAGTTCTAACACCTGATTAACTCTGCTCATCCCACCCATCTGACAAGTCCAATTTGATCTTAACAGAAGAATGAACGTACAAACAGCTCCCCACCCCGCAAGGTGTGGACTTTTCAATTAAATCCAAGGTGAAAAAAAAAAATAAGCTATGGTCTCAGTTTTCAGGTGTCCCTAACATGCTGCACACGTTTTCAGAGTGAAACGTGTCTCTGTTCTCTGTCAGCTCTGTTTCTTAATAGAACAGTGTAATGAGGCAGGACATGAAATTTTCATAACCAACTCCTCCATTTACATACACAAAAGCCAAGATAGCCAGAGGTTAAAAAACAAGGTAAGGCATGTAAGATCTGAAGTGGTTCTGAGTATCACCGCTGCTTGTTCAGAGCTTTGAAATTGATGTGTGTCGATGGCGTGTGCAAACTGTTTCTGGAGCCATTTGGTCAAAGCAATTTATTGAGCGCCCATTATGGGCAAGTCTTTTCTTAGAGAATATAGTACATTGAGAGATGATAAGGCAAAAGGTGGGGCAGAGAGGAGATGGAGTGTTGCCCGGACGTCAACAAGAAGGGCCAGGAAAGAAAGATCATAGACACGGTCTGTGGCAAGATTGGAAACGTAGTCAGTTATAGTAGATAGAATTGAGTGGTGTGCTGTTAGTATAAAATACGTGCCTGATTTCAAAGACAGGGCTGCTCTTGACTTTGAACTTCTGGAGACTGGGTTCTCATTGTATTCCTGGAACCTAGGACAATTATTTAGAATGTAGTCCGTGGTCTAAGATGTTTGCTGGCTGTGTGAGTAGACTACCTATACAACATAGCTATAGGTTTCTTTCCATTCTCTGTACCCACTCTTTTTAGCTCACGCATTCTCCCATAATATTCATTCTTCAGCATTCAGGGCACAGGTGGCTGTCATAGATCCTATCTCAACACCAACATGTGCTAATCCCTGTGGCTTATTTGGGAATTTTACTAGCTGTGACACCCAACAGTGGATCTGTGGGACTCTTAACCCCTCTGTGTTGGTTAACCTTATGACAACTTGACACAGGCTAGAGCCATTTGGGAATAGGGACTCTCATTCAATAAGTGCCTCCATGAGATAAACCTATAAGGGATGTTGATGTGGAAGTGTCCAGCCTACTTCGGATAGTGCCAGCTCTGGGCATGTGGTCCTGAGCTGTATAACAAATCATCCTTAGGCTGGTCCTCTGATAGTGGATCATCTTCCAAGAAAGCAGGCTATGCAAGGCGTGAGGAGCAAGCCAGTAAGCAATATTCCCTCATTGCTTCTACTCCAGTTTCTGTCTCCAGATTCCTGCCTTTAGTTCCTTCTGTGACTTTCTGTGATGATGGACTGTGACCCAGAAGTTTCTTTTCTTCCTAAGTTGCTTTTGGTCAGGGTGCTTTCTCACAGCAAGAACGCAAACTAAGACACTCTAAAGGGGGATTATCTCTGAATATTCATATTTCTTCCATGCTTTTTGCTGTTTGTATGTCTCTAAAACAAAGAAATACACAGGTAAAATTGACCCTCCAAAGGCATTTGCCTGTTTTTATGTATATATTACTTGGAGAAATGGCTATTTGCACACCATTTTGGCATGAAATCATCTATCATTCCCAAGTTGCCCAGTGGTTGTCTTCTTCTGCCCTTTGGGCATCTACTTCTCCTAAATCCAGGCTATCAATAAATGAAAAGTGAGGAAACTAAAAACGTAATCTTACTTCAGTGATTATTTAAAAGTAGGAATAAGTCTATTCTGAGTGAGGAGTGGATGGGCCATCCTATTTGTTGTAACCATTGGCTTTAGACCAAGGTTTTCCACTATTGGCTTCTCTCAGTGCTTATATTTTCTCATTTCCAGACTCTTCTGAGGAAGATAGAGATGAGTTCGGGCTGTTAGAACTATCTGAGATTAAGATAGAATTCGACCCAGGCATTCAAGATAGATCTAACCAGACCTCAAATGGTTCTCTCCAGGAGAGTATATACATAGACCACTGAGAACCTCAAAGGAATGCTTCACTACAGGCTGGCAGAAGTTGTTCTTAAAGCCCTCCTCACATATCAGAAATAGGATGGGTCTAATGTATAGGCCAGAGATCCTCCACAGAGAAGAGACCTATAGGAAATTATACCCAGGAACTGGGAAATGGTACACATCCATATATGGATAGCTTGCCCATGCCACTTTCTTAAAATTTTGCTAAAGGACCAAATAAGTGACAGTGAATGTGGCTTTTTGTAATTTTGCCTTTTTCTCCCTATGGAACTAAGGACCAAACCCAGGGCCTTATTCTTTCTACACAGTGTAGCCAGAAGATTTTGAACCCATTGGGCCTGTGTTCTGGAAGAATCTTTTCTACTAAAGGTTCTGTAGCTGCATATAAAATAATTACTCAGAGGCTAATATTAATTACAAACTGTTGGGCATATGACTTGGGCTCATTACCAACTAGCTCTCATGACTTACCTCAACCCATTTATATTATTCTGTGTATTGCCACATGGCTCCATGTCTTTACCTGTGCCCCATTACATCTTTCTTTCTGGACAGCAGCCTAAAGGGTCTCCCTGAATCCACCCTTCTTTATCTCTGCTTGGATTTCCAGCCTGCCTCTAAGCTGCCTTGCCATAGTCCCAAACTGCTTCTTTACTAACAAATTGTAATAACATGTATCCACAGGGTACAGAAAGACATCCCACATCAACACAAACACTCCATCACTGAGCTAAACCCCAGTCTTAGGGAGAAACAGAACTTCCAAAGGAAGGCACACTCAAGGACGGACTTTCTGGAGCCTTTAAAGATACTACTGAGATTATGGCCATAGCCACCTACAGGAGCCCCCAGCATCCTGGTGACAGAATAAGGATGCAGAGCAATGGAACTGTCCGTACTCTGCCTGAAGGCTTTGAAAATCACTGCCAAATCAGCTGGATGAGACATGAGCAATAAGAATGCTTTATTCAAAATAACAGTGTGTTGCAGGAGAAGAAATGAAAACAAAGAGGAAGAAGAGGAGGAGAAACATGATGAAGAGAAGGATGAGGATGGATAGAACAAAATCATACATACATGCATTTCTAATTAGAGTTTTATTACCCTTTGTTTAGGATAACTTAAAGGGACAAGAACCAAGTCCTTTAAATGAGACTTTATGTATAATCATATTTTAGAGAATTTTAAAATATTGATAGTGGCGAAATGAAAATTGATACACAACCTAGAATTATTTGAGCTGGTCTCTACCTGAAGTATGCATTCTAATTTTCTTTCTCTTGCTGTGATAAACTCCATGGCAAAAGGCAACTTAAGGAGAAATGGTTGTTTCATTTTGCATGTTAAAATCCATCATCAAGAGAACTCAAGGCAGGAATATGAGACAGAAACCGAGGAGAAGGCTCCATACTGGCTTTTTCTCTAGTTCCCACGACTGCCTTTCTTATACAGCCCAGGCCCACCAGCCTAAAGGATGGTGCTGCCCACAGTGGGCTGTGTTCCTGTACTTCAAAAAACAAATAAGAAAATGCCTCATGGACATGGCCACAGACCAATCTGATTCAGACAGTTCTTCAGATGAGGTTCCAAATTCTCAGATGACTCTAGGTTTGTTTCAAGTTGACAGCTAAAGCTAAGTATGACAGTGTGCCATATATACACCTGCCATTAAAAGGGACTGGATAATCGATGCATAGAACCATATAACCAGTCCCAGCACAGTTATATTTATATAGGAGGGAAGATGGAGGATGGTATGTGTAAGTCAATTTGAGATATATCACAATACCCAGCTCAGAAAGGGCAGTGGAATAAGGTTCAAATGCACACTAGATTTGCAAGCTACTCCCTTACCCACCATGGTCTCTGTGAGTATTTCACAGTTAGTACGTACTTCGCCTGAGTTAGTTTCATAGCCTCGCTCTGTCTCCATAATCATAACAGTTAGACTCACTGAACAAAGGAGCTGGAAGTATCAAACAAGCCTTTATTTTGAATTTGGAAAGAAATTAAGTTCAGTGGTTCATTTCCCATCAGCTAGTGTGAAGACCGTGTGGCCCCAGTGGCCAACTGCTCTTTCTCTAAAGTTCTTTCCTTCCTTTGAAGTTATCTTAAAGTGTAGATGTGGCCACATTGAACCACAACACACTGCTCGTCCCATCCTCCACTTCCTCATCCCTGAGCTGACCAATTGCACACACCTGCCAGGTTTGCTCACCTAGAATGCCACATTAATCATGTTTTCTCCAGCTCACTGATCTTCATAGCTCCTAATTACTTAGCAGATTTCATTCCAAAACAGACTTGACTGCCCCAGGCTGTCCATGCTGTGCTCTCACATGGCTGACCTTCCTGTGGGGGCCCCTTTTCTCCAGGCTCATCATTGTTTCTGCACCTAGAATTTGTTCTCTTTGTTCCCAAGGCTAGAATTCTCTCTCTCTCTCCCTCTCTCTCTTTCTTCCTCCCTCCCTCCCCCTCCCCCCTTTCTCTCCCTGCCCCATAGGACGTCTTTCCTCTACAGAGCTCATACAACTTAATTTGCCATTATGTATTTGCCATAGTCATCGACTTCTGCAACTACTGTGCTTCTGTGTTGTATTTTCTTGGGAGGTTAGAAGGCAGGATCTTACAATGTAATCTAGACTGGCCCAAAACTTCATATGTAAGCAAGCTAACCTCCAACCCATGAGTGTCTTGCCTTCACATTGTGTGTGCTGGGTTACAGAGATGGGGCACTGTGATCAGTTATTTTTTTTTTAATGAAATACTTAAGAAATGTTTAACATTCCTTAGTACTACGATCATCACAACTGTTTTTATTCTCCATACTTGACATATTTTGCCTGTGGTAGATATGCTCAATAAACATGTCTTATAATGTGAATTTTCCTTGCATGGATGAATTAATTAATACATAATTAAGCAATGGATTGATTTTTATTAAAATTCAGTGTCAAAGACTTCTGTACTCTGCAGAGCAGAGTTAGTCATAATGAGTCACATAATGATTCAGGCTTAGCTATCACTCCAGAGGTGTTGGCTGTGTAAGGGAGAGGGATCTTACATCCACAATGTTATCATTTGCTGAGACGAAACACACAGCAGACACATCATCCAGGAGGAAAGGTCTATCTGTGGCTCACAGTTTCAGAGGGATCTTAGTTCTCTGTGGAGGTGAAGGCATAGCAGCAGGCATCACCGTCAACGGTGGTGGTAGATGTGATGGCAGCTTCTTCACGTAGTACAGACCAGGAAATAGAGCTGCTGGTGTGTGTGTGTGTGTGTGTGTGTGTGTGTGTGTGTGTGTGTGTGTGTGTGTGTGTGTGTGTGTGTGTGTGGTGGTGGTGGTGGTAGAATGTGGTGGCAGCTTCTTTACATAGTACAGACCAGGAAATAGAGCTGCTGGTGTGTGTGTGTGTGTGTGTGTGTGTGTGTGTGTGTGTGTGTGTGTGTGTGTGTGTGTGTGTACACACAGGAATGTGGAGGAATAACACTGTCTTGCCCTGTCACTATCTCTCTGTGGGCTAAACTTGATTTAATGTTACTCTTTTTGTGATTGCCTCCATCAGATTGGCCTGGGGTATGTCTATAGACATTTTCTGATTGCTAATTGATGTAGAAGGGCCCAGCCCACTATGCATGCTTCTATCACTAGGCAGACTGTCCTGAGCTGTATTAGAAAATAGGCTAATCAGAAGCTCCCCGGGAGGCTGGTGAATAGCACTCCTCTATGTTCTCTGCCTCACTTCCTGCCTCAAGGTTCCCTTCCTGAGTTCCTGCCCTGACTTGTCTCAATGATGAATTGTGACCTGGAAGAGACAGGAAATAAACCCTCTCCTCCCCGTGTTGCCTTTGGTCAGCATGTTTTAGCACTGCAAGAAAGATCAACAGAGATCACACTCTCTGCCCTATTCCTTTGAGACGGGGTCTCTCTATAAACATGGAGCTCGGCTGGTAACCAGTTAGCCTCAGGGATCCTCTACTGTCCCCTGTCCACAGGCTGAGGGTTTTCAGTGGGTGCTAGGCTCTGATTTCATGTCCTCATGCGCTTGAACAGCAAAAGGTCTGAGCAACTGAGACCTCTCTCCGGTGTCACGATTTGCCTTTAAAAAAATAGCAATATCCTTTCTCAACACACATACATACACCACACACACCTGCTGCTGCCACGGCCAACAACAACAAAATAGATATGCACTTCAGTTGTCCAAAATGTTTATTTTTGCTTTCTCACTTTGAGTTATAAAAAAACAAAGAGCCTTACAAACCACTTTATAATATTTTAGAGACAGTCTCATGCTGGTTTCAAACTTGTGTAGCTGAAAGTGTCCTTGAACTTCTGACCCTCCTGCCTTCAGCTCCTCAGAGCTGGGATTATAGGTGTCTGGAAATGGACCCTGGGGCTTCCTGATCCTAGCAAGCACTGTACCAACCGAGCTCCATGCAGCCCTCTTTACAAACTGTGAAGTATCCTGTTTGCTGTTTTCAGACACAGGACTGTTTTCCGGGCTCTATTTCCATGTTTGGGTATAAGCTTCCTCTAGTGAATTCTCCCTTCCCCTTTAACCAGTTTTATTGAGTTGAATTAAAAGAACATGGTTTCTTTTCTTACAGGCCCCCTTTCCATGCGTGAACCCATGCTTACATATACTTAGTGTTTTCCCCACAAATACTTTTGACAGAGTTTTCAATGGTTCACCATAGACACTTAGAAATAGGAGGAAGACATGAGTAAGACAGAAATAGCAAACACTTTGGGGTACTTTATATTTAATAGTTTTTGCCCATTATTAATGAGTGTTTCTAACATGTAAACACACAAGAAAGAAACACATTACGTGTTCGGTTTTCTAGCAGTAGAAAACAGTAATTGTAGCACGTCCTACTTGGCTTTCTTTAAAAGAAGCAAATGTTTAGCTGGCGATGACGACTCTGAGCTCTTTGCCATCTCTGAACTCGGAATGCTAAGACAGAAAAACAGAGAACTCAAGGGTAACCTAGGTGACATAGCAAGTTCAGTGTCACCCTCGGCAACCTACAGAGACTTCCCATCCCCACTCAGGAAACAGCTGTGTCTCTGTTTTCTTTCCCCGTAACGACTGATCTTCCCTCTTTTTCAATCCTGCCATTTTCTTTGCAGTTTTTAATGATGAACAAAGAGCAGCAGAGATGATGTAGTGCGGGGCTAATGGAGGAGAACAGGACTGGTCCTCCTTGGCTTTCCTGGTGTGCTGTCTCCCCATCGCCTCTTGTGGAGCATCTTTGTCTTCTGAAACGCTTTCAGTCAATGGCATTTGTGGATTTCATATCTGCCACTCAATCTAGGAATTGTATGCATATTCGCAGGCTGAGAAACTTGATCATTCACATGTTGAAGAGCCTTTTCCTTGCGGTGGAGGTGGTGTGAGCTGGCGGTGCAGCTCAGTAGTAAAGCTGTTGCGGCCATGCATAAAGTCCTTTCTCCTCCAGAGAGAGGGGCAAAGTGGTGACGAGGGGTCACAGTCTCATATAGGTAAAACAAGGAAGTTGGTTATAACCATGAGCGGTAAGCTGTTGAAGTGGACATGATGGACAAAGAACCAAAGTAGTCCACTCTTTCAGAAAGGCAGAGTGTGAACAGAACCACAAGACCCACCCCACAAAGATCTAGGAAGATGCCATGACATCCAGGGACTTTGGGTGCATAGAGGGAGGTCTGTAGGAATTTTGCACTTTTCTTTGGTGGGGACACAGGGAGGAGGAAGATGCTGGGGACTTAACCCAGGGTCATGCAGGTGCTCAGCAGATGCTCAGCCTCTCTGACCTCAGCCTCCTGCATTCCTGCTGGGTTTATTTCTCCACCTACAGAGCTGTCTTCTGTGGCCAGGCCATCTTCAATTTGTTACTGCACTTTAGGAATTTATTGAATTTAATTTTTTGAGTCAACTCGGGGTCCATAATTGAGATTCTTTGTTTCTCTTTATTGTTTCCTGTGAGGAGATAGAGGCTGCAAATGAATACACTCCTTTGAGGCTGTGAATGAATGCACTCCTTTTATACCAAACATTTCTCCACCCTTCTTTGTGCCAAGCAGGGTGGCATGATTTGATTATGCTTCCTGAGGAAAAGGTTTAAGTTGGGACAGAGTCTCATTAGAATAGCTAATGGACATCCTCTTGCATGTTCATCCAAGCACTGTTGGGGGGGGGGTGTTTATACTCAACTAAAGGTTTGAGCCTCAGACTACACAGCACCTCTTGGGGCATTTTGCTTGATGATACCTGGGAGTTCTGAAAACTTTAAACAGATTTTATAGGCAGTATTCATAAAGATCTCTGGCTTGCTAGCCCAGGATGTGCTTCATACTACCAAACACTCTCTAAAAGTTGTTAGTAATTTATGATGTATAACCTAACATTTGTTTTTTACTGGACCTATCTGCAGATCTACTTGAAATCTAAGAAAAATCTTCCCAAAATAAAAATATGTAGAGTTCGTCTACATTGAAAAATCACTTCTCACTGCCAGAAACATAAAAACCAGAAGCCTGGCAATGACCTCTGTTGTTAGCATGGAAAGGTTGAAGTTACTGGTAGAAATGCAATGGTATAGGCCCTATAGAGGCACCTGATAACATAGTAATTAATAGCAAATGACAGCTATATTCACTCTTGAACCCATTTCTACTAACCATACAAAGGAATATATTATATCTCTAAAAAGGAATGAGAGGGTTAGCACAGTTGGAACCTGAGTTCTCCAGGTCCCACCTTAAAAAAAAATGGTCATATACTTATAATCCTAAGGCTGGGGAAGCCAAGACAGGCAGATCCCTCAGGTTCATAACAGCTAGTCTGTCCTACTCAGCAAGTTCCAGACTACATAAAGACCCTGTCTCAAAAGACAAGGTGGACAATGCCAGATAATTACAGCTAAGGGTGACTCTAGCCACCATATGCCCATGTACACAATGTATGCCTACCATACACACACACACACACACACACACACACACACGTACACACACTCACACACACACAAACACACAGGGATATAGCTTCTCTTGGTGCAACTGAAAGAAGAATAGTTTTCTGAAAATGGAAGTTATTAAATGCATATCATTTCCAATAAAAGGAATCAATGTCCTTAAAGAAATGCCCATGCCAAAGCAAGGAGCCTATACCATAACTAAGGTTACATCAAACAGGCCCACAGGCCAGCTGACTGGTTCTCCCTGCCAGGGTCAGACATTGATCACCATTAGGATTACGAATGAAATGATGTGCTTTGAATTTGACTAAATCCCATAATTTATACCTGGAGTAAACTCATCGAATATCTGTAGATAGTGCCAAGGAAACTAATTTGAAAAATTTGCAAATGTGAAGGAATTTTCTTTGATGGCTGCGATTCCAACAAATATATGAAGAGAAACTGGTGAAATAGGAATGTCATTTACCATACTTGAAAAGTGCATGGAGTTAGGCAAAAATCCCCTAACATACTGAGATCACCCAAGTGGGAGAATCATTACCCTAAGCAGAAGGGAGCACCACCAATTATGGAATAGCCTCACCCAGGATGTACAAGGGACAGAGGGACATAGCTAACAAACCCAACCAGGGAACCCCAAACCTGGGATGGCAACCACCCTGGTGTTCAGAAAGTCTGCAAGGAATACAGGAAGAGGCAGAAGGGACCATCTAAACTAAAAAGGAATTGAGAAACACTAGCCAATGACTGTTTATGGATCTTATTTGTTTAAACAAATAGCTGCTAAAAGATGCACACTCAATTGAGTAGATTTGAGCACTATTAGATAGTATTAAGAAATTATTGTCTAATTGCATGAAAAGTGTTATGGTTATTTTCTTTAAGAGCCTATCTTTTAGAGTTATAAAATCCACTATGGTACATGGCAATGTATTACTTTATATAATACTATTAAATTGCCTCTTACTGGTAAGTCACTGTCTAGCCAGCATAACTTGCACGGGGACTTTCAGGCGACTGAAATATTCTGTCTCAAAAACAAGATGGACAGTGCCTGAGAATCAGAACAACGAGCAGGGCAGCCAATATTTACATCATTCCAGGGAATGAACATTGGACCTTTTGCATGCTAGGCAAGTATTCTTCCACTGGGCTATATACTCAGCCTGAATCATATATTTTATTGAAGACAATGGAAATGCAGATCTAATATTTTATGCACTTTAACATACGGGGTTCCCTGTGTGAAGATCTCAAATGATCGAAGCCACTCACCAAAGGCAGTGCTGTGTTGAGCCACGTGAACTAAACAGCTAGGAGTCAACAGCGGCTGACCCCTGGCAACTTTCCAAGTCTCAGAATTTTGAGCACTTGCACTTGGCCAACAGGAACGAGAATAGTCAGAAAAGTCTTGGCTGTTTCTCTCCCTCACTTTTTTCAGGTAGGCTGGGTTTATAGCAGTTGGAATCAGGGGACCCTGAGCACAGCCACGGTGGGTCCTCTGCAGTAGGGGGAGGGATAGAAGGTTCTAGAGAGCTTATACAGTTTCCCTTCATTATCACAATCCCTGAGGTCATCTCCTCTAGAGAGGGCAATGGTTTGTTTTGTCAAGCCTTGCTTCTTGATAGCTTCACAGGAATTGGTAGCTATCTATAATTCTATCTATAATGCTTTCTTAGTATTTATTTGAAATCTATCATTTCAATGTAAAAAGTCTTTGTAAAAATTGGGGTGAAAACAGGAGCACCTCCTAGTTGTTATTGTAGTGTGGGGGACAGACGTAGAAACTGAGGTGTGGAGGAAGGAGAATAAACCCCCAAATGGCATCATCTACCTTAGTTCCTTGAGAAAATCTCTGTTCTACAGAACCTAGCAGTCAAGAGAAGCCATGACTCAGAAAGGCAGAAAGGCTGCTGAACACAGAATTTACATGTGATAAACGAAAGCCTAGTAGTCATGACTCAGTGAAGACAGACTTCCTCTCCCCAAGTGAATGGACCACAGGAAGTTTACTTTGGATGCTCTGTAGTTATCAGAGACCCACACCTCTAAGAAATACTGCTCTACCACCTTCAACATATCTCTCTTCATTTCCTCAGATGACAGCTTGGGGTCCAAGCATTCCCCACTGTAGTAAGAAAGAATAGAGTACACCTCTTCTCTTGCAAGATATTTCTAGTAGCGCTGTCCTGGCCAGGCTTAGTTAGAGATAACTAAGTTGATAAGGCTTGAGTGCACACCATCTTTTCGATGAAATTGATGCATTATTGATGTGACTCTAGTGCGTGTTTGGGTCCATGCAGATGGGTTGATGTGGTCAATTAACCTCTGTGTGTCTGTGTTGACCAACAGATGTTGTGTCATGAAGCCATTCTGGAACAATACCCAGATAAAACAAAATATGTTTTCATGTTTCTCCCTCTACGTATCTTTTTCTTTTACGTGTTGTTGATGTCCTGTGGGCTGGGTTCTGAATTCTAGAAAGTAAAGGTTCAGGAAGTACTGTGACAAGTTGCCCCATTTGAAACCTCCTGTGCACATAATCACTGTAGCGGATATAATTGGAGCTAATTTCATATTTCCTGCATATCATATTGGAAAATTGAGCCGTCATATCTATTTAAAAGCTACATGCCCAAATGAAAACACCCAAGCTTTGCTCTTTTCTGCACCAGGATTTCTTTTCTCGTGAACTTCAAGACTAGTACCAAAAGCCAAATTTATCTAATTGAGTAAGCTTTGAAGTTCACATATACATTGTGTATGGAATTTAGAAAACTGATAGGGGACAGGCTAAGCAAGGGGAATCACTTGTGAGCTGTCCTTGCCCATGAAAAAATCCCTGCACTTCCAGAGCATTCTAAATTGTGGGTTATAATAAGGCCAGTGTCTTATGATTGTGGGTTCAACTAGGTCTTGCTCATTTGCTTGCTGTGTGGCCCTCTCCCACCTGTATAATCAAAGCATGGTTAATAAGAAATGATTGGGGACCTGTCAGTCTGCCCCTGGAGAGAAATTAAGCTATGTGCTATGAATGTATATCCTGGAAGACAGGAACATCAAACGTGGCACTTATTGATCATCTAACTTGTTAACTTCCACTTCAATGGTTTTTCAGAGCTCTTTTGCACCTTGTGTGTTTTCATACTGGGAGGGTGTGTGTGTGTGTGTGTGTGTGTGTGTGTGTGTGTGTGTGTGTGTGTGTGTGTGTGTGTGTGTGTGTGTATGTGGGGGGGCATGTAGGCTATAGGACAACCTTAGATAATGTTTTTTGGAAACACAACCAATCTTATTTTTGATATTATTGTCCAGGAGCTTAACTACTGGGCTGGACTAGCTGGTGAGTGAACTCCAGGAATCTGCCTGTCACTATCACCCAGCACTAAGATTGCAAGTATTCATCTTTTTTATGTGGATTATGGGGATTTAATTCAGAACCCTTATATTCACCTTATATTCTCTAAATGCATGACAGTCAGTGGTTGATACTCAATGAAGCCAGCTTGCTTTTCTCACTTAGATTCTACAAATAGCTGAGAGGTTGATGTTCATCAAACATCTGATGGAAAATAGGACGGTCTTGATAGGAAATATCATGATAAGAAGGAGAAGAGTAAGGGAAGATCATACATCTTGAGTTTCCCTGAGAAAGGTACATGGTGTTTTTTCCTAAGGAGAAATGTTAGCATCCCTGACATTATTCCTAAGGAGAGATGTGCTGTGTGGAGGTAGAGCTTTGGGATGCTGACTGTAAGAACAGGTGCCATTGGGCAGAACTTAAAAAGGAGGGCAGGCACCATGGGCTTCCTCTTTATCTCTTTTCTTCCTCCAGTGTTCTCTGCTTTTGCTTCTCAGCCCCAGTGTTTAAATCCCTCCTCTTATCTGGGGAGGATTGACTGACAAACCTGGGAAGGATCCATCTGTAAATTACAGTAGAACATAAATTGTCGCACACATGAATGAGACTCAGGGATAGATCTCTGAAGAAGTTAGAGATACTAGAGGGAATAAACACCACTGTCAGATCTTACCCAGCTGTCTTCCAGCTTCCTCAGCCTCGCTTCCCTTGGAACGGGTCCCTCTGTGTTTCTATCCTGTCTTAAGTACCCTTTCGGTAAATTAAGACATGGCCCCACCACACCTGCTTGGGAGCCTGGAATTCCTTCTATAATCTGAAGTGACCTTGACTCAGTTGGGATTAAGGGTGTAGGTCACCACTCCCAGGATACTCCTTGTGCTGGGATTAAAGGTTTGGATCACCACTCTCTGATTCTCCTAGACTGACTGTGGTTAGATCTCTGGAACTTCTGGAGCTTCTATTAACTCCCCACATAGACTGTGGGTAGATTCCTTCTGATATGTCCAAAACTTCTGAAACTTTTATTGAATCCCCACAATAAATGAGTGTCCTTGGCTTTGAATCAAGTGAGAATTTGAGGAGCAGATGGCACAGTCCTGGGTTACCTTCTCCTTACAAGTATCTCTTAAGTAAAGGGCCTGGGAAATGTCTTAGTACTGTTAATTGCTGCTGATCAAAGAGACTATTTTTATTGTCTCTGTGAAGGACAGCTATAAGAACTTCTGAGAGATCCTACAGTCTTTGTGGGAGGGAACAGTCACATGCTGCTAATGTCTTGAAAAACTTCATGATTTTGTGAGCATTACAGAATGGATTTATACGTAGAAGGTGGAAGTCAGTCATCCAACGAGGGGCCTTAGGGCACACCAGAGACATAGATGACATATCCAAGGCTGTTGACAATATAATACAACACAAAATATTACAATAATTAATTATAAGTTAAAAGAATGTGCTTTAAATTCATGCTGCATAGTAAGCCAACAGCTTAGTCATTTCTTGTTTATTGTATGTAGTTAGATGTGCTGTACACAGTTCACATGCACACCTGTGAATAATGTGTCACACTGGACCCAACACCACTGTCAATAAGAAAGTCTCATCTTCACTAAAATCTTGTGGGCTATCATAGTGATTTGTTAATGAGCCAAAGCATCCCTGTGCAGCAGCACGTGACTGTATAAGAAATGGCGATGAATCCCAAGTGAGGAGCTGTCTAGCTATCACATAGCCCAAAGGCTTTCATACTGTCTTTGCTATGTTTGGAATATTTTAAAATAGAAAAAGCATAAGGACTCCTAAAATAGCGTACATAGCAAATCAAGCTATTTCTGCAGAAACCTGATTAAAGGGCTGGAGGGAAGGATGTAGAGGTCTTCATGCAAGAGCTGCTGAAATTTGGGCTGAAGTATAGCCATCATGATACCAGCCTATCCACACCCATGCTGACCATTCTGAAACATGGGCTTCAGCTGCTAAAACATCAGTGTGACTTTACCCAGCCAGGAAGGACACATTCATACCTCACACTCCTCCAGTTAAGAGGGTTCCCACTAAATAAACAAATAATTCATATTCCCAAAGATATTTTTTCTGTCTATGGAAAAATATTAGAAAGGGAACTGCTAGCGAGAGGTAGGATAAAATAACCTAAATTCTAATCAATCAAAAATAAATATAGCGTCTATCGCCAGCATAAGTGATGGGCTTTTCCCAGGAATCTCCTCCCTCATATCCGATCTTTATGCTCTGGTTCTAGTACAATGTCTCTAACGATTTTTTTTTTTAAACCTCAAGCATGGATGAGTTTCAAATCAAAAAGCAACTGAGGAGGGGGATGCTTCTTTTCTTAATATAATGACTTTACATATTATCTCTGTGACTCAGAGGATGGTGGAAAATGAACTTGACATAAACAATAAAATGACCCAAATCAGTAATTGACTTTGCTGAGTGTAAAGCTGGAAGTGGACAAGCCACCACAGCTGGGCACACTGAGACGAGCCTCAGGAATGGTGTTCTACCTGGGAGTCTGCATAAACAACATATAGAAAAGGAACCAGGGTGCAGTCTGGGAGTCGATGGAGGTAGAAGGGCTTAATTCGTAAGGTTGCTTCAGTCCAATCAAGCTGTCACGTTACGTATTGTCATCTGTATTAATTACTTAGTTATTAGTTGCTGTGATCAAGCACATGGCAAGATCAACCTAAGGAAGCAAGGACTTGTCTTGCCTCGCAGCTTAAAATGTGAGTTTTCTGCATCCAGTGAGTGGAGCACCTATGCCATATAGTGTGGTGTCTTCCAAAAACAGCACTTTCTGTTCCTTAGTGTAAGGAATGCAGACCTGGTAAAGAAGCAGAGGTGCTAATGCCCTCAGCAGGTTGTCTGAGGAATATCAGGTCCCCATTTCTCTCTCTGATCAGCCTGGGCTCATGCCTCACCTCAGTTCTCAGACCCCACAGAAGTCCAGGACATCATCATGTTTTTCAGGACCAAGAACATTGAGCTCCAGTTTCCAAGAGCTCCAAGCTCCATGCTAACTGGTTACCTCAAGCTTACTTACTTCAAGTTCTCTTTGGTAACTTTGGGGGGAAATGTCTAATATTGAAAATGTTTTTTTTTTAAAATTGGATTAAGAAGTTTGGTGTCTGGTAAGACAGCTCAGTGGGGAAAATGCTTGCAATGTAAGTGTAAGGGCCTGAGTTTGATCCCCAGGAGCCATGTAAAAGATCAAGGTGTGGGTGATGTACATTTGACGTGGGTATCCTACTAAATCCAATTAATGTGGCCCTTATATGCATTTGTTTATAACCAACCACTTAAGGCTGGGAACTTAACAAAAGAAACCAATTCTTCCCCTTCAGTTCTTGTCTGGGGATGGGCCTTGTACTGTCCTATCCGGTGGTGTGGCCTTTATGAGTCTTGTGTGGGCCACCATATGAAAGCTGAAAACACCATCACACAGCAGTCTGCACAGCCCATGGGCTCTTACATTCTTTAAGTTCCCTCTTCCGCAGTGTCCCCTGAGCTGTAAGTGTAGAAGGTATGTTATAGATGCTTCATTTGGGACTGATGACTTATTCTCGGCCATTTTAACCATTTGTAGATCAAAGATTGCTTTACAGGCCCTTCTCAATCTAAATTCAAAGCATAGCTGTAGTGTTCCAGTTTTCTGCCTTTCTTCCTATGTCTTCTTATTCTTCCCACTTTATGGATTCATGGAGAATGGCTGTTTTCTTGAGTATGTGTTGGTCATGCATTGAGTTGGGGTTGGGGATGGCATAGAGAGATCTTCATTAAAAGAGGCACAAGGTAGTCATTCCACTGCTTCCTGTCAGATGTGGATTTGATTCGCTGCTCACCACAGAAACAATTTGAAAAAATGGATCCAGAAAGCCACCGTGGCCCACAGACTAGTGAGTGCTCAGGTTGAGAGTATATCCAAAAGCACCATATAAAATAATCCAGAGTGATCCCCTGTGATCTCCTTAGGCACCTGTATATTACTCTATTAATAGCTCATATCCCTATGGATAATTCAAACGTTCAAATTCAATTGTCATCTATAAATTACAATACAAATGCCATCAAATCAGTGGATGGCCCAGTGCCAAAATAAACCACCGTGTTTGTAATGGAGCAGATCTGTCCCCAGTGTGAATATAATGTCTAGAAGAAAATATTTAGTCTGTTCCATGAAGATACTTTTAAATTTCAACAAGCTCCTGGAGAGAGACATACACGCTTGACAGGAAGCAAGTGGGGGGAAATGTCATGGCAAGCTAAATGATCAGTGCTGTCCTGAGTGAAAGACTATATCAGTTGCCTTTTGGGCACACTCTCCCCCACCCCCAGTCTGATCCCAAACTACATGCAGAGGAGGGAGGATTTGAACTTCTGCCGCTCCAGCTGCTACAATATGAGATGTCATCTATCTCATATTATTCACACACATATTGTACACACATGCATGCATGTGCATATTTATAGATGTACAGCCATGCATACACACATACCAGCATACAAATACATTACGCATAAAAATACAGCCAGGCAGGCACCAGTGCATACAACCATGCTTGCACAATTCATTCATTGCATATTGCCAGTGTTTCTTTCTCTGGGGTAAGTTGTACAGACACTGTTGCTCCAACCTGAGCAGTTCCCACCCGAACAATGCAGGGTGGATGGTGAAGCGCAGCCAAGCTGAGCCAGGCAAACAAAGAAACTCACTGAGTCTGTCCCTTGCCCACAGATTTTCACAGCTCTCTTGGGAAGTAGGCAATGTTTCTTCCTTTGAGTACCTGGTAACTCTGGATGCAGGCTGTCATTCTGTTTGGAAGGAGCTCTGCTTGTTGGTTCACGTGGCTAGCTTGGACTAGCCCAGGAGTGAGGAAGAGTTATACAAGCCCACATTTCTATTCTAATCAGCACTTTCTTCACTTCAGAAGACCACTGCCCCAGGGAGCCTCATTAGCAGACTTTTGATGTCTCATGTGTACACAGGAACTTCTACAGTGACCTCCTCATTCCATACACCCTTTACTTGACAACCCTTAAATCCACAAGATGTACCTATCCTACCATATTCCCCTGTGTTTGGTTCAATCTGCAGCCTGCATGTCAGGCCGGAAGCCCTGTGCTCCCACCAAATGCTCACCATGACAACTCTTTCCAGAACCCTCCACTGGATTGTGGCTTTGTTTAGCTGTCTTCCCTGGCTGGGTTGCACTGCATTGTCTTAATATGACTCTGTTGCCAGGACTCACTCAGCTTCATGATTATTTGACACTGAACGGCTCTGGTTGAAGCTATAGGCTTGTAAAGAGCATTTCCTTCCAAGCTATCCATTCTTTCCCACATAAATTCACTAGGTGGCAGTGAACAGTGGGGGAAAGTGGGCTGCTTTTCAAAGGACAGTCCAAAGCAAGGGAGTTAAGCATATCTAATCTTGAATTTTAAAGAATCCTTTTAGGAGCCACAGGCGCTGATAGACATTGCTAATGGAAGCAGCTAGTCTTCATTAAATGATAAAATGCCAAGCTATAATGTCAAGCCTCTTTTCAGCCCACTGCTGATCATTTCTAGGCCAGTTGTCTTCATATATTAAAGGTCAAAAAGATTTATCTATTGCCTATAAACGTATTTTATTTACAGAATATGGTGTGTACAAGTACATCTTACTCATTTTGTCTTCTTCCACTATATATGATTATAGAAGTGTATGATTGTGTGAGTGTGCACACATGTGCAGCGTGCTTTCTACAGAAGATAGAGAATCCTCATTATCACATTAGGAATGTTATTATTGTTGTTGTTTCATAGTTAATTCCTCCAGGTGACCATCATTTCAGCTAACAGCCCTTTTCATCCTACTGAACTTTGCACCACTGTTTCCTCAACAGGTAAAGCTTGGGGTCTTTAACGCCTCCTGAGGAGATTCATCTCCTGGGCCACTGACCCCTTACTGCATGCATTCTCAGAGATTTTCGTCTAT
The DNA here is from genome assembly GCA_033318265.1 of Phyllotis vaccarum. Taxonomy (NCBI): domain Eukaryota; kingdom Metazoa; phylum Chordata; class Mammalia; order Rodentia; family Cricetidae; genus Phyllotis; species Phyllotis vaccarum. Next base: position 70,002,957 of record JARWLC010000003.1, on the reverse strand, counting down.
TTCCTGGGTTTTAACCAACAGGCACTTTGTTTGGTAGGGAAGAATCTAAAAATCAGCTAAGACAGTTTGCAGATAGTCTAAGCCCCGTCTGTGTTCTGAGGGTCATTCAGAAGGCCACCACCACTATCCCAGAGGCTTTCCATCCACTAGCGGCTCCAATTCTGAGATTCAGTGGATGCCATGTAGAGAGTGGTCTTTACTGCGAGACATTTCTGCATACATTGCATCTTGTGTGGGTCCTAAAGTCACAAGGACCCTGACCTTATGCAGCGGGTCTCAGCACCCTGCTTCTTTCTGTTGCTGGCTGCTTCTCCATACCCAGGCCATGTCTTTGCAGTTCCCATGACCCATCACGTTCTGCCTTGTTCTTGCCACACAACATCTGTGATGCTTAGTTTATGTTAACAGCTTGACCAGATTTAGAATTTCCTACGGGACTGAAGAATACCTCTGGGTACATTGTGGAGGCCTTTCCGGAAAGGATCGACTGAGGGGGTGATCCAACCCAAATGTCCACAGCATAGATACACCAGCAGAAGGGGAAGGAGCACATATGGGGGAGGGAGAAAAGGAACCAAGTGCCAATATTCCTTCTTCTCATCCTCGTATCTACCAAGAACTGAAAACAACCTGTTCCCATGCCCCGTCACCACAGTGCCTTACCCAAGTGCATGGGCCAAGAATATAGACTAGGCCCCTGAGGCCATGAGCCAAAGTAACATTTTTTCTCACTTAAGTTGTTCTCAGGTGTTTTGTCAGAGTGACAAAAGAAAGTAGCTATGGCATACCCTCTAAGGTCTGAAGTTCCACTGTTGTAGCCCAGGCTGACCCTAAAGTCTCACCAGGGAGGCAGGCTCCCTCCCTTCGGTGCCAACCACACTCATGTGGATTCCCAGGTATTGTTAATCTCTAAGTCCTTAATAGTGTCCAATTCATGTAGACAACACACGAGTCCACATTGAAGCCATCCGATGAGATCTTTTCCTGATGTCTGACTCAATGAACATTGATAAGGGTATGCTATACGCCAAGCTCTCTGGTAAGTATTGAAATCACATGCTTACAGCCTTCCTGAAGATCTGTGCTCTACCCTGGCAACTTCCCAATGCCAGTAGCAGCAACTTTCACGGCCATTCCTCACCTTGGATAGGTGGGTCCAGTTCTGCTGCAGCAAAGCCCCTTGCCTATCAGAAACATAAAAGGCAATGGACTCAGCCTAGCTCGGATGATGGAAGTGACAAGGGCATATTGAGGTAGGGTTGATGAGAATATACGCTATATAGATGAACTCAACCGATGTCAAATTTCTCTCTATGGAGTACAAAGTTGAATTTTCCAGAAAAAATCTGTGCTCCAGCTGCCATGTTAAATACCATATAAGGACTAGCCTGTGTTGTTAAAACCACTAGCGATTCCTCTTGGGAGCTTAATATACACGTAATAAATCTTGCTTATATAGCCAGATAGCTGATGAGAGAAAGCCATCCTTCTAAAGAAAATGAAAATTCAACAAATGAGCTCAGGAAATAAATGCCGATGTAGACAATGGGATGTTTTATATAGCTACCGTCTCCAAAATAGTTCAAGTATTTTGAGGCTTATTTGTCCTAATGCTGCATGGGAGATATTTTTCTATAGTAAATATACATACATATGTATGCCGTGCACACAGACACACGTTCTTTACTCTCTTGAAATCCTTCGACTTCACATTCTGAAGTTAAAGTAAGTTTGGTACTGTTTGCTGTCTTGCTGATACAGTCAGCGCTTCAGGACAGCCACTTCAATGCTAACTTCAATGGTACTTAATCTGGGTACTTCTCTTTAATGAAGTCTGAAACTGGTATGGTTTGCCTATGAAATGTTCCAGTAGGCTCCTGTGTTTGAACTCATATCTAGTTGTGCTTCTTAAGGAGGTTGCAGAGCCTTTAGGAGGTGTAATTAGTTGCAAGAGTCAGCTCCCTGAAGGAGACAGTAGGTTTTGAAGGGTTATGGATAGTAGACTCACTTCTGAACCAAGTGCTCTGCTTCCAAGTTTGTTGAGATATAACAAGCCTTGAAGTCTTGAACACAGTCCTGTGGCTATCCACAGAGCCCCAGTCACCATGCCTTCCCTGCAATAATGGACTGTTATCTTTAACAAACCCTTCCTTCCTCAAGTTCTATCTTACCTGCTCTTCAGTCATAAGAAAGCTTAGGAATTCACACAAAGGATGCATCACAAAGCTCTGGACCTAGACTGTGGAATATGCTAGACACAGTTCAAAAATTAAAACATTTCAAGTATTGAGGATGCCTCTTTGGCAGAGTGGTTTCTTGGCTAACTGAGAACTCTTGATGCCTAGGCAATGCCGAAGCCTCAGGTGATAGCTCTAATTCTATCTATTTTCTTTGACCAGGTTCTAAAATTCCTGTCTTAGTCCTTCTCAGGTGCCCTCAAAGCTGTACCTTCACCATGTTGAAGAACCAGAGAAGCACCTCCATTTTTGAGCATAAGTTTCTTAGCCCCAGTTTGAGACAGGCCTGCCTGAGTTCTGCTGGGATCAAAGTTCAACAGGAGATGGCCTAGGGGCTTTGTGATAGCAGCTAATTAATCCTGGATTGCCCCAGTACCAGAGGTAGCCTGGGGACATTCCATAGCCATGGAATGTCCCAACCCAGAAGGTAGTCTAGGGAGGAATGTTTGAAAACAGCCCACTAAGATAACAGAGGAAATCTGGAAAGTCCCCCAAAATGAGCTAATCAGAATTGAATCCTTACTAAGACCCCTAATTGATGTATAACCTAGTGCTTTTTGCCTTTATAAACCCAGCTTGCAGAGGGACAGAGGGACGAGTACCTCCTCCAGTCACTGCTATGCCGGTGAGCCAGGCCAAGGTCCTTGTAGTGACTTGCATTTTTCAATAAACCTTGTTTCTGCATTTCGGAGAGTTTGTGTCTCTGGGGTCTCACGACCAGGGCACAACACATACTACTTGCATATTGTTAGTGTTCTGGTCCATTTCCTAGAGACCTGACCAATAAGCAATAACCTGTCCCCACCCAGTATCCTGATATCAAGCTCCATTTAAGGAGACCCCTACCCTTCACTTCTTCCTTCTGTTCCTTCTCCCTCTACCTACCACCAGAGGGCATGCATCCCTAACCCCTTCTCTGTCTTTTTCTGACCCCTCACCTCTCTTTCTCTCTCTCATCTCCTAATACTTATATAAAGCCTCCATGTGAGAGCAGCCTGAGTGTGTCTTTCTGTGGCCCACACCCACATTGACCACGGAACCGTCCACCTGCATGGGGCCCCATATCCGCCAGCTATAGGTACTCTAAAGATCATAACATTGGTGCTATGTCTGGGATTGAACCAGGGACCTTTAGATCTTCATGCACACAGTGGTGTCTCAAGTTCTTAGCGTCCCACTTAGGACTTTGTGGTCTTTCCTCCCGGGTTCTGCCATAGCAATGGAAAATGTATCATTATTATTAATAATTCCCATTGATAATAATAATTATTATTAATATTTATAGGTATTAATAAACCAATTATTACCTTACTATCTGCCATATTCTTTCCATTGCCTACCTTTCCATTTGTGTGAGGCTGAGATACAGGAAGTGGGACTTGGACATAGTCTATTCACTATCATAAATGTCCTTTTTGGTGAGCCTGCAGCTTGCAGGCCTCCGTAGACACAAGATCATTGCTTAAAGAGTGCCACCTTGAAACCTATTCCCTCATGAATCCTCTTCCTCCACAGCCATTCCAAGGTCTCTGCTATAAATATTCTCCCTACAGCCAGCAAAACAGTGCTATTTTATGCTTACTGTGTGTCACATAGTCGCAGCACCGCCACCCACTCCAGAGACATTTCTACTGTTTTCTCCTTTCCTAAGAATATCAGCTCTGCTCTCTCAGGATAAAACCTGACTTATTTATATGGAGGAGTCTGTATATCTTACAAAGTGATTAAGACTCTGTGGGTGCAGGGGTTGAATCCAACACCACACAAAACACCACACAAAACAAGTTCTAAGAAATACCTGGGTATGTGAACTATGAGCCCTGGCCCCATCCATTCAATCCTCACTGTGGCCAATGGTACACCCAAAGGGGCAAAGAAGATATTTTTTCACAAGAGAAAACATTCCAGTAAAACTATACCCTTTTTTTTTTTTAATGGTTGAAAGGCTGAACCTTTTTCATCCACAATAATAAACTGTTTTTTGAGGCCATGACTGTAGTGAAATAATCACCATAAAAGCCGCCACTGAAACTAGCATGTTTGGAAACACAGAATGAAGTTGGCCTGATTCCCAGCATTCTGGGCAAGAAGATGGGAAAGAGGAGCTTTGTTTTCCTCTAGCAGGTGACAGCACAACCTTGGCCTAGCCAGTCCTGTGTGGGAAATGGTGCTGATAAGTGACCTCATACCACGCATGCATGGGGCTCACTGCCCAGCCCAATGAGGAACAGTGAACAGAGAACGGAAAGCTGGCCAGCAGCGATTGCATTTGACACCCTTCTCTCCCCATGGGGATACCCTTCAGAGAGCCAGCACCAGAGCCTGTGGGAAATGGGTGACGATGGAAGTAAACTGTGACAGCAAGTTGGTTGCGAACAGCTTCCAAGTTCTTGGGGCATTCCAAGAAAGGAACTTTGATGTGGCAATGGCAAGGCTGTGGAGGTGGAGTGAGCCCACTGCTTGCTTTCTCAGGATTTCCTTACAGGGCTGTGAAAAAGACAAGGCAGCCTTGCCTTTGATGTCATTGCATAGGGTTAGTGTGACAATGGCAGGATCCCCACCCTCAGCCATCTCCGCATTGTGTCTTGATCTTGCTCTGAGAGCCCTGAGCGCTGAGATAGTAATGTTCCTATAAGAAGCCTCCCCTCTCCCTCCCTCCTTGTGAAAACTGGTATCTTCATGGAACCTCCTACAAGCCGACCTAAACCCGAGGGATAGAGCTCAGAGGAAGGAAGGTGTCTATAAAGGAGGAAGTGAGGAGAAGCTGGGTGAGGTATGAGGTCAGGGGAAGCCTTGGAGAGCTACTGAGGGTAAACTACATCCCAGAATAAGAACTCCAAGATCCCATACTCCAAACAGGAAAGGAATAGTAAAGGATGGTGGAGTAGAAGGAAGCCCTTCCCCACACATACAGATGTCTCCTTGTGTGGCAAACAGGCCAGCCCAGAGACAGCTCTTGGAAGAGACGTGAGCTCAGCACAAAGAGAAGCTAGGGGACTGCCAACCTGAAAGAGGGAAGCAAGTTTGGGTACATGCTGGGATGTCTGCCTTGTGAGAACAGTGCCTACTTCATAGCACTGGGTGAATAGATACCTATGGGATGCCAACCAAAGGACGTGCACAAGGGGAATTCAGTCGATTTCAAGTTTAGCCCAGTGACCATCATCTCCCCTAGCCTGCTGGAAGCATGGCCAGCCTCATTCTCCATCTTCAGGGTCTTTCAAACAGAAGCAGCCTTTAGAGTCTCATTCACGAGATCACTTCCCTGTTCGGCAGAGGGCACAAAGCCGGGCAGAATAGGTAATCTGCTGGTAACAGAATGAACCTCTAGAGGGAACTGCTGCAGACTGGAAGGGTATGGTCAGCAGCTAGGGAGCAGCACAGAGGACTTCACCGACAGCCCTGTGGTGTCCACACACAGTAAAACCATTAAAAAGACTGATGCTCCCTAGCTCCCTGCATGCTATCAGTTTATAAAAGTGACGGAAGGAGGTCTTAATCTTAGGCAGCTTATAAAGAGTCACTTGGTTGACCTGGGGTGATGGTTCAGTTAGTAAAGTGCTTGCCACGGGAACATGAGGACCTGAGTTCAGTTTCCAATACCCAGGGAAAAGGTTGGGTATAATAGTGCACGTGCCTGTAACCACAGCTCTGGGAGACAGATAGGTGGATCGTGGGGGCTTGATAGAAGCCAGTCCAGCCATTCTGTGGGAGCTCCAGATCACTGAGGTAGAGGATGATAAAGGAGTGATGGCTGACTGACCTCTGGCTTCCACATGCCCACTTACACACATGCATTTGCATCTACCCACATGTGTACGTACACATGCCCATCTGCACACACAAAGAAACGAGAAAAGGGTCACGTGGCTCCTGTCACTGTGCTCAGAGATAACATTTGCGATCTGGAATATTATGTTTAGAAATGAAAAACTCATTTTTATTAGGATGGCGCTGGAGGTATTTATTCAGGGGGGGGAAAGCAGGAAAAATGGTCACCACAACTGTCTTTAGATATGCAAAGAATTTTATATGAGAAAAGGGGTGTGGCTGAGGAGGGAAGGTCTGCAGGGAGGAGACTGCGTTTGGGTTCTTATCCTTCGCTTTCATCTGAACATTCCAAAGATGCCTTCTTTTCCTGGAAGCCTGGCAGGATGCAGCCTTCCCTAGCACCCATGATACTGGTGCAAGGGCTTGCAACTGTAGAGGGGACTCAGACATCTATCAGAGCACTGCTCCTTTCCCTCGGTGCCAAGGGATGTGGTGCACATCACAAGACAACCCGGAATGGATAGCTAGGTGATGAGTCGTCAGACTGGCAGTTAGGTGGCAGGTGGATGATATCATGTTCTTTTTCCTCTTGCTATAGGAAACTACTTGAGGCTGGGGAATTACACACACACACACACACACACACACACACACACACACACACACACACAAAGAGGGTTGTTTACTGGGGCTCATGGTTCTGGGGGCTTGGGAATCCAAGAGCACAAGACTTGTATTTGATTTGTGATGTGAAGCAGAAAGAATGTAGCCAGGCACTAAAGTGGAGTTACAGGAAAGAAGACCAGGGAGAGCCCAGGGCGTTTATAACGTCCTGCTGCAGTGATAATTGACCTCATCCCCAAGAGAAAGGCATTCAGGCAATCACAGTGCTCCAGCCCTAGACTCCAAACAGCTGCCATTAGGTTTGTCTCTTAGCCTATCTTACTAGCAGACTTCAGGGTAAGTTTCAGAAGAGAAAAACTGTATTAAACCAAGGATGGAGAGATGCATGAACAAATGGGCCGACATGTGGATGAATGCAGGACGTGGCGTGTAATAGAAATAAATACACGAAAGTCTGCAAGATGGCTCAGTGGCTAAAGGCAGTTGAGTGCAGGCCTAAAGACCTGACCTTGATCCCAGATTTGTATTTATTCTCTCTCTCCCTCCCTCCCTCCCTCCTTCTCTCTCTCACATACACACATGTGAATTAGGTCTTAGCTCTAGATTGCGCAGGGTCCAGCCACACTTCCTACAGGCAGAATGGGCAGGCTGGCGGCCCTGAGCAGAGGTGTATACACTTATGTAATGTGACTTCCTGAACATCCAGCTTGATTGCTTTGCCCAGTCTTTGATTTTCCATTTCAATCATCTCAGCAAATTTCTTCACAGGGACCAAATTACTTTCCACTTTTCGAAGATAAGGTCATTAGTACAAAGAAAAGTCAGTCAGTTGAATTTGCATCCCAGACGGTTAGCCTTCATGGCTTCTATTGTTCTTCCAGATGCCAAGGGGGACTTTATAAACATAGAGAAATCCTATTTCCTTCCTTATGAATGGCAAACAACTCCCACCTCCCCTTTCAGTATCCAACAGAAGCCACCACGGTAAGAGGGGCTTCCTCTTCCATTTTAATAACGTGGCCTATGCAGTATTGATGCTTAGATTAGCTATTGGTTGCAAGTGACTTTGAAATCTATGTGGTGTATATACAAATTATGGTCATCCTGAGTGGAAAGGGCTTTCTGATTTGATGCCCATATCTAACAGGTAACCTGAGATCAAAGAGTTCTGGCTGCTATTTGCTCTAGTCCTGCAAGCCAGAAGACGCGTTGACCATTCTGGATTCCACCAAGAACCAGTTTACTGAGAGCATCATGTAAGAGTTTCTGTCCACACAGAATTACCATCAATACCAAGAAAGCTGTGGAAGCCCCAGAGGGAAATAGTAACAATTATCTCACATTGCTATGTGCTTGTGTGTGGGATTGTGTGCAAACTGCCTCACCAGGCTGCAATCTCCTTGCTGTCTTTACTCCAGCATTTTGAGCCCAATACAAGTAAAACATTGTACAACTGAGAATGTCTCTCACCCCAACACGGAATGCCCACTCCAAACCAACTGCTCCCAATTCACCTTGTATTTTCTCAGGGTTAGCACTAGAATTCCCAAGCCCCTGGAGCCACCTTAGTTCCAGGCAAACCAGGATAGTTTATTACTAGCATTCACACGCACGCCATAACCATCTGGAGTCATATAGTCACATCATTCTGAAGTTGGTGGTGGTTGGGACCTCCAAGTCCCACCTAAGAAATCAAGAAGCTGAGCTTAAAATAGAGCAGCCTCTAGCTGCTCACTGGTGGAGGCTGGCCTCCCACACTCAGACAGACCAACAGCACCATTTATTTCTTTGTTTTGTTTGTTTTAGTTTTAGAGATGGGCTATTGCTGTGGAGCCCAGGCTAGCCTTAAACATTCTATTCTCCTGCCTCAGCCTCCCAAGTGCTGGGATCACAGGAGTGCACCACCACCTCAGGCTATAGGTGCTTGTCTCTCTGGGTGCTCACTCGTGGTTTTAAAGAAGTATATTCATATAAAGAAGCTCTTATGGGGTATCCAGGAGCAATTGAAGATATGCTTTTTTTTTTTTTTTTTTTGTATTAAGCCATTCTGCTTAAGGAGCACTGAGAATTTTTTCTCAAAAAAAATGTACTGAAAAAGAAACATCAATTCATTAACTTCATAATTCATTAACTTCATATTGGAAGTACGTATGAGCTGAGTGTGAAGAGATTTATAGTAAAATCCTCTTTAACCATGGGTTCACCCAAATGCTATTTATTTGAGATAACCCTTTCTTCCCATTATGAAGCATAAAATGTAAATCTGGTTCTATAGCTTGAGCCTGACCTAGGTCCTTGGGCATGCTGTTACTCACTCTACCTCTGACCTATGCCCCCATCCCTCTTGGTGGCTGCTACTTTTGAGACAGGACATTGTTGTAAGTTGCTTAGGTAGACAGGATCTGAATTGAGAGCCTGCTCTTCAGCCCCCATGTAGCCGGGATTACAGGTCTGTATCACCAGACATTACAGCATTACACATCATTAAAAACCAGTTTCTTTTAAGAATAAGTTTTTCCATAACGTGTTGAAAATGCATGAAAATTTAATCAAATCATTCGTATCGATGGACTTGATATTCATATTAACAATTTTTGAGGGACTGTTAGAAGCTGAGTTATCGCAGCTGACCACACAGTCTCTCTACTCAGGGAAAATGTGAGCTAGTACAGAGCAAAGATCTCTGTTTCCAGGATTTAAAGCCATGATGAGCTTTGTGTTTGGACCTCAGCTAAACAAATAATTAAATGACTCAGCTTTCCCGTTCCCCCGTTTGCCCAATTAGGTTTTCATTCTTTGCAGAGAGATAGAATAGCATGCCATTTTGATTTATTTCCATGTCCACCAATGTAAAATATAAGTGTACTACAACATGGCCCACAGAGGATGAAGGCTTTCGATTCGAAATAGGAGGGAGAGCTTCGGGAAAACCGAGGCACAGTGGATTTGCTGCCGATTACATTAAGGTCGAAGGTAATGGATTTGGAAAGAATTAAACAAAATGAAGTCAAAGGGACCCAAGTGCAAACGGAAAGGCCCCGCACCCTTGCTTGCAGGCTGAGGTCCAAAGAAAGCGCAAAATCTCAGAGCTGTGAAATGAATGGATTCCTCGTGCTGCCATGAACAGTTAATGCAAATTCATCCAAGTTCATGAATCCCATTTGGGACCCGGCAGATGGTCCATCCCCAAAATCATGACTCCACCAATTTCACAGAGAGCAGGTTTTCACAGGACAGTAAGCACAAATGAATAGATGGAGGAAGAGAGATAACTACCCACAGCCCATTCTGTTCCACTGGCTGGTATATTTTTTGTGCCATTGTATGAGGCAGTCTGTTTTCCCAGAATACCCAGGGGCACTGAGTTGCAAGGCAGGCTCTCAAAGGGTGAGCTTCTGAGCCATGTTCGGTCTCTCTGCCTTTGCCTTTCTGAGGCTTTCTGATAAGGAAGCCTGTTCCCTACAAAGTATCAGAGCCTCAAACGGAGGGTGTTGAATGACAGATGGAGCTTTTGGTTGTACAGAAAATACAATTGCCAAAGCTACCCTGGGTACAGTGCTGAGTGTGCTGGGTTCCTTTGGGGTATGTCAGCACTAAGAGAGGACAACAGCGTGGTAGCACAGTGGGAGCCAAGATTCAGGGCCTTCTCTCTCACAGCATCCATTTACTACACCACTATTTTATCCTATTGTAAGTTTCCTTTTTCAGAAAATGTTTGGGAATTTCCTGCTTTACAGACAGGTGGAAGGATGACCAATTGATTTAGGAGAATCAGGCATGTAGTAAGAAACTCCTACAATATTTCCAGAAGTTTTTATGTCGTGCAGGCATGGGGAGGTCAATAGATCAGAGAGTAACTGCCTTTGAAAGGATGATTTGTGCCCAAATGGTGTCACTTATCTATAACTTCAGCACTCTGCAGGGTAGGCCAACCTAGGCTATATAGTGGGATCCTATTAGAAAAGAAAAAATGGAAGAAAGAAAAGAGAAAAGGAAGAGGGAGGGAGGGAGGGAGGGAGGGAGGGAGAGAAGGAGGGAGGGAGGGAGGGAAGGAGGGAGGGAGGGAGGGAGGGAAAAGATGATTTGTTAATTACCTAGAGAAGGCGGCATGGCACACTGTGTAGGGCAGCCTGGGAACAGTAGATCAGGAAGGAAGGTAAGGAGGGTCACATGGGAACCAATACCTCTGTGGTCATTTTCATGGAAAGTAATGGAAAGTGGTGTGGTGGTCCTAGCCCAGAGCTAGACACTTTGAGAATTTAGCAGGTTCTGGGCTACAGGGTGGGCCATTGTTCTATGATGCTCAGGCCTGTGGTTATTTGCAATAGAGGACAGTATCTGACTACAAGAGTTGAGAAAGAAGTCAGGTAGAAGAATTGAGTCTAGACTGATTGGTTGGCACATCAAAGCCACTCAAGGCCAGTCCTCTGCTGTAAGAATTAGCTACTGTATCAGACTGTTTCTCTTCTAGTCCTGGGTACCCGGAAATACAGAAAATAAAAGATATGACTAGGGCAAGAGGGTATGAAATCCCTCTGCACCTGCCTTTACACTTTCTCTCTTGATGTAAGCAGCAACACAGCTACAGACATTTATCATGAGGCAATCTTGCCAATATTTGTTGTACATTGCTTGTGAACTGCTGTGAGTTACGGGGCTCAGCTGTATGCTCCTCTGTGTGCATTCTCTCTCAGAGGCTTCTCTTCATCCAGGAGCTTGAATACAGCATGGTTCTATTTGCAATGAGATCATGAACTTTCTTAACACCTAAAGTTATATTAGCTGAGGTGTGCTTCATGGAGCCAGGAAGCAGATGTCGAACAAAGCTATGTACATCCTTCCTGTGTTCCATGGGGAGGGGCTCTTGCTTTCTTCTGACTTTGCTGCCATGAACAAGGAAGCCATGGCCTAAATGGCAGTTGGCTGAGCATGCTTCCTGGTTGTGGGTGAATGCTGAGGAGAAGCAAAGTTCCACTTCTGTCATTATCCCAGTTTAGACATGCCTTTCTGTGTAGGCTGAACCCTAGCTGGAAGTAGCTGTCTTTATTAGCCTGGCCCTGTCTAGGGGCTCATGTTCCTCTATGCTGAGGCAAAACAGGAAGAGAAAGCAGAATTCATTACACCTGCTTTTCCTTTTCCCCTCACAAGGCCTGAAGGCCTTGGAAGCTAAGTGTGGACTCAGCAGAAGGAACTTTGAGACATTTTCTTACAAATTTGGGAGTTGGAGCTAATTACCTAACCTGTCAGTACTTCATATTTGGTATGGTTTTGGTTTTCCTATCTCTAGAATCAAATGACCCTGTATCCTAGGGTTGAGAAGAATATTGTATCACTATATCAATGACTAGATAAAGATGTTAGCCAACATCACGATTCTATGGAACAGCGTTTTTCCCAAGTGTGACCTGTGGCTCACCTGCACTAAAATTATTGAAGGTGCTTGACACAAGGGTTCTCCAAAATGTGTGTCTGTAGAGTCTACTTTGAAGTTTCTGGCCTGTCAGAAACTCTCAAATACCCAGTAGCTGCTTCCCAAATAATTGACTCAGAGGTTTAATATATTAATAAGTGCTGGGCCAGTAGCTCAGGCTTATTGCTTTTTAGCTCTTACACTTAAATTAACCCATAATTCTTTTCTATGTTTAGCCCCATGGCTTGGTACATTTTCTCAATTCAGGATTCTCATCTTTCTTCCTCTGCATCTCGCTGGCATCTGCTTTTCTGCCTTTTCTCTTCCCAGAATTTTTCTAATCTGGTTGCTCTGCTTATATTTCCTGCCTGGATACTGACCAATCAGTGTTTCACTAAACCAATTATGAGTAACAAATTTTTACAGTGTTCCAGAATTCTGAGCCTCCTCTCTCTCTCTCCTCACATATATATACAATCAGTGTGTGTGTGTGTGAGAGAGAGAGAGGGGGGGAGGGAGGGAGAGAGAAAAAGAGAGAGAGGCATGTGGGAGGGAGGAATTACTTCCCAGTGCAGACGTGGAGGTCAGAAGACACCCTCTGGTTTTCACACCTTCCATCTGTTTGAACAGAGTCTCTCTATTGCCTGTTGCTGCTGACATCACGCTAGCTGGCCTGTGTGCTTCTGGGGATGCTCTTTTTTCTGACTCCCCTCTTATCATAGGAACACTAGGATTACAAGCAGGCTCCCATGGATTCTGGAGATCTAAATTTAGGCCTTCATATCTGTGCAGTGTTTTACCCACTAAGCCATCTCCTCAAGTCCGCAACTTTTCACACATACATGGGCCATGATTTGTGAGAACCCCGTCTTAGAATTACGGTTACATCTGAATCAGGTTGGAGGAGGGGCTTTCAGGCAGGTAGACCCAACTTCAAACCTCACCTTTACCTCTGAGCTGAATCTGTATGATGGACAAAACTACTAAGCTTGAAATCTAGGAGCCTTTGTTTGAACAGACTGAGATATTATGTCTTGTTCAGCACATGTTTACTGGCACATGCTGTATATAAAGGCACTTTGCTAGTTACTGTTTTTGTGCCAGGTCATATTCATAGCTCTCTTTGGCCATACATGGCTCATGGGTCCCAGGCTGAATAAGCTGGCATTTATTTGTTTAGTTGAGGTCTTGCTATGTAGCCCAGGCTGGCCATGAACTTTCAGCCCTTTAGCTTCAGTCTTCTGAGTACTGGGGGTGCAGAACTCGTTTAGACCTTTGTCAGACCTTTCCTGGGCACTGAAGCTTCCAATGAATGCCTGTCACTATCATCAGGAGATCTCAAAATGTCGCCGAAAGACTAGTTAATAGAGTCAACTTATGGGCTTCCAGACATTTTCTTTACATTTGGGAGCATCACAAAGTTCCTAGTTCAGATGTATTTCAGTTTCACGAAATTTCTCCACAACCAGGTTTGGCCCTGAAGATTCAGTTTCATCTTGCTAAAGCTGGGGTTTTAATGAAACATAGAGACAAAGGCTGTGGGTTGCAAATGCCACCTAAATGATAGCATGGAGGAAATGCTATCACGTGCGTGGCTTCCCCATATGTACCACCTGCCTCCACTGTCCCAGAGAATGGCTTTTAGCAACTCCCAGAAATGGTCAAGTTTCATATAAAGCAGCTAATGTTTTCAACATTAGCTATTATGCATCTTTTGCAGAGTCTCCACCTGGAATAGTAGCAGAAATAACCTCTGTGTTTTTAACAATTAGGAGAAAAATCTTTGGGACGTATGGTCTGAATCAAGACCGATATAACAAAAATCATATGTTGACCGGTTTAAGGCGGTGGAAGACTAGAACTTTGGGCCAGGTATCCAACACTAGAGAACTTCTTTTGCCCCAGAAATTTTATTCTAAGTCACCCATCCTCTCTGAGCCTGGGAAGCCAGAGACTTACCTTCTCAGAGTACTTCAGTAAGAGAAGCTATATTGAATAACTAGTCTTATGTGATAGGTACCATTTTTTTGTACCTCCTATCTGTTTTGACTGACATTTCCTGTGTAACTAAACTTGCTGCTGAATCTCCTATGAAGATGCATGGCTGGCACGTTAGATTCAGGTTAAGATCCTTGCTGGGCCAGTCATGCGGCTACCCAATCCTGTCACTCACTGTCTAGTGACACCCCTTGAAAGGATCCCCATTAATGGTGGCTCTTCTGCCTGCATTTCTCTGTCTATCCGGAGAGCTGTTTGCAACCCCCCCCCCCAGTTCTTACAGCCACCCAGCCCCCGGGTGATGCATTGACTTTAATCCAAGCAAGACAAGAGATAAATGTTATCTGACTTAATATTCGTTTCTAATGGTCCTTTGGCCCTCATTGCATGCCTGGGCTCAGGGAAGCATCAGAAACCGCTTCAACACAGACCCAAACTGACTACTGTGCTTTCAAAGGTCATGGAGAGGTTGTTAAAAACAAAATTGATTGCTCATAGGGTCTCTGACTGGGAAAAGCCCCATAAACTTAATGGCATTTATGAATTTATGGGCTATTGTTGCTAAATGAGTCATCTTTATACAAAAGCAGCAAGGAGCTATGATTTCATTAGGGTGATTGTGGCTGTGTCTGTTTACAGAGATGGATGACAGCCTGTAAGTCTGAGTAGCGTAGGTCTCCAGAGATTAACTTCTTCTACAAAGCCAGGTGCCTTTCTTTTCTCAAAGTATCTGTCTCATTTAAGCACATTTATCTCGCTGGGATCAGTTCTTCACTGTGATAGTGAACAAGTAGAAAGACAATTCCATGGCTTAGGAAGACTGTAACAAGGAGGTTTCTGGCCCCGTCTGGCCAGAGGTCCAGGCCCACAGACCTTCAATCCCAAGCACCTAGCTGCCCACTGCAGCTTAGGCCCCCCAAAATGACTCAGATGCTTATATTAATTTCATGCTGTTTGGCCTTGGCTTAGGCACATTGCTAGATAGCTCTTTAATCTTAATTCAACCCATATCCATTAATCTGTCTGCCACATGGCCCATGGCTCACCTGTGTTCCTTTACATGTTGCTTCCTTGGGTGTCTGGCTCATCTCCCTGTGACTCCACCCCCCTTCTCCTATCTATTCTGATTTCCTCACCTATTTTTTCTACAGTGCCGCCCATAGCCAAACAGTCCTTTATTCACAGCATATAGAAAGACATTCCCACATCAGAAGACCCTGTCCACACACTGACCTGCAGCTTCCTTTCTAATCCATCCTCCTGCAGAGAGAGACTCATACTGAAGCTGAACACCCCTGCCTTCTTAGCTGAGGAATTATGGGGCTGGACTTAGTATACAATGTCCTCTGTGGAACTGTGCCTTTGCACAGGATTTAAAACTCCATCTGGCTCAGTAAATGGTTGGCAAAAGTCCCCTTGCCCAGAAGAGCTAGTCAGCTTATCCCCATGTAGTACTTTGTCCTGAGAAAAAAAGCAAAGTGCCAACAAAGGATGACTCTCTGCTTGTCAAATTGCTGTTCCCTAGGAATTTGGTAAAAGGAATGTGGAGGTGCTAGAGGGCTTCCAGCATCATAGGTAGGGTTCCATTTTTTTTATTAACCTCTAGTTTAGCAGCCTATTTGGTGTGGTGTGTGTGTGTGTGTGTGTGTGTGTGTGTGTGTGTGTGTGTGCATGTGCATGCGCATATATATAGATCAAGGTTTTTCTCTCCTCCTGGGTCCTGTAGTCACTGTTAAAATAATCACTCAGAGGCTTAATATTAATTTCAAACTTTTGGCCTATTGCTCAGGCTTATTAATAACTAGGTTTTACAACATAAATAAGCCCATTTCTATTAATATATGTTTTGCCACATGTCTCATGCTTTACCTGATTTCTAATACATTTTATTCCTCAGGCAGCTCAATGGCATCTTCTATACTCTGCCTCTCCTCCCTGTATCTCTGCTTGGATTTCTTTCCTGACTCTGCCTGCCCTAACTTGCTATGGGCCAAAGTGTCTTCTTTATTAACCAATGGTAATAAAACATATTCACAGCATGCAGAAGATAAGAGAGGACAGAGGTGTAGAGTCTGGTATGTCCTTCCAGTTTCTCGCTGTGTGAGCCATGGCATCATCATAAATGACTGTATTTGATGTAATAACAGCACAACCATCTCTTCCAGGTCCAAGACCAGCTGGCCCAGAGGCCATGCGCCCTGAGTTCTCACACAAGGCAGAGAAGGCTACTGGCAAGTTTAGCCTCTTCCCCCTACTTGAAGCAGCCATGCTGTACTCTATGCCAAGCCAAGAGGACTCAGGAATAATCACATTACACTCCTCACCTTGTCAAACGGACAAGAAATACCCCTTACTCTAGAACCCAGGACCTAGGTCCTCACTCTTTCTCTTTTTACACTAATAAGCTTCTCTACCCCGTTCCCTCCCTATATCCATGTCTGTTTCTTCATGTAGCTGGAGCTGACAGTGACAAGTGAGCACACCTTGATCTTCTTCGGACTTTGGCAAACTTATGTAACTTCTTTGTAAACTGATGTTTTCAGCTATCTTACAGATGTCATGGCACCATCATGCCTGTTATAAAAATGGAGGATGTCCAACTGGCTTCTGTGCCAGAGCACTTGTTCTCAGCTGGGGCATGGCTTGAGAGGTCTTAGGAGGAGAGAGGAGGGAGGTCACTGGGGACAGGATCTTAGAGGCACATTATCTCTGGTCCAGTCCTGTCATACTCTTTGTTTCCTGGTCTGCCTTGATGTGACCAGCCTGTTAATGTGCCTAGCAATATGCTTTCCCTGTCACTATGGACTATAATCAGCTGAAAACATGAACCAAAGTAAATATTTGCCCTCTGGAGTGCTATCTGTCAGCTATTTTGTCATGGCAATGATAAAAATAACAAATAAAATACCTTAGCAGGTAAAGTTGTTGGAAGGAATGTGAAAACAGATGGCAAAGCCTGTGTAGTACAGTGTGTTCAGGAAAGTACCTGTTACACAATAGGTACTTGATAAAGTATTATTGAAAGAGGCAATTTTCACCCTGGCAATGTATCGTGTGAAACAGTGTCTAAGGGTCTTCTGGGAGTGATGCCAACCATCTCTTTTATCTCGGATGTCTTTGGTTAGGTCCTTGAAACAGAGGATAAATGTTAGAGCTGACACAGGATGGATGACTACGGGATAGCATTGAGTATGTTTCCCACTGGAAGATCAAGATGGTTTCTACCTCTACAAGTCTTTCTCTAAAAACAAAACACAATGACCCTTCTTACTATTAGAATACCACAAGAAAGGCTCTGAGAATGTTATGGCCCGAGAAGACAGTAGAAGCTGAATACATGGCCAGTATTTTGTGTTTATTATAAGCACTCGTTTATGAAAATGGTCTCTTGCAATGAGTTTCTGTCTGTCTCAGACAACTCAAAACAGTCTTGAATTCTCATAGCCAAGATAATCACCATGTTGACCAATGCTGGCATTATTATGTAATATTTTGTATTGTGTAATATTATTCACGAATGGAGTCATTTTATAAAACCCTTTTCACCTTCTTTCCCTGCCTATTCCCTGATCATGTATGAGTGAATGCCCAAGTGCAGACATATGTCATATAACACACACATATCCTGCCATATGAAGAAGGGATTGAGACTGTTTGAGAATGAGGCTCTTTATCAGTATTTCAGAAGGCTCAATTTAGCATTTATGGTTCAGTTATGCATTCCTCTGGGAAATACACATAAAACTGCAATTCAGTCAGGTCCTCTCTTCTTGTGTCTGCTTCTAAAAATTGATGCATTCATGAAACCATAACAAGAGGCTGCTCCTTGTGAAGCATGTCTCACAGGATACAATGTCAAATTACTGTATGGTGATGGACCTCTTTGTACTGACACAAGTGACCTACAGATGGCAGGGTGACAGGGTGCAGAAACTGACACTTTGCTGATTGTGGCAATTAGGGCTGCAAACAGGTGTAGTGCATATTCAGAATTTAGAAAACATTTCTTTATATATTATTCCCCATGAGGCTCATAATCACCCTGAGAGGTCAGCAAAGGAGGCATTATTATTGTTCAAATTAGTTATTATTTTCTTGATAGTTAATCTTGATTGTTAACTTGACTGGACTTGGAATCAGCTAGTTTAATAAAGCATACTACTGCTGGCTGTGTCTATGGAGACGTTTCCAGATTCGATTAACTAAGGATTAGCTGCACTGCTTGACTTGTGGATAGCATTATCCTGTGGGGTGGCAATAAAAGGTGTGGGGAGAAAGCCAGGTAGCTCAGCATTCTGTTGGCTTCCTGGCTGTCATGAGTTTAGCTATTTCACTCCAGTGTTTTCTTCCAGCCACGATGCTTTGAAACCTCTGAAAATTTAAGTCTAGATAAATCTACCCCTTCCTTAAGTTGTTCATGTGAGGCATTTAGTCACAATGATGAGACATCAGACTAACATAATTATAATTCATCATCCTCACTTGGTAAATGAGAGAACCACACTTCTCTACAGTTGATCTACTCTCAAAGATTCCATTAGCATTGAAGGAGTCAAAAAGGATCTGAACTTCATCTACCCAGACTCAGATCCTACCATCAATTATAATCCGCCCCTAAACCCCATAATCCTAATGTTAGAACCCTAAAGGGTTGGAACTCTAAAGTTCCCCCAAATCACAGTCCTCAAGTAAGTGGAAAGCCAAGTGTTGAAATCTCAGAGGCTTTAATCATGAAAACTAGTTTGCTTTGGAAACACTTGTATAAGAGAGGCCGGGAAGCAAATCCTGGAGAAGGCGCTGGTATGTTGCAATTGTGTGGGGGTTTAATTGCATCTTGCTAGGGGACACAAATAGCTGGAAAGCTGGAAAAACAATCACTTTTAGAATACTAATTTATTTTATCCTTTTTTCCCCAAAGTTGATTCTGTCACAAAGTTCATCACCCAGTGGCCACTATGTTTTTTTGCGTATAAGCAGTGTCTGTGTACAGAAAGATACTGATACTTCCTCAGTAAATGAAGGAAAGATGCATTGGTTTGTGTTTTATGTTTGCATTTGTGAAGTTTGATAAAATTTCTTAAGGTCTGGGGTTAGAGAGTGGTTATGCTCCTCCAGAGGACCCAAGTTCAGTTCACATACCATGTTGGACCACAACCTCCTATTTTCTCCAGCTCCTGGGGATCCAGTGCCTTCTTCTGGCACTCATATGCATGCACATACACACACGCATGCACATGCATATGCACACACACATTATTTAAGAAATAAAATAAAGCCAGCATAGTTGCAGCACTTAGAGGCAGAGGCAGGTGAATCTATGTAAGTTTGAAGCCAGTCTAATCTACAAATCGAGTTCCAAGCCAGTTATGGTTGTTACACAGAGAAACTCAGTCTCAAACAAATAAACAAACAACAAAACGGAAAAAAAAAACCCTGAGAAATAATTAAAATTTTTTTCTGAGATCTCAGTTATCTGTAACTATGAATGCTGTAAAAACCCATAGACAGAAATACATTCTAGTAATACACTGCCTCATAAAGTGGATAAAGATAATAATATGTTGTGTATTTATTGTTTAAGATTTATGTATTTCATGTGTAAGAGTGTTTTGCTGGTATGTATGTATGTGTGTCACATGTCTTCCTGGCACCCGCAGAGGTGTGTTGTCTACTGGAATTGGAGTTAGAGACAGCTGTGAACTGCCATGTCGGTGCTGGGAAACAAAACTAGGTCCTCTGGAAGAGCAGTTAGTGATCCTCATGGATGAGCCATCTCTCAACCTCGGTTGTATGTTTCAAGGTAACAAAAGAGAGGCTTCATCACAAAGAACCAATAGATAATCATTACCTTGATTAGGTCATTATATAAAGTATACTTGTCACAGTATGTCCAGAGATTTATTCCACTAGCATTTACTGATTTAAAATAAAATTTCCAATACCTCAAAAAATAATTTAACTTTAAAACATAAAATTATGAGTCTGAGGCTAGGCTCAATGATAGAGCATTTGCCTAACATGCCTGGAATCCTGGATTCTATCTACAGTGCTACAAGAGAAAAATAAATAAAACTTAAAAAAGAAATAAGTAGCATGTAATATTGCTCTCATTATTAAATGCAGTTGTGGAAATGAAGTATCTAACGTGTGTCAGGACTGATCATGTCCTACAGAACTTTCTTCAAACAGTAACATAATCAGGTAAGCAGGATTCTACCAGAAATAGAAAGGTTTTTGGAAAAGACAATTGATTTTAAAGTCAAGTGTTTGGCTGTATTTCTGTGAATGCGATGATGACTTGTAACAAGCCTCACCTAGTCTTTGGTGATGCAGAATCTTGCCTTTGGAGATGTGTCAGCATCGGACATTGACTCAAGTTTGGTTTCTTTCTTTTTCCTGAAGGTTTTAAATTATCAAGGACGACTTTCTTTCACCCTGTCATAGAATTTGTAGACTTTCAACTTGCCTGTAGTATTTGATGTTGTATAAACTTCTGTAATATCCCTCTTAAGTCATGAATAATGGGCACTAAGGTTCTCCACATGCAGCATCTTTTATCCAGTCCCATGTGGTCCATCATGACAGAATTATGTTATCTGCTTAACTACCACCACATTCCAATTATTGTGTAACCACAAGGTACCTTATCACCTACTTCCTGGAGTCTCTCTAGAACGGTGGGCACTCAGAAAACTTAAGAAGAAGGAGGAGGAGAAGGAGGAGTAGTTGTCCTCTAAACAAATGGATATGCAGATAGAATAAGAGCAGAAGCCTCGGGCTAGACATTCCCTGTTCTCTGCATCCACTGGGCATGAATGCATTAATCCCCAAGGGTGATGTGTCAGGGCACAGAGATCCTGCTGCTCTGCCCAGCAGTTTACAGAGTTCACACCAGCTCAGATGTCTTTCAGCTGTTGGTTTAGATCGATGTTGCTTTGATCACCTGCATCAATCCAATATCCAGCCATTAGCCAGTTGAGAATCCAACCCCCAAGCTTGTGTACATTTGCTGGGGAAGTGAAGGGCTGCAGCTCAGAGCCTGTTCAGGGAGATCTGCTGCACCTTTGTAGCATCTGCTCCCACAAATCCACTGCTGTGTAATTCACTCCATCTACACAATCACCTTTCTAGAATCTTCACCTTTACAACCTGCCTTGCCCACCCTTGTAATTCCCTTGTAAGAACTTTATTGGACCCTCACCCCCTCTCATGTAGCATCTGTTTAGTATGCCTTGGCCAAAGTACTTCCCACTGCATCAGCCTGCATGCCTGAGCTTTTTCCTATCAGGCACATCATTTGCATAATGACTTTACTCCCCCAGTTATATTTTGGTTTTAGAGACTTAATCCAAGATCCTTTGTGTCTGGTTCCAACCACAAAACCTAACACACAAAGACTGTGGGGTGGGGCCAAACAGAATTAATCACTTAGGAATTTGGAGACTTACATTTCTTGCAGACAACCTAACAACTCTAGTTAACCTAGAATGTTTCCTTTTACACCCAAGAAACTTCCAAGCATCAGTAGATTCAACCTGTCTATCAGCTTGCCCTTAGCATAGAAAGCATCCTCACTCCCACAATCCTTTCCCGGCTAAGGGGACTTCAGGAAGTGCAGCCATCAGCAGAGGCTCCAGGAAGGGGTATGTGAGTAAAAGCCATTGCTTGGCACCAACATCTGAGCCAAGCAATGGGGGCACCCTGGGTTGCTTGGGCAGCTGAGAAGGATGCAGTCTGCAGAGGACCCTCATAAAGCAAGTATTGTTCTTATTGGTTTTCATTTTTCAGTTCCATGTAATTACTGTTTCTTTTTATCTCCTTTCTTTGGCTCGCCTTCTTTTCCTTCACATATATTGTAAACATATGTATGCATTTTTCTAGAAATCTTCAGTCCTCACTATATTTTACTAAGGCTTTCACTGAGGAAACAAACTGCCAGGCTGGAGGCTGGGGGAGGTGAAAGCTACTTTGCAGAGTATGTTTTATTACTCATGTGGCCCATGTGTCTCCAGCTCACCTCATTTGCCTTTAAAACTAAGTATGTGACAAACTGAGCCATGCAGATCCGGGTTCTCAGTGGGGAATGAGTGCAGACAAAAAGCTCATTACTTTGGTTTCCTCTTTGCTTAAAAAAAAAAAAAAAAAAAAATCCCTTTCCCAAAATAACTGATAAATGGTCCTTTGTGGGGATGGCCAGGGTGCTGCTTCCCCTGCTCTTGACTGCACATCTGACATCTTAGTGAGAGTTGGGGTTGCACCCCAGTTCTAGACCACAAGCTTCACTCAGTACTCAGGGTCTCAGAAGGTTAGAAGCTGGAGAAGATAAGCTGACCCCAATGGGAAATGTTTATCTTACAATATTCTAGATTTCTAATCTTCCACCAAAAATGCTCAGAAGTTAGAAGGTGAAAGGTTTGTGAACGCTACATTGTTCCCTCATTGCATAACCACAGGGGCTGTTTTGGTTGATTTCATTCAAGCTCCCCTTCTGTTGGTATTTTGTGGATATTATCATAGAAGTTACAAACTTCCTAGTTCCTGAGACCCCACCCCCATGTGCCTGAACTCAGCCCCATGACCCTAAATTTCCTCCTGTCTCTAATTGACTTGGCTGTCAACCTCTCATTGTTCAGCTGATCTCTGCTAGATAACCAGAAGAAAGCAGCCTTATTCCACACTCATCATAAAGAATAAATGGCTGATTGATAGAATTCTCCCAGGAAAATTTTGACCTAAAAGAGTTGTTCACATACACCAATGTCTACTGGATGGAATTTCAGGTACCAACATTCATTGACAGTTTATTAAAAGTTGGCCGTAGTCCTTGGTGCTTTGTGGCAAAGTTCAGAGAATCAAACGAGTAACTTTGCAATACAGGGAAGAACTCTTTACTAACACCTAATGTTCTCATTCCCTGTCTCATCTCGGCCACCAGCTCCCACTGCATCCAGGTATCCACTTACGTATATACACATCGCCCAACTGTCTTACCAAATCTTATTCTCATGTGTACCATATTTAACTTGGAGAAGATGCCAATGAAATAAAGCATTTGGTACCCAAATATGGTCCTTTCTGCTCTATTACTACCAAATACTAAACCACGTGCACCCAAATCCCATTCTACCATCTTCAAAGAATCAAGCTCAAGGGCAGGAATTATTTGATGTTTATGGTTTTCTCTTTCCCATCCCCGTATCATCACTTCCTAATTTAAAAAAAAAAAAATGGTTTTTAGCCTGAAGTAGATCTTTCTTCTGTCCTCAATTTTCCCTGTGAAGACATTTCACATGGTGGACATTACCATATTTTATTGGAATGTATGGGGAAAAATGTTTCTATTTTCTTTTTTTTTAAGAATAAATTCATCTTTTGTTTTGTTTCAAGATAGGGTTTCTTTGTGTAATCTTGACTGTCCTGAAACTCACTGTATAGACCAGGCTGCCCTCCAACTCAGAGATCAACCTGCGTTGGCTTCCCTAGAGCTGGGATTAAAGGTGTATGTCATTATGCCCAGTTACAATAAGTCATTTTATACTAAGGTTTTTTTTTTTTGTTTTTTTTTTTTCCGTTATGTTCTTGTGGATAAGCAGAGTTTATACGGAGGCTCTTGTTAAAGTAAAATATATTCTTGTTTTTAATTTTTTATGTCTTTAACTTGAAATTGTATTGATTATTTTATCTCCTATTCTGTATATTTAAGGCAGTGTTTTCTTTCAAGTGGCTTGAATCCTTGTAAGATCGTGTTTTTACTTATTATTTGGGACTTTTATAGACATGTACAATACAGTTTGGTTATATCCACCACCATTCTTCTACAGTCCTTCTCAAAACCCTCCCCAGTTCCCCTCCCAACTTCAGGTCCTTTAAAAAAAAAATGCCACAAAGTTCAGTTGGTGCTTTCCATATGTACATAGATACAGAGGGTAGGTGGCCTTGGGGGAAACAAACCCCTGAAGCAAACCTTCTCTTTTCAAGTAGTCATCAACTGCTCCTCAGCTAGAGGTGTGGCTCTGTGGGCACCTCCCCCATCCTTGCTGGAATTTTGACTGGCTTGATCTTGGGCAGACCTTCAGCGTCAGCTCTAGTTGATATGAGCTAATGAATACACTGGCACTATTGCGTCCAGAACTCACTGCTTTGCAGCAATCTCCCCCCCCCCCCCCCCGACCTCTGGTTCGTCCAGTCTTTCCACCCCCTCTTCTGCAGTGTTCTCTAGTCATGGAGGAAGAGAATGCATATTGATATTCATTTAGAACCGGGCCCTCTGCCATCTCTTATTCTTTGTACCTTGACCAGTCTCAATAGTAACCTTACCCACCACATAAAAAGGCTTCTCTAATGAGAACTTTAACATGCTCTAATCTTTGGGTGTGATGATAAATATTTAGAAGATAGTTTAATGCTGTGTCTATTTAATAACAAAGAATTGTAATAGGTTCACCCCTAGGACTAACCCATGACTTTCTCAGACATAGATTTCTTGAACAGGTTTACCGTACCTGGCATGATTTATACTCTAGTTTAATTTCTAAGTTAGCTTATAAGTTACATGCTTCCTTGTGAGTTTTCAGACATATTTGGTTTGAATTGATCCTCTTCTATCTCCTTCTCTTATCCTTCTGCCTCCTATACCTTCTTATATACCTTTGTATTGCTTCCAACCACATATATTCAGGACACTGTGTCACCCTTGAGTTTTCACGTGACAGGCCTTTGAGAAACTGAGCTCCGAGGGCCTTTTTGACAAATGGCCATGTGTGGTAGGGGAATGTCAAGTCAAAATATACAAGAACTTGGGCTCTTTTCCTACCAGGAGAATCAATTTGATGGAGAAAAGACTCCTTTTAGCTCATGGTTTCAGACCTTTCAGACATAGTACTCTCTCCATCCATTGCTTCTGGTTACTTGCAGTGAGACAGGCTGTCACAGCAGGAAGTATGCAGTAGAGCAAAGCATCTCAACTCACAGAAAACAAAATACAAAGAAATAGGGCAAAGAAATGACAAAGGACAAGATACAGTCCCCAAGAACACACCCCTTCACCTAGTTCCCACCTCCTAAGTTTCTGTTACCTCACCATAGAGGTAACAGTCAATCAGTGGGTTAATATGATTCAGTCACTTCTTAAAAGTCCCCCCCCCCCCCCTTATGAAAATAACTGAACAGAGACCAAGCTTTTAGCCTCTGGGAGACATTCCTGATCCAAAGCAAAGCATTTGCCCTGAAACATCTATGACACCAGTTTACACTTTTTCTCAGAGAATAACTGTTGATGGTTCACCAGCATAAAAATATTTTTGTAAGTTTTTTTAAACTGACTTTTAAATTTTTTAAGAGAATGATCTGGGGCAGAGAAGGGAAGATGTCACTGACATTACTATTATTCTATGTTAGTAAATTTAAATACATGCAGTTAAAATTTTATATGTATATTAATACAACCTTTAGAGAGTTACTTTAACATTGTGTAAGAGTCTTTATAATTGTCTCTACTTTCACATGTTGTCAGGGACTAATGAGAAACTCCTTCGTGGGCCCCCAGTGTGGTATGAGGATCACTGTGCCTGGAGCTAGAGAGCACAGTCTATTCAGACATGAAGATCCAAGCTTCTGTGAAGACTCTCAGGGTGCCCCTGGCTAAGATAAACACCCATGTGGCAGAACTAGTTGTGTTGCTAGAGACTGACCAATGAATTCAGTAGAACATGCCATGGAGTTATTGCAGGTGTCTATAGCTGGTGGAGCGTTTGTCACCCCTCACTACATGAATTAGAGGTAGAACTCAAACTGCAATTAGTATGACCTAAGTCCATCACTTCGTCTAAGTACTTAATGCCCTGAGCATGCCACAGAGTGACTAGATGATGCTTTCCCAGAACTGCAGAAACACAAATCTCTGTCTCTGCAGCAGACGGGGGAAAGATTAGGGTTATGGTAGGGGCCCTGGAGACAGAGAGCCTCTGGAGAGAAAGAACAATAGCGATGCACTTTGACATTGAGAATACTACACCCACAAATCATTTAAGATGTTCTCAATAGACAGGACTGGCTAAATGAGACCATTTCCTCCCCTCCTACTATTTAGCCTGGGGTGAGGACAAAACCCATTAACCCTAATAAAATGAATTCTCTAATATGTGAATGGGCACAATGCTGCATAGCAGTTGATGATACTATATGCCTGAGAAGTTTGAGCTAATATACATATAAACAATAGTAAATATAAGGCATTTTTGTTGCTATGCAATTTAACCAGTTCCTATGAGAAAGGCTGAAATACATTCATCATAACCCCCCAAACTGTTTCAAATTTCTAAAGGCTAAGTGCCCTATACAGGGTTACTTAGCACAGTCCAAGGGTGGGTAAATGCAAGTATGGTGAACAATAGGGAAACTGATAACATTTACCGAGTGCCAAATATTAAAGCTTTACTGAACTTCAATATTGTTTTCTACACACCACTTGTATGAGGATGTGAACAGTTAATATAGAAACAAATAAATGTTAGGGGTCGGATATGTATGATCTTTCTTTTTAAATATTTATTTTATTATTTTCAATTTGTGTGTACGTGTTGGGGGGCGGGGTATGTTCCCAAGGAAAGGTACCAAATGGACTTGTGAGTCACCTCACACGGGTTCTGGGAACCAAATTCACATCCTCTGTATGTATGCTCTTAACCACTGAGCCAGTCCCCCATCCCTATATTATCATGTCTTATTCATAAATGTGTCATTCATTCACACCTTACCCTTAGATAAGAGGTATAGTTATTCAGAAAACCATCAGAGAAACGGCACATAGCCCTGTCTCTCAACACAAGCCTGAGCCTCTGCTTTTCACTGGAAATCAAATCAGAACGGTTGATTTTATAACATTATCCCCCATTCCTGCTAAGGCATCAGTGCTTATCACCATTAGTCTTCTCTAGCATATGGATGCTCTAAAAGATGGCCCTACAAAGCACACTGTTGGTTTGACTAAAATAAACATCTAATGGCAGGATGACATATGGAAAATAATTGTGATAGAGAAGCTCTTTGGAAGGAAAAAAAAAAAAAAACAAAAACACCTTTCTTAGTGCAAAGTAAATCTTGCTGGGATCATCTGCCTATTTTTCCACCAAATACCAATAGCCTATTTGAGCCTCATTCAGCGAGATCCTTGGTCTGAGAACTCTGAAACCAAATGGTGCACATCCTCCCATCACAGATGCCCACAGTTGCCTGCCACCAGAGCCAAGGGTTAGGGCAAGCAGGCTGAAGCACACAGGTTCCCATCACATTCACACACATTTTTCTGATGATGTCACCAAGGAGAACTGGGGGGCTATAATGATGATCACCTCTCAGGCATATGGATAAGACAGTATAATGACACTCTCTTTTCACTCATTCAGACCTTGGCTCTGTGCCAAGGAACACCCAGAGGGACAAAGTACATTCCTGACTTCCTTCATGACATACTGCTTTTTTGTCTCATAAAATTAAGCATGGTTAGGCCATTGTTTCTGTAGCTTTGTGAATGTAAGTATTTACGCACATATTTGCGGTGGAGTGCATATGTGTGTGTGTGGTGTGTGTGTGTGTATGTGCGCGCGCACGCAGTGTACATGCAAGTGCACTCCAGTGTTGTTTCTTAGGTACCCTCTGCCTTGGCTAGTTCAAGGCCTGCCCATTTGGCTTCACTGGGTGGCCAGCAAACCCTAGTGATTCACATGTCTCCACCATCCAAGGGCTGAGATTGCAAGCACATACCATAGTAACAGGATTTTAAAAGAAAAACATGGGTTTTGAGGCTTCAATACAGGTCCTCATGGTTATTCCCCAAGAATTTTATTGAGTGAGCCATTCCCAGCTCCTACTTAGCATTTGACTGTGAACCTTTCTCTAGGATCCTGTCTTGCTAGCTTAATGATTCCTACCACCTTCACTGTCTTGGGGACTCTCAGTAGAAAAATTCAAGAGCCTGTAAGCAAGGTCATTGCCCTCAAAGTCCCACAGTTGGATGAAAGGCAACTACCTTCCATCTAGAACTCTTGTTACTTGAAAAATAAAACACAGTGAAAGGTATAAGAAAACCCATCACCGAGGAGCCCTCTGAGAGGGGGTAGCATTCTCTCGCCTGCAAATTAAGCAACATGAAAGTGCTTTGCAGAAATACAGTAGCCCCTGTGTGTGGTGTCATGCATACACGCCATCCCTTCCAGTGCAGGTTTGCATCCTGAACTTTCCTCTGCTCTCAATCCAGTGACTATGAACTATGTCTGCAGTGTCTGAAAGAGTCCTCAAGTTCACCCGTCACTGGCATCAATAAAGTGCCTTTAAGACTCACGTAAAAAAGACTATGCTTGTTGTGATTTTGCTAAAATAGGCTTTTAATATTTCCCAAAGCCTGTTCAGGTGGCTATAGAAGTGTAAGGTGGGGAATTTGAGATAGTGTTCACATGATGTAGTTTTACAAGGAGAAACATTTCTGATACTACAGGAAGTACCATAACAACAAGCCATTTAAACAGCTCCATGGAAGAGAAAGTGGAGCTGGGGACACACATTCTTTCAGCGAGGCCGTAGTTAGGGAAGAAGCCAATATTAAAACAGCCTATTTTTAAGGGCTCAATATCTCATCTGTAAATGCTTGTGAGCCATATTTTACAAGGGCGACACACTTAGCCACTGTTGCACTGCAGATCCCAGCCACCTTGGGGGAAGCAAAGTGGAATTCTATCAATGAGCACTTCCTGGCAAAATTGCTTGTGAGCTTTTGATTGCAAAATCGTTATGCTTGGCATTGGGTTGAGAAGCAGGAAGAACCTGACTTGGTTTTGCAAATCCCTTGGCTGATACAATACTGTTCTAAAGCTTTTAAACCGCTCAGCTGGGCTCTGACGTCTCAAGGAAGCTGTAAAATTCCTATTTCAGATTCTTAGTTTTTAGTGTGCTTTGCACTAAAATCCCCAGGCAGGATTTTAATGGCATATATGTAACTGGAGACTCTGTTCTCATATTTGGGCTGTGGTGTCTTCTTCATTGAGGCAGATAGACAATCCTAAGAGGTTATGATACAAAGTCAGGAGAACACAGGCCAGATGGGAGTCTGTGAAATCCACATATAGGATGGCGCAGTGTAAAATAGTGATCCCAGACTAGCCTTGTGTGATTGAATAATATACAGATGGTGAAGAGAGAACCCTGTGGCTTGTATTCAGCTGAACCCTGATGGCTTTCCCCAGAACTACATAGAGTGTCTTTAAGTGAGGTTTACGTGATTCAGGTATAGCACATAATATTTTTGTTTTAGTTATCATTGTTTTATTAGGTTTTCCCCACCTCTTACCTTGCTAACCAAAATAATCACAAGCTCCTCATACATACATAGATTCTCTTTCCCCATCTCCCTTCTTCCAGGCCGTGCCCACCCTGCCCCCCTCCCTGCCAACGCTTCTTCTTTTATCAAGTCACACAAATTGTATTTCCCTCTTTTTCACGCCTCCCCAACCCTCCCTAAAGGCATCTGGTTCCCTTTCTGATATCATGACTGCCCCTCCCCACCAATATATGAAAGAAAGCATACAATATTCTTTTAGGTCTCAGATATTTTGCATAAGATGATAATTCTAGTTTCATTCATTTTCCTAAAAATGTTTTCATCTCACTTCTTTTTCCTGATGAGTGGATATATCTTCTTTTATTCACCTATTTGTTGATGGACATTCCTTGACTATAGTGCAGCCATGAACAAGACCGTGCAGGTGTGTCTGTGGTAAACTATAGAGGCTTGTGGGTCCCACTCAGAAGCAGTACAGCCATGACACTCTGGTTGTACGTTTAGTTTTTTGAGACCTCTATTTGATCTCCATAGTGGTCTGACCAGTTTGCAATCCCACTAGTGGCAAATCAGATTCTGCTCTCTCAACCTCCTCACCAGTATTTGCTGTCTTTCTGGTGCAGTAGAAAGAACATTACAGTTCTCTGTCGTGAATCTTATGTCCTTTATACTCCCCGAGATTTGATTTCCATATCTTTGAAATATCCAGAGATACTAAGATCAACCCAATATCATCACCAAGACACTGATGACCTAATAGATATAAATTCCATGGAAAACCCCTGCCTTCTCTTGATGAGGCAAATCAGGGCTGTTTTGAGACAGGATCTTTATCTACATCACCTTGAACCCAGAATCCTCCTGCCCAGGCTCACCAGTGCTAAGATTACTGGCTGGAGTCACAATTCCTGGCTCCCGACTCTGCTTTAAAGTGTGAGAAACTGACTCTCATCAATGTCTCGGAGTTACTGAAGCACAATACACACTCAGCATAGAACCCAAGAGACAGCTAGGACCAACGTGCTATTAATATCAAAATGAAAAGAGCAGAGTTATTTTGACTGCGAAATACACCTCCCTTTCCTATGCATAAAGCATACTCTCTGCTAATGTCACCATAAAAAAATGCCGTCAGAAACAAGAAACATGCCTCTCTTCTCTCTCTGCAGCATCTGGGGTATATCAGCCATATAGCTTCTGCAGGCTTCTTACCACTAACCTGAGGATACATTATACACTGAGGAGGCCATTGTGGAGACATGGAATGAACCGAGTCTTTGATGATGAACTCAGTCAACCAGCCCCGGAGTCAACCATAACTGCGCACCAACTCTGGAGTGTGGTTATGTGAGAGGATCACGTCCCCATTGTCTGACATGAAGGATTCTGAAGCTAGCCTCTCAATGCATCCCAATAATACCAGATGACACCTGTTTAGATGCACTTATTAGTTGTTCATATATAGCTGTGGCAAAATACTGAACAGATCCACATTAGAGGAGGGAGATTTATTTTGCCTCTTGGGATCAGAGAGCTCCATCCATGGTCACTGGCCCTATGTTTTTGGAGCTCGGCCAAGCCATACTTTAATTTTTCACTATGCCAAATTAGATCATGATAATATCTACTTCACAGAGTTTTTGTGCTAAATTAATTCACATGATAATGCTCAGTTTAGCCCCAAAGGAATAATGCCATGGGTGTTGGCTACTACTTAATCCTGAAGGTAGATTACACATTCTGGAACCAATCTGCAGGGCTGAGAGGTTTCTCCACATCTACTAATGAGTGAGCTCATAACCTCCCATGCCTCTGTCTCTTCTACAAAATAGAGCCAGCAATGGTAGCACCTGCTACTGGTATAGTTACTAAGTCAGTTGACACAGGAAAGTGTCTGATGTATACATCATACATAAAAAATAAATATAGGCACCATTTCTTGTTATTCAAGATATAGCATCATTGGACTCCAGACCAGGTGAGCTAGAGGATGGTGGAGGATGAAGAACGACGGTGATGATGAGTTCTTGGGAACTTCCCATTAGAGCACCACTCAGGTGGATAGGCAGAGTAATGGTGTCTTCACCTGCTTGAAATCCCATCCCAACCACCACAGACTGGGTGACTTAATCAACCGGAGTTTATTTGATACAGTTCTCGAGACCAGGGAGTCTCAGGCCAGTGAGTTCTATGACTCCTGCTTAGGTTTTTCTTTCTAGCTTAAAGATAGTCAGTGGCCTGCTCTGTGCTTACATGGCCTTGCTACATGGGAGAAGAGACAGAGAAAAGAACACCCAATAGTTTCCCCTTCTGCAGAGCGTGTCAGAGTTGGGGTTTCTGTTTATGTTTATGTGATAAGACCGTGAGCAGAAACAACTTCAGGGGTGGTGTTTCGTTTGCATTTCCGGGTCACAGTCTATCATCAAAGGATCGCTGTAGTGACCGTAGGAAGTCAGGGTAGGGACCTGAAAGCAGGAACTGAAACAGAACTTATGGAGGGGTGCTGCTTGCTGGCTTGCTCAACTTCCTTATAGCACCTACGACCACCAGCCAGTGGCCCGAGCCTTCCCATATCAGTCACTGATTAAGAAGATGCACCAGAGACTTGCCCACAGGCAAATCGGATTGAGGTATTCTTTTCTTCATTGAGGTTCCTTCTTCCTGAATGACTCTAACTTCTATCAGCTTGACTTAGAACTAGCCAGTGCAGGGCACCAATCCCATCAGGTCAGGGCCCACTCCTTCACTATTTTCTTAGAAGTCCTGTCTTCAAATGCAACCACCCTTGGGGATTCAAATTTGAAAATATGAAATTTAGGAGGACAATTTTGCTTGTACCAGATACTTTCCAAGGCATTCTGCTCTAGCCTCTGTACCATGTTTTATTTTGGGGATAAAAGTAGTGAGGCATATAGGGAGTCTACCCATCCCCTTCCAATTCTGATACTGAGAACAGACTGTGAGAACCTAATTTTATTCTTTAGTTTTCACCATATTATCCAAAATGCAAAGTTACACAAACATAAACAGATTTCTTTTGTAAAAGACACACTTTTAAAAAATATTATTGAGGTCAAGCTGTGGTAGCATGCATGCCTTTAATCCCAGCACTGGGGAGGCAGAGGCAGGCAGATCTCTGTGAGTTGTAGGCCAGCCTGTTCTACAGAATGGGTTCCAGAACAGCCAGGGCTGTTACACAAAGAAACCCTGTCTCAAAAAGAAATATTGAGACACAATTCACATATAAAATTCACTTGTTTAAAGGGATGAGACCAGGCCTTGATGATGTGTTCAGACTTATGCATTACTCACTACAGTTTTAGAGCACTTCCATTATGGAACAAAGAAATTGCACATCCAGGGCTGGGCTTTCCCATCTCCCTACCTTTCACTGATACCTTCTCCCACTCTGGGCCCTCTCCCATGAGACGTTTTTACTTTCTGACTTTATATATTTACCTATTTTGGACATATATTAAGTAAACAAATGTAGAGTTTCTTTTTAAAATACGTTTTATTAATGCCTGGTGCTCTCAGTTTTTGCCAATAGTTTGTTGACCTAGGCCATGCACCTCAAAAAATGGTGTAGAAAAGAGTCTATAATAAGAAATGAAGATTTTTTTTGAAATGAAAAGTCTTCTCTTAAACTAGATGACAAAGGATAGTTTATCCTTCAAAAGAGTAAAGGGTAGGTATGCTCAAATTTCAGATGAACCGGAGACTGATGAATTTTGTGTAAAGTTGAATCCAGACTGAAATAATAAGTGTTCCCTCAGCTACTTATTCATATGGACCTACAAGAATAATGATCACGGGAAACAAGCATTTAATGAGTTATGTGTTTGATAAGAATTCCTTTCTAGCATTGTGCAGCTACTCCCTACTAACAATCCTGGACCTTTCTAATCATCCCTTAGAAGTTCTACCCCTGAAAGGAACCAGAAATGCACACATTCATGCAAGGCTCCGTGCAAGGCCAGCTGGAAGTAAATAGAGGGTTTGATTCATGTGTAAAATATCATTATATGCCTGACCAAAGGTAGTCTCTTATTTCTGGATGAGATTAATTGATTGATTGATTGACTAAAATCAAATTTATTAGTTTATTTAAGCAAACTGAATATGATCCCAGAAGAAATTGAAATCTCTCTTTATTTCATTTTGTGCCTGGCGTCTTCATTTTTTTTATTAATTCTTTTTATTTAAAAATAGTTTTCCCATACCCACCACTGCTCCCTCTCCCTCCCCTTTTCCCAATCCTCCCTCAGCCCCCTACCATTCCCATGAGAGGGCAAAGAACTCCCACAGTGAGTCAGTTCAGTCTGGCATATCCAGCTGAGGTAGGTCTGAGTCCCTCCCCCCAGTTCAAGGCTGAGTGAGGTGTTCCTCTGTAGGGACCGGGCTCCAAGAAGCCAGTTCATGCACCAGGAATAAACTCTGATCCAACTGCAAGAGACTTCACAAACTGCCCGTGCTGTTTGACTGTTGTCTATATTCAGAGGGTTTGTATCCATTGCATGAAGGTTCCTCAGCTGTCATTTTAGAATTAATGAGCTCCCAATAGCTCAGGTCACCCTTCTTTGTGGGTCTTCTCATGATAATCTCTTTTCCCTTTACTATAATCCCTCCTCCCTGTCTTCAGCTGTACCCAGTGCTTAGTGATGGAGCTCTGCATCTGCCTCCATCAGTTGAAGGTTTTATAATGACAATTAGGGTGGTCATTCATTTGATTATAAGGGAAAGCCAGTTTAAGCCCCCTCTCCGCTATTGCTTGGAGTCCCAGCTGAGGTCATCTTGTGGGTTCTTGGATGCTTCCCTAGGACCAGGTTTCTCTCTAATCCCACAATGGCTCCTTCAATCAAGATATCTAGTTCTTCCTCTCTCTTGCTGCCCCCTCCACTCAACCATCCCATTCTCTCATCCTCCCATATGATCCCAGTGTACTCAGGAGACCTTCTCTATTTCCCCTTCCCAGCGGTATCTATGGATCTCTCTCTTTAAGTTTCTCCTGTTACCTACTAGCTCTTGTGGGAGGGAAGTGTTATAGATTGTAGCCTGGTTAGCCTTTGCATTACATCTAAAATCCACTTATAAGTGAGTACATACCATGTCTATCTTTCTGGATCTGTGTTACCTCACTCAGGATGATACTCTCCAGATCTATTCATTTGCCTGAAAATTTCAGGGTGTCATTTTTATTTTTTTACTGATGAGTTGTACTCCATTGTGTAATGTACCACAATTTTTTAATCCATTCTTCAGCTGAGGGGCATCTAGGTTGTTTCTAGGTTTTGGCTATTACAATAATGCTGCTATGAACATAGTTTAGCTAATGCCCTTGGGGTAAGAATGTGCATACTTTGAGTATATGCCCAATATGGTATTGCTGGATCATTAGATAGATTGATTCCCAGTTTTCTGAGGAACCGCCATACTGATTTCCAAAGTGGCTGTACAAGTTTACACTCCCACAAATAACGGTTGGAGTGTTTCTCTTGCTCCACATCCCTTCCAGCATATGAGATTCAAGTTTATAAATACACAGTCTGTGAGAAGTGTAGCTACTGTCTTCAATGGCCACACTACCCATTGACTTTAACATTTTATCATATCTCACTTATTATGGATTAACTAATTTGTGCATGTATGTGCATGCCTGTGTGGAGGTCGGAGAATGACTCTCAGGAGTCAGTTCCTTTTATCCCTGTAGGTCTTGGGATGATCGGTAGTCAGGCTTGGTAGGAAGATCCTTACCCATTGAGCCATCTCACAGACCCCATTGGCCCATCCACTAGAGACTCATTGACTTTTGTCTGTCTAGATTTTCTTCCTCTTTGTCTTAAAAGTTCTTGAGTTGTTACAACAGTGCAAACTAGCTATATGGTGTGGTGCTTATTATTATTATTTTTTTTTTTGTCACTATGACGTCTTCTCATAAACTCAGCTCTCGGGTAAAGAACCTGAAAAGCCATTGTATTCGGATCTGCTAAGGAAAGGGAAATGAAAACTTTTGTCTGATGCTCTCACTTAATTAAGAATGTCTGTGTGTTTGTTGGCATTTGAAAAGTCAGGTAGCTGTCGTTCCCTGTTTATGTCGCCATAACCAAAACACAAATAATTGCAAGTCTAGGAACTTATCATGATTATAGGCATTTCATAACGTCTTACCCAGAAGCAAATACCTTAATTGCAAAGCTCTCCGAGGCTCATTATCCTGAGCCTGACTGAAGGAAGCTTGCAATTTCTGTCTTCTGCTGATTCTTAGCTATGACAAGCCAAAGGAGACGTAGAACATGTCAATCTCCAGACTAAGGCATCAAGGGTTAGTGAAAAGCGTAGTCTGCCAGACAGTAATGTCAAATAGAACTGTAAAGATGAACTTGTTACTTGGGGGAAAACCTGCAATGCCAGTTCTCAAAATATTCCATCAGTAGTATCTTTTTTAAAATGTGCTTCTTTGTGTGTGTGTGTGTGTGTGTGTGTGTGTGTGTGTGTGTGTGTGTGTGTGTGTGAGAGAGAGAGAGAGAGAGAGAGAGAGAGAGAGAGAGAGAGAGAGATGTGGATTTTTTATACAGATGTATGTGCTCATGTGGTCAATGCTAAGTATTTTCCTTGATCACTCTCCATGTTATTTTGTGAGACAGGGTCTCTCACCGAACCTAAAACTCAATGATTGAGCTGTGGTGACTCGCTAACATGTTCCAGGGACCTGCTGGTACCCACCTTCCCCAGCACAAATGTACAGACCTGCACTGCTGTGCTTGGCTTTTTAAGTGGGTACTAGGGATCCAAACTTAGTCCTGATGCCTGTGTAGCCAGCACTTTGCTGCCTAATCCAGCTCTCCAATCGGTATCTTTTATTTTTTTTAATAGGCAGAGAGCAAAGAGTCTATCAAGATTCTTTCCTCATTTGAAGACACCAGCAACGAGCTGAGCAATTATTTTAGAATGTTTGCTTACCTGTAAATGAACCATAGCACATGGCCAGGAGATTCCCCTGTGTTCCATCAGCTCTGGGTTTGGGTAGAGTGGAAATGAATTTGATATTTAAGACTGAGAAAGGTAAATGTCTTTAAGTGTAAGCAGATGAGTTATTTAGTTTCTCATTGCTGCAACAAATACCCCAGAAAAAAAATAACCTTTTAAAAGGAAGTATTGCGCTCAGAGAAACGGCTCGGTGGGTGAGGTTGTTTGCTGTACAAGCATTAGAGTGTGATTTTGGATCTTAGCACCTTATAAAATGTCAGGCATGGCTATTCACACCTGTAGCCACTACAGTATGTGGTCAAAGAGGATCCCTGGGGCTTGCTACCCACCAACATAGTTCTAGGCTCAGTGAGAGTCCCTGTTTCAAATGAGTAAGACAGAAAGAAGGTGATATAGCAGGACACTTGAAATCCTCCTCTGCCTTCACATCTGAGCTTGCAGAGGAAAGAGGACCCTGCTCCTTTACAGTGGAGACAGTGTCAGGACTAAGTAGGATTCAGGATCTGTAGCAGACTCCAGAAGAGAGCCCTACTTAAGGAGAAAGTTAGTTTATCTTTGCACTAAGGAGGAATCTTCGGGAAAGTTTTACTAAATGCTTCTGCTTGGTGGTTTAAAGAACTAGAGTGTCTGTGCTCATTCTTAGAAGAGAATTATAGGAAGGAAAATTAGTATGTATCTTCCTGAATCCAGAGCTGACAGAAAGCAATGGCTAGAGCAGGAGTGGTGATTTCTCCAAGATCACCAGCCGCAGAGGAGAGGCAGCAAAGCCAGAGAAATGAATAAACACAGCCAGGACCCAAGGACCCGAGTGAGTGTTTTGCTGCAGACAGAGCTCTCTGATACTGTAACAAGTGTCCCCTTTCTTACAAGGCCATGCTAAGTGACTCCTAGGCCATAGGGGTGACAATATATCTAAATCAAGCCCTCCAGGAAAGGGGGTGGGCGGGTGGAGGATTTGCCTAAATGGGAAGAAGCTAGTGAGACAAAGGATTATGGGAAATATTCTAAGGAAATAGGGACATGAAAAAGAAAAGCATTCTGACTTCTGCTTGGGGAAAATTTGCAGTACTGAACTCTGCTGGTAACAAAACTGTATGACTGACAGGGCTCTGGCTGTACAAGGCACTTTCAGCACATCCCGGTGATCTCGTGTTTGAAAGGATCTGACTCAGGTGGAAGTAATTGCTCACTGGGATGTGACCTCCCTTTGGCACAGCTAATCAGCCATGCTCCTCCATTATGGATCAGTGGCTTTGGCTCTCTGCTAATACGGTGCTGCACAAATACACACCGCTCTCTGACCTCCTTCTCTTGAAGCCGTTACTAGCCTGAGAGAAACTATAGGGCAACATTTACCCTGGCCCCACATTCTCTACAGGCACCCTTCAAAAAGTGTACCCACAAAGTTTGAGAATTCTTCAGAAGATGTTCTGACTGGCTGTAAGGCAGTGGTTCTCACACCCATGCCTGTTTCAGTGCTTGACTGGCATGAGACAGAAAACACTGATTACGGTTAACAATTTGCTATAAAGAAATATTCCAATGGAGGAGATGCACAAAGCACACGGAAAAAGGGCGAGAACCTCCAAGGCTTCTCTGAGTAGTGCGCCCCACTCCTAGTGTTTTGAAAAGGTTCGCCAACCCAAAAGCTCTATATCAGGAACCTGGGACAAAAGCCAGGAACAAGCATGTGGCATTCAAGTATGTCAACAATGTCATATAGGCCACGGAGGTCTCATCAGTTCCTAATGGTGCTGTGAAATTCCTGCCTGCTACAATGTGTATTTCAAGTATGTACTGGCCTGGTGTGGTAAGGCATAAAAGTAATCCCCAGTATTGAGGAGGCCAAGGAAGGAATGTCCCACAATCCACTTTTAGCACGTATCATATGCTGGTAAACAATACTGTTAACATCTTAAATACTTTATTTTTATTGTAATTTTTCTATGTTTATATATGGTTTGGATCTTGAGACAGAATCCAATGTAGTACAAGCTGACCTCAGACTTGCTTTATAGCCAAGGACAACCTTGAACTTCTGATCCTCTGCTTCTACCTCCAGGGATTGTAAATATGTACCACAACATACGATTTGTCCAGTGCTGGAATCAAACAAAGGACTTCACACATGCTAGGCAAGCACCCCACCCACTGAGCTATATCCCAGCCCTTGATACATTTAGATGTACCAGTACCACTGTCACCTTTGGAATTCAGTATAGCAATGTACTTGTATCCAAAAGCCACAGGCTTATCCCATCACATAACTTCAGTATGTAGTAGGCTCAGTGCCTAAATTTGTCTATATAAATGGTGTCATGGTCACAGTGTTGTCTCTTAATCATGAATTTTTCAGAGCATATCTTTATCATGAAAGGACAGGTGACTTCATTTACTTTGTATTACATCACAATCCCAATGCTATTAACTTTTTCTTATGTTATTGGTTACTCTTCCATTGCCTTTCATAGCCTTTCTATTAACCACAGCATGTTTTTATTTCTCTAAGACTCAGGCTTACCATCTGTAAAGTGGCAGTAATCTATAGGGCTTACCTCATGATCTTGTGGGAGTTAAGAGAGCTAATGCCTGCAAAGCTCTCTGGGGACAGCTTGTGTCACAGAACAGTGGTTCACTAAATGGCACAGTCATTGTTTAAAGTGACTCTGTGCTGTGTTGAGCGCTGTTTTAAGTGATTTGTGTGTTATCAATTTATTTCATCTTAACAGCTCTATCAGACAAATGCCACAAGCCCCATTTTATAGGTGGAAAGGCTGAGACCCGGAGCACCAAACACTGTGTGGTTAGAATTAGTAAGTGAACGAGCCACCCAAGGCTCTAAAGCCTCAATCTTTGCCTCCACATCACTGGGACTCAGTAAATACTTGTCAATAGGAAGAGTTTATGGATAAAAGTGTCATCTCTACTGAGTAAGACAAAAGTAAAAAATTAGTCAGTGCATAAAAACAGAAACTCTCCAGATTGTTAGTCAAATATTTTTAGTTAAGTTCAACTGGAAAAAAAAAAGATAGATGGGATCCAACAGCCCCAAAGGAAATTAGGAAGACGAGAAAAATTTCCTTCAAAAATTCTCTAAATTATGAGGCACTGAAGGACAATTTATCCCACAGATACAATCAGCTGACACTCCAGCAGTTCCCAAAAGGCTGATTCTGTGAAACACCTAATGGTGAAATCCTCCTGCCCACTAGGATCGGAGGAGAGCTATGGATGGACTATGGACTGGTAGAAAAACCACATCAGTTGTTTTTATGTTTCTATGTCCAAAATGCATATATGTGTACACATGTACATATCCACACATATATGTATACACACATGTGCCACACACATCAAACACAAATATAAATATGTATACACAAATAATTATGACTTTCATTTTCTTTAAAATGTCAAATTGAGTCTTTGAGCTCAGCTGATATGGAAGATTTAAATGTCACAGAACAGTTTTCATTATGTCCCATGCCTTCATGTATTATAAAGCATTTCTACTGTATATACGGAAGAGAAGATAGTGGCTCTTTGTATTTCATTAACAAATTTTTATCTCAGAGTCATATAGAGCAAGTATCACAGTTCCAATCATCATTCACTTTAAAGTAGTGGTGACTGTACTGTTTGTTGAATTGAAGCAAATGCTTATTATTTTAATACATCAATAAGCTGAGGCATATCTCCATGGTAAAGCATCCAGCAAACCCAAAGCCTTCGGCTCAATACCCAACACCTCAAAAGCAAACAGAATAAACAATAAAATATATTTATAGTAACAATTTATTTACTAATATTTTTTTAAAGTAAGACTTTATGAATATGAAGCTAGAGAGAAGGCCCTGCAGTTAAGAGATATTCCTGGTCTCCCAAAGACCCAGGTTTGATTCCCATCTCTCACATCAAGCAGCCGCTCACAGCTGCCTGTAACTCCAGCTTCAGGGAATTCATTGCCCTCTAATGACTTCCATGAGCATCCGCACCCATGTACACATACACACGTACATAGATATGAACTAAGAATAAACCTTTTTATAAAAAGAATTTGTGAATACAACATACAGGTTTGTTAACGAAGTGCCAGCAAAGAGGGTCATCATGGTATTAGTAACTCTCCTCATTACTGTGACAAAAATACCGAACAGAAGCAACTTAAGGAACAAGAGGCTGCATTTTGGCTCATGGTTACAAAGGGATTTCGGTACATCATGGATGTAAAAGAAAGGAAGAGAAACTGGCTCGATTGTGGCAATGGGACTGTGAGGCAGCAAGTCTTCACACAGAATAGACCAACAAGATAAACAGCCTAGAACCAAGTGCAAGCTGTTAACCTTTGAATTCCCAGATACACTGACCCAGTTCTGCTAGCCAAAACTCACCTTCTAAAGCATCCAAAACTCTCAAGCTAATACAACAAGCTAAGAGCCAAGTATTGAAAACATGAACTTGTGGGGGCATATGTTATCTTCAAAACATGGCATCTATCCCTGATCCAAGGAAGCGTCAAATACAGTGGCATTTGGTTACCTTGAAAAAAGTAGGACATCTTCATTGGGAAGAGTTCAGAGGGAATGATCACAGCAGACGAAAAATGTAGGGGGCGGAGGGACATATTGGAGGGCAGCCAAGCAGGTGTTTCTGTTGAGCACTAGCATAATTCCCATGATGTTACAGCATCTAGATGAACAGAGAATGTAGCTGACTGGGAAAGGTATCAACTTGATGGAGACAATAGAGACTCTGAGTATTTCTGAGCTGAGACGTATCATAGCTGGAAAGAATTTATGAAAATTATATTGGTAGCTAGATAGACTTCCTAAATCTGTCTTAACAAGGTATCAGTGACCTAAAGCAATAGAGATACATTCCCTCATAATTCTAAAGATCAGAAAGAGATCTTGGCATAGCTGGAACCAGTACCCCTGTGAAGAAGACTCCAGAGGCAAATTCACCCCAGGGCCTCTTTCCCTGGATGTGCTGGTTGCTGACAAACCTCATCTCTTGGCTCACAGACAAATCACTTGAACCTCTGCCTTAGACCTCACTTGCTGCTCTCTGAGTATCAGATTGCATTTTATTATTAGGACATCATTCACATTCAGGTTAGGGCCTAGCCTAACCCATAATAATCTGGACTTGATTCTATTTGCATAGACTCCATATCAAAATAAGGTCACATTACCAGGTGCTAAATAGGAGGTATGAATTTGGCGTAGTATGGAGTTTGTACTGTGGACCTCTTCCATGCATCCTTAGTTTTTCCTTATAGTTTATACACCCCAGCAAAATCTTTCAAGCAATATAAATACTGCAGAATGGTTACATTCTATTTTTTAAGTGAATGAGTACAATGAATACAGGTTTTTAAAAGCATCATGTTTTTCCTATCTCTTAAATGATTAAACATTTTATGTATACAGGTAAAAATCAAATTATCTCCAAGAACCCACATACATTAAAGTCCAATCAACTTGCTATAGATCAACAGTTTACAAAAGCAAG
The DNA here is from genome assembly GCA_033318265.1 of Phyllotis vaccarum. Taxonomy (NCBI): domain Eukaryota; kingdom Metazoa; phylum Chordata; class Mammalia; order Rodentia; family Cricetidae; genus Phyllotis; species Phyllotis vaccarum. The sequence goes on along the minus strand of JARWLC010000003.1, from coordinate 69,961,085 downwards.
TAAAGCATTCTTCTCAGCCAGTTCTTTTATTGGTAGGCTGTATTTTGTGGTTACAAAGAACAGATCAATCCCTTTATTATTTATTGCAAACAATAATCTTATAAAAAACTTAAAAGAACACACAAATCTAAACTTTTATATATGAAAACCAGTCAGCTCTACTTTCAATCCTCATAATGCATACCCATTCATCAATAGTTGTGTGTGTGTGTGTGTGTGTGTGTGTGTGTGTGTGTGTGTGTGTCAGAAAGCTGAGAGCAGAAATGGGTACAAGGAATTAATCATCACCTTTCATCACTTATCCAGCAATAGCCAGACTGCCATTGTTCTTGTTCCCTAACCTTAACAAGTCCCTTGTTCAACTATTAGAAGTGTGTCATTCTAAACTTTAAATTGTTCGCAAGATTTTCTGTCTCAAAGCCATTAACAAAAACATCTTAACCTAATTTCGTCATTATTTGAAGCTTTGTATTGGCTATGATGGACACAGAAACCCATGAACACATCTCTGAACATTAAGATTAAAAGAACTTGAACTAGGCTAGCTTTGGGACACAAAAGTTTTTCTTAATCATTAGCCTAATCCAAAGTCTACACAGCTCAAGATAAACTCCTAAGTCCTAGATGTGTGACACTTTCCTGTACTTATTGTCCATCCTAGGCAGCCCCTGCTTTATCAGGCAGGGCAGCACCATATCCCACTTTGACCTATATTAATTTTCTCACTAAATTAGCCTCTATCATAATCCCTCACTATATTTATTTAAAAGCCCTGTCATCAAAATTCTCTTTAGACTAACACTATTGTATAAAATCATTGCTTCAGTTAAGTAGTACAACTTAAGAGGAAATAATCTTCATATTAATGATTGTGTAAGAATGCACAGTCGAATGGGATATTTCCATGAGATAGTTCCACTACATTATAGGTAGTGGGGATACCCTCCCCCCCCACACACACACACACCTGCACCCATGCACTCCTGGCCAGATACCAGAGGAAAATGCGAGCAGCAAACATGTAAAGGCACAGCAATAACAAAAGACATTCTGGAGCAAAGCCCACAGGGCTTGGCCTGTCCGAGATTCACCCATCAGAGCTTTGTATTCTGTTGGGCCAAACTTCTGAAGTCAATTGCCACCTGCTGATCCTCTAACATGGCCAGTGGCAGGGAAATGCAATTGTGGGTAAATCAGCAAATCCTGTGAATGAACTGCTCAAGGTTCTAGATTACAGTAACACTGAGGTGTGGAGAAGGGGCCACAGACAACAGCAGAGCACGGAAGGCAGAGTCAGCTGGCCTGAGCAGGTGGCTGAGTTGAAATTGAAGAAGAAGCTAAGGATGACCCAAGATCCATGAGTGGGTGGGTGAGTATATGGGTGAACGGCAGCACCGATCCAGACGGGGAGCAAGTGTAGCTGGCTTAGTGAGATTGGTTTAATTTCAGGCCTCACTGTGTAATGCTAGGAGAAAGTAGAGCCATCTACTGCTCCTCAGAGGCTGGGAACTTGCTGCCCAAGTGTTGGCCAAAGGATAGGATAGGTAGTGGGAGCCAGAGATAAACCAGCTTAAAGGAAATAAAAAATTTAACAGTGGCATGGGTAAGTCCTAGGCTAAGAAGAGAGGGAAAAGATTGAATCATGGGAAATAGGTCACTGGACGTCACATACGTTAAAGGGGCAGAGAGAGTCAGCAGAAAGCCAGTAGGGAAGGAATACAAGTGTTGGTTGGAAGGAAAGAACTCTGTAGATAAATTGTGGAATATAATCCTATTGCTAAGCATCTCAGGTATTTTCCTTGAGTGCCACCTTTATATTAAAACAGCATACATCAAAATTTAGATTTCTTTAGAAATAACATGGAGTATAAAACGAACATTTTTATTTTTAAAAGTCCTTTAGAAATACGTTGCGTTCAGTCCCAACAAGTTCAGCAGCAGGTTGTCATGATTTTGATGAATAAAACCTTTTTTATTCTTATATAAACAGGCAGCATAGCTGGATGCCACATGTAAAAACATACTGTGGTATTTTTGCATGCCTATCCTATCTCTAACTCTGGAAGACTTAAACAGTTCTCAAGAGTATGATGAACATCCAGTTGTACTTGCATATAGATGGGATGGGTTCCATGACCCTATTGGACGGCAATTGTTTGCCTGCATTTAAGGCATGGCTACATGGCATAGAAAACCTGATCCAGTGTCGGTAAACAGCTGCTACCCCACTGTCTTATTTAAGTAAGACAAGGTGGGGAGAGTTGGCACATATTTGGTACAGATACAACCATTGTGATGAACTAGTTTCTTCATCTGTGATTGGATAAATCATGGGTATATAATCTATAGATATGGATGCAAACTGTGTATAGATTTTCCTATGGGATTCTAAAGACGGATTTCTTTAGTACACAAGGGAGTATTCTAGGTTTTATCTGGTTTTCAAATGAATTCATCATTAGGATATATAATTTGTGTTCAGGTAAGAACACAACACCCACACATAAATCTCCACCATGTGAACAGTGAAAGTGGACTCCCATGTCAAAAGAATGTCGGAAGACATGCAGACATCTCCTGTCAGTGTCTCCCTCTCTCTGTAAACATCGCTGTTCATCTGTTCTTGCTTCAAACTGAAGAGTGATTGTTGGTTTTGAACTTTATATAAGTATGAACATATAACACATACCTTTTATGCCTAGCTTCTTATCACTCGAAAGTACATTTCTAAGATGGTGTGATATTGAGTTCCAAGTGGCTAATTTATTTTCCTTGATGGAATTCATCCCCCCCCCCCAATGACCATATAGTAGGACTATGCATTAATATCTATGTGTAGACATACGTTCCATTCTCTGGTGAATATTTGGCAGTCTGTGGAAAAGGTTGCTCTGACCTGTTTGCTACCATATGAACTTGTTACCTTTAGATGTGCCCAGAATGAAATTAGTGTTTCCTGACACTCTCTTCTCCCTCTCTCTGCATGTGTATGTGTGTGGCATCCATGAATGTGATATGTGTGCATTTCATGTGTGTGGTCACATGTATATGAGAAATGTTGTGTTAACAAGTATATGTGAGTGCATGTAAAGGCTGAAAGTTGACATTGGGAGTCGTCTTCTTTACTTACTGAAGCAGGCTGGGCTCTCTAGATGAATCCAGAGCTAGCCAACTCTGGAGAGTCTGGCTAATCAGCTTGCCTCTGTCTTCTGCTTGCTGGCATTCCAGGTGGCAGCCATGCCTGCCTGGCTTTTTGACATGGGCTCCGAGGATCCAAACTGATCTTCATGCATGCAGAGCACACGCTTTAACTACTGATCTGTTTGTTCCCAGTTTATTGTTAACTCTTATTTAGCAATACAGCTCAGGCAGAAAGAGTAAACTAGGTTTCCATTTGGTGCAAAAAACAAGTGAGTTTATAAGAAACAAAGGCAGCCTGGACTTTCAGGATAAAGTTAATATGCAAAATTAAATAGGAAACATTGGAATGGGCAACAGAGCCAGTTTTTTGGAGAAGGTCCTTAGAGATGCTTTGTGGAAAAAAAAAAAGTGAGAAGGAGACAAGTTGGGCTGCCTCAGCAAGCAGCTGGGAGGATTGTGAAGGGCAGACTGAGTTCTGTTTTCTTGGAAAAACAGAAGTGCTCTGATTGTCCGGTTTCAGCACAAAAATGAAAAGAAAAAAGAAAACTCAGTGTGAGTTGGTCTACACTGATAATGAGCACCATGTCAGTATTTTCAGAGCTTCCTTATGATAGAAATAGTCATCTGCCCTTCCCAAGAGGGACCTATATAGTTCTCTTAATTAAGAAGTAGAACCTTCTCTGGCTACAAAGGCCTGGCACCTGCTACTTTGCAAGCCAGAGAAATACATTCTGTCTGCTGGCAGGAAATAGACACCTTCCCTCTCCTGTGTGCTATATATTTCTCTGTCAACTACCTTCCCATCAACACCTCGTTAGTAGGAACACCTGTGCACCTGAAGGCTGGAAACCCCCACACCCACTGTGGGACTAAGCTCAGGCTCCATGGGACTTTATTGGTTCTAGGGAGTGCAGTTGCAGCCTTGAGATGCACAATCTGAGCTAGTCTGGGTGCCTGAGGAATCTAGTTGTATTACCAGGGAGTGACTACGAGTGAGCCTTCCATCTGCGCATCCAAGTCTTTATTCTGGTCACCAGCCTCATGTGTGGCCTTTTGCCAACAGACTAAATGAGGCCAAATTTCCCCAGGGGCCTGTTCCCTGTCCACAAAATACAGTCAGTCTCTTATGCCTGTTGCCCTCCTCCCAGCTTCAAGCATTGCATCATGCTATGTTCTTGTGCTCTAGCGTTCACTACAGCTAAATTCCCTTTGTCCTGTCCTTGAGGCTCTCCACTGCACAATGGACGTGCTATTAAGATTATCGAAGATATGAATACCAAACATTTTCCAGTGCTCTCCCGCCCCCTTGGCCCTGCCACTCAAGCCCCTTTGCCATCCCACAAGAACTCTGTTTTTTTCCATGGAAGAATGGTCTTCCCTCAGTGGAAGGGAGCAAGTGATGATGGCTCATAGAAGCCCCGTGTGGTGTCACGTGAGCCCAACAAAGTGAATATTCCATGGATTCCAGAATTGCTTGTGTTCCTACTTAGACTCCACAGATTTGACTGGCTGGGTGACTATATGAGAAAGTTCACCTGTCTGTACCTGAGCTTATCCCTTGGGGTGGAAATGGTAACCTAAGCCAGGTGGTGGTGGCACAAGCAAAATCCCAGTCCATGGGCAGCAGAGGCAGGTGAATCTCAGAGCTGGGCAAGTTTCAGAACAACCAGGGGTACACAGAGAAACCTTGTCTTGAAAAAAAATAGATGATAGATAGATACATAATATAGAATACTTAGATATATACATACATCAATACATACACTGGATGGATGGATAGATAGATACATAGATACATAGATAGGCAGGCAGGTAGGTAGATAAGAAATGGTAACCTTAGAGAGCTATGGTGAGGGTTAACCTAAATTTATATTTTGGGGGCTGGGCAGATAAATCAGTCTCTAAAATACCTCAATTTAAATTCAATTCCAGAACTCATTTAAAAAAAAAAAAAAAGAACAGTTATGAGCAAGGCTGTAGTTCAGTGGTTAGAGCACTTGTCTCTTGTATATGAGGCCTGAGGTTTAATCCCCAGTACTGCCAGAATAACAAAATGCAAGTGTGATGATGTATGCTTGGATGGTACTGGAAAGATAAAAGCAGGTGAGCATTCAGCATAGCCTGTTTGATTCTAGGCCAGTAAGAGACTGTTTCAAAACACTGATGGATGGTGCCTGTGAAATGACTGACCACTTTGTTCTCTAGGATTTCATACATATTAGGTAAGCATTCTACCAATTTCTTCCACATGCATGTACACACACACACACACACACACACACACACACACACACACACACAAACATCCACCTCCCACATTTACACCATACACACTATTTATTAGATGTATAATATATAAACCTATAACCAGTGGCTAAAGATTTGGTAGAAGTACATGTAGATGTAGATGGGTGGATGGATGGAGAGAGTCATTCATTCATACATAGATGATTGTAGAGAGAAATTAGAGATCAAACTACATAGATACACAGATGATAGCTAATACTTGAATAAATTAGGAATACAAACTTAAAGATGTGTAAATGCTATTTCCTTTCTGGCGCATAGAGCAGACTATACAATACCTTTCTCACAGGAGCAAAAAGAATATTATGAAACAACACTGGGCATAAGCAATCTAAATACAGCTTGCTTTCTGCAGAAGAGTCTTCCAGTAATTCATAACCCTAAGCATTTCCAACTGCAGGATTAATAGCCTGGTGCTTGCAGAACATGGCAAAAATCACTACAACCTCAGTGCAAATTTAATAGAAAACAGCAAGTTGTGTAAATATTTAATATTTGTAATTATATTATATTAATTAAATCAATTATTTAGTGTCTTTGCTGCTGTTCTAAGGATTTTTTTTTTTTTTGCATGTCCAGAAAATTAACAGTGACCATCCTGTCCCTTGTAAAAAAATGTGCTCCGGTAATGTCCTGCTGGTTGTTGCTATTGTTTGTCCAAATACTGCTGTGACCTTGAGGACAAAAGGAAGCTGACATGATTTGCAAGAGAAATAAAAAAAAAAAAGACTCTGGTAATAAATCTAATGAGGCACCAGGGCTACGGTGGGTCTGACTGATAAAAGTCAGAGTTCCTGTTCAACCTAATTGGCAGACTCTGGGAGTCGTGGGGTTCTCCTACATTGCAGTACGATGTGGAAAGTCTGAGGGTCTTTGAGGCTACAGTTATGTCACTTAGATTAGTTTCCAGTTTGGTGAGTTAAGCTTGGATAGCTGACGACAGTTGTCAACTTGCTACAGTTCACATCTGATCAGATGCAATGGTCATTCAGGATCAGCCCTTCCATGTGTCGGTTGACTCTTCAAGCCTAAAGGGAAATTTTACTAAGGGGAGAATTTGAAGGACTCACCCTTTGTGCTTACTGTTTTAATTTTCATTCACCCTACCACGTGTGCTTTGGGTAGATAACACAGAAATGCATAAGGGGACCATTGATATGGGTTTTATTAAGTTGCCTCCAAATGTACACTTTGCTGTATAGATGGTTTTAGCATCTTTGTGTTAACCACTCACTTATGCCCACCATTGCCATATTTATGGGACACAGCTGGATCTATTTGACTCATGGAAACCTTAGTTTAGAAAAGAGAATTTGTGGGCTGGGATGGAGCCTGCTTCGGTAGCGTGTTTGCCCAGCATGCACAAGGGGCCTGGTTCACTCTCGTACTGTGTAAAACCCATCATGGTGGTACACTACCATGATTCCAGCCCTTAGCAAATGGAGGCCAGAAGAACAAGTGTTTCATAATCAGTGTGAAAGTTTAAATCCAACCTATATTGCATTTATATAAGGGAAAATTATTATGAACCAGCATTTGGCTAATGAAAAGGATTTTTTTTTTTTCGTTCTTGCTGCTCAAGATTCAAAAGTTGCCATTAGGCTATGTGGCTGGATGGAGACTATTGAGAGTCAAATGCTGTTTAATATCATGGGTGTGTAGTTTAATGCAGTCTCCATGTGGAGCCAGGTTGAAAATTATTTATTTTTAATATACCCATGACTCTAAAGTCGACAGTTCCATTTTAAGTCTATCTCAAAGACACATTTGTGCATATGCAAATTTCATCTTCATTTTTAAATTATTTTTGAATAAGGATGCATGCTTTTACATTCACGTATGTAACTTTTTTCTTTTTCCTCATTTTTGTACATCATACCTCCCCCACCAAAAAATAAAATAAAATTTAAGAGAAAAAAGGAAGAAGGGGAAAAATCACAGAAGCTGCAGTGTAACACAGTGAGTCACATAGTAAACTGTACATTTTTACATGCAGTGTTTATTGAAAAGAATCATTGGTCTGGTCTGAGGCCCCTGGTTTGCGGCACAATCGACACTGGGCCCTCACTGAGACTTTTCCTGGACATCTCATTGCTGTCCTGTTTCATGGAGATACTACACCCCTTGGTTTATAGGACTGACCCCCCCCCACCCCTGCCTGTGCTCCAGAAGATCATAGGTGGGGTAGGTGTTGGGGTGAGCTAACACAAAAACCTGATTCTGGGACTGGGTAGTTTCGGGGTTGGTCAGTCTACCAGCTCTCTCCTGTCTTGCCACCCAGGGTGAGCTTTTCAGCATTGCCTTGACTAGTTCACACCTTACAGAGATGAGCAAAGAGTGGGCCAGTTCTCTGGCTTTCAAGTCCTCAGGGTCCTTTCTCCCCCACCTTCAGGGCCAGCTCTATTGTGTTGCCCGGGTGAGGTGTACGGGCCACTATCCCAAATGCTCTAGCTGATGAGAGGCAGAGACAGCTCTCCTGCTCTTCCACCTTCCTCGGGTATTGATGGAGGGAGGGGAGAAGGAATCCCAGCTCACCTCATACCCCTGTCCATACTGGCACATGACAGATGATTAATGGGGATAGTTCTTCCTTGCTCACAAGATTGGGACCAGCTTACCCACACCACTGACAACAGGGCCAGCTTTACCATGCTGCCCAGGTGAGGTGCAGGGCCTGCTCTCCTGAATGTTGCAGTGGGTGGAAGACAAGGGCAGCTCTTGCTCTTATAACCTCAGGACCAGCTCTCCTACCTGCTTCAGACATTGATGGGTAGGGGTGGAGTGGGAGGTGGGGTGGGAGGATATCTCTCTCCCACCCATGGCACCTCAAGACAGATGAATAATATGGACAGCACTCCCCACATATGTACTTTTAAACCTAGATTCTCAATACATAAGAAACATGCAATATGTGTCGTTCTGCGGCTAGCTTGTTCTGTGTAACACAATGATTTCTAGTTCTGTCTATTTCCTTACAATATCCTCTTGCTTTCTGATCTCAGACACTTGTCCCTCACCTGCCTGGCAGACTCCTTACCACCCCATTTGTGGCCTACAAGAGAAATACAGAAACAGTTTCCGTGGAAATGAATACCCCTCTTTAAGCCTGAGCTTTAACTTAGCCTTTCTACGAAACTGGCTGGCCAGTTTCCCCGTGGTACCTGCCTGTGCACGCCATCTCACTCATCCATAGTGACTTGAGCCACCTTGCCTGGCTTTTGTGTGGGAATCCAAACTCACACCCTCACACTTGTACAGAAAGCACTTTACCCACTGAGCCATCTACCTAGACTCTCTAACAAATATTTTTAAATGCCTCATCTTGTCAAGTTAAATTTATGAGTAATAGGCACTGAAGTTATAGCTTAGTGGTAGAAAATTTGTCTAGAATATTGGCATGTACAAGGCCCTGGGATGGATCACTAACATTCCAAAATAATCACGAATAGATTATCACATGCTTACAACAAATTTTTAAGCTATTGGCACAATTCTGACATATAAACAAGAAAGAAAAGGTCATTAATCACCAAATAATATTTACTATAATGTATATGTACAATATATATAATATGTATAATGTGTATAATGTATGTAATGTGTGTATTGTATAACTGTATGTGATATGAATGTGTGACAAATAGCAGTATAATGTATGTGTTCAATGTATAATGTGTATAATATATGTAATATGTATGTGTAATCAACTATACTAGAGGTCGTGAAGAAGCAATGAATCAGTTAATGAGCGTAAATAACAGAACTACAAAAGTTAACTATCCTCAATCAGTTTATCAGGGACTTGCCTCATCCTGGACCATGGCCATTGGTATAATGCTGTTCCTACAACATAGCTCATCACGAGGATATTTCAGTAGAGCACAAAATGGCCACCCCTTAGTCTTCACTGCTGCCTTCCCAGGAAAGTCTGGAAGTCATGAAAAACTGCAGAGATCACAGTCCACAACCACCAAAACCACCACACCCTCTTGCTGCAGGAAGCTCCCTGCCCATCATTCTCCCCCAGATGTCTGTCTTCCATTGCTATCACCTCATCTCTTGTTGGGGAGGGTCAGTGATGAAAAGCAAGGGAAGATTCAGAATGGGAAGAAATACGGTATGGGGTGTGTGTGTGTGTCATGCTGTATGTGTGGTATGTGTATGTGTGATGTGCTGTATGCATGGTGTGTGTGTGTGTGTGTGTGTGTGTGTGTATACTATGTGTATATGTGGGTTGTATATGTTTGTGTGAGTGTGTGTTTGTGTGTGTGTGTGAGAGAGAGAGAGAGTGTGTGTGTGTGTGTGTGTGTGTGTGTGTGTGTGTGTGTGTGTGCTTATGCACATTTGCAGTATGGTAGAGTAATGGGAATCTCATACATTGTTTTTCACCTTTGCAACTTGCCTGTTATTTCTGGACAAACCCCAAATGCAGGAGGTCTTAATAACCAGCACATGCCTCTATGATAGACGTGTGCATCTAACCTTTACCACTGTATTTCTGGGAAGTCTTGGCTTTCAGTGGCATGGACTCCCTGTTATAATGAGAATTATTTTTTTCATTTGGCCCCTAGGATCTCTTACTAAAAACAGCCTGGGAAGCCACACTTTGTGTACCTATCTTTTGTCATGTGTGCATCAAAATGTCTTTGTTCTATACTGTGTATATGCTGGTCCCACTGCCCATCCTGCAGAGACACTGACTGCACACAACAGTCACTAGGCAGGCTGGCCACACATGGATTCAGAATCCAGATATGTTCTCGCTGCTTCTAGATTTCTGTGCTGGCAGGTTCCTTGCTTTTCACACCTGATCTTAACAACTGGGAGAGTGTACAGCCAACTAAGGAGTAACAATGGGGGTATGGTGATGGCTCAGAAATAAAGGGCTTGATGAACAAGCATAGGGACCAGCATTCCGATCTCCAAAGCACACATAAAAGCTGGGCAGACACACAGGCTATCTGTGATCCTAAAACTCAGGGTGCAGAGACAGGATTCCTGAGGCAAGTTGGTAGATGCTTTTGAACTGGTGCACTCAGAGTTTAGTGAGAGACCCTGCCTTGTTAAATAAAGTAGAGAGTGGTTGAAGAAGACACTGAAGTGTACCCGTGGCTTCCACTTACACAAGGAAGAGCATATGAATGTATATACGCACACATACACACACACACACACACACACACACATACACACACACACACAAAACACTCACACTTTGTTAAACAATGCAATATTAGCTCTAGAAGCATTGAGAGGAGTTCCTCATTGTATGTAAGTCACCCCAGGAAATAGGCACATGATATATAAAGACAGATTACTTGAGATGGAGGGTACTTATTTGAGGATGCTCTTTTACCACCAGAAGGTTAGAGTTAGGGTTGGTGCTTGGGTCAGGTTTATAGGTTCATTTTAGCAAGGAGCTATAGAGCCACCCAAGTCACTCAAAAATACCCAAAGCAGAGAACATAGAGCCAGAGTAACCATCCCAAACTTCAGGCACTCACAGACTCTCATTTGAGATTAGCAATGAATGCTTTACCCAGAATACTACATTGAATCTAAAATCATCCAGAAAAGCATGGAAACCTTAACTCCCGAGTGTCTGTGGAAGAGTCAGAATGTGTCTATAGAAGAATCTGTGTTGCCATCATAACATAAATTTGAATTCTAGAAAGCAAGTACTTTAGAAAGTCTAAGCAAATCTGAAATAGTCATCGGGCATCTTTCACCCTAGTGACGGGGCACATGATAGGTGACAAGTCCTAAAGGAGACCAGACGGTTATTATTCATGACTTTCCATCAGCACCCAGCCAGCGCCTGATACTAATATCACTGTTGGTTTTCAGAGTCAATGGCATTCATACTTGTGAAGGAACAGGGCCTTGTGGGTACAAGAGATGAGGCACCAAGCAGAGTCAGGGGACATAGAGAGAAATGGATCCTTTGTGCTTGTCAGAGAAACCATCAAAATTGAAGATGCAGAGTGAATGGGGAAGACAAGGTTGACAGTGTAAGTCAGCTGATAGCTACAGTTGGGGTACCAAAAGATCCCCCAGTGCCAGCCTGCAGAATCCTATAGACACACGCCTTTAAATTAACATGTTTGTCCTCTCAGAGAAGGCCAGCACAGACAGGCTAGCCTTTATAGTCCTACTCAGAGAGACAGCTGTCTGTATGGCTATGAGAAGGCAGCTGTTTTACTAATACATATCTCTAGAATTCACTCACTGTCTGGATGTAAGGTGAGATGGAAGTTGGACAGGCAAGCTATTAACAGGCCATTTTATTAGTCACCTTTATATGTGTCATGGAAGGCTTTCCCTTCCTACTACAATTATAGAGGGATGATTATAGATAGTTAAAATATGAGATTTATTGGGGGCTTCATGTGTATATATTATCATATAAGACATCTAATCTATCAACCATCTCATTTTGTTTATCCTTTAAATTTTTATTTTATTTAGTTAGAGTTTGTGTAGCTCCAAGCTTCTGTAGCCTGCTATGTAATTAAGGCTGGCCTTTGCTCTTCATCTTCCTACATACTTCCAAAATACTAGAGTTACAGGTGTATGTTACCATGCCCAGCTCGCTTTCTCAAGGTCTCTCTCTCTCTCTTTCTCCCTGTGTGTGTGTGTGTGTGTGTGTGTGTGTGTGTGTGTGTGTGTGTGTGTGTGTGCATTGCGCATGTTCTCTTCAGTCAGAGAAAAGAGACAAGATTGACCCTCTCGGTCCATTTCAAGCATACAATGCAGCATTGTTCATTGTGTTCACCCTGCTGACTTTAGGTCCTCAGAACTTCTTTATCCCACATAGCCAATGCTTTATCCCTTTGGCCATAACTGCCCCACACCCCCTCCCCAATCCCTAAACCCACTATCTACTCTTTCTACAAGCTTGACTATTTGAGCTTTCTCATGTAAGTGAGCTCGTGCTGGGCTTGTCTTTATGTATCAGTCTTGTTTCAGTCAGCCTAATGCCCTCCAGATTTGGGGAAAGGATGATTTCTTCAATAAATAGCGCTGGGGAAATTGTGTATCCTTGTGCAAAAGAATGAAATCTCACACCATATGCAAAAGGCTGCTCTCAAAATGGATTAAGGTCTTTGTTGTTGAAAGTCTTTGGGTTATTATTGCTGTATATTCCAGATGTGTGAGTCAAATTTGAGTGATCAAGATAGAAACCAGTGGGTTTGTTGTTTTGAAATCTTAGTTTTTGCTCAATCATTGGATTCAGTTACTACTGACATTCACTGGTCCTGGCATAAAATGGTTTCCTGGAGCAGTTCTGATTAGTCCTGCAGGAATCTGACCCACTGTTTTATACTTGGTCTTCAAATAAGTGATCTTGAGTAGAAAACCACCACACTTGAGTGGTGAGAAAGATGTTTACAGCTAAATAGGTTTGTATGTTTGTATATTCCATGGCCTAGGGCCTAGGGCATGCACACAGTTGTCCTTCATAGAGTTGACTGGGAGTTGAAGTGCCGTCTGACTGAATGGGAGAAGCTCACTTTCTAAAACATTTAAAGTGGATGGTTACTTCCAGGAGTAAAAAACAAATCAAACAACAACAAAAGCCAGAGCTTTCTAGAAGAGTGGGGTTTTTTTTCAGTCCTAGGAAGAAGGACTGAGACCAGCTTTATGTCTAAAGAGGAAGTGTAGCCAATCCTGCCCTCCCAAGATTGACATTGTGTTCGTCTGAGCAGCAAAATATCAAGGCTGAGGCAGATGTTTCAAAACCTAGGAAGAAGAGCTAGACATTCAAAAGTGAAACAGAAACAAAATTTTAAGGGTCAGAGAAACAACTCAGCCCGTGATATGCTTTGCCACCACATAATCATCAGGACCGCTGTTCAACCCTAAGCATCTGCCTGAGATGCTGGGTGTGGTGGTGCGTGCTTGGAATCCTACCTGAGGAGGTAGACAAAGGTAGGGCTCTAGGGTGGTCTCCCATGCTCCCTGGTACCCAGTGACTGCTTTTTTTGTTTCCAGTATACTTCATGAAGGTCCCCTATAAGTGGTATCCATAGCCCATTACCTACTTCCTGTTTACATGGCAGGCTAATTCTTCTCTGATCCATGCTTCCCTTTAAGAAACTATTACAGACACAGCCTTGCTAGAATCAGGGGCATGGCTCAGAGGGTAAAGTCACCTGCCACCAAGTCTGATGACCTAAATTCAGTGTGGTAGAAGGAGAGACCCAAGTCTGACAAGCTGACCTCTGACCTTCACACATGTGCCATGTGTCATGGGTGCCATGTGCCATGGCCTGGATACACTCACTTACATACACACATATACACATATATGCCCTTAAGGTATGTTTCTTAGCCCCTGCTCTAGAATACTAGCCACTTGAAAACCTAAATTGTACAGAGTTGCTTACTTATGACGTTTGCTGTTTCTTTCAAGCTCATACAATTGTAGAAAATAGCCATGAAAAGCCATTATTGAGATGGGGAAGCTGAATCCTTAAATGAGGAATATTAAAATTAACTGGTTCATTTTAATCAATGATTCTTCACCGGGTAAGCACTGGTCTATCCCAGAAAGAGGCCTGATAAAATAAACTAGAATGACTTTTGTGGAAAAAAGATACTTTGAAGCACTTGGGAGATGGTTAAGTTAGCAAAGTATTTGCTGTACAAATCTGGGGGCCTGAGTTCCATCTCTAGAACCCACATAAAAATGTGGAAGCAAGTGCCTATAATCAAAGAACTGAAAAGATGGAGGTTCCCTGTGGCCCAATAGCCATAGTTGATTTCCAGTCTAGTGAGAAACCCTGCCTTCAAACAAAGAAGTAAACAACAAAAATGGTGAACAGCTTCTGAGGACAATACTTGAGACTCAAGATTGACTTCTGGCCTCTACATGCACACCTGGATATACGTATGTACCCTGGCACTCAATTATGGACATGAACACACAAAACTAGATAAAGAATACCTTTTCCCGATTTAATTTATAGAAGAATGGGCAGATGAAAACTTGTTTTGAACACTCCCTGAGATTTCTGGGAGACAGCAACAATATTGCATTGGTATACACATCTGCTTTCCCTAACAGTCTTCGAGGGCATGACATCCTAGATTTGATTGGCGAGAGACACCTGGCTCCTTGAGTGCCTTCCAGGCAGCAATATTGTTTTTAACAAAAGCCTTGGGAACTCTAAGAAGAGAAGTAGAGCTAAGGGCAACAAGAACTTATGTGCCAGGACATGTGTCTATAGTTTAAACACAAGATGGCAGCTGTGTGGTAAGACATCATCTGTACTGAGTCCTAGTTGCTGATGTGGCTCTAGTTACAGAATCAGTGTCAGATGCCGCCAGCACATTAACAGATAGGAGGCCTGGGAAGCCATTCCCCTGTCAGGAAAATATGGTTTCTGTACAGTCTCAGCTATTGAAGCTGTCCATCACAGCATCACCCGACTCCTCCTCTGACGCCACTGCTTAACAAGAGACACCTGTTGGGGAACTCGCCCCTCTCCTTCCCCCACTAGAGGCTCAAAAGCAGATTGGAAATTGGAACATGCGAGACCTTTAAATGTAACCATGACAGACTGTCAAGCTAAGCAAGTTTGACAGACCTTCAAACTGCTTTTAAACAATGTTAAACTTTTTTTATCAGGCTGTTCTTTCTAGTGGGGGAGTGACTTTATTTCATGGCGGCTCTGTTTCAATTACACATTCTGAATCTGTCTGCCTCTATCTCTGAGAAAAAGAACATTTGTGTGAAAACTAAACCTGGGAGTTTCTCTGCTCTCCTTTTAGAGAGCTGAGGTAGAAGGGAGAGTACTGGCAAGCCTCCTGGACTTCTGCTCTGCCTCGCCTTCATGTGGGTTACCTTCTCTGGTATGGGTGTTGACTAGTTAGTGCTTCCCCTGTTTGGAATCAAGAGACTTGACTTTCAAAGATAGGGCTTGTGTGGTAACTATGAGGCTGTCCAGTCTTCCTCCACGGGAGCAATGTCTGTTAGTACAGCTGCAGCATAAATGTCTACCACAATCTTGACGACCAAGTGTTCCTGGGAAATTTTCTCATTTCTGGAAATTTGCCCAGAGTGATTTTTTCCCCTTTGGATATATAATTTCAGCCTTAAAAAAGAAAAGAAATTTGGGGCTTGGGAGATGGCTCAGTAGATAAAGTACGTGCTGCACAAGGGTGTGCACTAGAGTTCAAATCCCCAAAACCATGTAAAGGTGAGGCAGGCGTGATGGCCTGTCAACAATCCTGGGACAGGGGAAGCTGAAACAGGGAATTCCCAGGTCAAAGTAGCTAGTTAGACTAGCCAGAACAGCAAACAGTGAAAGACCTGGCCTCAATAAAGAGTAAAAACTGGTCAAGGGAGATACCCAGCATCAACACTGAACCCACATACATGTACACACAGCCATGTGCAGCTGTACAAACACATACAGACACACACCACATGTGCACACCCCACAATCATACAAGGGCAAAAATAAGAGAAAATTCTAACATGTGCTTGAGGATGTTGTGCTAAGTGGATAAGCCAGTCACCAGAAGCCAACTACAGTACGTCCCTTAAAGGGCATCCCTAGACAAGCAAGATGCACAAAAACCAGAATGTAGTGCTGTGGATCAGAGACAAAGAGAGAGAAATGGAGAGACATGAAGACTTAGTGTTTCAGGGTTCTGTGGTTCAGTTTTATAAACTCAAAGTTTCCAGAGTTGGATGACAGCAATACCTCAAGATATAACTGTACAATAAAAAGGACAGCGATGTGAAGAGCATAGAAGAACACCACTGAATCCACACTTATTGTAGATGAGATCAAACTGGAGAGATGGCTCAGTGAGTAAAGAGAGCTTCCTGAGAAAACATGAGGACCTGAATTCAGATCTCTGTCAACCTTAAGAAAAAACAAAAAACCATGCTTGCCTGTAACCCCAGCAAGTGGGTGGGTTTGGGGACAGAGAGAGTGAGAGATCATTGGGACTTGCTAATCATCAGACTAGCAGGGAAATAACAGTCTCCAGTCTCAGTCCTATCTCAAGAACTAGCATGGGATATGAGCAATAGAGGAAGATACCCAACATAGTCCTCTAGCTGTCTCCCACACACATACCTATACACACACACACACACATGCACACTCACACACATGCACACTCGTGCACATGCACACACACATGCACACACACAAACATGTGCATCATTAGAAAAAGAAGTTGAAGCAGCACATTTTATGCCATGTGTACTTTGCTGCAATTTAAAAAATGCTCGCATGAATAGAAACTGTAGAAGCAGGAAAGGATTTCCAAGGTTTCATAAATATCTTACCTGGCATATCTTATGCTGGAGGAGTTGACACAGAGATTAAGTCTATTTCCGAGATGTTTATCTACCCTCCCCCCGTGCATGGTGGGGGTGTAGAAAGAGGGAGGAAGATCAGATGGGATCTAATAATATTCTGGGGAAAAATTTAGTACCCTCCAACTTTTATTTCCTTCTTTTCCACAAGACTGTGTTTCTCTGTCACGGTGCACAGAACAAGGTCTGATGCGTCCTTCACAAAGAACCATTGATGGCGTGTCTGTGTGAATTGCCCTGGCATTGGTCACAGCCAAGTTCTGCAGGACCCACTGCCCCCATTTGACAATACACTCCACTGTGTGTAGCCATTTATGAAAGGTCAGAAATGAACTGAGAAATGGCTGGAGTCAAAAACACGCGGCCCTATAAATATCAGAGTCAGACGGCTTCATGCGTTTTTCACAGTCTTGTTTCTGCCCCGGCTAGCTGTCTTCACCTTCATCTGCTGCTGAGGAGATTCCTTGCATTTAGTGGGCACTTCACACTGTGAAATTCTACAGAGGAGACAACCTTCTTTACCTGGTGACCTTTGTGCCCAGCCCGGTAGCATAGAATCATTAATGGAGTTTTGAGTTTTTCAAACCCTTCCTAACTTCTTCTAGGGACCCCCTGGCAGCCCGTTCTGCAATGCTCTGTTTTATTTTAAGAGTTTCCACTTCTCACTAGTGGCAACTTTGCCTGGTAACTGACTTTGACACCGAAGGTATTCTGTGAGCAGAAGGGTTTGCAGCTTGCTTGTGGGGCCTAAGAGTGAATTGGGACATTGACCATGACTTTAGCTGCCAGACTGGATGACTTTGAGATGACACTGGAGCACCTGTTCATGGATGTGTTTGTAAGTAAAAGCTTTTCATTTCCATGTACAAAGATTGTCCCTGCCATCCCAAATAACCTAGGAATTGTGTCCCCATAGTAACTGAAGCTTCTAGCCTATAATTGTCCCATTTTCACTCAACGTTGTTATGTCTTACTAAAGTGCTGTAGGAGAAGCCGGGGTGGAGGGAGGGAGTATTGTTCCTAAATGCCCAGTGACACAGAACTGTCCACATGAATTAACTGGCAGAGGTGGGTCATTTTGAATCAAGTAAGTTGCAAAAATCTGAATGGATGGGCTGAAGAAACAGAAAATAATTCCCCAGGAGAGATCAAAAGCACTTAGGTATTCATTCTCTGGGAAGACCAAATTTGTTTGTGAAGAGATCATTCCAGGGACCTGGATGGGGATGGGGAGGGGTAAGGAATTTATAGTGCTCAAAATACTGATCATTCCATGTAGAGAAATGCAGATTGCTGGGTAGCATCATAGTTTCTTGAGTTTTGATTTGATAAGATGAAGCTGTTGGGTTTGATTTACTTTTCTCTAAAGGAAATGGCAGCTGAAAGGGACCTCCCCCCCACACACACACACACTCGCGCACTCCCCTTTCTGCAATGATTTTAGCGATGCAATTCTAAAGAGCCCCGTCAAGCACTGAGCTCCTTCCCCTCTTTGGGTTAGTTGTAGGGCACAGGTCTGCTCTCTCTGGGTTACTGATGGTGTGGAGGGGACTACCAAAGCAGTCTTGCAGGTGGCGATGCAGCTGGAAGGTGTTGGCCGCGTGTTCTTTCCAAGAACAACAGTTGTTCTGCCAGGAAAGACGGCTGCAGCACGCGCTGTGAGGGCACACTAACCTGTGTTTAGGATGAAGGAGGAAAGGGTTCCAGAGGGTTGGCACTTTTGGGAAATACATCACTATACATCACTAGGGCCCTTTCATGGACTTTACAATGAATGGTGTATTTTGGCAGACAAGAGAGTCTGGAACATTTTTTTTTATTGTTATTAATTTATAATTTATCTTCAAATGGAGGCAACTTTATGCTGGCAAGATTCCCAGAGGGGCTTTCTCTTTTAGGAGAGTGTGGGAAGCTGACTTGAGTCCATTCTGAGCGTAATCATGCACTGAGAAGTAAGCCTGAAGGTAGAGTAAATAATGGACAGGGTCCTCCTGCATGTCTAGCTCAGAGTCTCCAGTTCACAGGATGTATAGTAGAGAGCAAGATGGGAAACCAGTTTTGATGGCCCATCCTCTCTGTAGGGTTGAGGTAGGGAGTCTGATTGTCTCAGAGGGAAAAAAATCATCAGAAAATTGTTTAAGTACCCCAAGGACATTAATGTACCCCCTTGTTGCCTTGACTCCCTAATTTACTTCCTACTCCCTCTACATGTCCAAGGTCTTGTTTCCAAGCCCAGCAATGTTCTTTCTTTTCAAGGGGAAGAACTCTCAGATGCTCCATCCGTTTTAATAGTAATAATTTTAATATAATAAGCACTTCTCACCTGATTATTCTATTTTCCTGGTCCCAAATGGGGGGTTTGTTCACCCATTCCCTCAGGAAGGCCGGAGGAGAACACTGAATGCCTGGCTCTCTCTGCCTCTTTCTCTTGGCACAGTGCTTCACACCGAACCTGAAGCTAGGTTGCCAGTCAGCAGGCCCCACCATAGCAACCTTCTGCCCCCAGCCCCACAACTCCAGGGTTACGTGAGTGCAGTGACCAAATGCAGCTTTTTACATGGGTGCTGAGAATCGGAATTCATGCTCTCAAGGGTGTCTCTAGTCTTCTTAGCATGGAATACGCTATATTGGCACCATTGGATATATATTAATTACTTGTTTTTAAATGTGTTTTATTCATTTTCATTGAAAAATTAATTTGGGTAAGACCATCAAGATGCAAAAGAGAATTTTATACCCTCTGCATATTTCCCCACCTTCATTTTAAAATTTGTTCATTTAGTGGGCCATGCAGATGTCACAACATATGTGTGGAAGTCTGAGGACCACCTGTGGGAGTCAGTTCACTCCATCTACCATGTGTGTTCCAGCGATATAACTGAAATTGTCAGGATTAGCAGCAAGCATCCTTACCTACTAAGCCACCTTGCCTATCCTCTGCATGTCTTAGCAAATTATAGAACCTCTTCTTGACACATTCATGACAGAGTCTGCCATGTCTATAAAAACTAAGGAAACCAGTGGATGGAGGGTAAGGAGAAGGGGTTTTCTCTGTGATTTACATTTCCTATTATAAGATATGTGTTGTGCCTAGTGGTACAGGCCTATAGTTTTAGCTACTCAGGTGGCTGAAGTAGGAGGTTTGCAAGTTTGGGGCAGGCCTAGCCTAGCATAAGTTCAAGGCAGACTGGGCAACTTTGTAAGATCTTGTCTCAAAATAAAAACTATACAAAGAGCCAAGGATGAGCCCACAGTAGAAAGATACTTGCTTAGTGTACACATGACTCAGAGTTCAATCCCTAGTACCATAAACAAGCGAACTACAGCAAAACCCACCATAATATATAGTATGTGATATATATGTGTGAAAGGCAAAGGATATCTAATGACTTACTTACAGAGCAAACACCTTATGTGACTCGCAGACAGATGACAAAGGATGCAACTGGTACTGTAGGTGCTCCATGTGCCTCTTCCAGATGATTTTTCTCTTTCCCCTGCTAGGACTCCCCGACCCCCAACTTTTGTGATAAGCATTTCTTGGTGTTTGGTATAGGTTTTCCCATATGTATGTAACAACCCAAGAAAACATTAGGTATGGATTTTGAAGCTGAATCTCTACCCTTGTTGGAAAAGCAGTATCTCAAATTTTTCATCTTTCAGAGAATTTCTGTTCTTTTCAGTAAAGTGTGGCTCAGACCACCTGGTGTATTCAACTACAGCAAAGATTTAAAGAGGGTGTTGCAGAGCCAGCACCCAGGGTAGAAGGATGCAGGACCAGAACCCAGGGCTGGAGGATGCAGGGCCACACTCACATGCATACATATAAATTTTTACATCAAACATTATGTATATAATTTGTTGCATGTGTCCTGCTTCCAACCGTCAGTCTGTTCCCCTCTTATTTCAGAAAATAAGAGGCATGTCACTGATCTCTGTCTCACTGCTAGTGGGTATAGCTAAGAGGCTCTGCCTTCCACGGACGTTCCAAGACCTCCCCATAGACAAAGAACACCCAATACAAACTGAAGAAAAGGATAGCTAGAAACCAAGCAGATGTCTTAAAACATTATTTGTTGGATTAAATAGTTCGATTATCTATACTCAAGTCTGTGCTTTCAAAAGGAGGCAGTTCTCCCCTCTTCATGCCAGCATTTCATGTGCACCTTCTCATGGCGATCCAGGACCTTCTGATTATTATCCTTTTGTGCTGAATTCTTATCTGTCAAGCTTCCTATAATATCACTCCTTCCTTTTGCAATTTCATGTTAATTTTTTTATCAACTTATGTACATGGCAATTTTCCTGAACACAGAAGTTAAAGAATTCTAGAAAGCTTATAAAGAAATACTCCAGTTCCAATCCCTTCCTTCTGACTTATGAGTCCCTCTTCCCAGGGGAAACTATGTTCTTCTAAACAATCTGGTGGTTAGCTGTAGTTTTCTGAATAATATGTTGTCCTAGTTTCTGTTCTGTTATTATGAAGAGACACCATGAGCAAAGCAACACTTAAAACATTTAACTGGGGGCTTGCCCACAGTTCCAGAGGCTAGTCTATCATAGCAGGTGGCATGGTGGTATACATGATGCTGGAGATGTACTTACATCTTGATCTGAAGGCAGGCAGAAAGGCAGAGAGAGAGCGAGAGTGAGCATGTGAGCGAGCAAGCTTGGACCTGGTTTGGGCTTTTGAAACCTCAAATTCTACCCTCAGTGAAACACTCCTCCAACAAGACCACACCTAATCTAGCAAGGCCATACCTCCTAATCCTTCTAATCCTTTTAAACAGTTCTACTTCCTAGTAACTAATCATTCAAATATATGAGCCTGGGGGACCCCTCTTATCCAAGCTACTACATGTGCTTACATAGTAATTTTGTAAATCCTTAATTTTGAGATTTTATGCTGCTGCCCTGAGACATGAGGGTTTAATTATTTGTGTATGTGTATGGAGGTATGCACGTATGTGTGAATGCATGCTTACCTATGAGAGTATGCATAAAGAGGCTAGAGAACAGGTGTTAGTCTCTGACTAGTCTAAAGCTAATGAAGTAGATTAGGCTGACTGACCAGTGAGTCCCAAAGATAAACCTATATCCACCTCCCCAGATCTTTTAAAAACAAAATGTAACTTGGGTTGGTTCCTGGAACTGAACTCAAGTCCTCATGCTGGCAGATAAATATCTTACTTACTAAGCCATCTCCTCAAGCTGAGGGTTTTAACTCTTGTTGCGTTCCTACACACATGCACAGGCACATTTCTCCCTTCCCTTGTGTCTTCTTGATATACTGATGCTGCAATTTAACATAAAACCTAATTT
The DNA here is from genome assembly GCA_033318265.1 of Phyllotis vaccarum. Classification (NCBI taxonomy): domain Eukaryota; kingdom Metazoa; phylum Chordata; class Mammalia; order Rodentia; family Cricetidae; genus Phyllotis; species Phyllotis vaccarum. Next base: position 69,938,974 of record JARWLC010000003.1, on the reverse strand, counting down.
TATTATTCTAACAAAATATTGTTTATACCAGAAAACGATGTATGTTGTGATCACATATCCTGGCTGGCTTTATAGCTTTATGCTTTTCCTGGAGTTAATAACTGTCTTCTTCTAATGTTTGCTTAATATCCTATACTAAGATCTTCATACTAGAGTTACATGGCTTGTGTAATTTTGGAAACTTTATCACATATTCAGTTCACTTCCATTATCTGAACTCTCCATCCTTCATCAACTAGATGAGCTCCTTTCTCGGTTTCCTGCACAGCTATTTTCTTGATGCTTCTCGTGCTCAAAATCCTATCAGCTACCCCTCCTGTGAGCAGTCCTCTTCTTGGAACTTGTGTTGGCTTCTTTCCAGTCTCAATGTTCAACAAAAGTGCTGAAGACCACCATTCAGTGTTCACAAGAAGCATTAAATGGTCATTATTCAATGGCTGTCCCATGGTTTTAATGAGAGGACTTGTCTAGTCATCGCTTAAGTGACATTGAAAACCAGAGCTACGTTTTCAGGTTTGACTCTTCTCTTAAATTCCATTTCAAAACATCCAGACACTGAAAACTCAGCATATTCATAGCCACTCAGCATCTTCTCAGACTGTCCCTTCTTCCTATGCATCTATCATAAGGCTTAGGACCATCCTTCCTCTAGATAGATATTATCCAGGAATAGAGAGACATATTATTATTATTATTATTATTATTATTATTATTATTATTATTATATATCCAGGTTCTAAACTTCAACTTTTCCCATCTGAACTATGCAAAAACTTTGCAACTGTCATTCACCCTTTGTCAATCAGCTTCTCAGAACCAGCATTGTTTCCTTGATAAAAGTAAATTGCAATGGCTTCCCTTTGCTCACAGAATGAGGTGGTTTTAGTCACTGTTCCTATTGCTATAATAAAACACCATGATTGAAAGCAACTTGGGGACAAGAAAGTCAGTTTACCTGACAACGTCTAAGTCCATCACGGAGAGAAGCCAAGGTAAGAACTCTGGGGAAGAACTGAAGCAGAAGGCATGTAGAAGTACTGCTTGCTTACTTGCTCCTTGAGCCTTGTTCAGCCTGATTTCTTATACAACTCAGGACCACCTGCCCAGAGTTGGTACCATCCACTGTGAGCTGGTCCTTCTCATAGCCATCAATCAACAAAATACCTCTGCAGGCTTCTTCACAAGCCAGTCTGGTATAGGCATTTTCTCAACTGAGTTTCTCTCTTTGCAAATGGCTCTAGCTTGTGTTCAGTTGACATAAAATGAGCCTGCCCAGAAGTCCAAAATATACTGCTCTATAGTATGCCACTGATAATATGGCCTTAGACTCAGTGTGTGTGTGTGTATGTGTGTGTGTGGGGGGGGGGGATTCAGGCCCACACATGCCATAGCAAATATATAGAAGTCAGAAGACAGCTTTGAGTGTGATACTCGCCTTCCACATTGTTTAAAGCAGGTCTCTTGTTGGTTTTTACTCTGTGTTCCAGGCTAGCTGTCTAGAGAGCCTCAAGGGATTCTCCCCTCCCAACTTCACATGGGTCCTGGAGATTCACGTCTGCACAGCAAGTGCTCTACCCACTAAGCCATCTGCCTAGCCCCATGTGTACCATCCTAATTCTCACACGTGTGACTCAGTACCTCCTGCAATGTTCACAACTTTTCTTTATGTTGCAGAGACTTTAAATGCAAACAAGATGGCATAGACCAAATAGTAACAGTCCTCCATTCATCCTCATTTGCCTCTAAGAATTGCTCCATTGAAGTTATTTTGCCCATTCTGTTCATGAACTTGTACTGAGAAGCCCTTTGACATTTTGACTTACGGGTTAGTGAGTGTCCGGGACGCACTCAAGATAAACCATATTCCCATGACATGAGGTTCAGAGATGCCAGCCTTTCTAACAAGTTCATGTTGCTTTCCCCTTTCCATTGGGAAAATATGAGACTCATGGGTAAGTGGGCAATGATTACTCTTACTAATAACATTTCCTGGGCATGGGAGAGAGAGGAATTATACACCGTCAAGGAAATGTCCTATTCTCCTTTACAGAACTTATATTTCAACTATAGAGATCTATTCTGTGGATGAAAATTACATGTTCAAGTTCTCTGCCTGGGAAAAGAAAGCATACAAATGGGAAACAGATTTAAAAGTTGATCAATGACCACCCAGAACTTAGCTAAGTATCAGGTTTGACTCTTATCATATGTCTGACTCAAGAGAGCCAAGCCTATTGAAAATCAAAAATCAACATGTACTGGCTATTGTGAAATATATATTAGCAATATATCACATAAAGGATTAACATTTTGTTAGGGGGTTATATAAACATTCACTGATGCAAACTGAATCTTAAGATGATTAAGGGCATCTAGCCATGCCCCATTCAGGCTCCTGGTACTCCAGAGACACACCTCCAATCTTTGCCAAATAATACCTGAATCCCATTACAACTGGCTCTGCTTAGAAGTGCTCCATATATATCCAGCTAATTCTGTGAAGTCAATACCACAGATAAGGGCATTATTTATTTTGCCATTCCAGGTGTAATTACACAGTTTACCCTGTGCAAAGTGCACTTCATAAACACAGCAGATCAATGCTAGTTATCAAAATCCATCCACAGCTGACAGAACATGAAAAAGGGCTTTGCAAAATGATCTGGAAAGCTCATCTGCAGAGCCAGACCCACAGGTCAGCTTATTACCTGCTTAATCACACAGGCATCCTGGTAATAGTATCGATTCACTTGGACTAGGACATGACATCACTCTTAACAGCATGTGCAAAAAGCTATCCCTACCATGCAGAATGGCCAACAGCTTGGGATGCAGCCTCTGAGTGTCTAGAGTGGCCAAATCAAAGTGTCAGGAGGATTCATGCAGAAGAATAAAATCCTCCTGCTGGGGTTAGAGAGACAGCTCAGTCAATAAAGCATTTGCTTTGCAAATGTGAAGACCCAAGTTTCATCTCAAGAACCCATGTAAACCAAAGCCAAGCATGGTGAGGTATACTTGTAATGTAAGCACTGAGATGGGGCTAGAGGTGGAAACAGATAGTCGCTTGGAGCTCACTGGCCAGCCAACCTAATTGCAATTTCAAGGCTAATGAGAGATTATTAAAAAAAAAAAAAAAAAAAAAAAAAAAAAAAAAAAAGAAAGGAAGGGAGGGAGGGAGGGAGGGAGGGAGGGAGGGAGGGAAGGAGGGAGAAAAGAAGAAAGGAAGAAAGGTAGATAGCACCTGAGAAATGATAGATGAGCTTGTCCCCTGACCTTTACATGCTGGCACATACATGCAACTGACGTATGCATACATGTACTTTCATATACTATACACATACACCTCATAAATATAAAGTGCACACACACACTTGGCTACTTGTGAGAAAGTCTTCCATTTGCTCTCTGTCTATGATCAAAAACTCATTCCATGCTGCCAGCAGACCAACAGCCTTATGTTTGGTAATCAAGGCATGACCGACAATATTTCCCACAATCTCTGTGGCTTGACCACTGCTTCAAAGACCACAGGAGGCTCCAGGACACATGATTATCTGGAGGTTTCCCTGTGGCACACACTGCTTCTTCCTTCCCAGTTCTGGCCCAAAAGAAGGTGAGGTCTATTTCCACTGTGATAGGAGGCATGTCTGAGTTGATGGGATCAGGAGCCTAATTTTCCTCTCTCATCACTTAACTGAAACCTACCAAACACCAAGTTTTCAAAGGGCTAAGAAGACAGGTAGCTCAGTAGGACACCCATGAATGGAGCATGAATCTAGAGCCAACCAATGGACATTGTGGTCCACAGGAAAATGTGGCCGGTTGTGATACACAGCAGTGACATAGGGAGCCAGGTGGCTAGCCACTTACAGTGTTGACCGTGGGAAAGTGGCTCCCCTTCCACACTGTGCCTTCATTGCCTCATCTTTGTGCAGGCAAAGACAAGGACCTGTTTGATAAGACATTGTAAGAACTAAGTGTACCAACGTTTAGAATGCTCCCTGCAGAATGATCCACCAGGGCTATATTATTACATCACTTAGTATAAGCAATGGAAGGAAATGATAAACTTGCTTCCAGCAGGGCCAAGGCTCATATCATAGAGTTTAGTACAGTGTGCCAGACAGTCTCAGTGTCATCTCAGCAGCAGGCTGACCCTTAGCCTCGAGTGCCACACCTTTTCCCAGAAGTGACAATAGCTGGCAATCTAGGCAACCCACCCCAGGACTCTTTATCTTCTTTGTCGGAATATCAAGGAAGGGCAGATGTTAAATGAAATGTGGAATTCAGCCAATGAGATAAGGGACAGAGGGTGGGAGGGGAGGGGAGGAAAGAGAAAGAAGAGAAGTGATAAGAAGGTAAAGGGGGATGGGAAAGAAGAAGGAAATTTATCTCCCCATCCAAACCAACTGGGATGCTGTAGCATCTTCTGGATGACACTGGAGGCGAGAGGAATATACTCTGAGCAGAGACAGATACTTTGAACTGTGTGGTGTGTGAGAACAAGCCTTAGTTAAAATCGAGAGACATCAGTACCTCACGTCCATCTGGGGAGCTTAGCTTCTCCCAGCCCCAGGCATGTGAAGGCATACTGCTTGATGTCTTGATCTTGTTATTAGGGGTGTTAGGCTTTACCTTTGACCTCACTTCTGGACTCTTTCTCAATATACAGCCAGCACAAGGCAGTGTGTACTAATAAGGCAAGGCAGGGATCATCTGAGTCAGCAGTGTTTGGAAGGAATATGAATGGACTGGGATTCTGAACTCAGGGTTTCCCACCCAGGACTCCCCTTTGGGCTCTAGGAACTCTTTAGAGCTGTTAAGAATTTGTTGTCTCATATGAATCCTTACTCTGATTTCTTTCTCAGGTCACATGGCAACAATTAAAACCCCAGCTTCTCCCCCAGATACAGCTTCTCAACCCCAGCTCAGAGGAGGTTGGGCCATATCTGTGCTCCGCTAACCTATCATCCCACAGTAGCACATGTCCCTCCAGCCTTTCCTGGAGGAAGGGCAGGAAGAAAGACAAGCAGGGCAAGCTGCTTTGCCTGCTTAGGGCTGTCCTGGCTGTCATTAGTTCCCTGGGACTGACCAGTGTAGAAGCCCATCACAGGCACCCAGCTGTAGAAAGACTCCATCTTCCTCCCCACTCCTGTAGCTGAGAATGTCCCCTTAGCTGGCAATACCACCAAGTCTTTCTTTCAATTAGGCACCTATGGTGCCTCTCTCAGCCTGGAGCCTGCACCCTGCCTCTCCACCTGGCTTTGTTGTTTGTTTGTTTGTCTGTGTCCTCCATATCATATCAAGACACCTAGAATACCCTAAGACCCACTCTTAGCAGATCATAGCAAACCTAAGATCTAAGTGCCTCCCATGTTCTCTTCATTAGCTGTTCCTGCCACACTAGATGGACACTCTTCTAAAGTAGCTCCATGTCTACTCCAGTGGACTTTACCATGGAGCTCAGGCTGGCCTGGAACTCATGATCCTTTTACCTGAGCCTCCCATACTGGGATCTCATGTATGCACCACCATGCCAGGCCGTTCCCCTCCTTCCTCCCCCCTCAATAGCCTGCAAGATAGGGCCAACCTACAGTTTCAAAAGCAGCTGCTCCCTTTTCAACGCCAAGGTCCCTCTGGGGCTATAAGCAAGAAAGTATTAACAGTGGCTTCCTACTGTCCTAAGAGCTCAAGGCTGAGAAGGGATCCTTCTAAATATTGTGAAAAATGTTCCCAGGAATAACCACAACAGAGGATGGAAGTCCAAAAGGGCATGTCTCTACTCTTAGCTTGTCCACAGTCAGCATCTTCATCCCTCGAGGTTGGGATTTGTCACTTTGTAGAGGATCAAGAAGAATTAGGGCTTGCATGAGAAATGGCCCTTGGAGGCTCAGGCCTTGCTCCCCTACTGGAGGGGTACTGTCAGGGGTATTGCCCAGACAGAGAAAGTGGCTTGTTGGAAGTGGGCCTTGAGGATTATGATCAGGCCCCACTTCCTGTCCTGTCTGCTTCCTAAGTGCAGACCTGCGGGAAAGGGAGGGTCTCCAGCCATCATGCTTTTCCACTGTGAAGGCCTGGATCCCCACACGCCAAAGTAACTTTTCCTCTTTTGGCTTGCCTCTTGTAATATAGTAAGAAACACAAACACAGGAAGGATCCCATACTATATAAAATCCCCACCTAGAAAGGCCCCTGGCTCACCTCTCCAGCACCTTCCTCAGCTAAAGGTCCTTTGTTTCTCCTCTCAGCCTGCCCTCAACCTCCAGAGCTTCGATTTGCCACCCCATCTGCAGTGTGCCCTCCAGCATCTTCCTCTCTCAGAAAACCACCCTGCCTGCTTTCTCAGTGTTCTGTCAGAGGCATGAAACAGTAGGGCAGACAGTTCACAGAGGGCCAGCCACTTAAAGTTCTAAGTGAGAGTGTGCACATGTGGACTTACGGAGCTCACCAGTGTCTCATTCACCCGACGTAGCTTGTAACATGTACCAATATGCTCTGATCTGGGTCTCTCTTTATGCAACTGCGGGTATGTGACAAGCACACACACAAATATACAGACATATACAAATGCACACATTCTCATACACACACACACAGACATGTACTTACTCAAACACACATACATACAAGCACATATGCATTCATACTTGTACATAGACAAAAACATATACACACATTCATATATATATACTGATACTACACACAGAGAGGTATTCACTCACACACACACACACACACACACACACACACACACATCAGATGGGCTCTTCCCTTCCTCCTGTCCACTCCCACCAACTCTGGTGTCATAAACTGCTTCCTGTCCCACAAACATTACCCCCATCATCTCTTTCGCATCCTACCATCAATGACAAAGAACATGGCTTTGATTTGATGGGCCTTGCTTTGGTGCGTGGAGAACATTGATTTTTTTTTCTACAGTGCAGTTTACTTTATTCCCAGGCAGCTTCCATCCAGACTTTCAGATAAATGCTTATCTCAGAACTGTGAGGAAATATTCCAAGTAAACAAACAAAACCCTCCATCAGCCAAAGCCTTCACTCTGAGCCATCAAGTACAGCCATGTGAAGGACCTGAATGCCTGAGAATGGCTTCTCCAGCACTCCAGGCCTACACCCTTCACTGACACCTATGGCATCTTCCCTAGCTTGCCAGGGACACTCTAGACCGTTGTCTGATACACATGCCTTGGGGTTGCCGTGTCCTCTCCAAGATAAATTTGCTCCAATTCCTGTTCATCTTCAGTCAGCTACCCCTGACTTCCCAGTGTCAGTTCTTTGGTCCACTGCCAGCACTGGTCCTGGGCCCACTGGTTCACAGAGCCTCTTCCCTCTCCATGAAAAACTGGAGACTATACCCTCTTCCTCCTCCCCCGGGGCTCCATCAGAGCCCATGTGACCTACCCACCTTGGCACATGTGCTCCAGGCCTGCCACAGGTGCCATCTCTGAGCTCTTTCTAGTCCACTCCTCTATGAGCTGCTGAGGCAGGGTCCCACAGCCCCTTCCTTAGCCCTCTTGGATTGTCTGTGACCTGGCGTCAAGCCTCAGTGATGTGACAGCAGGAGACGCAGAGACTTTGAGACTGGCCATCTCACCAATCCTCTGAGCATGCAGCTTCAGCCCCCCTGTAAGTCCGTTAGGAGGATTTCCCTTCCGGATTATGAAACTGCTACAAGCTGACAAAATGTCCTGTGACACTTTACAGTAGAATAGGCCGAGTTAGATCCTGCAGTTACAATGACTTTGGTTTACATCTAAGTTCTTACCTGGCCATTGGTGGACTCTCGTCATCTTATTCAAACACAAATAACGGAAGTCGTTTTGTTCTTTGAGATAGCCTTTACAAACCTCCCAGCTTGTTGCCTAGCAACTCAGTAAGCATCCATTCTTTCTCCTCCCCTAAAGTGGTCCCATCAGGTACACTATGAGTGCCTATCTCCCCCTGGGAAGCATAATTGTGTTCTAATAATGAAAATAAATAATAACTATAAATGTTGTAGATACAGAAAGAAACCTGAAATGAATGGTCTCAAATTCTGTGAATAGACTATCGGATATGTCTGAGCAAGCTGACTGCTAAGCCTTGAGATCATAAGGAGGGGGTGGACATTTAGTCCACAGGGACTAGGGAGGGCCCTGTTAGTGGGAGGAGATGTTTCCACTTATAGAAAGCATAGCCGTGCCCCCGCCACATTGGGGAAGGGGTGGAATGTGCTGGGCTGAAATGTGTGGGGAGTCTGGCCCAGAGTTATTTTGATTTCCATTAACATTCTCTTCTATACGTATTTAACCATAATTGAACACATGTGCTTCTGTTTTATTGACACTTAGTTCATCAAAGTGTCCCTTCCAATTGAACTATACCACCAAAGCCTTGAGTTCTTCAGTGTAACCTCCATTAATACCCCTGGGAAACAGGAAGTTGCATTTACTGAAATATAAATAAATTCGGCTCTCAGGGCCGGGGTCACAGGAGAGGCAGCCATCCACTGTGTCCTCTCAGAGAAAGATGGAAAGGCACAGTTCCATAGCTCCGGACAGATAAATGTTTGGAAAACACATCCGTCCTTTCTTCAAACTTGTGACACCTTCAAGCGCCATTTTGGAAAAGCAAGCGACCCTACAGATTTGGGTAAATAACTGAGTATCCGTGCAGATTTATTCTTTGCTGGAGGAGAGGAGGAAAATGACACGTAACCCAAAACCCTCTCCGAAGATATCCACGGGGCTCCTCCTCCCCGCCTCTCCCCTCCGCTCAACCTCTTGCTCAGTCCGGCTGCACACATGGAACCAATTATGAACAAAGCCCGATTGTTGTACATTCGGACTTTCCCACGTGGGCTCATTGCTTTCTTTAACTGCCTCGTAGTGTGTGTGTGCGTGGGAGGACCCTGCCCACAGTTCCAGCCAGGCTCTCAAGCATCCCAGGGCTCCAGTCTCCCCAGCCTCTCTGCTCTAATTCATTCTCTAGTAGCATAAACTCCTTCCCCCTTCACACCCCACCCCCATTTCCTATTAGGTTTGTCTGAATAAACAGAACTTTCTTTTCCATCCCTCTCAATAAACTGAGCTCTGGTTTACGGAGAATAAAGAAAAGCCGGACCCAATATGTGAGTAACATCAGGCTAAGCCTGAGATCCCCACAGAGGGAACAACCCTTGCTTTCATGAGAACCAGGGCAGAGTGTGTGTGTGTGTGTGTGTGTGTGTGTGTGTGTGTGTGTGTACATGTATGTATGTGTGTATATGTATGCACATGTGTGTAAGGGTGTGTGTGTAAGGGTGTGTGTGTATGTGTGTATATGTATGTGCATGTGTGTATGTGTGTATATGTATGCGAATGTGTGTGTAAGTGTGTGTGTGTACATGTGTGTGTATGTGTGTATATGTATGTGCATGTGTGTGTAAGTGTGTGTGTGTGTGTGTGTGTGTGTGTGTGTAGAATTAAAATTATGTTCACGAGAAGCAAACAGAATTCCTTAAATCCTGGAATGCTATTATTTGTATCTTTTCTCTCCTGTGGAAGTGAGCTGATTCCAGGGGGTGTGAAGTGATGGGGAAAGGGGTGTGGCCATTACAAAATACCAGAGAAAGTTAACTCTAGACAACTTGTACCATCTGTTGGAATCACACCTCGATTAGAAAAAAAAAAAAAAAAAAAGGCAGATGTGGATGAAGCAGATCTTGAGTCATTTCAACAATTTGTAATGTGGTAGTGGCTGCAGACAAAACGGAGGGTCCTAGGGACACTAAGATTCCTTGGTGGGTAAAGGCACTAACCACTAAGCCTGAAGATGTGAGTTTGATCCTTGGAACCAAAAGGTAAAAGGAAAAAAGGAATTCCTGAATATTGATTGTCCTCTGACCTCCATCCCCCTCCCCCCGCCACTGTGGTGCTCCTCAAACCAACACCCCCATGCACACTGGCACATAAAATAAATAAATAATGAAAAATCTTTAAACAAAAAGAGATGTTCTAAGCACATTTGCACATGCAGTGACACATGTAACTTCTAGGCTTTGGTCCGATTTATCTGAACCATAGATGCAAACATAGTTTTCCTTCCGCTCTCCCCCAACTTTTCTTCCTGTGGACTACTTATTCACATAATTAATTTGATGCATACATTTGCTGTTGGAAACAGTACTGGGAAAAACATTCATGTCTTCTGTTCAGTTTCATAGAGGTAATTTATGAATCCAAAGAGACCCCCAACTCCCCTATGTATTTATAGCTAGTCTTCAATTTTTTTTTTTTTTTTTATGTCAAGAAGAGAATGAAATCAGAATGCAGGATTTTGAATTAATCTCTGCTCCAGATGTGGGGGAGATTCCTCTTAGTCCTTTTAAGTAAGGTAAGCATGTGACCTACTGTACAGCCAAGGGGCTTGGGTGTCACGTGGTGTAGTGCATAATGCATCTGATACAGCCTTGATGAGACAACTGACCTGGTTGCCATCTGCAGCCCTGAGAAGCAAAGTTGACATTTCTGGATCACTCTCCCAACAAGCATCACTTAACCACCCCGGGGACAGCAAGTGAGCCAGAACTGCAGAGACAGTCAGAAGGAAGCTGAAGGTGGTGGTGCCGCTCCACACAGCTGAAGTTGGAGAACTTGGGCTGTTTTCCTTTCTCCCCATCCCCCACCTCCTGACCAACCACAGCTGGACTCACAGGGTCGAAAGGAAAACTGTCTCAGATTTTCGATATTTGGGAACCTCTTGAAGACCACAGCTTAGCTCCGAGAAGGAATCTAGCTGATCTCTCTCTCTGCGACCAGCACACACACACATTTGCTCACTCCCGGCTGCACACCATGGTAGTTCAGACTGCAGTGACTCCAAACAGACCTCAGAGACTTCTGAAAATACCTTACGGATCTCTGAGAAGGCGCAGCGTGGAAAGGGTAAGCAATGTGGCGGTGGTCCGCTGTTTTCACTGAGCAGTTGCTACATTGTGCTGGGAATTACTTCTCCTACTGATGTTTTTCTGAGCAATTCGAGTTTCCTAGGGCTACAGATCGTGACGCGCCTCTCTCTCTCTCTCTCTCTCTCTCTCTCTCTCTCTCTCTCTCTCTCTCTCTCTCTCTCTCTCTCTCTCTCTCTCTCTCTCTCTCTCTCTCTCTCTCTCTCTCTCTCTCTCTCTCTCCTGAACAGATAAGGATGAGACTTCTGAAATGGAAATGTCTGTCAGTTGCAGATGCTGATGCCGGAGGGAAAATGAAATATGAGGGTAGAGCAGTCCCCCTGGAGCTTGTTGAGAAGTGTGTCAGGGTTGGGAGCCTGACTTCTCTCAGAGCTCACTGACTGAAATGCACTTTCAGTGCGGCGGCATCTCAGATTTCCTCTGCTGGGTGAAAGGGGAGATGAAGGTGGTGGGTGTTAAGGGGCTTCCGAACCCTGCTGATGTCAGTGATGAAAGCCGGTTAGTTGAAAGCCCTACTCGGCCATATCTATTTTGTTATTACTTTTTCAAACATATTGCTGTTCTTTCTTTGGGTCTGTTTGTTCAGAATGCTACTGATTTGGGCTGAGGGATTGTTAATTTTCTGAAAGCATGTGTCCTTCATGGTAGCCCCTGGCAGAGAGGAACCTATAAAATTCTAATAAGGATTTGTCCTTCTCTATAATGAGAAATACAGTTTTGAGGGTGGCTGTCAAGCATATAAAATGGGCTGGTTGTCTAGAGGAGATTGGCTCAACATGTGGGAATTGGTGCCTATACCACCATGAGGCAGAGTCATTCTATGTGGCTTAGAAGCCCCCAGACCCCTGTTGGAATCCTGAAAAGCCCTTCCATGAACTGGAATTTAGTCTAACACATCCATGTGCTAGATTAAGTATAGGCCAAAACCAACTCCAAAAGTGAGGTAAAGAAGTTTTTCCACCCAACTCATGAAAGGGAACAGACCTTAATTCACATGGCTTTCTGGCTGGACTACTCGGTAGTTAAGGGGTTTTGTTTTTTAATTTAAAGAAAACCTAATTAAAGGTTCAGCTTCTGGGGGGACTGTCTGGAATGTCCAAGCAGGATTGAGTGTCTGGCTCTGATAAGTTGTAATTTTTTTCTATTCGAATGTTTTTAAAGGGCATTACTCATTCTGGTTGTGTATAGGTCTTCAGTTCAGTTTGAGACATGTTCCTGTGCTCAGTATTAGTTATACAATTAATATTTAGCAAACACCTACTGTGTGCTTCCTTTTATAGCTTTGGAGCATGGGAATAAAAGAACACACACATTTATCCGTCATTTCCTTTGTCTTCTTCTTCGTTTTGAAACACTGTCTCATTCTCTAGAACTCAATATATCATCGAAGCTTCCCTCTGCCTCACAGCAGTCCTGTGTCAGCCTCCCAGATGCTAGGATCACAGGTGAAGCCAGACATCCCAGCCCCAGTGCATGTGGAATGTGATCTTCACTTATGAGAAAACCCTTGCCTCTGTGATAGCCGAGCCTGTGTGATATGCCTTATTATTGAGATATTTTTTATAACTACCCAAATGTAAATCATGTTTCTCAGGGATGGGCAACATAGCAGTATGGAAGAGAGAGTGTTATACTGCTTCTTAAAGAAAGAAACAAATAAGCAAAGCCAGTTACAGGGCTGGAGAGAGAGAGCACACTCAGCGGTTAAGAACACTGGCTGCTTTTCCAGAGGACCCGGGTTCAATTCCCAGAACCATAGGGTAGCTCAGATTTGTCTGTAACTCAAGTTTCAGGGGCTCTGACACCCTCACACCAATGCACATAAAATAAAATAAAATTAATTACTATTTTTTTAAAAACCCTAATGTGTTGTAGCCTCTCTTTGTATCATTCAGGTCTCCAGGTGGCTTTTTAATATTTAAATACAGATTTGCATAAACGCAGAGGTGTACACTTACCACTTGTGTTTTTCACTGTTCACCATTTGAAGACAAATCAACACTACAGGAATCCAAACATGACCTATCACATATCTGTTACCATGTGTATTTACATGTAAGGCATTACATTTGAATCATACACAGCTTATTTCTTCCCTTAAGAATATGCCAGGATTCATGACCTTATGAGACAGGTTTAAGAGCTCTGGACCCTTCAAAGCAGCCTGTACTTCCTTGGTGCTTGAGTGTTGCAGGTAGACCTGCCATCTCCCCCTCCTGGACAATGGGATAGAAACTAATTGGAATATATGGTGGCCTGTCAGGTCGAATTGGGCATTTAACGCTATGGTGCTTCTGTGACACTTTTCAAAATGGAAGTCATATATTAATATAAAGGGCAGTTATGTGATAAACAGCTCCAGACCATGAAGACTAACTCTCTTTCCCCTACCCCTTGTAACAGTAGAGAGAATGCCAGACATCAAATTACCAGAAGGCCTTTACTCCGGGCCCTCCAGACCCATTTCCTCCCCTTAGCATCCTAAGCTGTTAGTGAAACATGGGACATGGGGCCTCTTCCCTTCCTGCTGTGTAAATAGGGAAACTAGAGACAGTAAGCATCCTCTTCCATTCAGACACATCCGTCCGTGGCAGGATAAGACCTCTGTCCTGGAACTTAGTGTTGTCTGCCTTTACTATTACAGAATGCCTTGTGACCTTTGCTCTCTCGTGGCCATGTGGCATGGAAGCCTGGCTCTAAATAGAATTATCATCAACTCATCACCAGGACCTCATATAGAAGACGCGCTTAAACCTGAGATGTGAGGGCCAGGAACATTTGTATGATTTCAAAGCAATGAGAGCACACACATATGTACATGTTTCTCTCTATGTACACATGGAAGTCAGAGACCAGCTGCACGTATCATTTTTCGTGTTCTGTGTTTGTTTGAGATAGTCTCTCCCTGGCTGCTTGGAGCTTGTCCATTAGGTTGGTCTTAGGGAGATACTTGTGCCCACCTCTCCGGCCCTGAGATTCTGAGTGTATGCAGGCTTGGGTTTTGTTGTTGTTTTTAACATGGATCCTGGGGATCAAACTCAGACCCTTGTACTTACATAGCAAGTGCTTTACTGCCTCAGGCCCTTTGCTCATACCTTTTTTCATAGAATGTCCCAAGAATCAGTAGCCTCACTAGCTACTAATTTGGGACCTTGACAAAGTGCCTCAGACTGTGTGTGTGGCTCTGTGTGTGTGTGTCTGTGTGTTTGTCGTGTGTGTGTGTTTGTCTATTTGTCGTGTGTGTTTGTGTGTGTGTGTGTTTGTCGTGTGTGTATATCTATTTGTCGTGTGTGTGTGTGTGTGTGTGTGTGTGTGTGTCTGTGTGTCTGTGTGTCTGTGTCTGTGTGCAGACCAGAAAGTGACAGTGAGTAACTTCCTTGATCACTCTCAACCTTATTTTTTTGACAAGGTTCCTTTCTGAACCTGATGCCCAGTAATTCATCTAGACTGACTAGCCAATAAGCCTCAGGGATCCCCCTGTCTCTGCAACCCTTTCTCCAATCCACCCCAGTTCTGGGCTTATAAACTTGTGCTGCCACATCCAGCTCTTCCTCAGATGCTCAGGTCTAAACACAGGTCCTTATACTCAAGTGGTAACCACTTTACCTACAGAGCCGTGCCCCCGCCCCTTAACTTGTATATTCAGTAACTGATGGTATCTAACACAGTTAATTTCACCTTTCTATTGCCAAGAGAGATCCCGAGAAATCCAAAACAAGTTTGTTTGTTTGTTTTCTGGTGATAACTTCCCTTGGACTCCCAACTTCATGTATCATTCATGGAAAGCAAGCTGTCCCAGGTTCCATGCACACAGATGCCAAGCCACTTAGTCCACTTGAGCCAGGAGCACCTTCACACTCTCTTCCTTCTGAAGAACGGTTTTATTGCAGTAGCCAAGGAAAACTGAAGTAAGAAAACCTTTATGTGGTCAAGTTCAGGTGGTTTGAGTTTGTGATTTGAAATTGAAGTGGAGGAAGGTCCTGTAAGGTAGCTATTACCATCTCAATTTTCTGCTTTTGTGACAGAAACTGAGCAATGTATGTCTTCCCACCCCGAGATTTGATCTTTGTTACCTCTGAATTCTTATTTCAAGGACTTCTCAAGTTGTAGCCTGTTGGACTTCATGCTCTGATTTCCCAACTGTGAAGGGCAAAATACTTGATGTCCCGATGGTTTTACCCTCTAACACATTGACCCACAGAGCACCAGACATCTCTGTTCGCTTACCAGTCTTTACTCCTTGAATCTAATGTATCCAAAGTGGAATCCAGCACTCACCGCCACCACAAACCTGCTCCCTACTCCAGCACGAGCTAATCAAGCATCAGTGAGCATAGAGACCATGCTTTCCTAGAAATGTGTCGCCAGGTCATCTCACTGCTGTACCAGCATCACACAAACCTAGATAGGATAGCCTCGTATATGCCTAAACTATGTGGTACATATAGGCATGTACACTACAGCTGCTTACTCCTAAAATCCCAATACTAATATTCCTAGTAATATAACATTAAGTCAAACAAAATATAATAGAGGAAAGATATAAATATGAGACATAGGAGACTGCTGTTGGCATATCACAGGACATCACTTTCTAGCCAATTATGGTGCTTTAATAACTTGAATAATATTGATACTCATAAAGGGAAATGATAAGCCAGTAGTGTAGTCATTCATGGTCACTTTCAAGTATCACATACTGTGTAATCGTCAGTGCTAGGTTTTGATATGATTGGCAATAAGCTAGGGTTGTTTGAAGGAGGACCAAATGAATAGGACAATTCAATGCACTGTGACATTATGATGGTCACAGTGTAAATAGCTTTAGAAAATATTCAGCTCCCTCTTAATATTTTTTTATTTTTATTTTTTGGCTTTTCTCCGTGTAGCCGTGGCTGTCCTGGAACTCAGTCTGTAGGCCAGGCTGGCCTCAAACTCAGAGCTCTACCTGCCTCTGCCTTTTGAGGGCTGGGATTAAAGGCATGTGTCACCACTGCCCCACAAGATTCCTCATAATCTTATGGGATCCTTTGAGGATTTATAATAGACAGAAATGTTGGGATGGGCCACGTACTCAAACTAGAACCCAAGTCTTTTCCTGTTCTTCCCATTTCCTCTGTATCCTTCGAACAGCTACTGTGTGTGCTGTCATTTCTGGTGTTGCTTTCTCTCTCTCATCTTGTAGCTCCTCCCAACTGCCAGATTAAGACCGCCATCATCTTGTGCCTGCTACTGTCTTCCCATGGCTGCTGGTCTTGAGATTAGACCACTGTCATCTTGTGCCTGCTACTGTCTTCCCGTGGCTGCTGGTCTTGAGATTAGACCGCCATCATCTTGTGCCTGCTACTGTCTTCCCGTAGCTGCTGGTCCTGAGATTAGACCACCATCATCTTGTGCCTGCTACTGTCTTCCCGTGGCTGCTGGTCTTGAGATTAGACCACCATCATCTTGTGCCCACTACTGTCTTTCCGTGGCTGCTGGCCTTGAGATTAGACCACCATCATCTTGTGTCTGTTACTGTCTTCCCGTGGCTGCTGGTCCTGAGATTAGACCACCATCATTTTGTGTCTGCTACTGTCTTCCCGTGGCTGCTGGTCTTGCACCTTCTTCTGTAGTCTTTCCAGTTAGCTTGGAGACAATTATATTACTGTGTCCACAAGCATTTCAGTGGTTCTGTGCCTCAGAACAAGGACCAATGCCGGATTATATCAGGGCCCTGCTGAGGTCTCTGCTTCACTTCTTTCCCACCTTACTCTTGGGCTGCGCTCCAGCCACACGTGAGCATATCCTGCAGCCTTTAGAGCACCATTAGAGAACGTTGCAGCAAGGACTTTGAGCACTCTTGCATTAGCCTGGCACTTGCTGCTTCCCCCTCCCACCCCTCAACTTCCTACTCCCATCCTTTTTCAGGAAGTTCATATCCTAATGGAAGACTTTTCAGATGCTTCACCTCCAACCCAAGTCTGAAAAGGTACTCTTCCTGCTTCTCCCGCAGTGACACAGATCACCTGCATCAAAGCTGTCATTTCCATGGATAACAAGCTTTTTGAGAACAAGTCATGTGATTCATAACAGGAATGGTAGAGATATCTAATATCAGACTGCCCGTTCATTTTTTTTACTTCAGTATGAGGACCCTAGATGAAATAAATCAAGTAGCCAGTCATGCCCAACACAGATCCAAGAGGCCATCTTCCTAAACTGGGAGTCAGTGGCCTAATCTAATACCGTCTTCTATAGAACATAAAATCAGAGCAGGGGCGAAAGCTCAGTTGACAAAGTGCTTATCTTGCAAGTACAAGGACTGGATTCAATCCCCAGGACCCATGGTTGGGTTTGGTTTTGTTTTTAGAAAAGAGCCGGCATGTGTGGTGCATACTTGCCATCTCAGTACTGGGGATTAAATACATAGGATATAATAGGATGTAATAAACTACTCTGTTGGTATTAGAATGAATGAAATCTGTGAGTTCTATTACTAACATCCTGCATTCTTGTCGTAGAAGTAAAACATAAGTAGGAACAGCCTCAGTTCCCAACCTGACTTCCTGGGAGTCTCATTGTTGCTGGTGGAAAATGTGTTCACTCTCACGTGTTAACACAAACGAGGAAATGAAATGTTCTCTCTTATCTATTCTGGACTCTAAGAGCACACTGGATACCTCTAAATGGAACAAGGTGGGAGCAACTAGCCTGACTCAAACTAAACGTCTTCCACAAAGTAGTGTAAATTTGATTGTTTTATTGTGGGGAGAGAATGAGGCAAGCAAACATTCTCTTTTTCTACAATTATTTGAATAGTTTAGGTGAAAGGTGTTTTTTTTTTTTCTTCTTCTTCTTCTTGGAAACACTGAGATGGTGTGATATTTTTGGAGTGGTATTTTTAACACAGCATAAATTAAACCTTGTGGCACCCACAACATTCATTATTCGATGTGTTATTCCAGGTTGACATATTGCCAGTCTATTATTTTGCAAACCATTGCATTATCCCAGCTGCTAAGCTACATAACTTAAGGATCCAGAATACAACAGCATCTCTGTACTCGTGTGTGTGGTGCTTACATTTTGAGTGTATTAATGCAGGGAAGTGTGAGACACTACCCAAAACACATAGAGCAGACAGCTCTTAGTGGATATTTATTACCATTGAAAGCAGACAGCCAAGAACTGTTCAGACAGATCAGCGTATTCACATGTATTATTATCCAGCCCCCTCATCTAAGAACACTTTTGTTCTTTCCACAAATATACTGTTCTCTGGAGAGAGAAAAAAAGATCATAGATTCTGGGGAACTCCAATTCTCTGGTTCACAGAAGGTATGAAGGGTCATTTTCCTCCTTGTTAGTGAGGAGGTTTAAATGGAAAATAAGGTTGTGTGTGTGTGTGTGTGTGTGTGTGTGTGTGTGTGTGTGTGTGTGTGTGTGTGTGTGTATGTGTGTGTGTGTGCACTTATATGGGGGGTATCTGAGGAGACCAAAAGAGGGCATTGAATTCTTAATTGTGGAGATACAGGGAGTTTGTGAGCCACCCTATGTGGATGCTAAGAACTGAACTCAAGTCCTCAGCAAGGGCAGTACACATGTAACCACTGAATAATCTCTTGTTTCTGAGGCAGGTCTCTTACTGGTCAAGAACTTACCAAATAGACTAGGCTGGCAGGGAAGCTTGAGGGAGCCCCAGGAATGCATCTGTCTTTAGTTCAATGGCTTTACATTGGAAAGAAGTCTTGCAGGCTCTCTATGCCTACACTTCACCCATACCAGAGAATCTCAGTGGATGGGATGGATCCAGGCATCAGGTTTTAAATCTCTCAAGTGACCCCAGGGAGCATCCAACATTGAGAACACTGTCTCAAAGTATATGGTGGCAAAGAACCATCACCCATGACAGCTTAAGGAATTGAGATAGTTCTTTTCTTTATGGTGTTTTCACCAGAAAGAGGAATGGATGGGTGGATTGGGATAGGTTTGTTTGCTTTTTTGTGATAAGATGGTCAAATGTAGAGTTCTGTATAAAAGAAAACTCAGTATGAGTTTTTGGGGAGTTGAATCTTTATTCCTGGGAAATCTTTGTCTATCTTAGGCAGTGTTCTGTACTTTGAGTCCACTCTCTTCACAGTTTGTGGAACATGCAGAGATGTTCCACAAAGACAAAGCAAGATTCCAAACATCAGTCTGACTATTCCTGCCTGCTGGTCTTCTCCAGTGAAGAGCTGTCTGTGTTTATTTAAGTCCTCTATAATGAAGATATGTCCACAGAATCAATCAATTGTTCCTAAAGCAGAAACAGAGTGCTTAGATCTTAAGCTGCTTAGGACCTGGTCTAGGACATAACTGTAGTATGAAGTTTCTGGCCCAGACTAGCCCCAAGATATGGACAAGCAGTCCCAAAGTCCCAAAGAAACACACAGACACTCATATTAATTTTATACTGGCCAGCCTATGGTTCTGGCATATTGCTAACTAGCTCTTGCTCTTAAACTAGCCCATGATTCTTATCCTGTTCAGCCATACGGCTCGGTACCTTTTCTCAGCAGCATTTCCACTTTCCTCTGCGTCTCTCTGGCATCTCTGCTCTGCTCTTCCTGTCCCCAGTATTCTCCCAGTCTGGTAGCCCTGCACATACTTCCTGTCTGCCTTCATCCAATCAGCGTTTTTATTAAACCAATAGGCTGCACAATCATTTACAATGTAACAACATAATCCTACTACACACGACTACTGTCCACTTGTACAATATGAGTTTATATGATCATAAGTTAAGTTCACTGTGTGTATGATTGTGTGTGGCATATACAAATGTGTGTGCAGGTGTATGCACACATGTAGAGAACAGAGGAGGCCATTGAATGTCCTCTTGCATCACTTTCTGATTATTTCAATGAGGCATGGTATCTCACTGAACCTAGAGTTAGGTTGGAAGCCAACAAACCCCCTGTCTCCACCTCCATGGTGCTGGGGGTTACAGACATATGTGGCCATGGCAAGCTTTTTAATGGATACTGATGATTCAAACCCAGGTCCTCATGTTTGCCCAACAAGCCTCTTGCCCACTGAGCCTTCTACCTAGGCCCAGAAATCTGCTTTTATTTGTATTGATTCATCAATGGACTTCAGAGAAAAACAGCATGAAAGAGTCTATGCCATGAACATTTGTTCTCAAATCTAGGAGAAGATGAGCCACATAAGTGGTGTACTTCATTGGCACCATCCACCTCTTCCTCTTCCTTCCTCTCCTCTTCTTCAATTTGGTCTTCCCTTACTGGTCAATTTTAACTGCATTTGCTATTTTTCTCATTGCTGTGACAAAAACATCTTACAAAAGAAGGGCTTCTACTGGATCACAGTTCAGAGAACTGAGGTCCATCATGATGCAGAAGGCATAGTGGTGAGTACATGAGGCAGCTGATCACACTACATCAGCACAGAAGCAGAGAGGGATTAAAGCTAGCACTCAGTTTGCAGGTCCAGAGGTGTGTCTCCCAGTGATTCTCTAGCCACCCATCAGGTTGACGATCAAAGTTAATCACTGAAGTCCTGATATATGGGTGTCTTGAAATGGTCCATGGAGAGAGCATCTATACCATGGAATTGGCAGTCTTTGTTTTCTCAGAAAGTCTAGCCCTAAGCATTTAGTGGCACATAATTGGCAGATGGTTGGACGTTATAGTACTATGAGATATTGCCTGAAGCATATGTATGAACAATTACAAAGGCATGTCAGAGGACTGAACCTTCCAAAGTTCAGAGGTGAATACTATGATGATAAACTAGAACAAAGAGAGAGAGAAACAGCAGGAGGAGCCATTGAGATAAAAAAAAAAATTAAAGAGAAAGTCTTGTCTAGTCCTTAGAACTGAATAGGATTCTTTCTCAGAGACATTCAATGTAGACTACTACCTGAGAGATAGTGTAGTAATAGACAGTTATCTGGAAAGGTCTGTCAGGGGGGTGCTGGGAAGGGGAAATGGAGCAGGTAAAAGAGGGAGGCTCTCAAGACAAGCTTTATTTTCCCCTACGGGCAGTCCTGGACAGAGTAACTAGGAACCATAGTTGGCTCTAAAGGAGTCAAGATTATGATAGTAAAGATGGCCAAGAATCTTTCCCTGTGGTACCACAGAAGCACAGCACAGTGGCTGATATTCTTATTTGAAGAGGGCATGTGTATATGTTCAATGCTGGGCACTTGTCTGTAAGTGTGGAGACCAGAGGTCAGCATTAGGTGTCTTGTTTAACTAGTCCCTACCTTATTTTTGGAGGCAGGGTCTCTCACTGAACCTATGGCTCACAGATGCAGCTAGACTGGCTGGGCAGCAGCTCTGGGGATTCTCTTGTCTCTTCCTCAGTGCTGTGATAGAGGCACATGTTACTGCTCTTTTTTATTCCTTCCTTCCTTCCTTCCTTCTTTCCTTCCTTCCTTCTTTCCTTTTTTAAAGGTGGGTTTTGGAGAATGGGAGTCTTCATGCTTATAGAGCAAGCAGTTTTCCAACTGAGCTGTCATCCCAGGCTACAGAGGTCATTTTAACCAGCATCTCCCCCACCGTAAGCCACTGCATACAAGCTCATCCATTTTCCCCACGTTACTCTCAAAGAGTAGCCAAAGAAAGGATGGATGGAAGATTTCGGTACCTTCTATTCCATCTCTTGTCTCAGTATTATCTCAGTATCCTTGACCTCTATCCAGAGGAAAAGTTCTCTGTTCGGTTTTGGTTTTGCCTATGAGAAAATAGTTTTTAAAGTGCCTTGATATAATCATGTGTCAGGGCTTCAAAAGCTAGCTGAGTCCCAAAATATATTTAGAAAGTATAATTTAGGGCACAATCCATCATGCAGTGTCCAAAATGAGTGAGTCCTGGTTTGAACTTTGGGTTTGGGCATTTACACATAGTCTGTAAAAGAAAATAGATTTGAAACAAACTCTTTGATATGAAACCCTGTGCTACTAAACCTTCAGTGGAAGAAAATGTTTCTTTTCTCTGTCCAGTGAGCTGAAGGAAAGCTATGGCCAACATCCATGTGCCGATCCCACCCATAAGAAGTTTCCTCTTGGGGATGGTGGAAGCCTCTAATTACAGTGCACATAGTTCCCCTTCTCCCATGCCCCTTTTAATTTTCCTTTTTGATATCTCAAGTTCAAGTCAGTTAAAGATAAGTTTAAAGGCAGACAGAGATGTGAGACCCACCCCCTCCTAGGGCCGGTTTTGTGAATTAGCCAATTGCACACACATTACACACCCATTGCACATCCATTACACAACCATTACATACTCATTGCATATCTAGATCTCAGTGCAGCTCCAGGGCTCTCAGCTGTTTCCACACTACTGCCTTGTAGGGATAAGTTCATTTACATGGGCAGCTATGTGGGTGCTGGGTTCTGACTCACTACTAACCCAATATGCTACGACCTAGATGTTTACATCTCTTTTGTGTATGTTAAAATCCCAACCCCCAGGATGCTGGTATCAGGGGGCAGAATGTTTGCCCTCAAGATTGAAATTAGTGCCTTATTAAATCAAAGAATTTAGAGGCTGGGGTGTAGCTCAGTTCATAGAGTGCTTGCCTAACACATATGAAGTCTGGGGTTCAGTCCCCAGGACCATATAAGCCATGTGTGGTCTAAAACTCTCAGCAGGATCAGGATACAGCAGGATCCACAATTTAAGGATACCCTCGTCTACATGGGGAATGTAGAACAGCTTGGGATACATGAGACTCTGCCTCAAAAAACAAACAGAAGGAGGGGGTGTGGAAATGATAGAAACATATTTAAACTCATGTATGAAATCTCAAAAACAAAGGTTTTTAAATAAATTTAAAAAAAGACCCCAGTGAACTAGCCATTTTCTTCCATAACATGGGGCCACAACAAAATGTACTATCTATGAACAGTGAATGGAGCCTTTCCAGATACCAATCTGCTCTTAAGCAATGGCTACATTACTATATTTTCCTCACCTTATTTCTTGACACTGAACCTGGACCTTGTTTCTCTAGATTGGCTGATTGTCGGCCCCAGCAGTCTCTGTCTTCTACCCCAGTGCTTTTTCAAAAAAGAAACCAATAGATTTATGGGAGCAGTATATATACATGCTTATATGGGTCTGAGCATATGTGTATGTAGGGGTGTGTGTGTGTGTGTGTGTGTGTGTGTGTGTGTGTGTGTGTGTGTGTGTGTGTGTGTGTGTGTGTATAGGCCCAAGGTCAACACCAGGTGTCTTTGTTGATGGCTACCACCTTATTCTTTTGAAAGAAGGCCTCTCACTGAATTTACAGCTTATCCATTCAGCTAAACTGGCTGGCTAGCGAGTTCCATGAATCTACCTGTCTCTGTCCCCACTCCCCAGTCCTGGGATTACAGATGCACACCTGGCTTTTTTATGTGGGATCCAAACTCGGAACCTTATGTTTACAAAGAATTTGCCAAATGACCCATGTCCTCACCTGTTATACTTTAAAATTTTTTATTTTATGTATGTAAGTGGTTTGCTTTCATGTATATCTCTGTATCATGTCTATGCAATGCCCACAAAGTCCAGAAGAAGGTACCAGATCCCCTGGAACCAGAGCTGCAGATGGTTGTGACCACCATGTAAGTGTTGGAAAGTGGGTGTGGGCCATCATGAAGAGCAGCCAGTGCTCTTAACCACTAAGCCATTTCACCAGCCTGGCCTGAAATTTATTCACTACATAGCCCTAATGTCGCTGCTTAGTTCTGGGATTATAAGATCTATACCATGTCTAGTACATTTAAGGCATCTCTTTGTTTTTGTTGTTATTATTATTATTTTCTTTTTCTTTCTTTTTTCCAGTGCTAGGGATAGAATCCAGGGCTTCACATATACTAGACAACTGCTCTGCCCCTGAGCTACATCTCCAGTCCAAATTTTCTTGTATTTAGGAAAAGTGTGTGTGTGTATGGGTGACAATGACAAATCTGCTATATAACATCTTTTCTTGCATGTGAAGCATAGCAATCCATGGTCCACAAGATGCCCACTTGCTCCACAAGAAAATAAATACCCACTTGCCTTAAGTGACTGTGCACTAAGAGTCAGGGAATAGATCTCAAGGCCTTCCACTGGGATTATATCATCTTCCTGCTGAATTGGGATATTAACTGTATAAAAATTCTTTTGACAAGTCAAGTGCAATTTTTTAAATACATTTACATAAATTGAACCACATCCTTCAGCCATAGGAAGAGGGGATGCTGCAGAGAGCAGCATTAGAACATCAAGAGGGTGAAAGCTTAAGCCTCTGAGTGTGGACACCAGGCCTGATTACTGACTGATTGGGCAGGGTTGCTACCAGCCACACCCTTCTTTAGTTTATGCCAGGTGTTTTCCTACTATCTCAGACAGTAGGCCAAAACAAAGGATTCCATCCAATAGAGCCATCACCCACCTAGCCGTGGATTTTGTAGCTACGATGATTAGGTCAGTAGTATGCAGGCCCCACCCCGAGGTTGCCCCAAAACCGAACTGACATTTATTCATGATCCACATGGTTGAACTGATAGCAACCATACGGAAACCTTTCCCATCCAAGTCATTGGCTTCCTGCGGGATGGAGTAGAATTCTGGGGGTCAGCCAAGTCCTTGAATGAGGGCTTGAGCGATTTACACCTCCTTTGGCTGATGACAGCGTTGGCTCTAGTCACCGGAGCACTTTATCTTCCCATGGTGTCGGAGTGCGAGGACAGGTCAGGCTGCCCAAACGGGCCCTTTGAGTGACAGCTCTTACTTGTCATCGTCAGACCGAGCTGAGATTGATCCCTTTAATTTTAATCTCAGAGTTTCCCTCCTTCTGCCTGCTGCCAGATAAAGCAACTGGCAATTAACCACTTGCAGCAGTAGACCCAAAGCTTCCTGGGGACATCTGATAACAGAGAGAAGCCCATCAAGGACAGTGTCAGACATTTATTACTTTAATGCCTTTACACTGTATCCTTATTAAATTAAACAATAAATATATCTATATACCTGAGCCATATTTTCTCAGTTCCCTGTTGAAATTTCTTTTGGTGTGTTAAGACTTAATTCATCTTTATTGGAGGGGGTGGCTGATGGGTAATATCCTCTTGAAGATATGGAACAACAAATCCTGGACCACCAAGTGATCAGGGACAGAACACAGATGTGAGTGGGCGTCCGTGACAGGCTATAAACCTGAGACAAGGCTCCAGAACCTGCCGCTGCCCTTGATCCTTCAAGCAAACCGCACAGGCAAAGTGACAAGTCTTACAGATGCTGCTGAAAAAAAGTGAAACTAAAGTCTGTGGGCAGTGATCAGAAGGTTTGAGGAGAGGAAGAAACAGTCTGGGAGCAGATGAGAGAGGAAAGTCTGGAGTGTCCGCACACGCTGGCAAAGTCACAGGAATTTTGGGCACAGCCCAAAGTAAGGGAAGGAAGGAATGGATAAGATGCCCCCTGCTCAGAAAGCCCAAAAAGGGGCCTTGGAAAACAGCTAAGCCAGAAAAGTGCTCTCACATAAGCATGGGGGCACCCACTTAGAAAGCTGGACAGGGTGGCACACAGTTGTCATCACAGAACTGGGGAGGCAGACAGGAGACCCCTGGGACTCCCTGGCTAAAAATTCTAACCTAATCAGTGAACCCCAGGTCCCAGTGAGAGGTCCTGTCTCAAATCCAAACAGGCCAGCTCTTGAGGAACAATAGCCAAGGTTGATTTCTGGACACTATACAGTGCGCACGCACACACACACACACAAATTGAAATCTTTTCATTCAACTCTTAAAGGTAATATTCCTTGTGTCATTTGGTGTCCCTTCACACACACCATCCTATCAATTCTTTTTAGGAAATAGTATGTGACTCTGTTTGGCTATTATTTTTACCTTCGCTGCCAGAAAATTTGAGGCTTAAGTCAAGACCTAAGCTCTGTGACACCTTTTCACATTTAACTCCCTTGTCCCTCCGCCTTATATTATCCTACTTCCTGTTTAACTCTTGGTTTTGTATACATGTTATGCATCTTTATTGCAGCTCCTTCCATGCTGTGGTGGCCTCCACTACTTTCTCTTATTTGTGTGTGTTTCTATTGGGAAACTTAACACAATGAAACACAGTCCGTTGGGAAGAGGAGAAGGTAGAACAAAGTCCACAATTTCCTTTCTCTTGGCAGAAGGAATTGTCTCGGCAGGTGTATCGAAACCGCTCCTGGGTAAGCTGAGACATGGGAACACCACAGTCTGAACAAGGCACTTCTTCTTCCCAGGACAGGATGAATTCATGTGCAGAGTTAAGCCCTGACAGTACAAAGCCACTGCATCCCATCCCATTGTGTGCTGGAGGGAGCTGGAGAGCATACCCAGAGTTAAGGGGTTCTCTAGGGAAGCACAGAGATCACATGGTAGGTGGAGTCCCCATGGGCACAGAGGCACATTCTCATAAAGCATCTCCCAGTGCCCTGCTCCCAACACAAGCTATCGCTCTCTGAACCATGCCTTCCCAAGTCTCACCCTTGCTGGGCTGAAGGCTGGAAAATTGGTGGGTTTTTGTCTTTTTCATTTCCCCCCAGGATGCAGGCAGCCTCCTCTGGGTTCTTTTCACTCCACACCTCTTCTTTTTTTTTCCTTGGGAATTTTTGCTGGCCTTGTAATCCACTGCTCCCCACTATCAGATGCGCAAACAACACTTCCCGGGAAAGGCTTACTGCCTTTTCATGTGAGCTGGGGCCAAGAACTAGAAGAAAGCCACATTGACGGTTTTAGGAAAATCGCTATGTACATTAGGGTTTTGGCAAAAGTCGTTCATTCCTTTAGAGGTGCTCGCTCTAAATCCTTCCCCACCAGAGATCCTACCATAGTATCTCCTCCAGAGGACAGGGAGTTATTAGTCTTGTACTCTTTCCAGATAGATATCTGCTTTCCTTTTGTTAAACAACAACCCCCCAGCCCCGGAATCTAGCATCTGATGTTAGCTTTCATGGGGGGAATAAAAGGTAAGAGTCTAAAGGCTTCCATCACAAGACAAGATTACTCAGAGAGGAAGAAACAGCATGATGCTTAGGGTTGATTCTATTAGCTGGCATTTCTGAAAGCCCCCGAATTTGAGATGTGAGCCATTACTACCCTAGCATTTCTCCACCTTGCCTGGCTACTGGGACACCCAGCCCACTGCTCAGTAGAATGTACAGGAAGGGAGACAAGGTTCCCTGATGACTGTCATGTGGTCAAGACACTCTGGCCAAGGATGAAGACAGAGCAGACTTCCTGACCCCGCCCTGGAGGAGCCTCGCTGGGTGTACAAGAGTCAAGGATCAAATTCCCAGTTATGCGTTTTCTGTCCTGCTTCTCTAGCCCACCTCCAGACTCCACTCCCCTGGGGCGGGAGGATGAGTAAGAAGAGAAATACAGTCACTGGGCGGCAGCCCCTTCAGAGTAGGAGCAATACTACCCTGCTGGCATTTTACTCTCTATTTCTCAATCTCCACACACCCCCTTCTGCCCCACATTCTCCTCCACACTGATCAGTCTCAAGCTTTCAAGAACATCCAACAGTAAATGCACACACAGAGAAAGTTACAAAGGCTCCAAAGACCTTGTCTGGATAGGAAAATCTAGAATGCATATGTGCTGATCGCCCACCCCTAAGAGTAGGATGGGAGTATTGTGTTTTCTTTATGAGTATATCTGATTCACCCACAGCCCCTAGAAGTTTGGCTGTGTTCACATCCCCCACTTTTAGAAGAAGAAACAGAGTACAGAGTGATGAAATCATTTTCCAAGCTTACTCTGGGCAGATTCTAGGTTCAAATCCCGGAGATCTGAATCCAGAGAGCTCTCTGGAAGGAAACTGGGGAGTTGACACTGGAATGAGACCCCCAGGGTGAAATTCCAGAGAAATTGTCCTTTAGAGAGGCGTGGTGAGTAAGAGGAAGCACATCTTTAAATGACAGTGGTGACGCAGGCCTATGATCTGATCTACTCTGCAGGCTGAGGCAGGAGGATCACCTGGTTACAGTCAGTTCAAGGCTAGCATGGGTAACTTAATGAGACCCTTTCTCCAAACTTAAAAGGCAAAAAAAGGTCTGGAGAAGTGGTTGAACATTTTCCTGGTACACACGAAGCCCTGGACTTAGTCTCAATACCATATACACATGTACAGATTTTGAATTATGATGAATGGAATGCTTTCTTGTATCTGGTGGCTGGTGTCTATCTAAACTCCAATGAAAGTGCTTTACGGTGTCTTCTGTGCAATACTATGGGACCAGCTTCATTTCTCTGTCTTACATTTTCTGTGTGTTAAATTCCCCATATTCCCGTTTGTTTCCTTGTCCAATCCGTTCCTAGAATCTGAGCTTGAACTCTCTTTTGTATGTCTGATTGGTCAGCTCTGTTTATTTATATATTTATGTGCTCACATTTTTATTAGTATGGGGATGGAAATCTATATTTGGATTCTGGGATGTGGGTCACTGATAGAATGCTTGTCTAGCATGCTTGAGTCCAAGTGTTCTATCCCCTGCATGATATGAAGGAGAAGGAGAGAGGGAGGGAGGGAGGGAGGGAGGGGGGGAGGGAGGGAGGGAGGGAGGGAGGGAGGGAGGGAAGGAGGAACTCACAGTGATGACCTCTGTCATCATGGAAGTCTAGGCCACTGTAACTAAGTGGTGGAGGTAGGATGTACCACTAGGGGGCAAGAAAAACCCAGATCCCTGGCCTCTGTGCTTGTAGGATCTGTCTCTACTGAGGATATCTTTTTGAGGGTTGGGGGAGGTTGTCATAGCTAGAAGCAAAGTTACTGAAAATCATTACACTAGGCTGCTATGGTAAGCAGTGTTTCCATGTGTAAAGGAGTTACTCGGGATCTTGTCAAATGCAGATTTCTCACAGGTTCCCAGTTATCAGCTGATGCTGGGGATTGGGGAGGATGCTTTGAAGTGGTCAAGGCCCTAAAATATCTCCATGTCTGCACCTACACACACACACACACACACACACACACACACACACACACACTGTGTATATACACACATATGTACATGTGAAAGGCAGAAGATAACCTCAGTTATTAATCTCAACCACCATTTATCTTTTTGAAATGGGTACCATAAGAGGCATGGAAGCCACCACTTAGGCTGGGATGACTGGCCAACAAATCCCAGGGATCTTTGCTTCTCTAGTTCTGGGATTATAAACACTGTAAGCATGTGCCACCACTCCTGGCTATTTTACATGGGTTCTGGGACTCAAACTTGGATCATTAGCTTTCAGAACAAGCATTTGCTTGACTGAACTAGCTCCTGAGTTCGATTATTGTTCTTTTTCAACTTTATTCCATTGATGGGGAAAAAATAGGTACCACTCTGTGAGATCTCAATCATTTATCTATAGCAACCCGCTCCCACTCTCCCTCTCTCCTTCCTTATCATCTATCAGTTTATTATGTTTGCCATGATAGTCTTATGTGAACATTCAGGCAACATTAGTAACCTACCCCATGAAGGATAAAGTCCTTGATGCTGGTGGTCATAGATGAGAAAGGGACTTAGCACACTGAGATGGCCCTTTCAGAAATGAACTACTTCCTTGGAGTCTGTGGGTACTTAAGATTATTCAGCCCTTTGCAATGCTTTCTCCTTCCCTAGTGTCTATCAGGGTCTAGGATATATTCACATGTGCCAAGCCTTGAAATCATGCAGGCTTAAATCATCCAAAGCATGAAAATTCTGGAGCCCTTGAGAGCAAACATGGATCTTTCTGGATTCTGTCTAATCCTGCAGAAGTACTCTGCACAGATTGGAAGTAGATTGTACCTATATGTCCAAAGACTAATCTTCATTTCCTCTGTATTTGAACAAATACGAAATAAGTAGGCTTGAGACTATACATTAGCGGACTATAAAATCACCGCCCACCATATGGGTGGGGGTATAGGAGGGGAGAGAGGGGGTATACATGTGTGTGCAGTAGTGTGTCTTAACAAGAGCATGCAGAATTCAAAGGTCACTAGGTGTCCTGCTCACAATGTTCTACCTTATTCTCTTGAGATGAAACTTTGCATTTCGGCCAGGCTGGCCTGACAGAGATCTCCTGGTCTTTGTCCTCCAGAGCTAGGGTTATAAACACTCTCATCCCAGCTTGTATGTGGATGCTGGGGAATTGTTCGAACTCAGGTCCTCCTGCTTACACAGCAAGCAGACTTACCCGCTTACCGGCTGAGCCATCCCATAGCCTTTCTATATTATTTTCTATCCCATCTCCAATATACTTGTATTTGCTGCATTGAGAGCAGAGAAGGGGGGGGGGAGAACAGTGTTTGTTTTCAGCCACAGATGAGCATAAGTCCTCCTGCCTTAGGCTGTAATTCTTCTCCCTCTTCTCTTACAGCTGTGACCTAGTTAATTGTAGGTGGGAAGCAAACTCTGAAATCATCAGACTTTTGGCTTGGCTTAGGATTTGCTCTGTTAAGTGGTAGGATGTCCTCCTTAATGACAGGAAGTTGGGTCCCATGATCAGCAACATTCATGTTCTTTGTGCTCAGAGATAAAGAACCAAGTGTATAAGGCTGTGGTTTCCTTGTGGTCAGGGAGGAGAGGCAAGAGATAGATGAGTCCATGACCCATGGATGAATCACTCCTGTCTAAACAGTTGAAATGTTCCTCTGAGTGTTCTGGCCTGGGGTTCTGGAGTCCACTGGAAGGGAGTGATTCAGGGTTTTTTTTTTTTTAATTTTTGTTTTTTTATGGCTTCATTCCTAATGTTGAAAAGCCCATGGACCAGAACATTATATCATTAAGAAGTCAGTTTAGGGCTAAGGATGTTGCTCAGTAGATAGGGTGCTTGCTCAGTATGTATGAAGCTCTAGGTTCAGTCCTAGCATTGTTTAAATGTAACCCGGCTCATCTTTAGCTTCATAAAGAGTGTGGGGTCAGCCTGAGCTACGTGAGACCCTGTCTCAAGCAAAAACAA
Organism: Phyllotis vaccarum; assembly: GCA_033318265.1. Classification (NCBI taxonomy): domain Eukaryota; kingdom Metazoa; phylum Chordata; class Mammalia; order Rodentia; family Cricetidae; genus Phyllotis; species Phyllotis vaccarum. The sequence continues at coordinate 69,908,085 of JARWLC010000003.1, read as the reverse complement.
AATCAAACAACTAAATAAAGGAGGAAATGGGAAATATCTCAGTCGCTAAGTATTTGTCATGCATATATGAAGACCTGAGTTTGGTCTCCAGAACCCAGATAAAAACAATTAAGCATGGTGGTATTCTCCTATAAGTCTATCACTGGTTAGGTGGTAACAGGCAGATCCCTAGGGCTCATGGGCCAGTCAGCCTACCTATTTACTGAGCTTCCAGCCAGTGAGAGACTATCTCTCTCTATCAAAAACCAAATGAGCATCTCTAGAGGACAGAGGGCAGCTCCCCGGGGGAGGTGGGTGGTTCCTGGGAAAGGAGGATGGCTCCTGGAGGACATCTCCTGAGGTTTTCCTCTGGCCTACAGAACACACACACACGAATATACATACATATATGCAAATGAAAAAGAAATAATATTTCTAGCAGGAATCTCTCGAGTCACAAAGTGGTAGGATCAGAGTTGTTTTGGCTTCTAGGTAACTGTGACTCTGGCCACAGCTGGCAGTGAGCGTCAAGAAACCTTTGTGGCATACAGTGACCTTGAGATCTATCAGGGAGTAATTCTCTTCCTCACCTGGGGGGAAGATGAACTTTGCTCTATTTTTTCCGGGTGAGGTAAAGCACCGCTTGGAAATTCAGAAGGTGTCAGGCCTTAGGTTAAGTAAATGTATCACTTATAGGATCCCTGTGTCCTGTGTGAGAAATTGGCAATACTTAGGAGAGGTACAGAAATAGAAAGTTCTGGACAACCAATAGAAGGGAGCCTGACCCTACTTCTCTCTCATCTACCACTCACCCACTTCCACCTGCAGGTCCTGGGTGTCACACTAGGAACTTCTCCCTTACCCTAATCCAAAGGGTGGGAAGTCCCTGGTATAGGCAGAAAGAACAAGACCCATTTGACCCTCCTGAAGTCTGTGTTCCCCCAATTTGTCTTTTTCGTGTTTGTGTGTGTGTGTGTGTGTGTGTGTGTGTGTGTGTGTGTGTGTGTGTGTGTTCGTGTGGAAGTGAGAGAACAGTATCTACTGGTGTTCCTCAGGTGTCATCCACCTTTAATTTGAGAACAGGGTCTCTTCACTGGCTGTTTCCATCCCCCTGCCTCCGTACTAGGATTATCAGCATGTCCTCGATTCCTGCTTTCTTAATGTGGGTAGTAAAGATCAAACCCAAGTCTTCCTGTTTGCAAGGCAGATTCTTTACTGAACTATCTCCTAAACCCTAAAAATGGTATCCCAATCTGCCCCCAAATCTGTGGTGTTCCTGTCTGTCTCTTCAGTATTTTGCTCATCAGTGTGCAGCACCATGTCCCATTGTATGCATTTTTTAAGTATATTTGCTATTGATTCATCTAATTTCTGTTCTTCTGGATTCATTATTTGAGATACTTTGATTGACTGCTTTGAATGTTCTAGCCTTGACCTTTGAATTATGAATGATGTGCCAATGTCTACAGTTTGCCTAGATATTCAGCCCCAAGATAATGGTTTTTCATTTTGCAATCTCTATTACTAACTCCCAACCCATAGTTATCACCCTCAGATAACCATTGATTCTAAAAAGAATCATCTGTGGCAGCTAATTTAAATGGTTCCAAATGGCAGAAGCCAAAATAAACATTTTGATCTGTAAGAATTCTTAATGAGAAAGTTCAACTTGAATTCTTCAGCAGAAATCTAAACAGCTATTACATTAATAACCCCAGCCTAAACCAAACCTGATTCTGTGCATATCAAGGAATTCTGATCCTTTCTTACTCGAATCTACTATGCACAGTTTTCATTCATTGGTAATCCAAATCCCCATTGGCCAACTCAGTACAGATAATTCATGGTTGGGGTTGTTTTGTTGTAGGTAGTGATTGTTTGTCATTGTTATGAGAGAAAGTATATTAGAATGATGAGCAATGCAATCTGGCATCTATAAGTTTGCATCTGAGTCCCAAGGTTTTCCTGTCAAGAACAGTTATCTCTCTGTACCATAAGGGATTTTTTTCCTAGACTTCTGCAAATGCCAAAATCTAGGGATGCTCAAGACCCTTGTATAGAACATAATCCTATTTGCATAGAGCCTGTGTACATCTTTCTATGTACTTTAAAATCATCTCTAACTTATACTATATGAGTGCAAATGCTGTGTAAATAGCTGTTGTACTACATTATGTACAGAATAATGGACAAAGAACGTCAATACATATTCAGGGCCAGTATATTTTTTAAAAATATTTTGATTCTACAATTGGTTGCATCTACAGATGTGGAGCCCATGCATATGAGGGGCCAGCTGAATATAAAATGAGATAAACCAGAGTAAAGGAGATGCTTGGCATAGCCATGGTAGAATGTAGGCCTAGAGAAGCAGGCATGTCTCAGAGCTTATAAGAGTCTAGAGTTCAGCACTCAGTAACACTTTGACACAATGTCTGGGGTTGAGACCCCTTCACAATGCACAGTTTGGGACTGGGCGTGTATCTTAGTGTAGAGCACAAAATATTGCCTAGCACTCAAGGCCCTTTTCTATGCAACACCACACACACACACACACACACACACACACACACACACACACACACACACGAAATCATCCAGTGATAATTACATTCCTGTTAAGTTCAAAATACTAGATATAGAAAACTATTATTGTAAAAGACAAAAGAGAATACTAGAAAACTATCTTATTTAAAATTTTAAAAAACCACCTTTCTATATTATCTTATTATAAATGACAGAACATCCCAGTCTGGTCTGGCAGAGGATTCTAAAGAATTGAAACTATAGGTAAGAACTAATTTTTTTCTCTTCTAAAATTTTATCTCTTATAAAAATCTACCTGCCTCTCACTAAAAGATCTCCCCCCTCCCCACTGTCCTGGCCCTGGCACTCTTCCCAGCATCCAGACAAACCTGCCAGCCTCTTCCCAGACCTTTTCAGAGGAAGAGTGTTTGATTGCCCTCTAGGTGACTCTCCCATGCTCTCAGTGTTCCTTTGTAGAAAGGAAATAGTTCTGGGGCTGTCAAGACAGTTTCTGGAGCAAACAGCTCCTTCTCTCCATCACTAGGAACCTCCCTTTAGAACATTACTATGACAAACTCCAGACCATTGCTCCTGAGAGTATGTGTAACCCCTAAACAAAACAAGGCCTGTGGGGTTTGTTTGGCTTTGTTTTGTTTTGCTTCAATTTAAGGCTGTGATTACATAAACATATGCTTGGAAAATATATTATACTCAAAAGCCGTCCTTATTAACCGAGTTCCATGGAAACTAACCAAGAAGAGATTAAAGCATTTAATTTCTGATTCAGGCCTGGGCTGGTTTAATCTAAGAAGCCCTGATGGCTGTTTCTGTGGAGGCCTGGGGTGGATGTGAGAGTCTGTTTTCCTAACAGGGGGTAATGGCTAGATGACATCATCTTTACAGCTATAGGGTCACTCTCCTAGCATGGTTCTGAGAGCTTGGGGAAATATTTCTAAAGATAGCTCTTGGCTCACTGCTCCAGATTACTTAAGCCAGAGGGCAGCTTCTGCATCTCTCATACTTTCCCAGGGACCAAAAATATTTTTATAGACGTGGCCAAGCATTTTTGAAAATTATTCTCCTACATCTTACCCTGAGGACATGTAAGTTCCTAGCATCGACATAAGCGGGTCTTTGGGGTTCGGAAGATCAGAAACAGTGATGCCATGGTGAGTCCTTGTCAAACCTGGAACATTTTCCAGACCCAAATATGGGATTACGTGTGCTAATGAGCAGGCCTGAGATTCCTCTGGGTTCCTGAAGCTTGTTTGGGTTTGAGGTTTGTAGTTTGCCCACTCTCTCAACCAAGCAAGTGCTGTTCCTAAATATTCCTTTCCCAAAGAATTGGAACAAGGTTTATAAAGTGACAAATGGTAACTTCCAGAAGTGTTTGGGTTTTGCCCTCAGAGGGTGGGTGTGAGATAGAAGCAGGAGTGGAGGTGAGCCACTGAGTCAGGAAGAGGAAATCCTGGGCGCCTCGGTTTTAGCCTTGCCTTCCAATCATACCAGCGGCTGAGTCAGGAAGGAGAGCAGTGCGCCCTTCCCAAAGCAGCCCTCCCCGCCTCCACCAGCCTTCCATCATAAAATGTACTTAGGAAAGAGAGAAGCCATGTCATGAATTTGATTTAGGAAAATCAGAATGCTACCACTTCATATGGACTAGGGGCAGCAAGTGGAACCAGAGCAGGACAGGTGAGGATGTGGCAGCAGCTTTGGAGCCCAGTCTGGAAGTTACTTCCTGCATGACCGGTGGAGGGATAAACACCCGTCTAAGTAGATATACCCCTGAGAAAAGAAAAGTACACCTACACAAAACCATGTGCACAGAAGCTCACTGCAGCATTTTTCAGAATGGCCAAGAACAACCTAACAGCCCAGGAACTGAAAATCAAGTAAACATGCTGAAATCACACAAGGAACATCATTTAGCAAGAAAAAGCAATTTTGGTAAAACTGAAGAGATGGCTCGGTAACTAAGTATGTTTGTTCCTTCAGGTCAAGCACTGGGGAGACAGAGGTAGATTGTTGCAATGAGGTTTCTTGGTCCCAGGCGGCCAGAGGTCCCAGACCCACAGACCTGCAGTACCAGACCCCTTAGCTGCCTGCAGCTGCTCAGGCCCCCAGAAATGACTCAGACGCTTATATTAAGTTCATGCTGTTTGGCCTATGGCTCAGGCACATTGCTAGCTAGCTCTTATATTTTAACTCAACCCATTCTCATTAATATGTCTGCCACGTGGCCCATGGCTCACCTGTGTTCCTTACATGCTTGCTTCTTCTTGGGCGGCTGGCTCAGTCTGGCTGACTCTGCCCTGCTTCTCCTACCTGTGCTGTGATTTCCCCTCCTACTTTTTCTATGGTGTCTGTCATGGGCCAAAACAGCTCCTTTATTTAAAGATTGATATTTGCAGCATACAGAGAGGCATTTTTCACATCACTAGATGGATTTCTAAGTTCGGACCAACCTGGTCCATTTACATAGAGAGATTTAGATCAACCAGGGTTATACAATGAGATCCTCTCTCAAAAAAGAAAGTGCTTGCTGGTCTTCCCAAGGACTTGCCTTTGACTTCATGAGCACCTACAACTGGTCGAGTTTTCTGACAACATCCTCTAGCCCCAAGGATGTCCACACACATGCACGCATACACACGTAATCAAAACAAAATAAATAAATAAATAAATAAATAAATAAATAAATAAATAAATAAATAGATAAATAAATAAATCTTAAAAAAGGAATTGCTAAGTGCTACAACACAGATGACCCTGGAAAACCATCACACCAAATAAATCAAAGCAGGCACAAATATCACATCAGTAGATGTCCAGAATAGAAGGCCCTGTAGAAACAGAAAGTCTCTTATAGGTTGCCAGTGACATAGGGGAGAAGGAGGAGAAAGATGAATGTGAGAATTAATAGGTATGGGGACTGGGGAACAGGAGAGGGGGAAGTGTCCTAAGATCCTATTACGGTTCCATGTGTACAGATGCTGTGTATATACTGAGAACCACTGAGCAACACTTTTGTTTTTACTTTTCAAGACAGGGTGTCTCTGTATAACCTTGACTGTCCTGGAACTTGTTTCATAGACCAGGCTGGCTTCCAACTCAAAGATCTTCCTGCCACTGCCTCCCAAGTGCTGGGATTCTTGTGCCACCATGCCCAGCAGGTGGTACATTTTTAATTGTCTTGACATGAATTACACTCAACAGAGAGAGAGAAAAGAGAGGAAAGGGGGAGGGGAGAAACACCATCAAAGAGTTATAGGCTACTTTCATTTTTTTTTTTTTTAATGCAAAACAGGGCCCGGGATATAATTCAGTGTGAGCACTTGCTCAGTATATACAAAAGTCTGCCCTGGGCTCAACCCCCAATAACAAAAGAGGGAAGGGAGAGAAAGAAGAGGGGACTTCTAACCTGTCCTAGCCACTATTTTATTTTATTTTATTGAGAGTTCATATCAAAAAATATTTAATGGTTATATAAATGGAGTTATGCAATAATTTTTACCTCAGTGTCTCGAAGATGCCCTGTAGTCTATGGGCCTAAGTTTGATCCCAAGAACCCATGTAAAAAAGCCAGGTGTGGTGATACATGTAGGTAATCCAAGCACGGGGCATGTGGAGGCAAAAGGATCCCTGGAGCTGCTGAGCATCCCACTTTCCCAAATCAGCTAGTTCCAAGTTGTTGAAGACCCTGTCTCAGAAAAAGGGTTGATGGCATACTGAGAAATGACACATAAGGTTTCCCTCTGGCTTCCGTGCACACAAGTGCATGCACACACAGGTGCACATGCACATACATACACACACATGCACATAAAAGAACACACGAAAATCAATAAGTAGACTTAAATTTCTATCTGAGTCCTTTGTCAGGAGGCAGAATTAAAGTGAGGATTAGTAGCGCAGAGCCATGGCATCTAAGTGATACACAAATAACATTTATCTGTTAAATGCTCACAAAACCCAAAAGGGACCTGCTTTCTATAATGAAAACTTCCTGGAATGGCATTTCTGCAGTCTTTTGTGGAGTTTCTAACTTCTCTGTCACTGTCTCAGCCTCTGGAAGACACAGAGTACTGATCCTCTTCCATCCTAAGAGAATGTATCGGACACATACTGTGATTCCTGTTGGAAATTTCTAGATACTGAGTTGCAACTGGAGTGGGCTTTGATGTCCAACCCACCGTTTACCTCCAGGTCTTATCACTGAAAAGATAACAGCACAAGGCATGTCTTTGAGGCATTGCCATGTGCCTCCTTGTAACTCTTGACATCAAGGAATTCTCTAGTCCATCTTCTGGCTGACATTTTTCCTGATAAAGTGGCAGTAAATGACTTAGATGAGTTAATTAGATTGCATTTTGGGAATATGTGTTTTGGTTGCTATAAATACACTTCTCCATGTCTGTGCTGTTTCCTGTATATTTATGTATCTGCAAGTTTTATTCCTAATTACCCTCCACATGACTTTCAACTTATTTTTTCTGAGTTTTCTTTCAAAGCAGCAATGATATCTTAAAATATCTCTACCATCAAGAAAATGCACTTAATTAGTTTTAAAAAATTTTAAGCTTAATGTTAACAGAAACACTATGTTAACAGAAGCAGTTGAGGGGGCAGAGGAAATGCTGAGAAATCTTAAGAAGAGATAGAAAGATGGGCCCATTTGTGTGCAGCTGTGAGGAGCTGAGTTCGAATTCCTGGTCCTCACTAAATGTCAGGTGAATATGGAGGCCTGCCTATAACCTCACAATTCAGAGGGCAGAGATAGGGGATTTTCAAGCCAGGCTTGCTGGGTAGACTAGCTAGATTGGTGAGCTCTACATTTCAAGTGAGAGACCCTGCCTCAGTCTATAAAGTGGTAAGTGGCCAGGGAAAACATCCAACAGCAACCTCCAGCTTTTACATACATTCAAACAAAGGTGCACACAGGCTCACCCTTGTGTGAATGTACACACCTACAAACCACATTTTATACAACAGAAAGAGGAAGGACAGGACAGCTAGACCAGTGGGGTTGCAGCTGAACAGAAGGTCTGAGTTGTGGCATAGCCAGGGCCAGAAGCCACCCTGTGTACCATCTAGTTGCCCTTTGCTCTGTCCTGGGTGAGAGCTTAAGCATTTCTCGATGCATTGGGAAAGTGTGCATTTAAGGTCTCCAACCATGGAGTTTCCCCACATGTACAACCTGAGGACCAATATTCATCTCCTTCTTTATTCTCTTCCTCAGGGTGTATGACAAGCCACTACTTGGCACCTACCCAGGAAGCCAATTCCTTCCATGTTTTGGCTCCTTTTATCCCAGACATTAACCAAAAATCCCCTTGGAGGGAAGGTGACCCAATGATGGTCTGTGAATGGTTCTTCCTGGGTTCTATATGCTGTTCCTCAACCTTCAGGAACATAACACCCACTGGCTGGCCCATCCCATTGCTTCTAAATATCTTCATCAGCTATGCAAGTGCCTACAAAATTAAAAGCATTGAGAGCCAGAAGGTAAATTCAAGTCATAAATCCTGGTGTCTTGCTCCTGGCCCAACATCATTTATCGCTCTGAAAGAGAGACAGAGATCAGAGATATGCATGCATAACATTCACTTGTATACACTCATGTAAATACATGTATGCAGAAATAGAGAAAATACATACATGCATATATACTCACATGTATGCACAGATATAAATGTATGCACACACAAGCACAAAGACAGACATACAAATTAAGAATAAATTACTCTGAGGATTCAATGTCTCTTAAAAGTGCAGAACAGCCAGGGCTGTCGATGTAGCTCAGTGGTAGACCAAAAAGCATTCAGATGAAGCCCCAGGTCTCATCCCTAGAACCTCCAATAAAAGGAACTGCACAGGCATCATGGTTGGTGACAGCTGTTCTGTTTGCCTGTATACTCAGTCAGATGGCAGAGAGGAAGCTTTGCATTGATATTTTAATTTTGCAGTCTAAAGACAGAGACAAACTCAGGGAGACAATATGAGAGCCTGTGTAGGAAATCTAGCAAGACCTAACAGCATTAGGCATGACAGCCCATCACCCAGAGCTCCTGTGAGCTCAGAGGCAAGCCACTGTGACCAGCTGCAAGCCTCCATGAGGATGCCCACTAGTCTTCATGGTGCTAAAATCTTTAGGACCATCTCAGTACATCTTGCTTTTCTCAGACATTCATGTTTATGCTCAGGCATTTAAAAATATTATGGTACCTTTATATTCTAAAAATTCCCAGACCAGATGCTAAATATATATTAAGTTTTCTTGTGGGTTTTTTTTTCAAGCAATTATTTAGCGATAGAATAAAACAGTATCTTTGGAACTTCCCCATCTGTTCCATAATTACATGCTTGGGATAAGAACCTGGTTGGTGGCCAAATTCCCCAGAGGGTAGGGAGCATTAGGGCGCACATGCAAGAGTAACATCAGATAGTGAGCGCTGTTTTCTGTGGGAAATGCCGAAGCAGTTAGCTAATGCACTTTACGAGACACTGTCTGCCTGCTATGTCTTCAACTCATTCTTTTCTCCTACCCCATCCTTTCTTCCCTCTGTCCTTCCTTCTCGAATCCCTTCTCTTTCTTCTTCCCTTTTTCCTTCTCTCCCCATTTAAACAAAATTGTCTCCTGATGGGGCGTAGAACCCTCGTGGGAATGCACACACCTACAAACCACATTTTATACAACAGAAAGAGGAAGGACAGGGCTGCTAGAGCAGTGGAGTCTGGGTTGTGGCATAGCCAAGGCCAGCCGCCACCCTGGGTACCATCTAGGTGCCCTCTGTTCTGTCCCCGGGTGGGAGCTTCAGCTTTTCTCCCTTCTCTAGCACATCCCACCTTCCATTACAAAATGTCAGAGGAATGAATTGTATGATGCCTTACCTGAGAGTCACCATTCATGAAGAAATGCTAAAACTCACCCAAAAAAGGGCATATATATGAAAGGAAAGGAATCTTCTTGTGCTAATTTAACTAATGCATGGAGCATAACAAAAGGAAAAAGGATTAAGCAAACATGAGGAGAGAATCACAAATTTTAGAATAATCTCGAGAGTTTGTCGGCAACAAAATTTCCCTGAGTTACTAGACCATAGTGATTGCTGATCCCATACACCTGCCCTGTGCCCTGTGTTGTTGGTTGTAAGCATATCACCAGGCTTAATCCTCATAACAGCCCAGTGAGGCACTTGGTGTTTCCATTCTGTAGTCGGATAACGCCATGAAGACAATCAATTTATTCTGATTTTTACAGAAAATGGTAGGAAATTCCTACAATCTTCTCTAACTCCAGGATACTCCGATAGGTGGTAATGAAGGTGAAGGTTATGGAAGTAAGTAATAATGAATAAAATGCGCAGAAGAAAACAGTGCCTGAGTATCAACCAAGGTGTTTCTTTGTTTTATGGGTTCTTTGTTTGTTTTGGGGGGGTTGGGTTTTTCAAGACAGGGTTTCTCTGTGTAACAGTCCTGGAACTCACTGTGTAGACCAGGCTGGCCTCAAATTCACAGAGACCCACCTGTCTCTGGCCTCCAGAGTGAGTGCTGGGATTAAAGGTGTGTATGGCTGCTGCCACCCCTGTCATCCCTACCTACATCCCCTACACCTGGCTTTGACCCATCTCTTAATCATACATATTACTCCCGTGTCCCTTACTGTCCCTTTCAGCTTTGGAATCTCACCTTTTGGTATAGAATCTATTTAATTAAAAAGTAGGAACCTTCCTGAAACATGGTTAAATATAATTTACCAATCAGCCAGGTATGGTGATGCATATTTGTAGTAACAGCATTGAGAAGGCAGAGGCATAAGGATCACAAAGTCCAGGGTAGTCTTGTGAGTTTTAGGCTAGCCTGAGTTAATAGCAACATATCCATCAAACACACACACACACACACAACAAAACAAAAATGGCCAAAGGGAAATTAGGTTCACAAACAGTTGTAACACATCTAAATGGTTGTCTTTCCTCTGGGTTAAATTCTATGTCTGGTTTATCCATAAAACAGTTGGCACTTTTATAGATGCTAAGGAGAAAAATGATACAAGTTGCCTTGACCTCCTTTCTCCATTTTCCCCCCATAATCGTGGGTGTAGCTATTAAATCCATCAGATAAGCTTTCTGGCTTCTTATCCCAACCTAAATTTAGCACAATTCCAAGGAAAATGCTTGGTGCCTTACAAGTAGCCCAGAAAAATATCTCCAGTGTCGACTGAACTTTTGGCTTCACCATGCAGAAACTCTTGGGTTCTCCAAGTTTTAGAGTTAAGAAAAATAGATGGAATGCCATGGGAATGCTGGCAGGGGAGGCTCAGGCTCTCTTCCTCCACTTTCTCACCCTGGAATGTCTCTGTCTTGTTCTCTTAATTTTGTCTGGACCTGCTAAAAGAGTCAGCACCAGTGTGCTGGGCGGTGGACGGACAAGGATGTGCGATTATCTACAGGCTGGGGTTTACTTTTCCCTGGTGCCTGCAGGATCCCCAGAGACAGGGAGCCTTGTGCTAATCCTTGAGAGAAAACAGTCTCTCAAGATTAGTGAGGGTACTGGAAAGGATAGGTAGGGGAAGGAAGGTGAGAGGAAGCAGAATTATTTTGACTGCATTTTTTTGCCTTGTCTGATTAAATCTGAATGGCATTGAGACCTTACTAAAGAGCACGGTTCTGTGTGTAGGCCTTGGAACAGAGGGGCCAGGGCAGGACCTGGGGCTGACATGGCTGCAGGGCTGTTGGGTGCTGAGGATATGTCATGTAGCTGGAACTTTGCTTGCCGAGTATTAAGGACTTGCCAAGAAGGAAACCTGCAGCTTCTGCAGCTGATGTTAAAACCATGGTGCATCCCCAGGACTGTTTACCAGGTAGGACTGAACCTCTCCATTCTTTGTGTGTGTGGGGGGGAGAGGTAATGGAGGAGGATCATGAATGACCAATATCGATGTTTGGGACTAGGGAACATCTTGTGATCAACTAGGGTCTGGGTAACCTTAACAGAACATCATTTTCAAGGTGCCTGGACCCATGTGAGGTGCTATAAGTCCAGTGTGCAAGGTGACTCTATGAAAGAGGTGCATGTCACCAGCTGAAAGACAGGATTATTAAAGGATGCAGATCACTTAAAATCATCCATCAAACAAATGACAGGCCAGTAATTTAAACTGCAACATCTCTGTCTGCAGATACTATGAATGTGCTTTGTATGAGTTCCAGATGCCGAAGCAAGGCTGATGTTTTCTGTGTGTGTACGTGTGTGTACCGTACACATTAGGTGTGGTGACAGATTTGGGTAAGGGACAGGCTGTGGCTGTAAGTGGCTGAAGGCATGGAGGCAAGAGCATCAAATAGGAACACGGGGTCCTTTCTCCTTTTGTTGACTAACACTAGGGTCTCTGGAAACAGACCCTTGGACACAGGCGCCATCCAAACCCAAGAGAAGAAAGCACTTTCCTATTTGGTTTTAGTTTGGGGTAGTTTAATCTGGTGGATGGGGCATGTGTAGTTTGGGTGCACTCATTGGTGAGTGTGGAGACCAGAGGACAGCCTTAGGTGTCCTTCTTCAAGAGTTTATCTACCTGCTTTTCAAAATAGGTTCTCTCACTGGCCTGAGGCTCATAGATTCAGCTGGGCTGTGTGGACGGAGAGCCCCAGGGATCTATGTTTTTTCTTTCCCAGACTTAGGGTTACAAGCATGCTATCATACCCGTCTTTTTACCTGGGTTCTAGCATCAGACGCAGATCTCAGCCAGCCCCTTACTAACAAAGCTATCTCCTCAGCCCCTTCCGTTTCCTTTTTTTCAACAATGGGGATGGAACTCGGGGTCTCACACAGGCGAGGCAAGCATTCTATCATGAAGTGACACCCCTAGCTCACAGAGGACACTGTGTACAAGAGGCTGATACTTCCCCGTCAGTTGTCTGGAAATGCAGAACACTCCCAAGAGGGGGACAGGAATATCTGTTTCCTCTGGCCACCAACAGTCCAGATTGGTGGCATTAATCCACATTTCCACTTGCCAGGGAGGTGTCAGTCCTGAGATCTCCAGCCCACCCTGAAAGAGACCCACCTGCTGGAGCTGGGGGAGGGAGACAAGCGAGCCCACAAAGAAGTATAATTCCTCTGGCTGTCTCTTCAAAGAGCAATCACTGGCTTCTCTTGGCCATCGGTTTTTTATAAGCCAGTTTATTTCATTAAGTCAACTCAAGCCAGCTTGGCCCTCTCTCCCTGTTCTCTGGCTCACCATGACACTGTTTGGCATCAGGCACACACAGCTGGATTTGTTTTTTCTAGGTGTGATCTGGCAGAGGATTATAATCCTCTAATGAACCATGATGTTTAAACAGCTCAGGGCTTCACACTCCTAACCCCATATACAGTATCTGAGGGACAGAGCTCCTTGGAAGCCAGGCCCTGAATGCTGGGTGGCTTTCATAGGTATACTGCATCCACCATCCTGCTTCCTTCTTTTCTTACAGGCAGACAGTTTCTGGAGATGACTGTTCTCTAGAATTCTTGTCCTTGAGAGGGGCATAGCTACAATGTTACTAGAAACAAAGTCCTTTACAAAACAAACTTGAGAGAAATCTCCCCAAAATTAACACCATCAAAAAAAATGCATAATATTTCCAATGACAAGTTATGAATCTAAAAGAGTTGGGGGGGCAGAAACAAAACAAAATTTTCTGGGAGATTCAAGAGGAAGAAGGAACATGGCCAGTTATGCATTTGAAGCTTTTCTGAAATGTTACTTTCCAGTCCAGTGTGCCCCCCACCCCGCGCCCTCCTATCCCTGGTATTTGGAGTGACTGCTTAGTCTAGATAATTCTGTCTCTACAGACATTGCTGAGATTGCAGATGAGCATGGGGACCTGGCTCCTGGCCCTAACCCAATCTTCTCTTAACCTCTGCTGCTCTTCTTTCTTATCTGGTTATACAAAGGGCTCGGGAGGTAACTGTCCATAGTGTCACACAAGTATGAGGATCTGAGTTCAAATCCAAGAACCCACATGAAAAGCCTATTAAAGTAGCATAGGTTTCTAACCTCAGTGGACCTCAGCACTGGGTGGGGAAGTAGAAGCAGGCAGATCCCTGGGCTTACAGTCTGCCAATCTTATTCCTACTCGTGGAATTATAGGTCTTAATAAGAGTCTCTGTCTCAAAACCTAAGGTGAGTGGCCCTTTGAGGAACAACCTAATGTTGACTTCTGATCTCCACACATGTATGCACACATGTGCTCATGCAGCCATACATGTATACTCCGGCATATGCAGGCACAATTAAGATAAAGACAACACTGCACTTCACAATCAAGGGAGGGGGGGGGTGTAGCCAAGCCCCTCCCTCCCAGGAAACTTTTTCAGGACTTCCATTAACAGCTAAAGTATACTGAAGAGAGAATATTGACTTATTAGCCACCAGTCCCAGGAAAAAATTCCTGTGCAACCACAACTCAGTCCAGCAGACATTTGCAGCTATGTTCGAGGGCCTCTGGCCTACTAGGAGTGGAGGGTTAGCCTTCTTGTTTGCCCCTGTCAAAGCTGAGCTGGTTGTCTCAAGGACAGTAGTTGTTTCTGATCCACACAGCCTTGTTTACAGCTTGAAGGTGATTCCCATGAGTGGGTCTGAAAAGCAGTTGCTAGGAGGAAGGTTGGGGTGGCAAGTCTCAACTAGTTCACCAACCCCAGCTAGGATAGCAAGGGCCTGGATAGTGCACTCCAGAGCCAAGCTGAGGGGGCTGGAAGAAGGGAAGACACATACTTAAAGCCTGCCCTGGACCATGGGTGGTCTAATGCCTTCTAGACAAGACTCATCAAGTCCTGGCAACTCCTACCTGCCCACAAGACCTTCATGTCCACTGTCCAGCAGAGCTGATGGCTTAAAAAAGACACTGAAACTATATACTGATCTCCAGGGACTCAAAGCTTCATGGGGGAATTGTCAAGAACACGGTAATTTCATTTTAACAAAAGCAGCATTGGGATACATTCACGGAATTAGTAACTTGACTTAAAGAAAACACTGCCAAAAATACTCTTTTTTATCTTTCCTGGTCTTTGTTTTCTCTGTTACAGAATCAGGATAATAGCTTCATAGTGTTGCAATGATCAAATAAAGGGATATATTTATATAAAGTGTGTTATAAATAATGAGGAATATGGGAAGTGACATGTTGCTCGTTTTTAATACACTGTGTTGGTGGTGTTACTTACCTTGGAAAAATTCATCCTGAGTGCATTCATCTCTTTGAGAGTTGTAGTAATTCATGAGCTATTCTAATGTGTGTTACCTAAGTAACACTTTGATGGTTTTTAGTATCTCACTGGCTAACATAATGAGTTATCCATCTCCCAGCCTATCTCTAAAGCACCCAGGCAGGAGAGGAGGAGAGCTCAGTGAAGCATCTACACAGCAAGGCCCAAGTCTGAGCTTGAGAACCCACTTCAAAACCAAAAGTGGGTGTGGTGGTGCTACTTCTGATCCCACTGCTGAGGAGGCAGGGAAGACAAACAAGGGAAGTGGCCTAATATACTGAGCAAGCTCCACATCAGTGAGCGGTCTGTCTCAAGAAAAGAGTAGTCAGTTGTGAGGAAAGTTCTTTGAGATTATCCCCTAAGCTCCATGAGCACATGCACGCACAAACACACACAGATTCCACCTGTGCCTAAACTTTCAGGGATTCTGGTTTGATTGGTGGGGGCTCAGGTGTTGAGATGCCTGAAAGCCTCTCCAGGAGTTTCTGCTGCACAGTCAATCCAGACAGCCAGGGCTGAGGAGCCTCATCTCATGTCAGATGGAAAGAAGATGCTTATAAAACCCAAATAGTTACAGCAATACCACAGCAGAGGTGTGCCTTAAATGTCCTTGATTTGTTTAGTAGACATTGTATAGGGAATTACACTGTACCTTGTAAACATGCATACTGAAATTATAACTTTTAAATTAATAAAAGAATTAGATGCTTATTATATCTACATAAAAATCAGAGAAATAATTAAAGTTATACAGACAAAAAAGGAAAATGACAATTTACAAATACAAGAAAGCTGACAAATATCAGAAGATTTTAGATTATATGTGCATATATGTACATATTGTAGATGCATATGGATAAATACATTATATGTACATATGCATGTTTTATATGTGTCTCTATACGTATTATATTCATGAGTAACTGTTAGCATTGGAGCTGGCAATGTGACATCTGTTAACTATTGATGGATTAGTCTTTATGTAACCACTCTCATTATGGAGTATGCGAAGAAATAAGATTATAAGTGACAGCTGAAAATGAAGTTTAGATGCTAGAGTGTAGCTCAGTGCTAAAGCACTTGCCTACCATGTCCAAAGCCCTGAATTCAATCCTAGTACACACGCACATACACACATATACATACACATTCACATACATACATACACATACACACATACACAGACACATGCATACACACACATTCACACACATACTTAGATTATTCAAATGAAGGCCAGATCTAGCACTTGGGAAGCACTGGAGGGGCACTGGCTGCCTTTGTGGTCACAAGAATGGATGTGCACACCTGTAGGAATACCCAGGAAGAAGACAAACCCGGTTTGTTCTTTGCCATAACAGCGTTGATTCCAAAGTGGGTTCCCTCATTCCACAATGTCATTCTCCCCAAACTGGGGATATGTCACAGCTGTGAAGGCAAGAAATTCCATTTCTCTCAAGTGTCTCTTGCACAGTTCTTCATCACATACCCTCAAACAGTGGTTAGCTTGGGGGACTGCAATGTCCAAAACTGGGAATGGAGAACTTTAGAAGGGAAATAATTAAGAATTAAATAAGCTTAGATGTGAATGAAAAACCCAAAGTCACAAATATAAGGCTCAGAGGCATTATTCATTGTAATAAGAAGTTTCTGGCTGTCTGGCCTGTGGTCCAGACCCACAGTCCCACAGAAACACACAGACACTTGTATTAATTCCATGCTGATTGACCTATAGTTCAGACATATTGTTAGCTTGCTCTTTCATCTTAACTCAACTTATTTCCATTAATCTGTTTAGCCATGTGGCTTGGTACCTTTTTTCAGAGCAGCGTGTTGTCTTCTTCTTACCTCTGTGCCTACTTGTGTCTCTGCTGGTGTCTCTGCTGGTATCTCTACCAGCTCTTCCTGTTCTCAGAGTTTTCTTAGTCTGATAACCCTGCCCACACTTCCTGTCTGCCTTCGGCCAATCAACATTTTTAGTAAACCAGAAAGCAGGACAATTATTTACAATGTAACAGAACATAGTCCTACTACAATTCATGTCACAAAATCTAGAAAAAATAATGTAAATTTATCAATTAACTGCCTTGCACAATCCTTTAAAATACTGTTTTTATAAAAGATTTATTTATTTTTATTTTTTAAGATTTATTTATTATGTCTGAAATGTTCTGCCTGCATGCATGTCTGCAGGCCAGAATAGAGCACCAAATCTCATTATAGATGTTGTGCGCCACTATGTAGTTGCTGGGAATTGAGCTCGGGAACTCTGAAGATACACCAGTGCTCCTAACTTCCGAACCATCTCTCTAAAGCTATTTATTTTTATTTTATGTGCACGAGTGTTTTGTTGTTTTCACCTGATATGTACCCCCAGAGACCAGAAGAGGGTGTCAGGTCTCCTGGAACTAGAATTACTGATGGCTGTGACCTGACATACTGTTGTTGGGAATTGAACTCAGATTCTCTGCAAGATCAGCCGGTGCTCTTAACCACCGAGCCGTCTCTCCAGCCCCCACACTTTTATGCGTGCATATTTTATCTGCCTGCTCTTTGATCTCTTTTCATAGACCATAATTTGATCATGAATTGCACCAAGAGAAGGAAGGATAGGTGAGTTCTTCCCTCAGCAAGGAAGGTCAACATTTGTACTTTCATTCCTGTGTTTGGCGAGTGTCCTTCAAACTCACAGCATCTCACTAGAAAGCTGTGCACATTTGGAAATTAAAGAATTAGAGAATCTCCTGTAAATTTCTCTTACAAGTAGTCTATAGCAGAAAATTCTTGATATTTTGAATCAAGTATAAGAGGTGTGCACCCTCTAGACACAGGCTTTGTGGAAAAATACAAATTAGATTTTATTGC
The DNA here is from genome assembly GCA_033318265.1 of Phyllotis vaccarum. Lineage (NCBI taxonomy): Eukaryota > Metazoa > Chordata > Mammalia > Rodentia > Cricetidae > Phyllotis > Phyllotis vaccarum. The sequence goes on along the minus strand of JARWLC010000003.1, from coordinate 69,890,463 downwards.
CTTTGGTTAAAACAAATCCAATGATGCTTTATAATTTTAGGTATTGTCTGTTACAGACAGTTCTAGTGGGAGAAACTGGGCTGAGGGGTGTGAGTAGTGAACTCTCTATAATTTTACAAGCCTGGTGATGGAAAGATTTCTCCACAGACTGGCTTCTGGCTTTCAGCATTTTAAATATTATTTCTCTTCTGCTAGCCACATATCTCCATAGTCAAGTCTCCACATTAAGTTGGAAGAACTATGCCCTTCCATGGCCACTGCAGAGACTCAGCGCTGGGGACCTGGCTCTTTTGCTAGCAGCCATTCTCTGCTGATATAGTTCTCAGTGTCTTGGGTGGACGAGGAGATTGCCTGTGAATCTCAGGCATCCAGCCTTCTTACCCCAAACCAAATGTGTCTTCGCTCAGCTTCCTCAGTACATTCCAAAAATACCCATGGACATTCCACAGCTGCTTGATCCAGGGAGGGCATCTCAGAGAGGGAAGTCAAAGTAGAAAGGGAACTTAGTCATAACCGATGACAATTAAAATAGTTCACTCTTGAAATAATGACTTCATGAGCACACGGCTGGTGATCAGCCCACAGATGCCAAGTCATAAGAATTTATAAAATCTAAGCTTCCAGGTGGGCTTTTCCTCTGCCCCACCCCATCTCTCTCTCACTCTTCCTGTATAGTTCAAACTTTTAAAAAAAACAACAAAAGAAATGAGATGAACCATCTGAATTATTGTCCCACCATAAATTGTTTCTGGCCTCAAAGACCTAGAACACACATGTATGGCATATGTATATCTGTTTTAGATTACTAGGCACTGTTTTTCAGTTGGATGCCATTGGATTGGGTTATTTCTCCCCCAACCCTTTATTTGTAGAAACTGTTCCCTTCATAAGGGGTTATAAACATTGATGCTTTTTTCTAGTGCCTGCTGGGAAAAAAAAAATACCCAAGAGGCTACATGTTTGGTCCTCTTGTTTCCCTAGACTTAGAACATAGGCATGTTGGCAGTCACGGGACATATCTCCCCCATGTGGAATATGATTTGAAGGCATACTTTGGTATATGAAGTTCTAGAAGGAACTTTGGACCAGTAGCTGTAATAACCAACCCACTGTTAGGAATTTGAGCGAGTCTTTTGTCTTTTTTTTTTTTTTTTAAATGTGGATGATTTTTTTTTAAAAAAAAAATCCAATGCTAACACTGGCTCTTTCTGGACCACATAGCCTGGTTGGCAATTACCTATACCTCTAGCTCAGCCACCTGAGTTGGGGTTTGTCATCACAGAGACCAGCTTTGTGTGCTTGGAATAGGAAACATTTTTCTGGAGCACAGAGTATCTAGAAACCCAAGCTTATAAATTCAGGCCTGACAACTGTGTGATTAGTTCGGATGATGTCCCTTCTCCGAATGTCAGATGATTTTTCTCTAGTATGGCAGGATTTCAGTTCTCATGTGCACCTTCTAAACTACTAACACAAACAGCCTGGACCAAGGGAAGAGGCTGTGATTCAACCAAATGTTTCCACATGTGCAAAGTGCAGCTTTGATTCTCAATTTGCTATTTTTGCTGCTCCCCTTTCATCATGTTGTTATGGCAATGTCAGCTTTCAAGGGACGATGTCTTCTGTATTATTTAATGCCGACATTTGGCTTGAACACACCTTCTCTCCACTGATCTATAACATGTGCTGTGCATAAAGGGGAGGAGGGGCAAAAGGCTTGCACCAGGAAAATCTACCAGCAAGTTTATTTGATTTCTTGGTCAAATCTGAGCATTCATTTGTTGTCCTTTGCAGCCACACCTTAAGATTGCTGGGAGATTGCTGGGAGCTGTTGATGCTGTCAGTGGCCCGACTTCACCCTTATCATAGCTTTTTGTTTGTTTGTTTTTGTTTTGAGTTATCTTTTTTTATTATTTAAGAAGTTTTTTCCCATACCCACCATTGTTCCCCCTCCCTCTCCTCCTCCCAGTCCTCCCTCAGCCTCCCCCTCTCACCCCCCCCCCCAGCCATTCCCCAGGGAGGGCAAGGAATCCCACAGTGAGTCAGGTCCATCTGATATACCCAGCTGAGGTAGGTCTGAGTCCCTCCCCCCAGTTCAAGGCTGAGTCAGGTGTTCCTCTGTAGGAAATGGGCTCCGAGATGCCAGTTCATGCACCAGAAATAAACTCCTGTCTGACTGCAAGAGGCTCCACAAACTGCCGCAATGGTCATCTACATTCAGAAGGTTCAGTTCCTTTCCATGAAGTTTCCTGGCTGTCATTTCAGAGTCAGTGAGCTCCCAATAGCTCAGGTCAGCCTTCTCTGTGGGTCTCCTCCTCATGATCCAGATCCCTTTGCTCATAAACTCTCTCCTCCATCTCTTCAGCTGGACCAAAAGCTCAACCTAGTGCTTAGCTATCAGTCTCTGCTTCTGCCTCCATCAGGTGCTGGATAAAGGCTTATGACTACCTCTGTAGGAGGGGTCGGGGGAGCTCCTAAGGTGGCTAGTCTCCTGTATGGAAAGGGGCCCAGCAACTGTTTTGTAGATGTTCATTCCAGGACCTTCATTAGCTATACAAGATCTCATTTATTCGAAGGATTCTTTCAATAAAGTAATTTGGAAGAGGGCTAGCAGCCAGATGAAGTCAAGTATCCTACATTCTATTTCTAGCTTCTACACTGAGCCCAGGTATGGCCTATTCAGCTTTCTTTGCTAGGCTTCTCCATTCAATAGCTGTAATTTGTTTCCTCATTGATTCATTGTGAGTTTGTTCATTGCTCTAACAAATCAGGAACGCCCGCCACGTCCCAGACAACAGGCTAGGTTCTGAAGATAGAATGCTGAAACATGTTTGCATGTCCTTGCCGAGTTTGCATTTAGTGGAGATGGGACAGTCACTAATCCTCAGTATCATCTTGGAGAGTCGTGTAGAAGTAACAGGGAGGTTAGAACAATAAGGGACAAAGAGTCTACAGCCTGAGGGAGAGTATCATGGGGAGCAGAAGTTTTCAAAATAAGTTGAATTAACTGGGCAAGAGAGGCAGATAGACAAGAACAGCATTCCATACCAGCCCAGAGCTGCTGCGTTTTAATCATCTGTGCTGATGCTGACTGGACTGTTTGACACTGGCCACTCTCCTAAGCACTGTCCTAGCCCACCACTTTACCTTCAGGAAGCCAGCACCATCCAGCCTCAGAAGGAAATTTTTTTCATTCTCAAGGGTATGAGCTCATTGCCATGGCAGATGGGTTTCCAGTGGATGATCATTGTGCAATCTCATTATTTTATGTCAAGTTAATTCCCTTTGAAAAATGGGAACAGGCTATGTAAGATAGAAGAGAGTTTTCTAGTGACAGCCGCCCAGCAGATTGAGAGCACACAGTTTAAAATAAAGTTGCAACTGTGGCATAAGGAATAAATTACTAGTAATAACTTTTTACTATGCACAATCAATTTTTATTATTTGGAACAACTTTTTTATATAGGATATCACTGTGTATCCCTGGTTGGCCTGGAACTCAATATGTAGACCAGGCTGGTCTGGAACTCACAGAGATCCACTTACCTCTGCCTCCAAGTGCTAGGCTTAAACGTGAGCACCCCCACACCCAGGTTAGAGTAACTTTAGATCTGCAGCAGATAACATAGACTTAGTGTTGTACAACAGAAACTTGTACTATGTTTGCAAACAGCTGCTCACAAGATCATTTAATGTCCTCAGGTCTGCTCCCTTCTGGAGTCTTTGGGGTCTTCTTCATCCTGCTAACAAAGGAAGACAAAATGGAAGCACCCCAAGGAGAAATTTGAATGGGTCAGCCCACACATGGAGCTCATACCATCTACTCACATCTTATTAGCCAGAACTCAGTCACATGACCACACCCACCTACTGCACAGGCTAGGAGAGTAGGTGGGTGGCCAGCTAGACAAATCACCCCAAAGCTTCAGTTTACACTGAGGCTAAAAGAGCAAGTATTAGAGGTAGTGAGCTGGGTATCCACTGGGCATCCTTTTGTCATAGGAAGTATGTTCCAGAACCTCAGTGGATGCTTCAAATCACAGATAGTACCAAACTCTGTCTGTTATGTCTATCCTATAAATAGATATATACATACATGTACACATACATACATACCTGTGATAAGGTTTCATTTATAACTAGACAAGATAAAAGATAAATAACATGTAATAATAAAACACATCAATTCCACATTAATTTTAAGTTCTTGGTGCTTCCCGACTCTCTCAGTCCTAAGGTTCACTCTATAAGGTGATAAACAATTTGTATTTGCATTTTCTACATGAGAAATGTATATTCCAAAGGGTTATGTGATTTGTCCTTGGACCCATCTCTTAATGTGGAGTACTGTAAGCTATTAGTACAATGTTTATCAACCTGTGGGTCTCAACCCCTTTGGGGTCAAATGACTCTTTCACAGGGGTCACCTAAGACCATCAGAAAACACAGATAGTTACATTATTATTCATAACAGTAGCACAATTATAGTTATGAAGTAGCAATGAAATAATTTTATGGTTGAGGGTCACCACAACGTGGGAGTACATTAAAGAGTTACAGCCTCGGAAGGCTGAGAACCACTGAATTAGTATCAATTCATTCATTCGTTACAACGTAAAAAGCAAACAGACTCATGGACCATTTGTGTCATTTCTTCTGATAAATGAAGAGTAGGCTATGATAATAAAACGGTATTCCTGGACTTTCAAAAAACAAACCCCACTTCCCACAATAAATAGAGGATTATTATTATAATAATTGTAGAGATTGCCTTTTAGTTTCTAAGGGAATTTAAGCAACTTTTAAAATCATTTACTTATTAGCTTATTTACTAGTGTGTGTGTGTGTGTGTGTGTGTGTGTGTGTGTGTGTGTGTGTGTGTGTGTGATGGGAGAGGGTCATCACAATCTATGTAAACATCATGGTGCAGGTCAGAGGACAGCCCTGTGGAGTCCAATTCCTCTTTCTGCCTTTAGGTAGGTTCCAAAAATCAAAGTCAGGTTGCGAGGTCCATCTCTTTTATCTGAAATGTCATCTCTCCTATACTTAGCAAATTTTCTGATCAACAATTATGCCAGGAAATTGTAGGCAGATGGTTTAAGTAGCACAAGGCTGCTGGGGACGCCTAGCAGCATGAAGTCAGCAAGAGTGTGATTTCCAGAAATCCAAGTGGCATTCTGTTCATTTGCCCTGTTCAGACTGAATCCAAGCGCAAGCACACAGGCTGCCGTCCACACATCTCCCAGAGGTATGTGTTCTAGGCTAGACCAGATAACCTGCAGAAACTGCTCCTTGGGCCCAAGGCAAGGGAGCACGCCATCCAGAACATCTGGCAGAGGGGAAGTGCCTGTTGGCACCTATCTTTAGGGGTAGATTGCAGGTGGTGGCACTGTGGCATAAGGACACAAAATATCATCTCACTGCAAACTAGAGATAGAAACTGGGGACACAGCTGAGGTTGGTACAGCCTCAGTCTAATAGTATGTGATATATTTAATTTGCCTCTTATACCCAGGATCAGCCCTTCAAATAATTGGCCTAGCTATTGTGACACAAACTGGCAGTTATGGAAAATGTCCCTCTAGACAGGTCTCTGGAAATTATTCAGCTTGTCACTTGGTGATGGAATTCTTTTTTTTTTTTTTTTAATTTGAAATGTTTTGGTTAATTCTATAATGGACTTCATGACATTTTCATGCACATATAATGTATTTAGATTTTATTCATACTATTACCTGCTCTACTCTCCTCCCCCACTTCCATTTATCTCTTTTCTCTTCCCAAAGGTCCCTCTTCTACATTCACATCTGTTTCTGTGAATCTGTGAGTTTAATTGGCGTTATTTACAGATGCATGGATAATTTTTGAGTGACTACATCATTGAAGAAAATGCACCATATCCTCCATATTCAGCAATCATTAATTGCCTATAGATCCTCAGGGATGGGAGGATCCTCTAGAGATTCCCTCCCCCTAACAGTCGACACTTCCTATAAATACATGGAGAGGTGGGGCCTTGTAAGTCCCTCCCACTCCAGGACAGGATGTTAGCCGGGCCTAGTCGAACACAAGTCTTGTGTAGGTAATCGAAGCTGTTTTGAGTCCATGAGTGCACGAGCCATGTCATTCCTAGAAGACAGAAAGTTCTCCAACCCTCACTATTCCACTGGCTCTAACAACCCCTGAGCTTTGAAAGGGGCGATGAGCATTGTGAAAGCATCTAGACAGCATCTCACCTCCATTGCTAGGGGGAAGGGGAGATTTACTGGGCAGGGAGTCTCACATCTGTAAGTTCTCATCTCACAATCCCACCAGCACTGTCCAGTAAAATTTCCATATTTAAGCCACATAACAGAATGAGATGCTTACTGTCCAGAGAATCTTGTTAATCCAGTGTTTATTTCTTCTATCATGGCCACAGCTCAACCAGCCAAGAAAATGACTTGTCCAGACTGGCTGTAACTGCAGCTATAAAGAATAGAAAAAAGAAGAAGACACTAATTCTTCCAATGATGTTATAAGGGACTGTTCTAAATAATGACCATTTTATAGACAAGGGCATGGAGGTCTGGCCATGTGGTACAAGAGCACAGCTATAATAAATGACAAGCACAGGCCACATTTGAGTCCATTTTATGTGTAGTATGTCCATGCATGTGTGTGTGCACATGCACGTGTATATATGTGTGCATGTGTGTGTGTGTTTGTGTGTGTGTATGCATGTACACACACACATATTCAGGTGAATCCCCTTGTGAGGCTATCAGAGGTCAATGTTGGGTATTGCCTTCTGTTGCTCTCTGCCTTTTTAAAAATTGTATGTATATATGTATGTATGTAAGACAGGGTCTATCAGTAGTAAAACTAGAGTTCACCAATTCAAGATTTATTTGCTGGCCAGTGAGTCCCAGGAATCCCCCTGCCTTTCTCTTCTTTGTTGAGTTACAGGCACATATCACTGTACCTGACATTTCTCTTTTGAGTGGATCCTGGGGATTCAAGTTCAGGTATTCATGCTTGCTTGTTATTACAAGCACATTATCAACTCAGCTGTCTCCCTGGACCCTTTAATATCACTCTTTTTAAAAAAATATGTTTCAGTTTAAACTAATATTTTTGTTAATTCTTTGAGAATTTTGTACATACAATATATGTTACTAGATTTACCTTCATCTCTCTCCTCTACCCTAAATTCTCCCAGATTACCCCCCCCCCCCCAGTCCCTCTCAGCTTCATGTCCTCTCTCTGGATTTGGTTATAACCACTAAGCCCAATTTGGACTGTCCATGTACTGGTGAGTGTGGGGCCATCACTGGAGCATGGTCAACCTACCAGGGGCCACAGCCTTGCAGAGAACTGATCCTCCCTCTGCCAGAAGCCATTAGCAGTCAATAATTCTTCAACTGGGGGTAGGGACCGGTGAGTCTCTCCTCCTGCAGGCTAGAATGGTGACTGGCTTGATCCTGTGAGGTTCTTTTATGGGAAACCATGGCTGCTGAGTTCTAGTTCAGAAGTCCTGGCCTGTCCAAAAGACATTGTTTCCCTCAAGTGACCCTGAGCCCTTGTTCTTACACTCTGGCTACCCCATCTTTCCCAATGACCTGCTTTAAGGGGAGGGAACATGGTATTGATGTCCAGTTTGTGACTGGAGCTCACTCTTAATCCTCTATGTTCAGCAAGTGCAGAAAAACATTGATTTGTACCCTGTGGCGTTAACTACTTCCCAGCAGGGCTTACTTCAGCTCCCCCAGCCAGTGTACAAAAGCTCTCTCTGCCTCAGCCAGATCTGTGGGGGCAGTGGTATATTTAGTAATGTTTAAAATACAATCAGCTGTTGCTGTCCTCTGACTTTGAAAACTATGTGCACTTACCTTGCTTCTCTGCTGTCTGAAGTTCAAAAGATACAGAAAGGGTCTTTCCTACTGAACTGTGTGAACTAGTAATCTTCAGCCCTTCAGCCAAGTTTCATTGCTTGGCTCTAGATTAGATCTCTCACTCACTCATCCCCCCCCCCCAAGCCCATTGTTCTCTTCCTTATTTTTTAAGACAGTCTCTCACTGAATCTGGAGATCACAAATTCAGCTAGATTGGCTAGCCAGGAAACCTCCATTTCTGCCTGGCTTTGTACATGGTTCTGCGGATTGAATTTAGGCTCTTATGCTTGTGCAGTGAGCAGTCTACTGACTAAACCAGCCCTTTTAGCCCTAAGTTAGACCCTCTTGGTAACAGCAGGTGACATTTATTTAATATTCAATCTATGTTTGTTTCACAAGTGCCAAGGGGACCTAAGAAAGGGGATATCTCACTATCCAAATGTATGCTTAAATGATTACGTCCTAGAGTGTTTTGATTCCAGGGCTAAGGTCACACAGTGATCTGTGAGTGATAGAGCTGGGTGAGCTCAGCAGAGGTCAGGCCCAAAGTCTTAGGTAAATGTCTGGTCACAGGCCCTCTGCACGGGAAGTTTGCTGACAGTAACGATATCCTCATGCAGTCTGTGCCCATTTCCTTCCCCTCCCCCCGTTGTTTGCCTGTCTATGTCCACAGCCACGTTCATCTCAACTTCAAATGTCCTTGCCTCCTTTCCCTATCCTTTTATGATCCCATCAATAAACTCATATGCTCGGATTAATGCAGAGGGTCTGCTGGTGAGATCCAATGGCTCTGGGGCAAATCTCAATTTTAACACCTACTTAGGTGAGACTTTGCCTTCACTTTCTTCCACTGTGACGCGGGTTGTTTTGTTTTCTGTCTGTTTTTTAAGAAGCATATTGCCATCTCATAGTAACGGGATCTTAGATGCAAAGCTCTTCCCATTTTCCTGACTTTGTGGTCAATCAGCCAAATCTACTAGTGTGACGCTGAGAAGAGTGTGGGAGAGTAAGCTATGCTTGTTTGCTACAACTTTCCAAGTGGCTGGGAAAGCTAGCCGATAGAGGCCAAGAGGAAAGACAATACATACAGTTGGATTGTAGAGAAGGGGGGAATCAGTGCTCAGACAGACTTCAGAGAGGAAGTTGGAAGACAGACAAGATTTATATAGGCTGTGGGGGAGGGGAGGATTTCTAAACAGGAGAAGCGTTGACTGTAAGGGAAAAGTGTGGGAATGTGTTCACTGTTACACTAAACCAACCTTCTAAGGGGCTTACAGAGAGACAGGGGGCGCATTTGGGGGTGGAGGAAGATGCAAAGGCGCAGAAGGAAATGAAGACAATGAGGAAGGGGATGCTTAGGATATGGGTCAGGGGTAAAGCACTGCTTAACATGCATAAGGCTCTAGGCTTTGCCATGACACCCCCCCATCCCCACTGCACAACCAAGAAAACAAAAAGACAAAGCAACAATATGTGTAATTGGGAAACAAAGGCAGGAAAAGGTGGAATTTTCTCAACGCTATGAATTAATATTGCAAGCAGATATAACACCAAAACTTCTTAGTCATTCCCTAGATTCTAAATCCCAAGATACTGCTTGGTCAGGAAAGCAGTGTTTACATTTTATTCTTTTTACTTGAATATTGTGTATGCTGAAGTATTAGCTGAAACTATTCTCAAGTATTAGCTGAAACTGATTCACAAGACACCAGTAGGTGTCTGCCTATTTGTTGAATTTTTAGCTTGAAGACAGACATTCCCACCCAACACACACACACACACACACACACACACACACACACACACACACACACACACACACACACACACACACACACCTGTACTGTCCTAAAAGTCATCTGCTGTGGTAACAAAGGGCTGTTCTTGCCCTTAATCAACTTTTGCATGACTTTTGTATTCAGAGACCACTGACTCCCCCAGGACTCTCTAGGCTAGTGGTTTAACAAGAATTTTCGAGACACACAGAGACTTGGGTCTCAGGCCTGAGGAGATACCCATGCAGGAACTGGAGGAGGATTCGAACTGAATGTAGAACACATTGTGAATGAATCTCAACTTCCAAAAGTGCAACCCCTCCCAGGCACTAATGCCCCCTGGTGTTTTGTTTCTCAACCCACCCCCTGCTGTTCCACAAACTCCTAATCCTGCTCAAATATTCAAGCCTGTTCTTTGGCTCTTATACCTCATGTGTAAGGATGTGCTACACTTCTGGGGAAAATAGACAGCCATGAAACACAGTTACATTCTTTTTCTGTCATGAGGTCCCGGAGACAAGCTCTGGTGAGTTTAATGTCAGGTTGATTAGTGTAAGAAGACTTCTTTTAGGACCAAAGTCTCAGCTTCAATAGCCCCTCCAGGCTACATTCAGCCTCTATCCCAATTCACGAGTTAAAGTGACACAATCATGAAGAACAGAAAGGGATGCTCTTTCTATCAGTTTTTGGAACAGGAACAGATAAAGAAGTTTCCAGTGACTCCAAGTTCATTTTTAAGCTACTGATGTGAGATTTAGGTTTAACCACAAGAAGAATTGGGCAAAGAGCAAAGGAATACATAATTAAACAGAACTCATCAAGGGTGAACAAAGTTCATTGTCTCAGCTCAGCTTTAGTTAAGAAGTTATTAAAGCTATCAATGGAAGAGGGGACCACCCTAGTTCCTACAAGATGACCTGCTCCAGAGTGTAGCCTCATGGCCATCTGCCATTGATAACAGTCTGCAGGAGTGGGCTCTGTCCTTGGAGGTTTGGCTATTCCTGGAAATCTAGGTGACTGCAGGTATGGGACAATGACTTATCTCTGCCTCCTGGTTTGAAAGGGGATGTGATAGTTTAACTAGGTAGACACTGATTAGATAACACAGAGTCAAGCCAGAGTCTGTGACATACAGACTCGGAACTGAAGGCTGAGATGCCAGACCTCCATCTTGCTTTTTGTTACCTGTACACCCTCGCAAGGGGTCAGTGCCTTTGGTCATAGGCAACTTCTAAGTAATACGGATCCAGATCCCACTATTTACCTGCTGCATGAACCCAGCAAGCTGACTGGTTGTGTTGAGCTTTGGTTATATTGCCTGTAAAATGGGGTCACAATCAATTTCATATAAGGTTGTTCTGAGTACAATTCTATAGAGTAAATTACTTGACATACATTACCTATGTAAAGTACTCGGTGCATCCTGCAGCTCCTCAGTGTGCTCAGAGAAAGGCAGTTGTCTCCTATTGACCTTTTATTCATCATGGAAAACACCCCTGGAATCTTGCCTTCTTTCTAATCTCCTTGGCCACAGGCTTTTAAGACGAATTTGAAAGGGTTTAAAATAAAAACCACCTGGACACTTTTTACTTCCATCACCAACTCTGAAGCATGTGTGCAAAAGCAGGAAGACAGACATGTTCTTCAAGAGTCCTGCTTTGTGTAGATCGTTAATGACCTCCTCCCAGCATTGACTGCCCTGCTTCTTTACAGAGTGCCTTTCTGGGAGGGTGGGTATCTTCTCGACATATGGAGAACAGTTTCTCTGTGGGGCTTGCAATAAGCCAGAAATTCCAAAACAGAAAAGACCCCAGCAGGGCACTGGCTCCACACTGACAAATAAGCCTACCATCCGGGTGCCATGCATGGTACTGCAACATGCTTTTAATTATAGAGCCCTGACTTCAAGGGATAGCTTCTTGCCCTCTGCAGAAGGCCTGCAGGGTATTGACATGGTTCATCTGCAGAACAAAGGTGCCCAGAGTCAAAGGAACTTTCTCCATCTGAGTGATATTGTCAACCCCAGCAGCCACCAATTCCTCCTTGGTACCTCTGTACTTCAGTAACTTGGGTCAGGAGAACAATGGGTCACCTAGCCAACAAGCACTCCAGGGGAGAATTATGAAAATCAAGTCGGATGATAACTTTCTCTTATGCAACTGAGAATGATGATTGAATTGCTAAGTTCTTGTGACATTTTAAAAATGGCACCTGTCTAGGATAGAAAATTGTGTCCATGGCTAAAAGAGCTAAAATAAGAGTTCTTTATTAGAAGGGAATATAAATTGCTTTTAAAGATGATGTCTTGCTCTTTCTAGCCTATCTACAGTCTAAAGCATCAACGGTTAAAGGTATAGAAGAGATTTAATTGGGGTGATATGAAGACCCAGCCACCAATGTGGGCATTCAGAAAGGACTGAGGTATTTCTCTAGCTAGTGTGTCTGTGATAATATTCTAGAGGTAGAGCTTTGCTGATGATCCCCAAAGTCACAAAGATAGCCAACAGCAGGTAATTAAAAACATTACCACTGAGGCTGGGAGGTGGCTCAGTCCATACCGTACTACATATTCATGAGGACCAGAATCTGGATTACTTACATCTGTGTAAAAGCTTTCTGTAATCTTAGTGCTGGGGAAATAAAAACAAGATGGTCCCTGGGGCTTGCTAGAGGCCAGTCTAGACAATGAGTGAGTCCTAGGTTCAAGAAGAGACCCTATCTCAAAAAAATAAGATGGTGAGAGATTAAGAATGATACCTGACATCAGCTTATGTCCGCCCCCCGCCCCCACACACACACACTATAGACCATGAAATGGGTTGGAATGGTCTGATGGCTTCTTGCCTTGTATCTCTCTCTCTTACCCAGCACTTTGACAAAAGAAACCACTAAGCATGATGGGAAATGCTGTTGGAAATGGTCTACTTTCTCTTCTGTGCCTTCTCTGTCTGACATCATGATGCAGTGCTGGGTCATTCCCATCCACTTCTGGTCTGTCTGTTATGGAGAGATAAAGAACTGGTGTGTGTGTGTGTGTGTGTGTGTGTGTGTGTGTGTGTGTGTGTGTGTGTGTGTGTGTGTCTGTGTCTGTGTGTCTGTGTGTGTCCGTTGTTTCTGTGTGTATATGTGTCTGTGTGAATATATATGTGTATGTCTGTATGTCTAATTCTATGTGTCTGTATGTATCTATGTGTGTTTGTTGTCTGTGTGTATATTGGTGTGTGTCTAATTCTGTGTTTCTCTGTGTGTGTCTTTTTGTGTCTGTATGTGTCTCCTGACTATGTGTGTATGTGTGTATGTATGTATGTGTGTGTGTGTGTGTGTATATATATATATATATACATATATATATATATATATATACCTGTGTGTGTCTGATTCTGTATGTCTATATGTGTCTGTGTGTACCTACGTATCTGTGAATTTCTGTGTCTGTGTTTCCCTTTTATTTATTTATGTTTGACCATAAGACTTACAAACTTAAAAAACATAGACATTAAAGGGGCAATTGAAAAATCACACTTGCCTCATCTTGGAGATGTTAAATTATACCAGATTTATGTAACTCTAAACAAGCCACTTTCTAATTTAAAACACATTTCTCTCTTCAAAAAAATTATTCCCATACTTATTTATGTATCTTACTTCTTCATTCATTTATCCATTCATTTGCTCACTTATTGGAAAAGTTTATTCAAATTTACTATATGAATATCAGAGCTTTGTGAAGGCTAAGTGAGCACTCTGCCATTGAGCTATGCCTCTAAGATAAATATATTAATATTTTAAAAACTTTAAAACTTAGTAAAGCAAAGGGAATTGTTGCTCCAAGCAGTCAGTTCTTCATAAATTCCTGGCCCGTCAATCCTGATCTCTCTTAACATTTTCCTCACTGATTAGGGTGCTCCCCCCCTCCACCACCAAAAACTTGGCTGGAAGACTCCATCCCTAGCCCTCAGGCTTCCTCCTCTTTCTACAACTTTCTCTCTCTACTGTCCTCTTCCTTCTTCCAAGCCTCTCTGTGGTTTTCCCTCCGAGTCTGTATTCAAACTCACAGCTTCCCATGGGGCTTGAAACTGGCATCCTCTTCTGCAAGATGAGACACTGTTCAGATTTAAATGTGAAATGTCCCTCACCAGCTCCTGTGGTTCCCAGCTAGTGTGCTCTTCTAGGAGCTTATGGAACCTTTAGTAACCTATTGTTTCTTAGGTTAGGTTAGCCTAGTTGTAAGAAAGGGTTGGGGGGGCAGTTAATAAGATTACAGTCCCACCCATCCAGATCCAGCTTCTGAGCCTTCTGATCCTATGACATGTAGCAGTTCCTGAAACCATAGACAGAGAGGCCTAAGCTGCCACCCCCAACCCCGCCATGATACTGAGCTAAACTAAATTGGAGCTTACCATACATTGTATCAGGTGTTTTGTTCCAGGAATGAAAAATGTGTAATAAGCACACCCCTTCACTTCCTGTCAGACATCAGTGTATTTTCTTCCTCGGGTCCCACATGATCACTACCCACTCCTCACCCCCTCACACTCTTGGTCTCTGTCTCTGCTTCCTCCAGTTCACCAAGATCCACTCAGTTATTACAATCATGCTGATTTGCCCACCTTAATGTCTCTGGGTTTTGATCACTTTCTTGGTAGTCATACACTCCACACCGCACCCCCAGTGCCCAGCCCCCATGTCATTGTACCTCATTCACCTTCTCTGAATCCTTTGGGTCTCCATTTCATCTAAGGATGAATCCAAGGATGGTTCTCATCATATTCCCTCCCTCTGCTCTCTTGGAATCTCAGTGTTTGAGTTCTATTATAGGTTTGGTCTAGTTTGTCCATAATTGATAAATACAAGGGAGGCTTACACTCTGACAAACGGGATGCTAAGCAAACAGATCAGGAAGAGACTTTCGGACACGGTAACATCATTGCTGAGAATCAAATGGTGAAAAATAGCAACCCATGTACAGTGTATGTGAGTGTGCATCACAGCCAGAGGACAACCTCCATGTTGTTCCTCAGGTGCCATCAGTCTTTGTTGTGAAAGTCCCCAAGGCTGACTTGACAGTGATTCCCAGGGATTTGACTGTCTCTGTGTCCTCAAGAGTAGGATTCCAAGCCTGTGCCGCCATGCCCACCTCTTCTAAATGTGAATTCCAGGATCAGATTCCAGCTGCCATACTCGCTGCTTGACTGACCAAGCTTTTTCCCCAGCCCCAAAGCAAAGTTCTAAGGGGGAAAAGCACAAGGCAGGGTACGAAAAAGGGTAAGAAGAAAAGAGAAAGAAGATCAAGTTGCTCAAGCCCTCCGGCAAAAATAAATGAGTCCTGCTACAAAGAGAAGACGCCTGGTAGAGTGCCCTGAGCAAAGGAGAGCAGGAGGTTCCAAAAGGCAGATCCTCCAGGAGGGGCTGAGCCTCCAGCCCCATCATCCTGCACCTTCTGCCTAGGATGGCACTATTCACATTGCATCTCCCTCTTCTACTACAGATACCCTGAGTGAAAATGAGTCAGGTCTACTAGTTTTCTAGCCTATAAACCACTAAATCAACACCATATTAAATGTGTCGCACTTCCGTGAAAGGCACAGAATCAAGCAGAAACACTGTGTGTGAAGATGGAAATTTTTCCGAGTTACAGCCAGCCTCGGCATCACTAAGACAATGCCAGAAATAACAGCACAAAGAATGATCAGTAACATTTGGCCACAATGACTAAGGCAAGCATCCCATGTTTCCCTGCCCCCACACCAGTCTGGGAATTCAGTATCTTCTAAAGCCAGTCATCTGGGACAGGATTGTAGGGTGTGTGCACACTTGTTATCTCCTCTAGGACCTGCTGTGGCTGGAGGAGAATTCTTAACATCAACTAAGGTCAGACTAAATTAACTCTTTCTTGGGGAAACAGTCTCCATGTTGCAAAGTCAGTGACGCCACTAATTAAAGAAATGTTTCTCTGAGCTGCTCTGATCTGTCACAAGAAGTGTTGATTCTTGATGACATGCACATGACTGGCATCTTATTTCATGCATTCCAAAGAGGGAAATTCACAGATGTGAGTGGCTGCTTCTCATACCCATCACTTCTGAGACAAGATGCTGAATGTTCCCCGTAGGTTAGGGTGCAATCTGGAGATGGAAAGCCTGGGGCTCATACATCAGCTTGAAAGCTTCTACAGTCTAGATGGCGTGGAATGTCACCTACACACACTGAACCTTAGCATCTATGCTAGTCATTGCCTTGGCACTGTAGCAGATGCTGGAGATAATCCACTTAGAAAGAGAAAGGCTTATTTGGGTTCACAGTTTGGGATATTTTGGTCTATGATGGCTGACCCTATTGCTTCAGGGTGGCAGCAAAGCAGAGCATTATGGGAAAAGCTTCTGATAGAACAATCAAACTCACATTATGACCAGGAAGCAAAAGAGCAAAAGGACTGATTAGGTCATCACAATCTCCTGCAAAGGCATCCCCTCTCCCCATAACCTAAAGATTTCCCATGAGGCTCTACTTTTTAAAGGTTCTGCCATCCCTCAACAGCACCATGCTGGTTCCCATGCTTTTACCACATAGGCCTTGAGGGTGCTCCCCAGATCCAAACTATAACAGGATCCTCATCACATCGTGATTTATAAACATCAAATAAAGTTGATATCAAATTGTTTTGTGAGCCATTAAGCCTAACAAACTTACTTAGTAAGTTCAAAGCCTTGAAAATTTTCAACAATATTAGGTTTTATCTTAATCATATGGACCTGCAAGAACAAAAGAGTCCCAGAGATTTTTTTTAAATTAAGTCTGGCTCTAGACAGGAGCTTCCTGGGCTCATGCTGTATTTCCCAACTTATGGGGGCAGAGGGAATGAAAACACAGCCAAGATTCAACTTGACACCATGGACTAATTCCCACCTGAACTAAATTGCTATATAGTAAGCCACACTTACAAAGTGAGGTCTTACCAAACGCAAGCAGAAAAATCTTCAATTTTCCCTATATCATTTTTATCCCTTGAACAAGGCAATAGTTTCTCAAATTCCCCCAGGCCAAGGTCAACAATCTCATTGCCTGGCATCCACAAAAAAACATGGCTTTATTGAGTTCATCAATTTGAAAAGCAAAGCAGTCTTGAAAAGTGATTATATCAGCATCCAAGACCCTTGTGTGCCATGTTTTGAATTGTATTCATTTGTTAAAAAAAATTCAACAAGTGCTGAGCATGAGCACATCTATTTCTAAGAGCTAACAAAGAGCCATGCATGCTCCAGGGGAGTTTGAACATCTATTGCAAATGCCACACTTACATTTCAATGATCAAATCAATTGTTCATCTTCTCTGTCTCTCTCCTTACCCACATCAGCCTGGCTGGTACCTTCTCTCTGGTTCCACCGACTACTCTCTTTATATTCTTTTTGTCCATTGCAGAATTTTGAGCTGCTTGACCTCTGCCTAGCTTCATCCTCTTGCTCATCTTCAATCTTTTGCCATGTTGGATACGTCATTTGTCTCCTAAGATTTAGAAAAATTTAGTGGCTCCTGATGACCCATGTCAGGACCAAATGCCAGAATGGAAAAGTTTTTATTAATGAAATCATATGCTCAAATAAGTTGGAAAAATAAATTTGACAGTAATATTTTTTAATTTGCATGTATTCGTTTATTATGTATATGCCTGTGTGTTTGCATATATGCATGCCTGTGTATGCATACACTTGTGTGGAGGTCAGAGAATAACTTATAGGAGCTGGTTCTCTCCTTCCACTGTGTGGGTCCCAGAGATTGAACTCAAGTCCTCCTGATTGGCAGTCTCTTTACCCTCTAAGCCATCTTGCCTGTCTGAGTGTAGGATTTCAATGGCATACGTGTACAGTGTATTTGGTTGCACAATAACAAGAAAATTCTGGAACTCTCTCTGAAGTTCCTACAATTCTATGAAGATGGACAGGCACAGGAGTGAATTTTTGCAAAGGCCAGTATAGTTTTTCATGTTTACCCTTGTTGACATAGATAATAAACTTCCAAAGAGATGCCTACAAAAATCTCACAGGGACCCAGGAGATAGCAGAAGGAACTCTGGTCCTTTTTCTGCATCAAGACATGCAGAGACCAGCAAGGTAGAATTCAACACTGATGCTGCTATTGCTCTGTGGCTTGTGACTGTGGGAAAAAAAAAAAGAGATAACATCTTCTATGGTTTTGGCCACCCCCATGGTGTGTCGGGGAAGAGATTGATGAAGGCCAAATCCAGACTCCCCTTGGTTTACAGTAAACCACAGATATTAATCTGTTCAGACCTTCCTAACTCACTGTGGTAAATTGGTTTCTAGTGGGTGGATATTAGAATCCACCTTCCCGAGTTTGGAGCCAGACTGACAATTTCAGGCATGTGACGTGTGGACCATTAGGAGACCTCTGTGTCCTCATTTAGCTGGGGACAGTGATGGTATGGAGGAGCAGGCATACAAAAGAGCACATGGGCAGGGCTGTCATTTCCTATGCCACCACTTTCCTCTGGCACATAACAAGCCTCCACCCCTGTTCCTGCTCATCATTCTCCAAGCCCTCGGCACACTCTCATCTCTGCGTTTTGTCCCAAAGGTGCCAAAGAGTAGCATGCTAAGGGCTAATGCAATCCTTCTTTTCCAGTGGCTGGAGGTTTTCCTATCCATCCTTAGGGACATTCTCATTTAAAGGCTGTGGATGAGTCCTTACACAGCCTGTAGTGATCTCTTCCGAGGTCCTGAGTCTCATAGGCATTTCTGAAACCTCCCATACTTTCTCATGTAGACACTCATTTTGTTTATAATCATTTGTCTAACATCAACCTTCTTCCTCTCTGTGCCCTGGGGTCCATGAAGGAGGACCATTGTAACATTGCGTTTCTGACGTGGCCTTTCTAGCCTAGCCCTGAGGCTTGGACCCACCCTCTGCCCTGATGCTGCTTTGCCCAAATAATAACACAAAGGCTTATATTAATTTCTTGCTGGTTAACCAATGGCTCAGACATATCACTAGCTTTCATATCTTTCATCTTATTTCAATCTATTTCCATTAATCTGTTTAGCCATGTGGTACCTTTTCTCAGAACAGCACAGTTATGGTTTTCTCTGTATCTACTGGTCTCTCTGGCATCTCTACGCTTCCTGTTGACAGAGTTTTCTTAGTCTGGAAGCCCCACCCACACTTCCTGTCCTCCTTCTGGCCAATCAGCTTTTTATTAAACCAGTAGGCAGGAAACCAGTAGGCAGGACGATTAGTTACAATGTACCGGAGCATAGTCCCACTACAGGCCATGTTCCATTTCCAACACAGTACAAGGACACATACAGCTTAGAGAAACAGACAGAATGAGCAAGTGGGTCATTGAGTGAATGAGTAAGATAGAGAGAGTGAGAGAGAGTGAGAGAGAGAAAGAGGTGAATGAATGAATGGGTGAATGAATGACTATCTAACTTGGTTGACTGTGTCATCTCATTTACCACACACAGTGCTTTGTTGATTCTTCTTAGATTCTTCTTAGGAAGTCCATGCTGATCTTTAACTAATTAAACAGTTTGCTTCCTGGTGAGGAAGCTCATAAAGGAACAGAATTATAGAAGAAATAAGTAAAAGAAAAGACACAACCAAGTCCCAACTGGATTATGTTCCCCTGGTAAAATACCGCTATACGTCACCCAGGAGCCACCGGAGCTTGTAGGGTGACTGACCTGAGAGATGAAGCATGTCCAGTGACTAAAAGTTATACCACATGACTTGGGAACTAACTTAATAAACCTGTGATGATTACACAAAAGAACCTGAAATGCTTCCTAGGGTAACACAGCAGTCTCTTCTCATCCCCCAGCATTCCCTGGCATGCTGGCAGGATGGTGGCGGTAGAGATAAGGATTCTGGGAAAATCCCAAATTTCAGCTTACTGGTTGCAGCTCGGCTTTCCACTGTTAGCAAGGATCCTTGTACTCAGGCAGGATAGGGCCAGAGAAGTCCCAATGAACGTATTCTTCCAGCTCTTGGGTCTCAGAGACTTGTGTGTCTTAATTTTTTAATTTTCCGGTTGAGCCCAAGGCATACTGAGTCAGGGCCAAGGGTCAAGTTGGAAGCAAACAGAGTCACATTCTTTGTTCTTCTTTCTTTTTTTAACCATACCTCATAGTTATGGAGTCCCCGAGTTATTCTTCACATACCTCATCGTTTGGTAGTGCGTGCATGGCTCAGACAGAGAAGAGGCAAGGGGTGTGTCCATATAATGCTTAGGCTGTTTTACCACCTTGTTTTCTGCCACATGAAGGTGAGGAAATGACCTCTGACCCTGGCTAGGGCTGGCTTCTTCCTGGAAGTCTGGAATAATGAGTAAGGAAATGAAGGATCAGTTGCTGGATAAGAAAGAAGCACCAACCAAATGCACATTTCCGCCTCTCTGGCAAGGTTTCCTGTAGTGACCTGTGCTGCAGGATCACATGAGCTGCATTAGCTGCTTTGTCTTAGAGGACTTATGAAGGCTCCCGCCCGGCTGATAGAAGGAACTGTTCTCAGGCAGGAAGCATTTCAAATTCAAACCTCTACAGAACCTCACCTGGAAGATTTGTAGACAGTGGTGCTCATGAGACACCTTAAACTTTATGACTACGTATTTAAGCATTTATGAGACTTGAACTGTGTTGCATTAAAATGGGGGGGGGGGGGAGAAACATCCCAAGATTTGCAGCAAGAATAATTAGCCCCAAAAGTTTCATAAAGGGTTTGATAGTGGTCTGGTCTGAAGCTCTTTCCTGGGGCCATTAGAGGGGACAAGAAGGGTTAAACCTTCACTATAGCTTTTGGAAAAATTGCAGAACCGAACCAAGCAGCTGGACTCATGTTTATAGGAAGACCCAGTCTCAGTCTAAGGTAACAGAAGAGAATTTTACAGGGAAGAAAATATTCAAGGCATGAGCTTGACTGTTTTCATCATACCCATCAAAGATAGTCCTTTCTTCTCTCCATCTCTTATCCTGTCGACAGGCTGGGCGTCAGTGCCTCCCTAGCCTTCCTTCAGTCTGTTTCTAGTTGTGTCTTAGGTACCCTTGGTGGTGCAAGCCATGGGGCCCAATGTAATGGATAAGATACAGGGGTCAAACCTGTGTTAATCCTGCTCTAGTGATGCTCAGCTTGACCATGCAAACCTCTCTGGGACAACAGCACCAGTATTTGGTTACTAATGAAAACTATTTGCTCTAAAACTACAAACAGAACGTACTAGATTTGAGCTTATTTTTCAGCAAAAGTTATATGTGGATTTTGTGTTGTGTCCCAAGTCTTTGCTGTGTGAGAGAGCACAGAGATAAACACAGAGTCATTACTTTAGAAGGACTAAGGACTAAAAAGCAGTTTAAAATTCACTACACATATGTATTTGTATGTATGTGTCCATGTGTGTATATTTATTCCATGCATCCGTACGGAATCAGATATTTTATTATATAAATAACCACACACATTGTCTCGCTTAAAGAAAAGTAAAAACAAAATACTGTTAAAAGCTTTTGGTGTGCACATGTGTGCAGAAGGCAGAGGAGTATGCCAACTATCTTCCTGTATCACCCTGCCATATTCCTTTGAGATAGGGTCTCTTCCTGAATCTGGAACTCACTGGATTTTTGTTGAGGCTGGTGACCAACAAACCCTGGTAATCCCTCTGTTTCTACTTCACCTCAACTCTGGGGGTACCAAGGCTTGCAATCATGCCCAGTTTTTTGCAGGGATGTTAGAGATCCAAATCTAGATCCTTATACCTGTTCAGTGAATACATCTACTCACCAAGCTATCTTCCCAGACCCCACATGCCTTTGCCATCCAGGAAAGACTTTCTGAATTTCCATGAAATTTAGAATATTACGGAAAAAAAAGGTAGTGTTACTAGTCCGTGGTCCCCGGTAGATACCTTCAAGATGGACTCTCAGGAGAAGGCTTCTTTTGTTCCTCATGTTTATCTTCAGCAGCTCAACTTCTTGCTCCCCATGAAAAGCACCTGGCCTCCATGTGGGAGGGGGCTCTGTCCTAGAGAAGCCAAGACATTTCAGGCATGAAGGGACAGCTTGTTATTGCCTCTAATGAGCCTTCCCCAGTTTCATTTGTAGCTGAATCAGAAACTTTCTGAGTCATTTACCCTGTCACAGAGCAGTCAGTCCTCAGAGCGAGTGGCCAATAACAGTTGAACAGGCTTCTCTGTGACAGAGAGACACTGCCATGAAAACTTACCACCTGAGCAGCAGCCACGGTGCTTTCTGGGTCTGAGCATCAGCCTATGCCTCTGTGTGCTCCCCAGAAGCACCTAGACAAAGAGCCCACAGTGTTCCTGCCCTACCCTTTCTTATGACCCTTTATTCTGTAGTGTCTCAGACCCATTGATAAACCTTAAGCTGCATGTTCTCTACAGAAATCACCCAAGAAAGGGAGCAGGATCTACTGTTCCGAAAAACCCCAAGCATTGCTGCCATGGTCTTGTGTGCACCACGTGTGTCATTCAAACAGACACCTTCTAGAAACAAGGCTGTTTCAGGACAGGGAAAAACTGATGCTACTACATAGCAAAAGATGGCGTCCTCACCCCTCCCCAGAGACTCTTAGGAGGCCCTGGCCCCCTTCCTCCTAAGCAGCAGAATCTAACTACGATTCTATGTATGTGTCCATGTGTGTATATTTATTCCATGCATCCGTCCGGAATCAGACATTTTACTGAGCTTGTGAGTAGCAGAAAAGCTCCCTGGTTAGCCTGTCCGGCACCTTCCACCTGACAACCCTCCCTGTCCTTTGCTCAGTTCGCTTATCTTCCTTTCCATCTTTCTGGTGAGTTCCTTGATCTCTCCTGGCCTGCTTTCTTACTTTATCGTGGGGTAGATGATTGATCCCAGCCTGGCCTTTGAGCAGCTGTGTGCTCACTTGCTGGCATGCTCAACCACCTTAGCTCACAGTTCACTGGAAGTTTGCAATCGAAAAACTATAGAAGGCACTTACAAGCTATAACCTTCCAGAAAACTGGGGATTGGGCAGAAGGGCTGTGTGGTAGTAAGTCTTTGTGCTGTGACAAATGTCTGTGAAACAATTTCTTTAGAAGGAAGATTCCCTCATGCTCATGGTGTCAGAAGTTCCAGGGTGTAGTTGGCTGGGTTTCACTATTTCTGGAACACAGATGAAGCAGAATATCATGGCAGAGGGTGTGAGAGCACTGTTCTCTTCACAGTGGCCAGGAGACAGGGAGAGAGCATGCTAGTTGGTTCTGCCTTCTTTGTGCTCTGTTTAATCTTGGACCTTAGCCTCTGAGGAGGTAGCACCCACTTCAAAGAAAAGCATTTCCTCTTCATTGGTCTCTGGGATTGCCAAAGATGTGCGCTTAGGACCACATCTCATGTCCCTCCACCCAGTCAAGTTGAAATGAAGATTACCCATCACAATTATCTGGCTTAAAGGATCCAAATGAGTAAGACCTATCATGACACTGTTGTTCTCTTGAGGTAGCATCCACATCCCTTCCCTTCTCAGCATCCTTACAGCATCATGACCTCATCCTTTTAGAATCCACCAGGTAAAGGTGTAAGGAATCAAAGATGTGGCTGTTCCTATTCTGAAGTCACATCATGTATGTTGGCAAAGAAAAACACTTCCAGGCCAACAAATGGACATGATGCAGAAATATAATTTTAGCACAAACCCATCCATCTCTTCAAATACAACAAACATGATGATGTACATGGTATCAAAGTAAATTCAAGGACTCCTGTGTTTTAAATGTGAAATCAATGCCTCTCATGGAAGGGAGAGAAGAACCCACATTCTTATCCATTCCCGCTACGGCAAATGTCACATTCTTAAATGGAAGAGAGGTCTGGAGAGGTGGCTCGGCGTCCAAGAGTCCTTGCTGCTCTCATAGAGACTTAAATTTGATTCCCAGAATGCATTTTAGGCAGCCCATATCCACCTCTAATTGCAGCTGTGAGGAATCTGACACCACACCTTTTTCTGACTTCTCCGGACACCTGCACATATGTGAGAGACAGACAAATACACACACACACACACACACACACACACACACACACACACACACAATTAGCAAAAAAAAGGGAAAGAAAAATGAAATGGAAGGAAGGAAGACAAGGAGGACAGTCTGACTGCCTACCTCTGAGAGGAGTCAACCTGTGACCTTGGCCTCATGCGACACTACTCTAAGTTCCCCACACAAAATGGACTTTACTTCCTCTAAACACACGTGGACTGCTGGGGGAGTCCTCACTCCATAACTCGTAATCCCAAATGGCTCTGAGTGGACAGGACAGGATCCCAACACATGCTTACTCATACTCCCATTTGCTTCCATCAAAAAGCTGTGCGATTTGAAACCAATACCTTGGACAAGCCTTCCAAGTATGTGCATTGCTTCACCATTTAAAAATACTTTAACTGCCAGGGTATAGAACCCTGTTTTGATGACCTGGGAAAATCTTGTAGCTGCCAGAAATCAAATTTACCATGGCTGTGTACTGACCTTCCTTATGACACATTTCAAAGTCAGCGAGGAGGGTCTCGGGACAGAGGCCGGCTTGCTCTTGTTCCTGGCTCCACAGTATAATTCCAGGGTTTTCTTCCATTCTATATTTAGTCATGCTTGCTGTTAAGAATACTTTTATATCCTTGACTCTTGACATGTAGACGTTTTTTTTTTTTTCTGGGGTGGGAGGAGGAAATAAAATATTTCAAACTTTAACATTAATGTTGGGAAAGTACAGCCCTCAAAAATGTGGCAGTTTCTAAAGCCCAAGCCAGGAACTAACCATCCAGAAGTTTATATTACAAATAAAGCTCACTCATGATGCCAGGGAACTATGTCAAAGGTTGATAGTTAGGCTGGCCAAGTGCAAATGTTTCCTGAAGGATTAGAATTCTCAAATAATGCATTCCAGCTGTTACCTTTGGAAACAGGGAGGCAAACTGGGTTGGTAATCTCAGGATAAAATAAGACAGAGATCCAAAATATAACTAAAATCATGTGGCGAGCAGTGTTCCAAGCCTCAAATGATCTCCAGGCTGATTCCTCTCCTTAATCTCACCGTACACTGATTAATCTCATGAGATTCCGAACAATTTGAACCACACAATTTGTACCAGGGCGAATTCTCTCCAGCTGCTTCATGGGCTCGCCTTCCCATGTAACCTCCTCTTCCTCCCAACCTGGAGTTTCTCAGCTTGGGTCTTGTTGGCATTTGAGGCCATCCAGCTCATTGCTGGGAGAAAGAGAGGCTTGTCCTCTGTGCTGAAGGGTGTTCAGATGCCTCCCTAGCCTCTGCCTGTGGCATGCCAGACATACCCTCCAGTTGATGGCAACCAAACACATTTCCAGATGTGGCCACATGTCCCCCACTGAGAAGAAGCAAACTTATCTTCCATCTTAGAACCTCTATCACCTTCCCCAGGCCCAATGCAAATCTCCACCGAAACTGAAAACATCATCTGCTGGGTATATTGATGCTCATGTGACCTGTACTGGGTGTATCGAGGCCAACTGACGTATCTGTATGTACTTTGTAAGGACAAACCAAAAAGTAATGAATTAGAGCCGTAAGAGTGATTTCTGAACACCTCTATCATCCCCCCCTTGATGATTAGCTCAATAACGGCCTGTATTCCGTACCATCCACTGAAAGTCTTTAAAAACTACCAGACTATCTGTAGTGGTGGTTTTAGGAGCAAATACCTAGTGCAGAATCCTCAGAAAGTCTCTTTTTCAGAGTTTGATTTCTGACTTGACAGGAAGGATGAACAGAAAGGGGTGTGAATACACACGGATACAAAGGAATGTAAATCATTTTATTATCGCAGAAGCATTTCTGCCTTTTACTAATGAGCTAGGCATAGAGGGGGAAATGCAAGAATATACTTAAATGAGAAACCGTAAAGAATAAATGGAGAGATTAGTGGTTCACTCACACCATATTATGACAGTTACAATGAAGTCATTTGCTTCCTGATAAATGTTTCTGAAAGCACGTGGTGCTAACTGCTCTCCCATCCTTTAGCTGGAAATGGAATTACACAATTGAAGAGCTTTTTAAATTTTAATTTTAAGTCCTTTTATAAATTTCAATTTTATTAATCTCCACTACAAATCATAATTTATGAGCCCCGATGCTCCAAGAGCCTCAGGGTTCTCAGTCACACAGGATAATGAATGTCACCCAGTACTTCACTAGACACCGCTTCAGTGTAGAAGGGCCCAGTGCCATGCCACTCAGCTAGAGGTGAGTCTAAGCCTACAAGACAATCCTTTCTCCGTTACCAACTAAAAATGAATAACTCAGTTACATGCATTGCAAATAGGAGAACCCGAGTTTGGTCCTCAGAATCCACATTAAAAATAGCCTAGTGTAATGGCACACAGTTATGATCCTAGGGATGGAAAGATGGGAACAGAGACAGTCAGATCTCTGAAAGCTAACTGACCAGTTATCCTAGCCTACTTGAAGATTCCGGCCAGTGAGAAACCCTGTCTCTAACAAAAGACAGAGACTGCCTGACAGTGGGGCTGACCTCTGACCTCCACATACATGCACATGTGTACCTATACATCCATACACCCAAGTACACACACACACACACACACACACACACACACACACACACACACACACACACAGAGGTGTGCTCCTCATACATAGGCATGTATACACATAAGGGAACAGCACAGAATTAGAGATAGATGTCAGTAGAGAGCACTTGCCGCCAAGTATTTTTTAGGACCTAGGTTCCATCCCCAGAACTATAAAAATAATAAATAATAAAATGGCACCTTCCCATTTTAGACGTAGATTTTGCAAAGGCATGGGTTTGTGAGAGAACTATATTTTGAACCTTGTCAGCATCAGACAGAAACTCTTAGCTGTCTCCACACAAGCCTAGACACCCCCACCCCACCCCACACGTCCATTTATCTGTTCTTGTGTTCTGTCTTCCCTTTCAGCCTGCTAAGTACCTGCTCTCTGGGGCTGTAACTGCAGGTCCCTTGGGTGACTCCGTAATCACCAGGGGAGCTACCTGACTTCCCACATTTTTGTCCTTCCTCCTCTCCACAGATGTGCAGTCTCTGAAACTACAAGTATTTGCTGCTTTCCAGAGATAAAGGGCCTACCCTCCAGAAGGCTGACAGAAATGTCACCCGCAGACAATGTCTTATACCTACCCTTTGCCACCACGCTCACTGAGGACCCAATGTTCTTTTACAAGCCCCTCCTGAAAGCATCCCTGGTTCCTATCTCATTGTTCACAGCAAAGACCTCCATGATATATGTTCAGTGAACCAGATATAGCACAAAGAGATGTCAAAAACAATTCTGTGGATGGGAAAAGCTTGCTCAACATGTGTGTGCTCTTGAAAGCAAGAGAAAATGAAAATGTTTTTTGTTTGTCTGTTTGGTTTTTGTCAACACAGTCACAGAATCTTAGGTCTTTGGGATATAGAACAAACCCAAGCATCTTTGACTCATGTTCTCATTTACACTAAAGAGTGTTTTAGTCCATGCACGCTACCATAGCAGAAAGAATGTCATAGATGGGCAAACTCAGAAATAGCTGAGATTATTGGTCTTGTTTCTAGAGGGAGGGGAGTTCTAGGTGAAGGTACCTCAGTGCCTATGAAAGCAACTTCCTGGTTCATGGATGATCAAGCTGCTCACTGTGTCCCCACATGGCGGAATGGATGAGGGCTTTCCCTGAATTTTCTTTTACAGGGCACTAATCTCATAACTATTGCACTCCCATGACCCACTTCCCAAAGGCCCTACCTACTAATCACTCTGGGGGGTTAGAATTCCAACATGGGAATTGCAGAGGATGCAAATGTCTAGTCTAGAGCAAATAGATATTCTTCTGGATCTACCCCAGGTGAGGAGTGACTAACAGACATACCAAGGATCACATCTTAAGTTAGATCAGTATCTCCAGACAATGGTACAGACAGACCAAGGATCACATCTTGAGTTAGATCAGTATCTCCAGACAATGGTACAGACAGACCAAGGATCACATCTTGAGTTAGATCAGTATCTCCAGACAATGGTACTGTCCATTTGTCTCTCTACTACTACTTGGAAACCTAAAAGAATGATTACCTTTCTTGACCAGAACAGGAGATTCAAATGGAAGATATGCTATGCTCATTTACTGTCTGTCTCCTGAGATTTTCTGCATCACACACAATTGTCTGAGGGTTGCTTCTAGGCCAGCACTTTCTGGGCAGAAACTATAATCATTTTCTGATACATGTTCAGTATAAGACCTTACATGTTTTACACAACCCACTCAATGTGCTACATGCTGACTTGGGGAAAGGGGTACCTAAGAAATAGTTCTTCCATCAAAACCATGTAGAAGCAAGGGGACAGAGGAGGGAGAAGCCTACATGGGCTACAGTGCTTGGGGATGCCAGATCCTTTACCTCTGTGTTAGGGCCATTAAAGAAAAAGGCAGCCACTTTGGCCATAATTAATCAAATGTCAACAAAGAAGATCAAAATTTTTCCTTATATCCAACCTTCAAGAAAAAATTTTAATGTAGAAACATCTAACTTAAAAAACAAAAAAATCTGGTCAGCCCCTACCCCACACTGACCCAGTGTGTATTAGTGATGTGCCATCATAGAGAGAGGCTCCTGGCATCTACATTGCTTTGAAGCCCTCTGTGCTCTTAAATACAGTAGGAATATATTTCAGTGCGATGCATAAAGTTAGTTACATTCTTGAACATTTACTTGTATATTATGGAGTAGTACATGCTGCTATTTTGTATGTAATGGTCTTATTTGCCTCTGACAGACTGTAGGTCACTTGAGAACAATCCTTCCTAAGAGCACATGGGTAAGGACTAGAGTGTGACTCGATGGCAGGGCACTAGGCATGAAGCCTTGTGTTCTAGTCTCAGCACTTCATGTGTGTGTGTGTGTGTGTGTGCGCGCGCGCGCGCGCGCGCGCGCGCGCGCGCGCGCGCGCGCGCGTGCTAAAAATACATAGTGAATCTGGGCGTGGTAGCACATGTCTGTGACCCTGGGCTTTGTGAGAGTTAAGGCAGGAGGTTTGTGCATTTGAGACTAGGAGAAAAGAGTAGGAGTTACAGACAGTGAAGGGAGAGAGGGAGAGAGGAGGGGGAGGAAGAAGGAGAAGACAGGAAAGGCAAACATGATAGAGGTTCAAGAGCAGCCAAGAAAGTGTCCCAGCTACCAGGAATTACAGAGCCAATGAGGGATGCTTGGGGAATAGGGCTCTGCTCCTAGGAGAAGTGACTCAGGCTGCCTGGCCTTTTCCATGTGCAGCCCAAGGGGGTAGCATCTTCAGGGTCACTAGCTAAATAGAACATTCTGGACCTATATCGTGTCCCCAGAAGAGGTCATCAGGGTATGGAGACAGTAGAATCTGTGTGTCATGTGGAAAGTCGGGGAAAATAAAAACTATAGGCATTTAGTGTGAGCATAAAGCTGCGCTCGGACGTGATCAGCGCTACAAGGCGCATCACTGGCAGACACGTCTGTGTGTCACACGCTGTGCTAAGAGTCAGGGGAAGGAGAGCAAAGTTGAGGACCACCCTTTCACAGATTAGATCATCTGCACATCTCCAAAACAGGATTTCCTAAATTGCAATGGAACTCCCATTAGAAACTATTTCTTTTCCACCGTAACAATAAAAAGGAGACTACTTGCCTTACGTTTCCCAATTCTTCATCTCTATGATCGGATCTCACTGGTTTTTATCTTTTCTCACTCCAGAGGAAGCCATCACATTCCCATTGGGAGATAGGCAGTGACCTAAGACATGAGGGGGCAGAGAAGCAGGGAAGAAGAATCCATCTGACAGAGGGTGACAGGTCAACACTAGGTGTGAGCATGAAGAGGAAGTCACCAGACCAGGAGCGCTGGTACACAACAGGGTCCTTTAGGAAGTGCCCGAATGAGAATAGAGAGTAATTCAGACTCTCACTGCTTAGAGTCACTCAGCACAACATGGAAGATGGAGGGAAATGGCCTGGAGCCTGGGGTCAGGTAACCTAGATTCTAATTCTATCTTAGCTACCATCTATCATCTCTGGGTCCTTGGGCAATTCATTGGGCTCTTCAGAATCAGCTTCTTGTCCTGGCAATATATTTTCAGACTGAACTGCCTCCAAGCTACCTCTCCCCCAATATCCACCTGCTTCCAATACAACTTGAGTCTTAACTTAAAATTTTAGAACGAGTTCTATATAACTTAGACTGAGATCAAATGTGCCCCTGAAGCCCCATGTGCTGTCCTGCATGTAAGGCTGCCCTGTGATATTGCTGTTCAAGTGTGTTCCCTGCAATGACATCTCCTCAGAAAGCTGAAATCCATTTTTCCAGTCTCTTTGGAATTTTCTATATACCATAGATTAGTGAACTATCTTCTACTGGATAAAGACAAATTGTGCCTTGGTGGGAAAAAATCAATGCCAGGGTCTTGCTGCCAAGCCTCGTGGACACTGCTGGGTGTGTAAAGGTGACATCTTCCTCCTGGTTCTTTAGAAGGCTCACACAGGAAAAAATCATTAATGTGGTTATTTAGTGTAGCCCAGAATTATCCAACACTTAGTGGAGGTGAGAGATTGTAGTGGGAATGTGCTCTGTCACTCACCACTCTTCGTAACACTGAGCCAGAACCACAGAAGCCGCCAAAACCCAGAACTGCCTGTGATTGAGCAGACTGTGATAAGTAAGCCGCTGAGGTCAGTGTAGCGCTGTGCTCAGCTTTGCCTATGGGGATTTTAAGCTGGAAGCACTCCACAAACACAGCAGAATCTCCTCTGCCTTCTCAGAAACTCCTAATACTGCACAGACTTTGCATACCTCTTCTTTCCAGAAACCCAGAACATTTTTCTCATAGGAAAAGACAATTCACATTATATGTCCCAATACCAAATAGTTATAATAACCACAGCTAACACTTGCCACCTGCTTATTATGGACTAGTCTCTGGACTGTGTGATCTTCCTGGGATATGTCAATTAATCCTCCCAACAACCCTACGAGAGACATTGGTGTGCCCATTTCATAGATGAGAAAGCTGAGGCTCTGAAAATTTGACTTAACTTCCACAGACATAGAGCTAGTGAGCAAGAATCGGACACACAGAGAGGCTGAGCCCAGCCCCACCCCCAGGTGTATGTGGTATATTAGAGTATAAGTGTGCACATGTGTGTATGTGGGGGCATGGCGTTGACATTGGGTGTCTTTATTATTCACCATCTTATATTTTGACAGTGTCTCTCACTGCATCAGAGCTCAGCAACTGGCTAGACTGCCTGGACAGTGAGCCCTGGGGATTCATCTTTCTCCACCCACCCTTGCCTTAGCATTGAGACACATATCGCCATGCCTAGTTTTAATGTGGGGGCTGGGGATCTGAAGTCAGCTCCTTATGGCTGCACAGTAGGCAATCTATTGAATGCACTGTCTCCACAACACATTTTCTCTTTACCTCCATCAGGGATTAAATATTTACCTATGATATCAACTGAAAATGAATTAGAGCCAGCACTGGAAGTAAGGCTGCAATTCTTGGGGTGTTGGTTCCTCCCCACGTGTATGTTTTTTTCACGTAGGTCAATGAGGCTAAATCCCAGGGTGACTGGATTGCTCTGATGCTCCTAGCAAAGGAGGGGAGGGGGCATCAATTTTCTTCTTTGTGCACTCATGTTCATTCTGGAAGTGACAATACTATTCCATACCAGACTTCA
Organism: Phyllotis vaccarum; assembly: GCA_033318265.1. Classification (NCBI taxonomy): domain Eukaryota; kingdom Metazoa; phylum Chordata; class Mammalia; order Rodentia; family Cricetidae; genus Phyllotis; species Phyllotis vaccarum. The sequence goes on along the minus strand of JARWLC010000003.1, from coordinate 69,859,053 downwards.
CTATTGGAAACCTTAAAGGTACTTCACTCCTGAGACAGGGGAGCCATGGTGCAAGCAGGCTTATTACCAAGGCTGTGTGAAAGGTCTCCATGGTCAAGCTGTACCTGTACTTTAGGGGACTTGTCATTGAGAAGTCAGCCTGGAGAACATGTAGGAACTTTCCAAACAGCCTGCCAATTATTCCACAGAGAACGGGGAGGAAATGGACAAATGGTAAAGCGTGAGCCTGTCACTCTGGTGGTATGATTATGAAAATTTTACATTTTGTATGTGAAATGGTTACAATTCAAAAATAGAAAATTGCTGTAGGCTGTCATCTGTCCCACAGTCGTCTGAAGCATGCTGGGCAGCCCAGCACTCCTACAAAGAACAGTGAAATAAAATGGGAGAATAGCAGAATGGCTTGGCATGGAAGGAAAGGGTCCTAAGAATGTCCCCAGACTTTCAGGACGGTTTCTGATACCATCAAATGCTCAATCATGTTTAGAGCAGACTAGAGACCCAACTAAATTAAAAATTCCATAAGACATTATTCCCAGTAGGAATTCTGCTTCTCATTATCCTGTTGCCTATCTCTGAACATGCAGTAAGAGGATCCTTCTTTGTTTTATTATTTGTATTTCCTGTTCACGTGTGTGTGATGTGTGTGTGTGATAGGAATGTATGTGAGTGTGTGTGTGTGTTATATGCAGGCTTGTATGCAAGCACACATGCATATGGAGGATGGGGGTGGTTGTCTCTCACTAAACCTGAAGCTCACCAATTCAGCTAGACGGAATGCCCAGAAGGCCCCAGGGTCCTGTCTCCACCTCTCCAGTGCTAAAATTGCGGGCATGCACTACCTTGCCCAGCTTTTTACATAGGTTCTGGAGATTGAATCTAGGTCCTCTTGTTTGTGCAGGAAGCACTTGGATGACTGAGCCACCCCCTCCTCCAAGCCCAAGGGCACTTCTTGCTGGACAAAGTCCTATATAGGTTGTACCCTCCAGGCCATCTGCACTGTCTGGGTGGTCCTGTTGGCCCATAACATTGAAGCAGATGGAAGGGTGATGGAGCATAGTTCCCAGGAGTGTCCTGTCTGGTACCCAACTACAGCTCCCTTTTCCTCACAGCAGCCACCAGCCGGCACTGTGTGAAATGAGGGAAGGTAGACTAGGAGACCACACAGTCCTTACTCATCTCTGTATGGGAAAGAAATGAGGAAGAACTACAGAGATAAAGAAGGCAGATATTCGTTCCCTAAAAGGTCTCTATGTTTTAATTCCTTGATTTAAAAAAGACAGAGAGCATTTAGATCATTTGCCAAGATGTAAATGCCAATCCAAATACTCACATGGAAAATTCTGATTTTCCTTGATTAGAGTTCAGAGTTCAAGATTTTTTTTTAAGTGGAAGAGAAAGAAAAACAGTTGTAAAATCAACTAATGATATGTCAAGTGTAATCATCGAGCTAAACTTCTACTTCCAGATAAACTTCTACTTTTAAAAATAGATTGCTGAGTTATAATTTGAAAGTCTGGATGCAATTCAGTAGGATTGTAGAGATGGACTCCAAAAATGATACTAGGAAGATAATCAGTTGTGGCTTTTAATACCTCCAGCTTAATCTAAATGCTCCAAAAGAATTTAAATCTCTTGAACTTTCAACACTGCCAACTACTTTAGAATCTAAAGAGCAAATTGCGTTCACTCCCATTGGTTGCTATGAGATGACATCTTTCTGCTCTGTGTGAACAGCCTCTGCATGCTTCCAGGATCTATGGAGGCTTGGCATTCTTCCTGTTAACTTCACTTTTAAAAGAAGGCTGTCCTGGGGTATAGAGGGCTCAGTCAGTAAAGTTCTTGGGGCACAAACAATAAGACCTGAGTTCAGATCCCTAGCAACCATGTGAAGGCTGGACATCATGGTACCGAGCTACATAGTACGACACTGTCTTCATAAATATGGAACATACAAAGATTTTTTTTCACTTTTCTTCAGGAAATACAGTGTACGAAGTACTTATACAACATTTACACTGTATTAGATGTTGTCAGTAACCCAGAGTGATTTAAACCCCAGGCTCTGAAACTGTGAGTAGTAATCCTTGGTTCATGTATCAAGTGAAGATTGTCAGAGTAGCAGAAAGACCATTAAGTCATATCCTGGTGTTGGATTTTGTTTGTTTTTTCACTGTTTGGGACTAAGCCCCAGCTCCCAAATAAATACACAGAGACCTATTGTTTTTTATGAATGCTCAGCCTTAGCTTGGCTTGTTTCTAGCCAACTTAAATTATCCTGTTTCCCTTTGTCTACCTTTTGCCTCTGGGCAGTTTACCTTTCTCTATGCTCTATGTTCCTCTTTCCTTCTTACTCCGTGGCCTCTCCCTCTAGCTTTCTTCTTCCTCCTTCTCTCCTCTTTTCTGGAGCTCTGATTTCCCCTATTTATCCCCTCTGCCTGGAAGCCCCGCCCACTTCTCTCTCCTGCCTCACTATTGGCTGTTCGGCTCTTTATTAGACCAATCAGGTGTTTTAGGCAGGCAAAGTGACACAGCTTCACGGTTAAGTAAATGCACCATAAAAAAAAAAAAAATGCAGCGCATCTTTGCATCATTACATTACTATTCCGCAACATAAACAAATGTAACACATCTTGAACTAACATTCCACGATAATGTCCTTGGCACTTTTTAAAGGTTTTGGAGTTCTTGATATTGTTGTTGTTTTGGGTACCTAGCATCAGGTAATCCAAACGGAGCCCCGAAATTCAATATGCAACTGTGGGATATGATCCTGAACACTTGATTCTCCAGCCTCTACCTCCCAAGTGTTTGACTTGTAGCCGTGTGTCACCACACCCAACTAATTCAAAATGTTTGTGCCAGCACTCACCAGTATTATGTTGCTGTGAACACCATATGTACATGCTGCATTGCACATTGTCCTCACACCTGCTACATTGTGAATTGCTGTCACACCACAGGACACCAACAAACCCTCCCCGGAATTCCTTGACTCAAATTTGAGACCCTTGCATATTATATTGTTTAGCATTTTGTGGTATAAAAACTTTGCTCTTTCAGAAACATAACGCTTTAATATGTCCCTACCATCATTCTTTAGCATGTAACTATCAAAGTAGTACATCTTTCAACTGGGTTATGTTAGTATATTTGATTTTTAAAATTGCTGTTTTAATGGCCAACTTGAAGAATTTTCAACCATTTCCAAGATGCCCTTTAACCTCCCCTGTCCCCATATGGTGGAAGGAGAAAACCAAATTCCACAATTTATTTCTTTAACTCCATACATATGGCTCAGTGCATGTAAACCTACACACAAAAAAAATTAAATACAAATAGGTACAAAATACATTTAAAGATGTGATGAGAACTTTAAACTGTATAAGTGTGATTTGGTGTTGTGTAAAAACACTACACCATCTAACACAAGGAACTTGAGCATCTACAGGTGGGGGAGATGATTCCTAGGATCCTGCCATGGCTACTGAGGAAAACCTGTAACTATGGTGAATGGCGCCAGCGAAGATGTTTCTCTGGAGCTCTAGGAATTTGTGTTCAGGGCCTGCCATTGATAGTCCAGGGTGTTGTCTGGTTCCCAGCGTCCCTTGCACCTTTGAATTGTTTCTTCACATCACTTCTACTAAATATTCACCAAAGCAGACATGGGACATATTTGGGGTGAACATATTTCTCTTCGCTGTGGTTTTAACATCTCTGAAGTCAAAAATTTCTTCTTAGAACCACATATAATGAGGAGTAGATTTCCTTGAGCATCACATTTAAAATGTTTATTACATTTACATGATTATTTATGTTTGTATGTACATACATACATGTGCATGCTTGTGGATGTCAGAGGACAGGTTATAGGAGTCAGCTCTCTCCTTCTGCCAGGTGGCTTCCAGGAATTGAACTTAAAGTGTCTGACTGAAGTACCTTTACCCACTGAGCCATCTCACCAACCTTAGCTGCACATTTTAAGCATGCATCCTATTCATTCAGTAAGGTACATGTACTTAATGATCATGTGAAATTGCATGAGGTAAAAGGGATCTTTATTAAAAACCAACAAAAATCTAACCTTTCACTATGATCTGTCCAGTGTTTCATTAGGCATTAGGCGTATCATCCTTCCCTGAAAATAGGGTTTAATGAAGCGAGAGGAACTCAAACCAAAAGGTATTAGCATTCTGCCTCTTGCCTTGAAAGGAAACTGGTTCGTGATTTATTAAATGTTTATTTTGGATAGCCCTTATATATATATAATTATAACCAGCAACAGAATGTGAGAAGTAACCAAATTAGTGGGGTAAGATTTTTGCACACACAAGTGAACTTTTGATTGGTGGCAAACTTTGGCATTGGAGGAAATTTTGCACAAGTGGGATGAATTCTCTTTTGGCTGAGTGGTCAAAGTCCAAGTCATTCTTGAGCTCTTGCATTCCAGAAAGGATGGAGGGATCAAAAGGAAGACACGGAGTGCAGAGCCAAAGCCAAACTCAGGAAAGACATTTAAAAAAGTAGAGAAAGCTTTATTATCTGTATCAGGTGAAGAGGGCTTTTTCCTGGGGAACCTACATGTTCTTATGGGTAGGCACATTAGGTGTGGTTTATTCCTGAGCATGCTCAGTCCAAGGTCATAGTTCAAGGAGAAATATTTGAAGGCGTGTTTAGCTCAAGGTTTTGGAGCTTTTGTTTGGAACAGTAAAATGGTGGACAGGAACATCTCTGAGCATGCTCAGCTTTTTCCAAAAAGCTTTAGCTGAAAAAAAGTAAATGACTCTTAAAATGTGTGTTGATATAGGAATTAGCCAGTAACGATGCCTGCCTCACTTCATGGTTAACAGGAGGATCTGTCCAGTCTTGCCAGCCATGCCCTCAGGCAGATATGCAGGCTCCGCTAATGCAGAGATGGCCTGGCTACACACCCTGTTAAAAACATCTTTCAAAAATGTCTGTAAAGGTCCTGCATTATGCCAGGCTTTTTCTCTGACCTAAAGCAGAGAATAAAACATGCCCAAATCCAGTCCCCCTAAAACCACATCATGAAGGGACATAAGTACACAGGAACAAACAGGCAGAAGTCCATACCGTGAGAGCTGATGGGTCATGCAGCAAAGACAGTAAAGCAATCGTGGAGGCTAGACAGACATGGCAAGAGAAAGGATACTGCTTACAATGGGTAGTCAGGGAGAACGTTTCTTTAAGAGACATCTTAATACTCCAGGAGATGCTATGGGGTAGAATTCCAGACAGAAGTACAGTCCGGGCAATGGCCTGGAGGTGGGACCATGGCTTGTATAGTGAGTTTAGTAGCAGAAAAGAAAAAGGGTAAAGGTGGGAGGGGATGGGATAACTGTTTTGAGGCTGCTGTGTGTACTTTAGATTTTGTCTCTCGGTGCTTCTGCCCCCACCCCCTCACTGTGTGTGTGTGGGGTGGGGTATAGTATGGTGTATGTGGGTGTATGTGACTGGCTTTCTCATTACTCTCCATACTATTTTTTGAGACACGACCTCTCAGTGAACCTTGAGCTCTATTTCAGATAGACTGCCTGGATAGGAAGCTCCAGGGATCCACCTGTTTCCTCCTGTTTCTTCCCCCTCAACACTTGGATCATAGAAATAGTCTGCTAAACCAGCTTTTATATGAGTTCCGGGGATTGAAACATGGGTCTCCATGTTTATTCAGCAGACACTTAGTAACTGAGCCATCTCCCCAACCCCCTGTTTTGTTTTGTTTTAATGCTTATTTGAGACTGGATCTTGTGTAGCTAAGGGTAACTTTAAATTCCAGAACTTCCTGCCTCCACCTCCCAAGTGCTGAGATTGCAGGCATGAGCCATTCATCTATACATTCCCTGGCTATTCTCTAAAGGCAGAAAGAAAGACTTAACTAAATATCTTCAAGGAAGCATATATGAATTGTCTTTAAAATTCACGCATTCAAATAAAGCAAATAAACTTGCTCCTGGAAAGTCTCATTGAGTGTAGCTTCTCCATACCTACTCTCCCCTACCAGGCTGTGTGCTGTGTGTACAGGATTCCTTGTTTCTTATCATTTCTCTCAGGGAAAGTTCATGCTTACCTGGGCTTATATGTATGGATTATCATCCTATTTTTCTCAATTTTTAGTATCCCAGTTAAACTAAAGGATGAACTACACAGAGTGGGTTATAATACAGAATGGCAAATTAGTCCTGCCATTTTGCATACAGTCTACTTGTTACTGTAGGCTGAAGAAGCCATTAATAGGACAGGCATGACAGGAAGAAACATGTCATGTGCCTCATCGGAATGATTCAGTTCTTGTTAACTGTGTCCTAGAGAGAAGAGGAAATTTACTGAGTGCTGAAATTGTTGGTTTCTAAGTAATTTTTAACTGGTGTCATGCAGGGTTGATTTTATGTGCTACCTCGGCCTTTACTAGTCAGAAGCAACATGATCGAGCCATTAATGTGGTAAATCTGGCATTTTACCCTTAACTTCCGGTGGTCACTTGAGGCCGATGAGGCATTTTGCTCTTAAAGCAGAGTTCTCTTGGCTGATGGATGAAAACCACTTTCTCTAGTCCTATAAAATAAGGGACCATCTGCCTGTGGCCTGTATTCATCTTTGTAACTGGCTGTCTTCTAGGAAATGAAGGGACTGTACTGGAGATGTGTCCTGTCTCTATAGAAAGTTTCAATCCTTGCTAAGGTCCTGTGTAGCCTTTGGTCTCACATGATGTGGCCACTCTGTTGCCATCAAACCTTACTCCCTCTGTTCTCACCAGGGGTGGGCAGTTATCTTGTTGAGCTTGAGGTGCTAAAGTAAAGCCTGAGCATCTGGAACAGAAACTTTTCCTCACTGCTCTGGGAGATTCCCATCCAAGATCAAGGGGCCAGCAGATTTGATTCCTGATGAGGGTTCTCTCCTGGTTTACAGATGGTTTGTCATTGTCCTCAGTACAGAGAGTTCTCTGCTCTCTCCTTGTTATCCCCCCCCCCATACACCTTCTTTGTTGTGTATATGTGTATGTTTGTCCATCTGAGTTTTTGTGTATATTCATGTGTGTGTTTATACATGCTACGTGGACCTGTGTGTGGTGGCTATATGTTTTCATGTGCATACTTTCATATGTGCGTATGTGTGCATGTGCATCTGGAGACCTGAAAACTATTTGGATCATTCATGACAAGTCAATTACCTTGTTTGTTGAGTCCCCATCTCTCAATGTCCTGGGACTTCACAGATAGGCTTGTCTAGCTGGCCATGAGTCTCCAGGGACCTGCCTCATCTGTCTCCCTAAGGATGGGAATATAAGCACCTGCCACTAAGCCAACAGGCTTTTTTCACATGGCTTCTGGGCATAGGACTTAGGTCTCATGCTTCTGAGACAAGCACTCTACCAACTGAGCCCAATCACCAGGCACTGTTCTCTGATAAAGGCACAAATCACATCCTGGAGATCCTACCCTTATTAGCCAAATCTAAATTTAACCACCTCCAAAGTTCCTAGCCTTTCATGACATCACACTGAAGGTGTGATTTCAGCCTATGAATTTGGGGTAGCACAAACATCCAGGCTATAGCCAGAGACCAGGAACAGAGAGACAGAGCTAATGATCTATGCAGTGCACTTTAGAGTGCGGACTTCTTTCCACATTGCTGCCTATACTCTCCTTAGGTGTTAAAAATGTAGCAATTTTTACATGATGACATTTATGTACTATATGTGCCCCTCCATAGTCAGGTCAAGGCTCTAGTCCCTCTTATGAACCCTCATAAGACTAAGAGCTCTTATAAAAGAGGCCCCCTGCAGGGTCCCCATTCTCTTCTACCATGTCCCCTTCCTCCACAGCAGGAAGACAGCCTCTCCTACAAGTGGAAAGAGAGGCCTTATGAGAACCTGAGTAAGCTGGTATCCTAAGCTCAGACTGTCATCCTCCATAACCATAATAAAAATAGATGGCTATTTAAATTTTTATTACATTTGATTTTTCTGTTTGTGGGTGTATGTGCCATGATTCCCAATTGGAAGTCAGGGGACAACCTGTAGCCATTAACATCTTTCTTCTACCATATGGACTCTAGGGACTTAACACAGGTCACTGGGCTCAGCAGGAAGCACCTTTGCTCCCTGAGTCACCTTGCCAGCCCTGAAGGACTTTTTATTAACTACCCAGTCTATGGTATCTTATTCTGACAGCTGAAGGAGCTGAGTTCTGTAAACTGGGATATGTTGCCAGCCATGCTTTTAAGCTTTTATTAGATTCAAGTTGCTCCTCTGATATTGACCCATCTATGCAGAACTGGTCATTTTAGGTCTACAGGAGAATTTAGAAGGCAGAAATAAAAGTCAAAGTCTGAACCTAGAAAGTGACTCCTGGACTCAAACAAACATATGTGTGAGAGAGATTAATCCACTTGTATTTATAAAAGCTGGATTGAACTATGCTGGGGCATAAGTTTAATGATTTTTTTTAATGGTTAAGATTTTAGAATAGGTATTTTTTTCTCTTAATTGCTACATTATATTACTTAGTATGTAGAATGCATAATACTGGTCATTTGAAGTATTTCTTTAAACTCTAGTAACCTGTGTCTTTGACATGGCTGTGCTGTAGAAGCATTTCTAAAGGTTCTGAGGTATTTCTCTATGTGTTTTCCTCTCTTAGACCCTTCCTTTCAAATTGTTCATGCTCTTACTACCCAGAAATAAAGTGGGGCATATAACTGGAAAATACAGGAGTCTAGTTACTCATTAACTCATTAGAGAATGATGGATGAGCAGCTCTCTACACAGAACAATGCCCAACTCGAGTGTAAACAAAGTCACAGACAGCTGGCTCTTATACAGCTCATGATGCTGCCAGCACTGTTCTTTCCATCTTCTCTGCTGAGGGAACTCCCATCCCTTAAATGCCATACTAGATGCTCTCTTTGAAACTCACAGGTCTATAGAAATTATAACTGGTTGAGAAATAAATGTGCGTATGTGTTGGGCGGGGGAGAGGGGTGACATAGTGTCTTGTGCTTGGTAGAAACTAGATGTCAGTGTAGATATCAAAAGCGACGTTTAGGTGGTGGTTCCCAACCTTCCCAATGCTTTGACTCTCTAATACAATTCTTCATATTGTGGTGGCTCCCAACCATAAAATTATTTTACTGCTGCTTCATCATCGTATGAAGTTTCTGGCCTGGACTAGTCCCATGACCCAGACCAGCAGTCCCAAATAATCACACAAATGGCCCAGGCATATTGCTAGCCAGCTCTTGAATCTTAACCCATTTCTATTCATCTATATCTTGCCACATGGCCTGTGTCTTACCTGAGGTCCTTGCACCTTGCTCTTTGGGCAGCAGCTCACAGCATCTCTCTGTGACTCCACCTCTCTACCCTTTATCTATGCTCAGCTTTCCCACCTGCTTCTAAGATGCCTTGCCATAGGTCAAAACAGTTCCTTTATTATCCAATGATGATTCACAGCGTACAGAACAGCATTCCACATCACTTCATAACTGTATTTTTTTTCTACTGTTATGACTCATAATGTAAATATCTGATGTGAACCCACAAGGAGGTCATAACCCAGAGGTTGAGAACCACTGCTCTCAAGTCTACAAAGGTCTCTAAAAGCAAAGACATCTAGGATGGACTATATGCTATCATATAAGATGATTTGGGAATGAATGTAGAATTAGGAAATACTTACACTTGAAATCCTATCCAGCCCATTGTCCCTCTGCTTCCTGGCTTCCCTAACTTCTGTTTGTTATTCCTTGCTGCGTGGTGGTCTTTATCCCCTGATACTCTTCTTCTGCAAGTTGTTCTTGACAGGTATTTGCTCACAACCATCAGAAGAGTAACTAGTAGACAGCCTAAGCTAACCTTGAACTTCACTTTCCCATATCACCCTCCAAAGTGCTGAAATCACAGGACTGCGCACCATGCCTGGACTCTTTTCTAATACATTTGACTGACATTCTTGACAGATTGACAGCTCAGGGCTTTGTGCGTACATAATAAATACTCATATATAAATGAGAGAATAAACTGCTCTCAAATCTAGTTCCAAAGCTCAGGTCCTAATCCTGTGTTAGTTGATGGAGGCCAGAGCAGGCTGTATAGATCATAGAGGCCATGTGCTATTCATTCATGCACCAAAGATTGACTGGCCTCAGTCTGTGCCTGGTGCTAGTACTGCTTACAGATCTGGGAATGAGCAGAAAACCATTCCTCTGTGTTCATCCCTGTCTGACACAGAGAATTATAATATATGAATATATAAAACAGTATTGAGGGGAGAGGTAAAAATGAAGCAGAAAATACAGCTGGGGTTAGAGAGTTTGTAGCTTACAGTGTATCTGCATCCTCTGTCTTGTATCACTGCAGTATCCATGACAAACCTGATGGGCAAATTGGACTCAACCTCTCAGTAAAGGCCAACTACCCAACAACCACCACTGCCTGGCTATGGTTTTCAATTTCCTCTGTCAAGGCATGGGGAGAGTGTCTCTATCAACCCTCTACCAACAGCAGAGTCACTTTGTCATGGAGTTTGATGTTTATGGGTAGTGTTTGGTGGCCCTGGCTTCTCCTAAAGGATGCATGCACATATTGTGTAGTAAACAGAATCAGTGATTAGTATTACAGTAGGGAAAGAACAGTATGCTGCTGATGAGTCTCCACCCTACCAGCGTCCTCACCCTGTGTCATCTCTTAACAATAAACAAACACACACAGAGAAGCAATCAGCAACCCTCTACTAAGAACCAGGCATTATTTATGGAGACACACTACCGCTGTGCTACAAGGTCACCTGGCATTTTTTTCTGTAAAGAACTAGCTAACAAAACCAAGAGCGGAGCAACAATGGGCAACATTGAGCAAGGAACCAAGGCTCAGGTTCCCATTCTCCAAAATGGGTATAAAACCTGCTCTGAAAAGTCACTACAGGGATTGTATAAAATTTAGGATAAGTGTTTATATTTATATGTTTGGAATGAACAATAAATGACACCACATTGCTTAGGCAATGAATAGCTGTTGTATGAGGTTTCTGGCCAGAACTTTCAGACCTAGACTACAGCACCTGGTATTCCCTGGCAGTCTCCCATTCAAGTATTAACCAGCCCCAACCCTGCTTAGCTTCCAAGATCAGATGAGATCGGGCACATTCAGGGTGGTATTTGTTGAATGAGGTTTCTGGCCTGGACTTTCTGGCCTAACCTCAAGGTTCCGACCTGGAAACCCACAGGCACACAATCCCACAGAGACACACAGACGCTTACATTAATTTCATGCAGATTGGCCTAGGGCCCAGGCATATAACTTGCTAACTCTTTACTCTTAAACTAACCCATGATTCTTATCCTGTTCATCCATGTAGCTCAGTACCTTATTTCAGAGTAGCATAGGTCTCCTCTGCATTTGTTAACTTGTCTGGACTTTCTGTGGCATCTCTGCTCTGTTCTTCCTGTTCCCAGAGTTTTCTTAGTGTGGTAGCCCCACCCATGCTTCCTGTCTGCTTTCAGCCAATCTGTGTTTTTATTAAACCAGTAGGCGGGACAATTATTTACAATGTAATGTAATCCCACTACAAAAAGCAGTTTATTTTCTCATTGGACATTCCCTCTGGAGCAATAAAGGCAATGATCATCAAAATCTAGACAGGGAATAGGCAGGACTGGGATACAATAGCAAAAGAAGAGTGAATCCCAGGATCCCAGGAGCCTCTGGCAGCAAGAACTGACCAATATAGACTTAGGCAGACAGAAAGTATGCCCATGATAGATGGTCTAAAGTGGGTACCAGAGGGCTGGCTTCCATTTTAGAAAGAAGTTTTCATCTCCAATTGACATGAAGTCCACACCTCAGAAGTGGTGAGATTCGGACAATGTTGGCTTTGTTCTCGGAGTACAAATTACTAGTGTTGGGAAATCACAGTGCCCGAGAGAGCTGCCCAACTGGAGCTTTGTGCCTGCAGCCTTGACTCTCTGAACTGAGGGCCAGAAGGGACTTCTGGGGTCAGAGCTCCAGGGGCCTGTAGGAAATCCAAAATCCCACTACAGCAGGGTCACAGGTGACAAGGAGTCTGAACAGGAACTTTCCAAAAGGAGATAGTTTCCCACAGGAAAGTATCCTTCCTCCTGTGGCACCTCAGAACTGTATAAAGCCCTCCCTGCCCTTGCCATGAGGCCCACCCTCGGTAAATCCCACTCCCAGGTTCCTATTTACCTACCTGCTCTGTCCTCCAGTCTCAACCCAATAGCAAAGAACAGCTCTATAGGTAGGTTGTGCTGTTTTTCTCTCTGTCGGGTCTCATCTTTGGGAGACTAAACATTCCAATCCTGTGAACCATCACACTTGGACCTGAATGAACCCTAACCCTGAACTGCTGTCACCTTAATATAGCTGGATTTACAACCCACCCAAAACACACATACGCACACATATACACACACAAATACATACACATATATACACATACACACATGCACATACATGCACATACATACACATACTCACACACACACATAAATACACATACACACATAAATACACACACACACATATACACATACACACACATGCACTCACACATATACACATACACACACACACCCCAGGAAACTTAACTCAGGGTAGTGCCTCAGATGCATTGTGAAAATCAAGGTCTTATCAACAGGTGAAATTATTATCTTATTAACACAATGTGGCTTATTTCATTTTCTAATAGTGCATTTGGGCTCCTGGATTTTGGCTGATAAAGTTCAAACTCTTTTAAAAAAATAATAACTGCTTTTGAATCCTACGTATGTGTGGTGGCTTTAGCCAAACCTTCATATCATGTCAAAAATACCATTTTCTCTCTTCCAATTGTTTGGTTCTTCTTTTTACACTTCGACTAAATATTTATCAGTATGTAAATAGACACAGTCCTGTGGCACACAGAGACCAGTACAGCTCTCTTTAAATGATAGCTATGCTTTTGTTAATATTATCAAACTTGACAAATGCACCTTGTTAGTCAATAGTATTAAGTTACTATGCTGTTGCTATTGGGAACATTATTCATCAGTTATTATTTTTACATTATTTTGTTAATTGACTCTTGTTGATTTTTGAGACAGGGTCTCACTATAAGCTCAGAGTAGCCTAAACTCATTATATACTCCAGGCTATAGAAACCATGGGGTTTTCACTGTGTACCCAAAGATGTCTGCTCTTATAGAAATAAAGTTGTTCAAGGCCAGGTATGATAATGCGTGTCTTTAATCTGAACACTCGGGAGGTAGAGGTAGGCATATCTCTGTGAGTTTGAGGCCAGCTTAGTCTATATAATGAATTCTCCAGAGAGAGAGAGAGAGAGAGAGAGAGAGAGAGAGAGAGAGAGAGAGAGAGAGAGAGAGAGAGAGAGAGAGAAGAAGAAGGAGGAGGAGGAGGAGGAGGAGGAGGAGGAGGAAAGAAAACCAGAAAAGAATAGTTTAATTAATTATGGGAAAGAAAGGCTTTTAGGATTTTTTTTTTTTTTTTACCATCATTCCCTACATATGAGAGAAACATCTATAGCTTTGCTTTGCGCTAGTGAACAGGGAAGGCTTGACAGTACTTCTGGAACACTTTGTTTACATCTGTATTTTCCAGGCTTTGGTTGGGTTCATGGTTTATTTGCACTAGCTCTACCTGAAGGAAGTTAACAGCTCATCTCTTCATTTACAAACTCCAACTGGCCCTTGCTGAGGAAAAGGAAATGCCCAGAATGCTAACTTCCTTCAAGTCATATTTTACAAGTTTTCGTTTCCTTACGTATTTCCCGAAAAAGACAAGTTTTCAAACCAGATTGTTCTTTTCGTGAAACTCCCAGAGGCTTAGTGTTCCTGGTGAGTGGTGCAGCAGTCACTGGCATAGGTAAAGGGCAAAATCATTTGACATGTCTACGTGTCTGCTACAGACGGCCCCACAACTCTACACATACTTAGAGTTTGGAATGATGTTAGACATTCGATAAAACATTCACATATTTTACTGGAAATGACTTATCTGTTATTTTTCCATCAAGCCTTTTGAAAATTAAGGTACATTCAGTAATTTCATTGTCATAAACGACACACCAAAAAGGAAGGAAGAAGGGAGGGCAAAGGGGAAGAAGAAAGGAATTGCCATTTTGGCTCCTGTCTGATGGAGTACCAAGCTAGCCTGGGTTAATCTGTAAATGTGGCAAAGCACAATGTCTTAAATTAACCAGCATTTATTGAGATCATGGTTGTGAATGTCCATAATTCGGGCTGGTTCTTCTGGTCTCATGCATCTGTGGTTGGCTGCCATTCATGCTGGCAACTTAGTTGGGCTCTCTTCCTTCTCTGAGCCTTGAATGAACAGCCAAGTTCATGGTGAAGTGTCTTCCCATGGCTGCTAGCCAGTGCTTCGAGTGCTCAGACAGAAGCATGGAAGGCCTTACAGGCCTAAGTTCTAAACTGACAATATTGTTCCCTTTCCCACATTTATTGACTATACATTCAAGGGGGTGGGTTTTATTTATTGACATCATTTCATAGTTTAATTACAAAGGGCACAGAGACACAAAACAACAGGGGACGGTGACCACTTCTGAAATACACTGTAACCTCTCGTGACTGTTCCAGAATGAATTAGAAACACATTTGAAAATGTATCATTTTTGTTACAACCTTTGATCATAGGACTTTTCTAAATAAACTTGGATACCTTCGATTATTTGGACTTAAACTGGTCATTTCTGTAACCAAGGACTTTACCAAATTTTCTCTTTGCATGTTAGTTTCATGTTTCTGGAAATTCTGAGATTGATTTTGCAGGATGAGAAACAGAGCTGGGGATGGAGCCTAGGGCTTTGTGTATATTAATCAAGTTCACTACTGAGCTAAATCCCTGCTCTGAAGGTGATTTAAAAAAGCATGCCATGTAATTTATGTGTGTGTTTTCATTTTGTTACTTATAGCCAGGACATCCTTTTTGGTTGCACAAATAAATAGCTAAATAAGGTGTGTTTTGTCCAGATTTCCTTGACAGGTTTTATGTTGCTTTTGCAATAGTGATGGATAAAGGAGCTGTGTGATTTTCCTTTGGTTTTTCTTCAAGAGACCCTATAGCTTTGGTGTGTTGGCAAGTCCATAATAATAAAGCCGTCTCTTAAATAAGCACCAAGAATACATGATGCTGCTTATTAGGAATTCAGTGGTCAGAGTCCATGAGAGGTTATTTAATGTTTCAGTCTGGTCTCAATTATTGTTTCTACACTTGAAATTAGTGCATTGTCAGTGGTGGGAAAAGATGCTGTGGCCATGGGAAATGGGGACTTTTAGGTGGTGCTGATGAGAATGGAAATGAGATCAATCATTGTGAACAGCACGTGGGCAAGCCACACACAGTACGGAAAGCAATTCTATTCCTAGGTAATTACCAGTGAGAAACTCACACGGTACAAAGGAGACGCGTGAGAATGGCCATTGGACTCTTTTGTGCATTTATTTATTTACGCAGGACATGATCAGTGAGCGTGTGCAGTGTACTACTTTACAAATTACATAAGGACAGGGGACACAATGAACAGAAATCTTTCCTTTACAGGGTTTACATTCTAGAGGAAGGAAATAGAAAGTAAGCAAATGAGCAAAGGAATGTCCTTTCAGGTAAGCTGTTGACAAATGGTTGATAAAATGAAGAGCATAAAAGAGAAGAAAAGAATTGCAAAGGGCAGGGAGGAGGTTAGAACTTTAAATAGACCATCCCGGGGAAGACTCGCTGAAACATGGCTGAAGTTATAGATTTAGGCAGAATACATGGCGCAGTAGAAATAATGCATACTGTTCTTGCAGAGGACTCAGATTCTGTTCCAAGCACCCATGTTTGGTGTCTCACGATCGCCTGCAACTCTAGCTTCATGGGCACCTGTACTGTGTGCACAAACCCACACACATTACACATAAAAATAGTAGAGTCACAGATTTAACAAAGAAACATTAAACTCAAATTTTAAACATGAAGTAAATCTCTGTGAGTATATTCCACATGTTATGTGGGAATACTTATAGGATACATTTATGTTTTGCTTTCCTGAAATTCAAGACTAGGCGTGCTATCAATTTCAGTGTCAAATGAACAGAAACTCGAGTAAGTAATGGAACAGACTAAATCCATGCTGAGAAGGTTTCTGGACGATGAGTACATGATAGTCAAGTGTAAAGAGGCGGAGGAGACAGTGAACACACAAAAAAGGCAAATTACAAGGACTTGACTCTTAGATTTGTGTTTTTTAAGCAGACCTAAAGAACTTGTGCTCTGTTCACTTAATGAAGTGTGTGTGTGTGTGTGTGTGTGTGTGTGTGTGTGTGTGTGTGTGAGAGAGAGAGAGAGAGAGAGAGAGATATGCCTGTATGTATAAATCTCAAAAATACTTTAAATGAAAAAAAATATTAAATGACATAATAATGCTGGCAGATGTTTTTGAAAGGTTTATTATAAATACGAATCACGGTGCACTATTTATGGCTGTATATTTATACAATCAGAAGATAAAGATAAGTTTGATATTCAAGATGTTGGAGGATGGTCAACTTCTGGGGAGGGAGGTAGAAAGGATAAGAGGTATGGATTTAGTCCTTCCTCTTCTTCCTTCCTCTTCCTCTTCCTCTAAAGCCTAAAGCAAATAAGGCCAAGTCTTAAGCCATAATAATGGTTGCATCCGAGTCCAGTAAATTGTCTGTGCTTATTTGAATGCTTATAACATCTTACTGTTTAAAGATATTTTTATTTTTTTTTACAAAAATGAAGAATTGAATCAAAGGAACTTTTCTTATATGTTACCATCATGAATGCAACAAATTTATTTCACATGTATATATATACCTATATATACATGAATATGTATGTACACATACATTTTTATTATATCAGGTACTGAATCACATTACACATAATAAAACCAAATAAACAAAACAAAACTAAGCTTTTACCTCACACTCCTTAATGTCAAGAGAAAGTAAGACTTCATATGTCTAGAGGCACTCATCATATAATTCTGGAGCAGGAAAGAATCTATTCATCAGTGATCCTAAATGAACTATATAAAATATATTTTACAGATGCTAGCTTAAAATTCTCTGAAAACTTAGTCTAAAGAATTTTGGTTGCCTGCACTAATCAATGAATAAATATAATCTATTCTCTATTTGCAGGTGAAAATTACATTTACTAAAATGAATAATGTCACTTGGCTATTACAGAAGAAATGGCTTAGAATTCTTAAAACGTGAAAATTTATCAACTGTGAAAATCCTCCTGAAAAAAAACCCATGAGCTTGGATTATTACCCAATAAAATAGAATAAAATAAACACAGAATGTTACTAAAAATAAATAAAATCATTGCATGATTTTTAAAAATGGCCAATTTACCAAGAAAGCATAATATATCATAAATGTGTGGATACCTGTTGACAGAGTATCAGAATCAATGCAAGAAAAATGGGTAGAAATGGACCCACAATACACTCTGACAGTATGGTACTCTTTTCTCAATTATTTATGTAATACAAGTATTAAAAATTAGTATAAATACAGAAAATGTAGATAATAGTGTAAGGAAACTTAGTCTGTTGGGATACTTAGGAGTTTGCTTCTTCATAACATAAGGAACAGCTTTCAAGCATACAGTGTTTTCCAAATCATGTATAGACATCCACCAACCTGTATCCCACAGGAGGTTCTGAAGGACTGTGATGAATATCAGCCAACTTATGAATTCCTCAGGCTGCAGACATCTTAATGCATTGTCTATAGTCAACAGGTCAAAATGTGGGAAACACCCATACAGAATGAGCACGCAGAACCTTCCACCTCAGCTTCTGAGCTCTCAATTTCAGCTTTTCTCACGAATTCTGCTTTTAATGTGTTTTCTAAAAGACTTTTTACATATAAGAGTGATGTGGAAATTAAAGACAAGACATGGTGGCATTTACCTGGAATACCAGCACTTGGGAGGCTGGGGTAGGAAGACCTGAGTTTGAGTATAACTTGGGCTGTAAAATGAAATACTTTTCTCAAAGGATGGATGGATGGAGGGAGGGAGGGAGGGAGGCAGGGAGGGAGTCAGGGAGGGAAGGAGGCAGGGAGGGAGGGAGGGAGGGAGGGAGATTGAGAACTTTGGTGCTTTTCTGTATTATAAGGAACTTGGCCCAGCAGGAAGTAGCCTCTGACTGTGTCTTTGTCTGATCTAAGAATCACTTGCAGTATCAGCAGGTGACAGCTGGCAGCTTCAAGAGGGAAGCTGTCTGTTCTCATTCTGAATGTCCCATCGGTTTACCAAGAGGCATAGCCAGTCTAGGTACCCCTTCTTGCCTGTTTCCTCGTCTGGCAGAGGGAATGAAATGGCACATGCCTGTGATTGTCAGAGTGTTTCTGGGCAGTGAATAGGGAACAGCCCCCCAATCCTGAGTGTTCAGTGGGTTTCATTTTGTCTGATCTGGAATCTACCAGAAATGAAGACCACTTTCTGCTTTACTCTAGGCTTTTCTGATGGTGGCCTAAACTTAAGTCCAGGGTCACTAACACACTGGGGCTCTGTGAGACTTTCCATTTGCTTGCTTCTTTGTTTGGTGACTTTGAACTACAGGAGTCTTAGCCAGAAGAACCCAGCAGGTCACATGTGGATATGGCCACTGTACAGCACACTTCACCTGAGGAAAAGTGACACTTTAGGGGTGGGTGTTGACATTCAGAGCAAGTGTCCTTATGTGTGTGACCCCCCACTTCCTGGGCTTCCACAGAAAGACACCTGTTCCTTGATTGTTGAACTGTCAGGGGTCACTTAAGTGTAGCTAACTTCTCTCCTAAGCCAGTCTCAAATAGGCTCACTAAGCATATTATACCAGGAGAGAGCACAGCACACTCTGAGGAAGGAAGGGAATGTGGAACACTACTATTTAAGCCTCTGATATTTCTGTTGATTTATTTACAGGACTTAACTCACCTGAAGTCTTATTAAAACTCATAATACTCACCTATAGGGCGGAAATGAAACATTAATGGTTACTTGATGGATGCCGGGGCACTAAATAAGGACAAGAGCTGCCAGATTCCTTGACCCCAACTTGACACACACATGTAAATAAGAATACTAATAGCAGATATTTTACAAAATACATGCTTTGTTCCAAAATCTTTATATACGTTATGCTGTGTAGTGCCCACAGCCTGCTCAGGAAGCTGAGACTAAGAACTCACTAGCATAGTTCCACACTAATAAGGGATCAGAGTCTGATTCAAACCCCAACTTCTATTACCACAGCCTGCACTCTACAACCTCAGTCTAGAATGGTCTCAACCTTCCTAATGCTGTGGCCCTTTAAGATAATTCCTCATGCTGTAGTGACCCCTAACTATGAATTTATTTTTGTTGCTGCCTCATAACTGCAATTGTCCTACTATTATGAATCATAACGTAAATTTCTGTGTTTTCCAGAAACAACTCCTATGAAAGGGTTATTTGGACCCTCCAAAGGGACCACAACCCACAAGTTGAAAACAGCTGGTTTAGAAAATAGGTTATAATACCAGTTTCTGACAGCTTTATAAACTGGTAAGGGATGCCCTGCAGGAAGATTTCAGTGGACTTGGCCAAATCCTCCCAGGAGAGAGACACAGAATTAGGTGTGATAGCCATTAATATTGCATCAAAACAAAAAACCAAAACAAGCTATAACCAACTATATTTTAAACTTCTTACTGTATAGACAGAGTTCATTGATATAAACAAACTTTGATTCTGGTTAATTTTGGTGTGTGATGTTTATTTTATTTACAAGTTCCTTTATAATAACATTCATTTTTTAAAAAAAATTAATACACACTTAAAATGATGCTGTGCTACAATTAACTCACAAGGTGTGGGCTGGCAGTAGTTCAGCCCATTCATGTGTTAGTCAGCTTTTTATTAATATAGTGAAATACCTGACCCAATCAACATGAAGGAAACTGAATTTCTCTCACAGTTGAGAGGTCTCAGCCACATAAGCTGCCTCCATCACCCTTAAGCTGGTGTTACGACAGACATGGAGTATAAAGAATGGCAAAGCAAAGCTGTTCATCAGGAGGCACCAGGAAGAAAAGGCCACAGACAAGATAGATCCTTCTAGGATGCTCCCTCCAGCGCCCCACCTCCTCCTGCTGGGCGCTGCCTCCTAGTCTCTGCCATTTCCCAAAGATACCGTTAGTTTATAAATTCATCAATGGATGAAGGAACTAACCTCATGATACAGTCTCCTCTAATTTTTTAACAACTAAATCTTAACCCCTGAGCCTTAGGGGACAACCATACCACTCTATCATTGACCTTGACACAGTGACAGAGGAATTCTAGGCTTAAGGGAAGAAGGATTTCTTTTGGCTCCTGCTTTCTGGAGGTTCCAGGCCATCATGATAGGGTATATATGACAGGAATGCTTCCGTCCCTGGAGGAGAGAGCCTGCGACAATGGCTTGTCCACATTGGTGCAGTTTGGAAGCAGAGGAAGCAGACAGAAACCAGAAGCAGGTGTGATCTTCAGATGCCCACCTCTGGTAAACTAGCTCTACCTGACAGACTTCACCTCAAAAGGTTCCACAGCCTTCAAGACAGCACCACAAGCTAGAGACCAAGCATTCAAATCAGGAGCCTCCAGAGGAAGTTTTAGATCCACACCATAACTTAAGTCCAAAATGCCTCCTGGAATCTGCAGTGCTTCCCTGGAGTGTGAGTGATTCTGATTCCTAGTCTAGCTGCCATCCAGCTTTACACTCAGGCTTCCTGCTTCCCAGCTTTCCCAAGGCTCCACCCCATACACCAGGGAAGATCCTGGCGGCACACTCTCTAATAGACACTACAGTCAAAGCACCCACTTGGGGAGGGTTCCAAGAGACACTCTTAGATCAAACCCACCTTGCTGTAGGTGTAGAATTTTTGGCACATTGCTTAGTTTTGGGAACTTTGGCTTCTGGTTCTTTGTGGTGGGATGGGACAACACTGCAGGGGGCCCCAGTGACGATTATAATGATGTGCAGAATGTACCTTGGGCCACTTGATAAATGGTAGATATTATCAGACCAGTGTTGAAAGTTGCTCACAGTTCAGGCCTATCACTACCTCCAAGTAAGTTTTCTGTCTTCTTCTTTCTTTCTGTCTTTTCCTTCTATGTGTTTCTTCCTTTCTTCTCTTTGGGATTTTTAATCATAGTTGAAATATCCACACAAACATATCTTACGCACCCAGTAGACCTACCCTCACGCCCCACCTCCCTCTTCTCAACTCACTCTCAATCTCTGCCGTTTCCTCTTTTCCTTTTCCATGTCATATCGGCCATGTATAGTTTTCTGTACCTGTATAAAAGCCTAAGAACCATAAATGACAGGAAACATAAAATATTTGTTTTTCTGAGATGAGCTTAGTACATTTAGTGTGATTATCTCCCATTGCATCTATTCATTCTTCTTAGTGGCCTGGAAGAATCTAGCATATATATACATGCCACATTTTCTTTATCCAGCCCCCTCTATTTATGGACACCGAAGCTGGTATCATAACTTAGCTGTTGTGAACCGCGGATGCTGCAGCAAACACTGATGTGCAAGTGTCCCTGTACTATGCCGATTTTGGAGACTTTTGGCTAGATAGCCAGGAGTGGCGTAGCTGGGCTGTATGGTAGATTTGATTTTAGTTGGTTTTTGTTTTTAATGTCTCAAGTGTAACTATGTGTTTATCAAATGTGTGGGGTGGGTTTGCACCACAGTTCACATGTGGAGCTCAGAGAATCACTTCAGGAAGAGGTTCTCTCCTTCACCCATGTGGGTGCCAGGGACCAGACACAGATAATCAGGCTTAGCTGTGAGTGTCTTTGGCTCTGAGGCATCTCGTCACCCCATTTTTATTTTGGGGGGCTTCTCCACACTGACTTCTATAGTGCCTGGACCAATTTATTTACCAGTGTCAATCTATAAGTGTTCCTTTTGCACACATCTTTGCCGATGTTTGTTGTTGTTTATTTTAACAACTGCCGTCCCCACTGTGAAGAGATGGAATCTCAGTGTACTGTGACATTGCGTTTCCCCGATGGTTAGTGAGGCTGAACATGTTTATGCTTTTTCTCATTTGTATTTCATCTGTAGAGAAGTAGCTATCCTTTTCATTAGCCTATTTACCGGTTGGGATATTAGATTTCTTGTTGACGTTTTTACTTCTTTATATATTCTAGATAGTAATCTTCTTTCAGGTGCAATTTTTTTTTCCTCTAAGTGAATTTTCTTCATAAAGAGCACAGAAGGTCTTCTTTGGTCATCCATCCCCAAGGGACTTCCAAAAGCAAACACTAAATACTTTAGAGTGCTAAGGGGGAGTAGGGGGAGAATGTGTTTCAAAACAGAAGTATACCTTCTCCATTAAGAAGACTTTTTTAAAGATTTATTTTTATTTTAATTATTCATATGCATGTCTTTATGTGGTTATGTCCACGTGCTTGCAGTGGCCACAGGTGCCTGAAGAGGTATCAGACACCCCAGTGCTAGAGTTACCAATGGTTCCCAGCCATCTGACATGGGTGCTGGGAACCGAACTCCATCCCGTACAGCAGCAGTATGTGCTCTTAACTACTGAGTCCAGAAAGAGTTTCTGTTGAGCCCCTACAAACAACTTTGCATGTATCCCTGAAAAAGATAGGCTCCGGTATCAGCCTTGTAGCTGTTCCAGTTCACTTATAGAAGTGGACTGCAACTTCTTACAACAGTTATATGTAAGTTCATGTAAACACTGGTCAAGACTATTAACCTGCTACCCCAGACAATCATCATTATCATCATCATCATTATCTAGATAGATTTAATTATAAAAATCAATTGGGTCTAATTTAAAAAATTATTTCTTTGGTCCAAAGAAAGCAGTAAAACAAAATGAAACATGCCATGCACAAAGTCACACAGTTTAACAACTCAGAATAAGATAAAGTTGTTAAAACAAAAAGCATTATGAAGACTCCTACCCACAAGGAATTTCCAACAAGGGGAAGAACTCAGATGCCTGAGCAGATGCTCATGTTAAAAGGAGAAGGGGTGAGGAGCACAGAAGGGAGGCTTCCTGAAGCAAGGAGGATCTGGGTTGAGTCTGAGGAGTGAGTGGGAGTCTGCAAGTGGGAAAAGTCAGAGAAAAGAAAGAGACAGGCCCACGTGGGCCATAGAGAAGAAGGAAGGAAGGAGACCTGGGCAGATTCTCATTTCCTCAGAGGGAAGCCTGTGTGTGTGTGTGTGTGTGTGTGTGTGTGTCTGTGTGTGTGTATGTGTGTGTACTCATATATGTGTGTGTACTCATATATATGTGTGTGGTGTGTGATCACATTATATGTATACTCATATATATGTGTATGTGATTATTTTATGTGTGTATGCACTCACATGTATGTGTGTGTGTGTGTATGTGTGTGTGTACTCATATATGTGTGTGTGTGTATGTGTGTGTGTACTCATATATGTGTGTGTGTACTCATATATGTGCGTATGTGTGTACTCATATATATATGTGTATATGTGTGTGTGTACTCATATATATATGTGTGTGTGTATGTGTGTGTGTGTACTCATATATGTGTGTGTGTGTACTCATATATGTGTGTGGTGTGTGATCACATTATGTGTGTACTCATATATATGTGTATGTGATTATTTTATGTATGTATGCACTCACGTGTGTGTGTGTGTGTGTGTGTGTGTGTGTGTGTGTGTGTGTGTGTGTGTGTGTACATGCATGTGAGGTATATATCTATGCACACATTCATGTGGTGGCCAGAAGTCAAAATCAGATGTCTTCTTCAATTACTCTCAGCTTTTGGTTTAACTTATTCTTTGCCAGTTTAATACATGTATTTGCTGTGTCTTGATCATAGCCAACATAAGTCACCCCACTTCCCCCAGTACCCTCAATAATTCTACCTTCACATCTCTCCCTCTCTCTGTCCATCTGTCCATTCATCCCTCCCTCCCTCTCTCCCTCCTTCCCTTCCTCTCTCCCACTGGGTTGAATTAGTGCTGAATATGTATGTAAAATTATACTCCAAAAAGAACATGACTCCCCTTTTCCCAGCAGCCATCATACTGAGCCTTAGCTTAGCAATTCATCTACATAGCTGAGCAGCAAGCCCTAGGGAGTCCTGTCTGTATTCCCAGGGCAGTGGTTATAGGCAGGCACCACCCCTCCTGGCTTTTTAAGAGGGTGCAAGGGATCCAAACTCAAATCAGATCCTCATGCTGTGAGCCAACTCCCAAGTACCTCAATTCAATTTCATTGCTTGCTTAAGATTTGGATTGATTGATACATCACCTGTGCGATGTTAGAAATTATAGCTGAATAAGGGATAGTTGCTGATAATCTCCATTTAGTTTCAGAAATATCTCTGCCCCCGTTGCCTAGTGCGGTGGGGTAATCAATAACGATGGTCAGTTAGTTCTGCTTGCTGGTCACTAAGCCAGACACTATAAAGGAGACACAGCTGAGGGATAGGAGCTCTGGCAGTCGACTTCCATAGTATAAGTCACCCTCCGTAAGACCTGGTGTCGCTGACCAAATATAACTAAATCTCATCACCTATAAGTGATGGTAAGAGTGGTTCCCCATCCCAAAGGGCTATTGAGATGGTTAAATGAGTTATTATGTGTAATTAGTGGCTATATTGAAAGCACATAATCAGTACCTGGTACCGGGCAAGCATTAACTATTCACATTAATATATATTTCAGAGTAAATAAAGAGAGAGGGTTGTCTAGGAACTCAAGCTCGTGTACTTGAATACACTTCTAGTGGGAGCTAATTTCATACTGTGGTACTCACCATAATACAGCTGTTCCCTGGGGGCTCAACCTTACATTAATTAGCTTGTGATGCTTTGATTGATTCTTGTGTGTGTTTCTGAAAGACTTGCCTTGGATTTATGTTGTCCTGGATGGATGCCATCTAAATCATGATTCCCACCCAGGAAAACGATAAGCAACTGTCTAATGTCTTGAGGATATAAGTTTAGAAAACATCACTGTTGGGCTGAAGAGATGAGAATTGGATAAAGTGCTCACCATGCAGGCATGAGGACCCGGGTTCAGATCCCCAGCTTCCACATAAAAAGCTGGCACAGTGATGCACACGTGCAGTCTTAGCACAGGGGAGGGTTGAAGACAGAGACTTGTAGGCGAGTCTAGCCGATTACTTAGCCCCAAGTTCAGTGAGAGACTTTGTCTTAAAACAAGTAAACAAAACAAAAGAGAAAAAAAGCCCCCAAACATTAGTCAGTTCCTGCATTCCACAAAATATCATGTTCTCTTGCTCATGCTAGCACGCTCTCTCTCACACACATGTACATACACATACATGCATACACACAAAACATTATTATAACAAAAAACATCATCATTTTATGAACTAATGAAATAAAACACAGCTGTATGATTACATCATTCATACACCAGGGACTAGGGATTTATGTTTTATCCCAGACTATGAGAGAAGATACAATTATTTTTTAATTATTTTTTAATTTTATGTGCATTAGTGTGTTTCTTGCATGTATGTCTGAGGATGTAAGATTCCCTGGAACTGGAGTTACAGATAGATAGTTTTAAGTTGCCATGTAGCTCCTGAGAATTGAACCCTGATCCTCTGGAAAAGCAGCCAATGCCCTGAACCACTGAGCCATCTCTCCAGCCCTGAGATGAAATTCTTAATGTTTCATACCAGTGACTGGTAGTTGTTCTTTATTTGGTTTTAAAATAAGGAGAAACAAGAACTGGATATTTAAAAATATAATAAAGTTCATCCAAAACCTGCCCAGCACTTTAGCCTGGTCCTGAGAGGTATCTCTCCATTCTTACAAGCTGGTTGAAATATGCAAAGAAAATAATCTTGCATTGTTTGCTAGGGATAAAGAATGTATAACTGAAGGTTAGTCCCCAAAAGGTGCAAGTTGGAAAGCATGTGGGAGCACAGGAGCAGACTGTGGAGCATCTTCCAAAGCCATCCTGTTTCCCAACCAGGCTTCCACCCATACTGTGCAATGCATAGAGGAGAGCTCTGTGGCCACACCTACCATGTCTAATAGCATACTCAAGTACATAGC
Organism: Phyllotis vaccarum; assembly: GCA_033318265.1. Lineage (NCBI taxonomy): Eukaryota > Metazoa > Chordata > Mammalia > Rodentia > Cricetidae > Phyllotis > Phyllotis vaccarum. The sequence continues at coordinate 69,832,910 of JARWLC010000003.1, read as the reverse complement.
ATATGGTAACATCGCATGGAAAATAAGAGCTTTTTTGCCTCTAAAGGGTGACTCTAGTTTCAAGTGTGGTGAACAGAGGCATGTCATGCATCGATGCTTCGTCTTTGGAAGACTCTCTGCATCTTAGAAGAGGAATAAGATGGTCACCAACTTGAATCTTGTGATAATCAACAGATCTTTGCAATGTTCTTAGCACCATTTGAGTACAGTACTAACAGCAATGTTACTAACTTTCCGTGGAGGATGGCGGGAGACATGTGTAATAACATGCAAGTGAGAGTCAGCTGGGAACTACTTAGGAGGGTTGGTTCTCACCTTCACCCTTGTTTTGAAGTAGTGTCTCTCTTATTATTTCTTGCTCCTATGTTGAGCTCGCCGGGCTGTGCTGGGCTTCTGATAAATTCTCTCATTCCTGCTTCCCATCTTGCTGTAGGACTGCTGAGATGACAGACGTATCTTTTTACATGAACTGCGGGGATCTAAACTCAGGTCTTCAGGCTTGCATGGTGCCTTAGTATTCTATTGTTGTGAAGGGACACTGGGATCAAGAGAGCTCTTATGACAGAAAGCATTTAATTGGGGGATGTTGTACAGTTTCAGAGTCTTGGTTCATTATCATGGCAGGAAACTTGGGGTGCACTTGGCATTGGAGCAGTAGCTGAGAGATAATCTGAAGGTCAAAAGAAAGAGTAAGTGACCTCCAGTGGGTTTTTTGAAACCTCAAAGCCCATCCCCGGTAACACACTTCTTCCAACAAGGCCATGCCTACTTCCACAAGGCCACACCTCCTAGTCCTTCTCAAACAGTGCCATTCCTGATAACCATTCAAATATTCCAATGGCCCCAATGAAAGTCATTTTTATTCAAGCCACCACATATGGAAAACACTTTTACTCTATGAATTGCCTTTGCCCACCACCCTCTGCTTGATTTCTTATCTTCTTCTTCCTTCCTTTCCTTCTTTCTCCCTTTCTTTCTGTCTTTTGAGATAGGATCTCATTTTATAGGCTAGGCTGCCTTGTGAGGTGAGAAGGAGGGCTGCCATGACACCTGACTATATTCTGCTGTACTATAAACCTAGCTAGAGTCCAGGCCTACAAGGACACTTCATCACTGAGATCCATTCTGATATTATTATGAGTTGTATGGTTTGGGAAATACTAACATGTGTCCTTGTAAGACCAGACATAGATTTTATTGGCAGGCCCTTTCCTTTGTTTGAGACAAGGTTAACTTACCATGTAGCTAGACTGGCCTTGAACTTGCGATTCTCTTTCCTTGGTTTCCCAGGAACTGAGATAATAGGCATGCACCATATCCAGGTAAAACAAAGAAATTTTATAACACGTCTGAACACATGAACCATGTGGTGAGCTCCCCAAGGAAAAAGCTAGATATCTGACATTTATATACTGCCTGGAAAGAAAGTTGAGATTCCAGAAGAAGATGGATGACATGGGCTTTAGGAGGGAAGGGGTGGAGGCTGTTCCTATTATGCAGCTAAATTCTTCACTCTAAATGGCAGAATGGCTTGTGGCTTGTCAAGAGAGCTCTCTGAGCTTTTCTTTTTTTATTTTATTTTATTTTACTGTGGTTTCTTGGTCAAGACAGAGTCCTCTAGCACTGCTGTCTGCCTAAGGTGTACTGGTACAAATTTCATTCACAAATGAGAAAGTGATGCTTGAGATTGTCCTGGGTTTCTCTGAATTGCCATTTCAAAATATACCAAAGAAATTTTTTTTAAATAAAGCATGCTGTAGAGTCTTGCAAGTACTGAGAAAAATAATTGGGATGTGTTTGTGAAGAGTTCCAGAAGAGCCCACACTCCGCATGTGGGACCCAGACCTGAATAATAACAAGGATGTTGTCACATAGAAAGTGGAGTAGGCATGGACGGCAGCGTGAACAGGAAACAGAAAAGTGAAGAGAACATAAGAATGGTCCTAGGACAGACATGAGTCAGGGAGAATGAAAGTGATGAAGGCAGACAGAATGAGGAGGAACGGTGAGCGGCCACCACAGCGGCTAGGCAGGTCAGTGATATGATCCAAGCAGCTGCTAAGGTTTGACTGCTGGGCAACAAGGGCATGAGTGAGCACCGGGCATGTGTGGGGAACTGGAGAGTGGTTACAAAGTTGTAGAATTGAGGGGTGGCTGGGATCTTTGTGGGATCAAAAGTAAGGCTAATGCACCAGAAGGACCCCAGTCGCCTAAATAAGCATAGTCTTTATGGAGAAGAGCCTGAAAAGATGCAGAGAAATTATAGGGTCCAATCTGATTTTTGGAAGAACTGCTTCTGCTTGTGTGGATGATGTTTGAAAAGCAGGAGAGGAACTTGTTTACAACACCTGAAGACAGTGGTTACTCATTGTATATCAATCACAATTGGGGAAAGTCGAACAATGGTCTGTTTAATCTAAGAACTCTCCCCCACCCCTGTGTGTGTGGGGGGGGGGATTGTTGTATGTGTGCCTGCAAGGGCCAAAGTTCAACTTCAAGTGTCTTCTTCAGTCACTGTCCACCATATTTTACAACTGTGCACGCCCTACTTACTGGGGATCCAAACACAGGTTTTAAATTTGATCCCAAACTCAGGACCTCCTGCTTACATGGCCAGCACCTTACTAGCTGAGCCCTCTCCCCAGTACCCTCTCTAGGAACTTCTGAATGGCATTTTTTACTTCAAGCTGGGTGACCCGTGAATGTATAAAGAAGAAAAATGAGGAGGTACCCTGTTCCTGTTCCTGGCTTGTGACTGATGTTTCGGCACATGAGCAAACCTGGAAAGAGGATTTGTCCATAGCACTGGAAACTCCAGCAGCCAAGGGGACAGAGCAGCATGGGTTTCCCCGAAAGATGTGAATGAAGTGTGGAAGGAAAATGTTACAGGCTTGAACATAAATTTAGTTTTGCAGTCAAAACATGTTGGAACTGGAAATAGCCGATTGCTTGCAACCCATTATTCCCCCTAGCACGTTTGAGGTCTTGAGTTCAATCCCTAGCACTAAAAGAAAAAAGGGGGGAGGGTAAGGCAAAGAAGAAATAAAGCTGCCTCCAACAGTCCTAGGAAAGGGGGCGATGGCCTCGGCTGCATGTCAAATATTTGGGCCTTTCCTGTTCCTTAGATTTGAATCCTCATGTCAAGACCTCCCTCCCCCACTCTTGATCAATCACATCGGCCTGATTACTGGTGGATCTTAGCAGATTCGCAACTCTCCCCACCTGCCAGCAGTACTTATAAAGGGTTCTCTTCTGTTGAATGTGAGACCTTCTGTGCTGTCAGAAATTCTCACCAGTGATCCCAAAAAGAGAATATGGACGTAGTGTGGGAGAGATACTAGGATGTTTCTGGGTATGTGACTCAGTGGCGGAGTGTTTGCCTAGTGTGCACAACACCTAGCTTTCATAGATGAAAGGATTTGATCTCATGGTAAAGTTCATGAGTTGTCACTGCCTGGGATAGACTGGCAATAATGTACAGGTCCTGGAATGATGTGTCAGTCCACTGGGGTGGGATGAACCCTCACCTCTGACCCGGAGGCTAAATGGAAGCATCTTGAGAACCAAAGAGGTGGGCAGGTCTGAACAAAGATTGAAACACGTAGTGATTTTGCTAAGTGGGTGCTTGTGCTGGCTTCTTTTATTTTTCTATCAACTGTGTTTTGACAATTCCTGGAGGAGGGAGGAAATGTGTCTAAAGCAATTTGAGCTCATCAAGCGGTAAACATTTAGACACACGATGTGAATTGAGTTATTGTTCTTGTGACTTTCTTTCCTTTTTTTGAAAGGGAGCCTTGATGGCTCCTTTGCCTCCTCCAGGTCATTTAAAATGGAAGTCTCTCTCTCCTAGGGACAATAGCCCTATGACTGGGTTATCTTATAGCAACCTCCATTCCCCAAGAGTTAAGCAGAGATTAACATTCAAGACAATTGGACTAGATCGAGGTGGGAGACCTACGCCTCCTCCAGCCATCAGATCCGCTGTCCTCTGGCTCACAGGGTAGGAGAGAGGCTCGCGTCCTGGGGTGGGTCTGGGTGGCTTTGGGTGTCTTGTAATGAAATTGGGGGGGGGGGGTCCTCCAGATCACAATCATCCTCCTCTGCATCTCCGCACCGGGCTTCAGACGCGCGCGCAGCCTCTCTGGTCTACCAGCTAACTTTGCGTCGTCGCTCGCCTTGCGGCTAGGAGCAGTGGTGAAGAAGCCAGAGACAGCTCAAGGGGGTGACTTGGGGTGTCCTTGGCTGGACCCGGCGCTGGGGAGGCAGAAGATATCTCATTGTTGTCCTGGGATCCAGTGGCGAAAGGAGGCTCCGCCAGTGGGCGCGCGCTCAGTCCTTGCTTTGCAAGGGATCCAACGGCCACCCGTGCAGGCTCCGGTGCCGGGCACCATGCGGCGGACCCGGCGCCGCGGGCCGCGGATCCCCGCGCGGGAGAGGGGCGGGCTGGTGGCCGTACGCCCTGGCGCTGGGCCAGGCTCGGCGTGAGCAGCGGCGCGAGCCGGCGATGGGCTGACGGAACCCCGTGGCGGGCGCGGCGGGGACTGGGGTGGCGGCGGGGGCGGGGACGGGGACGGGCGCGCCAGCACCGGCGGGGCGGCTGCGGGCGCCGCGGAGGAGGCGGAGGCGGCGCCGGGCTCCCAGGCCGCCTGGTAGGCCAAGGGCCTGCGCCCGGGACGAATGGGAAGCTGGTTTCCGTGGACTCGCCTCTTACGACCCGAAGTTCCTCGGCTCCTTTAGAAGAGAGGAAAAAAATAATTAAAAGGTAACGTGTCTTTGTTTCCTGGTCGCGGTGGCAGGGGGCGATTGATGATGCTGTACTTCTGAACCTATTTTCCGGCGCTCTGCTGGGCAGCAGGGACCTGCCGCTTCTTTTCTGGGGGCTCGGGGGCTTTTATTTTGAGTCTGTACATTTTTAAAATGCAAGCCCCACGTGGGGCAAATATGATACTACTACCTTCTACCCCCACCCCCCCACACACACACACGTTTCTTTGGCATCACAACCATACTCTGAATTTCCCATGAAGAAAGAAAAGGTTTCTACAATAGGTGGATTTTTTAAGCTTTTTTTATTCTTTCTTTCTTTCTCTCTCTCTCTTTCTTTTTCTTCCTTCCTTCTTCTTTATTTTTTCTTTCTGGAAGTGACAGGGGTGTCTGGTCCTTTAGAGAAGGTGGCAGGAGGCCGGGAAGCTTCAGCGGCTGGAACATGATGAGATGAACTGGCCTTTCCAGATGGCTGCAGAGAGTTTGATGCAGAGAAAATGGGAGCGGAGGAGAGGACAGGAGGGAACCCCAGTTAGTAACTGCTTCTTTAAAAATGGCTAAATGGGGTGCGTTTGTACTGCTGGCAACTGCCCAGATGTTGGTGCACACTGGATCTAGAAAGGTCTCCCCAGCGCTGCTGCTCTTTCAAAGACATAGGGACTGTCTGTGTGTGTAACCAGCAACTCACTGCCTTTCTCTGCTCCCTTCCTTGTTAGCAGAGTAACTGCTCAGTCAATTCAGACAAAATTTGCTGAATTTCCGAGGGATGGCTGTTCTAATAATAGCTCTAACCGTGGCTCCTTAATAGACATCCTCATTTTGAATGATGCAGCCGTGCCAGCTCTCTGGGAAGTGCAGCTTGCTGAGAGCTGAGATCCAATGCTGGGGAAGAACTCCCTGACCTCACCATGAATGGACCAGGCGCTGCCTCCCCTGTGAATGGAACATCCCAACAGAGGCTGCCTATGCTACTCCTGGCTCATTTCAGTTGGAATCCTCCCCGAATCTGATGAGAGGGATGCTCAGAAAATCTAGATATTTCTAAATATAGGATGGTTCCTGTTCAATTTTAGATTGATGGATGCGTTTAACTGCAGGATGGGTGAGCTGCCGCTACCCCCATCTTAGCACAGGCCAGGCTTCATTCTTTTCCAACCTTTTGATTGATGTTTGGGAAAGCACCAGTCAGAAAACCCAGGACAAATTGCTGAGTTCATGCAGGGCAGCCACCACGGACTCCAAGGAAAGTACCTTTAGAGTTAGCTACAAATCTGTGTCCCTTAGATTTCGTGAACTGGAATTTCATACCAGCATCAGAGCCTGCTACAGAGTGCTGGGGGCCCGGATCTGTATGCAAGGGAACACATTTCATTGTTTCGTTTCTGATCTTTAAATTGCATCAAACTCATTCATAAGCTTTGGGTCTCTGAAAATCAGAGCCTCAGATCAGCAGAAATCTGGTTTTAATTCTCGTAAGTGTTACTTGTCTCTTACAAACTTGAGTATCAGGAAATGGGCCAACTTCTACATTGTCTTCTTCAGGCTGTATGATCCAATTTGTTGCCTGTGAAGTTTGTCCAAAGCACATCAGAAATGATAGTGCTATGGCAATTAGATTAGACTGCATTCTATTCTTAGAGGTCACATAGCTTCCATTTACTTTAATTAGAGGTAATATTTGGACATGGTTTGAATTCAATGGTGTATAGTTGTATGCAGTTGAGGAATACAAAATTGCCTCTCAAGAAGTAGCAAAAAAGTGAGGTCTGATGTAGGAAGTCGTGTGTGTGGAGGTAATCTTCTATTTATTTATTTTTAAGTTAAGATCTTGGATTAAAGAGGAATGGTTTTAGTAGACATGAAGATCCGCAAAATTCTCCCCTCTCATAACCAACTGTGAGCTGCCACTTCTATTGCTGTGTCCTTTTTAGTATTTATCTTGAGCTAATTTGATTAATAAGACTTCATTTTATGGCCCTGGGCCTCTTTGTAATTTTAGACATCGTTGATAAGTCCCCTGGTAGCCCAGCAGGTGGCTAGTGCCATTAGTATGATTTTGCCATTGGGGAAACTGAGTCCCCTTGAGATTCAGCAAGTTTCTGGTTTCTTAATCCATGAGATTTATATACCAGATGTGTACAGTAGTGATTTAATTGTCCCAGCAAAGTTAGAGCCCAAGGCCAAAGAAGAGAAGAGAAGAGGCCTTGTCTGGGTCCTGGAGCTTTGGGAAAAGCTTTGTAGTCAGAAGGTCAATGTCAAGGAAAGTCTCGAGTCGGTCCTGGTTTGTGGGTGAAAGCATTGTCTTATGACGGGAAAAAGAATTGGCAATTTTAATTTCAAGAAATCTAAGGGGCTGGGGTGGGTGGCTTTTGTCTTTAAACAGCTGTGGGCTGGAAGTTGAAGACCATGACTAACTTTACTTCCTAAATACTGAACTTGTGCTCACAATATGCCGATGTACATCTCTTCCCAGGTATCCTGAAAATCACATTCTTATCATTTACAAGTGTACACAACCCTTTTTGCATTTAAGCTACTATGCACTGGATGACTGAGACCAGAAATTTACACTACACTGCCACAGCTTTCCTCTTGAATATATATATATATATATATATATATATATATATATAGTGTGTGTGTGTGTGTGTGTATTAAGTGCATGTATTTTTTTTTTCAAATAAAGGAACAATATAACTTTTGAAGAAAATTCTTGTTCTGTAAGTTGAACTAAAAAATAGGCCTGCTAACAGTTAGTTAATTTCCTAATTAACTTAGGAAGTTTTCTTAAAACATGCTAATACACAGCATCAGAAAGTGTAAGTTTGGCTTCGTTGCCAACTTTTTAAGCATCTCTGTCTCTCTCTTTCTCTCTGTCTCTCCATCCTTCTTCCCTCCATCCTCACGCCCTCTCTCTCTTTACTATTGGAGATTAAAGCCAGGGCCTCTTGCATGCTAAGCAGCATCAGAGTCCTAGGGATTCTAGGGATAGTAGCTACTACAATCCAGCTCCCTTTCACTTTGTTATTTTGAGGTGAGGTCTCGCCGAGTTACCCGAGCCACTTTGAACTCATACTGTTTAGGGCAGGCAGGCCATGAACCTGTGATCCTCCTGCCTCAGCTGCCAGAGTAGCTGGGATTGTAGGCCTTTTCTTTCTCTCTTTCTCTCTTTCTTTCTTTCTCTCTCTCTTTCTTTCTTTCTTCTCTTTAAGATCATTAGTCATCACCAGAAACCCTCACTTTGGATTTACATGGGAACTATTCCAGCATGGAGATAATTTCTGGTCCCCAAAGGGCAGCGAGTGATGATCTTCCAGCCTATGCAGCCTACATTCTGTAAAGAGGGGACTAGCTTCCCTAACTTGCCAGCTTCACAGATGACTCAGACCTATATTGCCTGTGACATCCCTAGGATCCTCCTTCAGGATTCATCCATCTCTCTATCTTGCCCTTGTCCGTGTCTCATTCTGTGCTGTGTACTTCTCTCTGGCGAGACAATACGAAGGAATGGAAGAAGGTCCTGGACAACTCTGTAAAGGGAGGACTGGAGCAAGAGCAGTAAGAGTAACTGGAAAGAACTCTAGAAGCTTCTCTACCCTGGGTAACAGTATCGAGTCCTAGAGAATCTGAAGAAAGTGGCTATTAAAAACCTGGCTTGCTGAGGAAGAAAGAGATCTGAGTGTTTTTATGTCTAGTGCTCATCCTAACAACACTTAGAATGAAGCATGTTGAGAATACGGTCCATTTCTGTTTTGGTTTTTCCTCAGAACAGTTTCCCCTAGGAGCCTGTACAGTGTACCTGGAGCTGTGGACGACAGTGTCACATAAAGACCAGGCGGCTCCATGCTCTCTTGGACAAGTTTTCTGAATCAGCAGATTGTCTAAACTCTTTTGAGTTCCCTAATTTCCTCCCCCGCCACCCTTTTCTCTGTCCCTAAGCTCAGCATATCTATCTTTGACAAGGGCCAATTCAGATGCACCCTGATCTCGAAGGAAGCCAGCTCTGCTCCCAGAAGCATTGTTCTAGAACTACTGATAACAGGGCCTCTTTTACAGAAAATAAACTAAGCTGTTTGTTAACGATCTGTCAAATGACTGACTCTGGGTGCCGGTGACTATATTTCTTTTTGATTCTTAGTGATATTAATAGAAACTCGATCTCTCCCTCTCCAAAGAAATATTTACCTTGAAGATGGAGATGCCTGCTTTAGGAAGACAAGTCACAGTTGATTACTGGGTCGTAGAAGAGTGGGGAACCTGTTTCAGCTAATGGCCTTACCACCACCAAACAATTAACAAAGATGAGCTGGTGATCACAGTTTTAACTGAATGAGTAGTAATCCCCCCCCATGGAACCCATGCAATTCTGTAGCAGAGGCCTTTAGCATAAGATCTGGTTGTAAGGAAGTGCCATTTCTCTCCTAGGTAATATTTTCTGGAATTTTCTAGAAACAGGAACAGAATGGCAGGTATACCGTACACTCTGGGTTTAGCTCTGAACACATCTGTGTGCTCCTTCTTGTGCCTCCTATGTTTTAGTATGTATTTGCCAATGTATGGCTCTTACGTACTCTGTGAGGCAGAGGTTTTAGGTGCAGGTACATGTTCCAGAAGACATTCTCAGGTCATTTCTCTGGGGCCTTCACTTTTTGGGTTTTTTTTGATACTAGATATTTTAATTCTTTGGAACTCACCAAGTAGGCTAAGTTAGGACTGGTTAGTAAGCCTTGGGAAGCCTCTTTGTGTCTGTGTTCCCAGGCCTTGGAGTACAAGGGCATGCCACTTGCTAGGCTTTTGGTTTTTGAAACATAGGATCTGGGGATTGAACTCAGGTCTGTTACCAAACAGGGATACCCACCCCCACATACCTTTTGTTCATGTAACATTGGGTACACGTGAGCCACTGTTGCTACTGGGCACTTTCTAGGTCCTTGCCAAATAAACAGAACATGAAACTATGATTTGTAGAGGCTTCGTTAGAGACCTGCAAGATCCAGGAGGCCATCCCAAGTCTAACCTCCTCAGTATACTCTGGTATGGATCTCCTGTCTCAATTAGTAACCTATCACCATCTCAGATCCAGGGGTCATTATTATGATGCAAGATACTAAGCCTTCGAGCAGTATGATTTTATTTTTGGGTCAGGGTCTCTCATTCTGTCCTCCAGGTTGGCCTTGGACTTGCTGTGTAGCCTGAAGTGACCTTAAACTTGTAAAGGTCCTGCCTCAGACTCCTAAGTGGTGGGCTCACTGGCAGGGGCCACTGCATTTTGTTTCTTTGTTTTTGCCTGTCTGTTTTGTTTCCTTTCTTCTCACATCCCAATCAAAGTTTCCTCTCCCTCCCCAGAAAGAAGATCCTCTTGAGTGGGGGCTAGGCCGGACCAAGAAACTTCTGACCATATTGCTCACTTCCCAGCTCTTCCCCCACCTCACCCCATCCACTCCTCCTCCACTGCTTCTCTCCTATGGATGTCATACATCATGCACTTTTTAAAACAATATTTTCTCCTTTGAATCGGCTAATATTTCCCCTGTAACCTCACGCCTGACCCTCTACCATTTCCACCAGAATTTGTCTCTTTTGATACCCTTGCCTTTCTTTGTCCCTACTGAATGAGGAATGCATTAAAAAGGAAAAAAAAAAATGGTGTGTAATGGGGAGTTAGATTGATGCCGTATGGTGGCAAATGAATATATGAATGGGAGCATCTCCAGATGGTGCCATTCACAATTACATGCTCCCCACACACCTGAAAAGTGAAGAATCCAAACTGGGGACCCAAATAGCAGAGAGCCATCTGGATCTGAGTGGTATACCTTCAAATAGCTGGGGAGCATGGGCTGGCTTGCCCACTTCCTGGTTCCCTCTGACTACCCTTCCCCCATAAATATCCAATATTTATTTCTGTGTTGCTCAGAGAGGGAAAGAAGAAAGGGGGTTGGGTGGTGAAGACATGAAGCAGACTCAGAGCTGAGCACAATGCAAGGCAGTGTTTGCCTTCTCAATCCCCTTTTATTGGGTCCGTTGAGTGTTTGGTAACAGAAGAACTATAGAGTGACCGGTGGCACAGATGTAGCCTGCAAGACTTGGCAAGAGGGAGAAGGCGTGCAGAAGGTGGAAGTGAGAGCCACAGTTCTGGGGCGAGGCTGCACCCAGGGATCCGAGCAGCCTGCAAATGTGGATCTGAGTGTCATTTGGAAAATCGTTAAACATTGTGTTGAGGGGGCATTTTAACAATGAAATGAGCATAGAGATCATTTATACCAGTGAGGAGACATTCACAGCCATTGAGGGTCTCATCTTCTGCACCAAGGCAAGCATTCCCTGCCCTGTGATGAGTATTTACATGATGCAACATGGTGTGATAAACACGTTGTGCACTGTGACATCTTCTCTGGGTTTGGTTATCCAGGCAGCTCTTCCACCTTTTGGCTGTGAGACCCATGATGAGTTGCTTAATCTCTCTGAGCTTCAGAATAAGGTCACATTCAGAGAATCCCATGAGTTAACATCCTTGAAGCATCTAAGATGCAAAAAGTATGTAAGACTTTTAGAATAAGATATGGAGGGGTTGGTGAGATGGGTCAGCGTGTAGAGAGAGGCCCTTGTCCCCAGTCCTGATAACCTGAGTTCCATTCCTGGAACTCCATTAAAAAAGGAGCGATAATTCTCACGAGTCTGTTGACCTTCATATGCATGCTGTGGCAGAGTGTGTGCCCCTGCCCCATGCTTAAAATAAATAGGTAGATAAAGAAAGAAAACATAATTCTAAATAAGATATTTTATCTATGATCTACTCTCTTGACCTTGAAAGGCCCAAAAATACTAACTTTGGAGGAATTTAGAGCACATTTGGGGTCTAAGAGGAAATACAGACAGAAATGAGTCATATGTTTTCTCTTACAATGCTGAAATGTCACAGCAAGTAGAACAGTAGAAACATTAACTGAGATATTTGTAAAGTTGCTCCCACCTTCCAGAAAGAGCCCCTGAAGGAAAACACATGACCCGCCATCACAGAGAAAGGTTTATAAAGAGAGGTGGTTAACAGAGTGAACCCAGTGATGTGATGGGGCATGGGAGTGAATAACCAGGAGATAATGAGAGAGCCTGAGGCTGTGTCTGGGTCTCAGTATATTAGGAAGCATTAAAATGAAGACAAAAGGAAGAGAAGGGTGGTTTGGATTTTGGACTGGGGGACTGCAGCCCCTTGCTCTTATAAAATTCATCAGTTCTCAAAAATGATCAGAAAGCTCACAGACCTTTTACCTTGAAAATATGTAGAGTAAAATTGAAAATTGTAAAGATTATATTAACTAGAAGTGTTAGCTACTCACCGTCAAAAGGGAAAATTCCAATTAGAGGTCTGCAAGATGAGTTGGGGAGTGGGGGAGGAGGGAGCATCTGCAACCAAGTCTGAAGAACTGAGTTTGATCCTCCCGACCCAGATGTGGTTAAGGATGAGAACTGACTCTGATTTCCACATGTTGATGTGGCACATATGTACCCACACTCAAATAAACAAACAAAATACTTCAACTTTTAATAAGTAAACCATTAATGTATTGAGTTAATAGCAGAAATCATCTAACAGCTGAGAATATTGGGTGCTTTATGGAACCCCAACCCTAGATTGCCAACAGCACTCAGTTACACTGAGGCTCCTAGAATAATATCCCTGCATTATAAGAATTCAATATGCCAGTTTACCTAATACTGACCAAAGTGATCTGCACACTTAACCCTCTGGGTAAATGGGAAGTAGAACCAATCAGAGTGAGCAAGGTCCTGTTTTCTGGTGACCAGTTAAGTACATGCATGCACATGGACAGGGGACTAATAGTGTTAAACACACACACAAAAGGGAAGTATTTATAGACCGTTCTAATGCTTGTTTCCAAGACTAGGCTATATTCGAGAGGCAACTTTTTGCGTAGACAGGGTGGAACATTTCTGTTATTTCGTGGGGAGAGTATAAGCTGGTTTATGTGTAGTTCCGTCCTTTCTTTATGGTGGAAAATACGGTTTTTGTAGTCCACAACAATTTGGTTTGTCCCCCCCTTCCTGTTCCCAAGGTTGTAGCTTGGTCAATGGAGATTCCAAACTATTCTGATGCCAACTTCCAATTTGGAAAGATAGCCAAATATTCAGAGAGTAATACCCAAGACATAGCCCCTTGTTTCTCGTGTGGCTAGAATCTTTTCTTCTTGAGAACAGAAATGAGCACACTCCAAGAGGTGGAGCAAACATTCGGCTGGAAAATTCTGTGAGCTGTAGGTTTTATTCTGTGATGACTCTGGGTTTTATTATTGGCCATCGGAAAAATGGCTGGACGCTAATGGCTCATTTGTAGGAAACGGATCAATGTGCCCAAGGTCCTGTGGTCTGCAGAGATAGCTGCAGGGTGAAGATGCCACCAGCCAGGCCTCGTGTGATCCCGTTATGTGGGGTCATTTGTCTGTCACACCAGCTTTCTCATGGCTGCGTCTGGTGTTGCAGCTTGTCAATTGCCCCCATGTCCTCTTGCTCACCACCCTTGGACAGTGTTCCAGAGTTCATCCAATCTCGGCTGCTGTTCTCTTTGTTACTGGGAGTCCCACCTGTGGTTTTCTGATTACTCCTCTTCCTCTTCCTCCTGAGGCTTGAAATTCATTGTCCTGTGATGACTGACTCACCAGTCTGCCTCCTCACTTCCTCTTGGCTGCATAGTGTGGATTCCCTATATTGAACCTCTTATTTCCAGCACCCTGCTCCTCCACTTGTGAACCCAGTCTCTTCAAGCAAGGTGCCTGCTCCCATAATTTTGTCTCAGGATCCCCTCTCTCCCAAGTCATTATGAAACTGTCACAGTCCAACCATTCACCACTTTCCCGTCCCAGCCCCGTTCAGTCATACACACATCTCCTCTGCTCTTTGACCCCCTTCCCATCTGTAGACCAAGCTCCTTAGCACAGAACAAAAGGCCCTTCACACAGTCTAGCAGTGTCTTCTTAAACTTCCTTTTTCCCATTGTCTTACACACACACACACACACACACACACACACACAGCCTTGTTTCTGATCTTAGACTTAACCCTGTGCCTGAAATATACTGCTCACTTTTCAGCATTTTATTAGTATCTCCTCCTGATCCTCTACATCACAGCTTCTTTTGTGTGTACAGGTGTGTGTGTGTGTGTGTGTGTGTGTGTGTGTATGTGTGTGTGTGTGTGTATGAGAGAGAGAGAGAGAGAGAGAGAGAGAGAGAGAGAGAGAGAGAGAGAGAGAGAGAGAGAGAGAGTGCATTCGTGTGTGCATGTGTGTGTGCATTCCGGTTACATGTGTACATGTAAGTACATGAGTGTGGAGATCAGAGGTCAATTTTTGGGTGTTACTCCTCAGAAGCTATCCATCTTATCTTGTTTTCTGAGACAGGGTCTAGGCCTAACCTCTGGGGCTTAGGCTGGCTGACCAGAAAGCCCAGAGACCCTCCTCTTTCTCCTCCTCCTCCTCAGCACTGGAATTGCGAGCCTGTGCCTCCATGACCAGCTTTTTACATGGGTGTTGTGGACTGAACTCAGATCTCCAAGCTTGTGTGCCACAGGCTTCAGCTACTGTGTGGTCTTCTCACCTCCCCTCTCTCTGCCCCCAGTTTCTTGAATGTAGGTATCAATGTAGTGTGGCAGAAAGTCTGGCAATAATAAGAGGTTTCAGAATGCTGTATAACCAAAGATTAAATGAGGATCAAATTCCTAATGAAGAGGTGTTTCTGGCAGCCTTGACCTGTGTTACATCATCTGATTCCACTGCATCTTTGGCTCTAGACCCACAAGAGCACTTTGTGCTGTGCATGCCATCACACTACACACTGCCCAAGGCTGCCAGAACACCACAGTCTGCTCAAACGCAAGATTGCTACATGAATCGTGCGTGGGGATGAGGATAGAATTTGCAGCGGTTTATGAAATGATCCTAAACATGCCCTCTGCTATTTGGTACTACATATTTATATGACATGGTATTCTCAGCATTGACAATTATAAGTTCAAAATATCTACCAACCCCCAAAACACTGAGGTTGCTCTGTACCTACAGCATCAAATATTTATCCAGAATTTAACTGTTTGAATATGAATTTAATATATAATCCCTCTTATTAGTATGCAAATACTGTTGTCTGTGATAAATGGTAATACATAATATATATAATACATATAATATATAATATATTATATTATGCATATAATATAATATATTATATTATATAATATATTATATATAATATATAATATATATAATATATCACAAACGTTTTAAATAAAACAAACCCTCCCTGTGAAGCCCTGTGGTAGAACCAGGGTTTCCCTAGCTCTGCACTTTCCTCCAGTGTGGAAGCTTTCCACACCCATGTGACTTCCATTGCCCTTCATTTGCTCTCCTCTGCCTCACAAATTGTTTTAAAATAAATTTTATTTTTATTATCAGTAAATGGTATGTGTGTGTGCACGTGCACATGCACCTTAGACCTCAGCAGTCAGGTCTTCTCCCTTTCTCTACTAAACCATTGCCCTGGGACATGGTCCCCCAACAGAATCTAAGTTTCAAAGGCCAGGTTGCATCTGCCACTCACCTGTGGCTTTTGTTTCTCTGCACTCTGTTTTGATGGGGGAAGGTGGTACCCATGTGCCATTGCACTTCTGCGACGGTCAGAGGAGAACTTGCCTGAGTCTGTTCTCGCCTTCCACCATGTGGGTTCTGAGGGCTCAACATGGTAAGCGTTCCACCCACTGAGCCATCGTGTCGTGCCCACCCATGGCTTTTTAAGTCAGGAATTATGTCTGATTATTGCTCTTCTTGGCATCTGCTAAGTGCTTCACAGTGAATGCGACCACATGATGTGGATTCCTGTCACTTTACGTGTTTGTTTTGAATCTTCATGTATTGCTTCCTCCTGAGGCTCAGTGTCTAACGTGATAGTCAGCTTCCTTCCTTGCCATACATCACACCCTTCTCCACATGCTCTCTGTCAGAGGTTGGTGTGGTACCTCAATGGAAGGAATAGCCTTTTACACCTGGAAAAATGGCACAATGCTCCTGAGGCCTAAATAGGCATACACTCTTGTTTTCAGCCAACCACCCAACATGGACCTTGTACATTTCACTAGGGTGTCAGGGAGAACACATTTGCCTTGGGGGAGATGTAACCAAAGAAGAGGCAGGCAAAAACTATATTAAATGAACAAATTATATACGATGCCGAGAGTAGCAACTACCATGGAGATGAGTAAAGCAGCTGAAGAGAAATGTGAATAGAGTATCATTTTATTTTACCTTATATGTGTGTTGTTCACATATGTATATGTGGATATGCATACACTGTATGTGTGTGGGAACTGTGCATTGCACGTTCATGCATGTTTCTGTAGTTGAGTTGTAGCCTGAGTTGAGTCAAGTCAACATGCCTGAGCCATCTTCCAAACCCTTACATCGCAATTAACAAAATGGTTGGGACTGGAAGGTGGTAGAGCTCTTTCTTAGTGTGGTGAGGCCCTGGGTTCAATGGAAGCAGAAGTGTGACCTCAGGGAACTGCATGGGTCTGAGTGAGGCAGAGGAGAGCAAATGAAGGGTAGTGGAAGTCACATGGGTGTGGAAGGCTTCCTTCCACACTGGAGGAAAGTGCAGAGCTAGGGAAACCGTGGTTCTACCACAGGGCTTCCCAGGGAGGGTTTGCATATTCCTAGGGTGAGCTTGCAGGGGAAGAACAGAAACAAGAGTACAGCTGTGTGGCAATTACAAAACCCCAGGTGAGTGACAGAATGACCAATAATGCCCAGTCCCTGGGTGACATCATGATAAGTGATGTCCAAGATTTGGGAGCTGAAGAACAGAAAACAGGTGTGGAGATGAAGTTGTTCTCCGTGAGGAAAGGCATGTGTAGGGAGGCCCTAGACCTAGGTTTCCACCTGGGACCTGCAAAGCTTATGCCATTTAACATGTTAAGTAGTTTTATGTGTGATTTTATGATGCCCAGGTCAAGGGACAACCCGGCTAGACATGCTAAGCTGGCATTTACCCATATTTAATAATGTTTTTAATGCATGGTGGTGATAACACACATGAAGAAAATCACCACCTAGCATTTGGGAAGTAGAGGCAGGGGGATGGTGAGTTCAAAGCCAGCCTGAGCTACATTAAAGAGTTACAGGCTGCTCTGGACTATGCAGCAAGGCTTTGTCTAAAGAAGAGAGAAGAATGCACAGTAGTTAGCTCAACAGCTCAATTCTCCTGAAATGTTTGGGGGAAAGTATATTGTTTGAAAAACAACTTGAGTTTTCCAAAGGACATAACACTCTATTGAGATGTGCCATCGCATAAATTAAGCCCCACCTTTCTGCTGGACTCTTTTTAATGTGCAAAAGGGCTGTTTCTAACTCTCTAGTCTTCTGGAGTTGTTGATGTATCATTGACTTAGATCCTCTACAAATTTAAAATATACTTTTGGAAGTGAGGTATATACGTTTTTTTCAGACAAGGTGTCACTACAAAGGCTGAACACTATGGAAAGTTTTGGCATGTGCCCACAAAACCATTATCACCACCAAGAACTGCAGCTTCAGGGCCAGCGAGACCACTCCGTGGGTAACGGTGCTTGCTGCTAACCCTGACAAGCTGAGTTTGATCCTAGGAACCATGTGGCACAAGGAGAAAACTAACTCACACCAAAAGTCATCTGACATCCACAAAGGCACCACGGCAGGTGCATGTATATACATAAAGTCCCAGATTCATACTTTTCATCTGTTTTAATTTCCCTCTCTTTATGCATCATTTTTAGTTAGCATACAGACTAATGGATTTCCTCATGGCATCTTTATACATAGGTATCATTGCACCACATTTATATTCTATACATCCATCCATTATCTTCTCTTCTCCTCTCCTGCTGTCCCCTTCTTAACCAATAATCTCGGTTAAGAATCTTTTGTGTTTTAAGCTCCGTGGTAGGCACTGGGAAATGTGCAAAACTATAGTCACTATCCTGGCATCCATGTTTGTCCTGTGAAAATTCTGACCCTCCTGATATCACTGTCAAATTCCTATCTCTTGCCCTGGTCTTTCTCATGAATACAGTGTGTTTGGATATCCAATGGCTCTGAGTGACATATGTGGTAAACTATTTTAAAGCAAAACACAAGAAAGAAACCCTGTTATATTTTAAACAGCTCTGATCTGAAGGAAAACTGTATCTTTTGTCTCTCTTTGCATAGAAAGGACCCAAACCGTTGGTAACCCCCAGGCTTTTTCTGCATCTCATCAACATCCTAATTACCTCCCGGGGAAAGCTCTGAGAAACCATTCAGTGTCCAATTAGAGTTTTTGATTTGACTAGCAGATACAATGTAATGTCTCTATTTCTGTGACTGCACCCTAATGCTATGTGCCCTGCATGGTTTTAGCATCCTATTTGACCGGACAGTCATTGCTGAAGGCCCTGTGTTATTTCCAGTATCAGCTGTTCCGTCTGGACCCCATGGATTTGGGAGTGAGAACCCATGGACCCTTTCCTCTCCCCTCTCCATTTCTTTTTTTAAACTCCATCCTGGTTCATCCTCCCACTGATAAATGACAGTTGGTGACAGTGGGGCATCTCTGGAACTTTCATCTCCTTAGAGCTGTTGAGACTCAATCAGAAACCCAGAAGCAGGTCTAGGGTAGGGTGCTACACAGGGCAGGCAGCCAGGGTGGAAACCTCCCTGAAGATGAATGGATGGGGCAATCTGCCAGCACAGCTCAGTGAAAGCAAGAAGCTCCTGCCAATGGCATTCTAGTGGAGTCTGTTCCAAAGAACTCAGTTATGTAAACACCCAGGCAGCAGGCTCCAATCCAGATGGACTGCCCTGTACAGATGTCAGAGTAGCTGTTAAAATTTCTCTTGATGTCAGCACCATGCCTTCCCAAACTCTCCTTGTGTTTTTTATTGATGGCCGGGAGCTGGCTTTCTAACTTCTGGAGTTGGGGCCCTGGGACCAGGGGTACTCTGGGGCTCTGGAACACTGGAAACTTAATCTAATGTTGAGTGTTTCTGGGGTTGTGCACGAGGGTAGCATGCTTTATGTCATATAGCAAGTTCTCAGGGCCCTCCATCAAGCCTCCTGAGATAGGACTAGCCTGGTATCATATGCCTCTACAATGAGTTCTGCCAAAGCATGTGGCCTGGTGGCTCATGGCAAATCTTTGGTATTTTCTCCTCTTTGCTTTAAGAGCCACTAAGGCCCCAAGTAGAATTTACAAAGTTTACAGATTGTCTAGAATGCTGTTCCCTGCCCCACACCTTGAGTGAGTCAATGGTATAACCTATAAAGAAACCCATCCCGAACCATCTCACCCATGTGACATGCTATGTCATCAGCCATGAATGGCAGCCAATACTGATTCTTTTGTATGTTCAGTGTTAGGTTCCTTTCTCCTCCTCCTCTTCCTCCTCCTCCTCCTCCTCCTCCTCCTCCTTCCCCTCCTTCTCATCATGGGATACCTGACAAGGACTACTGAAGGGATATCATCTAAGAGACATAGTCCCTCATGGCAGATGAGGGTATTTCCATGGCACAGATGATTTGTTCTTCTTAGTGTGGACCAGGAAACAGAAGCAGAAGAGGCTGTAGCCACCCCCCACTCTCCTCCCCTGCCACACACACACACTCATCAGTGATCTATTTCCTCTAGTTAGGTCCTATTTCCTAAAGGCTCCACACACGCACACACCCTAAGGGAGCACTATGAGCTGAGGACCGTTATTCAAAGACAGGGGCTTGTGAGAGATATTTTACATGCAGACCTTAATATAAAATCATGTGAGCATATGGACTACAAAAAATATACATGTTCCCAAGTCTGAGTTTAGGGATGTTTCCTCGAAAAGGGAAATTCAAACCTATCTCAACAAATGCAGATTCCAACCAATACATCATCTTATGTCATTGCCCTTGAGTCAACATATAAAGAGATATACAATTAAGTGTGTATTTGTGTATTTACTAAGTTATGCAAAAATATGTACAGAGTGCCTATAATGGCAGTTGTATTTTTATTGCAGGCACACATACTGTCATTTTAATGTCAATAAAATATTTATAATACAACTGTGAAAAAGTGTTGTTTTATGAGACCCACAGTTGTAAATAGTGCGGTATGACTTCCATGAATCACCAATTAACCAAAAATAATGTTTAAATGTAAACAAAAATGAAATGTTGGAGTAAAGTCATATGACCAAGATGTCCTTAGAACTTTTTGACTTTGAAAGCATGACTTCTTCACCCAAACAATAGCAATACATGTAAATCTTCAACACATAATAAAACAAGAACTTTTTCCTTTTTTTTTTTTTTTTTTTTTTTTATGCTAGGGACTCTAACTGGGGCCCTTTGCATGTTAATCAGGTGTTGTACTACTTGGCTACACTCCCAGTCCTGCCATTATTTTTTATTTTGTGAGATAAGGTCTTAGGTAGCTAGCGTAGGCCAGACTTGCACTCAGTCTGCCCCCACGCGTCATAAACCAGGACTGTAGGCATGCACCACCATGGCCAGTGTACTCAGTGCTACAGTCACATACGTTAGGCAGGCACTCTGCTCAGCCTCCTCAACATTACATTTTAAATAGAGGATATTTGATTGCACATTTGTACACAGGAAATTGGAAAGTTAAAAAAAAAACTAGAAAGAATGAATGCATTCATGCCTATTAGTCTGGTGTGTCGTTTTCTTTAAAAAAAAAAAAAAAGTCTTAATGCATAGTAAATAAATGTTGTATCTCACCCCAACTGGACGTACTATTATTATAGGAAACAACAGGTTCAGATATCAACCTAGTAAAATGAATACATTTTCTTGAAAATCTTCCTTGTACCTGTCCACAAATGTTCATGTCTTGTCCCTCAGAGTCTATAGAAGGGAAGGGAGGGCGATCTCAGAGGTCTTGTGGTGCCTTCCCTGAGCTCAGTAATCCATCCTGCAACCTCCCTGCCTTCTGTCTCTCCTTGTCACTTGTGACTACAGGATAACCTATTCCATTTTGAACAGTGATATCTGTTTAGCAAATTGCCTTTCTATTGAATTTGAATGCATCTTCTGGAACCCACTGATTGTATTTCTTGCCCAAACAGTTTTTCTGCTTTCTTCTTCTGCATATCAAAGTAGGAAAATCTCTCCTTAGTACCCAGGATGTCTCTGTTCCCTGCCTGTTCTTGCCCTGTAGTGGACAGAGCCTTCCTATAGGGAGATGACCAATTAATGGTCATTCTACTTGATAGCCTTTGCTATCAAGGCTGTGCATACATTTTTCTTCCAGTCCTTGGAAAGTTCTTGGACTAACTCCATTTTACTTTCTTTTTCTTTTATCTTGCATAAAATATCTTACCTGGAATAGACACAGAGTCCAGAAATGCTTTGGCTATACTGGAGTGTAAAACTGCCTTCTAATTCCCTTATTCCAGAATTAATGCTTTGGGCTCCAAGACAGAAAAACAAAACAAGCAAACAAAAACCATGTTTCTCAACTTCTACACTCTAAAGCCACATGGAGCCCTCTTTGATATCTGCAAATTTGGCGAGTCTGCTTTGTGTGTTTCTTTACAAATTGCTGAGGAGAAACAGATAGATGAAGAAAGACAGCTTACATTTTAGCATTGCTTTATTATTTTCTCTCTGTGTGTGTGAGAGAGTATGTGTGTGAGATTGTGTATGTGTGTGTGTATGTGTGTGACTGTGTGCGTGTGTGTGTATGTGTCTGGGTGTATGTGTGTGTGAGTATGTGTGTGGTGTATGTGTGAGTGTATGCGTGTGTGAGTGTATGTGTGTGGTGTATGTGTGAGTGTATGCGTGTGTGAGTGTATGTGTGTGGTGTATGTGTGAGTGTATGCGTGTGTGAGTGTATGTGTGTGGTGTATGTGTGAGTGTATGCATGTGTGAGTATGTATGTGTGTGTGCACATGCGCACATTGGACCCCCCCCCCTTTCCAGGCTGTCTTCATTTCTACATCCCTTAAGATAAAACTGACTTGGCTCCTTGCAGTTTTGTAAGTGCTTCTCCATCCTCTCGTTCTGCAGCTTCAGCTCTCTCTGCTCCTTCCCAAGCTGCATTCATCCTCCATCATCGCATGACAAATGTTTCTATCATGTGTCATGTTCTCTCCCAACCTGGGCTTCACTCTAGTTCTGTGGATAGTACGCACTCACCGAGGTATGGGTCAGTTCACCAGCTACGAGTTAGAGTCTCTGCAGTGGTTCGTTGTCATCGTATGCTTGACTGAATTTGGGTGTGTTCACTCTCACCATAGGGCCATCATCTCATGGGGTCCTGGACTAAGTACAAAGGAAAAAAAACCAAAGAGGCAGCTAAGTACCAGAATTCTTTGCTCTTTGCTACCTGACCTGTAAAGTTGTGAGCAAGCAAGTTCCCACAGCCACAGCCAACCTGCAGCCATGTTTTCCTTGTTGTAATGGACTGTATATCCTCAGACCATGAGCCCATAGAAGCCACTCCTTTGGTTGCTTCTGTCAGGAGAAGCTGACCCAGTCCTCTTCTCATCCCAAAGCATCTAGCCACCATGGTTAGCACGTGAGTGCTATGTAACTGCCTATTAATTTGCCATTTCCTCTACCCACAGAAAATGCAGTTTTCTTAGGTATGGGGACAAAATTGGGTTTGTCATTATGTTTCAAATGACATGCCTGACCCCTGATAAACATACCAGGAGCACTTGAGTGAACACATACCATGGTAAACATTGTTGCATATGATCCCTTAACTCCATTTCTCTATTACAATATATTCCCAGAAGAGAAATGAATGAACCCAAGGAGACAAACCTTTTAGCCATCGGTGCCTTAGTTTTATTTCATGTAGGGTGTTAGTGATATTTTAATTAATCTGTAATTACCTTCTAATTAAAGAATTTTATCCTGAAAATATTAAACCCATTCAATTGCTTTTATTTCTTCTCCCTTTTTTAGATTTATCTTTTATGTGTCTGAGTGTTTTGCCTGTATATGTGTATGTGTACCACATGCATGACAGCTGCCCATGGATATTAGAAGAGGGCAGCAGATCCCCTGATACTGGGCTTTATAGATGGTGGTACCCAAACCATGGTCTTCTGTAAGAGCAACAAGTGCTCTTAAACCACCAAGTCGTCTGTCTGGCCACAGATTTATCTTATCTTTTTGTGGAATGAAATTGGTTTTAGGATTATTTTTAATGTATTCAAATCATAATTTGGCTCATCTCTTTTGTGCTTAGAGAAACTTAATCTGATACATAAGTTTTGTTTTCATTTTATTGTGTCTTACTTTGTTTACAATAGGGTTAGGGCTTCACATTATAATCATACTGTCCTGAAATTCTCAGGAATTCTCCTGTTTTAGCCTCCCAAATGCTGGGATTATAGGCACGAGCCAGCACACCTGGATTTTTACATCTTTAACCTAACCTTTAATCCAGGACTTACCCTTAGGGACAGTGGCGCTGCACACTCATATTTTTTTCACAGGGAGTCCTTCAGTGTCCTCTCTTGATGAGATAGGAACAGTCGGGAACTGAACGGTTCCGAGTTCTGGGAATAGAGGGAATTCATTCATTTTGCAACTTGCCTGGCTTTGAGCATGCCTCGAGGAGCTCCCCTGCCCTTTGATTCTGTGCTTCAAATATCCCTATCCCTAGCTGCATATCTCCTCAGAGACTATACGCTCCTGTTGCTCACCCAAGTCACCCCTCTGGGAGTGCTCCATGCAGACTCCCTGTGTCCACGAGTGCAGCGGTCTCCACATTCCCACTTCATTCTGTTCCTCTGTCACCCATCACCTTTTTACTTTTTGAGACCTGCATCCTTTACAAATGATATCTTTTTAGATCCCTAGAATCAGCCTTAGCTTCTTTTATTCAAACTTATCTTTTTCCTGGCTAGTTAAAACTTTATGGAGCCTGGGGTCCTGCTCTGACGCTCCTTTGCAATACTAAACAGTCAGTCATCTAAACAAAAGGAAGGGTAGATACTTGTGTTTTCCATTGTGTGTGTGGGGGGGGGGGAGCCCTCTTTTAAAAATAAATAAATAAGCAAATAAACAAACAAACAAACAAACAAACAAACAAACAAACATTTCTATGCTAAGATCTTGAAGCCAGAACTTGTGTGTTGAGGGAGAGGTATTAATTTCTTCTAGATTTCTTGTTTTAAGGAGAGCAAGGGGTGTTAGGAGAATATAAATATTCTTTATGCTACTTTGTGTGTTCTGTACCTTTAGGGTTTACAGTCCCCCAGCACCCATTTTTTCCCCTCTAACTCTGTCATACTAATTTCTATTTTTTTTTTTTATTTAGAAAAAAATTTCCCATACCTACTACTGCTCCTCCTACAGCCTCTCCTCCAACCCCCTCCCCCCACCCATTCCCCAGGGAGGGCAAGGACTCCCAAGGTGAGTCAGTTCAGTCTAGCATATCCAGCTGAGGTAGGTCAGAGTCCCTCCCCCAGTATCAAGGCTGAGTCAGGTGTTCCTCTGTAGGGAATGGGCTCTGAGATGTCAGTTCATGCACCAGGAATAAACTCCTGTCTGACTGCAAGAGGCTCCACAAACTGCCGCAATGGTCATCTACATTCAGAGGATTTAGTTCCTTTCCATGAAGGTTCCTCAGATGTCATTTCAGGGTCAGTGAGCTCCCAATCGATAGGGTCAGCTGCATCCTCAGGCACCCTTACACATTTATAAAGACACCTGTTCTGTGAGTAAGACATGCATGTATGCATGTGGATGTGGATGTTATCATTAATAACTCTGTAGGTATGTTTACATGTTTGTAAAAATAACCTGAACATTTCTCCCACCCTGTGTCGCTGTCCTGGTATTCCTAAATAGCTTGTCTTCAGTCAATTCTAGTATTACTTTTCCTCGTATGAGTATATGTGTGTAAATTTGTGTGTGTGTTCAAATATGTGAAGGTATACACACATGTACAGTTGATCCATGCACATGGAGGTCAGAGAGCAGCAGTCCTATTTGCATATGGTACAGAAGCAGTGTCAGAACCCAAAAGGGACAACTCAGTTAGGATCCTGGGTGTCTGGCTGGTCAGAAGACCAGGTTAAAAAAAAATGTTGCTGCCCTGTAGGAGCTTGGAGAGACCTCCCTTGTGTCTATCACACTGCAGATGGTGTTTTTGCTCTGAACTCTAAATTAAGACCCAGGTGTTTAGCATTCACTCCTACCTCACACATCTGGATCTCCCAGTATCTGCTACTTCCTGACACTTTCAGGGTGGTGGCTAACAGATGTAAGGATACAACTCTCCACCTTGGTCCTTGGCTTGATGTAGACTGTACAAACATTGACCTCGCACATCTTCAAGACACCTGTGCTACCAGCCTGGCCTCTCTCACCTGTGGAGTTCTGTTGGGAGGTAAAGCATGTCCTTTCTTCCCCACCTCCTGACATGTCAGTCAGGGACTAGTGTAGAACGTTGTCCTCTAAGCTTAATAGTCATGAATAGTCATTTCATCTTAGTCAGAACCACCTTGATTACCCGGAAGATACCTTTAAGGTTGGGCTTGTTGACGTCTGTTAGGAGGGGGTCAGGAGGGCCCTTAGAGCCTAATCTGAGACTTCGGCTGCTCTCTCCTGCACATCCATGCCAGCTGTACATGATTCTACGCAGCTGCAAGTGCTCTAGTGGTCTCCTGATCTCAGAGAGTACCAGAGGATGTGTAAAAGCTTAACCGAGTAAATAACACCATCTCCAGCTATGAGGAAATTGTCATCCATGCTGAAGCAAGACTTGTCAGCAGGGTGGCTGTTTTGGGGTCACTCCTGTAAGTAGCCATCACTCATACCATGTAAGTAAACCCAATAAACTCACTGATTCGCTGAGTTGGATTTTGGTAGAATAATACTTCGGTTTATCCTGGGTACCATATCTGGGTTGAGTAGATAGTTGATCTGCCCAGGAAATGTTCACAATGCAGTAGGTATACCCATCTGTAAGATCCCTACAGAGACATCCGCAAGGCCTGTTGGTTATACTCACCCCTTCCTGGTCTGGATCCATGCATTATCTTCTAAACATTAGGCCTAGACTGGTATTATGTGTTTCTAATCCATCTCTGTTGCAAAGCTTAAGATGCCTGAATGAATCCTATGCTTAAGCTGAGCATGCCTTACTACGTGTTTGTACTTTGGGCACAGTGGTGGGTTAAAGAAGAGACTGAATGTTAGTATTTTCGATCCCAGAAGAATCATGTAGACAGGACCTGTTAAGACCTGAGACTTCAATTCACACAGGCCTCTGAGAAATAGCAACCCCATGGCCTGAATGTGAGCCAAGATGCCAACTCTCTTGTGTTATTAGAAAACATAAACCAAAAACAACAAACAAAACCTTAACCCTCAATTTTTCTTATTTCAGACCCAGGGGGCAGGGATGTCCTTAGGATAGACTTGCTGAAGATCCTTGGGAATACTCCTGCCTCTACTTGTAAGCTCCTCTCATGCAAATGTGCAGAATGTTTGCAATTGCTGATTTTGCTTAGATGTCACACACTGCTTTGCCTTGTGAATTCCTTCCTAATAGAGCCACTCAGGAGCTTCCATCTGGGTTGTATGAACTGCAGCTGTGTTCTGCAGCCAGGGCCTCCGGGCACAGCTGTCTGTGCTCTTTGAGATCCAGGAGCATTATCTACAGAGGCAGCACAGCCTGAGAGAGGCCAGCTCAAACTAGGGACAAAGTCAGTGTCTCTGAATGAGTCTTCTGGGGGGCAGTACATGTAATATCTTTCTCTCCTATACCTCATTTTAATATGCCAATTCTTTTAGAGAGAGAGTGAGAGAGCATGTATGTGTTTGTGTGAACATGCACACATGTACATGCAAGTACGCATGTCATGGATAAGTGCAATACACGCCTTTCCCCTTCCGAATGGCATGCTGTTTGGCTCTAAGGCTGCTGTCCTTTGGCTAGCAGGAATTAATCTCGGTTTTAATTGGTTCTAGGTCTTTGATCTTTCCCAGTGAATTTGAACACCCCAACACATTGATGCCGAGATCCAACATTGGACGCCTTCCTCTATCACACTTCACATTTCCTTGAGATAGCATCTCTCACTGAACCTGTAGCTCACTGATCCCCCTGGGCTAGTTGGTCAATGAGCTGCAGGCATCCATCTGTCTCAACTCCCATAGGAGCTCACCACTTCCTGGGCCCTTGATATAGGCTCTGTGAATCTGAACTTAACATCCTGGTACTTGTGCAGGAGACACTTTATGAACTAAACTGTCTCCTCATGTCTAATGCGCTACCAGGTCTAATAAAAATGAACATTGTTTTTTCCTTTATCTTTAGAAGCTAGGAGCAAAGGGGGCTTTCTGCCCACTGCTATTAGCTCGTCTATTTCTATTGTGCATGCTCTACAGTGGGGGGAATATTTCTAACACACTAAACAGCCTTTGTCCCTTGTCATTCATGTGTTTGCTGTCAGCTGCCCTTGCATGAGCTGCTGTGTGTTGCAGGCACTGATCACCTCTTGGCTGGGAGATGCTCTGTGACTAGTGAGATTTTGTTACCTTGCAATCTTGGCATTCCTAACTGGGTCTTTGGCCCATTCTTTTCCCAAGGAGGAAACTGTAGTAGAGAGAGTGAAGTGAGGTGACACTTTTGAGGTGACTCAGAAAGCTGGTGCTCTGACTCTGACTTGTGTTGGGAAGTTATAGTCATGGCCTTGGCATTTCCTTCAGAGCCGGCAAACAGCCTGAGTCAAAGGGCAGACTGTGAGGTGCTGCTGTAATGCATCCGGCATCTGGGTTTAAGGGGCCCTAGGAGTGGGAATGATGTCCATTTCCAGTTGTGGTCTTAGCTCCGTGCTGGCTTAGCTCCATTTGATAGCAAAGGTCTCAAGGACAATGTTTAGGGTTGTTTCAAGACTATTGGTGATTTCCTAAATAAAGCATTCTCAGAATTCTCACAAGTCATTAATATTTTTCTTTTTAGAGTCTCATCAACTGATCTTCTAAGTGCAAATGAGTCACACCTGAGTAACTTTCTTTGGTTTTGGTAGAGTCATTAGACACGTGGTGTGCAGTGACTAGGTTACCATGATTTGCAGGCCTACATGTGTTCTGAACTGTCCTCTCCTTGTACATCCTCTTCCTCTCCTCCAGACTCCATAATTCTTCCAGTGTAAACTAGCTCCAGATAACTGAGAAACTATAATAACGTGTATTAGTTGACTTTTTTTTTTTAAAGAAAAAGAGAAATAGAAGGTATAAGCCCAGGCTGGCCTCAAACTTGCTATGTAGCCAAGAATGAACATAACATCTGATTCTTTTGCCCCTGCTTCCCAAATATTGGGACTGTAGGTAGTATACACTACCATGCCCAGTCTTCTTTTAGTCCTGGAACTTGAGCCGAGGGTTGGTGCTTGTTAGGTGGGAGACATTCTATCAACTGAGCGAAGTTCTCAGTCCCTGATTGACTGGCTTTTAGTTTTAATTTTAAAGCACAGACCCCCCTTTTTTCTAAGTTAAGGATGTGTTGCTTCCTCCAGGTTGCGTTATTGTTCGTTCACTCAGTATATGGCACATGTCTAAAACTCCGTGGAGCTGGCATTTCTTCAGGGCTCTTCTGTACGTGCATATCCCATGGCTCATGAATCATTAGTAAGACAGGAAAGGGGGAGAGGAGGGTAATATATACAGAGTGACCAAGACTAAGAGGAGGGAATGGTGAGATGGCTCAGCAGGTAAAGACACCTGCCTCGAAGGCTGATGACCTGAGTTCAATTCCCAGAAGGTAGAGAATGCCAAATGAAAATTGTCTGTGATCCTCATGCACATACTGTGTTATGCATTTACAGTCACACATATAAAGTAAATAAATGTAAAAAAGAAAAAAGAAGGTATAAATGAAATGGGGTATGCAGAGGACAAGGAAGTGCACGTGCTTGATACAAAGCAACTTGTTTTGTATTAAGAAGAAACAATCCTAGAGAGTATCTACACTCTCTAAGAAGAGGCTTTTTAACCTTGACTCTTGCCTCCTGTTATCACTGTGTGGTGTGGAAGGAGAGTGTTTCAGGGTGCTAACTGGAACCTTCTCAAATCTGAACTCCAACCAGAAGAAGTAAATCTATTTCACAAGCCAGGGACCCTGATCTCCCTGTAAAATACCTTGAAATTACCATTAAGGGGGTTGTTGTTGTTAATAAGTGATTTGGGTTGTTGGCTTGTTTTCAGTCATATCCCAGAGGAGATTCAAGTGCTGCATTCAAACAATACCCCCACCCATATCACCATGATACCATGCTGTTATAGATATTTGCTTTCAAACACAGGTATAACCCAACCTCTTCAACACCATGCCTTCTATGAGTCACTTCTGGCCAGCCATTTTTTTTCTGTCTGCAGGGAGAGAAGGTGTCTTAACATCCAGTCTTGTATATGATGGCCAATAGGGCAACTTCATTTGTGATTTGTAAATTACTTGTACAGGTATGGACATGTACATTTGTATATACATTATGTATGAATGTTTGTGTGGAGGTATGTGCCTACCCATGCTAAGGGTGTGAAGTGTAGAGCCAACAGACAGCCTCAGGTGTCATTCCTCAGCACTGTACACCTTGTTTTTTTTAAGACAAGGTCTCTCATTGGCCTTGAACGTACCAAGGAGGTGGCGCAAGCCCCAGGGAGTGCACTGGCTCCATGTCCCCAGTACTCAGATTACAAATTTACACCACCATGCTCAGGTTTGTTTTTTTTTCTGTTGGTTAATTTTGTTATTTAGCAATGTCATACATACCTAGAATGACTTCCGATTACTCTTCACTCCTTTATCTCCCTACCATCCCTATGACACCACCCACCATCCCTCCTAATCCCTTTCTCAGATTTATGACCTCAGGTTTTATTTTGTGACCCATTTAATCAGGGCCATCTGTGTGACCATTGGGTGAGAAGTATCCTCTAGGTCCTGGGGAGGTCATTGGAAGGGCTTTTTATGATAGCAGCTTGTCCATGGGTTCTGGGAATGGAACTTGTAATTTGCAAGGCAAGCACCTTATAAACAGGCTTCTTCCCAGCCCTCTAAAGTAACAGGGTTAGGGTTAGGTTTGATAACTGATTGGCTGAGAGGAATCTTGTCAGTCCTATTCCCTGCTGCAAATCCCTAACACCTTCACCTTTCTAGACATTTTCTTTTTGAGCCTTCTTTTAACTGAGATTTTATTGACACTTTTCAGTTAGCATACAATGTTATGCATTTCACTGTGTGTTACTTATTATTATCTTGTTTTGTTTTTTGAACAAATTGTTAAAATAGTGCATAACTGGGAGAGATAGAGAGGACCCACCTGTAAGCCAGAGGCTCACCACCTCCTGTGTCATTGTATGACATCAGCCATTCTCCTCATCTCTGCCCCTGTGCAAGATGGTTTCATTGGCAACTTCATAACTCACAGACCGTTCCATATCTGACTATATTATCTTTCTTTGTTCGTGAGTCTGGTCTTCATGAGTCCATGTGTATCTTAACAGCAAAGCTGGACACTTGACTCATACTTCTTCAAGTATGTCTAAAAATGACAGAGTATTTGCCACGCCCATAATACTATGGAATGTTTAGGCAACAAAGTGATTTATGGTTAGAACTGGAGCCAGCTGACATCTATGCTCAGCCTTGGTCTCCAAAGGATTTCCTTTAAGGGTGATTGCCAGGGCTCCAATTGTGCCTGTGCAGCTGCAAAGGGAGGGGGTATTATTTTACTAAGAAGAAATTTCAGGGTGGCTAGCAAGCCAAACAGTTCTACAGATGTCTGCTCTTTGTATGCACTCACAAGGGTGAACCTGTCTTGAACTGACCATGAAAACTGGGCTCTCCAATCTTACTTGAGAAGAAAACAATAAACAGGTGTTCTTTTGAGACACAAACCACAATGGGGCTGTCAGAGGAGACGCGCCTTCAAATACGAATGAAGGGCTTCTGTGCCAACTCCTCTCCATGACAACTTTTGTGAAGTAAACACTTGCAATTGAACACACAACTCAATACATAGTTACTTTGTGATGCTGTTTAATTTTAGTGAAAATTTTATTTTTCAGATGGAAACAAGATCTGAGAGGTTAAGTTTTGAGTCTAAATCTTATATTTTGATAAAATGACTCCTCACTTTCTTTCTATAACTGGGTGATTCATGCCTTTAATCAAAATACAGCAGAGGCAGACTCTCTGCGAGTTAAAGACCAGCCTTATCTATATAAATAGTTTCATGCCAGCCAGGGCTACATAATGAGACCTTTTCTCAAAACAAACAAACAAACAAAAAAAAACCCTTTATTTGAAACAGTAATGTTTTTCAGGTACCAATTTGTTTTTATAAAATTTATTAAGATGTGGTTAAATAACCCAAAATCTTGTATATATGTTTTGTTTTTATAAAGTTTATTAGTATGTGGTTAGATAACCCAAAATCTTGTGTATATGTTTAGACTTTTACCATGGAATAAAGCTAAAACTTGGCATTGGAAAGGTAGAAGGGATAAACGACATTTCCTTTGCAAAATCTTTGTCTTCCTCACTTTTGAGCTAGGATGTTATATACCATGGGCTGGCCCAGAACTTGATATAGAGACAAAGATGACTCTAAACTTCCTGATCTTTCTGTTTATTTTTATTTGTTCTGTTTTGCTTCTTTATATTGATTTTTATTTGAGGCAGGGTCTCATGTACCCTAGGCTGGCCTCGATAACACTATATAGCATAGAATGGCCTTTAGCTCCTGGTTTTCTTGGCATTACAGTCATGGGTCACCTTCTCAGGCCTGTGATAAATGCTTTCTTTGTTTTTAAAGAACTTCAAAATAGCACATAAGATGACTGTACCACGTTCCTTCCTAGGACTCATTCATATATGATTATTCTAAAGAGAGCTGAATGGCTGTAGTTCTAAAATCATATCCAAAGTGCCTCTGGTGTGACCATTACGAACTGTGCTATTATTCGAAGCTGATATTTCCAGTGTGTCTTTTTGGAGGAAAGAATCATTTATACATGTTGGCATACACCATACATTTCAGTCTAACTTAAAGTTGTAATAGCTTATTCAACTCCATAGGGAGTGATTAGAGTAAAACTGGTTCTTGTTGTTGTTTTAAGTAACAGCTAGGATGCCTCTATGATCAAGGCTAATGGAGTTTAAGACTCAAAGGTAGAAGTCACATCGTTCCACTGAGCTAGTATTGGCAAAGTAACAAGCCTACAGGCTGACGTTTCCCTCCTATCTGAAATCTGTTTTAATCCCTTTTGGGGGACGTGAGTTATGTGAAACTTGACTGCTGAGCCATTGTCACAGCTCAGAATCAAGAGCCCTTTGAGATTAGGCATA
Source organism: Phyllotis vaccarum (assembly GCA_033318265.1). Classification (NCBI taxonomy): domain Eukaryota; kingdom Metazoa; phylum Chordata; class Mammalia; order Rodentia; family Cricetidae; genus Phyllotis; species Phyllotis vaccarum. The sequence continues at coordinate 69,800,745 of JARWLC010000003.1, read as the reverse complement.
TCCAAACAGCAGTGCTGTCTGATTTAGAGCCCCAACTACAGAGATCTGCCCTGATAGAAGGGAGGTGGCTGCCTTCTTTGGAGAAAGAGAGGGCGTGGTGTCCTTCCTGTCTTTTCCGAATGAGGCACTCTTGAGGACTTTCACTGTATTTAACAGAGCTGTAGCTGGTCTCTGGGGCAAGAGAGGTCCTTAGCGATGCTGCAGAGCAATGCTTCTCACCCTTCCTAATGCTGTGACCTTTCAATACACTTCCTTGTGTTGTGGTGACCCCCCCAGCCATAAAATTATTTTTGTTGCTACTTCATAGCTGTAATTTTGCTACTGTTATAAATCATAATGCAGATATCTGATATGCAGGACACCTGATATGTGACCCCTGTGAAAGGGTCACAACCCACAGATTGAGAACTGCTGCTGTAGAGTTGTATAAGACACTGAGCTATATATATATATATATATATATATATATATATATATATATATATATATATATATATATATCAACAGTGATATTGGATCCAGCTTGTAAACTCTTACGTTGTATGAGTATCAGTGAGTGTTTACATAACCCCTAAATAAATATTAATCCTTAATATAATCAATTGCCAATAAATAATTCCTACAATAACTCCAACTGCCATTTTTTTGCAGAATTTTTAGGTACTATATATAAAATCTAGCCATTAACAAAATTAAATTTTGATAATTATTATATTAAACTGATTATTACTTTTAAAATAAACGTAATAATAGTCATAGTCTATGGACCCTAACTCTTACTATACCTCACCATTATCTATAGTTTGTATGTGTCTGTGTTTATACAAGTGTGGGCAAGTACAACCTATGGGTATGCACCAATGTGGAGGCCAAAGTCAACCTCAGGTGATACTCTTTAACATCCTGTTTCTGGAGACAGAATCTCTCCAGCCTAGCACTTGCCAGTTAGGCTAAGCCTCATTTTTCAGGGGTCAAGGGAGACAATGAAAAGGAAGCTGAGATGGTATCCTGAGCTTTGACATTTGTCAAAGGGTAAATAAAGGGTGCATAACACCACCATCCAGGGTATGTTAAAGATGTGTTTGCTGATTTATTTTACATCTGCTCTATGGGTTATAAATACCTGAAGACACAGATATCATCTTGTATACCACTGTGTAAGGAGCGCCATCATACCAGTTGGTACACAGAAAGGGCTCCATAAATGCTTGCTGGAATGACCATTAGTCCAGCCACCTCTTGGCACTTTATGGCCAATTCCCAGTGAGGGAAGCCTCACCCCAAGGGATGGTACTAGTGGAGTTCAACTCACAGACTTTCAAGAACTTCATCCAATTACTAGATTCTCAGTTCTTTATCTTCTCCCATAGATGACGGAGGGCCGTCGATGTCAAGTACATCTCCTTGATGACAGGAAGCTGGAGCTCCTAGTACAGGTAAGTCCCTCTGGGGCCAATTTCCTGGTTACTTTGTGATTAATGAACGTGCTACAGAGGTAGATTGAGTGATGGATGGAAGGGGGCTATCTACTGATTTTCTATCTCTGCATAGAAAAACCTGTGTGACAATGGCTGGGACATGCCAAGGTATTTTGTGTATGCTATTTTTGCTCATTCTATTTCTATGTACAACATGCCTCTGGTGTTCAAGGCCAGATGTATATATAACCCATTGTTAAGAACTTAGAGAAAAGGAATTTCCGTGGCTACCATTAGCTATTCTTTCTGCCTTGAAGAGTTAACAGCATTGTAATCTAAATAACAATAACGCCTGTATCACTAAAACTGATGCAGTCTTCCTCAAAGGGGAGAGAGTTCCTTCTTTTGAAATTAAGCTTTCATAGTGCCCGAAGAAAGAATAAACACCTCTGTTCTCTGTCCCCTGAGGGCCAACAGCCCTGCCCCCCCCCCCCCCCATTGCTGTCTGGATTGCTGTCTCCCTCAATGGCAAACATTTGAAGAAATTGAAATGGGAAATCAATGTATGTCTCCCCAAACCAAGAGCACATATGAAAAAAAACCAAAAAAACAAACAAACAAAAAAAACAAAACAGGAAGTTACAAAAGGCAATGTAATCCCAGGCTCCAACTGTGCTCACCTGGCTCCTGAAAGGTCATTGCTTTACCCACAGCCTCAGGAATGATGGGATGACTCCAAACCTGGCTTAAATGCCTTTGAAATCTGGTTCAATTCTAACTTTTATAACTCTATTGATTTGATATTCTGTGATGTTGTTCTCAGGGTAGTCTCCTTTTCCGTGCACGTGTGTGTGTGTGTGTGTGTGTGTGTGTGTGTGTGTGTGTGTGTGTGTGTGTGCGCGCGCGTGTGTGTATGCTGGGATTATAACCATGAGCAACTTCAGGACATGAAGATGTTTCAGTTCATCATAGGAATGGAATGCTGCCTATGTGCTCATTCTCTCTCTGTGTGTGTGTGTGTGTGTGTGTGTGTGTGTGTGTGTACGCGCGCGCACACGCGTGTGTGTGCACGTGTGTATGTGCATGTGCACGCGTGCATGTGTGTGCGTGTGCGTGTGTATGTGTGTGTATGTGTGTGTATGCACACGTGTATGTGTGTGTGTGTGTGTGTGTGTGTGTGTGTGTGTGTATGCTGGGATTATAACCAGGACATGAAGATGTTTCAGTTCATCATAGGAATGGAATGCTGCCTATGTGCTCATTCTCAAGGCATACAAGACACTGCAAATTATTCGTATACATATTTGTCTCTGTGGCCTTGGACTTGCTGCTTGGACTTGAAAAAAATGATCCAATTACAAACTTTAAGAGTTAATGCTTTCAACAGGATTCCAATAACAAAGCCAATATAAATATGTTATAGGAAATTGGGAAGACTCATAATCGCATCACATACATGGCAGTTATTACTTTTACGCTGGTGGGATTTCTTTCCAGTGTTGTCTCAATAATGTATGTTGAATAGTTGCAATTATAATATATACATAATGCTATGTACTTTATTTTCTCATGTATCTGTGTCCCTCCTAGCATTTCCTATGTCAGGGTAAATTGTTATCTTTGTTAAGAGCTGAATAAATTCCAGAAATTGGTTTATCATTGTTATCTAATCATTTACTCATTTAGGTGTATTTAAGGTTGCTGTTTTCCTGCCTTACAATTCTTCCACTGTTACAAATAAGCTTTGTGATTATCATCATGTATAGCTTACCCACATTTTAGATAATGTCCTTATTAGGCTGCATTCCATGGCCTGCTGCCTGTGGCTTGATTTGGGTGATTGAGGCAATACAGGGAAAAAGTATATTGAACAAGATTTTTTTCAAGTAGAGGAGCCTTCCACTTGCTGACATTTGGCACTTAGAATTGTTAAGAATCTGTGGAGGAGTCTAAAGGGAAGTGATCTTCAGGGTGTGTTCTACGTGTTTTCCTGAAATCCAAGCATGGGGGGTTTAGAAACCACCTCCTGGACCAGGAAATGAGAGCAGGAACAGCAGCTTATAACTGCTGATTAGCAGGATGCTCTTGGGAGGGCATGAACAGAGGCATCTGAGATGACGCGTCCAAGAAAAACTTAATTACTGATACGTAATTTGAGAACAATTATTTTGAACCCTATAAAGTCAAAAGAGTATTGCATTAGGCAATCAGGAAACTCATGCTCTCCCCACCCTTTACAGGAAAATGCTTTCCCATGCCATCCCTCTTCCTAGAATTTCAACCATCTTATGTCTTGTCCCGTGAGCATGGCTAATTTCTGTTGAGTCTACACAGTTCACCACATGGAAGGCCTTTTCCATCCTCAACCCCAGTGGCTTTCAGTGACCCTCCCTCTACTCAGGAAGCTGCACTTAGATGCCCCTGACATGAGTTTCTCTCTTAAAACCCAAGTCACACTTCCTTAGCATTGCTTGTGTTGTAATCACTATGTCCTTAGTGCCCTGGCTGACCCTGGCATGTCGTGTCACCAAATGCTTACTGTTGAGTGGACGAATGTATGAAGAATTGCTTCCTTGGAGGACTTTTTATCATAGTACCAACTGTTTAGGATATGTTTCAATACCTAATATATGCACACATACACACAACACATATACATACACACACATGCACATGCACACACACATATGCACACACATACACACATGCACATCCGTATGCAAACACACATATGTACACACATACACACACACATGCACACACCCACATACACACATGTACATATAAAAAGCTTCTAAACTTCATGGTAAAGTGGGAGAAACTAGGCTATAGCTGTTGGACAAAAGCCAAGTTTAATATTTGAATTTTCTTCCTTCTCACACAGTTCGGTTGTTCAGCATTGCAGTCCTGGTCTCCAACTCATATGGACCAACCTCTGGGTTTTAAATGGCACAGACATTTTAGCTCCATACCTCTGTGCATTTCTTTTTATTACTGTTTTAGTTAGCTTACAAAATACTGGTTGTCCTTATGACAACTTAATATCTGTTCATTGTGCTTGGCTCATTCTTGTCCCCATGGCCTCCCTTACGAGGTCTCCTCTTTCTTCCCAAGCATTCCACCCTGTATGTGCCTGCATGCTTGTGCACAAACATCATTAAACTCATATTCCACATATGAAATGAAATGTGCAATGTTTTCTTGCCTGTCTCCATTACTCTCTTTCCCTTCCTCTTTACAGTGCTTCCTCCCCCATCCCATAGTCTCCATTCTACTTTCTTGTCATAGATATTCAAATCTAATTCCACATATGAGAGAAAATCTGATATTTACCTTTCAGGCAAATAAAGCTTGTTTCACTCAACACGATGCTCTGCACCTACATGACAATAGATTTAATATCCTCTTTCATGCAGAGGATATGATTTTGTTCTTTTTTATGGCTGACCAAAACTCCCTTTTACATATATGCCACATTTTCCATGTATATTCATCTGTTGATGAACATCTAGTTGGGCTCCAAATTCTGGCTTTTGTAAAATAAACACTAATGTGCAGGTATCTCTGTGGTTCTTTAGTTTAGACTCTCCTGTCATATTCTTGACTTTGACACTTTATGTTCATACAGTAATAAGTTTAAACACTGAAATATGGAAATAGTAAAAGTACTTTTTATCATTTTTGTTAAGAATAATTTTGGAATATTTGTCATAATCCTTGGACTAAGAAATACTTTTTAGAACATTTTGGCCTGGAGAACCAGAGCTGGGGGTGGGGGAGGAAAAAGGCATTTCCTGGCCACATTACTGGCAAGGTTTATAAGAGCAGGAATCAAGTTTGGAGGGATCACTTGTCTCTCACAGAGGAGCAAACAGGTTGACATGAGTTGGTCAACCCAGAGATATTCATGAGAAGTAGCAGATGTGCCACTGTGGTCTTTCTGGTGATTTCAGGACTTTCTTTGGGCTTCACCTCTGTCTCCCAGAAGCGTGAAAACATGTAGTATAAATGTTAACAAAAGTAGAGGAATTGACTCCAACTTCTCATTCTCTCTTGCTGGCCATCACCTCAGGGCACTGGGAACCAGAAAGCCACTCAAATAATTTCATGCAGTCATGTAAACTTGATCACTGTTAGCATAATGTTTCAAAAAAAACCCCAAACAAACAAAAACCTGTGGCCACAATTCTGTCACCAGATGGTTAACCCCTAAAGCAGCTTGTTATCACTGAGTGAAATCTGTTTTAAAAACCCAATTGCCCTAGTAAATGACACCTGACCCCTCCATAGGACAAAAAGACAATGGAAGACCTGTGGCACGTGCAGGGAGAATCTATTCTAAATTCACAGGCCATTTCTTGGCACCCCTGTAGCTCCTTACTTCCTTCAGTTCCCTCTGAACAGCTGGATGAGCGTTTACCCACACCATGAGTGTGTAAAAGCATCCCCCCTCCAACCTCTAGCACCTTGCTCTGTCATCCAAAACTTCCTCATACTGACATATTTACTAAAAAATCAAACTAAGGAAAAAAAAAAACCTTCATCAGAGTAAGAGGCCATCCTCATGTGTGTTTCTGAGTCAGCGTCTTCTTCAAGCCTTGGCAGATGGAGCTGGGGCATCGGACATGTTTGTGCTCGGCTTGGCTTCTCAAGTCTTCACTTCCTATTGTTGCTCCTTTAAAATTATTTTCTTTTTTTCTGATTGGAATGCCTATTTGCAGGAGCATTTAGAAAGAAAAATGAAGGGAGCTATGGGAGGAGCTAGGGATAGTGATGCATGCCAGTAACCTCTACATTCAGAAGGAAGACACAGGAGTATTGATTCGGCTTGAGACCAACCTAGTTGACAGTGGCCAGCCAGGGCTTCATAGCCAGATTCTGTCTCAAAACAAAACACAGATGGTGTATTTAGTACTGGTGAGAACTTAAGGAAGTCTTAGAAGAATTTCCATGCTTTGTAAGCCTATTGACGAGTCACTGGAAGCTGTTCCCAAGGAAGGTTCTGGACCTTTCCTCCCGGGTGTCTTAAAAATAGACTTCATTTTCAGTAGAATTGAATGGTAGAGGCGTGGCTCTTCCTATCACGGGTTCCCTGCAGGCTTAGGACACTGAACCATATCCCTCTTGATAGGAAGACAAGCTAACTCAAGAAAACAGACATTTGCCTTCTTAGCCCAGACCACCTCAATGCTCTGCTTTTCCCATCGCTTTTCATGAGTAGATATTTAGCTCTGCCAACTTTCTCACCTCACACAATAAAGCTTTACACACTGAAGTCCTATCTGCCTGCATAGATGGCCACTACTGCCTTTCATTCCTGCTGTGCTGAGGAAGCTGCAGTGTGGTGGGAGGCAGCATTCTAAGTTTGATTTGCCTGAGGATAACCATGCCTGTCTCCTCTAGCCCAGTCTATTGGTGGCTGGTGACAGAAAATTCAAACTGCCCATTTCTCATAAATAGAGGAACAAAGAACACCTACAATTCTGAGAAGTTGGGGAGAGGCCTCTAAGGGGTTGGTATTTCCCAACAGAAGTCAGGAAGATAACTAGATGGTACCACCGTGTCTTGTGCCTGTAACCTTGGAAAGGTCCCAAGGGCAGAAACTTCTAGGGTCCTCATGCTTGTGAAGTATGAACATTACTGACGGGTCTGTCTCCCCAGTCCTCTTCTTTCCTTTGAACTCAGATTCTAATCTAGGCATGCCCAGCCTCTCGGAATCACAACATATGGTAGCATCTCCAATGTTCACATTTGAGAACCTTGGAGTGGGTCACAGAAAAAGAAAAACCACAAACTCAAAGTTTCACAGCCATCCTGAGATGCATTTGATGACAATATGCAGAACAGACATTGCTGTGTTGAAGAAGCAGAATTCTAAGTTTAATTTGCCTGAGGATAATTTTCATGCTACGAGCTATCCGGTGTAGCGATTCTGATAGGGCAGTAGATGAGGTGACTGCTACCATCCATGGTTTTTTTTTTTTTTTCTCTCTAACAGAGACACTAGCGTGTATTGGTCTTAAAGGTTATGGGGGTTAGTGAGGGCTTTAAATAAAGTAGTACTTGGAGACAAAGCTGACACACTGCCTACTATGGACTAGGAAAACAGGTGTATAACTTTTTTTTTAATGTCTAGACTCTAGGGGCTAGAGAGATGGCTCAGCACTTAAGAGCACTGGATGCTCTTCCAGAGGTCCTGGGTTCAATGCTCATCGCCCACATGGCAGTTCACAACTGTCCGTAACCTCAGTTTCTGGGGACCCAACACCCTTACAAGGACATCCATGCAGGCAAAACACCAATGCTCATAAAAGATTAATTAATTAGTTCAAAAGTCTAGACTCTAATAGTACCACACCAAATAAATGAACAGACTTTGTGAGTGTGTGCCTACATACATGCTCACTCTCACGGGGCCTCTCCCTAGCCACTTCATGGTTAACACTCTTTAAAATATGTTGAAGGATTAGTTTCTTAGTTTCTCCCAGGCAAGCCAGGAATTCCCCCAAAGCACATGTTGCCAAGAAAAAAAAAAAAAAAAGATGAGTTGATCTTCTCAGCTGAGCAGGGTGGGCAGATGGTGTCTTCCGATTGGCTGGCTGGTCCGTCTGCTGAAAGCTGGCCCATATCTGCCATCTGCTTCCTTCTGTGCTCCATTCACCAGGAGTTCCTGCTTCGGCCAACAGCTAAAGATTCATGCAGAGGCTAGGAGTAGACAAAGGGACTGAGCATCATACACCTTCTGTCCTGGACCACCCAGGCCACCTCATCAAGAAGAGCCAGAGGGGTGTGGGACCACACTGTGGTGAGCTGACCTCTGCCTTCAGTGGGATTGCCAGCATCATTTACTAAGCTCTGTTCTGTGAAACAGGCACACTACCAAATGAGCAAAACAGATGTCTCTCTAACCCCTGGGGGTGGCAAATAATATTTAACATCTTAAAGGCACATGGTAAAGCAAACAAATGTGATGATAGTGTATAGACAGATGACGTGATGGTAATTCCATATGTCATCAAAAGTTCATTTAATAACATGGAAGAATAAGAAGCAGTTCATGAAGCATGCACACATGGATGCACACATGGATGTATAGTTTCCCCTTTGGGGAGGAACAAGGAGATGTCAAACTTCCTTCTCTCCAGCAAGGACTTTAAAAAAAAAAATTCAGGGAGTGGTTAAGGTTAGTGAGTGTCTCTTTCTGTGCTGGATGAAAACAAAGGCAAAGCCCAGTCTCCCTGGAGGTTGTAAGAGGGAGCAGAGAAGCAGGACATATCAGATTGATGCTACCATCTGGGAACTCCCTCGCACACACATGGCTCCAGAGCCAGACAGCTCAGCCAAGCACAAGAAAGGGCAAGGGTGCAGAGCAGGCCATTTCAGCATCTCCAGCCCCAGGGCTGACTAGTTCAGGATACTGGTTGCCTAGCAACACCTCTACAGTGCTCCCATTCCCCCATGCCCTCCTGCTTTCCCTCATATGGCTCCTCTGTGCCCCATTTTTCCCTTGAAGCCAATCTTAGTGAGGTTTAGAAATGTACTCATTGAAAACCACCAGTATTTGGCTAAAAGGAGAAGTCTAAGGGAGAACGGGAAAAGCAAAAGGAAGACATGGGGAGTTCCCTTCCTTGGGAGCTCCCCGAAGTTGCTTCCTACCATTTTATTTTGTCTTTAGTTTGACTGCTGAGTTCTTGACCAAACCATTTCCACAGATCCTCTTGGGCAGTGCTGTAAGAGAGCACATAAAGACCCTCACGAGAGGTCTGGGGACTACGTGGTCCTTGCTAAGGAGGAGTGAGAAGGGACAGGATTCCCAAAACAAGCTAAGCCCACAGCCCCATGGCACAGTTCTGAGAATGGGAATAATCTTGCTGACAGAGGAAACAAATCGCACATGCACACACACACACACACACCTGCGTACACACACACACCTGTGCACACACACACCTGTGCACACACACACACACACACCTGTGCACACACACACACATACACTCGCACACCTTTAAGAAAGGTTTGGAAATGGAGAGAAGCTGGTCTTCACAGAGAGGATGAGTGACAGGAAGGAACCCGGAGGTTAACACAGTCAAGGTTGGTGCTGGTTTGTATCTAACTCTCATACTGGTTTTAGTGCACTGCCCCATTGAGATACTAGCTTACCAGGTCAATGTCTGTTCTATATGCATATCCTATGATGCTATGGTGATCCAGCTTCCCTTCCCCTTGGCCTAAGAGTCAGTGTCTAGAAGTGATAAGTGGTTGTTTAGACTATGCCATGTCATCTTAGTCCCTGCCTTATTGCTTTGAAGACACACCGTGACCAAGGCAAATCTTTTTAAAGCATTTAATTGAGGGAAGGGTGTTATTTATAATTTTAGAGAGTTAGCTTATGATCATTATGACAGGAAGCAGACAGGCATGGCACGGGAATGAGAGTCTTACATTCTGATCCATAGGTAGCAGAGAGAGAGAGACTGGGCCTGGTGTGGGCTTTTGAAACCTCAAAGCCCATCCCCAATGACACACCTCCTCCATAAAGGTCACACCCACTGCAACATAGCCAATCCCAACTAGCCCTCCCCAAACAGTTTCAGCAATTGGGAACTAACTGTTCAAATACATGCAGCTATGGGGCCGTTCTCATTCAGTCTACAACACATTCCTTAAAGGTTTAGCCACTGCTTGTTCCACAAATAGGCTGTGTTGTCACTGTTACTCCATGGTGGTGGGGACAGCTCTCCCTTTCTCTGCATTTCTACCCATGAATCCTGTCCTGCCCGGTAAGGAAGGACCCTAGGAGACATGCGGAGGCATGTGTACTCATTTTGCTGGGGCTTGTCACACCCAGCACAATGTGGGAAGGAAGTCTGATCCAAGGAGATTGGGGGAGGGGGCATCCTCAACTATGAGCGGTGTTAGAGGAAGGAACAGAAAGTGGATCTCAGCCACTTCAGTGTTTCTGGACTCTTCTTTCCCTGTTTCTGGACTCTTCTTTCTCCTTAACCCTTAAACCACTGTTTTACCATTGTACACTTAGGCCAGAGCTAAGTATTAAACTATGGCAGCTGTATGGATGGATTTCACATCCTATTTATCCCCCATTACACTCCTCCATGACAGCTCATATGTGGGGTGTGTCCAACTCCACATTCAGCCCTAGTACCTAGATGCCTACCTGTCAGATCTAGGAAGCATCTTCCTGCATCTGCCCCAAGAATGAGCTCCCGAGTCTCCAGTCAACCAAGCGCCTGCACTCATGGTTTATTTATTCAGTACCACCCTCATCCCTACATCTTATCAGTATATCTCCCTCATAAGAGCTTGGCCAGCCTTCCCTCCCCTTGGCAGAGGACACCCCATTATAGGAACAGTGCTCCCAGAAGGCTGACTGTGACACAGTCTGCTTGGAGTCCTGAAGCAGTATTTGCCTCCTCCAGTGTGTCTGGGCACAACCAGTGTGTCTCACACAACATAACCAGATATTTTTTCCAGAAGCTCTATGACCTGTCTCCATTCAAAAGGTACTTAGTAGGGTAACTGGACACGTAATGGGCTGGCAGCTCATTAGAACATACTTTAACTGCCTGGCATTATCATTTGATCTACAGATCACCACTGCTCATGTTCCCATTGTCACATATAACTCACACAACAAGGTCATGAGACGGTGAAAGAAATGTATGTGGATGTGTTTGTGCGGTGAGATCTAGCTAACCATCTAGAGGACTGGATTAAGTTTTGTGCTCCAGTGATGTCACACCTGATCGCTCATCATTCTTGGTGATAAAACAGGGAGAAATGAGCTTGATAGCTGTCATGACGATACTTTGTAAATGACTCATCCTTGCTAAATGATGATGAAGAGCAAGTCTGTAAGGCTGGATCATACTGGCTGTGATCTGTGGGAAAGTTAAAAATGGAAGGCACATTCTCTTTCTTATAAGCAAGGCTGTGATAGGATTTCTCAGCCTATGACTAAGACTCGGGTTACCACAAGTTCAAGGCTGTGTATTAACTGCTATTTCCCACAAGGCCTGTGTACCTTTCATAGAGGTTACAGTCCCCTGACCCACATTTTATAGTGCACAGTGGGACTGGTGTCTTGGGGCATTCAAATTCATTCTGCTCCACAGCAAGGGTCCTGTGTGGCTAAGAAGGCTGCTGGAATTGTAGCAAGCTCCCAGGATTCCCTGGAGAACCCTATTCCCCAAAAGAATGCTTCAAGGCCAGCACATACTGATTAAGGATTTTTTTTTTTCCCCTTTTAGGGAAGGCAGTTTTAAAATTCCACATGGAGTTTTCTGAGTGTGGTAATAGACCAGTATAGTGATCATTCGGTTTTAAAGTGTTGATGGATTGTAAGATATATTGCTATAATAAACTGAGCCATATGTTGGGCTTATCAAAAATCCTGTACAAGCATTCCTCCACTCTGACCTTCCTTATGCTCATAACAGTGTCAGTGGTTTATAAAATAACAAAAAGAGCATCGGTAGACTAATATCTCCTCGTGTCATACTAGGGCCATTTAGAACCGCAGTAATCCTCCAGAACACCTGGGGATCTCATTCCATTGTACCATATGTAAGTTATGGAGACACATAACCATGGGAGAAAACATTGCTTCTCACTCCCTTCTGGAGCTGAACCAACCAACCCATAAACTAATGCATATCTTGGTATTGAAATGCCTTCAGTGCTGGTGGGTCTATCAGATGCACACAGTCACCTAAACACGTATGCAAACCAATAACACACATGTATTCACATACATGGATGCACAAGTACACATGTATATAGCACACACATATATATATATCCCCATATATGAATACACATACATGCCTAAAGTAGAACAGTGATGTCCTGTGTGTCCTTAGTGCATTCACATACATGGACACACAAGTACACATGTATATAGCACACACACATATATATCCCCCTATATGAATACACATACATGCCTAAAGTAGAACAGTGATGTCCTGTGTGCCCTTAGTTCACCAACACTTCTCTCACCAAACTATAATTTCGTTAAAACTTCAGTTTGTATTTTAGCTGCATGTGTATCTGTGTCTGTACGACTGTATGTGGGTGTATGCACATGACTTCAGGGAACAAGGAAGCTTGAGATAGCAGATGCCCTGGCGCTAGCGTTACATGTGGTTATAAACTACTTGTTATGGCTGTTGGGAACCAAACTCAGGTCCTCTGAAGGAGCAACAGATGTTTTTAGCCATTAAATCATCATCTCTCCAGATCCCAAACTATACTCTTGAATAAGATAAAAATGGTTGTCTACACAGTCTGACTTTTGGCTTGGTGATACTGGGTGAAATTGATTCTAGATACATACACCCTGTGGCCTTAGCCTATATCCTTGCCAACAGGAATGAGTACACTGTCACAAGGCAGCCAGCCCCAGCTATCACATGTCATCTGCTCTTGTAACAGCAGGAAAAGGACTCTTCATCAAAGGAAAAGCTTCCCAGATGGTCCCCAAACCTGTCATATCTTCCCACCTAGACAATAGTAGCTCTATCCTTATGTCTTAGCTGGTCACCCACAGGAACAGCACCAGCATTGCTGAGTCAGTGTGGGAGTAGGCTCAGGGCATCCAGAGCCTGACCAGCCCAAGGGCCGGAGCATCAGGATTAGAGGTGTACTTGGCCTTCAGAATCCCACACAGGAGACTGCTTCTCTGAAACTTGCTTGCATGACTTACAGGTAGAGGCAGTACAGAGGCATGGGTCACAGACTTTTGGATTAAAAGGATTAAACATTATAAAGATACCTGGTTGGCAAGCTTCCACAAGCTTCGTCCTCAGCTTTTAAAAGTGTTTTGCTTTATTTTGTTGTTTATTCTGCTACAATAGCTCACTTAATTACTTAGGCTGGCCTTGAACTTGAGATGCTCCTGGTCCTGTACCACTAGACCCTTGCCTCCCCGTCCATCCGTCCGTCCGTGTGTGTGTGTGTGTGTGTGTGTGTGTGTGTGTGTGTGTGTGTGTGTGTTGGAACAAGTGAGGCAAGCATCCTGGAATAATTTTTTTTTTCTAAATGAAGGTATATAATAAATGCTGTCATATTCCCATCTACAACAATCACTTATGCGATAAAAAAAGAACCGTGCCTCCAAAGGACATGAAATCAGGATACAGAGAAGTCTTCGGAACAGCCTGCGTTAACTAGTCTCCATACATTTGTATTCTTTCTTGCTTCACCATCAATGCAAGCAAATGCATCCAGATTTCTAATCACAGGGTCCATCTTCATGGTGACCGGCTTTTATCATGAGTAACTTCATTAACAGAACCTCAAACGCATAAACTCTCCCGTTGGGGCTGGTGAGATGGCTCGGTGGGTAAAGTGCCTGCCACTAAACCCTATGGCCCAAGTTCAATCCCTGGGACCCACAAGATGGAAAGATAGAACAGACTTCTGCAGGTTGTCCCCTGGCCTCACATGCATGCTATGGTATGTGCCCTACTCAAATAAATAAAATGTAATTTAAAAAATTATCTTGCTAAAGGAGTAGAGTTCTGCCCCAACCCCATCCGCAGGAAGCAGAGACAACAGCAGTCAGATTCTTAATTGTAAAATAACAGCTTGAATCTAGCTACCACTGAGCGTGAGGTTCCGAGTTCCAACCCCGACACTTCAGAAATGAACAAACAAAGCCATAGCTAAAGATCCAGGCATCCGGATCTCAAACTTTGGCTTGAAGACAGCACTAGCCGAAACAAGATAAAGTGGATGTTCAGGATGTCAGCTTCCAGGCATGGACTTGGATATTAATCCATAATCAGTCACATTGGGCTACTGCAAAAAAAAAAATGCCGCCATCCGGGTTGAAGGATTTAACATAGAAATGCATTTCTCACAGCTCTGGATGATAGAAGTCCAAGAGCAGATGTGGGCAGGGTTTTCTCTCTCCAGAGACCTCTCTCCCTGCCTTGCAATTGACCGCCTTCTCTCTGTCCTCATGTGACCTTTGTCCCATTGCAGCAATTCCTGGCATCTCCACCATCTTCCTCCTCCTCCTTCTTTCTCCTTCCCCCTTCTACCCTCCTTCTTTGTGATACTGATAGTATCCTGTTGGGTGAGGATTCACCCCCATAGCCTCATTTAATTACCTCTTTAAAGGGAATTTCAAAATCTAGTTACTTGCTAAGGAGCCACAATGGGGATGTTACAGTGGGTTTGAGGGGCTGAAGAGATGGCTCCAGGGTTCAGAGCACACACTACCCTAGGAGAGAGCCCAAGTTCAGTTCCCAGCACCCACACTTTCAACTACTTCTGACTCCAGCTCCAAAGGATACAATGCCCTCCTCCTGCGTTCACATGCATATACACGGAGACACATACACAGAATTTTAAAATAAAAAATATTTTTAAGAAATAGTGAGTTTTGAGAGGGCACAGTTCAACCCATTACCTTAAGAAAATGACCTCTTTGAGTTTTAGGATCCTTATTATTTTTTAACGTGTAAGGAAAAGAATGCGTTAGGAAGCAGCTGGGAGGCCAGGAAGGTGCCTATCAGCATATCCTTGGTAGTCCTGTAGCCCTGCCCCATCCTTTTGATAAGGACACAGTAGTTTGTTACCTGGAATGAACCCTGGGTTTCCCCGTCTGGAAGTCAGCACTTCCCAGGGATAGGCTTCTCTGTTCTGGCTCTGAGGGCTGCGGTTGCCTTCACACCCGACATATCCAGAGCAAACCAAGCCTCGGCTGGGCTCATCCCTAGCCGTCTCAGACCTGAGTCATCACTCTAAGTTTGTGTCACCCCCTCTAACACTCGGTCACAGCCATTGTAAGATGTGGCTAAGAGCTCCCAAGTCTCCCTCCTCTTCTGTGCCACATACAGCAAGCCTGCAATCCCAAGACTCAAAGAGCCTTGAGCTGGTTTAAACTGGCTTTTTTTTAACATAACAATGTGAAAATCCAGAAACCCCATATGCCTAAAACATCAGGCTGCTGGAAGCTCACAGAACAAAAGACCAGGATGCTAAATACATCCAAGGCCAAATTGACTGCGCCACCACCAAAACCCAAGAACTTCACAGCTACACCGGGAGTTCTTTTTGGCAGGCGCTCTGTGTGTGGCAGGAATCCCTGTTGGCTGAGCTTTACCACTGAAGAGGCTCATTCAAAAATTATTTCCTTACAAACAGCTTAGTCTTACATGAGTCTCACATGAGTTACTAAATAAGTCGTGCCCCTCCCCCCCCAATGCCTACAGAAATGGCAATTCTTCCCACTCAGCCCAGCCCAACCCTGAAGTTACATTAGTCATTATCAGATGCCTTTTCTTCAATGTCATGGTTATGGCCAGTACATTAGACCCTATACTAAAGGAAAATAGCCATTATCCCCACCTCCCAGGAGGAGTTTTCAGTCTAAAAAGGGAAATGTCAGGTCAGATATATAGAGAACAGCTTAGAAACGAAGAAATACTGTGAATAAGGAGGTAGAACAGCAAAGGGATAAGATTATTAATTGGTCACCCATAGATGGCACATTATAGCTCAGAGTCTTTCCCAAGTGAGAGCAAACAGGGCTTGCCCTGGCTTTCACAGAACCCCTCAGACTGCTGTATCTCTCCATCGCTTTCAAAATGTTCCCTGAGCAAGTTCCCATGGAGATCACCAGCTTCTCAACAGCTATGACATTGTCAGAAACAAAAAGAGAACATGAGGTAAAGTAGAAGACATAGAGGACCCTCTGTGGTTCTGTAAATGGAGATGTGCATGTTTTACAAGAGGAGTAGAATTCAGATTCTGAGATAGGATTTCACCACGTAGTTCTAGCTGGTCTGGAATACTCGTAATTCTTCTGCCGTGTTCTCCTTAGTGCTAGAATTACAGGTGTACAAAACTGTATGCCCTCTCCCCATCTCTGTCGTGTGTGTGTGTGTGTGTGTGTGTGTGTGTGTGTGTGTGTGTGTGTGTGTGCGCGCGGCAGACAATTCCTTGGTTGCTGTCCACCTTGTATTTTTGAGACATGGTCTGACTGACCTAGAATTCACCAGTAAGCTAAGATGGCTGTTCAGTAAGAGACAGAGATCCACTTGTCTCTGCTTTTCCAGCACTGGGATTGCAATGATATACCACCCTCCCTGGTCATCTCTTTCCTTATTGAGATGCAAGATTGGCTACAGAGGTGGAGTACCCAGGGACCTATTTAGACTGGAGAGATGAGCTGCACCTTGGGTGAAGCATTGTTCCAGTGGATAAGAGCCTGGAAGGTTTATATTCAATCTAACAGGTTATCCAACATACAGTGGCTGAAAACTTGGCCCCGTGACCCTTTGTAACTGTTACACATTGTCTGCTGCTGACTTGGGGTATGGGAAAGTTAGAAGCAGTGCCAGTAAACAAGGTCAGAAAGCTTGGCTGAAATCCTTGATTTCTTGGTCACAGAAGCAACTCTGACTCAGGGCTTGACCTGTGCTGTGTATTGTGAGAAATTTCTTTCCAGATTAGTGGCCATATTTAAGGAGGGGAGAAAGGTCGCAGTAACTTGGTCTTAACTTGCATTCATAATTTTTGGGCTGGTCCTCTCATGGGTGGACCTGACCTTTATTCCCAAAAAGTACCCTGCAGAGATGGTCTACCTCAAGAAGTAAAATATGCTTTATACTTTTTCCCACCTGAGACTTGACATGTCTCATCTAGGGAGTCCTACGTTAATATATCTGGGTGCCCGCCTGCCTCTACAGGCTCTATGAAGCATTTAACGCCCCCCCCCTCCCCACAATAGATCAGGAATTCCTTTGGGGACCCACAACTTCTTAAGGCCCCTAGGAATAGGGCTTGATGTAATAACACTCCAGGAAATGGTACATATATTCTACCTCAGCTCTCTTAAGAACCAACTGGCTGGCTCTGAACAGGCCACTTTGCTTTTTTGTGATTTGCCATCCAAAAGTGATGTTTTTGCCAAATATAATTTCAGCACTCACAGGGTGAGTGCAAGCAGGAAGATCTCAAATTCTAAGCCAGCCTGCTCTAAATAGTAAGTCCGTGTCTCAAATGGAAGAGTGGGGAAGGAAATTGTGTGGGGAGAAAGGGGCATTCTATCCCTTTGGCTCCTACATGTACACACATGTACACAGACGTGTGTGATGTATGTGAGTAAGTGGGTGAGTAGCTGTTTGTGTGTGTGTGTGTGTGTGCGCGCGCACATGCGTGCGTGCATGCATGTGCATATGTGTGATCTAAATGACTTATTTCCAGCACTTCCTAATGGTCTCCATCTTGGGCTCTGATATTTGGGCTCAGTTAGATGATACCTTAGTGGCATGTTCTGTGTACATGCCATCGCAGGAAAGTGATTGTTTGGAGGTCTGCCAGCCAAAGTAAAAGTAAGAGAAAAGGCAAACAGAGAAGAATTTCAGCACTGGGAGTGAGGTGTTGTATAGTTCAGAGAGGGAGTGAAGGAGTGCCAACTGTGTCAGCTTAAATTGTCAGTCCACTGTGTCTCCAGCACATTTCACTCACTCACTTTTAATGGTCTTCCTGGACACAATCCCTGCATCCACATGGCGTGTCTGGGTGCCCATCCCTTTTCTCCGGATGCCTTTCATGATCCTCAAGACTGCCCTCTGGACCAGAAATTTCAGGCTCATCAATCTAGCTTTCCCAGTGCCCCTGGAGATGAAATTAGTCTCTTCCAAACTTCTCTTTCCATGTCAGGCTCTCAAGTCCTGATGCCCTTTGACTATTCAGAAATGATTACTTCGAGGAGCTGTAAGGAGCCTCTGGGGAAGGGGTCTGATTTCACTCATTCTTCTTCCTCTTGGAGCGGAGGACCCAGGGCTGAGCTCATGTCTGCAAGCAGGGCTATATTTTAGGAAAGACTGAACTAATTTGTGTCCTGAGACTGGCTGCTAGATGGGTTATTTCTTTTTTTGGGGGGGGGGGTCCCCTTTCTCTTTTACATTGGCAGTGCTGGGGATAAAACCAAGGTCTCTTGGTAGACAAGCGTTTTCCTGCTCAGCCACATGCTGTAGCCTCCAGAGACCAGCTGACTTTGTTACCTGGATGTTTGAGCTTCTTTTTTTAAAAACACTAACTCACATATTCTCAGCAATGAGAACCTCTTTCCGTGGGTCCAGTTAGACATGGACACTATATGTGACAGAAAGCATCTATCTTAAAGTCCCTATAAGTGATGGCAAGGGCTGACAGACTTACTATAGACTCCTTTAAAAGTAACTTCTGGAGGGGAGGCAGACAACATCTTGTGTATCTCAGGCTGGTCTCAAACTCTGCATGTAACTGAGGTTGACTTTGAACTTGTAATCTTCTTTCTTGTACGGAGTTTTCATGTGTGTACCACTACAGACGGCTTTATGAGGTGCAGGAGATGAAACTCTTTTCATGCATGCTAGGCAAACAACCAAATGAGTTAGATCCTTATCCCCTTCATCTTCAAAGCTTTAACACAACGAGATATCACCTTTTTGTTTCAAAACATCTCTTAATGTTTTGAGGCATTACTAAAATTTGTAAAATATATATGTTTTGTTTTATTTTGTTTAAAATGTGGTCTCATGAAGCATCCCAGGTTGTTATGACACACAGTGTACAGTCCACTCAGACCTGACACTCATAGTTCTCCTATTTCAACCTTCTGGGGTGGGGGAATACAGATGTTCACAGATAGCCCAAACTGCAAGCATTAAAAGAGTGCAATGTGTTTGTCCTGCGATGTGTGTATTCCTGTCAGCATAAAAAGGCCTCTAGCTAGTTCTGCAACTACAGTTATTACAATGCCCCCTGAGACCACGAGACCCTGCCCTCCTCCAGACAATCTTTGAGTCTTTGGGTGGAAGCCACTGATTATTACCACCCATAGATAGCTGAGAAAGCAGATTGAGTGTTCACAGGATCCAGGGAAGTTTTCAGGAGCATTTGGAGGAAAGTTGAGTGATTTTGTTTGCTTGGTTACCTCTTTATGCCTTTACCCAAGTTGCAAGTCTGGGTATAC
This sequence comes from Phyllotis vaccarum, assembly GCA_033318265.1. Lineage (NCBI taxonomy): Eukaryota > Metazoa > Chordata > Mammalia > Rodentia > Cricetidae > Phyllotis > Phyllotis vaccarum. Next base: position 69,781,329 of record JARWLC010000003.1, on the reverse strand, counting down.
TGTGCTAGGAATGCACCTTGGGACACTGCCCTAGCCTTGAAGGGCTCTCGGGAACAGTGAGAAAGCTGTGCTATAGCGCATTGTTCTGGGAAAGTTTTACTTCTTCTTGGCACTAATCCAAAAAACTGAGAAGGAAGAACCCTGGGACCTGTTTTATTATTGGTGGTGGTTGGTTGGTTGGTTGGTTGGTTGGTTGGTTGGTTGGTTGGTTGGTTGGTTGATTGGTTGGTGGTGTTTTCAAAACTAAATCTCAACACAATGCTGAAGAAGGGCACTGACTATGAGGGATTGGAGGCAGATATGTGGGTGGACAACAGATCAGGTACCCATGCAGGTGTGTGAACTGCTAACCTCTCAAGAGAACCTGTTTTCTCTTTTTTGGCAAATATTCACAACCAGGCTTTGAACTCCTGAGAAAGTTCCCCATTGTCCTCCCAGGTGTGTAGACAAGAAAACCTGAATAAGCAGAGGTCACCAGGGTTCTGTTCTCTCTCAGATGTTCAGTTACAAAAGTTTCCTTTCAAGCACATCCACCTTGTTGGCTTGCATGCAGAGGCAATTATCTGAAATCAAAGGACAAAAGATAGCTCCACATATGGAAAAGACCTCACATATCTCTATGGCTCCAGCTTAGCAATGAACAGTCCATGTGGCTTTCTTTATGCGGACAGATATGTAAACACATAGAACCCACAACATGTCTCTCTTGTAACTACCATTACACCAAGTGCCTGTTCTGCATTGCATCCTGGGAAGTACTCACTTCCTGACCATGATCTGTGGCTTACTGCTCGATGCCCTGGGGTGACTTATTCAGAATCACACTAGTAAGGGCAAATTTAAGAGTCAGATATTTCACAATGCTCTGTGCCACTTAAAATAGGAAAAATAAAAGAATTAGTGTCTTACATTCATGAAGATAGAGATCAAATGACATATACATGACATTGACTCTCAATTTAAGCCAGGAAGAAATTAGCCACATCTCAAATTACTGAGATGTCCTTTCTAGGCTTGTCTTGAAAGAAAAACTAAATACTAATTTAAAAAAACTGAAGTTCTAAGTTGCATAAAATGTGTGAATTTATCTTCCCTGGTGGATATATTTCTCAAATGCCAATGGTTCAGATTGTGTGTGTTTTGGTGACATCACTAGATATTTGTCTTTATTCTAGGTTTTTAACATGTTGTCTTAATGAAACATTAGAGCAAAAATTAGGCAATAAAAGTGGGGTAAATGGTAGTATTACCAATTAAGAGTATTGAAAAAGACCTGTGCATGGGCATGTTTAAATCCCTTCCTCAGTTTTGAAAACATCACTGATTTTAAATTTTTCTTTTATCCTATTTAATGGCTATAAAGTGGCACTTTTGTGCCACAAAAAGTTTGGAATATTGGTTACTCAGTCCTAAGACACATCCTGAGTCACCTACTTAAAGACAAGACTATAAATTTAGGATATTATCTTAGAAGATAGTTTTATTTTCATACAACTTTTGTAAAATGCACCTACTGTCTGAGCCTTCTTGGAACACATTTTGGTAGCCAACACCTCATTAGAAAGAAAATTGGGTTTGTTGGTCTTGGCCTCACTGGGGATAGAATGTGGGACCTGTTTGTGGCCCGACCAGTATTCTACCACTGAGATGCCCGTGTCTGTGTTAATAATAATTCTACTCAAGAATTTCATACACTAGCCTCTTTAGAGAGAAAAAGAAACACTTAGTGTGTCCATAGACTGTGTGTTTACAAAGAGGCTTAAACAGTGACTCACTTAGCGTTTTTCTGACTTCTTCATTCTCCAGAAGAGAAGGGAGATGAGGTGGTGCCTCAAGGTACCAAAAACCCAGCTCCTACCGTAAGGCACTCCCTGAGGGACAGAAATCCAGATATGAGATCCAGGTGTGAACACCACCTTCCTGCAGCTTGGCTAGGTTACAGGGCTGTGGTATAGCCAGGCAGGATCTCCCAAAGAGAAGAGTTGACAAACCCAAGGCAGAAGCTGCTCTTAATCTACCTCTTGTCTCCCACATTTATTCTTCCCCAAGAAAGCACAGAAGATTCCTGGTAGGCGTTGCTGAGGCTGTATTCTCTGGCTTTCTGAAATGTTCCGTCTCTTCTGAAAACTCATACACAGATAGTGAATTACTAGTTCAGTCTGCCTACCACCCAGATGGAAAGTAGTAACTGTTTTGACATCTTTAGAGATAGGAAATGCTAGTACACAATGATTAAGATGGGACTCTGGAAAGCAGCTGGCCTAAATGTGTCCTTGGAATGCACCCCATCACCAATCACCATCTACAGTCACTTCACCCTCTGAAGCACTGATTATAAGCATGCATCAGGAGGTTCAGATTTTAAAAAAAAAAAAATCAAAAGTTAACTGGGTGTGGTGATGAATGTCTTTAATTCCAGCGCTGGGAAGGCAGAAGCAAGCAAATCTCTGAGTGTAGAGGCCAGTGTGGTCTGAAGTTAGATGTCTTAGGGTTTTTATTGCTGTTAAGAGATACCGTGACCACAGAAACTCTTATAAAGAAAATATTTGATGGGGGGGGGCTCACTTACAGAGGTTTAGTCATTATCCTCATGACAGGGAGCATGACAGCATGCAGCCCGCTGTGGTGTTGGAGTAGTAGCTAAGACTGATACAGTTGTATCATTGTAGACAACAGGAAATCAATAAATTAATTGAGACACTGGACGGTATCCTGAGCATAGGAAACCTCAAAACCTGCCCCCACAGTGACACACTGCCTCCACCAAGGCCTTACCCACCCCAACAAAGCCACGCCTCCTAATGTTCCATATGGGATTGTGAGGGCCAGTAACATTTAAACTGCCACATGAGTGGGGACGGGATAAGGATCTTGAATGAGGGCTCTTTTTCTCATTGTTGACATAGGGGTAAAACCTAGAGCCTTGTACGTGGTAGGCAAATGCACTACCACTGAGCTATGTACCCATGTCCCCGTGGCTTTGGAGGAAGATGTGTTTTTATTGTTCCTTCATCTTTTCCCTTTGAACACATCCTTGACTTCCTGGAAAGTCAGAGAAGCTAGGAAAGGCAGCCGTACAGACAATGACTTCTCCTTTGTGCCTGTGACTTGGGCCACGGTCTGACCTTTCCTCTTTCAGATGAAGGGAAGGGGTGAGAGGTAACAGCTCCATACCCTATGGACACTCAGCCTGGCAGCTGATGACACTGGCTGCCCCGGGGTCATAGCCTGTGATGATTTTCCTCTTATAGGCTGACATATTATTGTGAATGCAAAGCCTATTAACTCTATTCCAGAAAGGAGAATGTGAGGCCTCAAGAGATCAAACAAGGCCAGCTGAGGACACTCCCAATGCAGCTGCAGATGAGGTCATGGCTAGGCTCCAGTGCTGGTGACAAGGAGGGGTCAGAGGGTCCGAGGCATTGTATGGGAACCATCTCATTAAGAGTCCTCCAGTTCAATGTTGCAGAGTGCCCTGCCAGCCCGACATGGTTAATGAAATGCTTGGGGACAGGAAGAGACCGGGAGAGAAAAAAGGCTGAGTGGAATGCCTGTCTTTATCCTGAATCCCCTGTGTTCCCACCAGTGCAGCTTCCCCCATTCACGAATGGGTGGAATATTATAGGATCATGTGTGAACAAGACGACGTTGTTTCTCAATGTGTATTCATAGCTAAAGAGCCCCAATGAGCAAGGGGAAATTCCCAATGGTTGAAAATACTTCTATGAACCAGCTATGGGGACAACATCCCCATAACCTCAAGACTTAAATAGGCTGAGTCAGAAAGATCGGGATTTCAAGGCTAACCTGGGCTACATAGCAGGATCATACCTATTAAAAAGAAACCAGTGAGTGGGATATAAGATGCAGGTCAGTTGTTACATGTTTGCCTAGGATGGGCAAGGCCCTGAGTTCCATCCCAAGCACTACAGAAAGGAAAGAAAGAACTGACTAAAAGGGAGGGAGGGAGGGAGGGAGGGGGGGGGGGAGGGGGAAATAAAGAAAAAAGATTCCCTCCCTGAGTCCCGCTAAGTAAAAGATCATCAAGGAGCTTTGGGAGCTTCTGGACTTGGCAGGAGTTGGAGCTGAACAGGTGAATTGGCCACCAGCTTCCAAGAGGCCTGAGGGAAGAGAACCAGGGCTGTGGGGTTTATAAGTCCACACTGACCAGCTCTGTGGACATGAGGAAAGGTGTCAATTACTTATCTTGCTCCTGTAACCGAGACCTGACAGAAGAGCTTAAGGACAGGGGGTTTACTGGGCTTGCATTCAAAGGGACAGTTTGTTCAGTATGGGACAGCCTTTATGGAGGAAGGGGCTTAGGGAAGCAGGCCACTGTGCACCTACAGTCAGGAGCTGAGAGTGTTGAAGGCAGGTCCTCAGCCCACTCCTCTTCCTCACGCGCAGTCCTCTGCAGCCTTAGCCCCTGGAATGGTACCACCCGTATTTAGAGTGGGTCTCCCCACCTCTGTGAACCTAGAATTCCTCCACAGAAATTCCCAAAGGCATGTCTCCCTTATTCTAGATCTTGTCAAGTTGGCACACAATATTAACAGTCACGGGTGTACACAAATCAGCTTACAAAGTTGGAAAGATGTTGGGGCAGATGCCCCAGGCTTCTTAACTGTTTGAGGACTCCGTGAGCCCAGCCCGGAGCAGGTGCAAACCCGCTTTACTCTCCACAGCGTGGCTGCCAAGCAAGGTCATAAGTTAAGTAGCTGGTCAGGATAGAAAAGGGAAGGGATAATGCATCAAAAGAAAGAGCTATAAAGGCAGGGCCATCAGAAGCAGAGAGTAGAGGGATTCCTGTGCCCTCTACTCCACCCCCACCTCTCCCCTCACCATGCGCTTCTCTTTCCCACACCTCTGGTATGCTTGCTAAACTGCCAGAGAAGAAACAGTTCAAAGCCATTCCTGTTTTTCTGCCAACCACACCAGCACTTCCAATCCATCTCCAGGTCCGAGGATGCAGGGCTCCATTCATCTGCTTCTGCTTTCCTGAACGTGACTTTTTGCAAATTCCACCTCTCTTCTTATTGGTGTGCGGGGGCTGTTTCGTTTTGCCCAAATTGGGACTGACTTGGTGTTTCTTGTGTAGTTTGGCTTCAGGATCAAGATAAAATCCCAATGCCAAGCAGCTTAATAATGACTGACACTAGCAGATGTTTGACCCCTGATTAAACTCTGCCTCCAGACTTTCTGCCCAAACACACTTCTGTCAATACCCAACATCAGGATTCTTCAGGATACCATACTAGGTTTCAGGAGACTGCAGATCTGCTCCAGGTTGTGAAGACTGTGCACGGAGCATACGTGCTGAACTATCTGCACAAGTAGACTAGAAATCATTTGTATCCACTGCAGTTCTGTTTACCCAGAAACCATGCTGAAGACATGCTCTCTGACGTCCCTCGTGTGTACTTACTTCTTGGGTCTACTTTTGGGAAGAGGCTTGCCTGGCTGGCCGGCAAGCCCAGGAGATCTCCGTCTCTCTTCTCAGTGCTTGAATTATTGGTATATGCCACCATGCCTGGAATTTTTATGTGGGTTCTGGGAATCAAGCTCAGGTCCTCACACTCAGGGCAAGTACTTTACTGATTGAGCTATCTACGCAGATTTTTTTTTTTTTTTTTTGTCTTCTCTTAAAGCCTATCTTTTTTTTTCTCTATACATTCAAGCTCAGTGTCCAGAAGAATGACAGAAGTCTCCCCTGTGTTATAATAACACAGTTATGGTATTGAAAAAAACCACAGGACATGCTTAAAGCTACCAACAGTACCAGATTCTAATAAACACCATGTTTTCACCTGTACATACACACCTATGATATTTCATTGATAAATCAGGCACGGTAAGAGATTAACAGCCAATAATAAAATAGAACAAGGATAGCAGTGCACTGCTATGAAAATTATGTAATATATTTAAAGGGTTAAGGCAAGCAGGTATGATAGCACACACCTGTAATCCCAGCACTTGGGTTTCTAAGGCAATAGAATTATGAGTTCAAGACCAGTGTGTGTTACCTGTCCCGAAAAAGAAAAGAAAAAAATGAGAGAAAATGTTAATATTTTATTATTATTGACATCAGTACTTTATCAATATAATTCTTACTTATATTAGTATTTTTATCAGCAGAATTTGTATTGATATCAACTTTTTAATCCCATTGCTTATTGTATAAATTGGAAACAGAGGAAACAGAACTATGGATAATGAGAAACTACATTTGTTTGTATCATGTAATCATGTTGGTCTCAATCTCATTTTATACTATTTAAAATTCTGTAGGCCTTGATAAATGTTTTCAGAAATAAACAGGGTAGACAAAAATTTAAGTTTTTTGCATACTTATGTGTGCATGTGTTTGTGTGTGTGCTTGTGTATGTATGTTTCATGTGTGAGGACAAAGATATGCAGAGGTGCAGGAGTACATCTGGAGGTCCAGTGTTTTTCTGGCATTTTTCTCTATTACACTCTGCCTTATACATGGAGGCAAATTCTCTCACTGAAATGAAGAATGTTTTGGTTTGTCTGGTGAGCTAGCCAGTTTGTTCCAGGACATTCCATCTTGACCTCTTGCACTCTGGGATTACAGGCAGAGCAGCACACTCAACCATCTTTTAAGTGGGTTCTAGACATCCAAACTGTGGTCCTTACACTTGCAAAGGAATCACTTGACCCACTGAATGCCTAAAATAATAGATTTTATCCAAGCACAAGATTACCCAAATCTGGCCAAAGCCACCCCACCATTGTAAACATCTAATGTCAGGTTTCACGCTAAATCCCCCGTCAGTGTTCAGTTGACTATCTATAACCCACTTCAGGATGTGGCATGTTATGCAATCTTCCATCATCTGCTAGTGCCCTTTAATTAGCATATCGGAAGGCAATGGGAATGGTTTGCATAGTTGCCCCTGCACATTTTCATGAAACTGTTCTTCAGGAATAAATATTGTTCAGCCTTAAATTGGTCCTCCCTTCCAAGCCTCCTGGGGATCTGGTACTTGTGGACTTTTTCATTATTCTCCTGGCCTGGTGAGAGTGCATTCTTAATTGTATTGAAAATGACATCAGCAGCAGAGCAAAACACATCTCTCCAGCACATGCAGCATGTACTTGCCAGCAAGCTGCAAGAGCTATCCACAGGGAAGATCCATAGGGAGAGCACTCAGGGACCTTGGAAATTAAAATGCTGATAAACATTGAAAATCCATGCAGAGTCTCCAGGCATATTGCGGGTTCCTCCCCACCCCCTTCTCTCAACTATAATTAGAACTTTACAGGCTGGGTAAGTGTGATAAGGTGTTTCTAGCAGAGGATGAGGCGGGTATTCTGCAAATAATTATAGGCAAGGGTGCTATTTAGGGCCAAGCTACAGGAAGAATTTTGGGTCTAAGGGAAGTTGTCTGCCTTCTGTTCTCCTTACTGTAAGGATTTATTCATGGTTTCCAAGACAGAGGATTAACAGCTCATGAAGAAAATGACTTATATTTTAATAGCTAAGTTCCTTGTCAAAGCAATGAGGGACTGGGTGATTCTTACAGAGATTTAGTCTCTGGTTGAAGAAGAAAGATGAACCCGCTTTTACTGAGCACCCGATATATACCAGGAACTTCATACGTGATCATTTATTGACTCATCACCAGAACTTTGAGTTGGTTATCACTGTCCCGGTGCTTAGTGGCTGATCAGTGTAGACTTCACAATTGAGTTCCAGAGCCCCCAAGTCTGGATCATAGACTCATAGGCCAGGTTTGGTAAAAGGGGTGGGTTGTTTTTGTTTTTGTTTTTGTTTTTTTTTTAAAGGACTCACTCCTATATTGCCTTTACTCTCTCCAAACTTGCAGTTCTCACAGGCAGTATTACCACAAGGTGAATGTCTCTTACCAAATGGCAACAGTGAAGCCACATTCTCTGTGCACTAGCCACATCCTAGGCAAAGGACACTAGGTACACAGAGACCCTTCTGCTTGTTGCTAGGTAGGGTAGCCTAAGGTGATTTCATTTTTATTCTTCACATCTACCCTTTTGCCACACACTCCTGGACATTTTAGCCATCATTAAGTATGACCATGACCATACAAATACCTTGACTTTGTCTAAGACTTCATGACCTCCACATATGCCATGGAGAGGCAATTTCAGTGGCTGTTCCCCAATGCTGGGACAATGCCCTCTTCTTCAGTTCCCTAAGAATAAAGCAAATGGAATAATTGCCAGAGCTTCAGGGTAAAAGTCCCCAGAGTGGGAAACCCCAAGAGACCAGGCGTGGCCTTCAGCCCCAACATGCCAATTAAAGAGATTAGTGATGGTAGAAGCAGAGAAAAGAGGTTTAATCAATCACTCTCGATCTCTCTCCTTTAGGACTGCAGAGAGGAACAGATAAAAGGGTCCAGTGACCCTCAGTCTGTCTTTGGGGTACGACATGAGCTTTAGGTTCAACTAGAAGAAGTGGGATAGAGGCAAAAGCAATGCCTAGTGAAGCAGTCCTAGTCAAGATGTGTTTCAGGTAATCATGGCCTTGGCTCTGGTCCCACAAGGTGGCCTCATGCTGCTTCTCAGGAGTTGTATCCTCAGGCTCCAAGGTGCAGCCTTGTCATCATGAATAACTTCCCTCATACATGTGGTGGATCCCTCCTGAGAGACCTGGATGTCCCTAGAAACTAAGGTGACTGCAGGTTTGGGACAGATCTTTAAGTACCTCATTGAGATCTTGAACAGAACATTCTAAAAATCCAACAGTAACATGGCTTTGCTATTCTGTTATTTGTCATCAGTCTTGGTGAGAAAGAGAGAGATTAGGGACACTAACACTAGCAGTGGTTAGCAAGCCTGTATACAGGGTGTGCGGGTGGCCCAAAATAAAGGAGATGTAAAAAGAGGGAGAGAGTCCGGGTTTAAATCCTGCTCTTCAGTCACTTTGTGCCAAGTAAGGAGTGAGAGGTTTTTGTTTTTTGAGTTTTTTTGTTTGGTTGGTTTTGGGTTTTGTTTTGTTTTGCTTTGCTTTTTAGCAAATGCACCCCTAATGCCTGTTCGATCAAAATTCAGTGTGCAGCATCCTGAGGACTTCCAGTTTAAATAGATCCTGGAGTCTGTTGTTCAGGGAGTAGTACATCAATCCTGTCATGTGTTCTTTGATCTTAGAAGGCTTAACTTCATCTCCCAGGAAATATAGGAAGGTTTACATCCAAAAAAGTCATTTATACTCCCCATAGCACAAGATAAAAGCAGCATCAAATATGCAGAGCTGTGTGTGTATTCACACCTAGTATATGCATGCACATGTGTAAACTTCACAAATCCTATTTTCTCCACCTTTCCATGACTAGGATCACAGATTCATGCCATCATGCCATTTTCTGGGGATTCTAAGAATCCAACTCAGGTTTTCATACTTGTTTAACCAACATTTTACCAAGGGAGCCATCTCCCAAACCTAGGCTATTTATTTATTTATTTAGTATTTGTATGTGTACCTGCATGCCTGCATTTATTATAGCACCCACAGAGACGAGGGACTATCAGATCCCCTAGAACTGGAATTACAGGCAGTTGAGGGTCACCTGGTATGCATGCTGGGAACCAAATCCAGATCTTATGCAAAACCAATAGGCTTTCTTAACTGCTGGGCCATTTTTCTAGCACCCAGGTATCTTTTTAAGAAGAAAAGGTGGACAGCAGGTGAGACAGTGAAAAAGGCTGAGGCATGAAGCTTGCAATCCCAGGATTAAACTCAGTTTAGCATCTCCATATTCACTAGAAATATCCCATAATTTAGGCCATGAACTTCGGAGCCCTTTCTGGCATAGACAAGCTGAGGGCCGTGAAAACAGCCTGTGTTTCTCTCTCCAAAGCAAATGTATTGTTCATTAACAGTCCTGTGACATCACCCCGAGCAGGCTGGAGTCTGGGGAGTAGCTGTGTGAATGCAGAGGCAGGAGGGATGCCCTAATGAACACCTGCCTGCCTTCCAGAGTCCCTGGGGGGAATCCTGTGTAAAGCAGGCTTCCCAGCCAGTCAGGAAGCCCTTTGCATTTATAGAGGAACCATTATTATGTCTGTCTGTCGAAGCCTTCATCAGGCATCATTTAAGTCCATGAGTAAGAAAGACTCCCTCTCAAAACCTTAACAGGCCTGGACTTTCCTGATGCCTGACTGGGCCACACTGTATTTGAGAACAACATTGATGAAACTATATGGAAATAAAGGGAAGGGATTTCCGGGGGGGGGGGGGGCATAAAAGGCAAGGGGGAGAGTGAGCAGCTGAGAGCTTTAAAGTGTTCCCAAAGAGACCTCATCCCAAGGTCTCTCAGAAGATATGCATTGAAAGGAGTCTGCCAAAATTGTAGTTAGCTTGCGGAGATGTTATGGGGAGGGTCTGTACTCTGCTACAGGGTTAGGAAAAGGGGGCCCAGCACATCCTTTCTTAGGCATGCAAGTGACATTGCAGTGTATCTATGGAAGTGTGTGAACTTACTGAAACCCAGCAACATTCATTCATTAACTTATTTATCAGAAGTGTGGCATGTACCATAGCAAGCATGTGGAGGGCAGGTAACCACTCAGGGGGATCTGGTATCTCCCTCTAGCACATGAATCCCAACAATCAAACTCAAGTCATCAGGTTTGGTACAAGTATCTTTACCCACTCAACTATCTTAGTAGCCCCCAAGAAACTCTTTACATCACTGAATCTGTGCCTGTGGTCTGCTTCCATGCTGGGCTCGGCTGATACTAAATACTCCACTCTCTCATTTGTCCCACTGTGCCAATAAAAACCTTTATTAAACGGACGAAGGAGATATCTCAATTTGTAAAGTGCTTGCTTCCACTGGGAGGGCCTGAATTGGATCTTGGTGGTGGTTTGTGGGGTGTGTGTGTGTGTGTGTGTGTGTGTGTGTGTGTGTGTGTGTGTGTTAAGTGGAGCATTGTGGCACACACTTGTATCTCATGGCTGAAGAGACAGAGATGGGTAGGCATTCCCCAAGGAGAAAGACCTCTCCCACATACTGAAGAAGGGGCCAAGCCCTATTGCTCTTCTCAGTCTGCATAAAGCAAGTGGCTTCAGTGTGTCCCCTGCCACAGAATACAGGGCTCCATTGGGGAGATTAATCATCAGAGCCCTAGAGTAGCAGGGAGGGGCAGTTGCCATAACCTGCTATGCAGAATCTGCAAAGGATGACCTTATGCGCTACCCCTCTGTTCCTCCCAGGAATCAGAGCAGCCAATGAACCTATGTTGGGGGTGCCTGGGTACAAGGATAGCCCTTTCTCACCCATCCCCTCAGAGTTTCACTTCACTCAGGCTTCCCACAGAATCCCAGCCTCTCCTGGGCAGAAAAAAAAAAGGCAGCTGATGATATGACATCTCTTCCTCTACCCACTTCTGGAAATAACCTTTTCTGCCACCTCCCTGCTGTGACCACCCTCTAAAAAGTAGGAATCACCCACCCAGTAGGTCTTGGGATCCCCAGTTCCTTGGCAGGCAGAATTAGCAGATGAAGCTGGACACAGTGCCATGAGGTGTGTCATGAGGGTGGGCAAGTCCCCCATCAGCTCAGCAAACAATGTGTACCTTGCAGTAACAAGACAAGAATACCTCTGGCATTCAGGCATGTTAGCATCTACCTATAATCCTAGTGTTTCTAGGGGGAGACTCCTAGTATCCTTTTGGGGTGGATTCTAAGTCTCATTAATAAAAGATTTTCAAAACAGATTCTCAGGGAAGTTCAGGACTGATTTCATTGAATGTGAGAGAAAAACAATAGAGTGGGTATGTTGAAAATCTCAGCTGCCGGGAATATGGAAGATGGGTGGGGATGGGGTAGTCATGCCTTTACACCAGACAGGGAGATTAGCGAGCCACTGAGAAAGTCCGGTGTCAGGAAAAGCACGCTCAGGCTGAAGGCCAGGGTTTGAAAGCCTCACACATGCTTAGTGTGAAGCTCTAGGTCTATGTTGCAGAAGCTCCTGTTTCCAGATTATTGTGTCCCAGGACAAAGAGGTATATGAATAAGTAGAAAGACAGCTTATTAAGTAAAGAAATGCACCCCCAAGAGTGAGGAATGAGAGAAGCCGCAATCACTGGGCCTGAGCATCGAGTCGCTACTGGGCATTTACATAGCACCCACATCTTCCACGTGTGTTTTGTGCATGTTCTGTTAGTTGCATGATCTCTGGTGGGAAGGGGTCCAGTCTTCCTCTTCAAACTGCCTTTGTCATATGTTAATCTCCGTATCTCCCTCTCTAGTCATTCAGAGTTTGCGTAGCGTGAAATAGGGGGATTCCAAGTTCAGGGTCATTCTGGGGGCTACAAAGTGAGAATCCTGTCTCAAAAATCCATACATAAATAAAAATAAATGAAAACCCTAGACAGAGAATGACTGACACCAGTCTGATCTCTCCTTTCTTCCTTGTGAAGTACAGGGAAGAGCCGTGCTTACTGTTTAAAATTTTTTTTTAATGCAATTAACTTAGACATGGCAATTCCTTTGCTTTTGAATGGTGCCCCACGGGGATAATGGCTTGGAGAGTCCATTGCTTTGTTGAAGCCACTTTGCTGCTAACAACTAATGCAGGCTTGGCTCATCTGCCTTATGTACAGGATGATGTCAGAGCCAGTTTCCAGAGGTGTTCAGGCCGCAGATCACTTCTAAAGCAGACAACCTCCAGATCCTGTCCTTATGTATTCCAGGGTCTTTGGGTTCCCAGTCTGGAGAGAGGTGTTTCCTGTGGCTTCCAAAACAAATAACAACAAAGCTGGGGACTTGAAAGTGACAGGACCGTGTCTCTTAAAATTCCAGAGGTGGGGGTCATTGGGTACAGCCCCTTCCAACTTGTGGTGGCTGCTAGCATTGCTTGACCTCTGTGCCTCCAGCCAGCCAGTCTTAGTCTTCATGCCTTATTCTGTGTGGTTGTGTTAAAGTCTGTCTTATAGGGATATATGTGATCATATTCAAGCCCCCCCCTCTCTCTCTCTCCTTCCCTCTCCTCCTCCCCTTCCCCCTCCCCCTCTCAACCTTCATTGCAGATCTAGGGAGATGACTCTGGACAGATAAGGTGCTTCCCTCCAAGCCATTACAGAGTACAGTAATGGATGTCACATATAACGCCCCGCATAGAAAAGCATCCATGCTAAGGGAGAATGAGAGACATGTATAAAGCTCTACAGGAACTGGGTGGATGATGGTCAGGGATGGGCTTTGGGCGGGAATGAAAGTTTTCAAAGGGAATTAGACAAAGGGGTGACTATGAAAACTGGGATATATTGAGTATGGTCTCAATTATCAAGATAGCGTTTAGGCCTGGATTTTATATGCATATTCATATACAAATACAGATATACATGTAGAGTGTCCATTTTATTAGTGATGAAGAACTAAAATGACAATAAACATGTGTAATATTTACCTTTTCCATGCTCCATGCTTTAGGTAAGTCATTATTCACTTAACTCCTGTGACAGTCTTGTGACATGGCTATAGTCATTATCATCACCTTACATATGAGGAAGGTAAGATGCAGTGAGGTTGAGCAACTGGCTCCAGATTGTATGAGAAAATAAGATATATCAATAGATAAGATTTACTAACCAGGGAGGGTGCCATGGTTGTGAGAGTTTCTGAATGAGCATACACAGCTCAGGGGGTTGGAGTGAGTAGATTGTAGGGGAGGAAGCAGTTTGATTTGCTAAAAGCATGAAGAATAATATTCTAGAATCCCCCATGTCATTAAATCCAGCCCATCATTTGACAGAGGAGAAGAGAGAGGGCAGAGGATTCATCATTTGTTCAAGGTCATCCATCTGGAGTGAGTGCCTGTCAAGTCCAAAGTGGGTACTTCAATAATAGTGGCATTTCCAGAAAGATCATGGTTCCGTGGACAGTGCCTAAAGCTTCTTACATATTAAAGATGTGCTGTGTGTGTGTGTGTGTGTGTGTGTGTGTGTGTGTGTGTGTGTGTGTGTGTGTGTGTGTGTGGTGTGTGTGCACGTGTGGAAGGGGGCATATATACAGAACCAGAGGCTGACACTGAGTGTCTTCCTCAATTGCTGTCCACATTAATTTCTGCCACAGGGCTTCTCACTGAATCTGGAGCTCCCCAATCACCCTAACGTGGCTGAAGACAAGCACGTGGTGTGTCCACCTCTCCAGGGTTAGAGGTACATGCTGCCATATCCACTTTTATATGCTTGCCAGGGATCTTAACCCAGGTTCTCAGGCTTCTGTGGCAAGCACTTTACGTACTAAGCTGTCTTCCTATCTTCAAGTGTTGTTTTGATCATGGTACTCACTCACATCCCCTGAAGAAGCAGAGAAGTGCTGGGATAGACTAAATATGGCAAATATGGCCATGGATTCCCATGGGAGCCAGCACACATGAGTCTGGTGGGGAAGTCAGAGCAGCAGGTAAAGTCTTTCTAGCATGTGGTGGCTGTGCATGTGTCCAAGTCTAGTTTTGGAAAGTTCTTAGCACCATGGTGGCTCCAAAGTACAAAGCATACTTGGGGGGTGGGAGGGGGGGCTTTTGCAAGGAAATTTGTTATCCAGGTATAAGAAGGGATGCAATATTATAAGGAAGACAGGGAAATAGTTAAAGAGAGAAGCCTGTGAAAGAAAGCACTTAATTACAGGCTGAGAGAAAGCCCGTCTTGAATTCACTGACATCCCCACCAGCATGGCCTGTGACCCTGAAGAAACTAGCATAGCTCCCAGGGACACAAACAGGGCTTGCTTCACCCATAATGCCTCCAGGCCCCTGTTTATCCCATCAAACTCCATGGGACCACAGACCTCTTTCCTGCCCTGTCTCCCAGCCAGATCCCTACAAGGATCCACAAATGTTTACAGCAGCAGTGATTGGCAAATTATAATCCTCATGATTCTGTAAACATCCCTTCCAAGTATGTAACAGCCAAGAGCTTTCTACTTACCAGGCAACTCATTCCAAAGGCATTTAAGGAACTTTCAGAATCCTGTAGTTCCTCAATTATCAAGGTTGACTATCACCTTCCTCTGCAAGATTGGGGAAATACAGATGTTGATGACATCAGTGGCTCAAGCCTTACGGAGACAGTTCCAGAGTCAGGCAGGATGCACCTCTGCACTGTGCTAACAAATGACCCACCGTCTCAGCAGTACAGTCAGTCAGGGCTACCGGACATCAACTTCCGGGTACCGTCCTGACTCTTAGAGAAGAAATCAGTCAGAAGCTGGGCAGTTGATGGTTTCCCCGATAACTAAAATACATGTGTGGGCTCTCTGAGGATTTAAGATAGAGTTGCAACCTCCATGTCTTCTAGAATCTTCTGTCCACTCTATATAATGAACTAATTTCTCTCCTGTTAAAATAGAAAATAGTAGCCATGGAAGAACTCAGGGGGTAGGTAGGGTTGGTGGTGGGCATTTCAGGGTGTCAGGGTCTATTGGCCTTGCTGAACTCACACTGGTTAGTGCAACTTTGTTGCTGCTGTTGCTGTTAAGTTAGTTATCTAGCGAGCAGACATGTATATAATGCGTTCTGGTTATTCTTCCACACCCTTCCTAACCTGCCTTCTGGAGACTGAACTCAGAGGCTCATGGTGTGTGAGACAAGCACATCACAGGCATGGTGTCGCCATGGTTTTTAAACTGTGGGTACCTTTTGTTCTGTCATACTCTTTGTGAAAAACAGTTGATGTCTCAGCAATTCTTTTCCCACAAGGGTATGAACAGAGTTCACCAGCGTGGGTCAGGCTTGTCCCTGACATTCCACCCCCCACCCCAGCTGTGGCTGTTGGAACTGTTTAGTGTAAATTTTCCAATAAACAAAGGGTTTGGGAAGACAGGTAAAATCAGAGGAACATGGCGTCTTGGAGGAGCCAAAAGTCAGTCCCTACAAGGATGTTCAGTGTGGCACATCATCTCCAAAGCTTTGAGGTTTGACAATGAGAGAAGATTCCTGTTAACTAAGTGCACATTGATGATGTATAGATCTGTGATGTCAGGGTATCGGTTTAGACTATGCATTATAGCCCTGCACAGGTCTGTTAAGACATGATGCTTGACGTCTTACCCAGGATGTAGTAACCTCAGGCAAAATACAGAGGAAGATCACCACTTTGAGACAAACTAGGGCTTCTATTGTATTTCTTTTTTAAAAACTGGAACAAATATACACAACATAAAACTTACCATCTTAACAATTTTGTATATATATAATTCAGGGATATTAACTACATGCACAGTGCTACTGAAGATTCACCACTGTTTCCAAAATTTTATCAGAATCTGACGCAGAATTTCTGTAGCTATTAAGCAGCAACTGCTGGTCCTCTCCAACTCCTGGTGACCCCTGTGAAGTCACATGATCGAATGAAATGACCATACATTCACCTTTTTGCCTTCTTTCAATTAGCATGTCTTCAGTATTCATTTAAATAACACATATCTATCTGAATTTTGTTTCTCTTTAAGGCAGAGTAATATGTGTGTCCAGACCTTGTTCCCAATTCTGGCTTTGCTGAGAGAGGCAGAGGAATAGTCCTCTGTCATTTAGATAATGACATCATACATGGAAGCTCTATGAACTGTGTCTGGGATAAAGTAGCAATGCCTTAGATAGTCCTTTGCAAGGTGTGGCATTATAAGGCAGATGTGTGTGACTGTTACATGGTTAACTGAAGTTGTTCCTGTGCCCGTCATTTCAAAAAGCTGAGTGAAGGACACAGGTGTCCCGACACCTGTTAACCATGTCCCCTGCTCTCCACACTTTTCTCAGCTCCCTTTCTATATACCTTGCATTTTTGCCCAACCATGTCTGCAGCTGATGAGTACCTTCCTCCCCCTAAATAAATGTAAGCATCACCAAGTGTATTTGTTCCTTTATGTCACTGTGATCAAATACTCGACAAAGGAAGAAAGAAAGAAAAGAAAAGAAATTTATAGAAGAAAGAGTTTATTTGGACTCATAATTCCAGGAATTACAGTCCATCATGGTGGGGAAGGGCACGGCTGTGGGAGCAGGAAGCTGGCCTGGCAGTCACAAAGCAGAGGCATCATACTTTATACACACACAGGAAGTGAAAAAAGAGAACAGAAAGTGTCTACACAACCTTAAAGCCTACCTGTAATATGAAGTTTCTGGTCTGTCTGGCCTGTGGTCCAGACCCACAGACCCACAGTCCCACAGAAACACACAGACACTTACATTAATTTTATGCTGATTGACCTATAGCTCAAACATATTGCTAGCTAGCTCTTGTTCTTAAACCAACCCATGATTCTTGTCTCGTTTAGCCGTGTGGCTCGGTACCTTTTCTCAGAGCAGCATCTTGGTCTCCTTTCCTCTGGGTCTGCTGGTGTCTCTGCTGGCACCTCTCCAGGTGTCTCTCTCTGCTTTTCCTGTTCCTAGAGTTTTCTTAGTCTGCTAGCCCCACCCATACTTCCTGTCTGCCTTCTAGCCAATCAACTTTTTATTAAACCAGTAGGAGGGACAAATATTAACAAAGTACCTACCTCTGGTGATGTGTGCCTCCAGTGAGGCTCCACTTCCTAAAAATGTCATAACCTTCCCAAAGCACTGCCAACTGAGGACCAAGTGTTCAAATACATCAGTCTATGGGGAATATTTTTTCATCCAAATTGCCACACTGAAGAAGGGTATTTAAATATCTTGAAAATGTTATTCCCAAAGAGAGAGAATTCTCAATGCTGTCCTTTCCAAGAATGGATTAGTGACCTCACCAGAGTTCACAAGAACCCACAGTAACTACTTTTTAGTCACACCTCATTTTCTAATACCAGATTGACCCAGTGAGATCACACACACCTCGTCTCTCTCTACTCACCAGACTTGACCTCAAGTGACTTTTGACATTTCAAAAAAAAAAAATCCAAATCAATTCTGAGTGCTGGAAGAGTTCTCTCTGGCAAGGATGATTCCAAGGAAAGTCAAAATGATAGTCCTAAACTAAAATAAAATTACACTAAGATATAGACTTGTTGTGTAGCAAACTAGCCTGGAATCCCCATTTCTCTTACCTTAGTCTCCTAATTATTAGAGTTATGGGTATATACTACAGTGCCCAGTTCAAAATACTTCCAGAATGGGCAAGCATTACAGATACACTGTGGCTACTCTGAAAGAGATGACAGTCATTCCGATGGATAAATTATGATCCACTACATTTTAAAAGCAGTCAACTGCTGCCTCATTACAACCCAAAAGTTACACGCAGCCCAACATCTTCTTGGAGGAACAGTAGCATGGGCAGCAGAGCCTGCAGCATCCCACAGCATATGTTCAAGCTTCAGAACTAAATCTTGCAACATCTTTCCTAACTCACTTGCAAATTTCTGAGGTGGGACTTATGTATCCCTCTGCATTCCCATTGTAGACTTCTTCCTACTAATGAAGGAAGGTTTGACTTACAATCTTGAATTTCCTGCTGGTTTAGTCTCGGATTGATAAGAATGAACGTAGAGAGCATTAGATGTTATTGGTTCATCAAGGTTTCCTATTGATCTAGGTGGTTTTCACTGTGGAACTGATGGTTGTAGAGGCAGAAGGAGGCAGAAACAGCTGCCTGATCTCTGGGCCTGTTTCTGCCCCCATACAATAGACAACCTCAGAGGATTATGAGGGTTAAAGATATTTTAAAAAGTGTTTAGTGTAGTGCCTACCACACAGTAAATAGAACAGTTCCTGACTCATTGTGGTTCAGCATAGGGATGTTGGACTGGACAATGGTACAAAAGCAATGTGCATTCGTAAAAAATGTACTTTGAGTTTTACATCTTGGTCTTTTCCCTGGTTCGGGCTATATAGCTACAATCTCCTCTAATGATGCTGAAAGCCAGGACCCCCCCCCCCCCACATTCCCCCCAGGTATCCATGTGATCACCAGGCACAGGCAGAAGCAGCTACACTGTGGCAGGTGTGTTCAGCCTTTCAATGCAGCAAGGCAGGATTATCATCCACCAAGCCTATGCTTAGAAATTTGCAACTTAGTTACAAAATAAATCTCAGATACTGTAAAATTTACTGTTTTGTCATGGGCTCACACCTGTGTTGCTAAGCTCTGGTGCTCCTATTAAATGCGTTTGGATCTAACAGCATCTCCAGATTGCAATAGGTTTATCAGAAAGTAAACCATATTCTAAGAATAGAAGGGTCTGCCTGTGTTCACTAAATAAATCAATTACCAAACAAACAAGCAAACAAACAAAAGACACCTTACAGTCAGTACAGCATTGGAGAAGGAAAGTCATCAGGCTGGACAGCCACACTAAAGACCAAATTGCAATTTGTTATTTGAACCAACCTTACAGCGCTTCCATCTGTTACCCGGGATCTTTGGCTTGGCTGTTTTATACAGAAATATCTCAATCCACCCCCCCCCTTTCATATTCCAGACTAGCCTTAAACTTGCTATGTAGCTGACGATGATCTCAAACAGAATCATCCACTTCCTGTGGGATTACAGGCATGCACCATCACAACCAATTTTATTTTATTCTGCTCTGAAAATCAAGCATGGGGCTTTGTGTATGCCAGGCAAAAACTCTCCCACCGAACCACATCCAAGCCCCTCTTTGGATTTTACGGAAGTCACTGTGTTTATGTAGTGGGCCTGAGTTTTCAGGTACTACGTTGAGTTCATGCTAGAAACCCAAGAAGATGGCATGATCTAGTGAAAGTCTCTCATGACTTAATCTTCTTTTGTGTTCTTCTTCCAGCCCAAGCTTTTGGCCAAGGAGCTTCTTGACCTCGTGGCCTCTCATTTCAATCTGAAGGAAAAGGAATACTTTGGAATAGCATTCACGGATGAGACGTAAGTGCTGTCCAGAGCCCACAGACCCCAAACAAAAGAGCAGGATGTGAAATTGCCCTCTCTCAGTTGTGCACAGCAAAATCAGCTTCGGGCCACTTGGGTCCCGTGGGGGCTGGGGGGGGGGGGGTCAGTCCAAGTTCACCATCTGAATTTCAAAAGCCGGTGATCGTGCCTGGAGCAGTCAAAGGATATAATTAGACAGATGCTAATATTATGGAATTATTAGGTTAACGTTCTTATAATCAAGCAGATTCGTGTTCAGACTGAAATGTTTATTTTTTCTTTTTAAAGTAGATTTGTGTGGGTTTGGTTTTCATTAAGGTTAAATGAAAACTCTGGAAAGTAAATGTTTCTCTCTAGTATTAGAGAAACAATAACAGGAAGTGGGGTTGATGATAAATTCAGGGTGAAGATGATAGCTGGGCAGTTTCACATTCTCAGCTGAAATAGAGAATACAAAATCAAAGTTCACATCACCCAGCCAATGGGAAACTGGGTTTGCCTTCAGCTCTCTTTCAGTTTGGGTCAGGAAAGGATAGGTTCACTGATTTTTTTTTTTTTTTCCTCTCTTAGTATATCGTTACCAAGAGAGTTCGGTGAAGATTAGCCCAGATTCTTAGATAAGAATAAGGGCTGGGCATGTGACTGAAGGATGAAGTTCCTAGATGTGTGCAGCCCTTGTTTTATTGTGACAGGAAGTGACTATAATTGTCTAAGAGATGCTAATAGTTCCTCAGGCACAAAGAATTGAAATAAATGGGACCAGGAAAGGCAGAAGACTGAGCCACAGAGAAAGGGGAAGTAACATGCATTCAGGAAGGTAGAAGCCCATAACTGGAAGCCCTCTAGACAGATGCTGGCCTGGGTATGTTAAAGGACTCCTGGGCCCTGCCCTTTCTCCCTGTTGAACCTGTCTAGATACCCACCCCCATGTCATCCCTCAGTTTCGTCTTTCAGTGTTTTCTGGGAACAAAAAGTAGCTGTCTTCAAGAGCCTGCCCTCACTTGCCCTGTCTGCCCATGTTCCTCAAACTGTGACTCCAAAACAAAGTAATAACCTACTTTAAGTAATGTTCTCTAAGAAGTCTCCTCAGTGTGTGCATTAATGTCCACATACCCTTCCATGTCTTTAGAATTCTAGACGTGGTTTCCTAAAATGCTTATAAGTCAACATGAGGTAAGTGGCTGGGCGGGGCAGCTGCTTCCAGCCCAGACCCCAGGATTGACCATTGAGGTAGGATGGGCTCTGTGTTGGCCAGTGGGAGAGCGACCATATGCATCTGTACCTGGCTGTAGTTGGCCTTGGGGATCTTTGAGTTGACAAGGTGTCCACACACAAGCATGAGAACCTAACTTTAATACCCAGGACTCAGGTTAAAAATAAAAGTCAGGTTGGTAGACCACATTTGTAATCCCAGCATGGGAAAGGCAGAGATGTTATGGATACACTCAGCAAAAGATCAACCATACAGGTGAGCTCTACTTTGTCTAGAAGTAGGCAGGAACCCAGGCTAATTCTTTAGAAAGGCCTAGCAGCTCTTCACAGTTTCTTACAGCTTTTATAGAACAGTGTGGCCACCTGAGAATTATCTTTGAGTCCTCATACCTGCCAAAAAGAATTTTCATCACAGTTAGGCATACTAATAGCAACAGAACCTGCAGGCATGAACATTTTACAGATAGATGTTTTGCAGCTAGCAATAAAAGCATACAAACATTTGAAATGGCAATAAAAATATTCTTTCTTGCTAGGTATAGTGGTACATGCCTTTAATCCCAGCACTCACGAGGCAGAAGCAGGGAGATCTCTGTGAGTTCCAGAACAGCCAGTGCTACCTACAGAGACCTTGCCTCAAAACAAAGAAACAAAAAAGGGACAACTAAAACCCTTTAACCAGACAGTTGCATCAACTACCCATTAAAATACTGCAGCAGGTATTTGCTTTTCCAGGATAAAGAACATAAGCAGATTTTCTTCAGTACAATTTGAACTCATTTTACCTCTGCACAATCCGATAGGTTTTAGGCAAAGACATCTATTAGGCTATCATAAAATAAAGTAATACTTTGATTTTGTTAGCTGTATTCAAGCACACAAGATATATATTAATATCCTCTCCTCTTCAAAGACAAGCTGACCTCTTAGGCTCACTCTCCTGCCCACCTACCCGAATGGGCCGTAAGAGACACTGTCTCAAGAAATATGGTGGGAAACTGGAAAAAATGCTGAGCATCTAAGAGTACCTACTGTTCTTTCAGAGAACTTAAGCTCGGTTCCCAGCACCCACAGGTACCACAACTACCTGTAACTCTAGCTCCAGATGTTCTGGCCCATACAGACTCCCATACATGCACATGCATAAAAGTAATAAATCAATAAAACCTTCCAAAAGAACGGGAAAAGTGAACAGTAACTGATTAGCAAAACCTGAGGTTATCTTCTGATCTCACATGTGCACACACACCCCCGCACACCTGCATATATGTGCCCACGCATACATACCTGCACACACACACACACACACACACACACACACACACACACACACACAAACCCCACATACAAGAGATATTTGGAACAGTGGGTGTACAGAAGCAGTGGGAAGTGCAAAGCATCCTCCTGCTCACAAATAGAGCTCAAGCCCATAGGACAGGGCACTGAGGTGCAAGGCAGGCAGGCTGAACTTCTCTGATCCAGAAGGACCTCCATCAGGAGCTCAGGAGAGGTGCAGGCAGTAAATTATCTAGCAGGTTAATAAAGAAGAATCACTTCTAACAACTGCACTTCTAGACAAACTGACCTTCAGAAACACAGACCCTCTCTGTTGAGAATTCCCATAAGCCCCTAATTACTCTCCATGCTGTCCCCACTGATTGGAAGGAAACTGTAAGCCTCAATTAATCATAGCTTCATTGTTCCCGTTTCCCAAGTAAGTTTGCTCAATTCAAAAAGAATCGGTGAACTCTGGATGGTCCCAATTAGACTTCCCTTCGGAGTCAACAAGAGTCAACGAATGAGCATGTTATCTTAGGCCAGAGAGGAAGAAAGAATTCTGTGTGCTGAGGATTACAGACCACGGCCCTGATAGCCCTAGCCAAGACCAATGGATTGGAAATAGGAAAAGGTAGAAAGCCAGTCTTTCCCCAAGGGGAGAGGAGGACACAAAAGCCACACCCTTGAGTCTAGTGAGCCATCCTATAGGCCTGTGTAATTGGGAGCTGAGCTGGTTTCTCGGCTGGCCTGATCGCCTACCTGGGTGTGTGTTCATTCATTCATATATGCCTGTGTGGGGGTGTGATGGGGAGTATGAATATGCTTGTCTCACAGCCATCCTTCTGGCTGAGAACACACAGGCCCACTAACACTTCCTCCCAGATCTGAGTGCGAGGGTATCTCCAGGCATAAGCCAGTAGCAGGCCACCAGCAAAGACCCATGAAGAGTTGGGCCACCCCTTGGTTCCTAAATGAGAGCTGGCAGGTGTGCCTGCTGCACTGGGGAGAGAGGGCAGGTATCAGTCCCAGAGAAAGCCAACTGGACAGCCCCTCATGGTCTGATAATATCTGAGCCTCCATACATCTCTGGGCTTCTTTGGTAATTGGACACTTCTCCTTTTCCTTTTAAGAAAGGGAAGAGCAAATTCCTCCTTTGTACTAGTGCCTGGAGGTGTACATGAACCCGGCTTTTCCTCTGCTTCTACATACCAAGTAATAGTAACATAGCATCCTCCACTGTGTGTGTGTGTGTGTCGTGTTGCTGGAAATTAAACTCGAGAACTGGTACATGCTAGGCAAGCACCATAACAACTGAGCTACATCCTCATCTCAACATGAAATAGTTCAATAACTGTGTTCAAAGGGACATATGTGCCCCTAATGTGTTTGTGTATATGTTAGTGTATACATGCTGTACTCTGCTTGTGCACACACACACAGCAACAATATGTTGTCATTGGTTTGTGGCATCTTGTGGTAAAATACAGTAATCTGCCATTACCCAATTCAAATCAAGCAAGATTCAGACCTGCAAAGTGGCTACAAGCTGTAAGCCACTCTGTGTTAGGTGTCAGAGCAGAAAGGCAGAGAAAAAGCCAGGTTCTAGACACAGGAATTAGCAACCCAGAGCACAAAGTTCAAGGGGAAGCTCTGGCCTTACCTGGAGCGGCCAGGTGTCTGATAGAATGTAGGTTGTCTGCCATCCTTCAGTGTTGATTCTGGTGGTGACACTTTGTGGGGCCTAGATGGAACCCTGAGGGAAATAAATAAATTGACAGATAAATTAATTAATTAATGCAGACAGGAAATTGGAAGTTTCCCTAGCCTTGTGCCCTCCCATAATTGGTATTTATTTATAAAGTATCAGAGTCAACAGTGTAGAGCTTTACACCTGAGAATCCTGAATGTCGATGGTGAGCAGCCTCTGCAGCACTGACATGAACTCCTTACTTCTCTGTTATTTTATTTGAAAATATAGAAGAGCAAAGATAGACCCCCCCCCCCCCGCCTTCCAACCAGCTTTCTCCCATGCCAGTATCTTGCAAACCCTGTGGTCCATAGCAAAACAATGACGCAACACCACTGCTGGTGAACTGAACCATAGACTGTCCTTGGATATCACCAGGTTGCCCTTGGTAGTTTTTTCCTGTTCCAGAATTCAGTTGCCCTTAGTAATTTGCACTGACTCTGTCCAAATACAGAGAGCTGTAGATGATACTGACCTTTCAGTGTTCCTAGTTGTGATAAATTTGGCAAGGGAGGGCAGTTTGGGAGGCTTTGACAAATTCTGAAGCAAAGGCCCTGGGAGAAATTTGATCTTTAAATAGAGCTTTAAAAATTAGATGTATTTCTTTTTAGATTGTGTATATGAACATTTGACTGTATTTGTATATGGGTGCCATATGCATGCAGCTTCCACAGAAGTCATAATAGGACAGACATCAAATCCCCTAGAAGAACTAGCGTTACAGATAGTTTTGAACCACCATGTGGGTGCTGAGAACCAAACCCAGGCCTCTGAAAGAATATAGCACATGCTCTTAACCACTTAGCAATCTCTTCAGCCCCTTAGAATGCTTATTGACACATGGACGGAACCAGGGTTCTTTCCCACATTGGTGATATGTTGGAAGGACCCGGGACACTTAAAGCTCAGTTGTTTTTGTATTGTTTTGTTTCTTTGTTTGTTTTTTTTTTCTTCAAAGATCCCAGTTTGTTCTGATGTATAGTCAAGTTCAAAAGTCCTATCCCAGGACCTCAAATGTCAGAACAAGTTTCTTCCTGCCCCCTAGACCCAGATCCAAGAAGGATCAATTCCGCTTGATCTTAGATAATCAAGAACCAATATCCCAGGGGTGGAGGACATTACTCATTTTGAGAATCAACTCTGAGTTCCGATTTAGTATTCCCATGTGTATAGAGGCTGTAAAGTGAGGAATGAGGGCATGAAGGGTAGTGTAGCTTGAGTACTTTCCTAGCGTGCTGAAGGCTGTGAGCGTGGATGGCGCCACAGAGGAGGAAACCTAAACACACAAACACAGAACGAAGCATAAGATTTTTATTCAACATAGCATCCATTTAGAGAGTCTTTTTTATTTTATTGCTGAAATACTTGCATCACTATTTTAATTCCCAAATTTGAATATTTTTTTAAGTTAATAGAGGACAAAGGATCCCTTCTCAAAAGTCAAACACTAAGTAACTTGAGCCAAAGTAAGCAGTCAAACATACCACACATTGAAGTAAAGGTTGTCACTGCAATTAACTTCCCGTCTCCTGTCTCCAATCTTGTGAATTAGACATCACATGATATAACTGAATATTCATATCTTTAAAAAAAAGAAAAGAAAACTTTTAAGAAGTGTTTAGACATTTGAGGGAAAAACAGGTTAGCCATTATTGCGCAAACACAATTAGAATGTACTTTCACATGCCAGTTAAGAAAATGAGAGGCTATCACACTATTATTTCATTTGCTACAGGCCCACACACATTCCTTCTCTTCCGCAAAGGCTTGCATAGGAAAGTTTTGTTTGTTTTAGAGGGGTCATGGGCACCATGAGGCCATGGTCCTAGTTTAAGAAATAAAAGGTCATCAATTAGGGATTATTAGCTTCAGCTTCCTGTATCTTAGTTTTTGTCTGTGTGTGTGTGTGCATGTATGTATGCACATGTATGTGTGTGTGTATGCATATTTGTGTCTGTGTAAGCTAGGAGATGTCTTGGGAACATTGTCCACCTGCTTTGAGGCGAGTGTCATTGGCCTAGGGTTCACAAATTAGGCAAGAATGAGTATCCAGTCATCCTCAGGGACCCTGCTGCCTCTGCAGCCCCAAAGCTGGGGTTACAAGAGCTCCTATCACACCTGCCTTCTTATGTGGGTGCTATGAATCAAACCCGGCCCTCGTGTTTATGTGGCAAGCATTTTATCTGCGAAGCCATTCATAGTGCTGTGCCACAATTAATTAAATTGCATGACTGGTCCAGGTCCAGGCATCAGATTTAGCTCAATAATGAATGTCTTATTGGCAGCACACCTGTGACCCTTTGCCAGGCATTCCGGGTCGTAAAGTGCGCCCTAGTCTAAACATCTCTGTGCCCCTCCTTACCCAGAACACACCGCAAAGGCAAGAGTATCTACCATTTAAAAACAATTTCTTATCTTGGGAGCAAGAACGAGCAGAAGCAGCCCTGGGACCATAATTCGCTTAGAACTCGGCTTGGGGTTTTCTCTCATTAACTTCTAGACAGCCGGACAGTGAGTCAGTGGCTCCAGCCTGTTGTGCTTGGACTGTCATAGCTGATTCCAGGAACTTGACATTTAGCGCTCATGACAGCCTCTGAGACGAGCCCACCACTGTCCCACATCACAGCAAACAACAGCACCTTAGCGTGAATAACCCGAGAAGTACTGGAGCGTGACTTATATGTACGTTGTTAAGATAAATAAAGAAGAATGGCGCCATTCCGGCAGGGGCTTGAAGCTTCAGTCACCCCTGCCCACCCTTCACCTCACCCCAGTGCAAATGACACTGAAGGGCCTGGATCTTACGCTAGGTGAGCAGAATGAATTCCTCATACCTGGGACAAGAGCATTGGCGGTACCTGGTGACAGTCACTAAATCTATAAGAAAATGGATTTCAGGAGATGGTGCTTGTTCCAGAAGCGTGAGAACCAAACTCAAAATCCTAAGAAACCAAGTGAAAACTAGGCAGGCAAGGAGACTTGCTTTATGCCCAGCACCTGGGAGATAGAGGTAGCAGAACCAAGGGCAAGGTGGCTAACTAGACGAGCTGGAATCAGCAAGCTCTGAGCTCAGCTAGCGATCCTGTCTCATAGTGGAAGGCCTTGAAGAAGGACATCCGACGTCAGCCTTGAAGAAGGACATCCGACGTCAACTTTGGGTGTGCACATGCACACACATGAATGTGTACCCACACCCCTGTGAGCCCTGTGAGCTCACATACATGCATGAGAATGCAGACACACAGAATATGAATCTGTGAGGCATATTGTGAAATTGATGCCTTTGTTTTCTTCTTAAAGATTTATTTATGTATTATGCATACAGTGTTCTGCCTGCAGGTCAGAAGAGGGCACCAGATCTCCTTACGGATGGCTGTGAGCCACTATGTGATTGCAGGGAATCGAACTCACGACCTCTGGAAGAGCAACCAGCGCTCTTAATCTCTGAGCCATCTCTCCAGCCCTGTATTTGTTGTTTTAAACACAGCAACAAACTTGTTCAGCATCTACTGTTAGTTGCAGAAGATGCAGGAATAACTGGCCTTTGGCTCCTGTCATCTCTCACGTGTGCATTTAGGAGGAAGTTAGTAACACACAGTGGAGGAGATGTTATAAACCGAATCAAACAGACATCAAGGCCAGAATTCAGATCCCCGGAACACTTGTAAATGTTGGGCAATCATCAAGGCCCACTGATAATCCAAGGGCTCAAGAGATGGAGACAGGATCCTTGAATCAAGATAACTAGCTAAACTAAGAAACTACTGAGCTGCGGGTTCAAACAAGAGACCCTGTTACAATACAAAAAGAGAAGCCTTCAAAGAAGACACCTGAGATCGACTTTTAGCCTGGATATCTACACCCACACATGAACATGCATGTATACCGTACATGTGTGTACTCCTACACATACTAACGCACACATTCATACATACACCCCACGTGCATGCGTATGCAGAAAGAAAAAAATTGGAACATCCTTAGCACATATTGGAGCAAACAATTTTGTATTAATAAAAAAGGAAAGCCAGAATCCACTAGAATGGGCAGCTCTTGGTTTGTAATGTAGTTTCCCAGAACACACACTGCTTGACTTTTTCTCTGGTATGTGGGGATTTCTAGGTAAATCAGTGCTCCCAGACCATCCATGGGAACTTGTTTACTCAGGAATCTAAGATAGTAAATGGCTCCACATTCTCCTGCTTGAAAAGCCCCTAGCCCACTCCCTGCCCAGCCACATCTGTAATAATGCCAGCCTCACATTTCTTTTAATCAAGCCAATATTCAGCCAACAGCATAATCATCACTTCTAGAACATTTCCTCAGGGCTCCAACTTCTGCAACACTCCTCACCCCTGAGTCAGTTTTCAGGATCTAAAGATTGGTTTGTGTTTTCTAGAGTTTTACATTAATGAGATCATGACGTTTACATACTTTATAAAATCTTTCATTTAAAAATTCTTTTATTCAGCTTCTTTATTTTTAGGTCCATCTACATCACTGCCTAAAGCAACAGCACTCTCTTCATTGCTGTATAATATTCCATTTTGGGTCTATGCTGTCATTCACTCATTCTTCTGCTGATAAACCTTGAGATTGTTTGGACCATTCTAGTGTCTTTTCACATACAGTGTCCGTGAAGTCTGTGAAGAGACCTTGTGTAGACAAATGCCTCCTTTTGTGGGGAAGAAAGTTAATGCCTAGAAATGGGACAATGGCTCGGTCCTATGTAGGTTTACAATTAAAGTGTGGCTCATGTGGCATCCCAACTGCTTCCAGTCAACAACCTAACCAGATGCTTCTCCTTCCTCCAGGGGACACTTGAACTGGCTTCAACTGGATCGAAGAGTACTGGAGCATGACTTCCCCAAGAAATCTGGGCCCGTGGTTCTGTATTTCTGTGTCAGGTAGGTTCTCCTCAAATTCCTAGTTTGGCTCCACTGTTTTTTTTTTTATCAGAAAGTCTGGAAGGAAAAGGGAGCATCCCTTAGACTGTGGTTAGAGATAAAGGTCATAGCACAGCTGCATCCCAAGAGGATGAAAACTCTTGGCCCATCAGTGTGTGCACTGGCTTGCGTGCTTGTGTGAAGATAAAATTTTATTTTAGGACGGTGGAGGGAGAGAGTCATACATCTCAAAAGTAAACTGAGTCTTGCATTGTGTCACAGTCCCAGATTTTATGTATTTTTTCTTTTTTCGGTACACTTGAAGCTCCATAAGAAGCCTCTCTGGTCGTTGCTTCTGTCCTAAGGTGCCATTGAAGAAGTCCCTTAAAACATACAGATTTATCTCAAATTGGGCTAATGGAAATGCCCTTCGGGCAAGGAAGAATAAAAGTATCAAAAGATGTCAGAGGGCTGAGGCAATGGCTCAATGGACAAAGTGCTTGCAGCTCAAGTATGAGGACCAGAGTTCAAGCTGACTAGTTAGACCTGCTGAGTTAGTGAATTCTGAAATCAGCAAGAAACTATGTCACAGTAGAGAGTCAGTGGAGAGCCATCGAGGGAGATTTCCAATGTCGAGCTCTGGCTTCCATGTCCTCAAGGACACATGCAAACATGCATACACCCATCATATACATACCCAAAAAATACAATACACTTACCTATTTGAACACATTTTACTTAACAACTGACATGAAAATTGTATTTGTGATGTAGTGCTGTGATTGTGTGTGTGTGTGTTTACATGTATGCATGTGAATGTAAGAACCAGAAAACAACCTTATGAGTCATTCTTTCCTTGGGTACTGTCCACCCTCTTATTGAGACAGTCTCTCTCAGTGGGCTGAGACTTGCAGAGTAGGCCAGACTGACCAGCCACCATGCCCCAGCGAGCCACCTGTCTCTGCTGCCCAGTGTTGAATTACAAAAATCTGCCGCCATGCCTGGATTTCTTAAAATGTGAGTTCTGGAGTTCATCCTTATGTTTTCATGCTTGAAAAGCAAGCACTTTGTTGACTGGTCATCTCCCCAGCCTCCCTCATGTGACTTATTTTTTTAAACTTTATTATTGTTGTTGTATGTGTGTTCCTGATGTGTATGTATGAACGCACACATGCCACCTCATGGCATGCAGAGGTTAAGAGGACAACTTTTTGGAATTAATTTCCTTCTTCCTTTCTGTGGTTTCTTAGGGACCAAACTTGAGTCATTAGGCCTGACAAGTGCTTTTTACAGGCTGAGCCCCCTCACCTGCCTCTAATAAAGAGCTTTTAAGGGTTAACGTTTGTCATCTTCTGAAGACCCCAGGATTGATCACATCTGTTTGCAAAGGGTTTAGGAGGCCAGAGGATCAAAATGCAAATGAGCAGGAGCTAGAGCCCCCAGACACAGCAGAACTGAGCACCCGGCAAAGGAGCCACCAGGAACACTCTCTAAAACGATCAACAGTACCGCAGGCGTTGGAAAAATCCGTTTAATGTTTTCTCCTGTACTGAGGCTTGAACCCAGGACCTTGAGCTTGCTGACAACTACACGACATCCTCAGGTTTTAAATGAAATTGGCCATTTTGCCAAAGCCACAGACCCTGTTCCTCTTAAACAGGTTCGGGTCCGCAGAAATCAGCTCATTTCTCCCTGAAAAGCAGGGTCAGGGTTGTGGTCCTGGAACTGGCGGCCCCGACTCCACAAATAGCATTCACCAAATCTCAAGCAAAGCACTGAAGGGTCCATTTAACAGGCTGGGGTGTCTTTACCTCAGCTGGTGGAGTAAATTTCAACTTGCGGTTAATGCCTTTTTGATTTGCTTAACAGCTGCAGGGATATCAGAGCTAATCTCAGCTATTTCCATTACTGATGGGAATGATTTCAATGCCATATTCTCTCTAATGGTGTCTCAGATGAATGGGAAATAACCTTAAAAACAAAGACTAACAATTCCAGTGAGGGGGGAGGGGATTAGCAAGAGTTGGTTCATTAACCTATAATCGTAGGTACAGGCGTACCTGGCCCTCCTTGCTACGGCTTTTTTTTTTTTTTTTTAAATCATAATTGTGATTTTATTGTTTGTGCTGAGAGTTGGTTCAAAGACATTTCAGTGCATGCAGTTTATTATTGTTGTTATCATCGTGTGTGTGTGTGTGTGTGTGTGTGTGTGTGTGTGTGTGTGTGTGTGTGTGATGTATGAGGAGTCCCTTCTCCCACCTTTCCATGGCTTCTAGGGGCCAAAGTCAGGTTAGCGAGTCATCTCACGGGCCCAATCTGTATAAAACTGCTAACATATGTCCTGGAAATCTGTATATTGTGATTTGTTTTCTAGAAACTAGTCCAGAAACTTTCCAGCTTGCAATCTAGAGGGAAATCTCCCCAAAGTGGCGCTTCTAGTATAAAGGTCTTCAGACACTGATGAGCTATACATAAGTCTGACCAACTTACAGTTTAATAGCACACACACATATGTGTTCAAATTGTCGGTCTTTTAAGTTTTAACATTATTAAAGAACCTAGTTGGCATAAGGAGACTCAAGAGTTGTTTGCAGAAGCCTCGCAGTTATGACAGGGCAAAAAGGGATGGCATAGAAATAGTGTTTGGAGTGTTTAAGACCTACTGAATGCACGACCATTTGACATGCTTTACAATGTAAGCTGTGAACTGGCCCCCACTCCTAGAATGGTAAACTCACCCCAATATGGCATTATTTTTATTGTACCCAAAATAAACAATTAGTAAATTATTTCATCTCTTAAATAATTATTTATGATGGGGCATGAAAGTGCATGCATTTAATCCCTGAGGAGGCAGAGGTGTGAATCTGTGGGTTTGAGGCCAACATGATCTACACAGGGTTCTAGGCCAGCCAAGGTACACAGTATCATCAGTCCCAAAGGAAAACAAAATGCATGGTTGAGGAGATATCTCAGCCAATAAAGCTTACAGGACCTAAGTTAGATCCCCAGAACTCATGTTAAAAAGCCAGCCATGGTAACACATGCCTGTAACCTAGCACTACAGAGAAAGAAACGGGAGACCCCCTGGGACCCCCAGGCCAGCCTACTTGATGATTTCCAGACCAGTTTCAAAAACCAAGGAGGTCAGCCCCTGAATAACGTCTCTGGAAGGTGATCACTGGCCCCCACACATGCATATGCGCCTGCACACATATGAACGTTCAAGCGTACATACACACCAAGTCATTTTATTCTGGGGTGAGACGGGCTCCTCCATTCCTTAAGCACTTTTTCTTTTTCTGGTTCTTTTTGTCAACATTATTAAAGAGGGGGAAAGCACTGAGCTTGGCTGCATGCCAAGGGCATTTTCCAAACATCTGGACAGACCCCAGTTGTCGGTAGGCTTTAGGACTCAAACCCCGGTAGCAAAATATCGAGTTTTGAGGTCCCTTAGGATGTGCAACCTTTCTAGGTCACCCCCAAGCTGTTTTTCTTTTCTGCCTAAACCCAGCGACAAGGAAGCTAGAAACATTCAGTGCATGCTCCAGCAGAAAGAGCCGGAAATCAGACTGGCCAAAGGCTACATTGTGTCCACTTCTGCTCTGCCCCTGAAAGTGGCCGTCCTGCCAACGCTACTTTCAGTTGGCCTGAGCAAGAATCTTGGGTAATACTCCTTAGACAAAAATCCCCAGTGTGAATTTGGTGGTTCACACCTGTAATCCTAGCACTGAGGGAGCTAAGGTAGGAGGATTGCTCTGAGGTCAAAGCCATCCTGAGCTGCAGTGTGAGACTATGTCACAAAAATAATTCAGGGTGGTGAGGATTGCTCAGTGAGTAAAAAGCTCACTGAGCAAGCATGGAGACCTGAATTCTGACCCCAGAACTCATGTCAAAGCCTGGTGTGGCTGAGCTCTGTGACAAGGGGGCAGACACAGGTGATTCCTGGGGACTCAGAGCTGAAATGGCAAGTACCAGGTTCTGAGAGAGACTCTGCCTCAAAAGTAAAGTATGAAAAGTGACTGAGGAAGATACTTGAAGATGACTGCTCACCTGGAAGAGTGTTCACAGTGATAAATATACACACATGGGTATGCACATGTCTGCATGGATGAACCCACATGCAAATAATTTTTTTCATCTCCAAATTCCACTTAGGATCAACTCTTCTCTCTCTCTCTCTCTCTCTCTCTCTCTCTCTCTCTCTCTCTCTCTCTCTCTCTCTCTCTGTATGTGTGTGTGTGTGTCTGTGTGTGTGTGTGTGTGTGTGTGTGTGTGTGTGTGTGGAGGGGGTGTTTTATACACACCACATTCAGGCAGTACCCTCAGAGGTCAGAGGAAGACTTTGGATCCCTTGGAACTGGAGTTAAAGACAGTTGGGCTCTCAGTAGAAGCAAATATTCTTAACCACTGAGCAATCCTGTTAATCTTTTTCTGCTGTTCCTGTATACAGGCCAGACAATAGAATATTGCTTTCTTTCCAGCCCCTATCCAGTGGATCTTTCTAGAAAGTAGCATGTTTCTATGTTTAGTTTCCTCCTAGACAGACTCGCCTGAGTGCTCCGAACTCATCAGGTCCAAAAAAATGTATAAATGACCCCCCCCCATCCTCTTTTCTCCCCTGATCTCCTGTGGTTCCATGGAGTCTGTGGTGCCTCGACTCTAAGTCCTGAGCTCACCCCTCCTCTTCCTGTTTTTAAGTTCATAGCTTCTCCATTCTCTCTCAGAACTCTTCCCTCTCTGCTTCCCTCCCTGAACTCAGGCCCTTAGGTACTGTCACATCAACTCTCTCTTCGGTGTCTCCAGGTGGCTGTCCCCTTGGTGCTGGCTTGAGGAGTCCGGCACACTCTGTAATGTGGGTTTCCACTTTCCAGCTTGCCCACGCAGCACCCAGCCGTTTACTTTCTCTGAGAGAGAAGGCAGATTCAGACTCTCTCTACTTCAGTTGTAAAAACTCATTTGTACATCAATGCATTTCTGGTGGTGTTCCCTTCCCTGGAAGAAGATGCTGTCACTTAGGATTTGTCAAAGTAAACAAAGGCAACCTAAGTGCAGTCCATTAGCTACATCGTTTCCTACAGACTTGATTCTATCAGCTTCGTCTTTGTAGATTGCTCTAGCTTCTGCTGTACACACATTTATTACACATAAACATGTCCGTGTAAATGCATATATAGATACAAACATACACATGCAAAACACACAGAGATAGATGCATACACCCCCCACATGCATATCCACAAATGCACAAGTACAAATACACACATACACGTGTATATACATACATATATATTCAGACGCATGTACACACATCCCTCAGAAGAAGAGAGACTCTTCATCATTCAGTATTATGAGGTCATGAGCACTTAGGTTCCAGCCCTTCCCCTGCCTCAGCTCTTTACCTCTCAGATACTTTCACCCCGGCTTTCTCCTCTTCATTAAAGACCATCTGTTACCTCAGACCCAGGGTACCCAACTTTCTCTCTTTCTCTCTCTCCCTCTGATTTGTACATAGTAAATGCTCAACAAGATGGGCCTCTGCTTGCTCCCTTTCCCCGCATATCCTTCCCAGTTTGTAGTCATCCATCTCCGCTTCCTATGCACCCTGAGGTCCCTGGAGAACTCTGCCTACAAATTCCACCGTTGTTCACTCTTTGACGCCTCTCTGACGTGGCACCCTGTGCCTCTGCTGCCATTGCCACGCCCTTGGTGAGTTCTCAGGTCTGTGGCGCTGTGAGATTCTGATACAAATCTTTTCCCTCCGTGCCTGACTCTACTACTTTGACGCTGGCGTCTGTGAGCTCTGGCCCTCTCTGCCCTCCTCTTCCAGTGTGTGCGGTCACACTCATCCCTGGCTGCCAATACCGTTGCTTCAGCAACTGCTCTGATCTCACCAGCCCTGAACTCAGTATTTCCAGGTTCTTTCTGCTACTACAGATGTGCACCCAACTGCAGCCTGAACCCACTGATGTCATCACCTCTCTGCCCCAGCACACATGCTGTTCAATAGCAGCTCATTATCCCTGTAACTGACGTTAACATCCCTGTACCTCCCCCACCCTCCACAAGCCAGATCCCCAAGAGTCAACCAACAGCACCTCCGCCTTCCTGCCTGCATCTCAGATTTCCTCCTCACTTATCAAGCATGTCCCCTGGCTGTAATTCAGACCACCTCCATAAGCCCCTCCCAGACCCTCAATCTCTCTGGATCAGGCTCTGCTTTTGATCTTGGCTCCCTCCCTTCTCCCCTATGTGTTGCCACTGAGCATCTTTCTAGAATGTTCCATGCTAACGGTCCCCCTTTGTCACTAGTGTGATCCTCATGGTCTGTCTACCTCAACCTACCTGTTCAGCTTCACTCCTGCCTGCCTGCTCCCTCTGGTTCTTATCACTGTGTGACCAAGGCTCCTCCAGCCACTGTTGTAAGGCAAGTTCTAGCAGCCTGAGACTGAGCCTGACAAGAGGGTAAAAAAAAAGGGGGGGGGGAGGAAAATATAACTCTGTACCCAAGGAAGTCTGTGCATTTTGTTGGCCTGGGTTTGTTCTTAAAATAATTCCTACAAGGCAGTTCCTTGAATTGTATATTCAGCTAAGTGATCCCACTTAGCAATTGTGTTTGTAAGAGAATAAATAGATTAGATTTAAACAACAAACTGAAATGAACGATAGCAAAAGGACAAGGGAGCGGCGGGAAGCTGTTATCTAGAAGATGATCCTTTGGCCCTGAGGATGCCTCTTTCTCTGACTGAGACCACTGCTGTTTCTGTCCCTGAGAGGAACACTGGGTCTGAAGTGAGGTGCCCACTGACCAGAACTCACTTTAATTCCACTGGGTCTCCAGTGAAGATTGACGCCTCTGAAATTCGAAACATCGGAGGTACTTGGCTGTAGAAATCCACAGCATATTATTCTCATTATTACCGCCCCTTTCCGCCACTAAAAGTCAGTGTTCCAAATGTGACATTTGTGTTCATTACAGAATGAAACCATTGGCCCATTTAATTAACACTTGCTGTAAATATTCAGCGATTCCCGAGTGCCAAGAGGTGGCTGCAAGAGATGCAGAGAGGCAGGGGCCTGGCAGAGACCTGGCTGATGTCACTTGCCTAGATAGTCAATGTGTCACCTTCCTCAAGGCTGCAGATCCTCATGGCCAATCATCCCGTTAATGAAATGGATGAAGCACACCCCCCCACTTCAGACTGGAATAAAATACTCTGAGTAGCAGGTCATTTGAGCTACTGCGGGTGTGACACGGCTCGTGGGCTTAAGGACATCTTGGTTGGCTTCAACCTCAGCCTCAAACACTATTTTTTTTTTAGCTCAGAAAGAAGCACTAAGATTTATTCCAGTTAAATGTGGGAGGTGATTTATTTAAGATGTACATTTTGTGGTCTGGAGAGATGACTGGGGATAAGGCTGCTGTATAAACTGATGACATGATCACTCCAAGGTATGGTTAAGGGGAATGTTTGTTGTGGGTGTGAGGGAGGAGACAGCCGGAGGCATCTGGAAGAGTCCAAAGCAGAGAGAGAAAGTAGTAGACGGAATATGGGTAGCAGATTGGATTTGACATGAAGGGATGTGGAGAAAGTGAGGAATAAGGAGGAAAGACCAAGAGAGAGCAAAAAAGGAGAGAGAGAGGGGGGGGGAGGGAGGGAGGGAGGGAGGGAGGGAGGGAGACTAAAAAAGCGGGAGAGATGAAGAGCTGTGAGGAGGGAAGTCAATGAGTTGGAGAAGTGTTTTGTGTGTGTGTGTGTGTGTGTGTGTGTGTGTGTGTGTGTGTGTGTGTATCACCGTTATTCACTTTTCCTTTAAAGAGCCAGTGATAAGGGAATCCTTTGGTAGAGGGAACCAGCTTCACAAGTTCCTAAAGAATGCTGGCTTTTGTCTGACCACCAGAATTTGGGGAAATGGCTTTTCCTTTGGATCTGACAGCTGCCAAGCCCAAAGATGTGAGTTTTATCCCCGGAACCCACCTGGTAGAAGGACAGAAAAAACTCTATCAAGTTTTCCTCTGACCTCCACACACAGAGTGTGGCACACGCGTGCATTTACACACAGGTGTTTATTTTGTTATTCAAGTTATTATGATAAAAACCAACTGGTCAAGCGTTGAAAAGTAGCTTTGTAACAGCCCCCAAGAGAAGGGTGATGCCTCTTGGAGCTATGTGGGCAAGGACACCTGGAAGGGTCAGGGGTCAAAGGGAGAGAAGGGAAAATATAGGCAATATCCTCTATTATGGTTTTTAGAAAATGCAGCTTATGAGATGGATACGCAGGCTTGGGATTGGCTAATTTGAATAATTCTGATTCTGATGGGCTTTTCAACCTAAGGACTTTCCCATACCATCTTGAATATGTCTCTAGGCAGAAGAATAGGGGAGGATGCAAGGTGGTGACAGTCAGAGGAGGTGCTGGAAGTGTAGCTTTGGGCCTGTTAGTCACATATGAGTTGATTGTCATGAATCACTTACTAGCTCTTACATTAGCTAACTTTGAAGCCAGCAAGGCCCAGACATTCATGTATTGTAAAGATGCGGTTAACACAGAACAGACTTGGCTTTGCCTCGCAGACCCTTGCAACAGAGGATCCATCTTTCATTTCCATGGAATCCCTTGAGATAACCCAGAATATTCCTTGTAAACCATTTGGGGAAGCGGTCCCTTCCTTACAGTTCAGGAGGAGCACCAGCGCCACCTACTGTCATCCAAGGCCACAAGCCAGGCGCTCATAAAAGCAAGAAACAAAAAAAGACACTCTCAACTTTCCATGCATACTATCAACAGTTCCCATTTCCCGAGACATCTCCTCAACCTGGTGCCTGCCCAGAGTGTGGATGGAGATGTCTCAGGTCTGTTTTTATCCAAGCATTTCACCTTAGACGTTCCTAGCCCAGATAGAAAGTTCAGGATGAATTAAACGTTCAAGGTTATGAACAAAAACATGACAGGCCCAGAGCTTCCAGGATTTTCCAGGATGTTGTCTTGGTGATAAAGGTTAACAGGAAACTGCTCTCCAATTTCTGTCAAGAGGGGGATTTTTTCCCCCTCCATTCCAGAATATGCTTGTTATTTCTGCAACCTCCTCGGACTCTCCTGCCAGATAGTAGAGATCTGTGAAAATGGATAGAGGTGCCGGAGATGGCAGCCCTGGCCTCATTTATTTCTCCATTACTACAGCATTGAACTTCATAAATGATTCTTGGGGAGAAAGCCAGGGTGGAGGGGCGGGGACATACAGAGCATCTTCATGGTTAGCTAAGGACAGAGGCAAATGGGGTGAAGACATGAGACTTAGAAAACTAAGTTATTCACACGCTCCGTCGGATTTACACTCAAAATTACTGTGGTAGCAAGCACTGTCCCACTCAGGAAGCCAAACTTTTGGCATTAAGATATGAGCGAATCAGCAGCCAAGTTTTAACCACTTTCCATGCAAACAGTAAGATGACGAAGTCACATGACTGGGTGTGTGGAATGTGAGACCCCACACCTAAGTTTTTATGACACTGGGATGTCACTTTGTTACATCTTTGTCCCTTTCACTGTGATGTGGCTTTAATTC
This sequence comes from Phyllotis vaccarum, assembly GCA_033318265.1. Lineage (NCBI taxonomy): Eukaryota > Metazoa > Chordata > Mammalia > Rodentia > Cricetidae > Phyllotis > Phyllotis vaccarum. Next base: position 69,742,817 of record JARWLC010000003.1, on the reverse strand, counting down.
CAAGCCCCCCTCCCCAACACACGGACACAGTGAATCATGTGCTTGAATACTGAGCTCTGGCTGCTGTTTGAAGATGTTGGGGAACCTTTGGGACATGGAGCTTATCTAGCAAAAGCAGGTTGCTGGAGGTAAACTCTGAAGGGTATAGTCACACCCGGTTCAAGCCTGGGCTCTCTACTTCCTAATCCAGCCAGCAAAATATGTACAAACTATTCTGAAAGCCCCCTGAGCTGCCGTCTCTTCCCTCCGTGTTGGACAGGTGTCTCCAGACATTGAAAGAAGGCTTCCTCCCTGGACTTGCTTCTATGAGGCATTCCTTCACGGTGACAAAAGAGTAACTCATAACTAACCCTGGAACTGTGACGGAGGGGATGGAGCGGAGAAAAGCTGAGCATCAAAATTAGCAGTTATATCAGGCACTGAACTTGTTCTTGAGACACAAAGATCCCAGTGCTATGCCTCTGCCTTCCAGAAGGTGGCAACCTCATGAGAAGCCCGCCTAGCCACAGCAGTGTCTCCGTGAGGGGCTTTGGGGAGGCTTGGCTATGAGAATGGTCTCTTGGGGTACTTTCAAGCAGAGGGTGAAGGGAGAAGGGTCCATTCAGAAATGGAGGTGGCTCTCTGTGGAAATGGCTCCAACAGAGTCACAGAAGCAGGTAGATCTAAAAGGCCACAAGAACACTTTGTCAAATGATTTCTCAGCTGCCATTATTTCCAGGAATGGAGTCTCATATTGACAAAATAAGTCATTACCCCATGGTCACCATGTCTCATGGTTAAAACAGGAAACAGTTAAAGTCACTGTCTAGTTCAGACTCTAGGTACCAGAAAAACAACAGAGCCCTCCTAAGACTGGTCTTCCCACTATGTAATAATTTTGAGTCTAAAAGTGGCATCTGAAATAGCTTAATGCTCACTTGACTAGCACCAGGTTTGCTAATACATATACATGAATCTGCACCAGTCACCACAGCTGCTTCCTCACACACTTGAAAAAATGGTAGGAGACATCATTCATTCATTTACTGTATGGACAAGAGGGCTGGGAGTCTGGCCTGCCCACCCTGGGTGCCTGGGTTCCTCTGTTGTGAGGAGGGGATTTTGCTCGTTTGTTTCTTGAAACAAGGTTCCCAGTAGCCTAGACTGGGCTCGAACTTTTGCTGTGTAGCTAAGGATGGCTGTGAGCTCCCATGGACCTCCCACCACTGGGATTACAGGTGTGTACACGAAATCCAGTTTTGGCTGGCTGCTACTGCTGCTGCTAGGTGACAGTGGAGGAGGCGGTGGCAGTGAGTGGTGGATGTTTTATTCATCCCCAGTATCTAAACATAAAAAAAACTTCTTACATGGAGATCCATTGAGCCCCACTCTGCTCCTCCTCTTCCTCCTTCCTCCTCTTCTTTTAATTTATTTTTCTCCCATATATTATATCCCAAGCACAGTTTCCCCTTCCTTGATCCTTTCACACACACACACACACACACACACACACACACACACACACACACACACACACACACACCCTTACAACTGGAAAAAGAGAATCTCTGTACAGTTATGTTGACATGTCCTAAGTCACATAGCTGAGATTAAATCCCTGGTCCTTGGCTTCCTCCCCAGAATCCTTATCATCAAAGTGTGTGATGGTGCTGACCGGCTGGAGCCCTTGCTCACTTCACATTCTGTACCCTCCTCTCTGCCTGTTTCCTAAAATCCACCTACCCAGTGCCTTCCTAGTCCAGTCTGGGCTTTTCCTCCAACAGCCTGCAGTTCAATCATTTCCTCTTCCAATATTGCTCTACACTTCCTGCACTGGTCCTTAGATGGAATGGCACATTATCTGACTAAAGAATTTAATAACCTGGGAACTGATGTGTAAAGGCATGTTTAATGTAAACTAAAATAATGTCAGCATGTTTCATCTTGAGAGAAATCCATGTGCTCCCTCTGATAGGAATTCAGTTCTCATTTGGCTTAATATGCATGAATGTCACAGCCTTAAGAACACTTACCACCTAGGGATGTGCTGAAATGACCACTTCAGCGCCCTGGGGAAGCACATAGAAAGTGGTTGTAAGGGCCATGTGACCACCACCTGCTGCTCCATTGAACAGAACAAATCTTTTAAAGATCTAGCTAGCCAATGATTAGGATAAAAGAGTAACATGGAGAAATAAAAGAATGAAGAATTGGAAATTGACCAAGGGAGAAGGAAGATGGTCAGCTAAGAGTCTGAGAATCATAGTTAGTTAATCCAGGTCTGCAATACCCACGGAGACGTGGCTGTGGAGACGTGGCTGTGGACATGTGACTGTGGACACACACGTGGCTGTGGAGACGTGGCTCAAGAGAGCTTGGAGCAAAGAGTGGGAAGGAAGGATCCGAGGTCCCTTCTGGATCTTTTCCTTTTAGAGCTGAAGCAGTCTGGTCTGGCCCAGCTCTGGGGCTGTGTTTTGACCCATCCTCACTTTCCTATGACTATGGGTAATTTCTTTTTGCCATGTTGAGTTTAGGTTTATTTCCCTGAAAACCTTGTGCAAGTCTTTTCATGTGACATTATTGGAAAAACAAAACAAAGGAACAAAATCATGAAAACCCAAAATGTATAGTTTGTCAGTACTTTTTAGGTCCACGCCTCCCATACACACTAAAATCAATGCCAAAAAAGGCATTAAAATTTGTGAACTCAATTATGTCCTATCTTATTATCGTAATAGCTTAGTAGTTCTAACTGCTTTTCCATAGAGGTGAGACTTGTTACACTGCTAAAGCTCCAATGTGTGCTATAAGACTATATTTTTTTCAGATTTACTTATAACTTATATTTACGTGTGTGCAGTTTATATGCACTGCATATACTCTGGTGCCCACAGATGCCGAGGACGTTGGACTCTCCAGAACTGGAGTTAGAGGCAGTTGTGAGCCATCGGATATGGGTGCTGGGAACTGAACCCAGGACCTCTAGCAAGAAGAGTAAACAATCTTAACTGTGAGCTGTCTCTCCAGTCCCAGTTCTCTATTTTTAACAAAGATGACTTCATTAAAGATGACTATATAGAAAAACAGAAATCTTAGAATCTTAGAGTTGTGTATATGAATATCTCATTTGGCTTTTGATTTGCATTTTCCAAGTGCTTAGTGATACCTGAAACATATCCTCATATGCTTATTGGCCTTGAAGTTATATTGAGAAAAAAGCCTATGCACCTGGATACAACATTGTGCCCTCAAAGAAGCCAAGAGAGAAAAGACTGATGGCCCCTTTGTCTTTTCTGTATTCAGCATGGGAACAGCCACGGTCCCCTGACACCATGCAGCTCAATGCAGCGGTCCATGTCCACGCCCCCTGGGCCTCACACATGGTTTTTCTCTTACAGATTCTACATAGAAAGCATCTCCTACCTGAAGGACAATGCCACCATAGAGCTCTTCTTCCTGAATGCCAAGTCCTGCATCTACAAGGTAGGAATGGGCTCTTCCTGCTCAATTTCCTAATGAATTAAAACATAGCAAAATGTTGCCCATACAGTGATTTTATTGATTAAGAAGAGTCATTTATAAATTGATTGCTATGGGCTGGTGAGATGGCTGCTCTTCCAGAGATCCTGAGTTCAAGTCTCAGCAACCACATGGTGGGTTACAACCATCTGCAGTCAGATCTGCTGTCCTCTTCTGGCATGCAGGCATACATGCAGGCAGAACATTGTATATATAATAATTTTTTTAAAAAAAATTAAAAATAAATTAATCGTTATAAATCAATGAGAAACTGCATGGAAGGAAAGCTACCAGCTAAACAACATGGCTTCTTTCAATGCCATCATTGTCCTGGCTTTATAGAAGTGTTCCTCACGGTAGAGAAATCAAAGCATCAGAAAATCAATCAACTAGTCACATCATAGCCACAGTCTAGAGCAGAGAGGAAGGCGTGTGCATGTGAAGTTGCTTGGTTTGTGCTGGGTTCTGTCTGTTTCTACAGTCTAATACAGTTTAGGACTCCCTGCTAGGGAATGATACCACCAAGGGCTGAGCCTTCCCATGTCAGTTAACTTAGAAAAACTTCTTACATGGAGATCCATTGAGTCAGTCATCCATAGACCAACCTAAGCTAGACGATCCCCTCACCTGCTCTTTCCAGGTGATTGATTCTAGGTGTGTCAAGTTGACAGCTGAGGTTGGCCACCATACACTCTGAAGCTCACATGAAGTGCAGGCTTGGAGCTTTGTGTGAATTGCCTGGATCCCCACATCTCTTCCGTTAGAAAAATGAATCACAGGGAGACTTACATATCTAATGAAGAAGGAGTCACTCTTTTGGTTTAGGAAAACATAATTCCAATCACAGAGTTCAGCTGAGAACTCACCGTGTTCATGAAAGGCACTCTCTTTGCACAATGTACCCAGAGAACAAACGGTCCCTGGTAAAGTGGCCACTAGATGCTTTTGGAAAATTCCAAGGAGAACTCATGGCATGTGGCTTTATATTTCAAAACTTCTGTTTTGGAGCACTGTAGTAACTTACCAAAGTTTAAACAGGAGGGCTGAAATTGGGCAAGTTCTTTACCTGAACTGCATGGGATAATTCCACCACTCACAATGGTGGAGGGCCTCGTGGAAACCAAATTCACCTGTGCAGAAAGACCTCATTTGGTGGAAGCTAATGAACCAGGACATATATCGGGCTGAAACCCAGAGCATGCAGATGAGAGTCCTTAAGTTTTTTGACTGGTAGGAAAAGACATTAATTGTAGTTCCAGGCATTTTCAAATTTCTTCCTCTCTCTAATCCCTAATTTTCTCATTATAAGGTGGAAAGAATAGTTCTACAGATATCTTAAAAACCATAGGGACACCTGATTTTAAAAAAAAAAATGATTGGGCAAGCACTATTTTTAAAAAGTTGAGAAATAATTTAAAAACAAACCCAAAAAAACAAAAAAAAAAACCCTGAGAACTGTCCACAAGGTGGCAGACTTGAGCTAAAATAAAGGGCTATCGTGAGTCTTTTGAAAGGCCATTCTGACCAATTAAATTAGTGCTTGGCACATATGTGCATAAAGGGAAGGAAAAAATGCTTCCTAGAGTTGCTGGGTTCCACTTGGTCATACATGCTGAGCTTGTGATAATCACCATCAAGTCCTCAGAAGTAGATATTACAATTTTCTCAAGAGGAGGTACAGGTGGCTGTGCCTCTAATAACTGGCCACATTTAAAGTTCAGGTGACCCCAGCATCAGCTTACTTGCCAAACTGAATGTGGAAAATATCCCAGAGCCCTAGCTCTTCTTAAAATCCATTCTGGAACACGGTCACCAAAGTGGCCACAAATGACAAAGGATGAGTCCTCTAAAGCTTGTGTAGACAAAATCAGTTTACCTCAGTCTTCTGACTATTTTTAGTTGCAAACACTGATAGATTTACTAACAAGGTTTATATAGTATGTTTTATTTTGAGCCTCGGAACATCGGAGGAAGGTGATGTTCTTAAGAACTGGAAGTGACCAGACAGCAGTGTGCTCTATTAGCCACATTCAACAACATGTAACAATATTAGAAGTCTACACAGTCGTAGATATTTAGGTTTTGTGGCAACAGGCTTGGGTTTCCATACCAGCTAAGTATGATTTCTTCCACAAAATGTCTCCATGCTTCGTTTCCTTTTTGAATGAACAAAAATGCTGTAAGATCCGACCCACCCACATCATCTAGGATATACCCCTAAGGTAGAGCATGGAAAGTACTTAGCCCTGTGCCATGAACTTGATCAAGAGACTTAGATTCTGATACATTTTTCTGGCTATGGTTTTCTGTGCCACCCACGTGGCCCCAGGTGTATGCTGAGTCATCAGCCCAGAAGGCAGAGTGACTTAATAACTTGTCACATTGTTGCTGCCCCAAACACGGGTTTACTCAGCAGTTGGGTATCAGGCCCCTTGTTATTTCCTGAAGACTGACACTTATAGAGTTCCTTTCTGTAGACTCCAGGTTGAGCATAGTTTACATATGTTAGGCAAGCACTCTACCACTGAGCTCTGGCCAGGCTTTCTATTTTTCATTTTGACACAATGTCTCATTACGTTTTACCTAGGCTACCTTTAAATGCACTGTATAGTCCTAACTATCCTTGAACTTAAATTTTCCTGTCTTGGCCCACTGAATAGCTGAAATTACAGGGCTGCATGGCCACACTCAAAACCTACAGTGTTTTAGAGCTAAGTTGTTGAGTTGAAATAGGCTACTTACCCCTGCTTTTTTTTTTGCAGACCTATTTACATTCATATTTTAAAATATTATGAGCTATTTTTGACAGGGAGCAGGGTAACTGGAGAGGTGGGTCAGCAATTAAGAGCATGTGCTATTCTTGCAGAGACCTGAGCTGAATTCCCAGCACCCACATAGTGGCTCACAACTGTCTGTAAGTCCAGTTTCAGGCAATCTCATGCCCTCTTCTGAGCAACCTGGGTACCAAGTACCCACAGGGCACACATATATACACACAAAACACTCACACATACAAAATAAAAACAAGTAAAAAATAGTTTTAAATGTATTTTTTTAAATCAGAGTTTAACACAGCCAGGAGAGTCTAGCTAGCATGTAAGAGGCCCTGGATTCAACCCCTAACATGACACAAAGGGGGGGGGGGTAATTGTTGCTGTCATAGTAACAGGAGACAGATTTAAAGAAAAATGGTGTTGGGGACAGTAAGATGCTCAGGCGGTCAAGGGGATGCGTCCAAGACTGGTGACCTGAATTTGACTCCCAGGACACACAGTGGAAGCAGAGAGTTGTCCTCTGACCTCCACATCTGCTCACACATATACACACACACTGTAATAAAACAATTCAAGTCAAAGAGTTCCCAAAGGCTTGGTATGCAAATGCGCCCGTCTCTTCGGGGCACACAAGTCCTACCCTTTTGTGCCTTTTTGATGGTCTTTCTACTATTTGATTATTTAATTCTAAACGGCCGAGGTCTTCTTTGATTTGACCCCTCACATTTCATTAAACTTCCTGACAAAGATGGGATTAGGGTGTCCTCTGTACACACACACACACACACACACACACACACACACACACACACACACACACACACACACGCTCCTTTCTCAGGGTGATACCGTACTTCTGAGTGGGAGCCATAATCATCAGCAGCATGACAAGACTAATCCAGGCATTGTCCCGTGGCTCCCTTTTTTTAGACAATGAGTTGTTTTACCTAAAGGGATTCATTACCTTGTTTTTTCTTGTTTAGTTTCTATGTATCTTGGCCCTTTGCTCACAGTTCCTACAGATTCCCAGATCTGTTCAACTGTGCAGTTCCAATGTGACAGCAGCTCATCAGCTCCCTCTGGTTTGAGTTTGTGGCTGCTGCTGCTATGACTTCCCTCCTGGAACCCTCTGCCCTCCTGTTCTGTGAACTTGGCAATCTTTGCTACTCTCTCCTTGGGAGGCCACTTTCCTGTCTGGGCCTCTCCCCACCCACACCCTTTATTGGATCTTCTGTCTCTGGATCCCGGTTTGTTTGTTTTACACGAATTTTACACCATGTTTTTCTGGACAACATCCTTAAGTAAATCTAGAGAAAGGACCCCCTGAAGTAAGATGTTTGGGTCCTTGTGTGTCTGAAAATGTCTTTATCCCCCTTTTAAATCTACTTAGAGGTTTAAATAGAAATAGAAATGCAGAATAACAGTGTCTTTATCAGGTGCTGTTTTAGCAATGCCCCCTGTCCTGTCCATTGGATGTGCCACCCTGTGCCATCTTCCTGGATCTGTGGGCCTTTCCTCTGCATTCCTCATGATGTAACAATTCAGGACCTGCTGGGTGCAAACTTTCATTCTGGAGACTCCGTTTTTTCCTGAATTATTTCTTCATTATTCTCACCTCTTTCTCCCCATCTTCTCTTCTAGGAACGGCTGGGAATCGGAAGTAGGGCAGGTTTCTATCCCACTTTCCATTTCTGGCTTCTTCTACTTTCTTGGAAGTTTTGGTCAGCATTGCCTTTCATTGCTCCTTTTGATTTTTAACTTTAACACACATACGCACACACTCACACATACACACATTGCTTCTAAGAATACCTTTCATTTCTGGTTGGTTCCCATGGCCCACATCAGGCAGCTCACAACTGCCTGTGACCCCAGCTCCAGGGGATCCAAAGTCATCTACTGACCTCCATGGGCAAATGCCTATGCATGGGATACACACATACACATAAATAAAAATAAATATTTAATATTGAAAGACTCCCGGTGACTACCTCTAGTCTCCACATTTACACCTATAATTTTTAATTAAAAAAAAAAACATTTTGCCTTAGGAATATATTATCTCTTATTATTTTGATTACATTAATTACAGTGCATGCTCAACTTCCTGTTTCTTCTCAGTTCATTCTTTTCTGTAGGCTAGCATCCCCCACCTCCACCCTCCAGCCCCCCAACCCCCACCCTGGTCTCTTTTGCATGTGTGTATATGTGTGCGTGTGTGCATGAGTATGTGTGCCTCCATGTATGTGTGTGTGCATGCATGCATGATCATGTGTGTGTGTGTGTGTGTGTGTGTGTGTGTGTGTGTGTGTGTGTGTGGTGGCTTTCTCTGTTATTGCAGGGGATCCTGGTCTGTCAATTCCTGCTTACAAGGAAACCAGGAAGCTAGTGAGATGCTCTGAATGCATGGATTTAGCCTAAGAGTACCTCAGTAGCACTGAGGAAGAGTCCTAGGGCAAGCTGAGATTTTCATAGGTACCTGAACATCAACCTTTGGGTGAGGGACGTACACTCCCATCTCCACCTGGGACATGCCAGTTTCCAGACAAAGAGGCCTCACTTGGAGTGTAAACTTGTTTTAGCTGCAGCTTGTGTTCATCCTGAGAAGCCGCTTCTCCTCTCTCCTCAGCAGACAGGCAGGAAAGGGGCTTCCTTTCATTTTGTTTGTTGTGTTATTTTCTTCTGTTTCCCGTGTCCCTTCTTCTCTTAGCAGAGGTAAGAAAGCACAACTACAGTACATTTCTCTCTCATTTTCTCTTCCTTTACACCCTCATAGTTTCTACAAGAAAATCAGAGAGAAACAGTCACGATTTCCCCAACTTGCAGAAGATTTAACTATGTGAGAGCTGGGCTGTAACTAGTCACTTCTGGTGAAATAGGAAGAGCTGTAGGTATGGACTTGCTGACACCTCATGTGGTCCAACATTTTTACTGTTTAAGGTGACAGGTGGACAATGGGGAAAATTATATTCAGGAGATGAGCAAACGTGTTTTAGGATTATGTGTCCAGTTCCATGGAAAACTCTGATGAGATGCTGTGTTCTCTGGGTGAAGACTTCTGAGCCAGCAGAATTGTTCTGTCAAACCTTTCTCCTCTGGTCTCCCCCCCTCACTGAATGTGACTTCTTATGACAGCTGAGGAGGTCAACCAGTCACCCTGTGGGAGACAGCCCACCTGTTACTCACAGCAGGAGAGTTTGGTAAACATGGGTTTAAACATGGTAAAATTGGGTTCATGTATTCTTTCCCACACCCAGACTTTGAAGTGACTCTGCCTTCCTCTGAGTTCTGAACTGACAACAGAAATCACTGTCAGAAATTAATTTGAACCAGCCAGGCATGGCGGCACATCCCTTTAATCCCAGTACCGAAGAAACTGAGGCAGGAGGATCATTCTGGACTACATAATGATAAGCTGTCTGAAAAGAATGCAGGCAGCTAGAGTACAGGGCCAACCTAACATAACCAAACCCAAGGCTCCATTCCCAGTACTCACAAAACAGTGCAGCGTTAGACACCTGGGAGTTCGACGTTCAAGGAGCGGAGGCAGGAGATCAGGAGCGCAAAGTCATCATCTACTACGTAGCAAACTAGAAGCTAGAAAAAGGGGGGAGGGAGAGAAGGAGGGAGGGAGGGAGGGAGGGAGGGAGGGAGGGAGGGAGGGAGGGAGGGAGGGAGGGAGGGAGGATAAAGGTTTAAAAATTATTCATGGGGAGATGGTAGTTAAGAGCATTTGCTGCTCTTGCCTGCTTTTGGTTCCCAGGCCCCGCTTGGTGATTGGCAACCACCTGCAATCAGGTGATCCAGTGCTCTTTGCTAACCTGAACACATGTGGAGCACATTCAGGAAAACACACACAGTTAAATAATTTTTTGAGACAGTGTTCCTTTGTGTAGCCGTGGACCTTGGCTGTCCTGGAATTAGCTCTGTAGATCAGGTTGGCCTCGAACTCACAGAGATCCACCTGCCTCTGCCTCCCAAGTGCTAGGACTCTTTAAAGGTATATGCCACCACTGTCCAGCAAAATAAATAATTAAAAAAAATAATCATCACATCAACCTCTCTACAAAAGTTAGATTATAAATTGATGTCTTTTTTATGTTTTATTTTCAAGTATTCAATGCTGTATTATCTAATGTTTAATGTTATTTTAAATCTCAACATTTAGAAAGACTGATTCCCACAAATATACAGATGCTTAAGGTACAAAGGAAATTAGAACATTTTTGAATTAACTTTATTTTTAATGAACTTCACACCCCAAACTGGAGAAAGATAAGAAAATTGGCTCCTAAATAGAGAACTTCTATGCTGCTACTCAAAAGAGCCGTTGGTATTTATTTGCTGGGTGGGGTAATCTAAGGTTAGCTGTTCAGAATGACTGGTATGCTGTTGTAAATTACATAATCAAACTCTATAGCTGTCCATCTTTTGTACTCCCATGATTAAATTGCACTTGGTATTTATCACATCCAATCTCATCAGAGCCCCAAGGCCTCCATCTACAGATGAAATGAAATATGTTTCCTCGGGCAAGAGGAAAGGGGCACACCCATTTTTCGGACTGAATTTTTGTGATTACTTTCCATTAGCTGTGACTGACTAGACACCTAACAGATGAACAGAAAATTGCTTTTGATCGGCCACTTTCTGATCCCACCACGTTTGGTGCCTATGTGTATGCAGCCAGAGCAGATAGTGAAGAGAAAGAGCCAGGTGTGGTGTCTTCTCCTATAGTCTCAGAACTTGTGGGTGGAGGCAGGAGGATCATGAGTTCAAGGTCATCCTCTGCTAAGTGGCAAGTTGAGGGCGGTGTGGACTCCATAAGATCTTGTTTCAAACACGAAGAAGAAAAAGGCAGGAAATGGTAAGAGAGGGAAACACTGGGCAGACAAAGACTCCTGTCCTGTGTGTGGTGAAAGGTCTCATCTAGCCCTTCTTCTGAGAAGTCTGCCTTGGTCCTGCAGCTTCACATATGCATCGTTTAAGTAATTATTCTTGGATCTCATTGGCCTCTTAGGTCCAAATGCTGTCACCCTGTTGATACTGAAATAAATGGTCTATATTGGAGAGCTCCAAAGAGCTTTGTTCATGAACCTGTGATGTCGTTTCATCTGTAGGTGGGAGAAACAAAGCCCAGAATCTTGTCCCACAAGATGAGGGACCAACATAAATATTTCCCTCAGACTCCCAGAATCCCCATCCTTATCTCTCGTTTGCTGATGGAGACGTAGTGCATGTGCTTACATGACCAAGAGCATGAAAATAAGGACAAGCTTCTAGAAACACGCATGGACTTACCATCTTGGCAGTGCGTGGCAGACTTTGAACAGAACAGTTCCTTAGGACCGTAGGCTGTTGGCAGCGAGTGGCATGAGAAACCCAGCGATGGGAAGTCAGTGACGGTGTGAATGACCATGACTTCCATGAGACTGACAGAACATGCCTTGGATGCTGAAGACCTAGCAAAGGGCTGACAAGGAGGAACTATCCAAGCTTTCAGGTCTTATTCATGCCCAGACACAACTCCATGTGGTCATTATGAGTTGTACAACGAGGCATTATAACCATACAGCTGCAAGAAGGGAGCCAGGGAGGTCACTTACGTATGACCTCACACCCCAGTTTGATGCTGTATACCATATTATCCAGGGTCCTCCACAGAGAAACAGAAGGACACTTACTGCATGGGAAGGCATGTGTTACTGAAGGCTGAGAAGTCTGTGGTATGCCTCCTGAGACCTGAGAACCAGGGAGGCCACTATTGTAATTCTTATCCACAGGGCAGGAGAAAATGAGATGGAATATACTAACTCATAAAGTGAGTGATGAGGCGGGGTGTGGTGGTACATGCTGCAGTCTCAGGACGTAAGCAGCTGAGGAGTATGAATCATGAGTTCAAAGCTTCTCTGAGCTACATAGTAAATGCTGGACCAGCTTCAGCAAGACCCGTCTCGTCATCTCTCTCCCAAAGCATGGGAGGGAAAAAATAACAGGAAATTTGCTTTTTCATCATTTTTTATTCTCTTCGGGCCCTTACAGAATTGGGTGGTAGCCACTGTCTTTCAGGAGGGCTGTCTAAGTCCAGTAATTCAAATGCTAGTCTCACCTAAAAACATCCTTTAAGACATGTCTGTAAATAGTATTTAAGCTGGACCCTGAGATAAATCCAAGTAAGACGTCAACGTTCATATTACAATAATAAAATAATAAAATGTAACCGTTGTCTACATGGTGAACAAAAGACACAGTATTGCTCTTTAGGAAGGAAGGTTCACTAAATACCATCATAAATACTAAAATACATAAAAGAGCAGAGGCCAACTGTGTGGTTCGGGCTGTCTGTAGGTACCAGTGAGAAATGAATAATTCTGGGATAACATTTCCAGGGTCTTTGCAGTTTCTGAATTGCCTCTACAAATTTGCAAGAGAATCAGAAAACATGTTCTTCATGTTGAGTGATGAAGTAACTGTAAATAGGAACAGTGATGTTCGATGTTTCCTGGGCTGTTGGGAGTAAGGGTAAGGACTAGAACTTATTTCCAGGTGAGAGGAGCGGTGGCCACTAGGAAGACTGGCAGACGCGGTTGTCCCATGTGTTGTGGGTGGTAATAAAGGTGGTGACTGGGTGAGGATGATGAGGAAAGCCTCGGGGTGACAGACTAAGAGGTTCTGATTGGAGCTTCCTGCTGTCATTCTTCCTTCCCTGTGGTTGGCCCTCATGGTTTCTGTTCTAATTATTGTCTTAATTCCTGTTCCTGTTGCTGTGATAACACATTCTGACAAAACCAACGTTAGGGTTTGTTCTGGCTTACATTCTAAAGGTCTGCTCCAGCATCCTAGGGGAGTCTAACTGGCAGAGGCTTGACATAGCTGATCACATAACATCCACAGTCAAGAAACAGGGATGGATGCTCCCGTTCTCTAGCCATCCAGGATCCCAGCCACGGAAAGGAGCCACAAACAGAGCTGGCCTTCCAACCTCAATTAGTGTAATCAAGATCATCCCTCACTGACATACCCAGAGGCCCATCTCCAGGGCAACTCTATACTTTGTCTAGATGACAACACTAACTAATGCAATCATTCATTTGTTGTATGAAAAGTTGGAACTTTTCATCCTGACCATAGAGGAGTACTTCCCATTGAGGCTCTCTGTACGACATGAAAGGTACTAGCAAACCCAACAATGGAAAAGTACCTACAAGCCCTGTTGCATGGTGGTGTTTTTTGGGAACATGTTAAAATCTCTAGATAGTTGAAACCCATGGTGAAGCTGCCAATGAAGTCCATCAGGTCCTCCTCATCAATACACATAAAGCAATGCAGAACACAAGGAAGAGGTCCATCTTCCCAGTCTGCACTCTGGGAACACACATGCCTGTACACACCTTCTATACCATTCTCCAGGGATGAAGGGAAGTGACCCCAATCATTCAGTAGTAAGGGAAAGTGAGGTCCAAAATGTATACACCGTGGTCCCCGTAGCCAAAAGATACGACATTTCCTCCTGATGTAAAATCATCATGTGTCCTCTCCACCCTAGATTCCCAGTCAGGACTTGGGAAATCAGAAAATGATCCAACAGAACCCCCTCCTTAGATGGAGCTGGAGCCACTGGGGTTCCATCACAGAGCTGTGCATGTGAGAAGTCCACAGGATGCCACAATGCCGGCCTTTGCAGCCAAGTGGAAGCCACTCAGATCTTTCTTGAAGAGCCTCTTCCCTCTCCATACCCATCCCCATTTTGTCTTCTGTCAAGGGACAGCCCAGAGCCCCAGGAAAGTTTGGGAGATGAATATTCTTTGTTCTCCTGGTCTGTAAGTTTTTTTTCTCTGCTGGAAAAGCTCACAAAGGTGGCCACCTCTGGCTGACCAGGGGAGCTGGCTGAGGGAAAGGTATTTGATATCACATGACAACTGGGGCCTGAGGGCAAGATGTCTGGAACCCTCTGCTGACTCCTCTACAGAACTCAGCTTTCAGGGGAAACTCGGGAAGTGAATAGAAAGCGAAGGCTTTACTTCATTACAGAAAATTCTTGAATACGTAATCACCAGGGAGAAAGAAATACAAAAGAGGTTATTAATTGTGATTAAAGAAATAACGAGGGGGTGGAGAGATGGCTCAGAAGTTTAAGAGGACTAGCTGCTCTTCCAGAGGTTCTGAGTTCAATTCCCAGCAACCACATAGTGGCTCACAACCGGTTATGATGAGATCTGGCGCCCTCTTCTGGTGTGCATGCAGAAAACCGTGTAGTAATAAATAAGTTTAAAAAATAAGAAAGATATTAAAACAAAAGATGAGAAAATGTTCTGCAGAGAGGGCCACGGGAATTCCTCTATTGCCGGACGCACGCTGACGTTGGGTGTTATATAGTCTCTTCACCTAGGGAGAAGGAGAATTCATCCTTGTTAAAGATGGCGGTTCATTTCCACGTACCCTGAGGACAGCTACAGTGAGAGAGAGCTTGCCTAAACCAGGCCAAACAACTGTGTTGTTGGAAGCTTTAGTGTAGCTGGTAGAGTACTGTGGTTAATATTCACCTACTGGACCTCCTGAAACTATATAATGGGCTGTGCAAAAGAAACAGCCTTCTTTCCTTCCCTCCACCTCTCCTTCCCCACACAGACACTTACATCCACATCCAACAAATGAATCAAATTATCAGTCACACGGAATGTTCCTTTGTAGGGCTGTCTGCCAGTGGTTGATTTTGAGTTACACATGAGATAAGCCTCCCAGATAGTGTTAACCATTAGCCTACTGTTGACCATTCGCTGCATAGGTGTAAATGTTTAACAGAAGGACCCACATGAGCGCGCACACACACACACACACACACACACACACACACACACTGTCTCTTTAGCAAGCTGATCAGTGGAAAAAGAGAAGAATGGAGCCAGAGTAGAGATGCTCTTCTCTGGAAACACTAGACAGTTTCTGGGAAAGCATTTGTACACTGTTATGTGACTTACATTTTGATGGCAGCTGGTGATCCCACAACTGCCATTGCAAACATTCTCCCACATCCCAGCCTAACAGGACAGATGAATTATAGAGGCCGTTAAGCTCCTGTGGCTGGTTAAGCATAGGAAATGGCTGTCCCCCATTCTTCCATATGGTTGTTAAATGGTTGTTGGTTCTCTTGAGCTACCCTCCTGAGGTGGCTCAGTAGCAACTATCTCTATCCATTTTTGGAATTCTTTGGCCTGAGAGACCATGATGATATCCCTTCTTCAAAAGATGCCATCCTGTTAGAATATATTGTTATGAATTATGGCAGACAATTTTGGGCATCCCCCAACTAATTAAAAAAATCCATATAACAGAGTTTGGCTTGTAGTTCAAATACCTCTTAATTTAAATCACTCTTTCATGATAACCTCAGTTATTAATACTGTTCTGAGAGTGTGCTGTCTGGAACTGAGACCTTATTAACTTGGAAGGGGACATGTTCTAAGTGAGGTCATGTATTGGAGAAGTTGTGGTTCCCAACACAATAACTCATTATAGTCCTGGCAACTTGAGGCAAGCCACACCATGTTTTTGGATCCCCATCCTCAGTGAAAAGCACGGTGTCAAACTAACTGGTCTCCAAGTCTCTCTCCGCTTTTCCTCTTGTCCAGCTACTCCCTATCAGATCTAGTGGTAATGGGGAATGAAACATAAAGACGTGCTAGACAAGGCAGCTCATGCCTCAATGACAGCCTTTGAAAGGCTGAGGCAGGAGGATGACCATCAGTTTAAAGCCAACCAAAGATATAAAGCGAGATGCTTTTTGAAATAAAAGGGAAAAGAGAAGGACGTGGTGGGAGAGTAACGATGAAGACAGGAAGGTCTCCTCGATCTGGACAATAGAAAAATGAGGTCAATTTATTTCTTCTTGCATTCTGGTGGACCTGAGTTTGTCTCTAAGACTACGGGAATGTATAATATGGCGTCATTCACTTAGAAGTTCATTAAGAGGGTGGGTTGTGTCAAAAGTGTTTACCACAACAACAGATAATTCGGGGGGGGGGGTGATGGGCAGATTGATTGGGTGATGGTGTCTCAAATGTGTGACCTGCCTCCAAAGCCGTCAAATTATATATGATAAACACACAGACTTTTGCACATGTTTTAATTAGTGCCGCAATGGCACTGTTTTTATAGACATGGGAATTCAGGCCCATCTTCGTGGCAGGGAGTACTCTGATAGAAGTGGTAAATGATTTTATTGTGTAGGCATCGAGTATATTTATACAAAGTCCAGTGGCTGTGACATCACTGGGTGATGTTATCTTGGACCACTGGAGTAAACACACGCTGGCATTCATGTGGATGTTCCTGCCTAGGGTCTAATTATGTCTGTATTTTGACAAAAACATACATTAGATTTTTTTTTCAAAAGCCAAGAAGTTTTTATTCTTTTAAGGCCACACTCCTAGATTACAAACATTTGGTGAAGACCTAGAAGAACAGAAGAATATTTAGACACTGAACTAGTGATGACTAATTGAATCTCCATTAAGATAGAAACATTATAGCCCCATATTGACATGATATCCACTAGCTATGCTGAGCTCTGAGCACATGAAAGAACTATGCTGGGTACCACTGAAGAATTGCCTTGCTTAACTTCCAGCCAAGTCATGATCCCATTGTAAAAGTTCTTTCAATAAAGCCTCACTACCAGCGCTAAGGCAGAAATTAAAAAGATGCTGTAATGGGCTGGACATGGATGTGAACCCTTCAATCACAGAACTTGGGAGACAGAGGCAGTTCTGATCTCTCATCAAGCCAGGGCTATGCATGAGACCCTATCTCAGAAAAAAAATAAAAATAAAAAATGTAATTTTTGTTACTGAGCAGCTGAATTCCTGTGACTAATAAGATGAGCGGGTTTGAAGCTGGAGAGCTGGCTCAGTAGTTAAGAGCACTGGCTGCTCCTCCAGAGGACCTGAGTTCAATTCTCAGCACCCATATGATGGCTTATAACCATTTAAAACTGCAGTCCAAGGAAATCCAGCACCTTCTTCCAGCCTTGAATATGTGTCTGCACAAAGTCTCTCTCTTCTTCCTCTTCCTCTCTCCCTCCCTCCCTTCTTCTCTCAGTCCCCACCCCGTCTTTTCATTACATACACACATATACACACACATCATTACATACACACATACACACACACACACTCTCTCTCTCTCTCCTTCTGCATTCATGTAGTACATAGGCAAACATGCTGTTCACACACACACACACACACACACACACACACACACACACACACACACACACGAGAGCTGGAGAGATGGCTTAGTGACAGCTAAAATACCCATACATATGAAATAAAAACAAAACAAAGCAAAAATGAGCAGGTGTCTGTAAAGCTGGACATGGTCCATCCCTACTGCTCGCCCAACTTTAAAGGTGATGCATAGGCGTTTTTGAAAAGGGGAGTGATCAGGGTGGAGTCACTCAGAAAAAGTATCTAAAGTGCCAAAGACACTCTAAAAGTCTTTGAGATTCTGGGGAATTCCCAAGAAAGACCAGGTCTCTTTTATGGGAGCTGCAGGTACCTAGAATCTGCACACTTGAGAGGCAGAGACAGCAAGGCTGTGAGTTTGAGGCCAGCCCGGACTACATTGCAAGATCTGTATTTTTTAAGTTTTTGATTAATTAATTATTCAAACATAAGTAAATAAAAGACTCACCTTGATTTTTTTAAATTTTTATTTAATTGTTTATTTATTTTTACTTGCAGGAGCTTATTGATGTGGACAGTGAAGTGGTGTTTGAATTGGCTTCCTATATTTTACAGGTAAGTTGTTTTCCATACACACAAGAGGAAATGTGGCTGCCCTGCCCACGCAGCAGCCACACCCACTGTTGGGACTTTCTAACATTTTCTAGCCACAGATGAAGGAGTCATTAGGAATGCTGATGCTGTGGCCATAATTAGAGGTTTGTTCTATTCCAAAACTTCCAAACAGTGTATCATATAACCTTAAGGAAAGTTATGAGTTGAATCTACAATGGTTTGATTCTCCAATCCCACACAAAGACGGCACCCACTTAAGTTTGGTATCTTCTTTTGCCCTGAGAAAAACCAAATGTATTGCCTATGAAGAATCACCTCCTCTTGTCCAAAAAGGCAAAACAACAATCTTTGGTTTGAGATAGACAGACAGGCAGACAGACAGACAGACAGAATGAGCTGAAGCGCTATCATGAAATTGCTCTTTTGACAAAGTCTATTGTATGCTCACTGATGTTCACACAGCCTTCGGCTTCCAGTGCTTTGCTATTAGGAAAGAGCTCACAATTCCAAAAGTGACAGAAGCAGACTTCTAGCCTGGCACAGTGGCATGCACCTGTGATCCCAGCTGCTTTAGAGGTTGGGCCAGGAGGGCAGATTGCCATTGTCTCAAGGAAAAGGAAGGGAGGGTGGAAGGAACTGGACAGGAAGAGGAAAGAGAGGAGGGAAGGAAGGGGAGAGAAGGGGAAGGGGAAAGAGAGGAGAGAGAGAGAGATAGAAGTTTATCCAGATACATGCTCAGTTTAGAAGTTTAAAGGCTAATTTAATTAGACCAGGGCCTTGAAAGATAAACATATATAAATTTGTAAAGTTTACATTGTGTCTCTTATTCTAGTGCCAAATATATATATACATATATAAATATATATATTCTATGTATATTAAATATGTATATTTTGTGTATATTAAGTATATATATATATGTGTATATATATATATATATATATATATATATTCTCCCTGACTTTGACCCACCAGGCAGGGTCTCTCTCACTATGCATCTAAAGCTAATTTCAAACTCAGAATCTCCTGCCTGAGCATCCCAAATTCTGGAAATTGCAATTATGGGGATGTTCTCCCACACCTGGCTTAGCATTCCTCATCATTGAATTCCAGAGAGAATGGGGGACGGCAATAGGAAGCTGACCTTACCTTATTCAGCAGAGAGGTAGCCATGATTACAGGATGTAAGTTTTCACTCTTAATGGTGGGTTTATGTTTCACTCATTTTTTTTTCTTCCACAGGAAGCAAAAGGAGATTTCTCTAGGTGAGTCCCCAGAAAATGTCCTCTTATTGGCTTGAAAGTATATTTGTTGCTTTTTGCATGTACCTTGTAGGGAAATGGTGTATGAATTGATGAGATCCAGCTGTCAGACTGTCAACTGAACAGGCAGTCTGGAAGGGCATACACAGTGGAAGTGAGGACAATAATTTTACTAAATGAACCTCCTTCGGGTTACTGAAGAGCTGAGCTCAGAGCCCAGTGTAGCCAATGACCATTGCTCTCCTGTGTCTCTGGGGAGCAAGGAATCACTCCTGGGATGTAAACTTGGTTGCATATAACCTGACAGTTCTAACAGGTAGGTAGATACACACGTCTTTTCCTCTTAATTTACTCACTGACATTCAAGGGGCAGTATTAACAGCACAGAATACCACTCCTGTCTGTTTTGTGTCCAAAGATGCTATGTTGAGAACAAACAGACTTTCCTGCTGAGGAACCCTGCCCACCTACTGGCTTCTCTTGTTCATTCATTCATTCGTTCATTCTTTAAGCCCTGTACACAGGTGGCACAACTGAGATGGTCCCCAGTCTCTCGGATCTACACAGAGCCCTCAAATCACAGGAGATTGTAGATAGCCCTCAGCAGAACTAACTGTTCATAGGCAGACATTTCCCAAGATTCTGTTTCATCAGTGTCAACTGGGAAAAGCTCAGGCTAGCCCATTCCTTAGGATCAATATTTGTCTGTAAAAGAAATGACTGTACGGCCAAGAAAGCCAAGCATCAAGGCATGTGGTTCCAAGATCTAAAACTTATAGCTCAGTGGTAGGACAGCTACCTGACACATATGAAGTCTGTTATAGCCGCTCACACACACACACACACACACACACCCGCAGTGGAAAGAAACAGAAAAGGGATAAAGGCACTATGTTCTGGCCTAACAGGATAAAAGATAGAAAATCAATATCAACAAAAAATAGACATCAGATCTGGAAAAACGGTGCAGGGGATAAAACGTTCGCTCTGCAAGCATGAGGACATGAGTTCAAAGCCCCAACATCCATTTAAAAAGCACAGTACCAACAATGTGTCTGTACCTCCAGAAAGAGGCAGAGACAAGAAAATCCCTAGGACTTGCCTGTCAGCCAAACTGATGAGCTCCAGGTCCCGTGAGAGACCCTGTCTCAAAAAGGAGTAAAGGGTATTGTTGAAGAAGATCCCCTATTTCGCTTCTGGTTTCTCTGCTCACCTCCTGCACAGGCAGACACAAGTCATGCTTCTTTGCCATCAAGACTGTATGCATGCTATCTTTGAAGGTTTTTTAAAATCTATAAACATACCCTATTCAAGCCTGAGGTGTACGTTCTCAGCTAAATGGAAAGAATTATTTTAAAATCTAAAAGGATAGTTGACAAACTTTTCCTGTAAAGGCCACATATCTGGCCTCCCTAGGTCACATGGTCTCTACTGCAGAAACTGCACCTTTTCCAAGTGTCAAAGGAGCCTCGTGTGGTAGGAGAACCAAGGAATGCGGTTGTGTTTCAATAAAACTTTATTTAGGGAAACAGACATTTGAATATTAGATAAGTCCTTGTGTATCATGGCTTTTTCTTCCTCTCTCTCCCTTTCTCTTGTTCATCCTTCTCTCTCCTCTTCCTCACCTTCTATATGTAAAAATGTAAGAACTACTCTTCATTCAATTTGAACCTGTGAACTAGAGTTAGCTGACTCCTTGTTGTCTAAATGGTAGCTCTTTTTTCTTATTTTGGCTCCATGCCTCCTTTATTTAGGTTTCCCATGTCTTTGGCAGGAAGTAGAGAGAGTCAGATTTTCACTATGACAGGTGTGAGAGGCCTTAGCTAGAGACCTTGAACTTGGCCTATGGCCAGTCCTCATCTACTTGTTGAATGAAATTTATCTATTGAATGAAGCTTTCTCGGTTTGCAGACACTATAGCCTGTAATCTGCCCTTTGATCCTTTCTTAGGACCTGAGTGGAGGATTAGAATTGAGGGTTTCAACAAGTGTAAGTCCACCCACCCACCTAGAAGATTTCCGAGTTCTGTGAAAACAGGTTGAAAGGCAGCGGAGTCCGGTGTCTGGTATACAGAAGAAGTTTTTCCACAAATAGGATTTCTTTTTGAGAGTAGCCTGACTGGAGGGGGGGCATGGTGAGGGAAAACTGGAAACAACTTCCTTGCCACCTCAGTCCCACAGACCCTGGGAATGTAGTCACACAGGCTAACCACTGGGGGAAAAAGAAGAGAGCCCCCCCCCCCAGTCCTTCATGACCTCTGTGTCAGCTCCAGCATGCCAGTGTGTTAGCAGAAAGCAGATATGTAAAGGCTGTTTCATTGGTCAGAGTTCTCTAGTGGCTGGCTTGTTTATAGCTGCAGCTGTCTGTCAGAAGAAGGGGAGGTCAGACAGTTCATGTGAGGTCAGTTTATCTCATCCCATAAAACTCACCCCACAGAATGCCGAGGTGAGCTGTGACATGCAAGCCCCTAATAACACACCATCTTCTAAATCAGGCTCGACATGGAGAACTCTTCAGAATTCTCAGGGCCGTTGTGCAAACGTGTACTACACGACCAGTATTCTTAACACAGTAATGAAGCATTGGGTTAGCAATGCTGAAAGTGAATAGCGCCCAGGATAGTGAGAAATATGTGCCGTGTGCGTGGATATACTGACACAGGGTAGGCAAATTTGTAGGCTATCATTAAAGGGTTAGGAAATAGTCTTATCTTAAAAAAATGTTTTCTCACTTGTATTATTTTCCGCAGCACAGCACAAATAATCTTGTTTCGTTTCCTGATGTGTGTTCATGTTAAAAACAAATTGCATTCAGGAAGTGAGCAGAGTTGGCATTTCTGTCTGAAAACAATTGCTATCCGAGCTATCAATCAAGGCAGCTATAGAAGCTAATGTTAGGTGGGGTGGGTCCAATACATAACAAAGCCAAAAAGTCCTCATGTAATCATCATGGAGGAGCATTAGTCAACTAGTAGATACTGCTTGCTATGCAGACAAGCTTTATTCCGTTACAATGTCCCAGTTTCTTGACTGCTCAGCCCGTTTTAGTTGTGAAATATAGACACCAGAGGTCTGTATCAAGTGCCTTCTTCTATGCTCTACACATTAGTTTTTGAGACAGTCTCTCACTAATTAGCTAGAGTGACTGGCCACAGAATCCCTGCAATCCTCCTGCCTCCTCTTCCTAGCTGGGACACATACCACCATGGCTGACTCTATATGGGTGGTGGGAAATGTAACTCGGATCTCATCCTTACACAGCAAATGGTTTAGTCAGCGAGTCACCTCCCAAACTCGTCTTAGGATTTTTTTAATGTAATACCTTTTTTTTTTTTTTTTTTTTTTAATCCTGGAGCTACTATAGAAAAGTAATATCTATTTCTTGCTAAATCATTGTGGAAAAAAACATTGAATCAACATACTGGAAATCCAAACTTTTAGGTGAGATTCTAATTTGAGTCAACAGAAGATCATAATACTGTACTAAACAAGCTGTTAGGGAAAGTACTTTGCTTTTATTTCTGTTTGGGGATAATTTTTCATAAGAGAAAGTTATTTAAAAACTCCCCCACTGACCCATCTCTTCATACTAATCTTAAAAATCACCATGTCATCACCTTCTATTAGCTCTTTGGAACTTTCTGGAAATGTGATAGAAGAATTTTTTTAAAAAAAAAATATTTATTTTCACACTGGTCATGGAAGCTCATTCGTATAATAACCCCAGCATGAGGGAAGGCTGAAGCTGATGGACCACCCTCAACTTAAGGCCTGCCTGGGCTAATCACAGTGTCTAGGCCCACCTCTGCTACAGAGTGTAGTGCTCTGTCTCAGAACAAAAAAGGATAATAATCTTAAACAGTTTTCAAATTTGAAACACTATTAATCATTGATGTCAAAACACACATCACCTCTGACATAGAATCATCAGGGCAAGGACTCAGGACTCATGGAAGATACTCTAAGGTTCTAAGTTCCTTTTCTTTTCCACTTTCAATTCTGTTCTAGCTTTTTTCCCCCCTTTTTCATGATAGAGAAGTGAATAAAATGTAATTGGTAGTGAAATTGAAAAAACGAGAAGCTAAGCGCCATCACTTCAGAACGGCCATTAGAACCATAAGAAACTGATCGTACTGCGATGTGCCCAGTTTGAGAAGTGAGTGGTTTTCTTATACTCGCTGTACGGTGGTTTTATTTGTGATCTGATTAAAGTGATTTTATTTGAGGGCAAGGGAAGAGTCATCTGGGACAAATGAAAACATCTGCTCCACAGAATTTTTTGGTAACAAGCTTTATTAAAATATAATCACCGAAGCTCTGCTGCCCTGGGCCGTCTGCTGGGACCTGGAAATACCTTTGTTACAGAAGACTAGAGGTGCTGATGTTAATCACGGAAGCAAGTTCCTGCAACACATGCTATGTCAGGATCTGTAAGCTAACTGAAAAAGACTCATAGTAAGGAAATTTCATGTAAAGGTCCAGGAACCACACTTGTCTATCTGGTAGACTCCCCATTTAGCAAATTCTTCCATACACTGCAGAGAGGTATGAGAGACAGGAAGTGCTAACAGGTTCAGCAGTCCATAAAAATAGTCAAGCAAGGAAAAGAAGGGAGATTTTGATTGACAACCTGGGAGTTAGCTTATATGACATTGTTACTAGGTCTTGTGCTACTGTGACCAAAATACCTGGCAGCAACAACCTAGGGGTAGAGGAATTTAAGCTCATACTTTCAGAGGGTCCCATCCACGGTTGTTTGGCCTCATATACAAGTACAAAACAACATGGTAGTAGGTTGTGTAGTGGAGGAAGTGCCCACAACATGGCTCAAAGGAAACAGAGCACAAGGCAGGAAGTAGCCTGGGTAATTTACCTCCTAGAACCCTCTCCCAGTGGACAACCTACTTTCTTCAGCCAGATCCCACTTCCCAAAGTTTTCAGGCATCCAAAATCACACTCTGCCCACCCCATCCCCATCTAGGGACCAAGTATTCCAAACATGAGCCTGCGGGGGACATCTCAAATTCAAGCATAGTAACATCTGTACACGATTAAATGCTGGTCTGTGTGAAAGAATCTGAGCTTATAGGGCTGGGAGTTAGTGGTTGGGAAGAAATCTTACTGCATCCCTGAGATAGCATCTGTAGGGTTCTATGCGGATTTCTTCTCAAAAAGAAAATCTTGTGTTTGGAAATAGAGCAATGTATTGCTCAATGGATAGAGACAAATAGCAGCCCTCATTAACACAAGAGGCTGATTTTCAGATGAGGAGTTGCAGTGTTTGTTTATGCTGAAACATTCCCATTAACTCCAGAAGCCACATGTTCTTAGGTCCCTGGGAGAGCAATTAAAAGCAAAGAGCATAATGACCTTTTAATATTTTATCTTCTATAAATCATGGGACTATATGGTCACTAGTCTAGAGAGAGAAAAAAAAAAACTTTGGTGAATAAAAAACAGTGTGATTTGATTTTTTTCTTCCCAGTTTTGAAATCTGGTCAGCCTCCTTTGAAAGCGTACCACTAGTAAACTAAAATGGGCTTACTAGTCTCTAAAAATTCTAGGCTTTGAAGTCTTTCTAGTCAAGCCGGAGAATGCACGTCACAGGCTTAAGGAAGAATTTTAAAAGTTCCCAGAAAAGACAATAACTCATTTTCTTGTACAAATCTTTAAAACATGACATGTGCATTCATATCGGTGGCTCTTTCAAAAAATGAAAAAATTATTTTCTTGTCCACCTTACAGAGTTGAAAGCTGCTAGCGCTAAACAACACTACTATATTGCTTACTCTTTCATTGCTGTGTTAAAACACCATGGCCAAAATTAACTTTAAAAAGAGCAGTTTATTTTTGGCGTATGGTTCTAGGCACATAGAGTCTATCATGGAAGGAAGGCAGGACATGGTAACAGAATCAGGAAGCTGACTGTTTGGAATTTTCCTCCATGCACAGGAAGCAGAAAAAGGGAACAGGTCAAGCCTAGAAACCCTTAAAACCTACCCCCCCCCCATGTACCCATGTAGTTCCTCCAGCAAGGCTGTACCTCCACCAGACAGAGCCACCAACTGAATCTATCGGAGACAATTCTTATTCAAACCACCACAATCAGCATCGCATCAAAGTTTGTAAATTACTTAAGCCATAGATTTTCATTTACATAAAAGATTCTCCCATCTTACTCAGCAAGTTTAGCTTTTATAAGTCAGTGTTAGACCTTTTGATCATTTGGTGCCTGTTTTCATACAAATGGATGTTTGGGGGAAGACAGGAGAAGTTGTTATGGGGTCTCACTCTGGAGCCCAGGCTGACCTGGAATTCAGGATCCCCCTGCCTCAGCCTCCTGATTGCTAGTATTACAAACAGGCACTGTTATACCCGACTCTTAAAATGTCTGAATTACCATTAAAGAGAAAATAGTTACCACTCTCCTCTGGCTGGGGAAATGGATTTGCTAAGACTTTTTAGGTAAGAAGTGAAGATACAACTTTTATAACGTAACCAGTTCCATCACACTTGGCCATGCCATTCGTGTGCAGTTTCCCGGGGCGGGGGAAGGTGTCCTATGTTAAACTTGAAGCATACTTCTCAACTCAACGAATTGAAATTAATATGATTCTCACTTATCCACTTGTTTTAAAAGAAAGGGTGTATGGGGGGGGGAGTTTTCCCATGATTTAAAATGAGTAATTGAGAAGCGGTCACACCAGCGACAGCTTACAAAGGGAACAGAATCTGAGAGTATGGAATAAAATGTTCACACAGAAAAGTGATGAACATTTCTAGAAAGCTTTGTTTTATGCAGCGGAGGTCCATTTGAGCTTTTAGGTGTGTGTTTTACATTAGATTTCAAAGTACAAAAACATCATTTTTTTTTCCAAGTTGATATCATTCAAATCTATGGGAATTGTTCAGATTTTTAAAGGAGGGAACTGTGTTGTGACTCTTCTGTTAAATATGAATTTAATATTGGTATCACATTTTGATTCAACTTTGAAGAGCACAGAGGCTCATGGTCATGACACTGTGTCAAATGTTCTGAGTCAAAATTCCCAAATTAAAAGCTGACATTGTAGGGGGCAATTAGTTGCTTTCTCTTTTAGTGGAATCGTTTGCCTGAAATCACAGGCCAAGGAATCTTGTTTTGCATTTCATGCATTTACAATTAAATGAGAGGTTCATAGGAATTTCCTTGAAGCCTAGCAAAATTAGATTCACTAAGAAATAAATACTCATAAAACTGAGCAAATAGCATCAGAAATGAAGGACAAATAACTCACAAACGTGATAGGATAGTGTTAGTGTTAGCCCATGATACATGTCCAAAATATAGAATCCAATGGATGAAAATCATCTCCGAATCCCCAGATGTTTTCCTTCATCAGAAGATGTCAAATGCAATGACAAAAATTCACATGTACACGAGCCCCGAAGTGGAAGATCTCTGTGACATTTTCTGAGCCATCAACTTCCCTGAGCCATCTCTCCACACCTGGGCAAAGCACGTGCTGGGAAAGAAATGAGCGTGTGTTGTCATTTCTTTTATTTATTATAATGTTGCTGTTACCCTGGCTCACCATCAGAAGAAAAGGGGAGCTGGGGAAAGGGGGAAGAGAGGAGCAAAGATAAGAACTCTCTTTTCTTGAAGATCAGTAGAGGTCTGTAATTTCAGTTCTCACACATCGTGCCGTTTTCTAGGTCCATTGTATTAATGAGTGAAGGAATGCTGACTGGGAGGGCGTACCTGAAACTTGAGGGTCCCAGTGCTTCCAAATTCAGAATCTCTCAATTCAGATTGTCTCCGATTTCAGACAAGTGATTTAAGTGCTGCTCCCAGGTGGGAATTCACACCCTGGCCAGGCAGGCTAGTATCAAAGAGATCACTGTCCTGAACAAAACCACAGATGTTGTGGGAAGTGGTGGTGTGTGTCCGTAATGGCAGCATTTTCAGAGAGAGGGGTCAGGGAAGAAGATCAAGAATTCAAGGTCAGGGACTGGAGAAGATGGCTCAGCAGTTAACAGTTTCTCTTGAAGAGGACCCGGGTTCCATTTCCAAGACCCACATGGCAATTGTCTCTATGGTTCTAGGAGATCCAGTACCTTTGTCCTCCATGGGCACCAGGCATTATGCAGGCAAAGCATCTATACATAAAATAGAGATTTTTTTTTTTTTTTTAATGATTCAAGATCAACCTTGGCAGCATAGGGAGTTTGAGATCAGCCTCAGGTAGAGGAGACTGTACCTGGTCAAGGCTGGGTTGAAATAGAGACGGATGAGGAAGGGGAAAGAGAAAAATAGAGAATGGAGAAGGAGAAGAAAAGGAGAATAAACGTTCTTTCTGGGTAGGAGGATCGGTAAAACATACCCTGAGTGAGCAGATTGGCTTGCCACCAAATGCGCTAAGAAAAGTTAGTTTCCAGGAGCTTTGTGAGTTTTGGAAATGTGTCCAAAGGATTGTATACTCCTGCTTTGGTAAAGAACATCCTTTCCCTAGAGACCCGTAGCTTCATGATATGCCCATCAAATATGGAGGGTTTAATTAGTGCTTGCATAACATCCTAATTTCACCATTTCTGGGTTTCTGATTATTCTCTCGTGTTATACTAGCTTGTTTTTGAAACAGTGGTTTCGGGACAGGTTCTTTCACACTAAGCATCCCCCAGAGACCCCGTGTTCCCCCCTCCCCCCAATTTATGGACATCTGATTTGACCCAAGGGGAATTTCCTGAAAATGTTATTTCCCAGACTTTTAAAAAAAAAAAAATTTGTTTTTATTTATAATGAGTGTGCACATGAGTGCAGTGCTATAAAGGCCAAAAAAGAGCATCAGAGTCCCTAGAGCTGATGTTACAAGTAGTTATAAACTACCTGATATAGGGGCTGGGAACCAAACTTGGGTCCTCTGCAAAATCAGTCCCTACTCTTAGCTTTTAACCGCTGAGCCATCTCACCAAACCCTCCTTGTCGCACGAATAACTGAGACTCGGGGATAGATCTCTGAGAAAGTTGGAGATGTTAGAGAGAGGAAACCCCACAGTCAGATCTCACCCAGCTGTCTTCCAGCTTCCTCAGCCTGGCTTCCCTTGGCTTCCTCCTCCTCTATGCCTGCCTTAAGCCTTAAATACTCTCTTGGTAGATTAAGAGGTGGCCCCACAGCTGCCTGCCTGGATTTCCTTCTGTAATCTAAATTGACCTTGAACTCAGTTGGGATTAAGGGCGCAGGTCACCACTCCCAGGATACTCCCTGTGCTGTGAATCACCACTCTCTGGTCCTCCTAGACTGACTGGTTAGAGCTCCGAACCTTCAGAACCTTCTGGAACTTTTATTAAATCCCCACACCTCCTAGACTTTTTCTTTCTTTAAGGAAAACACCTGATAGATTTTAGCAGCCATTTTCTGATGTTTAACGTTGACCTTGTTTATTTTACAGTGCCCTGGTTAAACATATTGTTCTTTGATGTGCCAAGCTCTCTCTTTGTCATATTGCTAGAAGTCTTTTCTCTCCTGTAGGCCACTCTCACTTCCTATGTTTTATGTAGCCAAATCCAGCCACATCATCTCAACCTTTCACCCCCCACAAAAACCCAGCACAGCACTGAAATACCTTTCTATAACTGACAGCCATTACAGCAACCTGAATTTTGTAATAAGATTTAGTTAATATTAAAATTAAGACTGGGAATTTTTTTTAAAAGCAACTGTTTGTCTAAGATTTTTTTTAATTTGGTTTTTAAAAATAGAGTCTGACCATGAACTGTTTTACATTATGTTTTAGGCTAGTGTTCTGTCACACTGAACTTTGGGATAACAGCATGACAGTCCCTAGACAAGAAAGCTAGCACGTGTGTTAGGCTACAGCCTTGGAGAGTCCCAAAGTGGAGCAGCCACCTCTCCCATTGGGGTGACTTTCTCCCACCCAAGTACTAACCAGACCCAGTGTTCTTGGCTCCTAAGGTGAGAAGTACAGACCGGATGTAGAGCATTAGAGAGATTTTATTTCCAGCCGCGCATGTTGGCCGGATTGACAGGGCTGGACACCTCTGAGTGACTGCAGGTGTTTATAAACAGCAAAAGAGCAGACAACGCATGTATACAGACTCATTCTCTGGGGCCATGGGAGAGTCGTGGATCCCTTCCAGAGTTTAATGGATTTGGACAGGCTTCATGCCCTGGTGACTTCTCCATATACTTTTCTGTAACCTTGCCCTAGAGCAGAGCAAGAGAATTCATGGCAAGCCTCAGCAAGGAAGTGAAGCCTGAAGCCCTCACCAGGGATGTTTGTTTGCCAACAAACTTATGGTTGGTAGGGAAAGGGATCTATCTCCTCCTCCTTAGGTTGCTTCCCCAAATATACTTTAGACTGGTAAGAGGGAGAATCCAGAGCTCAGGTTTCAGCTCCATAAAGACACCGCCCATTGTTTCTCACAGCGCCAACAAATAAAACCTTACCCAGCAAAAGTGCCTGTTGATATTTAAGAAATCACTCTTGGCACTGATGAGTCGTTGAGCCAAATTCCCGTGCTCAAGTATCCACAGTTAAATGAGCAGAAAAGACCCTCTGTCTACCCTTGTGGATTCTCAAGTGTTTGGCCATCTGAATGTTGGCTTAAATTGTGCCTGCCTGGCATGTGATTCTAAACCACAGTTGATAATCTCATTTTCCTAAATACCAGGAGTTTCCCTCTTTGAAAATTTCCTTGAACCATCCTTACTAAACTATCATTGACGGTCCTCAAAATTCTTCCGTTCCCTAACTATCTTTTTAGCCACATTGTCCCTTACATTCGAGCCACACTAACTGATTTCTCCCAGTCAAGTCACATGGCTTTCTTGACAGTAAATACGAGCTCTGTACCCCTTTTCACACAGGGTCATTCCCCAAACCCACTTTTATACCATGATCTCACCTTATTACTCGACCCACATTGCCAGTTATCTTTGAGTGAACATCTATTTTCTGTGCTCCCTATGAACACATTTTGAGTACAGACTGTGTCCCATCACATCTGCATCTCCCCCAGCACTTTTTTTTTTAATAACACTCTAGCTAACTGGCCACTCGATGACAAACCTTTTCCCCCCTTAACTTAGCACTTGAATAGTTAAGCCAAATAATTCAAAGTTGAGTACTCCCTTCTGATTGGCTGCTTGAAGATGAATACATGAACATTCCCGTTCTTATTCTTAGTAAAGGTGGGAAATGCCAGCAATCCTAATGCCACTAAATATCCAGATGATTACTAGATGCCACTGAAATGAACTTGGATTACTGGCATGTTTTTCCCAGTTTGGTGATGGAGCTGCCGATGTCATTGCTGCTGGCATTGACCCTTAAGTTATCAGTATAGGTTTAAGCAAGATTGCTTTCCAGTCACCCCAGAATATATCAGCCTCCCTCTGCGGCCTTCCCATCCCATTCCCCTTGCCTCCTTCTAGCTTTTTCCTTCTTTCCGTATTAATCTCCTGCTTGTCGCTTTTATGTGGTAAAGTCCAAGCTCCCAATGGTCAGGGTTTACCTAACTTAATATGAAGAGCAGAAAAAGCGCCAATATTTTAGATTAGTGCTATGGATCTAATGCAAGTCTCCACAAGATGAACCCTGGCAAGCCCTGCTGATAAACTTAAGGCTTGGTGGTGGCCCAGTTTAAGGACCGCTATTTAGATACCAGAACCATGTCCAAGTGTATACTGTTAATGGTTCTAGAAATTGAGCGTGGGTATAGATGCCAGGGACCCCTAGCATAAAGGGGGTGCAGAGCTGCTAAGTGACTAGACACAAGTATGTATAACCCTTAGACTATGGGTCACACAGCCATAAGAATAACCTACCACAAGAGTAATCTTAGGAAATTAAGAGATCTGTTGGGACTTTATTTCTGTAACTTTTAACTGTGTGGACCAAGTGTGAACTTTGTAGATGACAAAACCATTGTTCTGTAGTGCCAAAGGTTGCTCATGCTGGGACTCTAGAGGGTAATTAGGCATCTGGAGAAGGTTGTTTGCATCAGAGGAGTTTATGTGTGAGTTTATGGGAGATGGGACTTGGATTCCAGGACCAGCTGCATCAGTTCCAGATAGTATCAGATAATCTGCCTCACACTTGCTAAGTAATCTCCAGGCTTGCCTAAAGGAAAGGTTGTTTATGTGTCAGACTATGAAACAGTTTCCAGTAGGAGGTGAATCCAGGGAGGCAAATGGTGCTTCGGGAATGAGCAGAGAGTCTACTTTTCCTGGAATCAATCGGTGTGCCCAGTCCCTGGAAGCTTCTCCTGGGATCCATCCCCTGGGATTCTTCTCTTCCCACATATTCGTGTCCAGTGCTGCTCAGAACCCCAGCACACAGTAGGTGTCTCTGTGAGGGCAGGTTGTAAGGCTGTCAATGTGTGTATCTCTGGCCCTACTGGAAAAGGAGACCCCCTCAGCTTGTGTGTCCTGTGTTCTTTTCTTTCTGTATCACATCAACAACCCCTCCCCCATCACCTGCCATTATAAGGGAGCAAATGTGGGGTTCTCAGCCTCTCAGGTTGTATTAAGCAGGGTGATTATGTTCTCAGAAGGTGATGTGATGTTTTTTGACTTTCTCTTTCAGTAATGAGGTGGTGAGGAGTGACCTAAAAAAGCTGCCAGCCCTTCCTACCCAAGCCCTGAAGGAGCACCCCTCCCTGGCCTACTGGTAAGACACCCCCCCCCCCGTTCTAGAACCTTCTCACAGACAAGTCACCCATCTTCAAAGGAGGTTTCAGACCAGTGAGCCTGACTCCATCAGCTCCCACATGCCTCCTCCCTTCCCCACTGTGTCAAGGACCTAAGATGTTCAGAACGGTTTTCAGAGTCATGGATATTGGTTTATGCCTATAACACCAGAATTGGGGGAGAATGAGGCAGAAGATTTGCAAATTTGAGGCCAGCATAGGCTACATAGCAAGCTTCAGGAATGACAGGATGTGGGAGGTCTGCAAAGGCGGGAGAAGCAGGGGCACCATTTCTTTGGCAACAGAAGAAGAATTGTTTTCTTTCTCTTTGGTGATTCCCATATCCTGATTTAGCCCTTTGTACCATCATGCCAGAGTTCATCAGCCAAAGCCCAAATTGGAGAGGGGATGGGAGATGAGGGAAGACGGAGGTCACCAAGCATTTGTAATACATTCTGAAATTTTTAAACTAGTATTCACCCTGTGTAGATGCTTCCAGCAGTAAATAGACTAAGTATTCAGTTATCCAAGGAGTCTTGAGATGCCTTCAGGTTGGTAGCTCAGGCTATAATGCAGAGTTCTTTAGTGAGATAAAAGCCACACTCAGAAACATTTTTCTCAGAGAAGCCCCACTCCTGAAGAGCCAGACTCAAAACTGTGAGCTCCTGTGAGTAATACTCACCTCAGACCTGATCTATTACATCTTTCCTTCAGCACTGGATCTGTACATAAAGAGCAGGCTTATGCCAAGGACTTCAAATTCAAAACCTGTCTGGGTGATATTTGTGAGTTGAAGGCCAGCATGGGCTATCTAGTGAGGCATTGTCTCATTTTAAAAAATTGGTGATAATAACAGGAAGGGCCAATAGTTCTCACAATGCAGGGATGAATTGAGAACTGTAATGCTGGCAGACAGTCTGGAGTCAGAACTGCCTTTGACCTAATTAATCTCTCAGTCATGACTTATTTATTGTCTAACACTATTAAACCAACCCCAATGCCAACTGCAGAGCTCTCCTCTTCCCCATCTCTTCCTTCTCTCATTCTGGATAATTCTTGCATTGTCTTCACAAGACCCCTGTGACTATCTCTACCTGGACAGCTTACCCACAGCTGTCTTAGCAATTTATCCTCTATCCATGTGACCCAGCCAGCCCTTTCCTAAGGCTTCACCCAGACCCGTGAGTGCTCAGTCAACTATCTAATGCACTGAGACAGTGGCAGGACAAGGAAGCCTTTGGTGTCACACCTCTCTGTGAACGAATCAACAGCACAGACCATCCTGGTGCTACAAGAACTTATGGTCCTTCTACTTTGTCCCCACCTTGTTGGTCTATACTCAGCTGCTTGTGGTTGATTTTTCAACCTCTTTGCACAAATTTCCAAGAAGCAAAGAGGCTTCGATTTTCTGTAGCTTGGGAGTTTTTCATTGTTATTCTGTCCAGTCCTTGAACTGATCTGAGGTCTTAGGGACACAGACTTCCGAGCTAGAAACACCTAGCCTTTCCATAAGTTCCAGGGACAGGTGAGAACAGGCTGGAGCAGAGTCGGACAGGTGGGCTGACACTGAGCATGTCATCACATGACAGGCCCCCGTTGACTTAATGGGAAGAAAGAAGTGGGAAAAGCAGAGGTGAGAGGTCACCCCTGTGGCTTCCTCAGATGGCTCTAGAAAGCAGGCAGCTGGACAAGGTTGGAGGTGGCAGCTGTCAGGCCCCCTGAGACCTTGCAGGCAGGCCAGTAGAACAGCTGCCTGTCAGTGTCCGAGTTATTGTGCTGTTGATGTTTCTTAAACCTTGCTTATCTTCACATCATATTGACTTTCGGTCCCCACCCACCACCTCAGGGATGCTCTCTCCCAGAGCTAGAAAAGAAATAGGCGTGTGTCCCCATTAGTTGGCTTGACCACAGATCTAGAAGCTGATCTCATCAAAGTTATGTGGTAGGAAATGTGCCATTATAGGTCATGGGCTTATAAAACAGAGGCCCCCCCTAAGAGGGGAAACGGAAGAAGGAAAAGAAGGTTCCCCCTGAATTCTAGGGTGATGAATTAAGATCGGTGAGTGAAATCCTGAGGGTACAGCCCTTGTATCACAGATGCCCCCCACCATGTCACTCTCACAAGACTAAAGGAGTCCCCTTGTTGAGGAAATGACAGGTAAATCAGTGGTAATCAAAGTCAAAGCTATAGGTTAGGGAATGAAGGTTTTAAGGTTGTCCTTGGTAGGTGGGACACAAGACCTTTTGTCAACAGCCATCTCCTTTTCTTACCATGGGCTCCACGACCCCAGAGGCTTCAGTGGGAGCTGCCATTGTTTCCCCCTTTCCTGGCACCAGTCACTTCCCCACAAAGGCTGTACTATTACCCAGCCATACTCCATTCTGTCAAAGAACATTTTGGCTAGCCATTGTCACCAAGGAGCCATTTAATCTGTTAATTTTAGAAGTAAAACCTCAAAAGATAAATGAGCCATAATCTCGTTCTGTTAACTAGTATGTTGTTTTCCCAGTGTGGTTCTGGGACTTTTATTAACCAGGCCCAGATTCCAAACTTTTCTCTCTTCCTTGAAAGTTCTGAGTTGATAACTACTCAGAACAGTTTGGCCCAGAGCTCTGGGTGGGAGGAACATCACCCCACTGCCTTAGACCCTTTGTTGCCTGGCCCTGTGACGGACAGTCAGAAGGGAGAGCTGGACAAGTATCCCCAGCGTCCTCTGTGATTGGTACCTACTGCTTCTTTGTGTTTTTCTATTCTATGGTATCCTGCAAAGGACATCTCCACAAAGCTGCATGCTAATCCATCTAATTAGCAGCCAGAGATAAAGAGAATGTAAGTCCTCTGAGGAGAAAACAGGCTTTTCTCTCCCTACCATTTCTAAAAGACTTCATTTGAGCAGCATTTAGACATGTCACTTCAGGACATGGTTATTTTCCAGCTGAAGCTTCCTCAGAGGCTCTCAGGAAGATGGAGAAGTCTGAGTGCCTCGGGAAGCAGGATGTTCAATCTTTAATGCCAGAATTCTTTCCTTCTGATTCTAGTGAAGACAGAGTCATTGAGTACTACAAGAAGCTGAATGGCCAGACAAGGGGTCAAGCAATCGTCAAGTAAGTGGCCCTTCTGAGAATGTACTAAGATTGTGGTTGGGAGCTGTGAAGATAACTCATTCAATAAGGTACTTGGCCTGTAAACAGAGGGACCCCAATTCAGAACCCCAGAACTCATATTAAAACAGCAATAACAACGACTAGGCATGGCAATGTGCATATAATGCCAGCACTTGGAAGGGTAGAGACAAGCAGATCCCTAGAGCTCATTAGCCAGTCTAGCTAAATCAGTGAGCTCCATGCCACTGAGATCCAGTTTCAAAAAAAATAACATGGAGAGTAATAGAGTAAGACATCCAGCATCCACTTAGACATACCCATAAATCTATTTGCAGATGCACATACACCTGAACACATACACACATATATACATAACACACACATAGATACACACACACACACACACACACACACACACACACACACACACGCACACAAAGACAACTGTTAATCAGCCATATATCAAAGTTGATTTCTTCTTGGAAAGATATATAGGAAGAGGGATGTTTTTATTAATTTCCAAGTTAATAACCACTCCAGAACTTCATTACACACGGCAAAAGACCATCATATATATATATATATGATATGACACCACTTCTGCCTAATAACCCTTATGTGTATTGTTGTGTGTGTGTTGTCTTCACAGCTACATGAGTATAGTAGAGTCTCTCCCAACCTACGGTGTTCACTATTACGCAGTGAAGGTAAGTGAACTCATTTGCTGAGGTTTGCCCACTCGGTCCTGGAAAAGAAAGCAAGCAAACAGAAAATTATCTTTTTTTTTTTAGTCTGAATAGTTGGAGGTCAATAGGAGTTGGTGGAGGTTGGCTTAGTCGGAGAGATTGCTTGCCAGGGGAAATTGAGCAACTGAGTTTTATCCCCAGGGTACCAACACTTGATAGAGTAACCTTCCAATATTCTTTTTTTTTCTTTTGTGAAATAATGTAATAAATCTCTACTTTTTTCAGTCCCAAAAGAATCCTGGGAAATCAGGATTTCAGGGTCTCTCACTAGAAAGGCTTCATCAAACAGAAAGGAACTAGAGAAACCAAAAACTTGTGGCAGAATGTTGTGTTTCTCTTGGGGTCCGATACCACTTAGCTTGCCAAGAAGGACAGAGACCATTTAAAGAATCTGTAACTATGTTCTTGAATGTGGCATTGTCAAGTCCAATGTGACATTAGCTTCACTTTAAATTCTGTTTAGTTCTAGCCACACTGTGCCACACTGAGATCTTTTTCTGACACGTTAGATAAAGATACCCGCCATTCTCATGCCTAAGTTAAAGAGTCAAGAGCAAGATGACCTGGTCTCTGGAAACTTCTTCTGTTTTAGATGAGAAAAGTGAATCCCCTTAGATGTCTAGCTCCCTAGGTAATGTTGTGTAAAAGGATGTAACCTTTACAAGTATTAGTGAAAAGGAGCTCAGAATCCCCTGGTTGTCAGGTTCAATACTCTGATCTCACACTGTCATGGAATTTCCTCTTGTTTTATTCAGCAGAATCAGTGCCATGCACAGACACCTCCCAGAAACAGCAAGGGACCAACATAATGATCTTACACTACATGTATCTGTTGGTCTGTCTATCCATCCATCCATCCATCCATCTATCCATCCATCCATCTATCTACCCACTCATCTATGCATCTATAATCCTAGAATGCATAAGAGTCTGAGTGTAATTCTCAGTGTTGTAAATAAATAAATAAATATTTGTTTAAAGTGGAGTGGGGGGGAGGGGCTGGAGAGATGGCTCAGGGGTTAAGGTCACTGACTGCTCTTCCGGAGGACCCAAGTTCAATTTCCAGCACCCACATGGCAACTCACAACTGTGTGAACTCCAGTTCTAGGGGACCCAACTCCCTCACACATATATGCAGGCAAATACCAATGCATGTAAAATAAAAATAAATTATTTTTTTAATGGAGCAGGGTAGTATAGTGGTAGAGTCCATATTTAACACACGTGAGGCCATGAGTTCATTCTCCAACATCAAAAGAAAAGATTGAAAATAAGTCATATACTCCTGGAGCTTTGAATGATTTTTTTACCCAAAATGTATTTCTTTTGTCTTTAATCTTTTTGCTTACCTTGAAATAACTCATTGTGGCAAATATTTGCAAATTGCCATACTCGTTTTGAGTTTCCAGGACTCCTGTGGTGAAGATATGGAGTAAGTCATTCACACATGTGAAAATTGGACCAATCTTGGGGGAAGACTGCTTGTACCCAGCATAAAGTCCTAACATTTGAGAGCATTTGGGAACCACTCAGAATTATCCACAAAAGAGGTGTGGTTTTCACTCAGGTGATAAGAAGTCTTATCAAATGTATAAAGAGAGACCCAGGGTTTATAATCCAATTTAATTGGGTTCTGGCTTCAATTTTGCTATATGAATCCAAAAAAGCCTCATTCAGTTGACCTCCTGGGTGAGGTGGCACCGGTTAGTCTGTGCTGCCATCGGCTTAGTGTGGCTGGAAAGATTTAGCTTCTGTTCAAGTTTGAGCACTCAGCTTCAATACCTTTGAAGGAAAGAAGCTCCTTCCCTGGTCTCTCTGGGTCTGACAGTCAGTGGCAGTTTCTTCGATCAGGAAGTCATTCATTTTCTTTAAAACACAGAACATATTTTATGTTTTTCTGTAGGGTGAGTGAGAGCCTGGCTTGGGGGCAGGGCAGGGGATAGGGTACTTGCACTTGTTCATTAGAAGGCAAAGATGGAGGCTGGGAAATGCTCAGTTGGAAAATGTTGTATAAGTAATAGGACCTGAGTTCATCCCCAGCACAAAAAGAAAATGTCTAGCACTAGCAAGGCTCTCTGAGCAACCTGTGCTAGCAATTCAGTAAACTTCAGATTCAATGAAAGAACCTATCTCAAAAAAAAATATAAGGTAGAGAGAGAATGGGAGAGGCAGCCGATGTCAGTCCATGGTCATCACAATTAAGTCCGTGTGTGTGTGTGTGTGTGTGTGTGTGTGTGTGTGTGTGTGTGTGTGTGTACAAGAACGGGCATGAATCTTGCACCAAACAGGTAAATTAAGTTAGGAATAAGGTGTTCTGTCTGTGGTTCTGATTGGAAACAGAGCTAATTGCCCAGCTCAGGCTTGGCTCCAGCACTGCTCACATAACTGAGCAGCATCCACAATGGGCATATCTGTTAAGATATAGAGAGAGGTTTCTTCTACTCCAGAGACACTGCCTTTTCCCTTGACGTCAGCTAAGCCATGAAATCTCTTGGTCTGTGTTTATCTTCCTCAACCCATGCTGACTATACCCCTTTTGACATCCTAGGACAAGCAGGGGATTCCGTGGTGGCTGGGACTAAGCTATAAAGGAATCTTCCAGTATGACTACCATGATAAAGTGAAGCCAAGAAAGGTAAGGGTGCCCTCTTCTGTGGGCTTGAGGGCTTCTGAGAGAAAAATGGGATAGATATGAGTTAACACTGCACAGCCCAAGGGCTCACCAACGCCACGATAATGTGTGTATATATAAATTACTCCACAGTGATTTTGTCTGAGTTTCCTGGGTAAATATTTTTCTCTCCAAGTCTCTAAGGAAACGAAGTGTTATAATTGCTTAAGGTAGGGTGTTTGGCTCTATTCTCCAAGAGCAGATGGGCAAACAAACTCTGCGGAATTGTAGTACGTGTTCCTTTTCTTGGGAGGCTACATGCTTTGGTGAAATGAAGAAGCATTATTTCCCTTGAATCCTTAGGTCAATATGAGTTCTCTGTGATGATGTTTGGAGTAAGGCCAGAGGTCAAGGAGAGATGAAACTATAAAAAGTTAGGAAAAAGTCTTGGAAATCTGGCAAATACCTTTATGGCATCCTAGAAGTGAACAGAGACCAGAGTCATCTGCCTCAGAGAAATGGAGTCAAGTCACTGGAAACACAAATATGTTTGAATTTTGTTTTCATTTGCACAACATTTTCTAAACCAGAACAAATTGAAAACTTAAATGGAAGAAATATTTTCGGAGTGAGAATGTACTGTTGGTCCATTATGCCTTCCCAGACTGCTGCCCAATCTTGTATCCATGACTAGGATAGAAACCCACCAAATACACCTGGGCTGACCATACTCCATGCACATCTGGGCTGGCCACACTCTATGCGCATCTGGGCTGGTCACACTCTATGCACATCTGGGCTGAACACATTCTATGCAGACCTGGGCTGATCATACTCTATACACATATGGGTTTACCACACTCTAGAACACCTAGGATGACCACACTCTGTGGACATCTGAGCTGACCACACTGTATGAAGAAAACACCTGTCCCCTTAGTCACCATCTTCATTAAAGTGGGAAAGTGACCCAGTGGTAGAAAAAAATTTACTCAGTTAATCAGCAAATCATCTCATTTCCAAGTAAAGATTATGAACAAATGATGGAGGAATTGTTCACTGGGGACGATGCAGCAAGAACCTGCCTTTTTGGGGGCGTGTGTTGCTTTGTGTAGTAAACTCCAGAATCTCTCTGCTTACCATTTACACATAAGAAGTGAACAGTAGCCCGTGCTCCTGCTTTAGCCCTCTTAACTTTCTCTTCTTGCTGTGTCTTTGTTTCCCTTGGTACCTTTCTCCACCCAGCCTTTCTAATTCTTTACATTCCCTCTTCGCTTCCTTCTCCTTTACATCCCCATTTCTCTCTTTCCAACCGGCCAAACTGATTTCTTTTTCTATGTACAATGACAAATACACTCCCAGCACCTTTCACAAAGTCCTGGTTGCAATATGTGCAGCTCTGCCTTGCCCTCCTTGGAGGGGGAAGCTGGAAGGACAAAATAGCTTAGGACATTCACGGTAGTGGGCCTGGATGGACACCCAGGGGACCATAGAGAATAGACAGGTAGATATTCAGTTGGAGCTTAAGGGTGTCAAGAATTTCCAAAGCATAAATGAACCAAGGCCTGTGTGGCTAACTGAGGCTCACAGCAAGATTCAGTCTTTCTCTCTAAGCTCTGTGAAAGGCATGCCAGAAGTATTAAAACTTCTGCCCACTGTATTCCTGTGTAGGTATTTTTCCTTAAGTATAAATAACTCTAGAAAGTAATAAGATAGCACTTGGAAGACACAAGAGAGACACATATCACTATTATTTAGACCTGAGTTTGGCTTCTAGTGCTCACAGAAAACTTTAAAAAAAAAAAAATCAACAGAGACATAAAGACAGCAGTTGGATCCCCACAAAAGTCACCAGTGATCCCAAATGAGAATTTTCAATTCTTGGTCATATATTTAGGTTATGACCCTGGAGACAGTCGGATGCTGCCTGTATGGGCTCGTGTACAGTTTGGGGGTCTGTGGAAAATGAGTGCACAAGCTGAGTATAAAGTCAAGAGCAGGTCCTTTCAAAGCCCCTTCAAGCCAAGTGATGCTTCTGCCTCATCAGCTTTGAGGGGTCCACGTGTCTGCCAAGATGTTGATGGGACTTAAGGGCAAAACTGGAGAGTGAATGAAAGCCATAGTTATGAAATTCCAGCTGCTGCAAGACTTGGGGAGGAGTCATTTTTCTCAATACCCGTCATCATTAGCCTCACGAGTCCCCCTTTGTTGCCTATAAGAAACAGGAGAGGCTCTGAGCAACTCAGAGCACAGAACAGGAGCTAAGAAGGTGCACACACCCGGAAGAGAGCTATCCTTGCAGGCTTGCTTTTAAAGCACTCCAAGTCCCAGTGGTTCTTCACCACCATTGTATGTCAGACACTCCCAGGAAGATGTTGGAATTCACTGCACCTTTCATGGGTCTACCTTGCCAACTTTGACTCTCTGCTATGCATGTAGGAAGTATTACAAGGTTATCCATGTGGGTCTGGAGATTGCCCCCATTACTCATGGCCATCTGTGCTTCCTGCACTTGGGAAAAGTTGGCCAGGTAGAGCAGGCATGGCTGCATTGTGTTCCTGAGCAAGAGGATGAGTGAGCCACACACAAGTGAGGGATATCATCCAGGTAGTAGCATGCCCTCCTGGCACTGGGGCCAGGTACATCTCCAGCACCTTCAGCCTCCAGGGATGCTCAGGAGATGATTGGTGCCCAGATCTAAGTACCTGGAGGCATCTGTGGCAACAATTACCTCTCTTGCCCAGGCAGCTCTCCCAACCAGCTGCAAGCAGAGGCCTTCACTGACACTCTGACCCACTTACAGCAGCTCTGTCACGTGGCACCACAGTATTCAGAGCCAACCTTCAGGTTGATGCAGTGGCAAGGCTGAGTGCTCCCCCTTCCTTTGAAGGGCTAATGGATGTCCTCTGTTGTGCCACCCATGAACATCCGTACAAGTGTTCCCGTAGGGCTCATTAAAAATGTCTCCCCAAATCCCTAAGAGACCAGAGCGGATGATGGCCATCTCAAATCAGACAGGACAGTAGCTTGGTCCTAGATCTCTGGATGGAATGCAGCTCCCCATTCCAGTTTTAGCATCCACCCTGGTCACTGGGTCCCGCTCTGAGTGGCTTTGGAAAGGTAGAGTGCAGATAAGGAGCCTCTGGACTTGAGTAGGAAAAAGAATTATGCTTCTTGCTAATGATACTGTACAGTATACTACCTGGATCTCTCCAATAAGCGGTTTCTTCTCTCCTAAGTACAGCTATCAATACAAGCTAGGAACTTCATATCAAACCATTTCTGAAAATATCTAGGTGTTGTGAAGAGGCCTGTGACTCCAGCATGCTGCACTGTAGGCAGTTACAGGTCATCCAAGGTCACATAGCAAGATCCTGTCTCCAAAAAACATAGAAAACAGACCAAATTTAAATTTAAGAAAGAGGCGGGTATATCTCTGTGTGTTTGAGGCCAGCCTGGTCTACAAGTCCTGGGACAACTAGGGCCACAGAGAAAACCTATCTCGGGAAAAAAATAAAAAAATTAATTTAAAGGAAAACAAAAGTTGATTTCTTTTTGTTTTCTCCTCCCCTCGGAGTATGATTTCTCAGAAACAAGACATACAGGGACTTTTTTAAAAACTTGGGTTTTGCCTTTTGAGCGTGTTCAGAAGGATTAGAAGTTCTACATGAAAAGAACCAGGGACTGGAACCTGGAAACAGGAACTGAAGAGAAGGGCCATGGGTGAAAGCTGCTTCCTGGCTTGTTCTCCATAGCTTCCCCAGCCTCTCTTATAGAACCCAGGACCACGCGTCCAGGAGCTGGGCCTTCTGTACCACTCATCCATCAAGAAGATGCCCTGCAATGCTGCCTACGGGCAATCTGATGGAGGAGATTCCTCATATGAACTTTTGTCTTCCCAGATAACCCTAGTTTGTGTTAAGTACAAAAACAAACAAATAAACAAACCTAACCAGC
The DNA here is from genome assembly GCA_033318265.1 of Phyllotis vaccarum. Taxonomy (NCBI): domain Eukaryota; kingdom Metazoa; phylum Chordata; class Mammalia; order Rodentia; family Cricetidae; genus Phyllotis; species Phyllotis vaccarum. The sequence goes on along the minus strand of JARWLC010000003.1, from coordinate 69,700,376 downwards.
AGGGAAGGGAAGACTAGTCCTCCAAGTGCCCTGAAGTAGCAACAAATAGGATTTCATTCCTGAAATAGATGGAATCTATCATAGGTGGACATTTCCCACTGCAATGCTCCTTGTATACACCATGGTTTCTGAGAGCACATTACACCATGGTGTAGGAGCCTGGATAGAGCCCTTCCATCCTCTCCCTGGAAATACTGCCTGCATCCTTCCCTGTGACCCTCAGCCTGCATCCTTCCCTGTGACCCTCAGCCTGCATCCTTCACACAGCTCCTGTAAATACTCACACAGCACATAGCTATTATTACTCTCTTCTTTTGTTGACAATGAACAATAGTCCTGCTAATATTTATGTAGAATCAGAGGAAGGAATCTCTCTCTCTCTCTCTCTCTCTCTCTCTCTCTCTCTCTCTCTCTCTCTCTCTCTCTCTCTCTCTCTCTCTCTCTCTCACACACACACACACACACACACACACTTCCGTCTTGGTTTAACAATGAATAATGAATGGGTAGATCATGGTGGCCAAGAAGAGAAAAATCATACCTCTCCATAGGTTGTGGTCTCCTGCTTCATCCCAGTTACAGACCTTTAACATGTGTGCACACACGTGTGTAGAAGTAACTTACTGCCTAAGTGCTCATTTCCTAAATTAAAGTCTTCTTGGTCTCAGGGATTAATGAAATAGTACCCAATGAATGTTTGGGTCCTTGAGGTCAATCTCAGGTTACTACTTAGTTTTTATTTGTGGTCAGTCACTGAAACTTAGTACATTAAAATCTGAAAATTGTCCAACAGTAGTGACATTGGCTGTCCTACACATTCCGCCAACTAAAGAGTATTTTGTCTCTTTCCTGAATGCAAAGTAAATGCCATATATTGGAGAGGCCTTGCTGATTCAGCCTGACCAGGGTCTTATGGTACACAAGGGTCTCCCTCTATAGGGTTGGTCCCCACATTCCTTAGATCAAAGCCTGAGGAAATAACAGCTGCTTTAATCTCTGTGACCATCAGGCCCTTGTCTGTAACCTTAGTCATGGAGGTGTGGGTGGCAGCCCACACTAATGACTTAATTTCACTATCAGTACCAGGATTCTGTGTGAAATCCTGCTGTTTCTCGGCCTTCAGACCTGTGGACAGACTGACCAGTCTGACTTCTGGGCATCCGAAGGCATGAGAAGAAGAAAACAGAAAATGTTTACACCATGGGCCTTTGAGAAAGTTAGACCCTCTTGAAGCATGTGACTCACAAGGACCTTCCTATGAAGTAGTATTCAATAGCCATAAATTGGCACTTACAGGTTCCACTCCCAAACCAGACTGTATTGAATGAACGCTGTCCTTTGGGAAGGATTGTCCAGTCAGGCCTTGTTACATATTCAGTAGACAGCATTTACTTATTTATTTGATGTGCACTTAGGGGGCTTTTATGTATGCTTAGATGCACAATTAGGAGTGCTTCAGGGTCCCTTCTGAGGCATTAGTAAAGGAACCAAAGCAATTGGCCAGCCTCTGAGCAGCTAGTGTGGCTTCCTGGTTCCTCAGAGTATTTCACAGACAGGGCAATGGCTCCAGAATTTGATGCATTCCTGTTACCTCCCCCAGATGAGTAAAGACTTTTTTTTTTTTAATTCTATGAGATGATGAGACAGGAAGAGAAAATAATATTTACAGGAAATATTCCATTAACTCTGAGCTAGCCCCCAGTGACATGGCCTGCTCAATTACTCAGTGCAATAAGAATGCTGTGTCTTGCTCTCTTGGTCCAGCTTCTGTTTGGGCACCTTTGACTCATTTGCTGGCTGTGGAGCTCTCTGACTTGCCTGGCCCTGGCTGGGTGCCTTGCTTCTTCCAGCTTGTCTGTTCTCCTTGGAAACCACACCCTCTGTCCATGCCAAAGGAAAGCCTACTTACTGTGTTTAGGATTCTTAGCATTTTGCAGCCTTTGCTCTTCTGTGATATAGGATCAAAGAGTCACTTCACCTCTTAGCACTCCTTCAGATCACAATGTGGGATGAGTGGACCTTCAAAGGCACAAAGCCTGTGGGTGACAGGTTTTTGTAGGGAGTCAGTAAAGAAAGCTAACCTTAAAGCTAGGGGGCTGATACTGGGTGAGGTGTTGGGGAGGAACATAAGGAGTTACCAGAATGACTCCCTAATCTAAGCATGGTGGATCATGCCTGTAAACCCCAGCACTTGGGAAGCTGAAACCTGGAGTTCCAGGCCAGCCTTGGCTACACAGCCAAGACCTTGCCTCAATCAAGGGCTGGAATTCAGCTTAGTTGTGTGCTTGTCTGGAATGCCCCCCGCCCCATGCCACATATGCATGCACATGTTCACACACACACACAATTTGTAAACCAGTGATCTTTGTATCCACTCAGAGCTCCAAAGTAAATGGTGGGAATTTGGATGCTGCTTAATCACAGCTGGTGTGAGGGGGCAGGGCTGTGACACATTTAACCTCTCTGCATCTCTTTTTATCTATGAAAAGGGGAGTGAGAGACACAGACAGCATGAATATAACTTAGTTTTCCCCACACAGAGTAAGTTCACTCCTCCGAGAGTGTCCCTCTGTCATGATGCGAACATCTGCCCTTGACATAGCAAATATCATCACAGTCTCTTTTATACTGAACAAGAGAGGCAGAAGGGAGCACAAACAATGTCCCTTTGTTAAGAGGCGGTTTCTTCCTTGGTTATTGAGTCTGGGAACCCAGGGTCCCTCTGTTCCCACAGGTTCCTGGGGAGACCATTCTGAGCATGCCAGGCTCCCAAGGGCACCAGCTCTTATTCCAGTCTTTCCTGGAACTCTCATATTCCTATTAGACTGTCACCTTTGAGGAAACATTCATTTGTCATTGAGCAGGAAAAAAAAAATCAACATTATGTCACATAGATGGATGGTTTTGTTTTGTGTTTGTTTGTTGATTGTTTGGAAGTGACATCTCACTAGATAACTCAGGCTGGACTTGAACTCACTGTGTAGACTAGGCTAGCCTCAAACTCTAAATCATCCAGTCTTACCCTCCCATGCAGCTATGATTACAAGTTTATTCCACCAAACCTGGCTCTAGGTGGGGATGTGGGGGGGGGGGGGGGGCTGCACATGCATGTGCCAGAGGACAGCAGGGGAATGGGGGGGGGTGTCATTCCTCAGGCACTTATCCTTTCTCTCTTGAGTCAGAGGCCCTCACTGACCCAGAATTCCCCACATAAACTAAACTGGCCAACAAGCCTGCCTGATTTCCTCCACAGTGCTAAAATGAGTACATTCTGCAGTGCCACATCTCGATTTTTTTTTTCGAGCCTTCATGTTTGCAAGACAAGCACTTTAGCAACTAGGCTATCTCCCCAGACTGAGAACGCCAACTTCCGTATAGAATGACCTCATGTCATTTAACTGCTCTCCATGCGAGCCAGTGCCCAAGCTAGATCTTCCCCAGCTGATATATCTGCATCTGTTGTGTCATGTGGTCCCACTGGCTGCATCCTCTTCCTGTTCCACTGTGTAGTCTCCTAGGCACCTTTTCCTCCCCAGCCCTAGACAGAGCAGAGCGTGCACCAGCACTGGGAAAGACCATATAAATAGCCACATTGGTGTGGACAGTAGGGGTCAAACGGGACATCGGGTATTTATAACATTCAAATAAACACCCAGCCAGACAGCCTAGCAGCGCCCTTGAGGCTGTCAAGCTTTTGAAGAACTCTACAGACAAATTCTCACTTCTCTAGGGGCCCCATTGACCCTGGATGCAATTTGAAGAAGTAAGTCAAAACCAAATGCTATAGTTGGACCCCAGATCATGGCAGGGGACATTCGGTAGCACCATTCATGCCAAAAGAACCACAAGCCAGTAGTAACTTCTGAACTTTGTTTTTCTGGCTTCAAAACCAGTGGCTTTCCAGGGGATGACAAAAACATCAAACCCACAGGGCAGGGTGCACCTCTTTCAGCTCACACCATTACCTTGTGGCCTTTCCTCGCCCCCTTGATAAAGCCACAGGCAGTCTTGGCTCTTCCAATCATCCTCACACAGTCAAAGTCCCAAAGCCACTTTAAAGAGCAAAACAAGCTTCTATTAAGACATGAACAGGACTGGAGAGATGGCCCTGCTTGCTCTCTTGCCAAGGTCCAAAGTCTAGTTCCCAGAACTTATGTCAGATGGCTAACAACCACCTGTAACTTTAGCACCAAAAAATCCGACATCTTCTTCTGACTTACCCAAGTAACCACACATATGCACGTGCATAGACGCACACACATAAATAAAAGTAAAATCTATATTTTTAAAAGAAATTATCATGTTCAATCCTAAGAGACAATAACAAAAAATTGTTTGCCGGCTTTTGGGTGTTATAACAAAATGCCTGAATTATCAGCTTATAAAGATGAAGGGTCATTTGGGCTTATAACTTTAGAGGTTCTTGCTTTGAGGGCCATTTCAAGACAAAAGTCATTGTGGGAAGTGTATGTCAAAGTAAATAACCAATCCATTCACAAGAAACAAGGAAAGAAAGAGAAGGGGCCAGGGTCCCAAATCCTCTTCAGGGGTGTGTCCCCAGTGACCTGATAACTTCCCATAGTATTTCCCCTTCTAAGGATCTCACAGCAATATCCCCAATGGCACCACCCTGGTGACCAAGGCTTTAACACGTGGGCCATTGGGGGGACATTCAACATGCAAAGTATAAAGCAGATAAGGTGACTTAGTAGGTAAAGGTGCTTGCAACCGAGCCTAGCGACCTGAGTTTAATCCCAAGACCCACATGGTAGAAGGAAAGAACTAACTCTTGAAAGTTTTCCTCTGACCTACACACATGTGCACATACACACACATACACACACACGTATACACACATGCATACATACATACATAAACATACACATGCACACACATACACACGTGCACATACATATACACATGCACGCACATACACATATGTACACACATACACACACAGACACACATGTACACATATACACACACGCACACACCCATACACACATGCACGTGCACACACACACGCATACATACACACACATGCAGACACACACATATATACACACATGCACACACATACACTCATGCACACACATACATGCATACACATGCACACATTCATACACATATATACACATGCACACACATGCATACACACACATGCAGACACGCACATACATACACACATGCACACACATACACACACGCACGCTCACACACACGCATACATACACACACATGCAGACACACACATACAGACACACACATGCACACGCATACACTCATGCACACACAGACATGCATACACATGCACACATTCATACACATATAAACACATGCACACACATGCATACACACACATGCAGACACGCACATACAGACACACATGCACACACATACACACACGCACGCGCACACACACACATACATACACACACATGCAGACACACACATACAGACACACACATGCACACATACAAACACACACATACATGCATACACACGCACACATTCATACACACATACATACACACACAAATTAATAGAAAATAGATAAAATAATAAATGAAAATTTTAAAACATAAAGATTCAGTGTATATTAGCCGCAGTCTTAACGTTCAGTTTCCTCCCTTTATACTGAATTCCACCCATCCTCTACTTCATCTGACTTCTGAGGGGAACTTTCAAGCTCTCCAAGTGATTGTCATAAACTCTAATAGGTTTGTGTAGATGGGTAGGCGCATCCCACCTGCTCCCTGTGGGGGGAAGAATGCTCATTGCACCATTATTATGTGTGTGCATGTGTGTTCACATGTGTGTGTATACCTGTACACATAAATGCATGTGCATGTGGAGGCTGGAGAACAGCTTTGAGCATCCCCTTTGAGGGAGATTCTCTTATTGGCCTAAGGCTCACCAGTTAGTAAGACTGTTAGTGAACCCCAGGAGCCCCTGCCTCCATCTCCCTAGCCCTAGGATTTCAAGTGTGTATCACCATGCTTTGCATTTTATGTGGGCTCTGGGAATTGAACTTGGGTTCTTGTGCTTTCAAGGCAAGCACTTTATCAACTGGATCATAAGGTTTTCAAATTTCTACCAGAATCCATATAATACAGGTGACTGTGTTTCCGCTTTCATTGCGTAGCTCAGAGAGACACATCTTCAGGACTCTTTCTGAGTTACAGACCTAGAACTTTGCACCGGTTCACTGCAGTGCCCCGCCTTCCCGGGCTGCCATCTTTCTCCTCTAGTTTGTTGCCTGCGTTTGTCTTGGGGTGAACATATCGAACCACAGAACACATTTTTGGAGTGAGAAGGGGCCCTGGGTAGGTAATGATTATGCCACCATGTCAGAATCAAGGCCCATGTCACCCTACAGACGCCCTGCTTGTGGCCTCTCCTACCTGATGATCGAACCATGAGTCTGTTCTCCAGGGCTGCATGAAGTCTCATGAGGGGCTCTCATTTTATTTATCATTGGTTCTAAGGTCCAGTGGCCGAGGTAACTGCAGACAGTAAAATCTATGACGAGCCTATGTGGGTTAATGACTGGAGAGTTCTAAGGGCTCTAGCCAGTGAAACAGATGATCTACAGCCCGATCATTTCCTCCAGCATTGTTGACAGAGTTTCTGCTACCTAACCTCTGCGCCAGTCCTCTTGATCTTTCTGAAAGGAGTACACTGGTGTCGTATTAGCTCACGTGCCCCTGTGCCCACTGGCATGTACCCAGCCTGGCTGTGGTGTCTTTTTATGTTCTGGCCTTTAAATGAGAGGGCAAAACACCAGAAGGGCTCTGGACTTCAGGCTCCGTAGGTCCTCACTTTGGGTTGGAAGCTAAACACCAGCCGTACCTTAGAAAGCTGTCAGGGTCACAGCTGAGTGAGCTTACTGTTTACCTATGTGTTTCTAATCACATAATTGACTTTATGTTGGACATTTGGAAACTCATTTAAAAAAAACAAAATAAAACTGGTCACTGGCCAGATTTCTCCCTGGCAGAGTGAAAGTCTTGAACTGCAAAGAACAGAAAGAACCAGAGGTGTTATTGCCCTGGTTGCTCATGTGCCCAAGGGCTCAGGAAGGTGAATCATTCATAAATTTCCTCCAGCAAGTGAAAGACAAGGAAAGATTGTTATGGAAAGAGGTTCTGCGGAGAGTATGGGGCTTCTATTTTATACTGAATCCATTAGCCTTATTGAGGTTCCCCCCGCCATTACCGTGCTTTAGACCTAGGGCTTTCTCCATGCTAGACAAGTACTCTACTATGAGCCTATGAGCTACATGCCCATCATTATTCTCTCTCTCTCTCCCTTTCCTTCTCCCTCCCCCTTCCCCTCCCTCTCCTTCCCTCCTTTCCTATCTCCCAGCTTTTACTATGGGTGCTGGGGATCTGAACTCGGGACCTCATTCTTTCCTAGAAATCAGTTTACCAAATGAGCCATCTCCCAGCCCAGGAGTCTATTACTTTTTGTGACAGAATAATATTCTCTAACTACTGCTTCATCACCTTCTATACTCTCATACAACACACACACACACACACACACACACACACACACACACATACACACGTGTGAATACAGATGTTAGTATCTGCTCAGTCCCTCCCTCCAGGGCTCATAGCTGGCCACTTTTGTAATGATACCAGTCCTTCTTCTGCCCTGCCTGCTTGGGTTACATTTGTCTTTGGGACCTGTTATCCTTAGACTAACTGTGCCCCATGGTTTATGTGTTGATTTATTGGTTTGCATCTTGCCTCATAAAAATGCACAGGGCACTTATTCTATTGGTGCCTCACACAGTATCTGATGGACAGCAGGTACAAATCAACAAATAAAAAATATTGAGCACCATTCTCGATAGCACGTCTATCATATCAGAACTGAGGAGGCTGATGCTGGAGGATTGCTGTAGCTTTAAAAGCCAACTTGGGCTACATAGTACCAGGCCAGCCAGTGTGCTGTATAACAAGAAAAAAAAGAAAGGTACTTGGAATAAAGTATCTAATAGTGTGTTGCTAATTTTGAAGACATCCTAGCATGCATGTATACAGTAGCCTAATGGACTAAAGTATAAATAGGCTAATTCTCAAGGAAGGGTTTCAAGTGCTCACTCCACGTAAGCTGTGAGACATGTGCATGCAATGGACAAGAATGGGCTTATGAGACTTTTTACCACTTAACATTTGTAGGTGAACAGATTCTGTCTGTTGGACCAAAAAGAAATTAAGAGCAGGTAGCAACTGGTTATCCAGATTGCACTGCTGGGATTGTTCAGACGCTCAGATACTCTGGTTCCTTGGACTCCTTCTCTCTCATAAAAGTGGATGTTTTAGATTGGGAAACCCTGCTGTTGAGCCCTGATGACCTTGTCATCATGGGAGAGTGAGGTGGCTTCCTTTTGCTGAACTGTGCACTGCTGGTAAGATTTTTCCTAATCAGCATGGTTCATAGGGGAAACCCAGGGTGCTCTGACCTTCCTAGAAACTGCTAAACCTTTTTAACACCCAACTCCAGCACAGCCAGAACCTGATAGACACAATTCAGGCAGGGTTGGAGCCACAGCACCTGCTGATGAGCCAGTGAACTCTACAGCAGGGATCCACGGCCAGGCTGTACTGACAAAGAATCTTGAGCAGACAGAGGCAGTTTCTACATAGGATAAGTTGTTCCATCCAGGTGGGGATTAGGATTCCAGGGTTCCTGGGTTTGTGGGGATTAGGATTTCAGAGTTCCTGGGTTTATTGACATCCCAGTTCTTTTTGGAATCATGCTGAGTTTAAATAGAGCTGCTGGAGAATCAGTTCTTGATTGGGTTCCACCATTCCTGTTCCTTTGGCTCCAACTGCTGCTCCCCAATAGCCATGAATAGTTTAGACATGCACTTGGGTTGCAGGAGGGGTGGCATGTGTGTGCATATATGTGCATGTGGTACATGTGCATTATAGAAGTTGGAGTCCAGAGGTCAATGTCAAATGGGAAACATTGGACTGAAGCTTGCACATTCAGCTAGGCTGGCTGACTAGCAAGTCCTGGGGCCTTCCCAATGCTAGAATGGTACATTCATGCCACTACACGTAGGATCTAAAGGTCAAGCTCTGGTCCTCATTCTTTCTCAGCAAACACTTTCCTCTCTGAGTTAACTGTACCTTTAAGGAAGCAGCCACCCTAACTAGTACAGGCTCTTTACTTTTGTGGAAGTAGCCTGAATTTAAGCTCAAATACATGCTCCAGTTACACGCCATCTGTATGACCTTGCACGTTTCAGAATTAGGTTTGTCTAATTCATTTCTTAAAGTTCTTGATTCGCTCAGTGCACAGCCATTGAGTAACAGGTGAGTAACTGATTTGCCTCAAGCATTGTGCTCTAGGAAAAAAAAAAAAACATACCATACGTTCCAGAAGTCTGAATGTGGTGAGGATGTCTGAGTAAAAAGACAGCTACAACATGGGATGATGATGGCTCTGCTAGAGGTGTGGGTTTAGGTGTCTGGGAGAACCACCCAGGCTGGGGCTGGGAAGCCTGTGGTGCCAGAAACAGCCTTGATAAGAGGATGTGGGTAGGACACTGGACAACCTCAGTTGTTTTCCTCTGCTGTCTCCCTCCTCCTCCTCATGTGAGGTCAGGAGTCTTCAAACTGACCTGACCACCTTAGAATTCCTCCAGGGGAAAAGAAGACACCAGAGCTTGAAAAGTAGAACCAGTCTTTCTGGTAAGACAGGAATATGGGAGTTGAAGTCTTCACATCTAGAACTCATCATCTTTCTGGAGAAGGCTTTGCTCCTGCAGGGAGATCCATAGAGAAATGGCAGCCAGGACCTCTGCTGTAGAGAGCATAGCTCATCCCTGCCCATTGTGTGCCATGGAAAAGCTGGGTATTCAGATCTTCTAGCAAAAAACCCAGGTCAAGCTACCTGCTTCCTGCTGGTGATGGCTATGGCTTCAGAGCACAAAGGCTTCATCCTGTCACTGGCTTGAAAGAAAGCTGCAGACCTTCTGCTCTGCCACCTGCAAACCAGCCTCAAACCAGGTTTCCTGTTCAAGAAGAGAGGCCTAGATCTGCAGGAGCTAGGGATGTAATTGAATGGGTAGAGTACTCACTTAGCACTGCATAAAACAAGCATAATAGTGTACATCTGTAATCCCAGAACTTGGAAAGACGAGACCTGAGCATCAGCAGTTCAGCCCATCCTGGGCTACATGAGATCCAGTCTCAAAACAATAAAGTAAAATCATGCTTGGTATAGTGGTGCAAGCCTATAATTCCAGCAGCTGAGAAGCAGAGGCAGGTGGATCTCTGAGTTAAAGACCTTCCTGATCTACAGAGTTCCAGGATAGCCAGGGCTACACAAAGAAACCCTGTCTCAACCGATAGATAGGTAGACAGACAGACAGACAGGCAGGCAGAATCAGCTAACCCGGTTCTATAAAGGACCAGTCTCTCATCAGCAAGAAGGGCTGTCCGTTCTTGAAACATTGGTGGTATGGATACACCACCATGCTGCCTTCTGTTGGCTCCACATGGATGACAAGGATAGAACGTTGTTGGATCTTCTTTAAGTTGGATAGCTTTGTAATTACAAATGGATAGCTGAGCCAACTCCCTTGTAGAGTCTGTTTTTGTCATTTTCTGCCATCCATCTCCACTTTCCCTAGGGTCAAATGACCTCCAAAAGGGATGGGTATGTTGTAATCATTCCACATTCTTAGACAGAACTTGCAGGTACCAGAAAACTGATGTGCTCACAACTTTCTCCATGCAAAGTCTCCCATCCAAAGTAGTCAGGCACTGTATGAAATAACCACTTTAGAGCAGCCTGGCCAGTGTCTTTGAAGAAGCAAGTGAAACAGCCCATTACAATTTTCTCTGTACCTGAACTGTACACTTACCCTGTTTCTCTACATGCTACATCCTCTCTAGTCCTGCTCATTCCCACTCTTGTTATCCGAGTATTAGTTGCTTTTTCTTAGTGCTATGGCAAAAGCAGCTTGAAGAATAAAGGGTTGGTTGTGGCTCACGGTCTGAGCATGGCAGCAGAGGGAACTGTCACACTGTCGACTCTTAGGAAACATAGAGGGACAAGTGTTGGTAATTAGCTTCTCTCCTTCCCCGTGTTATTGTCGGGACCTCAGCCCAGGGAATGGTGGTGCCCACATTCAGGGTGGGTCAAGTCAGTTAAACTCCACTAGAAACACTCTAGCAGGCGTGCCAGGGAGGTGTGTCTTCTAGGCGATGCGCAATGGTGATTAACCATCATACCTATTAAAGACAGGCTTTTTTAAAATATATACATAGATCACTCTTATTGGTCCTTTGAAGGTTTTACATCATGCATTTCAATCCCACTTATCTCCCCCGCCCCCTCACATCTGACCTCTGCCCCTTGCAACTTCCCTCCAAAACAAAACCATCTTAATAGAAAAACCAAAAACCAAACCAAACAACCAAAACAAAAGCAAAAGGAAGATTGTTGTGGAAGCTGTAGTGTGGCCAGGTGAGTCACACAGCTTACCCTTTAGTCCATACATCTGTGCTTCAAGTGTTCATTGCTATGAGTCACTGGTCTGGTTCCAGGCCTCTGGCTTCTGCTACACCACAGTAGCAGGCTCTCACCGAGTTCTTCTTGGATATTCTGTTGTTGTCCTGTGTCATGGAGATCCTGCTGTTTGGGATGTGTAGGCTCATCCACTTCACATGCTCCAACAGGTGGATGTTGGGGTGGGCCAATTCATAGCCCTGGTTCTGGGCCTGGATGGTAGCTGGGCTGGTCAGCCCACTAGCTTGCCCTCACAGTCACTATCCATATGAGCTCTCCAGCACTACCCTGGTGCAGCCTACTGTGAAGGGTAGGGCCAGTTCTGCTTTTGGGTCCTCAGATCTGGGTGTCCCCCCCCCCCACTAATATCACCAGGGCCAGCTCTACCATTTTGCTCAGACACAGGGTCCTCTCTCCCATTTGCTGTAGGGGGTGTAGGGGGAGGGGAGCAGGGTCAGCTCTCCTGCTCTCACACCCCCAGGGCTACCTCACCTGCATCCCCGACAGCAGGGTCTGCTCTAGTGTGCTGCCCAGAAGGGAAGCAGAGGGCTGCTTTCTCATGCACTGCAGCTGGATGTCAGTGACCCCAGGGCCAGCTCCTTCACCTGCTGCAGGTGGTATGAAGGAAGTCTTTGTAAAGGACGGGCTAATATGCTGAGAGGTTAAGCCACACAGCAATGGGGCATAGTGCTTACTTCAAGGAAATCCAGTTAGACCCAGATATTTTGCATCCCCAGGCAATGACCCTATTTATCACTCACTCCCCTTGATTCCCAGAGGCTCACTCATTTGGGAGGGGTGGGGGGTTCCATGGAGGAGAAAGGAAAACACAATGTTTCTGTAAAGTATTCGTGTTTGCCAAAGCTTTATGATGAGCCTTTCTTCAAGAAAGAGTTGAAGTACAGAGAAGAAAGAGAGAGACAGGTCCTCAGGGAAAAAAGATAAAAGGAAATCAAATCCATGGGAGAAGGAAGCATCAAATGGCCTGTTTCTCTCCAGGCTCTGCTAAGGACTCATTAACCTCTTTCTCTCTTTTCCTAATGATTCCTAAACCAAATGAAACTAAAAGTCTTTTGATGGGTTAAAAAGAGGCCATCCATTAAAGGGTCAGTGCTTGGTTTCCTGGGCATCTGTCACTGGATTAACCATATTAGTTTGGAGTTCCTGATGTCTGACAGAGGAGGGGGGATGGACAACCTATCTGGAGAAACATATTGATTCCATTAGATCTAGCTGTGGAGAAAAACTAGCCATTGTTTTAGTTACTGGGTATGCAAGCATTCCCAGGAGGAAATAGATGCCTGCGAACACTCAACAAGCTATAGAGGGCCTGCGCCCTCTACTCACTGCCTGTGGTCATGGTTTGTACACTTTGAAGGGTCTGGTTTTGTTTCTGTGGTCTCTGAATTAACTGATTAATACTAAGTCCTATTATAGGAGGACATTTGATTTTTAGGATCAAAGTTTCAAGAGTAAAAGTCATAGCAGGGAAATGATCAAAATGGACTCTGGTCAAAATTGTAATGAGATTGGAGATGTTGCTCAGTGGAATGCTTGCCTAGCATGTGCAAGGCCTGGATCACATCTCTGACATCACAAATATATAGGTATAAATGGTGTGGTGACACATGTGGTAGAGATATAGAGTTGTCCATCATCAGGTGAAGGGAACCCACATAGAGAAGAGAACTGATTCCTGCAAAGTGTCCTCTGACTCCCACGCATGCATTGTGACACACACAATAAACAAACAAACAAACATAAAATGTGCAAAAATTATTTTTTTTAGTATTTTTCCCTTGGTACCATAATCATCACCTTTTGAAGAAAGATCAAACTACCAAGAACTTTCATGTTTCATGTTAAGAAGAATAGCGGCATGTAATCAGTGGAGAGAAATGGGCACGAGAGTAACCAGCACCCACTGAATGCTGACTAGGTGCCAGGCACCGAGTTAAGGCACTCCGTACATATTAATACATTAATTTAGTAACCCTGTAGGAAAAGTGTTGCTATTCATAGCACTATTTGTAAAACAAATAAACCAAAGACACATAGAAATAAGATTGCTCAAAAAAGTAGCTATTAAATATATGGTAGATAGTACGGCTTTGAAAGCCATCCTTTTAGTGAGTATTGTTTAAGCGGTATTTCCCATTAGTAGGAAATATTTAGGACAAGACACTTTATTTTAAAATTCAAGAGGAGGGCACTGAGGTTTCTTTGGAGTTGTGATGCCGATTCTGACCTGTGTATGGACAGTGCATTTGAACATCTCATCTTGGAGACTCAAATTTAGAAAGCCATGCAAGTTCAGGGCAAGAAGAGTGAACAGCTGACCTCCAAGTTGGGTTATTGCTTCTTGTGTTGGTTAGATTTTTGTCATCCTGACAGAAGGCAGAGTGTTGTATTGGAAGCTGGCCCTCATTGTCCATGAGAAATTAGTTAGTTCCAGAACCTTGGGTTGGTAAACCCCTTACATCAAATGATACAGTATTTGCATATATGTTTGCATTTATGGCCCTGTCTATATTTCCATTTCTTTTAGTTTTCGAGACAGAGTTTCACTGTGTAACCCTGGCCTGGAACTCACTATGATATTCATTCTAATCTGCACTAGAACTGATAGCAATCTTTCTGCCTAGGTTTCTTAGGGTTATAAATAGGAGCCAACATGGCCCAGTTTCGCATATACTTTGACTCATGCCTATGAGATTTGAAAAACCCAATACAATGGAAATGCTATGGATGTAGTTATGATAGTGCCTCGGTTTGGGAATCATGACAAGATAAAAAACAGTCTGTATCATTGTGCTCAGTACAATTTTTTCAAGTATTTTCAGCTCCTGAGTGGAGGCCCAAGCCAATGCACACACTGTGGGGTAGAAGGGTAACTGTAGAAACCCATGGCATCAGACTCTTACTCTTGCCTACTAGCATAGCCATCATATATCTTAGACATCCCCTGAAGTGAATGGATGAAATAGACTGGATTAGATGGGGAACAGAGCTCAACTTAAGACACAGTATCTCTTTTCTTTATAAGTAAGGTGTATTGGATATCTACGGACCTTTTTAAGATGAACACATGACCCTGACCATTTCTTCCACATCTGCATACCTACTTCTGCTGTCCCCTAGACTTTTCCCAGGATGCCCATGACCAAATCTGCATGCACGGCACTGAGGGTCTTCTGTAATACCTCTGTTTACTGTCTCATTTTTATGTGCTGAATGAAGATAAACCTGGGGAATCATGAGTGGAAGTGCTTCAGGAGAGGGGAAGGAGCAGAAGTGAAATTAGGAAGTGGATTGGTTTGGGGATTTGTTGGTTTTGGGGTTTTTTTTTTTTGTTTTTTGTTTTTTTTTTTTTTTTTTTTTGGTCTCTTTTATTCTGAACTTTCTGTGTGTGTCATTCTCTTTGAGAAGCGCTTGCCAGCCTGTTGAAGGATCTGAAACATCATTGTTCTTGCTCTTCACAGGGGCTTTGTGGCATAATAGAAAGAGCGAAGGATGAGAAGGCACAAGGCCTGGGTCCCAGCATCAATCACATACTTAACCTCTGGCAGCTCTTAGTCTCTGTCTACCAGAGCAGCTTCATCTGTGAGAGGAGGACCAGATGGCTGATGGGAGTCTGTATAATGGTCCCTCTGGATGGAGCAGGAAGTTACTCATAAGGAGGTCATTCAGGGGCTCTATGACTCAGCCTCAGGGACAGGAGGAAGAAAAGCCTCCTTAAAGTCCTGGTCAAGAATGAGAGCCACTGAACCTAGCTTCCTCCCAAGGCTTTATTCTTACACCATCCTGACAGTCGGCCTGCTACTCTACTTGCCATCCCACAGTGCTTCATAAATTCTGGCTGGAGAAAAATTCCAGTGGAGCTGAGGCCCCTTCCTCTGTCACAGCCTTAACCATGCACAGATATGGGAATCTAGTGGACCAGCTAATAGGAGCTGGGGACCCAGGAGGCCCCTGCTTATTAAGGATTTACAGAGTACACTGTCCCATTCAGGGCTCAAAATCAATGGTTATTAGCCACTTATGTTTGCTCTCTGTGGATAAATGTTTTCCATCTCAGTTATAAACATGAAGGCACTCAGGTCCAGAATGGGAAAGTAGCCAACCTTTAACTATAGGAAGTCTAGGTCACTGAGAACTCTCATGTGGGACCATTAGGGTTCTATTGATGGTGACCAACACCATTTTAGTAAAACGCCTTACTGATGGTTTCTCTAAGTTTGGGGAGGGGGCCTGTTAATTCATTACTACTACTATGACTCTCATTATTAGAAATAGGTTCTGATATATATCTGAGGCGGATCCACTTACCTCAGCCTTCTGAGTGACGGGCTCACAAGCACGAGCCGCCACGCCAAGCCTCTTAAGCTTTTATATCCCATGCAAACCAGTCATCAGGCTGTCCTTAATCATGGTTATCACTGTCCCTGACTAAAGCTGCTGATTATTAAGGCAGTTGCTTTGTCGAAGCCTGGAGGAAGCTAGATCTCCAAAAAAAAAAAAAAAAAAGGAAACAGGTATTATTATTTACTGTGTGAAAGAAAAGCAAAGCCATCATGCATCATGTAGGATAGAAAAAAAAAAAAAAAAAGACTTGGTTTGATGCATTCTTCCCACAGCCACATTGTTGCTCATTTGTGAAACAACTCTCCACTTATAAAGTTAACCACCCATTAGTGAGTGAGAGCTGTTTCCACTAATTGGTAGACTCCTGGGAAAAGCTGCATAGTGGTTGGAGTAACGAACCAGGTGCCCTTGACGTCTATTTCTGGTTCCTTCAGAAACTTGTTGTGTGGCCCGAGGCAGTTTCCCCTCACTTCTGTCTCCTCCACCCGCCCCCCAAAAAATCACTTCTGCTTTTTCTTCCATGGGGGAGGGAGTGCTAAATGAGCCAAGAAAAAAACCATGCCTGTGGAGCTCTGTGGAGATGCCCAGCTGAAGTGCCTCGGTGTGATAAGTATTAAATCAATGGAATCCCTGATTATTGATAGAACTATATAGTTAAAATTAACTTATTCAGCATATAATTGGCCATTGGAAGTAGCTGAAGTCCATAGGGAGCTAGCCCAGTGTTCTCCATAATTATCAACTGTCTGGTGTGTCTTTGTGTGGGATCTCAAATCACACTGATGGCCTTACAGGGATAGTTTGGATCTCTGAAAACCAGGTCATGGATGTTCCTCTGGAGTAGCCTCAGGGATGAGGCGTTACCAACATGTAATAGCTTATCCCTCCCTATTAACAGGGGGACATGAGACGAGGTCACTTTGCTTCGCTTATTCCCTTATTGATTTCTTACTATATGAACCTGAAAGTTGAGCAGCGTTGAGCAGCCAAGGCTTCTAAGTGGGGTGCAAGCAACACTTGAATATAAATGCCCTAGAACCCCACTAACAGCATAGTGCCTTCAACTTAAATGACATCCAGCCCTGCTGCCAACAACAGCTGTCCCTGCCTCTCCACCCCTACAGCCTTTCAGCTCCCCCCATCCCAACCATCAGCAGCCTGCTGGCTCCCTAGCTCCCCCTCCTCTTAAGTGAGGAAGAAGCAGTAGTGAGTGCTGCTACCCGAGTGCCTGTCCTTGGCTTTGCCTTCTGGATTCTTCTTATGTCCCCAAGCAGCTATCAGATCTAGAAAAACTACCCACTCATTTTTTTCTACCCCCACTTTTTCTACCCAGTATTTAACTTGCAAAATAAAAACCAAAATCAAGTTGTGATAAAACAGCTATCAGGGAATCCACTGTTCTGCCCCTGTTACAAAAATTTCTACAGAAAATACACCACCCCAGAGAAGCACCCTGGGAATCAGGACTCCAGGGTACACCCTCCTGA
This sequence comes from Phyllotis vaccarum, assembly GCA_033318265.1. Lineage (NCBI taxonomy): Eukaryota > Metazoa > Chordata > Mammalia > Rodentia > Cricetidae > Phyllotis > Phyllotis vaccarum. Next base: position 69,682,986 of record JARWLC010000003.1, on the reverse strand, counting down.
GCAGCACCAAGCCTTTCTCTGGGCAGCCACTCCGGCTAAGAGGAGTGGCCCCAGTAAGCCCAGATGGTTTTGTTTGGGCCCTTTGGCAGACACACAGATCTCCACACTGCACCGCATCAGGGACCACTTAGAGAAAAGGCATGGTTTGTGTTTTATATTTTTGCAAGGAGCTGGGGAAGAAGAAGTTGCCAGAAAATCGACCCTCAGAGCATTGTGCTCTAGGATACTTTACCAGGCCTTGAGGGACTTCAAAAACAGCACAAGTGGAGCTTATTCCAGCTCCCTTCTCCGGTCTGTACATCAGATGCATATGGGCCCCTCTCCCCCACTCCATGCTGCTGACACAGAACCAGCTATATCATTGGTAGGGTCCATGCAAAATGGATGAAAGGACATTGGAAATTTCAAGATGGCAACAGCAGGTGAATAATGCTCTTGAGCAAGGGTCACTTAAGTTACACATCTATGAAGTAAGTTCTAAACAAGGATCCACCTGAGAAGGATATGCTTTAGAGGAAGGGAAGGAGAGAGAGGGAGAGGGAGAAAGAGGAAAGAGAATGGATAAGCCTTTGTACTTAGTGTAAGATTTCCGGCGCACACATAATCTGATCTTTTAAGATCCAAGTCAAGATTTGGGAAATTTAAGAAAAGAATTCTGGTGACTCTCCATTATTCTCTCTCATTTACTAGAGTCCGGGAGCATTGAGAGCATAAGGGAAATGCAGTGAGGTTTCTTTGTTGACTACTTAGTCACACCATTGTTGAGTTCAGGATCTGCTGCTGTTAAGATTGCTCTTAAAGGAACCATTCAGTCTCAACATTTTACAAATGGGATGCTAAAGGAATTGCCACAAGTTAAAAGTTTAAAAAGTTGGAAGGAGAAGAGCCTGGATTGCACAGAGGTTTCCAGACTCTAAAGCCTATGTCTTGCCAGGGTATTCTATGTCTTGCCTGTGTCGTAGAGTTGAGTAGTTCTAGTGTTTATATGGTCGTGGTGAACTTGTCTATAGGGGAGATTATATATATACTCGACAAGTGGGTATCGTAGACTCCAAGTATCTGCACTGAGGGATTCATGGAGGCAGAGTACCCATTGCCTGAGACATAGTTCCGTGTATTTAAGTGACTAAGTCAGGAGGGACACCAGCCACCTGAGCTAATGCCTTGCAATGTCCTCTACTCACTCGAAACTGGTTTCAGGGAGACAGAAAAGTCTCCACTCTGGCTTCAGAGTGAAATGCACTGTGGATGAAGAGGTGGCCTCTTGCCCTTCCAGTTACCCATGTGGACAAAATTTTAGAATTCCACCGAGAGTAAAGATAAAAGGATGCAGCCTCTCTAGAAACCGGTCTTAACTGAAGCCCAGTTTTACTTGGGTGGTAAGTCCACTGTCCAAGTATTGACCAACAGCATTCTGGGCCCCGGGAAAAACAGGGCTTATGGAGCACAGGGAAATGGCCTTTCTATCTGAAAGGTGGATGCTGAAATAGAGAGCTGGGACTCATTCTGGAACAAAACTTAAAAAAATCTATGCCCCCATATGCAGTAGACGAACAAGATTGCAGAGAAGAATGAGCCGGTCTCTTAGGCAAAGACAAGGTCAGGCACCCTGCTTTATTCTTGATCAAAACAAACTCACGTTCAAAGTGTGTAGAACATAACAAATACAAACGCGCACACAGAGCGCCAGCCCCTGGTGACAGTCCCTACTGAGTAACTTTCACTTTCATCCAGAAAAAGGCACCCCACTCCTAGAGCAATTGGAAGCAACCTTAATTGCCTCCCAACCCCAAGATCAGCCCTTTTCACTCTCGGGTTCCCTGGACCTTCTCTTGCTGGCAAGGCAGGACTGCGTATCCCTACAGCGACAGAACTGTTGCTTTTTTGATCCCCTTTGTGCTGAGGAAAAAAAAAACCAAAACAGTATGACAAGCACACGCTGTGATCATGAGTCGCCTGCCCCCAGCTATGGTCGCAGCAGCCTCCGCCCTCCCGCGAGTGAGGATGTCTGAGGCTCTTGCCCATTAGCTGCAGGAAGTGGAGTCCCGAAGGGAGGCTGGGAATTTGAACGCCTTCCCATTTCAGCACTCGGAGGGGAGGAAGCGCTGCTCAGCCCTCCGCGTGCACAGATGGCTACCGCTCCCTCCTGAGCTCCGGTTCCCGGGCTCCGATCCTCCCTCCTCTCCTCTCCCCGCCCCCACCCCCTCTCCCTCTCCTTGGAGGGAAAAGTCTGCGAGCTGGGAACTGTCCTGGAGAATTCAACAAAGGCTCTAGCCAAGGGAAAGCGAACTTGAGAAAGAATTTGTTTTGTTCCTGTTAAAGAACCTGCAGGGAAAAAAAATCCACACCCACACCCACTGGTGTGTGAGAGTGTGTGTGTGAGTGTGTGAGTGTGTGTGTGAGTGTGAGTGTGTGTGTGGTGTACTAGTAGTAGGCAGGCTACCCGGAGGAGGCACCGCCTACAACTGCAAGGTCTCTGCTTTGATAAGGAAGCTCTCAGCTGTTCAAAGGACGGAGGCCAGAAAACTCACTACTCCTGAATTTAAACCACGTTGTTTTCCGTCCAGATATTCCAATGGAGACAGCTGGAGAATCTGTATTTCAGGGAAAAGAAGTTTTCCGTGGAAGTTCATGACCCCCGGAGGTAAGTCCAAAAAGCCTTTTTCTTTTGAGAATGTGGGGCATGCTGTTTGAATATCAGTTCTGTGTTGGCATGATGGTTAATGTTCATAACCAGTTAGTTTGAGGAAATAGGATGGGAGCAGAGTTCACATCAGACAGTTTATGTTGATAAATGCAGAGAGAGAGAGACTGAAAGAAGCATTGTGGCACTTCAGAACAATATGGGGACAGTGCCCTCATAACAGACAGGACACCAAAAGTGTCTTTGCTAGAGCTGCTGAGCCTATTTGAAGAAGAATGGGGACACTTAAAGGCATCTGCTACCGAAATGGTCAGGCTCATTTATTTTGATCTGAAGGCTGTGATTTTTGGATATTAGCACTGTGGGCGGATGTGGGATAGGTGCAGTTCTTTTTCCTTTTTCCCACATTGCACCCCTGACAACACTAGCATTAAAAGCCTGTGTTCCAAGTTGGTTGCCGGACAGTAGGGTCCCAGTTTGCGATGCAGAGCCCCCTGAAGAGAAGGAGTCTGGGCACCATCTACCCTTTGCTGTCAGTCCTCTTTGTCTGCAGGCAAGTGTAGAATGGCGAGCAGCCCATAGCCAGCGGCAGCATCCCCTATGCCATCCCCTGACACCTAAGAGTAGTTGTCTGTAGGTCCAGATGGGTAGTGACAAGAAGGCAGGCCTGGGACGACACTAAATAGATCAGCTGTGCTCAAGGAGCCAAGGTGGGTTTCAGGTGCTGTTGATACTAGGCCCTGGACTTGGGAGGAAGTACTCATAAGCAACTCCACCTTGCACAAGGCTTTTGAGCATAGAGACAAGCAGCTGAGCCCCCCAAGGAGCTGGAGACTCAGGATGAGACATTGTTTCCAAGGAGAAGGCCGAGGTTTGTGCAGAAGCCTTCATACCTGCTGCTGGGCTGCTGATAACCCAGCTGCGTTGTGTGCCTCCCCATAATCTATGTGAGCACCCTCCCTCCTGTAGGCAAGAGTTTATTCTGGCCCCTCAGTTACTATGTGACTAGCAACTAAGAGAACAGAAAGTTCTAGAGTTTCTGAGTCTGCATTCGGGTGCAGAGGGATGGCTTTGTTGGGTGGTTCTCAGGACCCTGAATGCATTTCATGGTCTAAGCACACTTCTCCACAGAGCACAATCCATCTGCACAGACCAAGGAGAGGCAGGTGGATGCCAAAAATAATATTCCAGCCAAGGAGATGCTTGCTGCTATTTTTCCAGGTGAACTTGTGTCAGACTAAGATTCATAGACATATGTGAGAAAGGAAAGCTAAGTGCAAAAAGGGTGAAATGAATTCTACACTGTGGGCCAAATGCAGAACGGAGATGCTCAGCAGAGCAAAAGCTAAATAAAGAGATGGGCCACCTGTGGGCTGGAGTACAGAGACTGGACAGTCTCCATGCCTATGTTCTGCTTGTACCTAGGGTAAATCCTTCCAGTGTGTGTGTGTGTGTGTGTGTGTGTGTGTGTGTGTGTGTGTGTGTGTGTACATTTGTATGCCCCTTCTGTGTCTGCGATCTCATTAGTGATATAATTACCATTTTTTCTCACATTGCTAAGGTCTAGGGATATAGGAAAGAGAGCTAACATCATATATTAACATGTAGTAGGCTCCTGGCTTATTTAGCAAAAGTGATTTATCTCATACATGTCTTGAGAACTTTTGTGTTCTTCTATATTAGATGTGATTAGTTACAAAAGAAAAGCTGAGTCAGTATCCTCTTCCATATTAGCAGAGTTGGAGACACCAGGAGAGAAGTAATTGATGGGATTTGCCAAGTATAGGCTCTGTTTTGATATTGACACACATTTGCTCCCTGGTTGCTCACTATGACCTGGGAGATAAGTCGAGGTACAGAAATGGACTGGAGATAGCTAGTATACGGTATAGGCGAGATTTGAACCCTAGACGTCTGAGGCCAGAGCTCATAAACTTTAGTGCTTCACTGTGTGCCAGGCAGGGTGTACTGTGCCAAGCAGTACAAATCAGTGCTGAATGATGTGGATACCAAAGGCCTAGCTGGTCAGGAGGAGCTTCCTAAGGAGAGATCTGAGCTGGCTTACCAGGAGATGGGCCCTCCGGGGTATGAACAACTGAAGGGGGGCTTTGTGTAGACAGAAAAATTTAAAGATGGCAGTCTAAGCTCAGAGTATGACTGTCTTCCCCGAGGAAAAGCAGCCTTAAGTCCACCATGACAGGGCCAAGACTGCTTTCTGGTTGGAATGGGACAGCTATAATCCCAGCCCTTCTTTCTCTCCCTCTTGTGCCTGCCCCATAGGACACAGGATCTGTGGTAGATTCTACTCCCCAATTACCCAGTTCTTACCCACCTTTGTTTCTGTCATTTTCTAGGTTTAGCTAAGGTTTGGGTGAAGCAGGTGAGGTTGGGAGGGCTGAGGAGGGAGATGGGGAGAGCTGATAAGCTCTAATGGAGCAGGAGAGAAAGCCAAGAGTCACTGATGTAGATGTTCCCATGAAACTGACTTCCCAGACCCGATGAACCACTTAAGCCTCCCTTACTCACATTACCTGGAAAGTTGTCCGCCTAGATTTTTACAACTCTCCCTACCTTTACAACAGTATATCTCAAGTGATTTTTTTTCTAACTACTTTAGCTTTCCTCAAAAAAAAAAAAATTTTTTTTTCATTTACTCCCTGCCAAACTAGGGGTTCAGCTGACAGCTATTGTGACTCCCCAGAAGCCTCGGGGACCCTCCTCACGCTCTCCAGGGAGCTGTTTTTACTCACTGATTTTTTTTTCTGTTTGAACCAAATTGAGGAGGGGGGGCACCCAACCTGCCTAGCATCGGGTTTCTAACCACTATTTAAGGAAATCTGAATTTCCTCTTAAATGTGAGAAGACACCTTCCTGTTAAATCTTTAGCTTAATGAGTAAGACAATAAGACCAGCTTTAAATGAAAGGAAAATGGGTTTAGGGGCAAAAATGCTATTATTCACAAGTCCAGATGAGTCTATGGTTCTTCCAAATTTGATGTTTTCTTTTTAAAATCATTGATATTTCTTCCTGCACACGATCAAGTTCCCTAGTTATACCCCAACCTGCCATACCCCCCTTTTCTTTGGTAGTTATGTGTTTGTGAGTTGGGGCCATGGCACATGTGGATGTCCTCATCTTCCAGCTCGCTTGAGACAGGTCTGTGTTCTTTGCTATTCATGCCAGGCTAGCTGGCACAACCGCGTTCAGGGGTCATTTCCACAAGAACACCCGGATCACAAATTCATGTGCCATGCATGCAACTTAGGGTTTCTGGGGATCCCAACTCAAGTTCCCATGCTTTACCCACTGAGTCATCTTCCCAGCCCCGTCTTCCACTCTCTCCTCTCCCCCTCCCCACACACAAATACTTTCATTTGTTCTCAGATCTTAAACTATTTTAAAATATCTAATTACATTTATTTGTGTATATATACATATGTGCTGCCTTTGTGTACATATGTATATGCACATGTGTGTGTTCATGTGTATATGTATACATGTATTGTGTGTTCATGTGTATGTGTATATGTGTATGTACATGTGTGTGTGTTCATGTGTATGTATATATATGTGTCTGGGGGGGATGTGTGTTCATGTGTATGTGTATAGGTGTGTATACATGTGTGTGTTCATGTATATGTGTATATATGTGTGTGTGTGAGAGTGTTCATGTGTATGTGTATAGGTGTATGTACATGTGTATGTTCACGTGTATGTGTACATGTGTGTGTGAGTGTTCATGTGTATGTGTACATGTATGTGTGTGAGTGTTCATGTGTATGTCTGTGTGTGTGTGTGGCTGTGTGTGTTCATGTGTATGTGTACATGTGGTAGAAGTCAGAGGATAGCTTGCAGGACATTTCTCTCCTTGTATCATATGGTTCCCAAGGATCAAATTCAGGGTTTGGCAACAAGTCACCTCTCTGACTCTGTTCTCAGATTTAATCGGTGTGTATTATACAATATACTTCACTGAGACTGTGGCCTATAAATCTTTTATCCCCCACTCAGACACCACTAACATGTTGAGACTGATGCTTCCCATTTTTATTTTTAAACTCTGTTTGCCTCTCTCTACTCCGTATATACTCCTGTTAGAGTTAAGTGTGCACACAGAGTTTAGGGGAGTGGCTGGCTCCTCTTTCTCTGCCCTCTTTCCGAGTCTTATGTACCTTGATGCTCTGGGAATATATCTGTACTGAGTAACTAGACCTTTCAGGGAACATCTTTTCATTAGAGCAAATGCAGGAAGTCCTACAGGCCTGTGGAGAGGAGGAAAGAATTCACCCGTCTTCATAGGCAGCATTGCCTGGCTAATGAGGAGCATTGTCAACGGCTTTTCCTGGCTCTGAGATTTGTCTTGGCTCCATACCAGGAGCAGAAAATCAAAAAGGACCATCAAGTGACCTAGAGTAACCTAGAGTGACCCATCTTGTCCTAGAGCTAAAATCTGAGGAGTCAGTTTCTATACAGGGCATGGCCATGTGAACACTCCAGTGTATACATACCTGCATGCTTGTGTTTCTGTTCCCTTTGTGTGGCTGGGCTCTCACTCAAGGCTGCTGGGTGAATGGCTTCTCCCCATCACAGACGCTGAAAGCTTGGGATTCTTGTTTTTCCAGGGCTTCAGTGACCAGGAGGACTTTCGGGCACAGTGGCATTGCTGTGCACACGTGGTATGCATGTCCAGCATTAATCAAGTCCATTTGGGCGATGGCGATTAGCCAGCACCAGTTCTATCTGGACAGAAAGCAAAGTAAGGTAAGTGACCTTCCACGAGGCAGCTAACTGGGCCTCAAGGCAGCAGTTTAGGTGTGGAAATTAGATGGGTGGGGAAGGAGGGGCTGTGTCCTTGGCCTGAGACCTCCCTGGGTAAGGGCTTGCCTCTTAGAGTGGCAGGAATGCCAACAAATCATTAAGAGGCCATGCTGGGTGTTACTTGTCATTGTGGGCTCCAGCCCAGAAACCACCAAAAGTGCTCAAGCCTCAGGTACAGCCATGTAGGGTTCTTTGGAAGAATTCTGAACATACTTTTGGGGGTTCTGAAGGCTCTTTAAGGAGTGAGCTCTCAAACTCTCACTGATGTTTAAACAGTGGTGTATTGTTTTCTTGGTATTGGGGGGGGGGGGGGAGGCGGCAGATAACCATCCTCAGCTAATAGACAGGAGACTAACCCAACCGTTTAGGGAAATTCTGTGAAAAGCCCTTCAGGCTTTTCCAACTGCCAACTCTGTTTTTAAAATGTAAAACTGGAAACGTGAAAAGTGTGTGTGTGTGGGGGGGGGGATGACAAACAAAACAAAATCAGCACCAGCCTCATTTCCCTCAGGTAGACCTAGAGCCTGGGGCTTTGGGAAACTGCCATCTCGGAGCCTAAGAGCTTCATCCACCCCCAGCCCACACAGCCAGCTGTGCCTACTGGTGGGTGGAAGAATGACCTGCTCTTGGTTCACACACAGCTTATAGCTACACTCTGGTCTCCCTTCCTCCTCTCCCAGGGATCTCACAGGCCACTCCCTCTCAAGGTATCACAGAAGGGCCCCTATAGGGGGAGATGCTTGTAAGTTTGTGTTAGGATTCTATAGGCCCCAGGTGATGGGAACACAAGCCCAAACGTGGCCCCTCTAGTGGCTGCCACCATCCACAGGAAAGTGCCTCCCCTTGTGTGTGTGTTCTCAGGGGCTAGTGGCATTTAGATGGATTGAGATAGTTGGACTGGTACCCTCTTGGCTCTTTATCCCTTTATTGTGGGTCCCCGTCCACCACCCCCAGGAGAAAGTGGGAGCTGAAGGTAAGCTGAGCAGAAATAGTAAAAAGAAATTGGTGTGAATGCAGCCACCTCCTGCCCCAGGTCAGTCCCAAATCAGGGTCTGTCCCATGTCACAGCCACTGTCTGCTTTGTGAAGTATTGAGTCCTTTTTAAGTTTTCCTGACCTCTTTTTTGGGGGGGTAGGGTGGTGACAGAGTCTGAATGGATGTTCTTGTGGCTGGAAATTATGAGAGTATTCCACACTCCTTCAGTGATGATGGGCCTTGGCACAGGCCTTTGAAGCTTGATTAGATCAAAAGAAACAGGGCACAGGAGTTTGACTCATGTTAGATGTCGAGACAGTGGGGGCTGGTACTCAGCTCTCCAGTGGAGAAGCTGGAGGTCAATACCCACAAACGTTGATCTCATCCTGTGTTGCCTGCTGGTGGGGAGTAATGGTCAAAAGGTTGAATATTTCTCCCAAACCCCACATTCTGCAATGGGGAGAGGAAGTAGGCATTTCACCCACAGGACAGCACAGGGTCAGCAGCTTGGGGACCTCCTCCCCATGCTGGTGGGGTTGTTATTTCCTAGGGATCTCAAGTAGTCTATTCTTGGGGTTCCTTGAGAAAAACAAATGCCCACATTTGCCTATGAGAAGCCTGTTCAACAGACTTCCAGCTGTCTGGAATATATAAGTAACATATTACTTATATATGGATATAGTAAGTGAAGCTCAGGAAAAAGTGATCACCACTCACTTTTTAGCAGGATTCATTATTTAAGAAAAACTCAGGGCTGGAGAGAGGGGTCAGTGATTAAGAGCACTGGATGATCTCCCAGAGGACCCAGGTTCAAGTCCACATGGCAGCTCACAATTGTTTATAACTCCTCTTCCAAAGAGTCTGAGACCCTCACACAGACAAACATGCAGGCAACACAACAATGCACATTAAATAAAAATGAATTAATTTTTAAAAAAAAGAGAGAGAGACAAACTTAGCTAAGGAGGCGACTCACGCCTGTGATTTTAGCTCATGAGAGACAAAGACAGGGAGATTGCTGCTTCGGGGCTAGCCTAATCTACATAGAGAGTTCCAGGCTAGCCATGAAAGGAAGAAATAAATAAAAAGATAGTAAGAAAAAAGAGGCCAAACCAAAGACCAAATGCATGAAGATGCTGCTAGCTGTCCTTAGTAATTCTGAAGGACAAAAGAAAGTAGCCAAATTCCCAAGGAGAACAGAATTTTACCTAGGGATCTATACATGACTGCAAATGTCCAGAGGCCTATATATGCATCAGGCAAAGAAAAAAAATGTTTGTTTTCTTGTTGCACTAGAACCCAGGACCTTATTCTAAGCAAGCATTCTGCCACTGAACTTACCCTCAGACTCACATGTATCCTAGGAGGCAATTCTTTAACCTTAAAGACAGGTGAAAACCAAGTTCCTCTGTCTGGATGTTAGACAACTATTTCCCAGCTCTGTGACCTTGGGTAGGCTTCTTATCACATGCACTTTGTTTTCCCCAATTAGAAATCAGAAAAGGAACTTCCAAACCCAGATTTGTAGTTGGTGAGATGACATGGTGTTTGTGAAACTGCTTTGAGAAATATGCATTTTATTTTAGGAAATTTGTGTCTTATTAACATCATAGTTGAGCTAACACATTCCCCAGTTCAAGTTTAAACAATTTGAGAAGACCCCACGTTAAATCTGAAATGATGAAACACTGAGTGGGTTTAACATTACAGCCCAGTTCATTTCTGGGATATCACGTGATTCATCTTTGGTGGTCAGCATGGACTCTGTGGGTGATTGTCAACAGGCCTAGTATAGAAAACTGCACATATTTCTGGACAGCCAGTGTGGGCTGTCAGCCTGGCAAGGTTTCACATTCTACTGTATGGATCCATGCCAACCATTCCTTTCTCTGAAGGGCTCCCAACATAGTTCAGGCCGCCCAAGTGATGTTTATCAATCCCAGAGAAACAAGTCCAGTCTGGTGGTTTGAGTCAGCAAGAGCCATAGCCAAGCAAGACAGCTCACACACCTCCTCCTAGACACTCAGAGCACCTCCAGGTCATTGTGCAAATCATTTAAGAGAATCTGGCAGTGGTAGCACACGCCTTTATCCCAGCACTTGGGAGGCAGAGGCAGGCAGATCTCTGAGTTTAAGACCAGTCCGATCTACAGAATCAATTCCAGAATAGCCAGAGCTACACAGAAAAACCCTGTATGAAAAAAGGAAGGGGGAGCAGGGGGAGGGAAGAAAGAAGGAAGGAGTCTCCTCTCTCCCTGTTCCTTTCTTCTCATTTGTCCCTTTCCCTTCCTCCCACTCCTCGAACATGCACGTGAAGGAAATCCTCCATCAAAGACACAGAAGTGGAGGGAAATAGATTCCCTCAGTTCACTGGGTGAATGAAGCTTCGCAGACATCAATTATAATCGACTATTTATATCTGCTGTTACTAAAGTTCAGAAGTGCTGTCAGAAGGATTCAGTAACCCTTTGCATCCTGGAGCCAAAGAATAACTTTTAGACCTGGGGGTGGGGCAAGTATTTGAAAGCTCACAACTGTTTAGAGGAAGCAATGGATGCTTTTCCTCAGAGGGGTGCTTTCCGAACTTAGACCCCAGTACAGACATCTTTTCTCCTTAATCCCTTCCCTGTCCTCATCCAGTCTATTTATTCCTTCTAAAATCAACAGTATGATAGAGCAAATTAAGGCTTTCTCACAGAGCGTCCATAATGACACTGAGTGGTCATTTAAGATGTTTAGGGCCTGGGGCTGACCCAGAGATGTAACATTGCAGAAAGGGAATCTCCTGGGACTGTTCATTATATTATTTCTTGCTTCTCATCCCACAAGCAATCTGTTGGGTCATCTGATAGCCCATTTCAGAAAGTACTTAAATTTGCCAGAATCTAGACGACATTAGAAAAGGCTGTGTGCTGTTCTTGCTGCTGTGGTTCAGTTTTCTGCCTCTGGGGTTTATGTCTAAGCAGGAGAGGAAGGGGCTCCGTTGAGAAGAGGTCTCCCATGTGATTAATGGGATCTTTACAATTTCAAGTAGAGCCATTGATCTAACCTCACTCACAAATTATATCCAGGTCTGATTTATATCCCAATCCTACTGCAGTGGCCTTGGCATTCAGTATCCTGTGGTCCTCATCCCAACTCTGTGATGTGGGCTTTAAGATCCTCGTGTTAGAAACAGGCATCTGAGGATCTGAGAGGTCAGGGATCAAAGTCTAACAGCGACTGATGAACAGGCGCTCTCGGCCCTCATCACTGCGCTGTGTGGGTTGGATGAGTTGCTACTCTGTAGCCGTTTAAGTGTGGGCTTCTGCTACGAAATGCAGAACTTGGTAAAGCCAAAGCAGAAGGAGAAGGAACGGATTGTGTGCACTCTGCTTGCCTGAAGGACAAAGCACAGCCAGATGGGTGCTGCTGATATGTAGAGAAATAGAAGGCACTCCCTGCTTCCTGCTGCAGCCAAAGGCTGCCAGGCCTGGCAGCCAGGCTTGTTTATGAACAAGGGGGTCCTAACCCGAGGAAGTGGACCTGGTTCTGTACATAAGGAAGAAAGAGGAGGTTAGAAAAAAGACCCAAGTCTAAGTACCAGTGGTAAGGAAGGAGGGGAGGAGGAAGGTAGTTCACATCAGGTGAACAAAACAAAAGCAAGAGTCTCAGGGTTTCTTCTGGCCAAAGACACTCATTTGTTAAGAAGAGGAAAGCAGGCAGGGGCCGGAAGTCAACAGCATCTGAGGCCAGAGGAAGGGCAAGGCCTTAAGGGTCCAGATAGCCTTTGTGGGACAAACAACAGCCCCTGGGCAGAGGAGGAAGCCTGTAAGTGAGAAAGAGGGGACTGCTGTGTGCAGACCTCTCGAAAGCTGTCAGAATCTGTCTGGAACCTTGTGGGTGTGGAAAGACATGCTCTCCTGCAGCAGCCAGCCACCTTTGAGCTCACGCAACTCCACCACGGAGAGCCTGTGTGTGCTTTGACTACCATTAGTAGTGTTTTTCATGGTGCTCATGGTATCGATAGAAATTGATTTATAAAACAATAACAACAAATTTCAAAATGCCAAATAATATCTATGGGAAGAAAATATAGTACATTTCCACGTTACCAAAGGTGTAACTAAATAAAGCAGAAAGCCCTTTTGGAAAACGATCACTTTTAGTGATGTAATTGGCAACACAGAACAAAAGCAATCTGAGATTCTCCTCGCCTGTGTGACTATAAGCCCAATGGGGTCAGTTGACCTGCACACAAAGTGGAGTGGAGTTTGACCTCCAATGTGAAGACTTTGGAGCCTTGAAGGAAATCTTGAGGCAGACGCAGTGGTGGGACCTGAGTATTCCAGACGTTTCTGTCTGTGTATTGTCTTTGTAGATATAGGATGCCCATAATTCATCACTGAATTTTCCCTGGTCATAGGACTAATAACTGAAGATATTTAATAAGTTCTAAGTTTATTGATATTTCATGAATTTGTTTCACCTGACATTTATAAAGCTAAAAATTTGTTTTTAAGCATAAAATAAGTATAGTCACAACTATGTGTGTTCCTGTGTGTGTGTGTGTGTGTGTGTGTGTGTGTATGTGTTAAGGATGTGTGTGTGTAAGCTAGGGGGTTGAACCTAGGATCTTGTGCATGCCAGAGAAGTCCTCTACCATTAACCTATACCTACTTATTCTACTTTTTATGTTGAGAATGGATTCCTCACTAAATTGTCCAAGTTGGCTTTGAACTTGCTCTTTAGCCCAGGCAGTCTATGAATTTATAATCTCCCACCCCCGCCCCCAGGTGGTTATGATTACTAACCTGGCACACTTTTCTGTTTGTTTCTCTGTCAAGCAGAGAAGAAAGGAGAGAGAGAACAGGGGAGGAATTAGAGGGGGAGCGTCCTACACACAGCTTGTCTCCCTGAGTCCAGCTCACCCCTCAGTGGTAGGTGGTGACTTCCCTGCTTTATATTGAGAATAATAAGACTCAATGAGAGTAAATACTTCCCCCAGAATACAGACTGCAAAAGCCACACTCTTCACACTATGCCCCATAGCCTGTGGAATCCTGGGCTGTGAATTTTAGTTTGTGTAGCTTATGAGCCACCTGAATTCAGGTCTACAGTAGGTGAATGTTTTCTGTTCCTTGCGTAACCCATTCACCTTTTCCTTCCAGTCCAAGATCCATGCAGCACGAAGTCTGAGCGAGATCGCCATTGACCTAACAGAAACAGGGACACTGAAGACCTCGAAGCTGGCCAACATGGGAAGCAAAGGGAAGATCATTAGCGGAAGCAGTGGCAGCCTGCTGTCCTCAGGTAGGGCCTGCGCCTGATACACCTTTCACAGAATGCCTTCCACCCCGGGAGGTAGGCGACACCACACATGGGAGGCCACTGGACATGATGTCCAGAATCTGGCTTTAGTTCCCAGACCAAACTTTAGAGCCACATTTGGTTCTAAGAAGTTTCCCAAGGGAGCAGAAGGGCAGAAGACAGAGTAGTGTAACTTCACAGTGTGGGGCAAATCGTCAGTGTCTGCAGATACCTGTTACAATATGGTTTCCTGGTCCTGGGCGGCCAGAGGTCCAGATGCACAGACCTGCTGCCCCAGACTCCTTAGCTGCCCACCACTGCTTAGGCTCCCAAAAATGATTCAGACGCTTATATTAACTTCATGCTGTTTCATCTATGGCTCAGGCACATTGCTAGCTAGCACCTTCATCTTAACTCAACCCATTTCCATTAATCTATCCTGCCACATGGCCCGTGGCTCACCTGTGTTCCTTACAAGTTGCTCCTTTGGGCAGCCATCTCTGACTCCACCCTTCTTTTCCTACCTATTCTGAGTCCCCACCTACTTCTACGGTGCTCACTAAGGGCCAAAACAGCTCTTTTATTTAAAGATTGATATTCACAGCATACAGAAAGACATTTCCACATCAGGTACCTCACAGGGCTTTTTAGAATGCTGACTGGTTTAATTGGTAACTGCCATCAGGAATATCAACCCCAAAGGCAGAGAGGGTTTGCTTGTGTGTTCTTAAGAGGGGGGCTGTACTGGGGAAGGATAGATGTCAGGGTCATGCTGATACATTCTGCTTCCAAGGAGACATCTGGGGCTTTAAAAGGTAAATGAGACAAGAAGAGACTTGGGCTTTAAGGAGGGCTGAGGGAGAAAGAGACAGCAACTGTTTGGAAATGTGAGCCAAGTGTCACTGGTCAACGCCGCTTTCAAAGCTGCCTGTTTAAAGCCTGATTAGTTTAGGTGGTTGTTCATTTGCTGTCTGTAGCTGTGATAAACATCAAAAGGTTTATTTCATCTTACACTCCCATCACTGAGGAAGGTCAGAGCAAGAACTCAATGCTGCTTACTGCCTTGCTCTCCCAGGCTCTTATTCAACTAGCTTTCCTACAGAGCCAGGCCCACCCGCCTAAGGATGATACCACCCACAGTGGGGTGAGCTCTCCCTCATCTGTCACAGGCCTATCTGATCTGGACTGTCCCGTACTCGAGACTCAGACAGATGACTCTGGGCTGTGTCAAGTTGATAGGTAAAGCTAACTAGGACAGGAGCCGTGTCACATTGCCTCTGAGCTAGGAAAATAAAAGACGTCTCTACCTTCTGTCATCATCATCTAGGGACAGTTCTGTAACTATATACAGTGACTGCAAACAATGATAAGAACCAGAAAGGCAAAGCCAGAAAAAGGAAGTATGTTAACTCTGGCCTGGTGTTGTCCACTCATAGTCAGAAGTTGACCCCAAGAGCTGAAGAGAGTAGTGTATGCACTAGACCAGGGGGGAGAGGTAGGTTTGCTATGTGCTATGGAGCTGACAGAGCATGAACTCAGGTCTCCATGCTGAGCAAGCTATGACCCTACTTCTCAGAGACTTAGTAATATGTTCACACACTTGCAAACTCTATATAGTATGCTGTATAATGTTTGTCTTAAATGAACTGTCAAAATTATATAAGCTTCTGGCTCATAAAAGCTGGATCTGTCTCTTCCTGACCGTCATGGCGTTGACTCTAACTCTAACTCTGCCCATGCCTGGAATACCTCAAAGCTGTTTCATACAAGAGGTGTGCCAAATGGACACTACTTCTGAGGCTTAGGAGTTTGCAAAGGAGATTGTAGAAAACATTGTCTTCTTGTATCAAGGCAAGATCATCGAAAACCTAAAAGTCTACCTGGGGTTACAGCCCCTCCCAGCCTTCCACTGAACTGGCAAAGCAGAGCCAAAGGCAACATTTTGTCTTTTAGGTAGAGCATGCAGTGATTTTCCTAATTCCTGTCAAATAGTCTCAGATAGGAGCCTTGGTCTATCCTACCTGCCTCTTTATCTAGTTACTGAGAATGTGCTCCACTCTGGATTCTTCCAGCTCAGGATTGTAGGAATGCAGTATGACCAT
The DNA here is from genome assembly GCA_033318265.1 of Phyllotis vaccarum. NCBI lineage: Eukaryota > Metazoa > Chordata > Mammalia > Rodentia > Cricetidae > Phyllotis > Phyllotis vaccarum. The sequence continues at coordinate 69,667,158 of JARWLC010000003.1, read as the reverse complement.
TGGTTGCTCCACACCTCTACGGTAAAAGTGATACCATACTGATCACCCCACAAGACTCTGTAAGTCTGTGTGAGCCCGAGAATGAGTCTATATTTCTACCAAGTTCCCAGATCACTCTGCAGCTGCTGGTCCAGGGACTGTGTTTGGAAGGCCACTTTAATTGCTAAGAAGAGACCCAAGTGGTCCCGTGGCTCAAGATAATGAAGCCTAGGCTTATCCACTTTCAGCCTGATCCATCTTCCTGGGCCCCTCATATCTCCAAGGCAACCTCTAAGGGGCACCAAGACAGGTACCTATCAGCAGCTGTAGATGAAGTTCCTAAGGTTAGACGCACCCCACATATCCATCAGGAATGGCATCTTAACATCTTTGAAAACAGAATGCAATTCATTTCTATACTGCCATCAGATTGAAGCTAATCGCCAATCCAAGGGCTAAAAGATAACTCACGAGAAAATCTTTCTGCCAAATCCATGCCAAATGTAATGTGTAAGCATTGTCTTCTCAAGATGTTGAAATGACTTTAAAATGTTATAGTGACACCCCAGGGAAATGGTTAGAAATTGATAGAAGCAGCTGAGGCCACCTGAGGGTTGTACTAGTCACTAGCTTCCAGTCTCTCGGCCCTTTCTGATGTTGCTAGGCAAAACGAAACATGGAACACAGAGAAAGCCGCATAAGGAGACCAAGGAACTTGTCAACCTTTCCAAGGCCTTACAAGTTTGAGCCTGAAAAATGTTTGTGAATGCCAGTTGAAGCTCCTTGGGGATCCCCCACACCCACCCTCATGACTTAGGACGAACAGCTAGGACGATGGAGGGAGGGAGCAGAACAGAATGCATGCCATCAGCACACAACAAGTATTTCTAGGACATGGATCTGGCCCGCCCTCCCTCCCATGAAGGCTGCCTGCTGCCCCCCACTGATTTGCTTGTTCTGGGAGGAGGCAGCCCTCACCTAGGGAAAGCAATTAGCAGCCCTACCTAAGATGAACCATGTTAGTATCCCCACTGTGGAGAAATTCAGTCCCTGGTCTAAAAACTGAAGCAGCTGGCTAGTCTCCCTCCTTTTTCTTCTATCCTCTTGCCTGTAACACGTTCTCACACGCTTGCAGTTACCTACCGGACAGCTCTGCCTTTTGTTAACACTTGCCAGACCTTCCCGTGCTAACGTTCATTCACAAAGGAGACAGTGCAGCATCCAATTGCATAAACGGTTTTCCCCTCCCCCCTCATTATGTAGCATCTAATGTTTCTTAAAAGCATATTGAGAACCTAGTTAGCACAAGAAAATCCCTAGTCCATTGTCCAGCACCCAGTAAAGCTATCAATAAGAAATTTTAGAGAATAGCAGTAAGACCTGTGGTGTGTGGTAAGAATCTTCATGTTTCTGGAATGTGTGGTGTCTCTGGCCTCATAAAAAGTTCTCCTGGGAATTCCCAGCACCGTTCTCCCTCACAGAAGCTCCAGACCTCTAGGGTAAAGGTGATACCACACTGATCATTAGGAATGACATCCAAGCATCTTTAAAACTAGACAGAACATCTGTTGTTAGGGTGACAGTTTCTGTCTTACTGGTGTTAGACCTTTTGAAGTCATTGCATCAGCTCCTCAGTTCTTTCCAATATTGTCCCTGGGGCAGTGGTGGCCAACCCTTGTTCGTTCTACATTTCCCGGTACCACAATATCATACATAACTGAACCATATAATAATGCTGTCGTATTTCCGATATATAAGAGATGCTAGGTTATGCTTTGATTTTGATCATAGCTTTGGATCTGCTGCTGGGTCCATCCCCCTCCTCCCCAATCCCAGACATTGCCATAGGGTTGGTTTATTTATTGCGCTATAGAACCTTGAGTGCTGCAAAAAAAAAAAAAAGAAAGAAAGAAGGAAGGAAGGAAGGAAGGAAGGAAGGAAGAAAGAAAGAAGAGAGAAAGAAAGAAAGAAAGAAAGAAAGAAAGAAAGAAAGAAAGAAAGAAAGAAAGAAAGAAGGAAGGAAAGAAAGAAGAAAAAAAAACCTGCTTCTGCTGAATGGGTATTTCTGAACTCAATTGTGCAGGGCTGGCCTCAGCCAAAGCTGGAGAAGGGGGTAATATATACAGTGTTAAAAATACATTGAGTATTGTCTATTGATACAAAATAAAATAATTCTAAGCTGTTAGTAACTTTAAAGGCAGTTTTTCTTCTTAAGGATGTGTAACCACCTTTAAAATGCTAGGAAATCCAGTTCTTGGTATCTGAAGCCTCTAATGTTAAAGAAACAAAGGAATGCCATTGTTATCCATTACAAAAATCAGAAGTTCATGTCCACCGATGCCCTGAGTCATTAGTTTGATTGGGCAGGAGGGATGGTGACTATCATTGCTAAATCAAAAGGGTACACAGTTTTGTGATTAAGTTTGGAGTCAAGGCATTTTACATAGAAGTTCCTCTGTGGAAACTGTAGGTTTGTATCCTGGTGGAGACCGAAAAGGTGATGTCTGTCACATCCAAGTCAGAGCTACAGTTCTGTGTTGGGCAAAATCTACATGTGTTAGGAGTTCAGGAGAGCTGCTGATTGAAAACCGTAAAGAGAGAGAATGAATGGGCCCTTAGTCACAGGGGCCTGTAAGAACCTAGATATTTTCTCCAGATTTGGAGATGGCTTTGGCCATGGCATCTTGTTCACTTGGGCTTCGAGTAACAAATCGTTAAGATGGTCAAATATAGTTTGAGAGAACAACTATAAATTCAAACCATCTATTCAGCTGAACTGTTCAGAGTCTGTTCTCTATTGCAGCTTAGTAGGTAGTACACTTGCCTACTGCCCTCAGTCTAATCCCCAGCACTTCTTCTTAAGGCAAGAAATAGAAGGCCCACCCCAAATCTTTTGCAGGCTCTTCAAAGGGCTTATTTCTCTCTTCCCTTCCCCTATTACTTGAAGTGTTGGGAGGAGAGCGGAGGACACTTTAGCAAAACAAAACCAACACGTGTTTGTGTTGGAGCTGACGACATGCGGCCTTTCCATTTCCATGGTTCGTCTGGATGCGGGAGTCTAAGGTTCATGTCAGCGTTGTTTTAGGGATCTGTAGTCACAGAACAGTGCGGACATCAGTAGAAGTGTAGGGGCTGTCGGAGATGATTTTGCTCTCAGGCTGTTCAAAAGGAATGGTACAAACCACTTAGAAAATACCTTGTGTTCTGCAGGGTGACTTGCTGTATTTGCTACCCAAACCAATTCTGGTGTGTGTGTGTGTGTGTGTGTGTGTGTGTGTGTGTGTGTGTGTGTGTGTGTGTGTGTGTGTGTGTGTGTGTGTGTGTGTGTGTGTGTGCGCGCGCGCGCGCGCGTGTGCATGTGCGTGTACGTGTGTGTGTGTGTGTGTGTGTGTGTTTGAGAGAGAGGAGGAAGACAGAAAGACTTGGTATGCCTTCTTAAATGGAAATACAAGACAGATTTTGCTGAATAGAATAAAGAGGCCTGCAGTATCCCTTTACCACCAAACGAAATAGTATAATGAGTTAATGGATAAGAATTTGGCTGTGTGGTTAGCTTAGTGGCAGCTGAGTCTTCTTCCATTTGATCAAGCAGGAACATGATGACTATGATGATGGAGCTGAGGTTTTAAACATAAAGCCACACCCAAACCTGACTTCTGCTAAAATGCCAGGGCTCTGACACTTTTCATTTTAGAAAAAAACATGTTGTGTTCAACCCTGACCTTGGCCTTGCCTGGGATGGGTCCACCTTCATCATTACACAATTCCCACATTCTCCTTCTCTGAATGCAACCACTTCCTTCCATTGTAAGAATGTTTATTAATAACTAGTATAAAAATGACAATGCCAGCTATTTGATAACTCCCTCCACAGAGAGGTGATCTAGGCGCCTGCCGGCTGTGTGCTTATAGCTGAATCCAGCTCACACTGCAGACTCTGCACTGGTATAAATCATGTTTTTTGTTGTTAGGCGATTTTCTTTTTATCTGCACCCTTTATTTTTGTCCGTCTCCTTCCTAGATCTTCCTCTGGCCTTTTAGAGTTTTCCATCAGCTGTATGGTGCCTCTCCTTTTAGGTCCATGACGAATTGCATTCCAGAGGCCTTAAATTTGGTCATAGGCTCAGCTCTGCTGTTGGGCACAACCTCCCAGGCACTGCCAAAAAGATTGTTTATGCTGGACTGTGAAACTGGGCAGGTTACAAAAGCAACTGTCTGCAGAATGGATGTTTCTGGACTCGTCTGAGCAGGTCTGGCCCGAGAGGAAAATGGAGTAGTGGCCCCTTGCACTTCTGTTTGGTGGAAGGTGGGGGTGACAAAGTCACTTTTGTGGCTACGTTTTGTGCCCTTGGGTGTTACTAGTAAAGGTATACTTACCTGCTAAAGAGAACTTAGATTGGTACCTATAGTCTGAGCGAACATCTTCTGTGGTGAGGTTTCAAACATTAGGAGAGAGATCTCCCTGACACATCACTGTCTTTTTCCTTAGTCAAACACCGTGTTCAACTTCCCCATCTTTGCTGAGAGCACAGAATAAGGATCATTGAGATTTGCAATTAATCCCCAAGCCTCCATATTACAATAGACCAGCAGGCCTGGGGCCAGCAAGATCAATTCCCTGGCTTCTTGAGCTGAGGAATGGAAATCATATGTACTACTCACACAGTTATGGTTTCAATTAGATATTTTACCAGATGCATTAACTTTTAAATACTGTCTCTCTGACTGCTTACTTCCCTTCCCTTCTTCTTGCCACAGAGTGCAGCCCCTCCCTTTAAAGGTATTCATACTCTTCCCTTTTGGCAAAAAGTGCTACTGAATCTCCCCAGAGAGCAAAGCCATCCCAAAGGGATTCTCAGCCACCATCAAAACGGTGCTTGATTTTTAAACAACTTTGAACTATTCCATTTGGAAATCTCCAAGGCCAATGAAAATTTCTCCAAGCATGCATTGTTCATGTTGGGAAGGATGGCGAATTCGCAGAGATACACGATAACATGTTGATCCTGCCGTCTGTTATGTGGGTCTCCTAGGACATCTTTCATGCAAGGAATTCATCCTTAAAGATTTGTCTGGGAAATAAATATCTGTTTATCACAAAGGGGGTGGAGCTTAACCTTTTCCCCATATTTATTCCTGGGCATCTGCCAAAAATCTTCCTCATAGCTTCTACAGATCTGCTGGGATTTGGCTGTCTTCTTTTTTTTTTTAACTTTTCATTTTCCCCCCAAAGGCCAACACTCAGTCATTTCCTTCCCTTGGTTTTACAACAGCCGATTGGCGAGGAGGGTTGGTACTATTTGTGTTAAATTTCCCCTCCTTCCAAAGAGGAAAGCACCCCTTCCGCCTTCTGGATTCAGGGGGCCTGGTCATCAGCATTTGTGTGTGAAAACAGATGCACAGGTCCCTCAGCAGGATGCGAACTCATATCCGGTGCAGACTGGCTTGGGATCTTTGGAATGACTGTAACAAATTCTCCATCATAGCGTAGTGAGGTGATCCTTACATTGTTCAACAGGAGAGAGCTAATGTTTGCTCTGCTGCCTCTCCACATGTGCCTTTCCATGCACACACAGCTGCCACAAGCCTGAAGTCCAGATTCCCTGGCTGGAAAGTGGAAACTCTGTCCCAAGTTCACAGTAATATCTGTGAATTCAGCTGGCTTCCTCCAAAGATCCCCAGGTGCCCACTGAAAGTGACTTTCTTTGAGCAACAGTTTTTGTCTAGCCATACCTGTACAAGAGTCATTTTCCTGGGCCTGGGGAGTGTAGGCCACTTGCTGAGCTCTTATCTAGCAACACCTAAAGCCCTAAGTTCAATGCCAGCTGTAGAAGCCAAGTGTGGTAATGTTCACTTTTTTAATGCCAGGACTCGGGAGGTAGAAACAGGAGGATTAAGGTCATAGTCACAAGTATGGAGTTCAAGGCCAACGTGAGCTAGAGACCCCGTCTCCAAATGTATTTATATAAAAATATGTCTTCTTTCATGATCAGCTTTGTCCTACCAGTGACCTGTTTCAGTCAGATCCTTTGGGTTAGGAGTGAAATGTGATCACAAACAGTTAAAGTGTCGGGTTCCACTCTTCTCTCATTCAAGTTAGCTAAGCACTAACTCAGGAAAGATTTGCTAGATCATTTACCTGACAGCCGTCAATCAGAAGGAGGCTGAACCTCCTCAGAGAAGTGATCACCTGAGGTGCTCTCTGGGAGTTCGAGGCCAGCCTTGTCTACAAAGAGCATTCCAGGATAGACAGAGCCATACAGAGACCCTGTCTTGAAAAGCCGAATAGAAAAAAGAAAAGAGAAGTGACCATCAAGAAAGGCCAATCCCCAGCTGTCCCCTGTGCTCTGGGTGCCTTCTCTGGCAATCACAGATCCTTCCATCCATTCTTGTTGATTTGCTTGTCCCCAGCTCCTCTCATGGGCAGCACAGAAGACTGTTGCATTGGTAGATCTGAAGAACCCCCCCCCTTCCCCATTGGCCTCCTCTCCTTCTGCCTTCTCTTGCATTTTGAGATCAGAGTATGTAGTACAGCTTGCTGGGGAGGTGAATGCAAGGAAATGCAGCTCAAAGGGTGGTACCATGGCATCCTAGCAGCGAGACAGACATCCCCACCTTCATGGAGTTTCCATTCAAGGGACAAAACATGCCACACAGAGCAAAGTTTTGAGTCCAACCTCTGCTTCCCTAGGCCACCATGACCTCCCCTGTGAATGAGATGCTTCTATGAGAATACAATGAAGTGTAGCCTGTAAGGAGCCCATGCTGAGTTTTCTAAAATCCCCTGCTTTCTTTCCCTCCATCTCCAAGCTTTCTGAGCCCACACGCTACATCTGCCATCATTATTCATTTCTGCTGGTCTACTCTGCTCTCTTTGTTACAGAACAAAGTTCATTACAGAACATTCTGAAATGAGATGACAACCCATAAGAAAAGCCAGGAAGCCTTTTTAATAAAAATAACTAATATTCATATGGCTTTTATGTTCTGAGTTTTCTTCTAGCATCTTTCTACTATCTGAAGACCCCTTTTCATTGCCCAGTTTATAAGGGAGGAAACTGAGACCCAGAGAAGTTCTAGAACTCTGCCATCCCAGAGTGAGTCAGCAGCTGAGCTGAAACACACACCCAGCCCTGGTAACCCCAGACACCAGACTGCAATCTCCTGCTTTGTTGTCCAAAGACTATCTGAATGCCCTTTCCTGTAAATCTGAGTGTTGCTTGGTGCCACCCCACAAAGGCTATTTATATGTTATCCATATCTCTCAAAAATACTCAAAGACTGGTGAGGTGGTCACTTTGCAGATAGGCTGGAACTCCAGCGCTTTGTATTGTTCAGTGACAACTATGGCATGACAGCCCAGTGTCTTTCTCAGTGACTGTCCTTTTTATGTGCTTTTGTCAGTTTTATGGGTTTAACGTTCAACCTTGAAGAGGTCTTGCATGTGCAATATGTATGGGTTCAAATAATTGATAATGGACAAATAATAGTGCCAGACTTCCCCAAATCCAAATATAGACTTGAAATTATTTTTGTCAGCTGGGTGTGATGGTGCATGAATTTAATCCCCACACTCTTGAGGCACAGAGGCAAGCGATCACTGTGAGTCCAAGGCCTGTCTCTAAACAAATAAACACAACTAGATGGACGGGGTAAAGTGTCTTTATTTATTTGTGTGTCTTGAACTCTTAGTTTGAGAAACTCCCACTGGCCTGAGCTCCTGATTTGGTGTCTACCCAAAGAGCGTCTCTGCCCTGTGAGTTCTGCCTGGTCTCTCTTTATCCCTTTTAAGAGGCAAGAGTCTCATTCAAGGAAGCCTAATGGTCATTTGTGGGGCTCTAAGCATCACAGAGAACGAGTGGATCTCTTCTCCAGGTGCTCTTTGAAAGGCTTTCAGTGCGCTTGTTCCAAGGCACTTGGCCAGCTCTCCAAGAGGCTCTCCATATATCCTAGCCACCGGTCACAGCCACGGGCTTAGATCACGCGAGTTCTTACGCAAAGAAGCCATCAGACCTCTTGCCTCTGATTAGGAGATTTCTCTTCAAGATAGGACAGCAGTGGGATCGCCTTCAAATATAACAGGCTCACATGGAGCCACCTTAAGCTTGCAGAATGTGGGGTGGAGACCAACTGAGCCCACTAAGTGTCCTCAGCCGCACCCCCACCTTCCTCTGCAGTAGTACCAGAGGCAGAGCTGTAGTCTTGGTGCTTAAGAAACATGGTTTGAAACATGGCAGTATCTACCTGTCATTGCGTCTTTCCATAGATGGAGCGTCATAGTCCCTGCACTGAATTGTTGAGTGAAGTTCTTCCCTTAGATGTGTACTTTATTGAAAGGGGGGATGTAGTGAGACATTGTAATTTAAATAAAATTTGCCTGGAATATCAGAGGACAGAATCACCCTTAGCCAAGCTGTGAAGGTCAGGGAGTAGTGACCCATGCTTTAATCCCATCACTCAGGAGACAGAGATCCATCTGGATCTCTGTCATTTCAAAGCCTAACAGACAGCCAGTGGTGGCACTTGGAGGCAGTGGCAGGAGGATCTCTGTGAGTTCGAGGCCAGCCTGGTCTACAAAGCAAGTTCTAGGGCAGCCAGGACTGTTACACAGAAAACCCTGTCTCAAAACAACAACAATAACAAAAAGGCTGGAAAGATGGCTCTGTCCTCTGATATTCCAGACTCTTTTTTATTAAATATACAATATATCACCACAGGGGGAAGATAATTTCAGTGATTTTTCTAATTCTTTACCATTTGTGATAAATCAACCCCTGGTGAAGGATTTACCTAGTCCAGGCATAGTGCTAAGAGACAGAAGAGCAAGTGACTTATTTAAAACCACCATCTAACAAATGGCTTAGACTTGATCAAGTCCAGATGTTTTCCATCTACCTAGCTGTCCAGTTACCATTAGTATGGAAACCTGTGTGTCCAAAATAGCCTGGTTCAGTTACTTGCAGAGGTGTAACCTAGTCTCCAGGCACTGTATTCCTCCTGAAGGAATTTCCAGGCCCTAGGTGTGCAGCAGAGCCAGCCAGCATTTGGGGTGCCAGCTACACACAGAAAGACTTAGGAGCCATCAAGCCTACCAAGGCTCTCTAGCTCATCTTATGTGGGTTGAGATTTAAGTTAATTATTAGGAATAATAATTTAGGTAGCAGTAATGAACCCTGCTACTCAAGGCCAAATCTTTACTAATCCTATAACAGCAGACCAGTCATCCACAAATTATATGCCTGCTTCCCAAAATTTAATGTTGTGGTAAGTCTTGCCATTCCTGAACACTGCAAGTTCTCGATTTAGCTCAATAAATCATCATTTCCTATTGAAAGGTTAGGCAGCGGTGAAGGAAAAACGATGAATTTTTTACTCATGCTAGGAATTCTTTAATCTTTTTGGACCTCAGTTTTCCCCGGGCCTGTTTTTAAAGTCTCACTTCCTTCCAGTATCATTTTACATCCTTATTAACTTTTTAGGGGATGGAGCAGAGAATGCCTCATTAAATTCTCCTGTCTTCAAATGGGATTGGCGATGAGTACTTAGAGGCCCAATTAAGATCCATAATGATTTCTCCAGGTTGCATTAGGTGGACACAGCCTGAGAGGGTTTAGAGTTGATAAGCACAAGCTGCATCTGGGTTTAGTCTATGAGAACCATGAGGTAATGGAGTCTCAGCAAGTGTTTGCTGCAGTTTGCTATTGAGCTTGGACTTGCAGGTGCAATGAAAGCATGTCAAAAGCTCAGGAAAGAGCTCCGTGATTCAATGCTTGGCAGGTAGCTTCCATATCGGATGATATACAGGCAGTGGGTTTTTTTTTTTTTTTTTTTTTTACTAAAACGAGATACAATTTAATTATAGCACCCACGTAGATAACTGACAATATTTATTTGTTCCTGAGGTTGCACAAAAATAGTTTATTCTTACAGTGATAGATGTCTTCAATTTCAAGCTCAAATGGGCCAGAAAAGGAAGAGAACAAAGCCTACGACAGAGTCAAATTATACTTACACACTGAGAATTCTTCATTATTAGGATCATAGGGATTTGGGGGAATGGGGATTAAGGGAGTGTGGGTTTCCTCATGAGAGAATAGGTGGGTGTTTGGGTCTAGCAGAGTTGTTCAATGCAAAGGCACAGAAGTCTTCTAATGTCTTGGGATTCTGAAACATCTTTACCAATTGAGTCAGCCTTTAACCCATTACCTGGTCCCTGAACCATCCAAACATTCTGTTGTCTCTTATGGAAATGCAGTTTCTAACCCACCACAAAGTCCTGCTGGGATTTTTATTAGGATTGCATTTCTATATTGTTTACTTTATGGTGAATTGACATCTGTGAGACATTAACATCTGGATCCAGGTCCACAGTAGTCATCTCTAGTTGTTTATAGCTCTGGTTGTTCCCAGCAAGGTGTTAACACTTTTCACTGTAGAGATGTTCATCTTTAACTATGTTAATCTAAGTCTCCAAACTGGCTTCCTGTAGCCCAGGCTGGTCTTGAATGTGTGTTCTTCCTGCCTCAGTGTCCTGAGAAACTGAGGTAACAGACCTACACCCAGCTTTCTAGGCATGTGAGATGATTGGATGTTGCTGCTGGTGGTATTGTCTGAGCCCCCACCACCCTCAGCGCATATTCAGTAATACCTGTTTGTTTCTAACAGTTCTGCTAGTGTGGACGTGAGAAGAAATGCAGCCATTAGCCTGGCTTTTCTAGAACATCAATGTTTCCCTACCCAATTAAGGCAGAAAGGGACTCACTAGAAGAAACCTGCTCCAGGAACCAGACACTGCAGCCTTGAAACTGCTCATTTGATCTGAGCTAAAATTCCTCCAGTTTGCATTTCCAGCTCATTTTTCTTCAGTTTGGTTCACAGTGTTGCCTTCTAAAAATTTTTCACATCTAGCAGCCTACTGTTTGAATCATCATTCAAGAAAGCATGGAAAATATAAGTCTTTTGAAAACTATGCATCCCTCTATATTATATTCCACCCATTCAGAGAGAATTTTCTCAGGATATGGCACTAAGATAAAATAGTGGACACAATTCTAATTTCTCTGTGTATGTGTGTGTGTGTGTGTGTCCTTTGGGGGAAAGGCCAGAAGAAAATACATAATATGATAGTTATCTCTGGGTGTCTAGTTTATCAATTATTTTTACACTTTTAGTATCTTTGCACTTCCTGTAGACAAAAGAAACTTTAAAACCTGTATTGAAATTACTAACATTTACTTGAACTTTGCCTTTCCCTCTCCTCCTGTAAAATGTATTAAAATTGGCTGGGCAAGAGTAAAACAGGTAAGTGACATATCTCAAGATAATTAGAAATGACAGTGTTCTTGGTCAGGAGTGTCAGCTTTCCTGCTGGTCTTCTGAGTAGCTCTCTATTCCATGTCGTATTGGAATTCACCCTCATGCTTGGAATGCTGCACACCTGTCTAATTTCACGCTCCTTGCTTCCCAGGGTAAATCCCATATCCGCAGTATGAGCGTCAGTGAAACTCATTAGTGGTCCAGATGTGTGTCCCCTGTCAGTTGGCCTAGTAACCCTGCTGTTTATTGACAGGTTCTCAGGAATCAGATAGCTCACAGTCGGCCAAGAAAGACATGCTGGCTGCCTTGAAATCCAGGCAGGAAGCTCTGGAGGAGACGCTGCGCCAGAGGCTGGAGGAACTGAAGAGATTGTGTCTCCGGGAAGCTGTAAGCAATTAAGTCTGTGTTGTTTGTCATGTCATACATCTTTGGTATGGACAAAAGACAGGGTGGAGACAATACAGACTAATGCTCAGGAAAAAAGTGCCCTCCCTCCCCACTGTGGGAAACACCCAAACCTCCAATGATATTCTTTGTTAGAAGAAAGATATTAGGGCTCATCAGTGCCGGTGAAAGCAGTCACTAGGTGAATCTTCTCTCTCTCTCTCTCTCTCTCTCTCTCTCTCTCTCTCTCTCTCTCTCTCTCTCTCTCACACACACACACACACACACACACACACACACACACACACACACACACCAAGGCTAAATGAGAAGTCACTTTAACAGTTCCAAAACCATGTACAGGACACTGCCTCATTCTATATAATGTCCCACCACTGTCTTCCTTCGCTGGAGCTTATGCCTCAGTTTACTCCTTTTGCTTCTTCTGAGTTTGTCTGACTTTGGATACAATGTAGTAGCATCACTGCAGGTCAACAAAGACAATAGGATGTCACCTGAAATACACAGTGACCACTCTAATCCTGGTGGTCTAATATTTCTTTAGCTTATTTTTTTGAAAGCCTTTCCTAGTTTGATGGTGGTGAAGAAGTGGTGGTTTTGGGGGGGGGTGTTGTTATTTTTGTTGTTTTGTGCTCCTGGGGATTGAACATATGGCCTCATACATGCTAGACTAGTCAGTACTCTTCCACTGAACTATATACCCAGTATAGTGATTTATTTAAGTTTTATGTAAAGCAATGTTGCATTGGGCTGGAGAGATGGTTCAATGTATAAAGCTTTGCAAATGTGAGGACCTTAGTTGAATCCCAAGAACTTAGATAAAATCCTGGCAGAGTAGAACATGCCTGTAGTCTCTATGGTAAGATGGGAGGCAACTAGCCTAGCATACTCCCTGACCAGTAGCAAAAGAGACCTTGTCTCAAACCAGGTGGAAGATAAAAGCAGATACCCACTGGTTTTCCTGTCACAAGTGGACACCCCCACTATCCACAGACGGTGTCTTCTTCATCCTGTTTTGGTGTGGGTGGGTCCCAATTTCAGTAAACTTGTATAGGTTCCCACAATCCACTTTGATATTTATTGAACTGTCCAGTCCTCCCTTCTAGTGTTTATTCCATAACTCTTTCTTAGTAGGGTTTGTAGACTTCACCTCTTAGTGTAACACATACAGTCATGCATGTGTGTGCTGTATGTATACATACACACATGTGCATGTGCCTCACATAGGCACAATGTGGGGTTGCTCTCCTGGAAGTGGTCGTGCTCCACAGACCGTGACCAAAAGCTGTGTGGGTAAGCAATTTCGAATGGCAAGTAGAAAGAGGGTCTTTAACTAAATCCAGGAGGTAAATTCCCCCCCTCCCAAATAATAATGCTTTGCAGCAGGGAGAATGAAACAGTGGGCCGTAGAGTGAGATCGCATTACATTTCAACTTGGCTTAATTATGTCTGGATTGATTTAAACCGGAGCTTGCTCAAGGCAGAACCACATTAGCACAAATCCATTGCAAATCAGGAAAGCCATGGGCCTGGCTGAGGGGAATGTGCTATGTGATACTGTAAATATTAGCAACATTTTTATAAAGACTATACTCGAAGGAGGGAAAAAAAAGGTATGGGTTTTGGTGTCTACTTTTCATCATTTGTAAAGCCTTGTTTTGTGTTTAATAAAAGAAGTCCCTAAACCAAGCAAAGGTTATTACATTACAGTATATAAGAAACATGTCAAGCCAAGACCAGCATGTACCATAAAAGTTTCACAAATGGAATATAAGAAAAACAAAAGCTCCCACTTCCTGTAAGTTTGAGAACAGAAAATATAACTTAGGTAGAAGTAGCCCAAAGCCAGGCCCTGTGCATGTATGTTTCTTTCCACGAGGGTCTCTTGACACTTGTTAGGTAAACGGACCTTGGAGCCACTCTGCTAACTCTCTGCTCATAGATCCTCCAGGCTCAAGCAGAAGGAAATGCTGTTTGGCCCCTAGGGAACAGAGCAGCCAGAGTGAGGCAGTGTGATAGTGTGGGTGTCCCACAGCAAGAAGGCCTGCTGCCATGCATTAAATTATTTCCCCACCATGTGGCTCTGGTTACCTATGAAATCAGATTAAATATCTGGAGAATCAGGACCTTGACCTGAGTACTTTCAAGCAGATGGTCGAAAATCAGTAGCCTCGTTTTAAAAATATAGACTGAAACCACAAACACTTTAGAGTTACAAATCCATGGCAATGTTAACAACCTCTCTTTTCTTTTTTATAAGCTTCAGAACAGGAAGTCCTGACAGTTTGTTACTTGTATATATTAAAATAACAATCTTAGCAGGTTGTTATTTGTGGAAAGCCTAAGCAAGGAGCAGGTAAAAGGTCACAGAATAAACATAGGACTTTCTGAGAAACACCTGAACCTTTTTTTTTTTTTAAGAGAGACTATTGCAGAACTAAACGAGATTATCCAGATCTAAAATTCAAAAATGTCTACATAAGGAAAAAAGGTCCAAGGAGCCATATCTAGTGCTATGAACACAGAAAAGGTCCAGGAGAGGTACCCGTGTACACACATACCACACAGACAGACACACATACCATACAGAACCACATACCAGGGAAAGAAGGGCTTCGGGGTGAGGGGGACTTCGTGTGATTTGACTTTTCCTGCTGTGGGCACTCAGGCCTGGGCTGCAGAATACAAAGGTTCTCTATGTGGGTGACAAGTTTCAAGAGGACACTTCTGAGAGCCTCCTCGTCACAGACACCCTAATGTCTTGCTGTAGCATCTGCAGATGTGCCTGCTGAATGCCAAAGTGGTGTCTCCATCCTCTTCTGGTGTTAGAGAATGACTTCTTGCCACCCTATCTGGTTTACAGAGTGTGGATTAGTTGCGGACTTAAACTGATTCTTCTTCAACTCAGATGTAGCATACTCATGCACAGCCTTCTAAATCTGAGTTATTCTTCAGATTGTCTATACTGGCCCAGGGTCACTGTTGAATCTATTACCAACTCACTATCATTGTGCCCACAACAGTTAGAGTTCCAGAATTTCATATATATATATATATATGAAAAGTTAACGGGTATTCTGTTCCATTTGTTTTTAAGACAAGACCTTACAAAGTAGCAGAGACTGGGCTTTGAACTCATAGTCCTTCTAAGTATTGGGGGATACAGGTTTAAACACCACACCTACACAGGTCTTTAAGGTCAGCCTGCTGCTGTTGAGTATGGGGCCAGCACTGAATGGTAATCAGCATATTCTCTTTTAGAAAATGCCGTTTCCTGGCATTTTCTATACAGATAGCACTTCCCATGAGAAGACACATTTGGGAAGAGAAAAACAAAAAACAATAACAACAAACCCCCTTAAGTTTTCATGAGAGAATATTTGATGTACGTAAAGAACAAGTTGTGTTAATTGCTGCTTGCTGGCTGTGCAGCCTCTCTCCACATGTAGTAGGTCTGCAGGAGACTGATGAGCAAATTAATGAAAATGGACTACTATAAAGTCCAAGAGAAATTTATGTCCTTGAGGAAGAGGGGGCAAAGCGCATCTATTCTGTAGAGAAAGGAGTATCATTGCCCTCATTTGCTCAGGCATTCTTTTGTAGAGGGTAAATTTCATAACGTCACTTCTCCTTTCTGCCCCTTAAACTTGGGGCTTCATATGTACTAGGCAAGCACACTTGCCACTGAACTATACTTGCAAATCTTTTTTAATGTTTTGGAGAGGTCTTCGGAGACCTCATTAGTTGGCCAGCCTGGTTTTGAACTTGTGATTCTTCTACCTCAGTCTCCTGAGTAGCTAGGTTGCAGATCTGTGCCTGCAGGTCCAGCTATATCATGAACTCTTATTTAAGCCTAGTGCTTAATGCTAATGGGTCTTACATAATCATCAGATATGTGCATTGGATGTGCGTCCTCTGCTGACCTATAACCTCTCTGAATGTTCTTCTGCATACACAGGAGCTCACAGGCAAACTGCCTGATGAATACCCCCTGGATCCAGGAGAGGAACCACCTATTGTTCGGAGAAGAATTGGGACAGCCTTCAAGCTGGATGAACAGAAAATTCTGCCCAAAGGAGAGGTCTGTCCCTCTGGTGGAGGTGTCTTTCTGTTATCCCTTTTGCATTATCCTGATTTGCCCCTTTTGTTGGAGAGACTAGGGTCTACGTAATTTCTTCACTTTTCAAATGCCCATGATTTTCCTTTTACCCTTTCTTGAGTGAACTGGCTAGGTGCTATATGGTTTTTCTTTATAGGACGCGTTTGCTTGCCTTAGTGCATACAGTGAATATCTGTTGAAGTTGTCCATATAATACTGCAGACCAGTTGCAAGTGGCCAGTTAAGATTGGGGAGACGTTCTAACAATATGCCTTTTAATGGCCCCCGCAGCCCTTTGCTATTCTTGGTCTGTCTTGCTTGATGCCTGAACTGTGGATGAAAACATGGGAGAAGAGAATCTTCAGCCACAGCTCTTATTGGCTGTGGAAAGACCAAAGGGTCTGCCTTCCTCCTTTTTAAGTCACATGGCTGTTAAAAATCACCAGATGGACATGCATTCTATTGCTTGTTATGTCATGGCCTCTGTTGTCTGTGTTTGGAAAAGCCATATATATATTTTATCATCTTTGGGTGGTACACTGGTGAAGGCTGAGAATGGAGAATTCAGATTTGGAGGATAATCAAAGCTCAGCTGGTGTGGTGGGCGCACACCTTTAATCCCAGCACGTGGGAGGCAGAGGCAGGCAGATCTTTTTGAGTTCCAAGTGAGCCTGGTCTACAGAGTGAGTTCCAGGACAGTCAAACTACACAGTAACACACCGTTGACAAAAATAACAAAGTATTCAGCCCTCGGTAAAGAGAAACAAAAAAAACCAGGTTTACCTTCAGGCCTCTGGTCCTCCCCAAGTTTCTCCTGAGTAGAGTTACTCGTTAGTAAGCTAGGAGATAGAAGACTCAAGGCAACTTCAGGACTCAAAAGCAGAGAAAGGAAAAGGAGAGAGAGATCATCTGTTTGCTTTGGCCCACGGTTGAGGATACAGTCATAGTGGGAAGGCTTGGGCAAGAGCACGAGGCAGCTGGTTGTGTTGCATCTGCAGTCAGGAAGCAGTGAACCATGAGCACGATGCTCTGCTCATGTCCTCCAACTTATGTAATAGTGTCACCTACAATTAGGGAGGGTCTTCCCACTCCACTTAGTCCAGGAATTTTCCTAGGCAATTGAGAGTAAAGGTCACAAAGGGGAGAGAAAGCAAGGTACTTTTAGCTTTTGAAGGAACTTGGAGAAAGATATCCTCCTAAATAAGTCACCCTGAAGGTGGCCGGCATGAGTTCAGGCCCATGCCTGAGGCCTATAGCTTCAGATCTCTGGGAGCCTGCTGGGCACACCTGAATGCTTCATCTAAAGTGATACCTAATCAGGCCACCTCCTCTAATGTTCAAGTTCTTGGTGCTGACTTCTTTGGGTTATCACTAGGATTAAATGATCTAGAATATTTCAGTAGATTCTTAACACATGCCTGGTGCTCAGCAAACAGAGATGAGATGTTGAGAGTGATTTGAGCACCAGTGTTCGGACGGCTTCCAAAGCTGGATCGTCATCACAGCTTGAGCACCCCATGTTTAATGAGTGTCTTTCCACGCCTTGTTTTCCCACTGCTGCCCTATAGGGTTTTTTTCCTACTTTTAAAGAAAGCTGATTCTAGAGCTCTAAGAATTCCTTGCTGTGTATCTTTCTGAAATTCGTAAGAGGAAGCAGATAGAATTCTGCAGAGCTTCCTCCCAAAGGAAGAGACTCACTCTTGTTCTGTGCCACGCAGCTCTCCCGGGTCCCCATTTGCTTTCATAGACATATGACCATTTTCACAGACAACCACTCAGTCTTGTCCTTGACTCAAGTTGAAATATCAAGACTCCTTCTGGATGCTCACAAATCTCAGGGTCAGTGTCTTGGACTGGAGCTATCAGAACCTCCCAGAAACAGCTGCTTCAGGGAGCTCAAATTCACAGGCTAGGCTTTGTCCCTGTCCCAAGGCTCTGGGCAGGAATCCATGTTGATATCTTTCTTCCTCTGAGAGAACAAGCGTGTCCAGCACTGGACGGCTTTGGATGGAGTTTATTATCTTGCTAAGTTTACTTTTTATTTTTTTCCCAACTCCTGGTTCCTGCCTCCTCTAGACTTGGAGTGCTCAAAAGTCACTGAAATCAGGCAGAGTGTTGTCCTTAGTAAACCCCACATACACCCCCCCCCCAGCCTGACATGTTGTGCTCAGGGACATATTGTTGGGCGACCAGAATAGGAAGGCATGTGGAATCCAGGAAACATGGCAGTCTCCTCTTCCCTGGTTTGGTCAGTGCAAATCATCTGGGGTAAGGTCTCCAATGGTCACGTGTGGATACTGGGAAAAGAGAAACCTGCACAACTTTCTAAAACAGTGCCAGTAGCTGGTAGCCAAACACAGAGGGATGGTTTACATCCAAAGCATAAAAACCAGGGAAATGAAGAAGAAAAATGAACTGCTTGGTAGTTATGGAGATTCTGCATTCACTCACAGATCCTAACACACATACGATCTGCCTCCCCCTAGCATCACCTGGTATATGTATATTTGCAGTCCTAGGAGACATCTGGACAATAGGGCAGCAGCTAATGTTCCATCTAGGGTTCTATATTCTGGGTCTTCCAGGGATATCTGGCACCATAGCCTTATTTCTCCAAGGCCCAGAATGCAAGGGAGATTCATCTTAGTAAAAGGGCCAAAAGGAAGTGAGAGAGATAGGAGGGAATTACACAAGAAGGCAGGAAGGGAGAGAGTCCAAACCTATCCAAAAGGCAGGGGGAAACTGGTTCTACCACCCACCCCCACATCCTCTTTGCCTCCCAGAGGGCCCAGAAGGGTTTTTATGAATGCATAAGTGCAAAAAGAAGAGTTAGGGCTGGCAGAGAGAACTTCCAAAAGTCACACAGGGTGAATGGGGATGTGTTTTAACAGGAGACACAAAAAGATGTATGACAGAGGGCATATGTGGGAGGATGGGGCGATATCCATGCATGAACAAACCCTAGAGGACAGTAGCAGAAGGCTGTTCCAGAAGTCATACTGTGTCCTACGCCCCCAAGTATTAAGAAAATAATAGCAGTGAGTTCTGAAAGTCCTCTAAAGCTTGGTCTTCAACAAGGTCTTCAACCTTGGTAGAGGCAGAGGAAAGGAAGACCAGAAAATCTGGGGCAGAGGTCTGGGCTAGAGGTGGGCAGGGTAGGGTCTCTTTGGATGGCAAGGTCTTTGGAAACACTAAGCATTGGTTGTCCCTCCCACAGGAAGCTGAACTGGAACGCCTGGAGCGAGAATTTGCAATTCAGTCTCAGATCACGGAGGCTGCCCGCCGCCTAGCCAGTGACCCCAATGTCAGCAAAAAACTGAAGAAACAAAGGAAGACCTCTTATCTGAATGCACTGAAGAAGCTGCAGGAGATTGAAAAGGCAATCAATGAGAACCGTGTCAAGTCTGGGAAGAAACCCACCCAGAGGGCATCACTAGTCATAGATGGTCAGTACCACCCACACGCTCCTGCCATGCTCCTGCCAACCAGGTCCTGTCAGGTCCTGATCCGGATCCTTGCAGGATCTAAGTAGCCTCTTACTCGCATACCTTATCACCCATCCACACGAGGGAGTGGATAAGCCTGATGCTCCATTCAATTGCATGTGAAGGCACAGATTAAAGAGATCATACATAGAGCCTCATGTCACCTATGACACTTCCCTGGGGGACAGGGTTGAGCCAACCCTCTTTTCAGATCTCACCATGAACTATGGAGGTCACTGTGCTAGCCCAGGTCAGCCTCAGCATAGCTGAAGCTCTGCAGAGCTCAGGGACCTAACCTCCTTTCCCAAGACTGGAAGGCAAAGAGCATAGCTAGGGCCTTGGAGTAAATCCTGCAGGCCACCACCCTGTCCCCAGTCTGTCCCCCTCAGGCTAATTCTACTAGCAGAAGCTTCTGATCCCAAGAACTGTAGTGTGAAGCACTGTATTGTCTCTGCTTGTCTGGAGTATGTGCTCTTATCCAGGCCCGGGAATTTCAGTGATGATAGTAGACTAGGAAATACCATCAAATCCACCAACAGAAATCAAGTCTCTGCCACTGTTACCATCTTTTCTCTAGTTCATTGAACTTCTGATAATATACGCCAGTACTCCTCCAGAGGGTACGGCTGTTGAGAGTGCTTTAGTTTTAAGAAGATAGGGTTTCTGAGAGCTCTGGCAGTGGGGATGGACAAGTACAAGGTTTCTAGTTAGGAAATGAAGGCCCTATCCAAAGAGAAGATGGGTGGTAATGTGTCTGTGTAACCATGTTGGTGTACTTAAAGTCCCTGGACACTTAAAATGGTGAAAATAATAGCCGGTGTTATGTATATTAAAGTATATAGATATAGACCTATCTCCTAAAATATGGGTATGCTAAGGAAGCTGCGGTGGATTGGCGATTACAAGATACAAAATCAAAGCCCTCTGTCTTCCTGGAGTTCATCTATCATTAATAGAGAGAAAGTGAGTTCCTAGCTGGGAGGGACAGAGGGCTGACCATACAAGTCATTCTTTCGCTCTAGGACCTCAGAAATGCCCATCTTTCTGGAACTTTCTCCCAGTTTCTAACAGAGCTAAGTGAGTCAGCCCTCTTTGTCATTGCCTCCTCTGGGGCCTCCTCAAAGACATTTGAACTTCCCTGCTCTCTAGAACCATCAGAGCTATGTCTGGGAAGAGCAGCCTGGGGGGAGCCTGTCTCACCAGTTAGCCTCGGGAGCTCATTCTGAGGCCCGCCTGAGTGAGGGCTGCTCTCTGGGGTCTGCCAGCAGCACTGGCTTCAGAATCATTCCTCATGCCAGCTCCTGATCCCTCCCATGCAAGCCTCCAGCCATTTACTGTTAACTGCTCACGAATCTGCCTTCCCCCTGCTTTGCTGCCACAAGGCTGTAATGTTTTGATCAGAGAGACCCATCTGCACCAGGAGTGAGAACGCTCCTTAGATCCCTGGCAAATGTTTCATCTCAAGAGCCGACTGCTAAGCTAAGAATCTGAAGACTTTGGACCTTTGCTGACATGTCCCAGAGAGTAGAGTTGCTTCAGACAAACCCTTTTTCCTGGGAGGACCCTCAGTTTCCCCAGTGGGAGGGAAGATTGTTTTACTGTCTCTCTCTCGGGCGTGTTCCTAACTATACGGTGACTATAAAAATAAGCTTTGGCGAGATGGAGTCTGTATTTAGCAGGGTTGTTTTCTCTGCTAATGACTGAAGTTCATTGAGAAACCATTTACTGCCATGTGAGCCAAACTAAGTTTTCTTCCCTAGTTTTGTATCTGTTGAATAACAGTTGACTTTTGGTTTGGCTGGTACTTGCCCTACCCTTGCCCTAGGACAATGATGTGGCTTAACCAGGCCCTGCCACCTTTCTATGACATACTAAGCCTCAGTATCTGGTGAAAAAGAGCATAAGTATCACAAAGACTGGGAGCCATTGCAGAGCTGGGGTGGGGAGGGTGTGCTCACAACCTACCACAGGCACCATCAAAGGAAACGCCTAACATCATCTTTGTTTCATGGCTTCTTTCCTTGATGATGCAAAAAACATGGGAGAGTGTTTCCAGGATGGGGGCGGGAGACAGGCTGTTCTTTCCAACACACAGGGCTCTATTTCCAGAACGTGTTAACCCTGTAGACTTTCCCTTTATGTCTTCTAGATGGAAATATCGCCAGTGAAGACAGCTCCCTCTCTGATGCTCTTGTTCTTGAAGATGGTAGGTCTTCCCATTTCCCGCTCTTAAAAGTGGGATAAACTCGGATTACTCTGTATGCAGCCTGGGAATGGCCTTACAGACAGGAAAGAGGCAGGCTAAGACTGAGAGGACTCTTGGCAGGCTCTTTCTTTCCCCAGGGGTCATGTTATATGTTGGGCTCACAGTGATGACTCTGACATCTATTTTCCATGTTATCCAATCTACAGTCCGTGGGCCACGTGTAGCCGTTGTGTTCTAATAGCATAGAAAATACACATGTGCGTGCTCTGATAACCTGTGGGCCATGAGTTGAAAACTACTAGAATGTACTAGAAACTACTAGAAAAATACTAGAATGTATGGCCTAAGAGAATTATTCTTTGTCCAATGTGGCCCACATAAGCCAAAAGGAGCGATATTCATGAAGTGGTATTTTGTTTCTGTAATAGCCAAAGAATATTTTTGGTTGCCATGGTAGCTTTAACCCTGTAATCCCAGCCCATGAGATATGGAAATAGAGGACCAAAAGTTCAAGGCCAATGGGAACACTGTAGCCAGACCTTGTGTCAAAAACAA
This sequence comes from Phyllotis vaccarum, assembly GCA_033318265.1. NCBI lineage: Eukaryota > Metazoa > Chordata > Mammalia > Rodentia > Cricetidae > Phyllotis > Phyllotis vaccarum. Next base: position 69,645,113 of record JARWLC010000003.1, on the reverse strand, counting down.
ACCAGGGTCCGGGAGTATAGTTCAGTGCTAGGACACTTGAACTATTCATGGCCCTGAGTTCTATCCTTAGGACCAAAAAATGGAGGGAGGGGCACAAGTAGATTCTTTAAAATGTAAAGATAGCCTTCCTTCAGGCAGTCCTGACATGTAGATATTGATTTGGATTATACAACAAAGCTTGGGATGTGCTGGGAGAGTCTGAGCTGCAGGAAGAAGCTGGCCTATCTGCTCCTCTGAGACAGGAGTGGAAATGTCCCTTTAGTGACACGGACAACTTGGAAGCCATTGTTTTACTTCCTGTTGAATTCTCAAATCTGGCAATTGCCAGGCTATTTTTCTTGGTCAGGTTTTAGAAAATCAAAGTTGAAAAGCCCCTCCTAGCCCTCCAGCAGAAGCAAGCATTCTAGACTTAGAACCGTTTCTAAGCTATTCCTGTGGTTGCTAAACCAAAATATTGGACGATGAGGGCACTAATTATATGGAAATCTATTAACTGGCAGTTAATTTTTTTTGCCCTCTAGGAAAACCTCGGGCAGCCAGTGTAAGTGGCTATTGAGACAGAAAACATAAAAGGCCTACCCAAGTCACAGTAATGACGATAATTGCCATAATAATAACAATTGCTCTTGATGTGGGAAAGCCTGGGGACCTAGCTACCCAGTTGCCTTGGCCTTGCCATAGAAATCAGATTGGTGAATTTTACTGTCTGCTGCATTAAGTGCATGGGGAAGACAGAGCGTTCCATGAGAACACAGAAGCTTGTGTGGAAAATGAGACTCCGGTCCTACCCTTGATCTCTGCCACCCTCGTCTGCCGAGGACGGGACGAGTTGATGAAGTTCCCTTGTGCTAGTAGTTTCTAGGGCTGTAGGTGGTCATTCGCTAATTTTGAGAGATCATGATTATGACTTTGCCCCCATGTTCTAGGGCCCCAACCCCTGGAGAGCTGTACTTGTGTCATCACTTGAGGCTCTCGCTTGCTATGGACGCCTGTCTGATTGAGAGACAAGCAGGGGTAGGCCAGGACGGATAGCTGGCCTTTGGATTTGGGGGATTGAGAATTATGCTAACATGGATATAGGCTCCCATTCATGGTTGGTGAGATTTCCCTCTAGACTCCACCCCCCTCCCCGTGTGCTCTCCTGAAGCCACCGCACCTCAGGCTTCCATCACTGTATCTCTTTATAACCATCTGTTGCCTCTCCTGTCACTTTCTAGGGTGAAAGTAGCCAGAGCAATGGTTCTTAAATGGGACTTTCACCCTGTCACATCTATGCTTAAGTTAATAAAGTTTTCTTGTAGCTTTTAGGCCAAATCTCAACTCCTTGTCTAAAAGTCAAAGTCCCTTGCTAGCTAGGCTCACTCAGGTCCCTCTTTCCCTCGATTTGCCCTCTCCCCAGCTGAGTGGCACCTCCTGCTTATATCCACTCCTTCAGCTCCACATTTCTACTGAGTCTCCTTCCATCTCTGACTGCTCATAGTTCATTTCCTTCCAGACAGCACCTTTTGGGTGGGGATTGTTGTTTTGTTTATAATCGGACCAGGTCTTAGGTAGCCCAGGATGGTATTGAAGTCACTATGTAACTGAAGCTGGCCTTGAGCTACTGATTTGCCTGCCTCTATCTACCCAGTGCTGAAATTACAGGCGAGAGTCACCATGCTTGGTGAGACACCTTCTTCTTTGACTAAATGGATTTGCTTCCTTTGGAAGTGATCCAGCATACAGATGTGCTAAGCTGTACCCTAGATATGGCAGCAGTAGAGTGTGCTATTGGGACTGGGACCCTCTTCCCCCAAAACACCTTGAACAGTGCTGAGGATATAGCTCAGCAGAGAGCATTTGCCTAGCATGCATGAGGCCCTGGGATTCATCCTGGCATCACAGAATTAAATACGCCAGAAAAGATTATAAAGAATTTAAGTAGCTTGTGAGGGAAGCATGGATGGTAGAGAACCACCAAATTTGCCAGCACTTAATTATACTTGATAGATATACTTTCAATTCATTTTTTTCCTCCAACAAATATTTATTGAGTACCTACTGGGTGCCAGCTGTCATGCTAACCTCCAGAACACAGTAACTAACAGAGCAGAGAAAATCCTTAGGAAGGATTTTCTTAGGTTAACTCCTTCCCCCAAAGCAAAGGATCTGTCTAGTGTCTCTTCAAACATAAGTTATGACATAACTCCATGATAGAACATTTGCATGTGTGAGGCCCTGGATTCATTCCTTAGCACCATTTTTTTTTTTTATGTTAGTACATTAAATACTACATTTGCTTGTTTAGTCTGAAGTGGCTTCTTGGTGGCACCGAATCCAGACTTTATTCATACTTAACCAAAAGTGATACTGTCCTGTACAAGACTGCTTTGACTTGGATTGATCGGTAGTAGACCAATAGTCGAGGCAGGGTCAGCAGAGTCCTTGGGCATATTTTGATGTGTAGGTCAAAGGTGCTAATGTGGTGGGTTGGAACAAATCCCTGGGTTTGTGGGAAGACTGATCAGTTCCTCTTCTTTCTGTCAATCAGAAGACTCTCAGGTTACCAGCACAATATCCCCCCTACAGTCTCCACACAAGGGACTTCCTCCTCGGCCACCATCTTCGCACAACAGGCCTCCTCCCCCACAGTCCCTGGAGGGACTCAGGCAGATGCACTATCACCGTACTGACTATGACAAGTCACCCTTGAAGCCCAAAATGTGGAGCGAGTCCTCTTTAGACGAGCCTTATGAGAAGGTGAAAAAACGCTCTTCCCACAGCCATTCCAGGTGAGTTGGGTCATGACACCCAAATGTCGTCCCTGGCCATGCTTGAGCAGAGTCAAAGGGTGGCCCCACACAGGACAGTATTCCCAGAGGATACTCTTTCTTCACGGATTTACAGTTCAGCTTTGCTCACAAAGCCCTCTGCTGTCAGTCTCATAGAAGTACAGATTTGCCGTCCAAAGGGGCAAAAAAAAAAAAAAAAAAACCAAAAAAACCCAAAGCTTTGGCTCACAATCAACCTGTTGGCAGATGGCTTTAATGCTGTTAAATTCCACAGGAATTAATTAGGAAATTGTAGCCAGCAGTATTCCAGAATGGCAAAGGAGAGTCCAAATCAGAGGATCCTCAAGGTGGTGCAGAACCTAAACCATCTTCCAGCCGATTTCTGGAGCCAAGCTCCTGTAATGCAAGATGTACATTAGCGGCTCATTACTAGGTTAATAGCAACATTGTAAAGATGACTACTTGGAAGACATTTTAGGCCTGTTTCTGTTGTCTTCATCTTCCTCATTACATAGCCTCTACCAGGTGCCCAAACAGGTATTTTGTTTCTTGGAAAACAATAGCCTGTGTTGACTGCAGAGGTTAAAGGGACAGTGAGAGCTGGAGTCGCGGGCAGCCTTTCTCTACAGTCAGATTCACTGGGCAAAGGTGCCACATTATATTAGCATGTCTTTCCTCTGCTTGCAGCAGCCACAAGCGCTTCCCCAGCACAGGAAGCTGTACTGAGGCAGGAGTAAGCAGCTCCTTGCAGAACAGCCCCATCCGAGGCCTCCCACACTGGAATTCCCAGTCTAGCATGCCATCCACCCCAGACCTGCGTGTCCGGAGTCCCCACTACGTTCATTCCACAAGGTGAGTCTGCTGGGCCTTCAGACTACCCGCTGCTCCATTGAGACATCGAGCCCCCAAAACAGGTGTGCTAGAGTCAGACTCAGTTCTGCTACTTTACCCTGGACTCTCAATATCCGAGAAATTGTGAAGCCAGAGAATTCCAATCTCCTGTAGAGAGCTAATAAGGATCTTAGTAGGGGTGGAGGCAGAAAAAGCCCAGTAAATGTGGGAAGTGCAGCAGCCTTATACATACCAGGCTAATCTTTGTTTCCCATTCCTCTGCATCTATTCTGGGCTCATTTTAATGCCTCGAAGTATAAATTTATAATGATCAAAAGAAATAAACTTAAAATGGGCTTCACTGAATCACATTCCTTTTCTAAGTATTTGTAAGTCAGATCATGGCAGGTCACAGATAAGGTACTTCTTGTGAATTTGCAAATGTAGTTCTAGTATTTGGTAACAGTATCTGTCTCTTGCTGAGTGATAAGCAGAGTGGACCAGAGACAAATTTTGGTGCTTCTGGTGGGCATTTGTATCATTCATCTTTAGGGGTTCCACCCTCCATTTTAGAATCCTTATAGGAAACAGCCATTGGTCTTCATTTCACAACAGTATCTGGCTCAATCAGAGAGTGCCTCTCTTAGATAGTTTATTGTTACTGATTTGGGTTTTAGTTTTGGGGGGGCAAAGAGGATTGTTTGCTTTACCTACAATCTGCATTTTAAAGGGGTTAACCTAATACTTAAAACGTAGTAATTCTTTGGTTCTCAAGAAGCGAAAGCCCTATTTTGGATTTTGGTCAACACTTTTTAGAGGAAACCCTGTGCGAGTCCTAGATGTACTTCTACTTCCCTGGGCTCTGGGGACCTAGGGAACTACCTGGGTTTCCAGGGCAACCCATTGGCTAGAGTTCCTGAGCATCCTAGCCTTTCATGGGACCCAAGACTAACCCGTAGTCTCTCCCCAGGTCGGTAGACATCAGTCCCACGAGACTTCACAGCCTCGCGCTGCACTTTCGGCATCGGAGCTCCAGCTTGGAGTCTCAGGGCAAGCTCCTGGGCTCAGAGAATGACACCGGGAGCCCCGACTTCTACACCCCGAGGACTCGTAGCAGCAATGGCTCGGACCCCATGGATGACTGCTCGTCGTGTACCAGCCACTCGAGCTCAGAGCACTACTACCCGGCACAGATGAATGCCAACTACTCAACGCTGGCTGAGGACTCGCCGTCCAAGGCACGCCAGCGCCAGCGGCAGAGGCAGCGGGCAGCAGGCTCACTGGGCTCAGCAAGCTCGGGCAGCATGCCCAACCTGGCAGCACGCAGCGGGGCTGCAGGCGCAGGTGGTGGCGTGTACCTGCACAGCCAGAGCCAGCCCAGCTCACAGTACCGCATCAAAGAGTACCCACTATATATCGAGGGCAGTGCCACACCCGTGGTGGTGCGCAGCCTGGAGAGTGACCAGGAGGGTCACTACAGCGTCAAGGCGCAGTTCAAGACCTCCAACTCCTATACAGCTGGCGGCCTGTTCAAAGAGAGCTGGCGTGGAGGTGGCGACGAGGGCGATGCAGGCCGCCTCACACCGTCACGCTCCCAGATCCTGCGGACTCCTTCGTTGGGGCGTGATGGCGCCCACGACAAAGGCTCGGGCCGGGCTGCAGTGTCAGATGAGCTGCGCCAGTGGTACCAGCGATCCACAGCCTCGCACAAGGAACACAGCCGCCTGTCGCACACCAGCTCCACCTCCTCAGACAGTGGCTCTCAGTACAGCACCTCTTCCCAGAGCACCTTCGTGGCGCACAGCAGGGTCACCAGGATGCCCCAGATGTGCAAGGCCACTTCAGGTGAGCAAGACTGTGGTGACCTGGGATAGCCTCTAAGTTGCCTAGATTTCTCAGCCAAGAAAGGGAGTTACTTATTCTAGAGGCCTTGCTGTGGAGTGCGGGAAGCCCGTGACTCTTAGGCCAACACTAGTGTTGTTTCCTTCCTTAACCGGGACACACAGCAAGCTTTCCCGTTAGCCCTTCTAGTTAAAGACAGAGAGAGCCATGTGATGTCAGGTCTCAGGGTTTATCCTGCCAAGGGTGCACCTTTTACCTGGTGAAGAAAAACTCTAGTAGGTTAGAGACCCAAGCTAGAGAACCTTGCCAAGAAGGGTTGGCTTGAAAGCAGGTCCTGGATCTTGAGGCCTGCCCTGGGGGAAAGAAGTGTTAATACTCTCTGAACCCTACAGCTGTCCTGTATAGGTAGCTTGGCTGACCCTGGCTTTTCTATTCCAATGACGTTATGATACCATCACAAAGTAATTTCTCTTTCACAGAAATCACGAAGGTGTTTTTGGTATCCTTGATACGGTGTCACATTGAGGTTTGAACCCAAAGCACTGCGCAGTGCCAAATCAAGCAAGGGATGGGAGAACTGTCCTTTCCCTCTGAAATAACAGTGCTAGTAACCAACATTAGCTGGGCACTTACCTCTGCTACCGGAGATGCTAACCTGTAACTCATACCTCTTAGACAGTGATTTAAAAGGGGACTACAACCCTTAACTCTAGTAGGCAGAATATGAGGGAGGATTCTGAGACAAATAGTAAGCTGTACAATAAAACCAAGAACTGGGGATGAATGTCATCTGAAAGTAGTTTGGAGTCTAAAAAGAGGAAGCAGTATATTCTGCCCCTACATCCCACTGCCCTTTTCATCAGGGCACACACGCCAAACAAGCTCCAGAGAGTAGACTCCAAGTGATCGAGGCAGTCCTGGGTGCACCATAGACCTCAAGGCCCTACATCTTCCTGCTCCGCTATTTATCTGTCAACCACTGGCTTCCCAGCAGGATTCTGGGAAATGATACATCTGAAGGTCATGATCATTTCTGGCCCTCTTAGATCCAATGGTTAAGTACCAATGGCAAAAGGATAGGGGTGTCTCATTCTCTCAAAACATGTATTTCTGTGGCTGTGCCTTGGTAAATGATAGTGAGCAGAAATTATTACTAAGATTTTAGTAAATTTTATCTGAGGTTGACAGAAGAAAAGCATTCCACACCCTCCCAAATATGGGATTTATTTGGTGCTGAATTCTCCTAACTCCATTTCTGTGTTCCACCATCAGTAAACTCCTACACTTGAATGAGCTGTTAACAACTCTGTCCATTTAAGGGTTATTAAAGTAGCAGCTGGTAAATCTGAGACAGTAGAGGACTTTCTGGAGGCCCTTCTATTATACTCACATAGGAGACACATCTAAAATGCCATGAGGCAGCCCTCCATGCTCAGGTCTCTGACTCAGGAACATGGGAGCTTCCCATTCTACGTAGCTGGAGAAGCCATCCTGTGGCCTCAGTCAGAACAGATGAACATGCAATTGGGGGTTCAAAGGTACTCCCCTACTGTGACTATGTCACGGGGTCACTGAAACCCCGCCTATAAGCTCATGTCTGGCAATGGTAAAAGTCTGCCACTCGTCTTGCCATTGAGTCATGGGCTCCTTCATCTTAGCTGTCTCCTTCTTTCCCCCATACCTCCATACAGCTGCCTTACCTCAAAGCCAGAGAGGCTCAACGCCGTCAAGTGAAATTGGAGCCACACCACCAAGCAGTCCCCACCACATCCTGACCTGGCAGACTGGGTGAGTTGTCCCTTAAAGCTGATGACCTGGTTCTTCAGGGTTCAAAATGGTATCAGCTAGGAAGGACACCATGACAGAAGGATGTCTTGGCTAACAAGTGCCAAGGTGTCTTAGGCTTCCATTCAAGAGAATCTCCCTGTATTGCTGCCACTTCTCTCAGCTGGCTCACTGTCTTTGATGGGGATGGATTTTGTGTGGTTCTACTGAAAAGTAGGTAGTGATTTCCTGGGATGTAGGAAGGCAGGCAAAGAAGTGGATTCAATTCCAGACAGCATTTGATTTTTCTAAGGGCAACTTGAAATGCCAAGCAAAATCGTCAAGGGTGGGAGAGAATACCCTAGCCAGATATTACACATGCTTCTCAGTGTGGTCACTGTCTTAATATCGAGATACATCCTGGGAAAAATCCTGTCTAGGCTAAGCAGTTGTTCATCGTCAGCAAAGAAATACTGTACCTTGTGGCCTTTAAGTAGAAGCTGATAGAGCATAGTAACTGACGCAGGAAGACTGGAAGTCAGCTCTCATTTGTAGCTTTAAGTGTGGACTTAGGGCAGAAGCAGCTATGGCCAGTTAAGATGTCCTGACCCATCAAAGGGTCAAGGAGACACAAGCATCCTGCTTTGTTTTTATCACATGCTGTCACTTTCTACCCGATCCTCTCTTGTGTTGCTGCCTCTTAGACGGTCCATTCTGTCAACAGCTGTTGGTTACTGGAAATGGCCCCATGTCCAATTCAATCAGCAGCTTTGGCTATGTTGGGCATTGGTGAACATGTCTGGGAAACTCTGACAGCTGTGAGCTGAACTGTAAGAAAAGCACAGTCCCACAGCTGGTTCCGCTGATGCTCAGGCTCCCACGCTTGGCATCTTTATTCCGCCATGTGTCTGCAGTGAGCTGACAGCAGGCCTTTTCTGGAACCTTTCTTTTTGGTGGAGAAGAGGGGGGCTAACTCTGAGGACTTACACAGACAGAGCTTCTTCTGACACAAACGAGTTCTATAGAACTGTGCTCCCTGGCAAGGCAGGTGTCTGAATCTTTTGGGTTCATAAGTGAGACAGAGAGGAAATTACTTTGTTTTTCTGGTAGGTCCTAAAATGTGGACCAGCAATTTGGGCTTCACCTGGGATCTTCTTGAGCCTGCTCAAATTTGATTTCAGAAACTCTAGGGTGAGCCCACTGAGTGTATTTAAATGAGTCCTCGGGTCATTAGATTCAGTGGTTGGATACCCACTGACCCACTCCATGCTACCTCTTTACTGTTTTCAAACTAAGAAACCATGCAGGCTTCAACTATAGCGTTTCTCATGTCCACTCCTCAGTGTGGCTTTTGCCAGTATCTACCTGTTTTTATTACAAGTGGCTGACAGCATTTCTTCATGCCGTCCTCTCTATAACTGTAGCCTCTGAATCCAGACAGCTTCTTGGCTTAGGGTCTAAAAGCCTCCCAGGATTAATTCATACAAGGGTGACATATCTGTATACCTCTAGTGGCTAAATCATATCATCCAAATAGGACCCTTGGAATCCTCTGTGGACCCTCTCAAGTTTCTGGGCCATGCCCAGTTTTATCTGATCCAGCTGTATCACATGACTAATAAATAGGCTCTGAAATTTACAAGCATCCATCCCATGCCCACTCACTCAAGTCAGCCTCGTACTTGCCTCCTTTATCATGGGGAGCTAGTGGGAGCACAAGACAAACTGCACACAGAAAGATTTTGTCCTGGAAGTCCAGCATGTTCCTAGACTGTCAATTATTCAAGGATAATGGGATACAAAAACAAAACACCGCCTGCCTTCCTAACATAACTAATGAGGTCTATGTCCTCAGTGACGGAGACTGGAGGGTCTGCATGACTCCCACCGCGTTAGGCATGTGGGCATATACTCAATCATTGGGTCTTTCCAGTGTGTTAATAAGCTACTAACCCTGTGTGCCAGTTCTTCTGTGTAACATGAACTCTCTTCTCTTCTCCTTCTGCTCTCCTTTGTTCAGAGAAGCAACAGAAAACTCTCCCATCATGGATGGGTCTGAGTCTCCAACCCACCAAAGTACTGATGAATAGAGGTATTGTAAGGGAACGTTTTGTTCTTACTGCCCACAAGTGTGTGATCCAGATGTCCTGCATATGTGATGCTTCTGCCCATGTCATAGTTTCCAGTAGGAAATGTCTGAATGGTGTGGAAATTATTATTTTATGTTTTATTTCTAGATACATGTGGGGCTATGTTTGGATGTGTGTTTTTACATCAGATGTAGGATAGTTCCATCCTCCTTCGCAGAAGACCCCCCCCCCATAGTATATTTAGATTTTCTAGGCCTTAAATACAAAAAGAAATATTGCAGAAGTTTATCAGGTTTGTAAGTAGTGTCCATGAAAACAGCATCGTTGCTGTTTAAAATTCCCAAGTTATTATTGTAAATGAATCCAACCATTTTTTTCAGTGACAGTTATATATTGCACCAAATATCATAGAATTCTGCTTTTTAAAATGTGGTTTGTACATCACCAGCACCACTCAGGGGCTCAGAAGGATTCCCAGACACCACCTTGGCTACTGAATCAACCGCATGCTGAAATCTGTAAGGCACTGCTAGCACAAACACAAAAGCCTAAGTAACTAATTATACAGCACTGAAATTAAAAGGCACACCAGGGATCACTAAAATGATAAAGGTATCATGCAGGAATAGAAAAAAATCTTTAACAAAAACAAATAATTGAGCCCTGACTAAGAATCTGCCACATAAAGTATCGAATGATCTACACATTAAAAAGACCCAGAGACAAGAGAGGCCTTTTAGTGCTCGGACACATTTTGTGAACCTGCCCTTAAAGAACAAGAGAGGCAGAGAAACCATTCCAAGAGCAAAAGCACAGGTGTGGATCCCAGCCGGGCTCTTGGAGGAACAGCAGAGTCCTGTCTAGCAGAGCCGTATCCTGGAATGTAGGGTAGGACAGGACCGTGAACAATTTCTAAAGTTGGCCAAATGGGATTAGGAAAGCGGGGACAGCTCATCTTCTGGTGACAGCGAAGGAACAGAGAGATGATGTCACAAGAACTTGAGTCATTTTCTCCTCCACTATAAAGGGTTAGTGTTTTGAGTGATGATAGTGGCTGGGAAGAGGTGACCTGAGAAGCATAAAAGATCATGTGAGAATATGGTTAAGTCAGTTCAAAGCGAACTAACGATAACACTGCTGGGTAGCAGTTCACACCCTGGCCAGCAGAGTCATGACACAGAGATCTGACCACCACCACCAAACAACACTATTCACCAGCCCAAATATGTCTAGCCAGTTGGCTTGGCAAATTAAATCCTGTTTCTTGATTCACAGTGGATATGGAGATAAGGCATTATTCAATATTTAGTTATTACTCATTTTTTAAAAAATGATTTAACTTCAGACTATATTTAGGACCCAACGTAAAAGATTCAAACATGTTCTATGGCACTGAGCTGTGTGTTCCGTAGGTGTGAACAGGTGATACTGTGTGAGCTGTTCCAGGTAAAACAAAAATAGTGGATGACTTCCCAGGGCCTTCGGGATGTGCCCAGTGTACGCTGCGGTACTCTCGAGGGCTCCGTCCACTAACTGCTCTTTCCTCTCCTCAGAGCACTTCACACTGTCCCTGCGTCAGGATCACAGCTCTATCAGAAATTAGCTTCTAGAAGAATCTAGGAAGATGTACCAGCATTTGCTGCATAGGAAATCAAAACAAACCTAATAAGCTGAAGCAAATGAGCATGGATAGGCTGCTAAAATCGGCAGCTGTGGCAAAGTGAAAGCCAGAGCTCACTAGCTGTTCCCACCCACATCGAGGAAATGAATATTCTCATGCTTTCAAAGATACTTGGCTATCTCTGAAACAGTGAGTGTGATTAGAAAACTAACCGGCAGTCCTAGGTCACGTGGTCCCTCTGGTAAGCGTAAGAGCACTATGAAGGGACAGTTTCCACCTTTCTCATGAAAAGCTCTTGGTCCTTTTGACACAATTTACAGAGGCAGAGACATTGTTTGTAGAATGAGTGTAACTGAATTACCCCCTAAAATACATAAAAGGACACCCATGGCCAGTGTCCAAAGGGCTGTGCCTTTGCTTCTAAAGCTGCATTTAACCAGAATTAACGTCATGTATTTCCAGTGCTCCAGGCACAAGGCTGTCATGGAAACCTACCAGAGTACTTGGAGATGGCTTGGGATCTTTCTAGCTTCTGTGGACTTTGCTAGGTCAAGAGGGATATTGCGAAGTATTAAGTACTCATTCGTGTGTTCCTGGAAGAACAGTGACAAAGGGTGATGATCTTCAAGGTTAGCTAGCGTGGGGGGCTTTTGAGATGCTCTTTAGAATGGCTCGATGGCATTTCTTCCTGGTATCCATGCTGACTATGGCCCTGGCACCAGGCCTGGGAACTGAAGGGTAGCTTAGGAACAGTTAGAGACCTCTTGGAGAGAGTAGGGCTGCAGCCACTCACGTGTGAGCACTTGATACCTAGGAATTGCCCCCATATAACCTACTAATAATACTTCTCCAAAAAACTTTCTATTTTCTTTTTTATGTAGAGAGAAATATATCCTTATTTTATACTATTTTTGGATGCTAAGCATTAAGTACAGGACTGTTATATGCTAAGCATGCCTTCTACCACTGATCCACAGGCCTAGTTCCTATATGTTTTAAAAATACTTTTATAAGAATCACAACATTATTGATTTAAAAAGCACAGTAGTGGTAGCACCAGGATAGCCTGGTCTTCCAGGACAGCTAGGGCTACCCAGAGAAACCCTGTCTCAAAAAACAAACAACAACAAACAAGGTAGCTGCTCACCTTTTAAATGTTCTCCAGGACAGTGATGATTTACCACAGAAGTGCAGTTAACCCTTGGGTCTGACATAAGGCAAGCCACTGACTGTCATGTAGGAAGTCATCCTGAGGAATAAGCCCCAGGGCTCCTCAGCCCTGGCTGCATCTGAGACTTTGAAAGTTCCCAATAGTGCACTCTCCAGGCCAACAGCAGCATAGCCAGACTTGGGCCTGGACATGAGCATTTCTGAGGTTCCCATGTGATCATATAGAGTAACTTGTATTTCCCAAGGTTTCAGGAGGTCCCTTTATGTAATCTTATGGTCTCTGAACTCCTTGCATACACCAAGTGCCATGGAGACTGCCATGTCTCATCTATGTGGGGCAGAGAAGACAGCCCGTCTATGGAGGACATGTCACTCCACATGTACCCTAAACACAGACCCATCTGTATTGCACTGACTAACTCATCATCTCCCTTTGGGTCCACAGGAGCTACAGTGATGGCTGCTTCCTGGATTCCTCCCTTTATCCAGAGCTAGCTGATGTCCAATGGTACGGGCAGGAAAAAGCCAAGCCTGGGACCCTCGTGTGAGCCAGCCCAGCCTGTTCTGACCGCTGCACGCCATTCTGAGTCACCTCACTGCCTCTCAGTTGCCTTACCCAGACACACTGTCACCTGCACCAGCTTTGGCCCTTGGCACTTTCTTTCTCCTGTCTCCACATCCCTTCACCCTCAAATTCCTGACTGAGGAGACATTCTAGAAGGTTCCGATCCCACTGTGTGTCCCCTGGCTCTCTGGGTAAGAGAGCCAGACAACAATCCTCAATGGCACCTTGGTGGTTTCCCTCTGCCATGACAGCCCCAGGCCAGGAACTGTCAGGGAAGCCAATACATGCAATTCCTGTGGAAGAGAAGATTGGTAGAGAATGGAAAAAAGAAAGACCAATCTGTGTGCAGACTGTGAAGCTGCACCCAGCTGTCACCATAGGCCAATTGAGCGCTTCAGGAGGAGGATGCCTCATGGGGATATTCAGTTTACACCTGAAATACTCTGTATTCTGTAATGAGACGGCCTGCAAGGGTACCTAAGGGGAAGGATGAGAAAGGAAGACCAGCACTTCAGAGGGACACAATCGGTTCTATGCTGCCAAAGATTAGACATATTCAACAATAAACAGATAGGAGGGGCCAAGAGGAACACACTTCTTCTGAAGTGAAATTTCTTTTCAGTTCCAAACTGCTTCTATGCAGCACAAGTGAAACCATTTGTAAATGATGTCCTGTCGTGACCCATCTCCTGTCCAGTCCACTTCTCCCTACCTGAGAGCCTGGAAATGAACCCAAGGGGACAGTGAAGACGGAGGAGGCTTGGCTGGCCTGGTAGATACAATCTGTCTGTCTGGACATGAAGGAAAACAAAGGGTGAAAGGAGCAGGGCACTGTTAGAGCTGCCCTGTGCAGAGGAGGCCTCAGCCAATGCCCCCAAAGCTGTTTTTCTTTGGGATTGGTCGAAAGCTAAAGGTGATCATTGCCAAAAGCAGTTCTCTCTCGTTAAAACAGCCAGTAAAAGTGTAACCATTCTTTTTTGTACAAGGCGTTTCATTTTCTTTTTTATATGAAACCAAGGGAAAAAGCACATTGCAGTCTATTCAAGTATTTCACTGTTGTGGCTCATTTTGTTTGTTAACACTTGTGTGACAAAGAACTCGGATGGACCTCTCCTGTGTGTCACTAAGTCAAAGAACCCAAGTATGCCCTTAGGTAGGAAGATTTTTCTTTATGTGTCTACCAGTCCGCAGGCAGAGCAGAGTTGAAACAACTCAGCTCCCAAATGGCCCATTCACCTCCAGCAGTATCCATGACTTTGATTTACCAAGTTGCCCACAGACACCAAGAGGATAAAAGAAGGCAAAAAAAAAAAAAAAAAAAAAAAAAAATTGTGTGTGCAAGCTGCTCGTTTACATGTGTTTTGAGCTACACTTAACACACAACCAAAAGCCATCAATCTTAAAAGGCCTCAAATTTTTATACTAACCAGTGAACAGTCTTAGTTGGGTTACTCAAGACTGTACAAAAGTTTCCATGGAGTTGTACATGCTAATGTTAAGTGGGGCTTTCAGGGGTCGCCTTTGAAATGACTTTCTATGGGAAAGGCATGCAGGAACAGGGGCCAGAGTGGGAGTACTTTTGCAGGAAAACAGATCTAAAAGTTAGCTGTGGCATCAAAAGAAAAAAAACTTTCTTATATTGATGAAAACAAGAATATACTCCACCAGGCCAAGAGGGTAAGAAATGGACACCAGAAAGGACTAGCCCTGTTGCTCACTCTGCAATGGCTTGAAAAGCTCCAGATGTCACACAGGAGCATTTACACCATGTGGTCTTAGGCCTCCTCCGCCATTATTATACAGCCCATTCAAGGGTGGGTACCCCAGATTGGGGCAAGTCTGGCTTAATGATTCCAGCTTTCAGAAACAGTACTCTTCCTGGACACTTCAAGAGTAACCCTGTAGGATTGGCAGAAACTGGATAATGGTACAAGATGAATCTGGGGCTTGATGGAGATGGGGGCTACCTTTTAATTTTTGCTCCTAATATAATGATCAGAGCTACAAAAGGGAGGCTTATTCGAGGATTTTTTCCTTCCTTCCATAGGAAGGAAATACGACACATTGGGTCACTTTTTTTTTTCTTTCCAAAGGAGATGCCTGAATAATTAGACTGAACTGTGATGCAACAGGAAAAGTCCAAAGGGAAACGAAGAACACGGTTACATGGCTACAGGTCATAGCATACACAGCAGTTTGAACATCAGTTCTGAATTCGGTTGGAGCAATGAGAGAGGCAGAAAGAATCTACAATGTAATGCGTTTGGAAGCAGAGAGGAACTGCATTGGGAGCTGTGAACACCATCAGGATAGTCTGGTAGTAAGGACAGAGATTAAGTAAAACAGGTTTTACTGTTTAGCTGTGTTCAGTTAATACAATGTACATAGTAAGCATTAGTCCTTTGAGACTGACATGATAAACAGTCAGTGTGGTGGTGGACACTCTAGCAAACACCTGCAAACACTTTACAGATAGATCCCTATTTCTTTAAGAAAGATGAGATATGAAGCCCCCAGTCTGATCTAAGCCCCTATTGGATTCTTTGGGTACATGTAAGAAATTGCCTGTTTCAGCCAGAAGACTATGTTGTGAGCCAGGTTGGTTTATTTTGTTATATGCAGGTGAGTGTTGAAACTGTTAAAATCCCAATTTGTTTTCACTCAGTATTAGTTTAGTTCTAAATATAGCAAACCTCATCCAGGTGCTATCAGAAGACCAATTACTGCTTAGTTAACTAGGTGTAAAGTTTTACATATCCATTCATGTCAATAGTTTATTACAAGTTGTGTAAAATGGACTCTAGTTTAATAATGGGGGAAAGATTAGATTGTTCCTGAAACTGACTGTAGAGCATGTAAAATGATTTTACTGGATTCTGTTCAACTGTAATCAATGAAAAAGATGTATGTTGTAGACAAAGTTGCAGAATTAAAAGAGAAATCTGCTTTTAATTTATTCTTTTTGTATTAAGAATTTGTATAGTACCTTTACATTTTGCAGAACAGTGTTGTCAACACTTATTAAAGCATTTTCAAAATGAAAATACCCCAGTTGCCTCTTGGACACTGTTTGTTTCTAAATGATAAATGTGTAACCATGCTCCAGAAATCTGCATGTCAGG
The DNA here is from genome assembly GCA_033318265.1 of Phyllotis vaccarum. NCBI lineage: Eukaryota > Metazoa > Chordata > Mammalia > Rodentia > Cricetidae > Phyllotis > Phyllotis vaccarum. The sequence goes on along the minus strand of JARWLC010000003.1, from coordinate 69,629,337 downwards.
TGCACTGGGCTCTTTTTAAAAACAAGCATCATCATTGTACCCATTGCATTCCTTTTGGTTTGCTTTGATGCATTGATGCAGTCTCATTCTGTAATCCATGCCAGCCTGAAACTTACCTTATAGCCCAGGATGGCTTTGAATTCACAATCTTTTTGCCTCTAGTCTAAGAGCTGGTATGCACCATCACACCCAGCTATGCATGGTTTTGTTAGCTTACCAGATGAGAAAGACAAGCATGTTAACTTGGGAGAAGCTAGTTTTCTATCTTTAAATCATACCACTGAAGCAACAGCCTATTGCATTTACTAAAATCCTCCAATTAAGGCATATAGCTACTGGCTTACTTTAGCAGACAGCTGCAATTGTATCCCTGACCCCTTAGCGTGACAGACATCTCTTTCCTAGGAGGAAACTCGAAGTCTAGCCTCCAGGAACATGGGATGGAAAGCCCTTCCTGATCACTAGAGTAAGACTAAAGCTTGCCAATAGGAGTAACAATGCACTGAGAAGCTGGACTGAAATGACCTAAAGGGACAGTGTTCACAATTTCCTGAACTCTGGCAACTGCCTGGGAAACTTCTTAGGGGGAGTATCAGACCATCCCAAAGTAACCTACACTTGAAAAAGAAAAGGCTTCTGTAAAAATGTTATGCATAAAAATGCCAGAAATGAGTCTATGCCCTAAACTCTACCACATGAAAACTGGAACCCAGAAAGTTGGCACTGTCCCATGCTTCCTATTCTAATACAGGCACACTCGCAGGTGCGTGCACACACACAAAATCCCTCTTCCTCTCCCCTTATAGAATGGCAACAAAATAATTCTAGTTTCTATTTTGACTCCTAAAGAACACAAAGTAAACACCCCCAATCCTTAGAAAAAATTAAAAATATCCAGCCCTCACTTCCCAGAATATCTTGTTTAAAAAAAGAGGAGTGTGGAGACCTGCTTGAGGACCAGTGAGCAGAGAGTGGCCTCCATCAAGGCACTGCACATTAGTACAGAACCCATGTCCTCTAAAGCTTAGGTGCTCATGGATAAGGCAAAGAAGCATAGGATCTAAAAAACAAGGAACTCTACCAGCATGAAGCCAATTCCCAAGGATATTAGAACAATCAATATGTAGACAGGAGCTCTCACTCAGACCTTGTGCAAGGAGATGGCCTCTCTGAGGGTAGGAAAAGGTGGAAGAGGCACTGAGGCATAACCCGCCCGGCTTGCACTAAGCCAAGCTCCCAGCAAAGTCACTTCTATTCAGCCAAGATCAGAAAGGTCTACACTGCAATACTTTCAATAGGTAACTGATAAGGTCTAGAGGTGTGCACACGCACACACACACTGGCGGTCGGGTGGGGGTAAGGAATTTCTTTTTATAAGATTTTATCTCCATAAGCTAGTGGGTTTCTTTTGTTTCCCTTTTGTGTGCCCACTCTCCCTAAGCCCACTCCAGCCATGCCCTCATCCCATCCACTGGACCTAACCCAGTTATCAAGAGATTCTTCATGATGCCCAACTGCAACAGCTCTTTTGTCATGTTATACAACTTACCACAGGCACTGGATAGAAACGATGTTCCTTGCTTGACTAAAACTCCTTCTCCAGACGGACCAACCTTCCAGTCCGAAGCTCTCCTTAGCTTCTTCGTCCTGACCTTGAAGCATCCCATAGCTCTGTTCTTCAACTCCCTTACTCTTGACAACTTTTTTTTTTTTTCTTTCTGTATTTTATCATCACTATTATAAAACACCTGAGAGAAACGACCTGAGGGAAGAAGGCTTTGACCCAGTCTTAGAGACTCAGTTCATCATAGCGGGAAGGGTGTGGTGGCAGGTCCTTACAAGCAAAGACATCTTGTTTCTTGGCTGACCAGAACACAAAAAGCAATACTGGAGGCAGACATAAACTTCAAAGACCACCCTTAGTGAACTACTTACACCACTGAGGCTCCACATCCCCAAAGCCCCATTACCTCCCAACAGAGCACAGCCATCTGGGGACCAAGTGTTCAAACACATAAGCATGCTGGGAACACTTCAGATTCAAACCATAACACACACATCTGACCTCACGGTTTGCTGCACCACCTCTATGCTGATGACACCAGTATTCTCTGCCCATCCTGGACGTCTTTCCTCAATCTATCCTTCCCATCACTTTCTCAACGGCTAGTGAATGTTTAATGTGAAGAATGTAGAGAAATGCACTCTTAACCTTCCCCTCCAAACACACTCCACCAATGGCCTTCCTTCTGAACTGAGGCAGCTCCATCCTCCTAGGACTCAGACCAAGGTCTTGCAATCATCTCTGACTGCTCTTTTTCCTCCCACATCTCAATAAACAAAACAGATATGAATGCTCATCCTAGGAGATTTCTATTTAATCATGGAAAAGGGGGAGAAAGTAAAATTTAAATCATTTACTAGAGAGTGATGGGAAACCAGACAGAAGACCTGGCCTGTGACAGAGCAATCCCATTTCCTCCAAGCCTGTGAGAATACTGGAAAGCTTGCAGATATCATTCTTAAGATTGCTTCCAAATTCAGCGGGGGTGAGAAAAAGCCGCCGCTCCATGAGACAGGTAGGAGGGTACCAGTATATAGCGATCTCAAAGCATTCTGTGGACCCCGAACCAGAGAGATTCTGCTCAAATGGATAGGATGCCCCCTTCTGCCTCCACAAATGTGCGAAAGTGTATATGCTCCCACACACGAGTTTATACTCAAACACATACAATGTCTTCCTCTCTGAAGTCCTATGCCCTTAGGAATGTCACTAGGATGACACCATTAAACATGAGGAAAGGTGACATTAAAGCTAGCATACTGGGCTGGAGATGGCTAAGAGCACCTGCTGCTCTTACACAGGACCCAGACTCAGTTCCTAGCACCCATATGGCAGCTCACACCATCTGTAATTCCACTTCTGTTGGATCAGATTTCCAGAGGCCTGACCAAACATGGCATGCTTATATACATGCTAGCAAAATACAAACATAAAAATAAATCTTTTACAAATATTTTAAGAAAAATGACATATGTCTTGACCTTTATGGGTCTACCATACAAAGGTAGCTAAAAAGGTTATATCAATATCCAAGTTAGCCACAAGATTAGGTCTTTCTCCATTAACAATTACTTAGCTCTATAGTCAGCCTCAGAGACAAGCATACCTGTGTCGAAAAGAACGTATACAGAAACAAGAAAAATGTACAAAGCTCAACAGGAAAGAGCAGCATGGAGTCAGTCTTGAACAGGACTTTCCTAAGAGATCTATAATGGCCTTTAAATGTAGGAAAGAGGTGCTCAACTGGGTTAGTCATCAGGTAAATGCAAGTTAAGCCCACAGTGTAACCAGTTCCTAAAATCAAAGTTCAGAAGACACTTCAAATGTGACCAGATGTAGAGAAACCAAACTCTAAAATCCCCAGAGTAGAAGTGTGTAGTAGGAGGTTTCTGGCCCGGACTTTTAGGCCTAGCCTCTAGGTTTTGGCCCGCATACCCACAGACCCACAAAGATACACAGATGCTTACAATAGTTTTAGGCTGATCGGCCTAAGGCCCAGGCATATAACTTGCTAACTCTTTGCCCTTAATCTAACCCATGACTCTTATCCTGTTCAGTCATGCGGCTTGGTAACTTTTCTCAGAGCAGCATAGTTGTCCTCTGTTTCTTCTGGCTTCTCTCTGGCATTCTGCTCTGTTCTTCCAGTTCCCAGAGTTTTCTTAGTCTGGTAGCCCCGCCCATACTTCCTGTCTGCCTTTGGCCAACCAGTGCTTTTTATTAAACTCATAGGCGGGAACAATTAATTACAATGAAACAACACAATCCCCTACAGAAGTGAACACTAGTATAAGCTCCATGAGACTCCTTGAAAGGTCTCCTATAGCTGAATGTGTAAGTACCTTACGTACTACACCTTGGCATAGTCTCTAAAAAAATTTATATTCACCAAGAAATGCATACATAGAGTATGAACTCTACAACTATTTAAGAGTGAATATTAGAAACCTAAACTTCCACCAGACAAGTCAAACATAGGAAGTCAAGCAAAGGATGTGATCTCCAAATTGAGAAAATACACAAACACAAAGCCAAGCAAACCTAACTTACCTGAGACTTAACAAAGTATTCAGCACTTTTATAATCTGCTAGATTTCATGCCAACCATAAGAGCCAAATGAATTAAGAGGAGTAAACTCCTTCTGTTCTAAGTTCACCCAACAAGCCGTTTCCTTCCTTAAATCAGCCGATTCCTGATTTTATCAGTAGTTTTCACAATGTATTAGCAAGCTGCCAGCTGAAAGGGTCACAGGCAGTATATACATTTAAGGCTAAAGAGACAGCTCAGTTGGTTAAAGCGCTTGATACACAATCATGAGGACCTGAGTCTGAATTTCTGAAATTCACGAAGAAGCTGGACACACAACAATGCTCTTGGAGTGATCCTCCAAGAGGATGGGAGGTAAAGAAGAACCCCAGAAGCTGTGTGCCAGCCAGCCTGGAGCATGTAGAGATCAAACATGAGATCCTATGTCTCAAACAAGGTAGAAGTTGCGAACTGACTGAGGTTGTCTTCTGAGATCTTCATGTGACATGTGTGTGCATAAGCCACCACCAATCACCACACATACCCAACAACCACCACACACACACACAATCCAAAATAGGAGCATGCGCTGCCTCAGAAATGGCCAGGCAGCGCTTGCTCCAGTCTTCTGTATGGGTGTACTGAAGCATTCACTGTTTGCCATGAGCGTTAGAAACACTCCAATCTACAATATCAACTCCTTCACAGGATAGAAAGTCTTGGCCAAGCCTAAGCTGCAACCCCCATAGGTCATAACATCTTCTAAGTCTTCAAAGAAAAGCACTTGAGACATGCAAAGGCAGTTTGGTTTTGGCAGATTGTAAAACTGCAGCTGCAAGCCTGTGGGAATGACTTAGCTGCCATGCAGGAAACTTGGTGGATGAGGCTGAGATCACTAAATACCACCCAAAGAAAATGGAGACAGAAGCTGCTGCTCTCCTCTGCGTGAAGGTATGCACCGAGCTGAGGCCACACAGGGGGACAAAGGCAGCTGACAGTTCTTTCAGAGCAGGGCTTAGGGGCAGAGAAAGAAAACACCGAGAAACAAAGAGCAGTGGCCTGGTTAAGATACAGCCATAGTCGGAAGGGCACAGATCACTTCAGGCGTGCTACGTAAAGCGCCCCGGTCTAAAATGGGGAAAATACACAAATAGTCAATGTTTTAATAGTAAACTATTATGGTCAATGTATAAACTGGTTTTTGTTTTTGGTAAGAAGCATGACTCCAAAATCTTGGGGTTAGCTCACAGACTGCTGTTGTTGCTAGCCAGCCCCATATCACTCCTTAAGTTATCCTATACCATCAGAATGTGTCTCTAAAATTTCAAAAGACTTTAGGTTATTGTTACCATTAAAGTTCCAGTGGTTAAAATTCAGTCAGTGCAACTGCGGAGTCTATGATGAAAACCAGTTACCATAGCAGCTTACCAAAGTGACCCTCTGGAGACTTGCGCTGGCCTTGGCTCTCTGGACAGCTGGAAACTCTTCCATCAATACACCGTGAGAAAGTGCTTTTCGGCTCAAGACTCCCAATATGATGCCATACCATAAATTTCTAGAGGATAAAGTTATGCTTTCAGAGGCTTGTGGGAGAAGGCTACAGCAGGGAGGAGGTACAATCCACTAAGTTATCCACTCAAGATGCCCGGACAAAAGAAGCTTAGAGCTCAGATTCCCTTTCATTCAGGCCTCTCTTCTGCGGTGAGAAGCATCAGTGGGGCTGTGGGCTGGGAAAGGAACTAGACATAAATGCCCAAATCCAGCCCCACCGAGACCGAGAAAACATTTCTCCTCTTTTCCAAACTGTTTATTTCCAGAATTCCTTTCAACAACAGTAACAAAAGTTTGCATTCCAAACTGATTTATGGGGTCACACTCCAGAGTGGCTAGAGTCTGAACGAGGTAAGAAGCCTGGAAGGAAGGGCTTCAAACTACAAGTCCTACCATTATCGACCCTATTCGGTCCTCGCAGGCCCACGACAGACCCCACTACCCGCCTCGTTCTGTTCTTCCAGGACCTAGCTCTTCCTCTTACAATATCTAGACAGGGCCTTGCTTTGTTTCTTTGGTCCCCAGCCCCCAAACACTGAAGTCATGTTATTCCACACTGCTTCTATAGGCTGCATGTGATCAAAAGCCCTTTCAGTTGACAGAAATGAGAAAGACTCCAATTACAAGTTCTCACCTTCTATCATTAAAGGGTGAAACTGTACTCTGGAACATTAGCTTGGGGGTCTCTTCCCTGGCTAGCTACACACAGCATACTCCTCTGATGCTGAGTAGTGTTCCCTCCACAATGATCCCACAAATAATCTTCAGAGAAAATGGCTGACACTCATCTAAAGCAGCATACAACATTCAAAATAGCACATGAACTTTAATGCTTTAGTATAAGAATGGGTTCCATCTTGGCTGGCTTTACAGGCTAACATTGAGTGTTCTGAATACATTTAGGACAGTCTAGGTCAAGCCGATTAAGTTAAACACATTAAATGTTCATTCTTATGATCAGGACTAATCCTACACTGAATTGAGGAGCACCTGAATTTATTTCTGAAGGAAAACATTTTTTATTAAATATGAATATAGAAAATCCAGTTCCTCTAGAAAGAGATACAGTTAGAATTGTGACTGTCTAAAAAGAAAAGTATATCTTTATTGTTTTAAAAAATTTGAAACAAAAATATATAGTATATTACAGAAGTAAAATTCCAATGACTTGAATAAAAGATTATTTTTCTACATATCCCAGGAGTTTCTATACAGCTTCTTTAATTTCAGACATGAAAAACTTTTCTGAGAGCCACAATTTGAACATGCTTCCCTCCACTCAAACTTAGAATGGCTAAAGTCACAGTCACTCCCTCTAAAAAAGTAAACAAAAAACAAACAAACCCAGCCCACACTGATCAATTTTAGGAAGTCCTGAAGTCAAATGATATGGCTTCTTCTTCATGTGGAATATTAGCAACAGAAAAGAAGACGACGCAGTCACTTACCATGCTGTCACCTAACGGCAACCAAGAGTAAGTGATGTGGCATTATCTAGTAATATTTACAAAGAAGACCATTAGAGCAAAACCACACGTCACAGGTAGGGATCTGTGGCACATCTCATCAAAGTTTTTCGTTTGTCAAATAAATCCCCCAAAGTTCTACCTAATCATATGAAAAGACTTCTACAGTGGGGAAGAGATACTTCTCTGCAAGTAACTGGCAAAGACTGCCTATCTATGCACAGCCTTAGACATCAAGTAGCCAAAAGTGGCTTTCAGGCTTTCCCAAGAGGAACCAAAACTGTAACTCTCAGTCACCTCCAGCAACCCCAGACCCCCACTCTCTGCGCTTCTAAACTTGGACCCAGATACAAGGAAGGACAGGAAAAACTTAATGATTCCATCATTTACTACTATTGTTTTTATACAATCATTGTTGCTGCTATTACACAAGTACATACTATGCCAGTGTAGCCACAGGGCAGGGCCCACAAGGCCCTTGGTCTACACCATAATAAGAATACACGCCCAGCAATAGTAATGATCGTGTCCTCCACCAGGCAGCAGGCACAGCATTTTACAGCAATAACACAAGCTGTGTTCACTTATCATCAGGGTCAGATAAGGAAGCCAAAGCACGGTCAAAGGTAACCACTTGTCCACTGAGACGCCGCCTGTCCCGAGGTGGTCCACCCACTCCTGGCTCTCTGACATTCAACTTGTCAGGTTAACAACCTGGTCCTCTTAGCACTGCAGCAATGACTGGTCACAATGACCAAAGCTCGACACTGTAAGACCAGAGTGACCTCCCCCTTCTTTGGCATCCCCATCATGAGGCTGCCACTTCAGCTGGCTCCAATACCCATTTCCTTACTTTAACCAAGGTACACTAGTGTTCTGAACCTACACTGATGTAATATACCATTTTTGCTTTTCAACCTTCCATTTATTAATTCTATCCATCCAGAAAGATGACAAATACTAAAGTGTACTCTACTTAGAACCAGAACAAGTCTGAAATACGAGAAAAATAACACTTAACAGTAACATTTACATTCTATTGCAAGATGGCAAAAGTCCAAAAAACATTTGAGAACTGTAAAGGACCATTGAATGGTCCCACACTTTTGTTGAAATACAAAAAAAAAAAAAAATTCTCTATAAATACCACATAAGAGAATAATGTGCAAATCATGATAATTTAGAGAAAGTTTAAAGCCACCCTCAAATGTTTCTAAGTATCTTATGACATTTTGGGGTCTTGGGGAGGAAGGTCATCCCTAACCCCTTGCTGATTGTTGTCTACACATTTTCACCATGGAGAACAGCTTTAAACTTAATTTTTAACTGATTAAAATGAAAGCAAGACACAAAAAAGAATTGTTTGTAATCCAATACCATAGGAAAGCCAACACAGTTCTTAAAGCCAACAAGAACTGCATCCAATGGAAGTCGACTGTGGAACTTTTCCTTTGTTGCTGTGGTAAGCCAGAAGTCCACACGCTACTTGCTGAGGTTTCTTGTTATGTACGTCCTGTACATAGATCTCATAGTGCATTATACTCCACACATTTTGATGGGTCCGTAGGAAAGTGCTTTTGGCAAATTGTCATTAATCTCTTCAGTCCCTAAGAACATAAAATAGAGGTTCATTATGACATGGCTATTTCTAACGGCCTTTCTCTGTAGTGTTCAGTCTGTCAGCATCCTTACTAAAGCAAAGCATCACCAACAGGTCCACTCAGGATAACTAGAGCAGTGTTTTCTCATGGGCACTCCTTATCACAAAATTGTTAGTGAAAAATATGTATTCTACAGGGCTCTATGACATTAGCCATTCCGAGTTTGGTGAAGATAAACTTGTTCAAAGATGTGGTTCTTTCAGAAAAGTTTTCCATATCTTCAAAGTTAAAGAAGCTGTATAGAAACTCCAGGGAAAAATGAAAAATGACCTCGTCCATTCAAGTCATGGAAATAAACCTCAATTTACCACAATTTTTTGTTTGAACCTGTCTTAAAACAAAAAACTAGAAGGAGCAAAGTGACTTAGGAAAATACAGTTTTTCATCTATATCTGAATACATGAACACTCACAAATAGTGTTCAGAGCAGTTAAAAACGCACTAACTCTAGCCACCTAATAATTTAGCCCTCCTCAAGCAGGATCCAAGAAAAGAATTAAGCCCTAAACACCCAGGACAACCACCGAAGGTGATAACATTTCTCTTTCAGTTTATCCTTTGGTCTGACGTTTAAAAATTCTTAGCTGGGTCTGGAAAGATGGCTCAGAGGTTAAAAGCACTGGCTGCTCTTCCAGAGGTCCTGATTTCAGGTCCTAGCTCACAACCATCTATTATAAAATATGGTGCCCTCTTCTGATGTGTAAGCATGCATGCAGAACACGATATACATAATAAATCAAAAAAATTTCTTAGCGCGTCATTAGATTTTAGTTATTTTTCTTAGTTTTCTCATCACCATTAGGTTAAAAAAATGCCTTCCAGGTGTATATACAAATTCTCTGTGTCTCTTACAAACAGGTCAAGGACATTAGTAGAAGCTTACAGCAAGCCACCATATTCAATCTTGAGAATAAACTAGAGAAAAGTTTACAATCAGAAAAGAACCCTACTTGTTAAATCAATTTCCAAATTTCCCTATTTATAAGAAATATTTGTTAAATTCCACACTGAAATCTTTATAACATTATTGACTAGTTACTAAAAGAGCAAAAAACAGCAGTGCTTAAGTTTAATGATTCTAACCCATACCAATTTTTAGCAAAATTATTTTAAGGTTTTTCATTTTAAGCTCACAAAAATTAAATCTATCCAGTTTCCAACACAGTAAGAAAAAATAATTAGATTTAGGCCTAGAATAGTAACATGGGCTATAAAAGAACATGTAGCAGCATACTGCCAGGTATTTCAAGACGTGTTCTCCTCAAATCCATTTTCTCCCCTCAAACTGATACAATAGGGCAACGGTAAACAAGAAATTCGTAACCCAGTGGGAAGGAACCTCAGGGCTGCAGAAATACAAACCAGTAACAGAAGAAAACAGCTGGAAACACAGGAAGAAGGCATCAAAAACAGCACTGGACCTACAATTCCATTATGTGGAATTCACTCTAAACAACTTATTTTTGCTTTTGTTTTTTGTATATAATTTTAAACAGGGTCACAAGAGCAGGCCAGGCTAGTCTGGAGCTCATGATGTGTTTGCGCTATGCCCATAACAAGTAACTCTTAAATTCGACAACTTCAAAACTAAATCAATTTGTTTCCAAGTAAAAGCTGGTAATACAGATGTCAAGTACTGTGAGATCTAACAGACTCAACATCACTGAAACATGATGTTGACATAATTTAAGATTCTTTTCTAGATGCAGACACTGTCCATGTTGAGCTCTGTAAGAATCAGGATATGTAAAGGTTACCTTTCCATTAACATCTACCACAGAGGGCTTCCCAGGGTGGGAAGGAAGCACATGTAATTTACCTCGTGTCTACCACAGAGGGCTTCCCAGGGTGGGAAGAAAGCACATGTAATTTGTCTCGCTCCTCATATTTCTTTCACTAGCCAGATATGTGCTTTAGGATAAAGAACTTCCCTTCTATACTCCCAACTTCCCCCCGTTGAGTTATAATCACATGTGTGCAAAATTTGAACTGTAGCTATGGAAACACATATGACATCATTGATTTGGCATCTCTAAGATCCTGACAGAATAGATGGGAGAGAGGTGCAGCTAGGAAAGATGAGACACAAGGCTTCTGTCAGCAGCCAAGCATGTCATGAACTGTTCTGAACAAGGAGTCGGCTGTGGGGGATGTTCCATAACAAGAACCTTAGGCAAGCTGATCTGTGGAGAAGACATTTATGAGGTGCCTTTACCCTCAGAGTCTAAGAAGAGCCACAGTTACAAGCCCTAACCACAAATACTACTATAAATCCATGTAACAAGGACTGGTAAGTCAGCATGGATTTTGAACAGTGCGTTATTCTTAGGACATGTTTTGGGTTTGGTTTTTCCCAAATGGAAATAAGTCTTTTCAATCAGAACCCTTAGCTTTCCATTTCACACTGCTGTGGGTGGTTAAGCAGGACAACAGTGTAACTCATCATAACACAGCAAGCAGCCCAGAGCTGCTCATATTTTACTGCTTTTTCAAAACATGGGGTCTGAACTGACAGTCCTGAGCTCAGGCTTGTAATCTTCTGCCTGTTTTTCTGCATACTGATGATTCTACAGTCATATGCAATACCTAACTGACTCTATACTTTTATAAACATGCTAATCCGAACAACTTTACATAGTGTCTACTGTATACCAGCACTGTGCTAAACTCTGGAGATACAAGAAGAGGGAAACCAAGAAATACTGACCCTGGGTAAGAAGACAAGACAGACAAGATACATCTATCCAGTGGTGATAAATGCTGTGGAAACAGGGAGCAGGGGAGGGAAGTGTGCGGCTGGAAGGACTTTTGACTCTGAATTAAGTGTTAATATCATAATGAACAACGTAGACTGTATTTTAACTGCAACAGTATAGGTGCTGAAGAGAACCAAAGGTAACAGGGCAAACTCAGAGGAGACTGCAAGACTTCACAGGAAGAGGTTGATGGCAGCTACAAGAGGAAGGTCCTGATCTTTCAGGAGAGTCACCGAGATTTGAAAGCAGGAAGTCTATGAGCTGTGACAGAAGAGGTTAATCTTGAAGTCCGGGTTCACGTTGCATAAAATGACAGACAGCACACAAAACAGCAGTACTCAGCCTTATTCCTTCTACCCCAACTCCAGGCCACAGAGGAGCCACTTTCACCCACTGAAGAGACTTTCCTGGTGTTTCTGGCCACATTTGTAAATGTCCTACAACATCCCTTGCTTTTCCTCTTTGAACATCATCTGACTTTTGACTATGAAATCAGGAGGATTTAAGGGGCTTGTGTCATGCCCACTAGCCTCACATATGCATATACAGTACATATTTTCTTCCCTGCCCCCCATAAATCACAGTTCTAAGTGAAAACTACACTTATAGTTAATTGATAAAGGTTACCTGCATGTATTTACGCAAGCTAGCCTGTGCTATGCTAACCACTCCTTTTGCAGGTCTGCCTCCTTTAAAATCGTCCCTTCCACTTCTTCCTGGGAGAGTCCCTCTGTTCCCATTCTGGATCTTTTCATGTATTGCAACCGCCAGAGTAACTCCTCACCTTCAGCCTTTGAATTCCCTCTCGCCATGCTTGGGGCGTGTCTGCTTCCCTCATTTTCATGGAGGCTACCTCAGACAGAAGCAGTATACTGCCAACATCACTCGCATGTGACTGTCCCAGGGCCGCATGTGTCTAGGAGAAATGCCCGTGTCCTGCTTGTACTGCTGCCTTCTGTAGGCCCCGTGGAAGCTGGGGTGATGATCCCAGGGTTCTGTGCCAAAGATCACACTGTGAGGCTCTGCCTGTCAGAAATGGCATTACCTAACAGCACCTTTGGCTGAGATTTCAGGGAACTAAGTTAGAAATTACTTCCTGTGGTAAGTGACCTGCTTTTCTCTAATCTGGGGGAAGATTTCATTTATATGGTCATCAGGTTTTTATGGTGGAGACTGATCTGGCCTTTTTCCTCTCAAGCATGTGGTTGAAATTAAGATTGGGTTGGGTGGGTGGGGTAAAGCATCTACTGTTTCCTATCATCTGAACTGCTGAAAGCAACACTGGACAGTTTAGATCAGTATCCAAGAGTTCCACACTATTCAAGGGCAACACTGTGCACAATGCCAGCAGGCACATTCTTCTGAAAATACAATGTTAAATACACTGGAAAGTACCACATGGATAGGTGGTTCTTACCATGCAACAACTTGCCATTTGAAAATTAATATCTCAACCAACTACATGGAAGCTACATCATGAAGACACCTGACCTGCAAATGTACATGTGTAATCTGAGTACTAACATATGAAGATTACTCACCAGGAACTATATAGTTATGTGACAATGTCTGAGTCAAGCTGTGATCACTTACTAGAGGGATGACAGTTGATGTTATATTCATTTTGGCAATACATGAACATATTAGAAATATACAATATGTTCCACATGGCTAGCCAATGCTATTAGATTAAGATTACTGAAAACTTGCCAGAGGATCACACTTTGCCAGGCAAAGTGTGTGTGATGGCGAAAGTTTAAGAAAAACATTTTAGGATGACCATCTGTGTGGGAAGTGTACATACTGTTTTTTCCACAAACAGCAGGAAGGATACCAACAGGAAGCAAAGCAAACTTCACAAAGGGCCAGCAAAGCTTAGGGCCAACAAGGGATTCGTACATACAAGACCCTAGAGTTAGCAATCCTGAGACTGTGGCCAGGCCATGGAAAAACATGAAACAGGAGTTACTGAGACACAGAGCCACTTAGGGCAGTAATGGCTTGAGGCAGTGGGATGCAGCAGAAAAATAAACATCTGAAACTTGTCCCTCTACACAACAGCCTGGGGAAGCCACAGGGAGGAGGAGCCAGGCAACGCTCACACCAAGGTAGGAGGCCAGAGGAGGGACTGCGCTGATCTCACCTCCCTTCTCTGCCTGTCTGTCTTTGCTGACACTGTCTAGGAGGTCTCTAAAAATGACCAAATTATCTCTAAATAATCAAGTTTCTATAATTTGTGTAAAAGAAGCTTTCCAAAAATCTGGGCCAAAGGTTTCCTCTGTATTTGGCAGAATGAATCACCCTTAAAGTTACTACCACAATTTAAACCTAACAAGTAGACTTAGGTGACCTAATAGGCTATATAGCTTTTGTTTGATCTGCCTGGTGAGAAAACTCCCTATGGTGTATTTAATCTTGTGAAGAACAGAACAATTCAAACAACTTCCACAGCTGAAGTCTACAGAGGTTTGCATAAAAGCCAGAAAACGAAATCATGTTTCAGCAAACAGCCTTTTGAACTGCTTTCCACCACATTTCATAAAGCACGTTATACTAGTATTTCAAATAAAAATAAAAATCATTTCACACATTCTAAGTTTCCATTTATACAATGTTCAGTAATGGGCAAAACTAGAAGGACTTTTTAAGTCAAGAGTAGCACTGACCAAGGGCTGGAGGGACGGTGTGGTGATTAGAAGAAGCACTGGCTACTCTTGCAGAGAATCTGAGTTTGGATCCAGTGTGACAGCTAGCTCACAACTGGAACTCACAGACATAAAATATAAACGAACAAATCTTTTAAAGAGAGTAGCACTGACAGATGGGAGACAGAGACCTAGGTACAAGGCAAGCATGGAGAAATGTGTTAAGCGTTACTAGGAATTTTCTGGACCCAATCTTAATTTTTAATATGGTACATGTTATCCAGAATCATTGGGCTATACAATTAAGGTTATATGCTTCAAACACTACAACATATCCTGAGGTGTACTTTTTTTTAAAAGTAATTATTAAATGATTTTCACATGGTCTCCTTAGGAAATATCTTCATGCAAAAGAAGTCTAAAGTGCCCTAGTTACAGCAGTATAAGTTGATGTAAATCTCAGATAGCACATTCACCAATTTTCCCTAATCACCTTGCAGGTAAGAGAAAATTCTCTGATTTTGAATCAGGGTCTCACTATTTAGCTCAGACTAGCCTCAAACTCAAAATGATGTTCTGAGTCATCTTAAAACTCACAATCCCCCTTAGGCTCCCAAGTGATGCAATTACTGGCATTAAACCTGGCTAAAAGGGAGAGTTAAACATGAAAAAAAAAGTACAGTTCACTCTCAAGTGTGTGCTGCCCAAGCATGAGAACCAGAGTTTAATCCCTAGAACATGTGTACAAAGTTAGGCATGGTGGTGTCTGCACTGGGCACAGAAGGATCCCTGGGACTTGCTGGCCTAGTCAGATACCATGTGAGACCCTGTCTCAATAAGCAAACAAATAGTTAGGTGCTAGAAGGATGGGGCTAGAGAAATAATTCAGTGGTTAGAGCACTCGCTACCCTTGCAGAGGACCCAGGTTAGGATCCCAGAACCCAGTGTGGCTCACAGTTGTATCTAACTTCAGTTCCAGGCAATCAAAAACACTCATCTGGCCTCCATGAGTACAAGGCACACATGTGGTGCACATACTCATATGCAGGCAAATATTCATACACATAACATAAACATATTTCCTTTTTAAAAAAGGTGTGGTTAGTTATCCTGAGAAACAATTTTCTGAGGTTATTTTCTGGTCTCCACACACAGGTGTACATCTGGGCACATTTCCTTCCACATAAATCTTCTATACATATGAACACCCACACACCCAAACACTCATGCATACACAATTTTTAAAAATATACACTATAACAGTTTTTATGTATGTACTTTATGATGTACGTAATGGATGTTCATCTGCATGTATGCTTGCATGTCAGAAGAGAGCATTAGATTCCACTATAGACAGTAGTGAGCCACCATGTGGTTGCTGGGAGTTGGAATCAGGACCTTTAGAAGAGCAGTCAGTGCTTTTAACCACTGAGCAATCTCTCCAGCCCCCAGCCTCCTTTTAAATTTTATTTATATAGCAATTTTGTTTAAATGCCATGATAACAAACCTAAAAGTTTACTCAGAGAAAGTATCTTAAACAACATAAGAATCGAAGAATATTGTTACAAAAGAAGGCTGGAGGAAAAGCAGGTCATTACATAGCTCCAAAATAAACTAGAAATCCTCTTAAATAATGTACACACACACACACACACACACACACACACACACGTAGAGAGATATGAGTCTAGGAAGTAGAAACCACACCACTGTCTACAACAGGAAATGCCATCTTGAAAATTATCTAATTGTATGTAGCCATAATATAAATGAGCACAATTAGCAGATTTAATTCTTGGAAATTATATTCAATAATCAAAGAAAAAAAAAAAACCTGTTTTCTAATTCAAAGCTTTCCCCTTACTACAGTTGTCTGTGGTTATTAAGAAATGAAAATGGGGGCCAGCGAGAAGTTCAGCAGGCAAGGGCACTTCAAAGACACACTAAGACAAGCCTAATGACTTGAGTTAGATCCCTAGAACCTATATAAAGGTAGAAGAAGAGAACTAATACTCTGATCTTTCCATGAACACCACAGCACGCATGTGCCTCCCGCCTTACAAATACACACATAATAGAAACCTAATGTAATTCTAAAACTTAAAAAATGGAAATGTCTTTGAATTTACCCAAGTGTATTTGAACTTTATAAACTTCACATTCACATTGGAAAATCAAGTTGAAATGTTTTTAAATGCTAAGATATGTGAATAAGGCATAAACTATGCCACACAAATTAACATTCAGCACTTGAAACTAAAATACAAACAAAGATAACTCATGAATATGGTAATGACTATTCTCTGGCACAGCATCTGAATGTACTTTATGCTTTTAAGCAAATTTTAAGTAAACTTCCAAAGCTCATCTTCAAGTTTAAGAACTGCCACCTGGCAAGTCGTTACACACAATCTGGGATTTGTGACAGTTTGTCAAAGCTAGATTATAGTTGATATTGCTTTTTATTCACATAAAGTTTTAGAAAAGTTTAGCCCAGTGCAAACAAGCTTGTATGTGGCATGTACAACTTCAAGAAAATAACTATAAATACTTCAGACTTACTCATGTAATTAGAAAAATTATTTTCATATGCTACTTAGAAATAATGATATACATTGAAGCCAAGACTTCACTTTCCATACGTTATTAAGTTAGCATACGCTAAATTCACATTGTGAGTTAGATTATTATTATAAAATACTCTAAATTGGTTGTTTTCACGAAACAGCCAGTTTGGTCTGTACCAAAAAAACAAAAGCAAGCTGGATATGGTTTATATCAATAACTCCAACACTCAGGAGGTGGAGGCAGTAGAGGCTAGCCCTGTCTTCAAACAAAGCAAATTTCAACAGTTTTGAGAGAATTAAAAGCATAATGATTTCCCTCCTTCCCATAATGTAAAATGTCCTTTACTTTGTGAAGCTGTCAAAAACTAAGGCCCATCAGCACTGAACCTTCCTATATCCTCCTGTGCTGTGCATATCCTACTCACTTCTCACTTCCCTGTATATGGGCTTCAGTCTCCACACTTCCAGTTGCCTCTAGTCAATGGTCACCATCATGGCTTCTTTCATAGGATCAACGGTAGCCTCCACGTCTACCCATCATGACACTGCCTACATCACCAACCTTACTTCATCTTCTTATGCAGAAACTACATCTCATGTTATTGCAGAGTGGCTAGAGTACCACACAGTTTCCAGGGAGGCCATAATCACATAATTTCATTACAAAATATCGTTACAACTGTTCTTTTTTATAATCAGTTATTAACACTCCCTCTTCTGCTCCTCCCCCAATTATAAACAGTCTCCCCTACCTACTCCTGGACTTTATGTTTATCCGAGACATGATCTCCTTCCCCACTTTAGTCCAAGCTGGATCAGAACAAGATCCCCCTAAATCCACCTACTGAGTCCTGGATTACAGGTGTATGTCACCATGTCTAGCTTGTTGTTAATTTCTTACTCAGCCTAATTAACTAAGCTTTATCACAGTTAAATATCTATCTGGGCTGTGAGGTAGTATGTACAGGGTTCAGTATTATCCAGTGTTTCAGGAATCCACTGGAGGTTGATGAATGCACAGATATGGGAACTTGCATAATCCTTTTCTTATATTTTAATTTTTTAAGTTTGGAGAATTAATATTGGAGTAGGGCCTTCAAGATGACTTGGTAAAAGCAACTGCTATGCAAGGCTGCTATGCAAGGCTGATGAGCTGAGTTCCATTCTCGAACCCACAAAAATGTAAGAGAGAACTAACTCCACAAAGTTGTCCTCTGAGCTTTATATGTATGCCCAGGCACATGCATGCCCATGTATATGTGTGTGCACATGCGTGCACAGACACACACACACATAACTTAAAAAAAAAAAATTGTTAGAACAAATCTTGTCCCTTAAAGCTGCTTACCTGAATGTATTTCCGCTGTGTTTCATCATTTAAAACATGTGCAACATGCTTGGAAAAAATCTTTTCCCTTCCAGTTCTGGCATGGATACCAACCATCGTGACACCAATAGGCCAGGGAGCATTTCCAATGGCCATCTGGAGGTACGCATCATTCGCCTGAAGGAAAGTTTAAGAAATCAGAAAGGCTAAAACCTATTGGTTCAAATGTTTATTTCACATATAGAATAACCCTTCCTGACATATTTCATCTACCTCTTGTTGAAAATATTGTGTTCCATTGCTCAAATAGGACATTAAGGTATGAGGTGACTTAATGCCCTGCCCAGAAATACAAGCGCCTGTGAAAACAGAAGCCGATGCTAAGCATGAGAAAAGGCAAACAACCATTCTAGCCTTTGTGCGCTGGAAAGCAATGTATTTCAGACCAGAACAGCAGGCAGCTAACTTGATGTGCTAACAGAATCACTATTTTAGATCCAGTCTCCCCAGTGGCTGAGGGTAGACAGAAGCTAGCTAGCCTTTCACCACCCAACCTTTAATCATACAGCCAATCACATAGCACTATGGGGTCTGGAAGCAGCGTGCACTGGACAGGGGTGGGAGGGTGTGCTCTATCTACTGAGGCAACCACGTGTGGTCCACAAAGGATGGGTAAACAGACAGGAAGGACTCCGACTTATAAGTCAAACAGATAAAGCATGTGAAGCATGAGAACAATACATTTTTCACTTTGGCCCCCAAATTTCTTACACAACCCCAAGTCTCCCACCTGCCAAGAGCCTTAAAATAAAAGCTATGAAAAGTCAAGACAGAAACCAGTAAAGACAAGGGTTTGATTTTACAGTCAGGTCTGGCTAGTTGTGAGAAGGGAGGAGAAGAGAGGAAAGAGCGAGTCACTTCTAAAAGACCCCGGGGACTTCAGGCAGGCTCCAGTTAACCTGGGAGCTCACTGCCCTAGAGGTAGGTGTTCGCTTGCTACGAACCCTCAGTGGTTTTAATCACTGGCTCATGTGTAACTCCAACACAGGACTCTAATAAAATTTTCAATTTTCGGCTTCTCTAAAATTCTAAAGAGAACTGTCCAACACATTATTAAAATTTACCAGTTCTTTCTGTCATATGCACAAAACAAGCTCTCACCTGATTTTGGTAACATGAGAATAAAATAATAAAAAAGGTCCACCAGGGCAAGTAGCGATCACAACGGCCATGCATTATCATGCAAGTCATCTTTATTAAATATCATGGAACCAGGAGGAGGGAATGTGATCAAAACATGCAAGAAACTCTAAAGAACTAAAATAAATTTAAGAAGATATGAACAGGAACTAAGAATTAAATACAAATATTTTCATTGAAACAACTGGCTTTAGTAACAGTAAAATCACTTCAGTAACTTGATGCCCTGATCAAGGAAAGCAGCAGTCACCAGAGAATGCCCCATTTTCTTCCCATTTCTAGTACTCTAGCACTGCTCTAAGCTTCATGGGAGGCTCGGCCATTAGAAGCCCCTCCTCTGATTTCCCTGCAATGCTCCCTTCCCAAGTTCCCCAGGATCCTGGGTTCCCAGAGTGCTTTCCCAGCACCTCTCCCAGAACCCATTCAGGCGTAAAGACACTTGGAGTGAAGAACAGACCTCCCAAGCAAGCACTCTGCTATTCCTATGGTACCATAAAGGTTGAGATGAGCCCTAGCAGCCTTCCACGCACCATTTCCCATAGAAACAATTACAAAGCACAGGTAAATGCCACTGAATCAGCAGTATAATAGTTCAGCAACATTACAGATCAAGTCGGCTTTTGTAGCAGTCTGAAGAACCTTGTTTCTGTTGGAGGATTCGTTCCATGCCATAATCAACTATTTATACACTCTGAAATTCAATCCCATCCATAAAATGAACACTATATATAGCACATGCTCTGAGGAACCTTTTAACCCAATTTTACAATGACTACAAAAATATAGTTGTGGTTTGAAGTTTGTTACTCAATGCCAAGAGAACAGTTTTTTTTTCCTGCTAGTTGCCTTCACATTCATTCTTAAGCATCCTATGTACAAACCTTCCCATTCCAAATAACCATTATATTATGAAGATAACCTAGATAATAATCACAATAATTGCAACATATAATATAATAATTTACCTTCACATACTCTCTCTGTAACATGAATTTAATAATATCTGTTATTGATTCTTTTATATCAGCAGGAAGATTCTGAAAAAGAAAAAACATAACTAGTTTTATAAGCTACTATATATGTAGTGAAAACTTATTCTATATTCTGATTTTTAAAAAAGGAAAAAAAATACAAAAAAAAAAAAGATGGGTTAATAAAGTATTTTTCAGAAACCTCACCCTTTTCCGAAGCTTTCTGAAAAGTGGTCTGAGGTAGGATTCAGTCTGCTTCTGGGTAGCACTGTTCAGTTTGCCCTGCACACTGCGTTTCACATAATCCTCTCTGGCATTTAATTCTTTAGCCCAAACGCCAAGAAGAAACTGTTGACAGAAAAAGTTAAGGCTGCAGCGCCACCCAGTGGTTCACAAACAACAATGGTACAAATTGTCCTCATTGACTGAATTGTCATCAGTAAGACTGAATTTACAAACACGCTGTTTATCATGGGTTTCAAAGTAAAAACACCCACAGTTTATGTACTACTCTGTGAAGACGGCTCATGTCAAATCAGATTCTTTAATGACTGGAATGAAATAAGCTTTCACTTGTACCCGTTACACATAGTTCCAACTAATCTAAATCTATCATCCATACAAGCAGTTCTCAACCTGTGGGTCTCAAGCCCTTTGAGGGTGTTGGATGACCCTTCCACAGGGGTCATATGTCAGATATCCTGTATATCAGGTATTTATGATTCATAACAGTAGCAAAATTATAATTATGAAGCAGTAACAAAAATTATTTTACAGTGGGGGGGGGTTACTACAAAATCAGGAAGGTTGAGAACCACTGATCTGTACTATGCACATTTTGATATTTTATCACTGTTTGAGTATGCTATGTATTACTTGAACTTTCAATGTATAGAACACAACATTTAATGTAAAAATCCCACTGACACATCCAACTAATTGTGAGGGAGGAAAGAGGAACAAAAGCAAACTATGCTTTACACCTCATTCCAGAGACGTGCCCGGGGCTTGGGTTTAACTGCTCTCTCTTTCCAGAGGTGGTGACAGTAAAGGCGAGAGAGAGCATGCTGACATGAGGCCATGAGGCCAGGCCAAAGAGAAAGGCTCCTGCCGCTGCCCACACTGTCTAGTGCTATACTGTAGGCTACAGATATTCTAGAACAACCAAACAACCAAAAGGCTGCAGGTGAAACAAGCACATTAGCTGGGTGGGTGTGCACGCCTACGCCTTTAATCCTGGCACTTGGAAGGCAGAGGTAAGAGCATCTCCTGGATTCAAGGCCAGTCTGTTATACACAACAAGTTCCAGAACAGTCAGGGCACACAGAGAAACCCTGCCTTGAAAATATCGTAAATACTCTAATAACAAACTATAAAAGGAAATGTAAATACAAAGAAAAGCACTCTTTCATTACATCTGCCGGTATATGAACATCTAAATGAACTTAGAGTTGACCAGTCTACCTAGACGACTAAGGAAATCAGCAAGAATAAGCAAGTGTACTCACAACTCAAGAACAGACCTGCTGACGTTAAACTGGTCTACTTCCGCACTGCAAATGCCCTTCGCCCCCTCCCATTACAGCCTCAGTGCTTCTCTCTTGAGGATTTATAGACAACAGGAGACTTCCTCAAACGTGTTCACATTACTGCTACAATCACTTTCTACGCGTTTAAGGAAAGTAAATAAAGACTCGTTAAGCACTGCAGGTAGAGGAGAGGGAGAGCTCCAACGGCACAGCTAATTAGTGCCAGGTACTCAGAGACAAGTACCCTGTCCAAAATACATCCACACGTAAGACGCCTTCTTCCCTGTGCACCATGTCCTTCCCTCCCCATGCACACACCTTCAGGAACTTGGTGATGATGTCCATGTCCTTATGATCGTCACCTTTCCCTAAGGATTCCCCCAGTGCCTGAAAAGATAGAACAATACTTCTGTTCACTAACACAGAGTGTGCATATGAAAGCTTAAAGAGCTTAAATGAGGTTTATCACACATACTGGCCAATTCTACTTTTGTCTCTCTCTCTCTCACACACACACACCTGACTGTGTTTATATCTGGAGAATGCGCTACCTTTTATGAATTGAAAGATAAGTGTCAACAAGATGGCTCAGTGGGTAAAGACAATGCTGTCTGATGATGCAAACCTGACAACCAGAGTTCAGCTCTCAGAACCCAAGTAAAGGTGGATAGAATCAAGTCCGCAAAGCTGCTCTCTGGGCTCCACACACATGCAGTGGCCATCCCCCACCAAAATCATTCCCAAGCCATATATACCCACAAGAGTAGTTTTAAAACATCATAAAGGCGTGTATTATTTTTAGCTATGTGTCTGTGTTTGGATATGTACATGGGAGTACAGGTGTTCAGAGACCAGAGCTCAACACAAGTGCTGGAAACCAAACTTGAAAGATCAGTCCACAGTGTTCTTAACAACAGAACCACCTTGCTGGCCCCAATTTTTTAAATTTAATATAAAGTATCAGTGACTGTTTACAGATCTGGGCATTCTTCCTACAGATTATGCTGGTGGTGACAATATCCTGTGGGTGGGTATGTGTATATATATATATGTCACTCAACTGTATACTTATCTGGGTAAATTGCATTGGGTACAAATATCTCAAGATTGTTTTAAAAAGAAATGGTAAGGGAAGGAAGAGGGACTGGAAAGAGGGAACAAGCTGCCTGTCAAGTGATTGCGCACTCCAGTTATTTAGGTAAAAGCCACAAACCACCTCAAACACATGATGGGAGGGGGGAGGACTGTAAAATGACAAACCTCTCAACTACCATTACTAATCAGATTGCTACATGTTCAGGACCCAGAAACTAAAGAGAACAGAAATAACTGTAGTAAGAAGTTTCCGGCCTGTCTGGCCTGAGGTCCAGACCTGAAGTCCCACAGTTGCTTAGCCCCAAAAAATCACACAAAGGCTTATATTAATTACAAACTGTTTTAGCCTATGGCAAGGCACCTTAGAAGCAGGAGGGAAATCCAAGCATAAAGGGGAAGGAGGGCAGAGTCACACAGGGAGACGCTGCAAAATATAAAAGTACAGGTAAGCCCCAAGACATATTGGCAAGACACAGAGTAATAGGAATGGACTGAGTTAAGATACAAGAGCTAGCTATCAAGAAGCCTGAGCCATAAGCCAAGCAGTTTGTAATTAACATAAGCCTTTGTGGTACTGCAGGTCTTACCCTTGGGCCTGGAATATGAGAGTTAACCACAGAACCAAGTCAGGCAGTGGTGGCACATGCCATTAGTCCCAGGAATGGGAGCCAGAGGCAGACAGATCTCTGTTAGTTTAAGGCCTGCCTGGTCTACAAAGCAAGTCCAGGACACCCAGGACGGTTACACAGAAAACCCTGTCTCAAAATAACAAAAAACAAAACAAAAAAGGCTGGAGAGATGGCTCTGTCCTCTGATATTCCAGACTGATTTTAACAAACTTTAGACTGCATTTGTTAGATGCTAGACACTTATACGATATTCTATTGTTTCTTCATGAATATCATTCCACATGCAACACAGTGACAGTCAGGAGGCTGCATGGTGCCAAGTGTTGGTGGGAATGCAAGGACAACCCCTCATGCCAACTGTTTACACTGGAGCAGCCATGCCAGAGAGCAGCTTGGCAGTTCAATTCTGTTCCAGTCCATGGCTGTGTCCAAGGAAGAACAGAGAACAGCCAAGCTGTCCACTAAGGAAATGAAAAAGTAAAATACAGGAATGCCATTTCAAAGCAAAAACAAAAACAAACAAAAAATTCTAATGTGGATCCTAACAGCATGAAATGGTCAATAAAATAAAGATCAGCACAACACAGCATTACTTTACATGCACATAAGAATCGCAGGCTTACAAGAACACCACAGCAAACATTACAAGGATTACTTATGAAGGCAGGAAATACAAAAATGTGATTGAATGAGAAAACAACAAAGACCTAAAACAAAAAAGTGCCTTCAAGGACAAAGGAGGGAACTGTGTGGGAACACTGACCTGAGGAGGAAGGATGCTGGGGCATGGGCTGGGCTCTCCTTACCTCTAATTCTTCAATGGTGGTGTTTTCTTCATGGACTTTCAAGTCATTCTGAGTGTCCTCCTCTCCAGGCTCCTGACCACCCACAATTTCATTCAAGTACTGCTGGTCAATCTTATCCAAAGCTGCTTTCAGATCATTCCTTAAGCCCTACCGAGGACGAAATCAACAAGACCACCAGTTAGAAAACTTCAGGGGGCTGCGATCTGACATCTTTCATTTACATTAAGTACACTGCAGGCTGAAATGCAGCTGGGTTGGCAGAGTGCTTACCTAGCATGCACAAAGTTCCCCAGTACTCTAGAGAATGGTCATGGACTACACACTTGCAGTCCCAGCACTTGGGAGGTAGAGGTTTGAGACCAGCCTGGGAAACATGAGAATTTGTCTCAGCCTTCCCCTCCCAAATCCCACCCTAAAAGTACATTTCATGGTAAGGGCCTATCAAAACTAGGGAGTCAAACAAATCAATTCATTATACCAATACTAGCATCATTTAAAAGTTAATTATTATAAACATTTAAAAGAATGTATGTACACTGTCCAATCTAATGCTAAAATAAAGGAAAGGCATGAGTCACAAATCTAAAAATCTGTATCAGCAATGCCAGCATGTTCTAATAACAAGTTTAGTCAAAGTGACAGGTCTCCAACCACAAGCTGCCCAACTTACCCTCTCCCCATAACTGCTCCCCCTCCGTTTACTCTTCGAAAGAGAGCAGGCCGCAGAAGTCAACAGCCCAAAGGGACCTTAAGATGCAATGAGACAGAGCCAAGACCCTGTCAAGGCTGGGATAAGGAAAAGAGTCCCGGGAGAGGCAAAATCAGAGTACTGTTGGGAACTGTGGTGATATATTGTATATTTAATAAGATCAGCCTGGAATATCAGAGGACAGAATCACCACAGTCAAGCCATGAAGGTCAGAAAGTGGAGACTCATGCCTTTAATCCCATCACTCAAGAGACAGATCTTAATGGATTTCTTTGAGTTTAAGGCCTAACAGCCAAACAGTATTAGCTCACACCTTTGATTCTAACTCTAGATTAATACAGAGTTGAACCTGAAAGTGAAACAGCTGGGGGGGGGGGGGGAAGATACTTAAGAAAGATATTAAGATACTTAAGATAAGAAGGCAGAGATTCATTCATTCTGTAGAAGGACCAGCCAGACTGAGGACTCTTGTACACAGCATTTATCCTGTTCTGACTGAGAAGTTGGCTGGGTGAGAATTGACTGTAGTCTGTTTCCTCTTTCTGATATTACAGCTTTTCCCTAATATCTGGCTCTGGGTTTTTATTATATGCTAACTAGAGTTTGTGCAATAGGGAATCCCACAAGAAAGCCAAGCTAGGGTATAGGGGTATTGTGTTGTTTCATGGTAAATAATTGTCCCACCCACTGGTTTAATAAAAAGCACTGATGGGCCAAAGGCAGACAGGAAGTGTGGGCGGGGCTACCAGACTAAAAACTCTGAGAACAGGAAGCACAGAGCAGAACGCCAGAGAGAAGCCAGAAGAAGCAGAGGACAACCATGCTGCTCTAAAGAAAGGTACCAAGCCTTGTGGCTGAACAAGAAGAGTCATGGGTTAGATGAAGGGTAGAGAGCTAGCTGTATGCCTGGGCCTTAGGCCGAACAGCCTAAAACTATAGCAAGCCTCTGTGTGTCTCTGTGGAACTGCAGGTCTGTGGGTCTGTGGGCCTAAACCTTGAGGTTAGGCCCAAAAGTCCGGGCCAGAAACCTCTTACAACACTAGGGTCCTCTAGATCAGTTCATTCCCTTAAAGTATTTGTTTTAAAGAATGATGGTAGTTTACTTGAAGTACAATTTTAGAACAATGTTATGCCTGTACTACCATGCATTATTTATCTGAAGATTTTTGTAATTTACTTTTTCAAACCTTATAATGGATATAAGAAAAATTACTGATTCAATCTCATATTTTTAGGGATTTTCTATTGTTCAAATCATGCACAGATGGTATGTTTCTTAATATAAAAGACAGTTTTTATGATGATATATTAAGATATTTTCTACTTCTGTCCCACGAATGTTTTAAATATTTGATTTTTATACTATACAAGAATCATCTTCAGTCTAAGGCAAGCTAAGAACAGATTGTTTCACTGTGTACATGTAGTCAGATGTTTCTCTCCTGCCTGACAGTTCCCGAATAACCACTCAGATGCTAGGTCTTAGCGCAGGCTTGTTACTAGCTAACTTATACACCTAAAGTTAACCCATATTTCTATTTATGTTTTAACACGTGACTCATGGTTTCTTACCTTATTGGCAGCTGGTTCTCTTTTCCTGACCAGCCTTCCTCTTCCCAGAGTTCTCCTAGTCTTGTTGTCTCACCCTACTTCCTGCCTGGCTACTGTCCAATCAGTGTTTTACTAAACCTTTACAGTATACAAGAGAATCATCCCACAATTTATATGTTATAAAATATAGGAGTAAATAAGCAATTGGATTTTTGAATTATTACAATATAGCCAGAATTCTGAAGATTAAAGTAATCTTAATCTATTACCTTATCAAACATTTTTTATATAATAAAAGAAAGTTTGCTAGAGTTAATGGATAATAAATCATAATTCTGATTTTAATTCATTTATTAATTTTGAAGCCCTAGACATTATGGGAAGAACTGTATAATTCATAGCAAGTACAGATTTGATTTACAGTTTGGTAGAGGAGAAGATTAAACAAGAGGAATAAGAAAACCGTAAGCATCAGTACTTCAAGTAAGAT
Source organism: Phyllotis vaccarum (assembly GCA_033318265.1). Taxonomy (NCBI): domain Eukaryota; kingdom Metazoa; phylum Chordata; class Mammalia; order Rodentia; family Cricetidae; genus Phyllotis; species Phyllotis vaccarum. The sequence continues at coordinate 69,602,295 of JARWLC010000003.1, read as the reverse complement.
ACACCTTATAGTTGTTTAATTTTATATGTGTTGGTACTACATTATCTTTTAAATGCACACAGATATATTAACAATTTCACTCAGCTTCCACATTGCATTATGGTGATATACTGTATATTTAATAAAATTTGTCTGGAATATCAGATGACATAATCATCCACAGCCAAACTACAAAGGTCAGGGAGTGAGGATGACCCACACCCTTAATCCCATCACTAGGGAGACCACTAACAGCCAGACAGCGGTAGCTCACACCTTTAATTCTAGTTCTAGCAGAGCTGACCTAGGAAGTAAAATAGCTGGGCAGAGAAAGAAAGATAAGGCAGGAAAAGGCAGAAACTGAGCACTCTGTAGAAGTGACCAGTCAGGCTGAGGACCCACTTACCCTGTTCAACCTGAGAAGCTGGCTGGGTGAGGATTGGCTGTGGTTTGTTTCTCTCTCTCTCTGACATTCCAGCTTTCTCCCAATATCTGGCTCTAGGTTTTTATTATATTACTAAATAAAACTCATGCTATATTGCAATGATTTGCAATACTGTTTGGGTTGCTGGTATGAATGACATTTCATAATGATGATTTATTGTATCTTTATAGTGAAATATACATAGAAATATATAGTTACCTGCTTACTATGTTGAGAATCAGAAATAATATTTTTTAAAAAGATTTATCTACTTATTATATATATAGTGTTCTGCCTGCATATGTCTCTGCAGGCCAGAAGAGCACCAGATCTCATTATAGGTGGTTGTGAGCCACCATGTGGTTGCTGGGAATTGAACTCAGAACTTCTGAAAGAGTAGTCAATGCTCCTAACTGCTGAGTCATCTGAGAATTAGAGATATTATTAACATCAAGTATGTTCTTATATCATTTTATATATATATATATATATATATATATATATATATAAATTATATTGCTGTATCAACAGGAAGGGATTTTTATCATTTAAAATGTATTATTATTTTCAAAAAAAAAAAAGAAAAGGAAAGAAAGAAAGTGACTGGGTCTCCTTAGAGGTCCCCAATCCATTTTTGCATGTCATGTGCAAATCTAACCTCATTTAGATTATTCTGAACTCCTTTATGTCAATGAAATAAACCCAGTGTCTCTTTAATCTAGGCTCTAAACCTGTTTCACATTCAGTGTATTTCCTGACTTGAGTATTTAATTAAAAAGAGAAATGGTTGGGCTCCTTAAGCTCTGGCTGTGAGTCGAAAATGGAAGATGCCATGCAGTGGTGGTTGAGAGCTAAGGTGATTTGGTTCAGACCTATGCTGTGTATGAGTTCTTCAGCAACTTTCTTTTATGCCTTAACTGAAACATTTGTAAAATTCTACCCACTACATAGACTCATTACAAGATGTATTTCTTGCTTTATTATTTTATTTAACATTTACTATTTGCTAGGACTACTCCCAAACCCTTGCAAAAACATTAAGTTCTTTTAATGAGTTAATAAATACACAGTGTACTTTCAACAGTTATGGTATCACAGGAAGCACCTGGGGCATTCCCCACACTCTCACTGACACAGAGAAATATTCAATGCTAACAATAATTTAGCAAACATTGACTACTTGCTTAATTAATGTACAGGACCAGGTTCCAAACGGTTACCTCATCACCTCACTGAGCAGGAGGCCCTACTGTCTCTATTTTACAAATGAGGACTCAAGTAGATTAAGACTTGCCATTGACACACTCATCATTCCAGTCCAGGAATACAATCCAAACACTTTATCCCTATGCACTTTCCTCAGAACCTTTACAAGTAAGGCCTCAGCTAATCTTGTTGATGGAATTTATGGAAACCAATCTTTGGGTATAGCTATGATCATCTAGACTGGATTAATTGAGGCTGAACACCCATACTAAATATATGTGGTATCATCCCGTGACCTAGGACCCACAAGAAAGAAATAAGAAAAAGAGACAAACACCAGCACAATCCCTCTGTTCTGGACGGTATGCAATGTGACAGATGGCCTGCTTTCCTTCAAAATGTCACCCAAATGACCATTAGATATTTTGTCACAGCAATGACACAGTGCAGACACTGTAAAAGGAAGGTAAGTAGAACATGCTCATCATCCTCAACATCAGGGACATGAATAAAACCATACGATTTTATACATACAAGAGAATGGTTAAAATTCAAAAGTCTGACAATAAAAATGCCTGGCACTTCTTATAAAGCATTCATTTATCATTGCGTAATGCTACTTGTAGCTATTACCCTGGGAAAACAAAACCTATCTACTCCAGAGAGTAGGGAGACCATATACCTCCTCCACTAATAATTTCATATGAGTATTCATGACAGTTTTATTCACAGTAGCCAAAAACTAGAAATAAGCTGTGGTATATTCATATAACTAAATATAACTAAGCAATAAAAAGGGAATTATCCACAATAGGATAGATAGCACTTTGTTATGCTGAACAAAAGTAACTAAATATTCACTCTTGGGTCTATCCATATGAAATACTAAAAATGTTAAATACCAAAACAGAAAGTAAAACAATTCAAGGTGTCTTCATTCAGAAAGGTAGCTGCCTGGGAGCAGAAAAGTGACATGGGCACTGTGTGACAAATACATTCTTTATCCTAATATGCTCATGCTTATTTATCAAAATAGATTGAATATACTTCTCTAAAAGTAAAGTTACTTCAGAAGCACTAAGTTGACACTATTTTCCCATATTTGCCAATAAAAATGCAGTGAGTCAAATCTCACACCACTCCAGCTCATATAGTGCCGGCCTATGCTGACATTGTTCCCTGTATTCACCTATAATAATATATCAGTCAAGGGGGCTGGAGAGATGGTTCAGTGGTTAAGAGCACTGACTGCTCTCCCAGAGGACCTGGGTTCAATTCCCAGCACCCACATGGCAGCTCACAACTGTCTGTAACTCTGAGACCTGACACCTTCCCACAGGCATACATGCAGGCAAAACACCAATGCACAGAAAATAAACAAAATACATCAGTCAAATCCCATGCTACTCTAGTTTACGTGGTACCATCCCATGTTTTTAGCTTTGTTCTGGTTTCTCACCTTGTTAACTTCCGGTGTAAGAATTTCTATTTTTCTTAAACGCTGAAAAGCGTCATAATCAGTTTCTCCAAATAGTCTAATTGGTTCTCCTCTTTCTCTCAGTCTTCTGATGACCTGTGAAGATACGCAAAGAGGGAAAAACCTAAACATCTCAAAACAATTTGCATATTAAACCCAAGTTTAATTACAAAAATAAATGTTTCTAAGTGAAATATAAACCTCTTTAAATTCTTTAAAAATGTTCTTGGGTGGGCAGAGCCATGAAGTGCCGTGGTCAGAGAACTCACAGCAGTCAACTCTCTCCACCTGCCATGTGGGTACCAAGGATGCAACTTATCCCGTAAGGCTCCACAAGCAACTACATTCACCGAGTCAGTAGCCAGCCCCAAGATCCTTCAAGTTCATCTATCTCATAATAAATACTTATGAATGAAAGGGGAAATACTTTAGATAAAACACTATTTTGACTCAAATATACATTATTTTACTGAATAAGCTGTTTGACATATGAATCTATAATGCAAATCTAAATCAAGCCCTTAATAGGAACCCTGTAATTATAGACACACAGACACAAACACATGTACACTTGCATAAGGGAGACACTGTTGGCCCTCATCTCATTTAATTACGACTGCTTAGTCCTTTCTTATGCACATATTAATGCATACTTAGTGTTCAAACACTATTTTGAAATACAGATTTTTTTTTTTTTTAAATCAAATATCTGTGTTTTCTCTTCCAGGATTTCATATGGCAGATATGCTATATGTTCTGATAACACTGTAAACAGCCAGCAGTGTAGGTCTTCTGGAGACCTGTTTAGGCAGGAATATGTGCAGTAGGGTCACACAGAGAAGACTCCTCAGTGGAGAGAAGGAGGAGGAGGAGGAGGCATGTGATGTTCTCAGATGACACGACCTGTGAGTGCAATGGCCATATGGGAACTATTTCAGTCTTGACTTGGGAACAGATACATGGGTTTTTATTTTGTAATTAGTCAAGACACTGCACATACATATTTTCTATTTTTTGAGTACATGTTTCACTTAAAAACATGAAACAAAATATGCAATCAAGAAAATAAGTCTTATCCAAATGAAAAAAAAATAAAGTAAAAACCACAAAATCTTTATCTGGATAAACTTCCAAATTTCTTACTGACTTTCATATGGAAGGTTCAAGAGTGAGTGTGCACTTCCTTGAAGGCTTCCTTCTATGTGATGTGAACCCAAGCCTGTGAACCAGAACTGAAATATAACCTGCCAATGCACTCATCTTTGAGAAGAAGAAAAAAAACAACCTTCTGATCTCAATGATTTTACATTTAACCCTATGCACAATCTGACATGTTAGAACATGTATATGAATGCTGCCGTATCTGAAGGTCAGAGGGGGGGCACCCGATCTTATCGCAGGTGGTTGTGTGCCACCATGTGGTTGCTGGGAACTGAACTGAGCAGCCTGAGCTATTAACTGCTGAGCCATCTCTCCAGTCGCAAGCCATGTTTATTTTATGCATTTTTAACATATAGTTTGAATTCTTTACATCATATGAATATGTTAATTTGTTAAGTAAAATAATAGTTGAAATAGATCAGACTCTGGATACTTACATAACTGGACTATAAACTAGCAAAACATGTTAATGCCTACAAAGCCATTTGATAATAAGTATTTTAAACAGACCTTTAAAATATACAAAGTAGAGCTTTGGGAATGGCTCAGTGGTTAAGAATACTCGCTGCTACTGCAGAGGACCCTGGTTCAATTTCTGGCACATACATGATGGCTCACAACCATTTGTAACTCCAGTTCCAGGGGATCCAATTGATGTGGGATGTCTTTCTGTGTGCTGTGAATACCACTGGCTAATAAAGAGGCTGTTTTGGCCTATGGCAAGCCAGCTTATAGGCAGGTGGGAAATCCAGGCATAGATAAAGGGGAAGGAGAATGGAGCCACACAGAGACACTGTGAGTTGCTGCCCAAGGAAACAAGATGTATAGAAACACAGGTGAGCCATAAGCCACGTAGCAAATCACACATTAATAAAAATGGGTTAAGTTGAAAGAGCTAGCAAGTGATGAGCCTGAGACATAAACTAGACAGCCTGCAATTAATACAAGCCTTTGTGTGATTATTAGGAGCCTGAGACATAAACTAAACAGCTTGTAATTAATAGAAGCCTTTGTGTGATTATTAGGAGCTAAGCAGATGCTTGACTGCAGATCTGGACCTCAGGCCGGACAGGCCAGAAACCTCTGGCCACAAATGATGCCCAACGTGGAGCTTGAACCCACAACCTCAAGATTAAGAATCTCATGCTCTACTGAATGAGTAAACTAAGCTGCAACATCCAATGCCTTCTTCTGACCTCCATAGGCAGCAGGCACATATGCAAGCATACTTACATACAAACACTAACACATAAAAACAATAAAAAAATAAAAGTATATTATGTATGTAAACTAAATATCACCAAGAACTTTATCTGGATAAAAGTCCAAATTTCTTACTAACTTTTTTTTCTTACTAGCTTCAAGAATGTTTGCCCTACAAACCATACTTGAGAAGCCTTTTCAAGGGACATAATCCTAATTACACCAGCAACAATGTCACATTATCTCTCATGCTAGATGTCACTCATAAGGAAATGACTAAGGAAAGAAACTGTTTAAGGAAGATAGTAAAATCCCAGGTCCTGCCAAGGGGGGGTAGGAGAAGAGGACCACAAGGCAGACTGTGACACATACCAAACTTCAATCCAGCCTAGGCTACACAAAACTGTCTCAAAAAACAAAACTACAAACAAAAGAAAAAATCACAGTGCAAATATATGATGAGAAATATACATAAATTAAAAGCTCTGTAGCACTAAAAAAAAAAGGAGAAAAAATTATATGGATCTACGTTTTAATCTGAAAAATAAAATGAAAATAAGGAAAGATGTAAACAGCAAAACTATCATTTAAATGATTTACGACATTAACTCCAGAACTATTACTTGGGGCCGGTTTGGAGGGTCTGGTGACCTGGGTCTGACGCCTAGAACCCACACAAAGGTAGAGGGTGAAAACCATCTGCACAGGTCATCATCCGTGTTTTCCCTGTATGTAGGTCTGTGTACAGGAATACCCCATGTATTCCTGGTGCCCACAGAGGCCAGAAGAGGGCCCTGGATCCCTGACACTGTAGTTACAGAGTGTTGGGAGCCACCACATGTGTGTGCTGGAAATCCAGCTTGGATCCTCTGAAAAGGCAGCTGCTCCTCAACCTTGAGCCATCCCTCCAGCTGTTTAGTTTGGAAGTAAGGATACTATCAAAGGAAGCAGAGATTTACAAGTTATGAAAAAACTATCAGGCTCCATAAGATTTTTAAGTCAAATCATCTTATTTTGGAAATAACATAACTTATGCAAGTACATTGCAAATTTTTTTCTTTCTGGCTATAAAATACTCAAATATAACTTTACCTCTTGCCGAGAAAGAGTCATGGGTAGTTTTTCCTCTGCTAGTTCGAGTTCCAAAACTGGATTTGATGATGTTAGTGGTTTTTCTTCATCCTCTTTTGGCTGAATCTATATTAATAGTCCAAAGAAGTGAAATTTAAATTTACCAACATATTTCTATTCACCAACTATCACCTTAGCCATCCACATGAAATAAGAATGTTTATGCTGAGGTCTAACTACCTGTTCCTCTGGACAAAGGCTGCAAAGGAACTATGCTTTCAAGAGCTGATCAAACATCCATTTTGGGAGCATGGCACGTGGAAAGCATGCACATGGGAAGCGCATTCTTGCTATGAAGGAGAGGCGTGACTGCAACCATTTCTGAAACAAAAACTTAACAACGCTTCAATCTACACTCAATCTCCCCCAAATGCTAAAACAGCCACTTCTCTTGCTTGAAAACAAATCAACTCGCCTCTCCTCTGCGAAAAAATTATCTTCAAGGATTAGCCAATTGCCGCTCACCTTTAAATGAAGACTAAAGAGCTGTTTCCCAACAGCCCTGTGAAGCGTCAAGCTAGACATTCTTCAGACATATTACTCCAACCTCAGATAAGCCACTCTAGGCATGCTGAAAATGCTTAGGCTGTGCATACCTGAGCTCCAACACGAGCTGCCATCCCTGAAGAAGGGAACAGAGACTGGAATGCCACCCAAGGAGTACGGACACTTTTGCTTATATGAACCCACAGGGGAAAATGTCTTTGTCTATCTTTTTATATCTGAGCAGCAGTCTAAGTCACAGAGTGCAGCAATCTATAAGCTTCCCTGTGTAGCCTAAAAACATACTGAAGTGTGGTTTCCATTCAACCACAAAGTAAGTTTAAAATCCAGAAGTAGGAATAAGATTCAAAGAAATAAAGATCTGCTTTAAGAAACTACTGTCCCAGTAAGAAAATTTACACAATAAAATTCATGCATTTCATGAGCCTATAGCTTATGATTAAAGGTAAAGTAAGACAGAATAAAAACTAACTTTCTGAATACTTACACGGCCAAAGCAGCACTAAGCCTTTAAGAAGGGGCTGGCTCCTACAGAGGACAAGCAGCACACACTGCACTGGCCACCGCAAGGGCGGAGCTTGTTAAGATGCAGATAAGTCATCGCTTTCCTTAATGGCAGAAGCAGGTTTTCTTCATGCACTTGCAATTCTCTAAGGGCAGCTAACAGCTCTAGCACAGCCTCAAGGCTTCGGCATCACTGCCATAGAATTACTTCGCTCCACCCCTTCTCCTTCATGTAAGGAAAAAGAAACAAACACAAACCCTGCTCACATCACCAAAAGGACCTACACCAAGGAAGCGCTCCACTACAGCGTACTGTTGTCCTTCCTCCTCCAAAGGTAGCAAAGGTTCATACTTAGAGATCAAGTTATCGACAAGTGTATGATAAAGGACTCTTGCTCCACGCCACACCAGGGCATGATGCCGGACAAGCAAAACACGAGAACTCTTTCTTTCTACACAGCTACTCAATGGTTACTTATATAAAATGTCTTTTTACTTTCCTAAACCAGAAGCAAATGATGTTGGTACCTTTACAGAAAACTATCAAAATAAAAATATAAACTTCTAAACATCTATCTTTAAAAACATTCCTATGATACTTGCCTTTTTCCAACAGTAAAAAATAAAGCCAAAAGCATATGGGCAGCATCTACAGTTTTCATGCTTTCCTCTACAAATGCTATGCTATACAAATTAATTTCCAGAACTTTCTCCATTCCATGCACAGGAGTATTCGCAAATGTATGATTCAGCATATTCTATAGACCTTGCTACCTGTGAGCTAACAGTATTAAGCTAGTCTGTTTTAAAACAACTCAAACAACTTCTTCCCCTTAGAAGCTGTTAACCTCCCCAATACAAACCCCAGACATCACCACCTAGGCAACGTAAAAGAATGTTTCCAGTCATGCACCTAAAGTAACAAGTGAAGCCTTTCAGGCAGCTCATTTATTTCAAAGGTCTTCTTCTAACCAAGAGACTACACAGCATCACAAATGCAGCCCCATGTTTAAATAAATCAAAGCATACAGAGGGTGAGTACTTTACTTCAGGCAAGAGTACCGGGCCTAACAGGCATTCCCAATAAATCTACATAAAACCAACAGCTTCAAGGCCTCAGGAGGAAGCAGAGACAGTACTGCTGCTAATCAAGGCTAAATGAATAAAGTGTTTTGAGTTCTTTCAAAACACATTATTTTATTGGGAGAGGTAGGACTAGAGAGTGGTGGGGATGAAGATAAGGCAGTATCAGAATCAGGACTTAATTAAAAAATAAAAATTAAAAAAAAAAATCAAGCTTTGATCTCAAGCCAGTTCATGCTGTCCACTGAAAGCCAAACCATCTCAAGCCAAAGTCATGCACATATTTTCCTGAATTCAAGATTTGTTTTTTTAAAAAAGCGAAACCAAAACCAAAATCTCATACCTCTCCAGATGGCTTCTCACTTATAGGCTAATGTATAACATTGATAAATTGAACAGAGATCAATAATTTTGTTACGTAACAACAGCTGTATAAATTTAAACTCAGAAATATGACTTAGTATTAAACCTTGAGCTTATACCTTGTAGCCACATCTTTCAAAATATGCTTCCTCTTCTTTTTTTGCAAGTTCACTCCGCTTGAAATATTTTTTATTTTCCTATCAATGAAAAAAACAGTAAGTTAATGATGTATCCCTGGCAGAAATTCATGTCCCATAGCTATCAAGCACTCTTTGAAGCCTTTGAAAACACTTTTCAGTTTCCAAGATTTGGTAATGTTTTTAGTCCTGGAGATGATCACACTGAATCAGAGGGCCGGCCTGTGTTTCAAATACTTCTATAGGTTGCAGCCTGAGATGTTGCAGGTGTTTACAGCAAGTTCATAGTTCAATTGAGGGCCTCCCATCTGGAAGGAAATCTCAGAAATCAAAGAGGAAGGGGACCTAGAAGTGGTCATGAACAGGTTGTGTAAGACCACAGGGAAGCATCTTGGAGACCCAGTGGAATCCTATGGTACCTACTTCCTGCAGCTCTGAACATCCAGCAGTGCCTTGTACAGAACAGGAGGAGACCAGAAACCAGCAGCTGGCTGGGTGCAAACAGGCCAAGGCTCTCACCAGCACCCAACAGGCTATATTCAGAGAGCAAGGGAATAGCTAGCTGACACTATCCTGCCCTGCCTAGTGCACGCACGTCTAGGTATACTAGCATCTGTCATCCATACAGGCTATACAGGGAGAGCAAAGGAGTTGCCATCAGCTCTGAGGACACCAGAGTGGAGATGGCCAGGATCCAGAGCAGAGGATGGTCAAAAGTTGAGGCCTGGGGTCAACATGCTGGGCCTGGGAGAGTGTATCAGGGTATAGGTGAAATAGTGTAGGGTGCCAGTGCCTCAGTAGTCACAATGTCCTCACCACTGCCACTGTGATACTGGAGACTTGGACAGATGGGGACAGGAACAGGGGCACACACAAGCACACACCCCTACTCTGATTCCTGGTGTTAGTTTCCACCTGGAGGATTGGTGGCTTGCCCCCAATTTTCTGTCCTGGAGCTATGGCTAGCATCTATAATCATCTCTCTGGTTCCTAACCATCTCCCCATATGGACCTACTTGGCTGTTTTCTAATCTACACTGATTCCCTTGTTGTTGCCAAACCCAAAGGCCCCTGCCATGTTCTCTCCATCCATAAATATAAATATAATCTGTTACACACACACACGACTTTCATTTATCCAAAGGTACTATTAATGAAATAATAGTCCAATCTGGAAGAAAATATCCAGAAGGCATATACTTAACAAACAAAGTGGCGAGATATATAAAGGAGTCCAGATAATCAATTAAAAAACTAACCTAACTTAAATTTGCAAGCAGTTTTAACACTTCACAAAAGATACCTAAGTATCTTTAAAAATCGCAAAAAGGTACTTAATTTACCAAGAAGATGTAAATAAGAAGTGCAGACACCTCTCCACATGAACTGCTGGCAAGAGTGCAGACAACTCTGACACTGCTCATGAACGTGTAACATAATAAAGCTATATTTTAAAAAGCAGTGGTATTTTTACAGCTAGGCACACATGCACTCTATAACCTAGGAGTTCCAACGAGATATAAAAACAAAGTTTCCTGAAGGTTCAGAATTTGCTCAACCAAATCTTAGACACTGCTCAAAATACTCATCACTAGGAGACTGTGTAACTGGGTCTATTCAGGCAACGAATACAATTTCAGAAATAAAAAAGATACATGCAGCAAAATATGTAATATTCAGAACGTTCTGATCAAATGAGGAGCCGTTTAAAAATGTACATCCTATTTATGTGAAACTCTAAAGCAGGCAAAATCAAGGTGGGAAGACACCGGAGCAGTAGCTGCTTCCCCTGGCTAATTAGAGAAGTGGAAGGTGCTAGTTTATCTCTTCGTGGAGACTGGGTTACACAGGTGTTTGCATTTGTCAAAAATCACTGAACAGTAAATTTAAAAGTTAGCACCAAAACATGAGTGTGTACACACACAGGGAGAGAGAGAGACAGACTGTACTAGACTGCTTAGGGGTAAAGCTCACTGACTCTCAGCAACATGATTTGGAATGTCTAATGATCCATAGGTTCTTCTCATTACCTGAGCTGGTACTGGTTAGGAGACCAAGCGCTTAAGGGAAGTGACTTAGACGAGGATTCAAATCCACGCTTGCTAGTCAACAGCTAGCAACTTGCCCCAGGTTAGTATGGCAGATCTGTCAACCCACGCCCGCCCCAAATCCTCTCAGCACCACCACCCTCGCCCAGGAACACAATCCTCAAGCCCCTCACCACCAGCAGGTTCCTGTCCTCCACCAGCTGCCGCTTCCGCAGAATCTCTGACTTCAGGATGTCCATCTCGCCGCCAGTGTCTAAGCTCCACTTTGACGTTCCAGCTCCTCGGCGGAAACCTCACCCCGCCGGCCGGGACGAATCACAGCACGAGCGGAGCGCAAACACCAAAAGACAACAACAACCGCCGGAGCCGCTTCCGGCGGAAGTCCAGTTGAACGAGAGGACGGAAGGGAGCAGCCCCACCCCTACCCCTGCGGACGCCGAGGAAGCCGCTGAGTATTGTTGCCCCCTAGCGGCAGCCTCCGGTTACTCACTTGTGATTTTGGTAGACAGGTAGAAAGAACAAAAGGCAAGCGTCCATGTCGTTCTGTCTCCTTTTTAATGGTTATGGTGCCTGGTCGAACCTGCTTGTTTGGCCCCGAAGCCTCCTTGTAGGGCATCTCAATTGTGTTAAGGCTTAATCTTTACTAGAAGTTTGGTTCGTACTTTCTCACGTAACTGGCTTGCCAAGAGGAACATGCTAGAGAATGAGAAATGAGAAAAACATTAAATACTACTAGCTTCAAAATGGCAGTATTAATTGTCTGTTTAGGGTCCGGTAAACTTATGCTGATTTCTGGTTATGTATTCAGCCATCAAGATTTTCGATGACATACCGACGATATAATCATTCTTTCTTAAAACCCAATCCAAGAAAAAAGTATGTTGAAATTTTATTCTGGTTTGTTTTTATTTTGATTGTGATGCAAGAATTCACTATATTGACTGGGATGGTCTCAAACTCCTGATATCAAAGGAATCCTCCTGCCCCAACTTTAGAGTACACCACCAGACTTGGTAGAAATGTTGTTTTTAATCCTAGAACCATTTATAATGTATTTATTTTTGGTTCCATGAAAGGATTTTTATTTTTAATTGTTATATTTCAACAATATTTTATGTTACTTTTTCTTATTCTAACAGGTAAGAAATACCGTTTAGACTTGACTATAGGTAAGATGTTTTACCAAAATAAAAACTAAAAGGATTGCTCATTTTCAGTTTAGGGAAGTTTTTATAGGGTGTGCGTGTGTTCATGTGTGTGTGTGTGTGTGTGTGTTCATGTGTGTATGAGGGTTATATTTAATCTAAAAGAGGGGAAGAAAGGTGGTTATGCAGCTAAAGGCACTCGCTGCCAAGCCTGATGACCTAATTCAATCCCAGCAACTTACATGGTAGAAGAAAAGAGTCAACTCCCAAAGTTGTGACCACATCCATATCTCAGCTCACACTTGTGTGTATACATACGAGTGCACATGCATGCCAATGCACAATAAGTGAATAAACGTAATAATTTAAAAAGGTAATAATAGATGCCTGACTTCTACCAGAAATGAGCCAACATAGGAAGATGATTCACACTCTGATCTAAGACTCCATGTTGATTTCTAGAGTTTTTGAAAACTCAAGGTAATTCACAAAATAAATGTCCTTAGATTAAACATGTTAACGTTCTTGTAGGAATATTGGTTGCCGTGGGTCAAACCATCTTTGATACTAGTACACCCCAATAGTGTCCACTTAGCCAGCAAAGCCTTTGTGTTCTCTCTGAACTCTCACGTTTTTAGTGCCAGCCATGGCCACACCTCAGGTTTGGGCATTATAATCTCTAGTTCCTAAATTAGAAGGATGCTGATAGATGGTTTGACCCATGGCAACCAATATTCCTACAAGAATGTTAACAAGTTTAATCCAAAGGGGGGAGGAAGAAGACCAGGAGTGGTGACCTACACCTTTAATCCCAGCAGATCTGAGTTTGAGGCCAGCTTGGTTTACAGAGGGAGTTCCAGGCTCCCAGGTAGGCAGTGGTGGTACCAGGCCTATAATCCCATAACTCCAGAGACAGAAGATCTTTCTGTATTTCTGTGAGTTCAAGGCTAACTACCAAATAGTAGTAGCCCAAGCCTTTAATCTTAACCTGGATGTGAAACAACTGGGTGAAGAGGGTATTTAAGGCAGGCATAGAAAGACAGAGCAGGCAGAAGCCATGAAGAGCAAGGCTGAGGAAGCTGGAAGACAGCTGGGTGAGATTGACTGTGGGGTTTCCTCTCTTTGATACTCCAGCCTTTCCCTGATATGTGGCTCTGAATTTCCTTTATTACAACTAAAATTCGTGCAACACAAACACACACCATGGTACACATTTGCTCCTTCACAAACACACAAGTAAATACTTTAAAATGTAAATAAATATAACATATAATATCCAGTGTATAACAAAAACAGAAACAAAAGTTATTAGAATGAAAAATGTCGAAATGAAGTTGTTACAAAGGCCATCGATCCACTTACCGGTGTATGAACACATTTGGTACAAATTCCATAATTTGGAAAAAATATTATCAGTAATCTGTTTTATTACTGAAATGTTTAATAGTTTCCCACAACCTATCTATTTTTGAAATTAAACATGATAAATTTTAAGTAATCCCTATACAAGACAACAAGGAGGTAAGGGAAATAATATTTCAAAGTACTTATGACCATTCAATTGAATCCTCCAGTGTCTGACGGGACCTCTCCACTCCTTTAAGAGCTACAGCCCAAACCAAGTCCCAGAGCATAGTCCCTACCCATGAAGAAGATATCGATGAGTTTGGAGAATACAAAATAGATCCTGGAAGCTTAGATATTGTTAGGCTATATGATTTGTTGGTGCATATGGATCATGGTATTCACAGAAGTTAAAAACGGCACTCTTCTAAAAGATGAAGTAATATAAATCAGTAAATGGTTGATGGAACTACTCCTTGGGAGGGGTAATGAATCCTAAGTCAAAGTTTACTTAGAAGGCACCAGTGCAGGATAGATATTTATTAAAATATAAACCAACACTCATGGTACAGGTAACAGTTTATAGTAGCACCTGAACAGGGACTGGAGTCTGGAACGGTGGACGAGCGACGGACAGACGATGGATGCCGATCCTGTCTCTCCAATATCCAGGAACAGGAAGGGGCTCCTCATCAATGGGGTTGGCCACTCCCCCTTCAGGGGCCCGGGACCCTGGATAAGCATCTTTGGACCTTATCAGCTGACACCTGAATCCCACCACAGTATCTGTCGGTTCTGTAGACTGGAAGGAAATGCCAAATGTTATCAGAATGGCCTACATTTGTTTTTCTGTAATCCTAACAGATAAAACACAACTTTTTAAAAAGAAGGGATATTAATCATACACAGTGGTTTTCAATCTTTAGCTTCATAACAATCTATTGGGTGTTTTTAATCGTAAACTGCTGGTTTCCACACTTTAGAATTTCCAAGTGAGGTCGATGCTGCTGATCCATGGACTACACATTGAGAACTGACGGTCTATTGTTCCATAATCTCGCTACAAGAAAAGAGTAAACCAGAGACAGTCCGTGTCCTATTTTGAGGGATAGAGGACAGGAAAAAGCATCTCTCTGTGCATCTGTGTATTTTTACCATTGTCACAGGCACCGGGCTATGGTTCTATCTCCTCTCCAGTGAGATTTCTGATAATCAATGGGAAGTGGGCAGGTTCCATTTGGGTCTAGCCACATTTACATGGATGTTTTGTTAAATGTAACTATGGGTAGATACAAAATCCAGGGCAGAGGCCCTTCTCCTTTAGGAAACAGGAATGGGAATTGCATCAGTCTCCACAAGAGTCAGGAAATAAACATGTGAATTTGAAAATGATAGTCATTTCAGTGGCATGCTAGAACCAGAGTGGTTGATACTAACCCACAAGAGATTGTTAAAGAATTTTGTAAAACAGTTGTTAAGCATAGTTCTCATTAAAAATTAAGTAAGTTTATCTACAATTAAGTATTATAAGTGAAAGTAACAAGTACACAGAATCTATTGTCTACTCATGATTTTATTATTTGTGCTCTTAGGCAAATGACATCAGTATCTCTGAGGTGGGGATCTTTTACAAACTCCTTGCTTGGGGATGTAATATTAGTATTTTGAAATCAACCATAGACTGGACTAGTCTGTGTTCTCCAGAAGAACAGAACCACCAGGATACATGTTGGCAGTATCACTTCTAATTACAAGGAAGCTGTATCCCAATAAGTCCACGGTGTTAGCTGTTCTTCTTGTTCCTGAAACCAATGACCTGACAAGAAGCAAATCCTGTTAAAAGGGTTTTCTTTCGCCTTCCAGTTTGAGAGGTTACAGCTCACTGTGTATGGAAAACACGGCAGCAAAAGCTGGAAACAGCTGGTCACGTGGCATCTGCAGTCAGAAAGTAATCGAGATGAGCACCAGTCCTCAGCTCAGCTCTTGTGGCATTCAATGCCCAGCCCACGGGCTGGTACTGCCAGACTACAGCTCACCTCCTCACTTAACCTTCTGTCAGTCTGATGGGGCATACCCAGACACGTGTTTCCATGATTATAAATCCAGTAAAGCTGACAATAAACAGTCGTCAAGAATATCATAGTTTGAAAATACATTTTTGATGCCTACCCTCACAAACACCTGCTTAGCAACACACACACACACACACACACACACACACACACACACACATGAGAGAAAGAGAGAGAGAGAACTGTAGAAAACTAACTGCCACTCAGAATTTCAAGATACTATCTTACCAGATATCACTAACTTGGGGAGATGGTCAAAACCCCAAGTTATGATTTCTACTGCACGTGTATTGCTTTTGCATACTGTAAGAGGAAATTCACATGGGAAGTGGTTCACATGGTTACGACAACCTGACAGTTTCCCTCCATCTGCAGGCTGAGGAACCAGGAAAGGTAGCACGCTGATTTGAGCTGAAGCATTTGAGAATCCAGGCAGGGCAGTAGAACAGTACACTGGCTAAGCCCTGAAGACCAAGGACTGAAGAGCCAAGAACGCTAAGGACCAAAGGCATGAGAAGCTCATGAAGAGCCCACAGACATATCTACAAATAATGTTTCAGAGGCTCTTTGGGCATCTCCTAGGTAAGGCAAATTTACACATAACACTAACCACAGTGGGAAAACATATACCACAGAAACTGAGGAATATTACAAGTCAATGCTTAATCTAACATGTTGTTGCTGGTGTAAGCTTTTAAAAATTGTGGATATGTCTCAAACAACAAGGTGGAGAGTGATAAAGTGATAAAGACCCAACATTGACCTCAAGTCTCTACACACAGGATGCCCCCTCACGCCCATATATAAAAAATATGTGTTGCATGATATCTTGTTTGTATTCAGACAAATAAAGCTTGCCTGGAGATCAGAGGGTGGATCTAGCCCCTAGTTAACCATAGAGCCCAAGCACTGATGGCTCACACCTGTAATCCCAGCACTTGGAAGAAGGAAGCAGGAAGATCAGGAGTTCAAGGCCACCCTGGGCAACAGGAGATTGAACCAGTCTAAATGAGAAACAGCTGGGCAGTGGTGATGCATGCCTTTGATCCCAGCACTTGGGAGGCTCACATTTTTAATTCTAGCACTAGGAAGGTAGAGACAGGAATATAAGATGGGTAGAGACAGGACCAAACCCCCACAATGCCCTCAATTTGGTCTGAGGATCTGTAGAGGTAAAAACTCTCTACTGACTGCTATGCTGCTTCTCTGGTCATTCAGTTTCACTCTGTGTATCTGGCTCTGGGTTTTTATTGTTAAGACTAATTAGGATCCTGCTTCAAATATGGATTAATAGAGGTTAGGATTTCTCAGCCTTGGCAACTCTTTATCATGAGAAGGAAGTCTCTGGCCCTATCTCAGTAGTTCAATCAGTAGTGTCCCATTCTCTAGCTGTGACAAACATATTGTCCTGGCCACTGCTAAGTGTTGCCTGGAGAGCTAATCACATCTTTCTGCAGGAGAGAACCATCTATACAAAACAAGTTAAAAGACAAAAACCTTTAAGAAATATTCTTCAGAGTATGCTAAGATGTCACTCACATCACTGACAAATAAGTCACCATTGTCTCACTTTTGTCTTATCCACTGATCTAAGAAAAATATCACCCAGAAATCATGTGAGATTTGGGCTTGTTCATCAGTTACAACCATATGTTAGCTTGGGACAAGAGTTCTGTGAAAATCAATAAAAACATTCTGTGAGAATCAACTGGATGTATAGAATACTGCATGTTTGTTGTTATTTATAAATTGTGTTCTCCACAAACTTTGCATCAGTAAAAAAGTATGTATATAAATGCACATTTCTGCACAGAGAACAAATATTAAAGACTTAGCAGCACATCACTAGACATTATCCTCCTCTACAAATGGTGTGGTTGCTAGAAAACTGCAAACGGTTTTGCTAAAGCAAAGTTAGAATGTCAAAAAAGAAGAGTAAGATGGGCTGACAAGAAGAAATTTGATTGGTAGACAGTGAAGAACAACTCCCGGGGCCTCTGGGTTGCTAATTTTCTACTCTGATCTTCCTAGTCTGTGGTTTGCATTGGTTTTCCAAAACCACAACTAAGTCTTTATGCTGTATTGTTTCTGAAATGAAGATGCATCCTGTCGGGAGCTGGTTCATTAGCCAAGAGTCAACTAGAGAATTCCTTCCTTTGTCACTCTTTAGATTAAGACAGTCCTTGGAAAATCCACAAGGGAACACATTGACCATTGACTCATAATGGCCTAACACACTGACCTTGGCTCATAATTGCTCACTGACCACTGCTCATAATTGCCTAAACCCACTGACCTTGGCTCATAGTTTTGCCCCCTCACTATCCCTCCCTTCTCCCTGCACCTGCAGCACTGCAAAAGCATATATAAGCAGCCTGGGAATAATAATGATCAACCACTTGATCAAATAGACATGTGTTTTTTCTTCCTGCCTCCTGCCCCCCCCCACCCTATTCTCTCTCTACAGGTGAGAGAAACCCCGTTGAAGTCCCGCGAGTCGGGACACATGCATTGGCTAAGTCTTTATGCTGTATTGTTTCTGAAATGAAGATGCATCCTACAACTGATGTATGAGTATTGTGGTTTTCTGCTCTGACTCTCTCTTCAGATAAAAGCATCCCTCTTCTACCTACTGGGAATAGGGCTTGCTGAAGGATCTAGCAGCATCTCTCACAGAGTGTTGCCCTGGCCTTTGGTCACCCACTTCATCATACAGCCCATCCCAATCAATAGCTAATGTGGAAATTTAAAGGCCTCACTTCACTGAATCAACTTGAGAAAAATCTAATGTACCTTTTTTAGTTCTGTGTAGAGTTTTCTCAAAGGATTACAGGTTTTAAAGCTCATTCTTCTGCCAAATCCTGCCTTCCTCATTTGCTCCATGAGGTATTCCAAAAGCATGGCCTAAGAAAGGACAGTCATTTACAAGCAAAGTGAAGAAACACTTCGACCAAATGACACAGGAAATTAAAAAACTGGCCTTCTAGGTTTTAGATCAGTCATCTTTGTGAAGACTTAGTGAGAATTATCCCAGAGCTTGATCCAAGGTTGGTAACAAGATTGAATTTAAGAACGTTTAAGAATGCTGGAAGTTGAGAAACATCTTGGGCAGGAGGGGGCTGGGAGAGTCTACAAGTACCAGTCTTCCTTGCTAAGCTCACACTGAGACTCCCACTGATGGCCCCAATACCAGGTTCTTTCTTGAATATCCAGAATGATCAGATGGGTGTGGTCCATAGACCGCTGCCCACCTTTTCCTTCTTGCCTCCTTCTGTCTCCCACTCTCTTTGTCCAAAGCTCTTACAGTGTTCTCCCAGCAGTGTGTCCACAACCAATTAAATAGACAGCTAATAGACAGTTCAGAGAGAAAACTTCCGGGTTAGGAAGAAGGAGGGGCAATGATCAGAGCTTCTAAAGGAGTGTGGGGAAATCTCCTGCAGCCTATGGATCAAAACCTCTCTTGCCAAAACTTTGTTATGAAACAGATCAAACAGTTACAACAGCCAAAGAAAAAATGGTGGTCGGGACCCCATATAAAAAGGTACCACATCCATATTATTTACTGTTGAGACTGACATGCCCGTCAGTAGGTAACTTTAACATTATGTAAGCCATCTGTTCTTAGACTTTCTAGGGTCATACACTCTTTCTAGTCTTAAAAACACCAATGACTTCATAAAGACTTTGTTTATATGAGCAGAGTTATATTACCATGCCAGAAATCAAAAGAGAAATTTAAAACTTACTTCATTTAGAAAGATAACAAACATATTACATATTAGAGTACAAGTATATAAAGTAGACATATAAAGTGTAAGCATTTTTGAGAAATAACTACATTTTCAAAAACTCAGTGAGCATAATGGTCCTGTTTCATATTTTTGAAACCTGTTCAATATCTAATAAAAAATAAAATTTCATTTCTATTTCATTTCATTCAACGGAGTGTGATATATTATTTTGGCTAGGAATCTCAAGAAAATCCATCCTCACAGAAAGATGTTGGTGGAAAAAGGAAGCTTAAGTAGGTGTTTGTGGCTACTCTCTCTGATAACACTTCCCTAATTAGACAGCAGTAGTTTCTGAAAAGTTAATTGAAGGGCTTCAGAAGTAGCTCTGTCTATAAAGTGTTTGACATACAAGCAAGAAAATCTGAATGCAAACCACCGAGCCCCTCCCCACTTTTTAAAGTTAGGCATGGTAACACACAATGTAATCCCAGTACTAGGGAACCAGACACAGGCTGATCCCAGAAGCTCACTAGACAGTTTCCTTGGTGGTTTACACACAAGTAAGAGACCCTGTCACAAAAAGCAGTGTGGATAGCACCTAAAAAATGACTCTCAGGTTGCCTTATGGCTTCCACATGACTACACCACACCACCACCCACACACAGAGACATGTACTCATACACATACATACATTTACAAAATTAATTGTAGTATGGAATCTGAAACTATACTGATTGTGGGAGATTATGTTGTTCCATTGTAAATAATTATCCCACCCACTGGTTTAATAAAAAGCACTGATTGGCCAAAGGCAGACAGGAAGTGTGGGCAGGGCTACCAGACTAGGAAGACTCAGGGAACCAGAAGACCAGAGCAGAATACCAGAGAGAAGCCAGAAGAAGCAGAGGACAACTATGCTGCTCTTGAGAAAAGGTACTGAGCCTGGCTGAACAGGATGAGAGTAATGGGTTAGATTAAGGGTAAAGAGTTAGCAAGTTATATGCCTGGGCCCTAGGATGATCAGCCTGAAACTATGGTAAGCATCTGTGTGTCTCTGCCGGTCTGTGGGTCTGCGGGCCTAAACCTAGAGGCTAGGCTCGAAAGTCTGGGCCAGAAACCTCATACTACAACTGATGAGCTATTCATTCTGCTACATTAAAAACCTATTGGTTTATCTTGGGCTTTAATGGAATTTTTTCTCATTCATGAATTTTGTGGCACTATGCACAAGTCCTTTGGGAAAAAATATTGGTTCATTAATATATGTAGATCTCACAAATATTGTTCCTTTTATTCTACAATACTTTAAAACCACATTCATTAATATCACCATTTCTCATCAAAACACTTTTCTCCCAGATACAGAGTCTTGTGGCCCAAGCTGGCTGTAAACTCATTATGTACATGAGGATAAGCTGGAACTTCTGAACTTCCAGCTTCCATCTCCCTAGTGCTGGGGTTGCAGGTGTGCACTACCATACCCAGTTTCACACATTGCTGGAGATGGAATGCAGGGCATTAAGCATGACAGACAAACACTTTACCAACTGAGCCATATCCCCAGACCCAGGAAAACTTTTTAATGCCTAGGAAGACATAAAGCTTATAGAGGCAGATACAGTTTTCCAAAATGCTCATTTCACACATGGCTCACATTTTATGACCAGTCACAAATACTGGCAGATGCTTAAGTGACAGGCCTCCCCCACCACCAAAACAAAACATTTGCCAAATATTCAAGTTTGAGAGCTATAGTTTTCTATTGGTGCTTCTTTCCATGAGAAAAGAGGCTGTCCAGGATGCAACTAACCCTCATGATAGTCTCCCTAAGGGCATTCATCACGCTCCATTTGATCATCAGAATATGGAAAAAGAAGCCTACTCAAGTGTCAATATTTAGTAAAATGAATAAATCTTACTGATTCATTAAGGCTTTTTAAGTGCAGCTAGATTTTTATCTTCCTTTGTGCCCATGACAGGGAAGAGTGAGGCTACTGGGAGAGTTGCGTGAAGGGGTCACTCGTGTACCCCCCATGTGAATGTCAACAGAGTGGCAAGGGCAGACGATGTCCACCACTGTAACCAGCTTGGTCTCCAGCAGTTCCCTAAGCTGGTCACACTTTGAAAATCACTGATCTGTTTTGGTTTTTTTTTTTGGGGGGGGGGAGCTCTCTGTTGTACTTTATGAAACAATTATAAACTTAACACTGAAACCTGATCTGTGATCAAAACACGATGTGCCATGTCTGCATTTATGGATGTAGATTAGAAAGTCATTTTCAAAATATTAGCAGTATAAGAAAAACACGCCAAGTAGAATTTATTATGGGATATCTAACTAAGCATGAATTGCTTTAACAAATGAAATGACATAACAAATAATTTCATACTTTTAAAACCCTGATAAGACATCTAATACAATGTAGTGGTCATTGTTAATAAAAACTCAGAATAAAATAAATAGGAAGGAAATCGTGCAAGCATGATAAAGACTTAAGAGCAGGCACAATTGTAGGTGCTGAAATATACACATCATCATTGTCATAATTAAAGAAGTAAAGCAAATAATGGGCATTGAGTTGTCAACCTCTATACCTAAGACTCAAGGAACATTACGGAAATGGCATAGAAAGACAGTATGAACCAGCAGACCCCAGGCATCTTCTGTATAAGGCAAGGAGCTACATGCAATATTAACAACATGGCCACCTAGACAAGACCTGCACAGTGTCACAGTTACTATCTCAAAGTGGACGGGAAAAATCTCATAAAGCACCCACAGACATAAGCTTTAGGTGATTGTTGATAAGAGGGAGAATTGGTCTTCTCTAGGGATGAGCCCCTGAAAAGTTATCCAATCCCAGGTAGCCAGTCCTAAACACATATACATATGAGCAACACGTGGACAAAATGGACTCAACAGGATATCTATACACCTACCTATATATTTATATAGACAGAGATACAGATATAGATGATATAGACAGACATCTGGGTGGATATGGAACAATAATAATTGAAAGACAGAAGGATGCAGTTGAAATGGAGGAGAGCCTGGGGACAGTTGGAAGAGGAAATAGAGAGGGGAGATTATGTAAATTCAATATTCAAATGTACATCCAAGATAAATATTTTGCCCTGAACTCCTTAACTTTACCTTCTCTCCCTAGTCTGTCTGTCCCAACAGATTCCAGATTAACTACAGACTGCTTCAGCATCAGCTCCAGGTGTTCCCTCAAATCAACTAGCCTGAGTTGATCCAGCCTCACAAAGTTCTCCAAAATGCAACCTGTACTTTCCTAGAGCCACATGGTCCTGCGGAGCCTGAACAGCAAGTGAAAACAGCCTCTTCCTCCCTTACATGACCAACATTCTAGCTTCCTCGGCCCCTCCCTCCTCCCAAAACGACAATGGAATGTCAACAAGAAAAAGCCATAGAGAAAATTACACATGAAGCCCTACTATTTATTATCACTAAAAGGCTAAGTTTCAAACCTGGGACGAAGAGCTGTGATACCTATTTAACACATCAAAGCGGATGCTGGCCTCCAAGTTCTCCCAGAAATCTCTCCAAATCCCTGCTGGCACAGCCTGGGTCCTACCCTGAACCTTCCATCCTACGGGGCTGAGATGCTCTTCCCTATTTAATCCAACCGTTTTGTTTCTCCACTCTTTTTGTTTGGGGTGGTCTCCCTGCTGCACCTGGTTCCTCTCTTCTCCTTCCCCCTCTCCTCACAGGGCTCAGGTACATGTCTACTCTGGACTCTCCCAGATGCCCCTGTCTCTAAATACTCTCTCCCTTTAATCTACAATAAACTTCTCCTCCACAATACCTAGGAGAAGTACTGGGAAAGAAGAGATAAAAGTATTTATTACATTCTCTACATAATTATTTTCCTAGAAAACCCTACACTCATTGACTTTCTACATAGAAGTAACAGAGAATTGTGGTAAGGCAGCCATACTCATGGCAAGTTTATAATGAACTTTTTCTACATATGAAATAATGAAATAAAAACGGAGGTAAGAAAATGCTTTATCGAAAGCACAAACACCTTACAAATAACTTAGATAAAAGTATCCAGAAAGTATGGTTAAATATTTATAAGAGGCTAATGAAGGACAAAGAACAGGACTCAGAAAAAAAAATATCAAGAAATGTCCTTGGTGAGAAAAGCAAAGTGACATAGAATTAGTTTAGAAATGATAATAAAACCCATACTTCTCTATCATTTTATGCAATAAGGCTTTATAACAGAAGAAAAATTAGATTCAAAATCATATAGAAGGGAGCTAGAGAGATGGCCCAGCAATTAAGAGCACTTCTTGCTCTCCCAGAGGACACAGGTTCAGTACTTAGCACCCACATAGTGACATAACCATCTGTAATTCCAGTTCCAGGGGAATGGATGCCTTCTTCTGACCTCCTCAGGCACCAGACGCTCACATGGTGGGTGCACTACATTCAGGCAAAACATTTATATATAAAAATAAGTAAATCTTTAAAACTCATACAAAAATATACATTTTTGAATAACATTCCTTAAGATAATGAGAAAGAATGATTTCTTTTTTAAATACTGGGGATTGAACTAAGGGCCCTGAATGTGCTAAGCAAGTTACTGAGCACTGCTCCCAACCATTTTGTATTTTATTTTGAGATAAGGTCTCACTGAGCTGTCCAAGTTGGCCTTAAAATTTTAGTCTTCCTACCAGAGCCAGTGAAAGAAACCCACCCGGATCTAAGACCTGAGCCAGAGAAATCTTTTATTCCTGAACCCAGAACCAAAAAGAAATGTGCCCTGGCTCTAACGCCAGCAACAAAGAAACACACTTTGGCCCTAGAATCAGAGCCAGTGAAAGAAATATGCCCTGGCCCTGATATCAGAGCCCTAAAAAGCCAGTTAATGAAATATTTTGGACCTGAAACCAAAACCAAATCAGGGTAAAAAGATTTAAAAAAAAAAAAAAAACCTGCTTAATCCCCACCCTGGAAGTCTCCTCCCTAGGAAACCCCACCCCCAAGAAGCCCTATAAACCCTTCTCCCACCTGGGCTGAGGCAGCCACACTCTCTTGGAATGCGTCCCTCCCAATAAATCTCTTAAATGAAGTCTGGGTGAAGATTTTCTTTCTCTCTGGAACAGCTGATAGAGCGAAGCAGAAGGGAAGGGAAGCTGTAACATCTGTAATACTTCGCCCAGGCAAGGAAGCCTTCCCCAGCAGAGAGTTGTTACACTCTGGGAAACACTAACAGAACTGTAACAACTTCGTGCCAGAGCAGAGCTGTTAACACGGGGACGCCTTTCCCTGAAGCAGGGCTGTAAGCTGCTACCTTACTGTGGCCTGTTGTGTTCACTGGTCCTTACAGTGGCCTGTTGTGTTCACTGGTTCCAGGCTGCTTGAATACTTTCCATCAAGCTGTAACACGCAGTATTCATTGACTCCCTACTGCAGGAATACTTTTCCATCCATGCTGCAGTGCTCAGTATACCTGGGCTCATGACTGCCAGGATCTCTTTCCATCTGAGCTGCACAAATATCTACACCTACCATAGATACTTGTCGGAGAAGAACGAGAGAAAGGCATGTGGATGGAGGGAGATGACATAACAGACACGAAACAGCTATTTTTACACACTGTGTGACAAGTAGCAGGACTATGGTCCCTGAAAGAAGAATTATAAATGGAATGAGCCCTCACCCTGGATTACCACCAAGGCAATTTGCAGGGTACAATACATATGGGGAAATGTAAACAGAATCCAGTTGTAAACAAACATCTTGAGGAAAATGGAGGGTGAGATCTTCAGAGTTATTTAACCAATTACCTAAATTTTGACCTGTATATTTAGGTATAAAACTCCCCAAACAAAACCCAGAACTTATACATGGCCGGTAAACGCCAGGTATACGATAGAGTCCTCTAATGGAAATCACCCAAGCACTTGAGCTAAATAATGTTTAAACTGCAGTCTGCTCTGACTCACCCTCCTCAATCAAACTTAAAAGCAGGCTTCAAAATAATCAAACTAATTGTTTGTGACTTGACTACATATTAGATTTATCAAAACTGTTTTTTTTTAAATTATCATTTTATGTCTATGGGAGTTTTGTCGGCATGTGTTTGTGTCCCACATGTGTGCCTGGTGCCCATGGAGTCCAGGAGAGGAGGTCAGAGCCCCTGGGAGAGGACTTCCTTTTGTGTGTCACAATTCGGGTCCTCTGGAAGAGCCAGTACTCTTAAGTGCTGAGACATCTCTCCAGCCAAAGGTTCCAATATTTTAAAGGAATACAATAGAATCCAGTATTGAACAAAGTAAAATCTGTAAGGTCCTGGGATACAAACAAAATTATCAGGCATGCAAGGAAATATAGCTCATAAGGAGAAAGAAAAAAGAACAAATAATAGAAACAAGTTTGGAAACGACACATGATAAAATAAGAAAGCCTCTAAAACAGCTAGTGTAAGTGTGTTTCTAGCCTTCTATAACAGTGGTTCTCAATCTTCCTAATGCTGTGACCCTTTGATACAGTTATTCATGTTGTAGTGACTCCAGCCATAAAATTATTTTCATTGCTATTTCATAATTAATTGTGCTACTGTTATGATTCATGCAAATATCTGTATTTTATGGTGGTCTTAGGTGACACCTTTGAAGGGGTTGTTTGCTCCCTGTAGATAAATTTTTTTTTTGTCAGAACTGTTGGCTTCCCAATAATGATATAAATTCACAATTTTATTAACTATGAAAGCTCAGCCTATAGCTTAGGCTAGTTCCTAACCAGTTCTTATAACCCATTTTACTCATGTTTATATATAACCAATCAAACTAACCCATTTCTATTGATCTATGTGCTGCCACGGTTCATGGATGTTACCTCTCCTCCTGCATGCTCTTCATCTCTTGATACCCCCATCTTCCCAGCATCCTCTTTGCCCCCCCCCAAGTTCTGCCTAGCTATTGGCCACTTAGCTTTTTATTAAACAATCCAAGTAACACATCTTCACAGTGCACAAAAAGACTTCACAAGATTTCTCCCTTTGTCTAAATAAAAAAGGTTTTAATACTAACATAGTAAAACTATATATGATAAGAGCAATCATCAATTATTATCTAAAGAGAAAGGAAAGGTATTAACCCCAACAAATAAAGACAGACACAATAAGAACAATTATCAAATAAGAATTACATTCACAATATTCAGTCCATTCGAATTTGGCGTATTTGGAGAAAATATTCTATTATCTATCTTACCTTGATGGATTTAAAATTTTATACCCAAACCATTTTTATGGTAACTTGTATTGCCACCTTAAAACTATCTTTTTAGACCTCAAAATATTTTTTTAAATAAACAATTTAAACTTTTATCTCTCTCAACTATATAAACGTTATACCTCTTATGAAAGTTTCTTTTCTGAATTTGGTAACAAGAAAAACCACAAAACTATAACTATCTAGTCTTCAATCTCCACCAGAGACCCAAGAAAAATAAAATATTACTTGAGTAATCAGAAAGTGCAGAGAAAGCAAACCTCCAAAACTATAAAATGACAAAAACATCTGGCTCCCTGAATAGTCATCCTGAGGGTCCTCTGTAATGTGGGGGCATACATCTTCAGCCTACTAGAATGTCTGACAGACTTTGCCGTGAAGCAGGAATTTTTGAGGACTGTCCTACCCTGTCTTGGCAAGGATAAGCAGTCACTTTCTTTTGTGTCTGATCTGTCCAGTTTGGACAGCATACTGTCAGCAGTCAAGGCAAGAACAGTTTCTTGCTCAAATGGCTAGCTTTTGTCACAAAGAAAGTAAACTCTATAAAGACATTCTTTGATGTCTGACATCCTTTTATGAAGTAGATTGGTGTTGCCAGGAGCAGATGTGTCTCATTGTCATGAAAAGCCCTATGTTAGTAAAACATTAAAATGCCATATTCTATAGATCTCTGAAGTGTTTGAAGACCGTCTATTTTACATATGTCTCTGATTGACCTTGAAAATATAAACATGACAATAAGTTTGATTGTTATAGATGAATAACTACCACTCTGTATTTCTTTATTATTCTAAGTAGTTTTCAAGGACTAGAACTTTACATTGCAATTTTTTTACTGCTTGTTTGTTATTCAAGACAATGTTTCTCTGTGAAACAATTCTGGCTATCCTCGAACTCAATCTATAATACAAGCTGACCTCAAACTCACAGAGATTCACCTGCCTGTGTCTTCCAGGTGCTGAAATTAATGGTGTACGCCACTACCACCTGGCTTACATTGCATTTTTAAATGACCTGCATAGGTACAATACCTTAAACAAGAAATAGAAACATATAATACAGGATATTTGTATCAATATACAAAAATATCTTACACAAGAGCAGAAACATATATGTAAACAGAGGCAGAACTTTCTGTCCTGTCTACCCAACTATTCCCAGCAGTCACTTCCCAAATTACCACACAGAGGCTTATATTAATTATAAATTTTTGGCCAATGGCTCTAATTTATTACTAACTACCTCTTAAATTTAATTAACTCATTTTGGATTGAACTAGAAAAAATTCATCCTGAGGTAACTCAGATCCAGGAAGACAAACATGAACCTTCATTCACTATAACTGATGGAAGCAGATGCATAGGTTCACTGCTAAGCATTGGGCCGAGCTCCTGGTCCAGCTGAAGGTTGAAAAGAGGGATTATATGAGCATGAGGGGGTCAAGATTATGATGGAAAAAACCACAGAGACAGCTGACCTGAACTAGTAGAAGCTCATAGACTCTGTACTGACAGCTAGGATCGTGGGATAATTATCTTGTACACTGTACAGTTTTGTTACTTGTATTGGTTTAATAAAAGGCTAAATGGCCAGTAGGCAGGCAGTAAGTATAGGTGTGGTGACCAGACTAGGAGAATTCTGGGAAGAGGAAAGGCAGAGCAGCAGACGACAGCCAGATGCAGAGGAAGCAAGACGAGAACACTGCTCTGAGAAAAGGTACCAAGCGACATCGCTAAACACAGATGAGAATTATGAGTTAATTTAAGTGTAAGAGCTAGTTAATAATAAGCCTGAACTACTGGTCAAGCATTTACTATAATATTAAACCTCTGAGAAATTATTTCATAAGTGGCTATGGGACTGGCCATGTGGGACAGAGAAATTTCCAACTGTGTAACTTGCAGGGTACCGAACTACGGCCTCTGAATGTGAGTGACAATTATGTGGCTTGATCTGTTTGTGGGGCTCCTGGCATTGAGACCAGGATTTATCCCTGGTACATAAACTGGCTTTTTTGAGCACATTTCCTATGGTGGAATACCTTGCTCAGCCTTAATGCAGAGGGGGAGGGGCTTGTTCTTGGTGTGCCAGACTTTGTTGGCTCTGCACTCTCTGAGGAGTGAATGGGGTCTGGGGTAGGGGGAAGTGTGGGGGAGTAGGAAAAGGAAAGGGAGGGGGACTGAAGTTGGGATGTAAAAAGAAAAAAATTTAAATAAAAAAATGACATCAGAGAAAAAATTAATTCATTTCTACCAATCTGTGCATCCCAATGTAGCCCATGGCTTACTGTGCTCTAGCATCTTGCTCCTTGGGCATCCGCTGGCGCCTGCTTCACTCTACCCTCCTTCCTCTGAGACCTCAGTTGGTTCTACCACCCAACCTTATCTTGCCTTGCCATAGGCTAAAATTGCTTTTTTTATTAACCAACGAGAGCAGCACACATTCACAGCATACAGAAGAACATCCCACAGCATACACATACAGTATAACAAAAGTAACCTTAAATTTGTATCAATAAACAAAAACCTATACCGATGTAAGATATTTGAGACTAGTAGTTGGTTTCTTTAGCTTAAAAGTGAATACAACAGATTATCCTTATATATTTTATCATTTCTATATCCCATTATACTTTTCAGAATGAGACCCTTGAATCTCATTTTCTTTACTTAGTATATTCTCACTGACCATGACCAATAACAATTTGTGACCAACCCCCCAAATGATGACAAACATCTATCGAAGGACCAAAAACCACCCATCCTACCTCTTGGGAATGTGGGTGTTGTGCTCTTAAAATTACTTTTTGTTGCCTGTGAGTGGCAGATCTTTTAGGGAATAATGGTCACGTCTTAGTAGAACGAGCTGCATCATTTGTTGTCCAGTATCTGTGTAGTGGGAAAGTTCAGTGTGTATCTGAACTCCTGGCTGGAGTAGTCTGTGAGGCTGGACCATCTCAGCCAACAGCCTTGAAGCTGTTCTATATGCAGAACTCTGAAAAAAAAAAAAAACTGCAAAAGAGGTGCTCTGAAAAGCTGAAACATCTGGGCCATTCATTTTCATTGGTGTTTGCTTCCTTTGCTCTGTCTTATAGTTTTTCCAGGTTTACTTCTTTATAACTATAGCTAGAATTTTCAGAGGGTCTCCTCCAATTAAATCTCTTTCAATCTTGAATAAATCCACACCTTTTATTTTCTATGGAATCAAAAACATAGCCTCTTTTCCAACATAACGTATTTTTTAACTTCCATTTTGAAGTTAAGACATTTTTTTAAAATGTAAGTTGGTTTAATTTAGTAGTTTTTATAATCCAGTGTTTCTCAGCACCTATTGCTTGCTCATTAGCAATCAAAAACTTTAAAGTCAACACAACACCATACAGGGTCCAGATTCCCTATGTATCTCCCATCTCTATGTGGCTTATTCTTTCTTTTTTAAAAAATTACTTTATTTCTTTCTTTAGTGACTTAATTATTTTTAAGACTATCTATATTCTTTTTCTTTTTTACTTAAGCCTAAAAGCAGCATTAAACACACTATAATCTGTTTAGAAGTCTTCTCCATCTGAACCTTCTTTAGTGCATATCACTTCTGTCTGCATGAGCAAAACCTTAAACTGCCATGCAGCTTAGCTCCTGGCATGCTGGAGGCTCATGTCTCTGTACTGAGACCCACATGAGAGAGTGCGGGACTTTGAAGCCAGCCACACTGGGCTCTAGTTCTGTGGGTTGTTTTTGTTTTTGTTTTTGTTTTAAGCTTTTAAGGTCTTATCTGGAAATAGGTGCCCCCACACTGGTTGCCATTTGTAGACAATTTTTTTTTGTCAGAACCATTGGCTCTTCGATAATGATACAAAAGACTTCTTATTATGAAAGCTCAGCCCCCAGCTTAGGCTAGTTTCTAATTCGCTTTTATAACTTAAATTAACCCATTTCTATTCATGTATGTGCTGCCACGTGACTTGTAGCTGTTACCTCTCTTCCTGCATGTCTTGCTTGTTCTCTGTCTCTCAGTATCCCTGCCTTCTTCCCAGAGCTCTCTCTGCCCCAAACATCCTACCTAGATACTGGCCACTTAGCTTTTTATTAGACCAATCCAAGTGACACATCTTTACAGTGTACAAAAAGGTTATTCCACAACAGCTCCCCAAATGAGTCACGATCCACAGGTTAAGAATCACTGCTCTAGATTATAGAGGATGCATTCTCTGTGTAATGAGTACTGAACATGAATGTTGTGTATGCTTCATAGGAACAATAAGAAAGACTCCTAATGTGTTGTTATTATATTTCAATTAAAATTCTTTAAAATATTAAAAAAGACTCCTTGAAATCACAATGCATAGAAAAATGCTAAAAACAAATGCAACATATTTTTAAAATATCATATATGAGGTAAAAATGACCCTGAATATGCCATTAGCAACACATGAAACATAGTAGAAAGTGTGACTGAACTTAAAGACGGAGTGGTATGAACGATCCTAAACAAGATACTGTTGTTTTTATCTAAGTTGCTCTATTTACCAATAAAGATCAGGAGTCGGATGTTGGAGGGAAAACCTGCTAGATCAGAGAAGCCAAGAAGCAACCATCCGAGCTTCCTTTCGGCAAGACAGGTCTTTCCCACTTGTCCCAAACCAAAAAGGCCTGTGAATCCTACTCCTTCCTGTGAGTCCTTCCCAGCTCCTTCTCAAGAGTCTCTCTATCCATCTTCCCGGGTCCTCCATGTGCTCTTCAGTTAATTCTTATCAACTAGTTGCTGTCTCTGTCCCTTGACTCAAGGTTAATCTTATTAACACAGTCTCAGAGTCTCACAGTGTCATCAAATATCCTGCAACAAGAAATACAGAAAAAGCCACAAACAGTAAACTGATGTGGGAATGCCTTTCTGTATGCTCTGAATAGCAATCTTTAAATAAAGGAGCTGTTTTGGCCCATGACAGGCACCATAGAAGAAGTAGGAGGAGAAATCAGAGCATAGGTAGGAGAAGGGCAGAGTCAGACACAGATCAAGCCAGCTGCTCAAGAAGAAGTATGTAAGGAACACAGGTGAGCCACGGGCCACATGGCAGACAGATTAATGGAAATGAGTTGAGTTAAGATGTAAGAGCTAGCTAGCAATGTGCCTCAGCCATAGACCATAGGCATGAAGTATCTGAGTCACTTCTGGGGGCCTGAGCAGCAGCGGGCAGCTAAGGGGTCTGGTGCAGCAGGTCTGTGGTTCCAGACCTCTGGCCACCCGGGACCAAGAAACCACACTGTAACAGTAAACATGAGAACATCATTGATCAGTTAGACGGGATCAAATGGTTAACTTATCTGTAATAGGACCCTCATTAAGGACGCAGGTAGTGGGAGATTTTAAGAAAGATGGCCAGTCTTTTCCAAATGTGATAAAAATTAGAAGAAACATGGATCCAAGAAACTTATGAATCCCAATAGGAAACTCCATTAAGGCACATCATAGTCAGCTGTGAGAAGCAGAGATGAAGAGAGCATCCAAGGATGCCTTCTACAAGCCATCATAGAAACAGGAACAAAGAGTGTCTGTGGACTCCCTCTCAGTGTGCAAGACACAAGACAAAGGAGCAGCACTGCTGAAGTCTTAAAGGAAAAAAGTCCTTATCATCCTGGAATCCTGTTCTCAGCAAAGCATCTATCAAAAGGAAGGTGAACCAAAGAGTTCTTTTTTCAGACAAAAGTTGAAGAAATTCATTACTCTCAAATCTGCTCTGTAAGAAATGTTAAAAACTGTTTTTTTTGAACAGAAGAAACATCATGAAAAAGTAAGAGCAAAAAAAAAAATGCTGACAATACAGATAAACAGAAATAAAGCTTTATTTAACAGTTAATTTGCTGCTTACATCAATGACTGTGTTGAATAAACATTTCCAGCAAAGTATTGTGGTGAAATCCTACAGACCCTGCGCAGAAGTGAGGAGGGTGAGTTCAGCCCGTTATAAATAAATAAAGTCTCCTAAAAATTGTAAATTTTCTAAACAGAGCATCAAACTGAATTTATAAAAAGGAAGCTATCCAATAGTCTACAAGAACTGCTTCTATCAAACATCATAAATTAAAGATAAAGGATAGGAAAATAAGGTCAAACTTGAGGGCAAAATGCTCCCCACGAAGCCACTAATGCAAATTTAAAATGGCTATATTAATATCAGAAACTGTGGCAAATGCCTCTGTCCCTTGTAACAGCGTGCAGTCAATCACGGTCAACCGTATCATTTTCTCTAACAACACTATTGATCAGCCCTTGAGCTGCATCTCCTTTGAGCTGTTTGCTGACAAATATCCAAACACAATGAAATGTTTGTGTTATGAGTACCAGGGAGAGAGGATTCAGTTACAAGGATTTCTGCCTTATAGAATTATTCCAGGATCTATATGCCAGGGTGGTAATTTCACACACCGTAACAGCTATAGTAGCAAGCCCATCTATAGAAGAAATCTGATGGGAATGCCATCTTGAAGCATCTACAAGTCTTGGCATCTTGTCCGTGGCAAATACAGGACCAAACAGAAATTGTTCCCCGTTTTCGTCTCATTGCTGGGCAAGCCTGTGTTCTTGGGAGGCTGAAAGACATTGAGTGTCCTGGAAACCAGGAAGTGCAAAGCCAGCAAGACAGTCTCCACAGACAGCTTGGAAACTTTTGACCTGTATACATTTCACCACCAGAATGTCCCTTCCATAGCTCAGAAAAATGCACTAAGGAATGTTTTGTTTTGTCTATTTTTTTAGAGACATTAAAAATGTTAATAAGTCTGAAGAATTAAACTCATGTCACGTCTGTTCTCTAACAACAATGAAATTAATATACAAGTAACGGGAAAAAATCTGCAAAAATACTCAAATACTTGGAAACTTAACCAATGGCCCTCTGGAAATCCCAAAAATAAATCAAAAATAAATCACAACTGAGTGCAGTTATACACATAATTCCAGCGACTGGAGGTGAGGCTGACACAGGAGGATCTTAAATTCAGAATGCACCTGAGTTACACAGCCGGATTCTGCATTGAAAAGTAGAAAAAAAAAATTGGAAAGAATGGAGGGAGGAAGGAGAAAGGGAGAGGAAGTAGAGAAGGATCAATTCAAACTGGATAAATCTAGAAATAAACCACAAATTCTGCAAAGTAAAAAGAGAAATTTCCCTGAAAGCCTCAGTGAAAAAACTACCAAACACTCATAGGAATAGTAATACTGATTTTGCACAGTCCTTACAGGAAGCTGAAAGGGGGACACTTCCCAGCTGAATTTTGAGGTGACCATTTCCCTGATACAGACCAAACAAAGACAGTACAAAAAAAAAGATGGAAGGAAGGAAGGAAGGAAGGAAGGAAGGAAGGAAGGAAGGAAGGAAGGAAGGAAGGAAGGAAGGGAAAAAAACAACGGATTAGCATCTCATGAACTTACACATAAACTCTGTCAACTGCACACTGGGTAGGGGGCGTGCAGGATCCGCTTCGGCTTTACAATGGTAAGTCAGTTAAGTCTGAGTCTAAAGACCCCCCAACCCAGGCACCGGCAGAGCCTGGATGCTCTGTAGGAAATGAGCAGACAGGAGCCACCTGTTACCTTCAATTGAGTCTGAGGAAACTCGGTTATAAACTTAAAGAGCTAGAAGAGCAGGGGGCAATAAGCAAGTCCCATGACCAGCAGGCGGCACCCTTGGAGCTGACAACTCCAGGTGGCCTTGCCCTTGACCAGCACAGGAAGTATGGCTGATTAATTAGGGTTTGAAATTAGGTGACCGGCCACAGTGCAGTCATGATATGCAGCCTTGGCTGCGGTGTCACCAGCAGGCAGGGGCTTACACTGAAAGGACTTCATTTTTTCTCTATTTCGGCCCTTTCATCTGTTTGATGGGAAACCATGGAACCTGTGAGATAGAATTAGCGTGCTGATTTAAAAACAGATTCTGCAAGCCAGGCATAGTGGCACACACCTTTAATCTCAGCGCTCTGGAGGTAGAATCAGGCAGATCCCTGTGAGTTTGAGGCTAGTCCGGCCTACAGAGAGTTCCAGGACAGTCAGAGCTACATGGTGAGATCCTGTCTGGAAAAATAAAAACAAACCAAAACCAAAACAAAAATAATTCTGCATATAAAAGGATGAAACAGGGTTGGGTATACAATAACCAGCCACCAAGTTTGCATACCAGGACAGCTGTTTTCCTCTTTTCCAATTGAACCATCCATTCTTGTATTCTTCCAACAAGCATTGTTTAGTGCTTCTGCGAGTTGCAGTTGGATTGCCTTTTGTTACGGTTGCCTGTATCTTTTTACTTGCCTTGGAAATGGCAAGGGTCACCCTCTCTCTTATTTATCCTCTCCTCTCCCTAGTATATTCGTGCCACAAGCATTCCATTTAAAGCTCAAGTAGGGCCAGAGACTTACCGTTTACATCAAAGAAATAATACTGACTTATCACACATATACCAAAACTTGGCCTGCCAACAGCGATCTATAAAAATACGAAAGACTAAATATAAGAGAAATACAAGGTGACTTTTCCACTGATGAACATACAAGCCTCAAAATTCACAAAAGATATTTTTAAGATAGCAATTCTGAAAGAACCGTACAAGACAAAAATATGTCAAAGTACATAAATGCACTCTAAACTCTTAACTCATGTTATCAAAGTAATGTGCTTTTTATTTTGATTACTGATGATTTCCATAATTAAATGTACTTACAGGACTGGAGAGATGGCTCAGTGAATAAAAATGCTGGCTGCACAAGCCCGACAACGTGACTTCAAACTCTGGCACCCACAAAAAGTCATCCGTGATAGCTTGTACCTGTAATCCCATCATTTCTATAGTGAGTTGGGAGGTACACATAAGAAGCTTGAGAGCCAGCTAGCCCAGAATTCACAGGGTAGCAGAAGCAATATGATTCTCCATAGCTGTCCTCTGGCCTCCGTATACATATACACACATGTGGAAACATGTATACATGCATACTACACAAATAAGAAATAAAAATACCTTTTATATATCTTTACATAATAATCAATCTCCTGCTAATGAACTCCTAAATTTCAGCCTCAGAATTCTTGAACAATCTAAGATGCAGAAGTCATGTCTTACTTCAAACTTAAATTCTAATGGGTTAGGGAATTAGCCAAGGCTTATTAATAGGTATAGTGGTTGGTAGGCTTAGACTTGCATTTCCTCTTTGATTTCCCATGCCTAACTCCCAACCTCTGAATGGAAAGCCCAGCTCTCAGTAGTTACAAATGCTTCCTGAGGACTACGGGGTGCATCCAAGTGTTGAGAATCATTCACAGAGAATTAGAGGTTGGTCGTGTTGAATGTCACACAGGTACTCGGTGTACTGCATAAGCTCAGTCTCCATCCTGCGGTGGCTGAGTGCCTGCCCCACATACCACTCGGCACTAAATGTCAAATGTCACGCTGTCCTTTAGCACAACGCTCTCATCTGTACTTTCCTTCCTGTGGATAATAGAGTAGCTTGTTTTATAGCTATCTTTGTTGTTTGGATTTTTCATATTTGAGATTTGGTCTTGCTATGTAGCTAGTTTCAGCCTTGAAATTCTCCCTTCTCCTTAGTCTAAGAGTTACAGGCTTGTGACACCGTGCCTTCTGATTTGCAATATTCTGTACCTTTCTGGGGCTGGAGAGATGGTTCAGCAGTTATGAGGACCAGAGTTAAGCCCCAGCACCCACAGTCAGACTGTTCCCAAATGCTTCTAACTCCACCATCAGGGATCTGACATCCTATTCTAGCTTCTGTGGCACACATATGTCCATGCATGCACACAGATACATACACATGCATAAATTAGTATTTTATAAAGAATATTTCTTCCTTGGATAAAAAAAAAAACTGACCTGAGCGGCCTATGGTGGCAGTTACTTGCTATGGTTTTAACTGTGACCTTATGATTTGACCTTGGGGTGACCTTGTCCCGCACCTTTCCTACCTTCACCCCTGGTGTACATCTCCCTTGTGGATATGACATCTATTCTTCCTCCTTTTTCTCATAGCTCATTCGAACACATCTTTGTCCTTGTGGAGCTCCAATTCCCATTTACCATCACTGTTTTTAGGATTCTGCTCCCTCCAGTATCACTTGAGCAACTTTTGATGTGGGAATGCCTTTCTGTATGCTGTAAATATCAATCTTTAAATAAAGGAGCTGTTTTGGCCCATGACCGGCACCATAGAAGAAGTAGGTGGGGAAATCAGAATAGGTAGGAAAGGAAGGGTGGAGTCAGACACAGACTGAGCCAGCCGCCAAAGAAGAAGCATGTAAGGAACACAGGTGGCAGGAAATATTAATGGAAATGGGTTGAGTTAAGATGAAGGAGCAAGCTAGCAATGTGCCTGAGCCATAGGCCAAACAGCATGAACTTAATATAAGCGTCTGAGTCATTTTGGGGCCCTGATCAGCAGCAGGCAGCTAAGCGGTCTGGGACTGCAGGTCTGTGGGTCTGGACCTCTGGCCGCCCGGGACCAAGAAACTTTAATGCAGCAGACTTTCCAGTTCTTCCTCACTGCTCACCCCTGACCTTTCACCCTTTTCTACTTTCTCCTCCTCATCCCTTCACCTCATCATCACTTTTCTTTTAAATTCTCATAGGTGGGAGCGGCTTTACTGAAAAGACCCCTTTGCAAAAGACCCCATTGTAAAAATTTGTTGTTGCTATAAAAACATTAGAGTGACTTACGGAAAAAAGAGTTTATTTTCACTTACAGTTCCAGAAAGGGGGGTACGTAATGCAAAGGGAGGCTTCGCAGTAGGCAGCTGGAACAGAAACGGAACGATCACATCTTCAGCCACAAACAGAAAGCAGAAAGCACAAACTGGGAGTGCGCAGAGTATAGTATCCTCAAAAAGCCCGAGCCCAGTGATGTACTTCCTCCTGCAAGGATGCACCAGCTTCCCAAACAGTAAACTGGGTACCAAGTGTTCACTGGCCATATAGTTTCATCCAAAGCACCATCCCCACAAAAGACAGATAGGGTGCTAAGGAGCATATAGTTTCTGGCCAATGTTGGGTAAAGTGGTTGAGGGAGACCTGGGTCACTTGTGGGAAGAAAACGAACTGTTTCATAATAGCAGGAAAAGTAGCAAACTAGAATCTTAAAGATACTAAGAATCAAAATCCCAAGTAGAGGGTTAAGCCCAGAAGAAACAGGTTAGAGATAAGGAAAGAAAACGAGAAACATAGGTGATAAAGCACAGCAATGGCATGTCTGAGCCACACAGACGCATGTACTAGTATAGCACCTAGTTTTCAGCATGCCACACTGCTTTGGGTGGTTGGTTGGTTGGTTGGTTTTATTTGGTTTGGTGTGAGTGTGTGTGTGTGTTTCTTTGTCTGGCTGGTTTTGCAGGAGCTGCATATTTTTTCAGGTACTGGGAAATTAAACCCAGGGTTTTATATAGGCTAGGCAATGTCCTGTTTGTCACATGCTGGAATGTC
Source organism: Phyllotis vaccarum (assembly GCA_033318265.1). Taxonomy (NCBI): domain Eukaryota; kingdom Metazoa; phylum Chordata; class Mammalia; order Rodentia; family Cricetidae; genus Phyllotis; species Phyllotis vaccarum. The sequence continues at coordinate 69,564,031 of JARWLC010000003.1, read as the reverse complement.
ACTGGATTCAGGCCTTTGTGACACAGAAGAGGTATATATGCTATAGTGCTGCAGTCCTTACAACACAGTGAACTTACAAATTATTGCTTTACATGTGGTACTTATTAATGTGGCCAGGGTGAAACTGTCTGCCGTAGAAGGTGGTGCCAGATTTTACAAGAATTGGGATACACCAGAGAGAAGTATTGACTCAGAAAGACAGAACAAGAGGTAATCTGATAGTGCTGTGAACAGGAGTCAGAATCTGTGCCTTAATGATGGCAGCTGGAAGGATCAGGTAAGCACAGACCCAGGGGAAAGAGGTCCAGAGTCCAAGGCCAATAGAACCATAAAGCCTTTCATGGTCAAAGAGAAAGCACGAAATAAACACCTTATATTTCAGGCTATACACAAAATATCAGAGGAAGAGTCCATTTACAATGAGCCTTGAATGTATGTACTAGAAGTAAATGGCCAGTTTAGAGACAGAGGGTTGGGTCATCTTCAACATGTCCTCCTGTCAGAACGGGATAAATCCAGTTTCTCATCTTATCAGAAAGTAGAATTAACTCTCCAAGAAGTATGTGCTCTATCTTAACAGCATATGTCTATGCTCCTCCTACTGGGATAGACTTGGCCTTATGTTTATGAGCAGTATCAACTTGACACATTATTATTTAAAGACACACTTGGAGTTAACCCTTGGCTGCGTGGCAGAACACAATGTGGTGTCTTCTCCTTGTCGGTGGAAGAGCGTAGATAGAAAACCAACCCTGAGAAGTAAGAACTGTGAACTTCGTAGCTTAGGCTCTGGCATAGACAGCTCAGAGCAGGAGAGGGAGAGTCAGGGGCCTGCAATGAGGTCCTGCTCACCTTGCTGGTCGGCACATACTGACCACAGTCTTGCATTACTACGTCTCTTATGCTGCTAGAGGGAACCCTGCAGATGATCCTGGAACACCTGACCTCTCACATATTCTTGAATGATAGCTGTGTTCACAGAAGTTCCAGATGGTATCAGGAAGATGCGATAGAAAAGCCATCAGTACCACAAAATGGAAGTCCAGAGAGATGGATTCAGAGAGCTGATACGTGCAAACACAGTGGTCACTTCTGTATTACTCACCTTCTTACCTTTGCATCATGAAGGTGTACAAAAGCATACCACCTGCTTGGCCGAGTCAGAAATTTTTCTGCCTTCCTCTAGGAAAATTATGTCACAAAGTATCTACATTCTGGGTGACAGGAACTTCCAAACTGTTGTAGAAAAGCCAGCCATGACATTCCAGATCAGGCTGAGTGGTAAGGATAAGGAAAAATACCCATTTTAGCATAACCTTGTTCTGTCCTTCCTGAAGGGTGCGGAATCCATTCAGAGGACAGCATCCTTCTCTACCCTTTCTGACTTCTATTTGAAGTCACCTGAGAAAAACAATCTATCAACATGTCTTCTTTGGCCTTGTTACAACCAGCTGGCAATACTACAAAGTAAGTAACTTCACCTCCTGAGTCAGCAGAGACAGGGTAATTAAGTAACCTGCCCAGTCACACAGGTAAGGGCAGAGGACCCAGAATTTGAACTCTGGTCAATCTTTGTCCATAGCCATGATTTTATTAACTGACTTAATACCACCTTGAAGCACAGATAAAGGACAGTGTTAGTAGACAAAAGTAGTCATGTCCACTAGATCATAGCTGAGGCTTGTTGATTTTAACATTAACTCCCATTACAGCCAACATAAAAAGGAGACTTGAGTACAAATTAGGTGCACACGGTGGTCAGGAAGGGGCAGGGGCTCAGCTCTCAATATAAAGCCATGGTATGCTTCCAGTATGTAGATCCTGATGAGGTGTGTAGTGGTTTGGATGGGAACTGTACCCACAGAAGCATAAACATTTACACACTTGGTCCCCATTCGATGGTGCTAGTTGGGGAGGCTTAGAAGTGTGGATCTGCTGGAGGGAGTGTGTCACACTTTGAGGAGGGTAGAGTTCTGCTCCAATTCCGTTTCCTTTCTTTGCCTCCTGTTTGTGGTTAAGCTGAGAGCTCCCAGCTTCCCACACCTGCTGTCATACCTCCCCGCCATGATGGACTCTCACCCTCTGGAACTGTAAGACAAAATAAAGCCGTTACTTTGGAATGATGTTCTATCACAGCAACAGAAAAGTGACTATTATGAGATGTCTAAAAACAAGATCTGTTTGCTGTTGCTGTAATTTTTTTTCCAAGAGTCAAACCTACTTTTTGGTGATTAAATTATGGCTTCTCAAAATATCTAAGTCTGAACTCTCTTTCCAGGAAAGGGAACTATCGGTGCACCAATAGATTTACCAAAAAGATGGCTTAAGTTGGGGGTAAATAGGAAGAGTTTGAACTTTAAATGCTCCCTATGTGCTCATGTACTGGGGGCTTGGTTTCCAACCTTAGTGGTACTAATTTAGGAAACTATAGAAACTTTAGAAATGGGGGCCTGGCTGGATAAAGGTGGTCCCTGGTCCTTGGGGATGTGTTGTCTGTGGCTCCTCTATGTGGTCCTTCCTTCATAAGGTTCTGCCCAGGAACATGGGGTCAAGAGAACATGGATTGAGCCCTGTGAAACTTAAGGTAAAATAAATCTTTCCTGCTCTTAGTTGCTCCCTCAGGAATTTTTGTCATGACTTTATGATGCAAACTACTACCACCATATTATAGGGAGTTACAAAATTTTTAAAACATCACATATAATTCAGTTTTTATCAGGCAAGCACTATTATCATTTGGAACAATGATATGGGATGCCTTTCTGTGAATTACCATTGGATAATAAAGGAACTGTTTTGGCCTATTGCAAGGCATCTTAGAAGCAGGCAGGAAATCTGAGCCCAGATAAAGGGGAAAAGGGGGGAGTCAGGGGAAGATGATACAAGCTGCCACTGTGAGAGCAAGATGTAAAAGTAGAAGTAAGCCACATGGTAAAACATGGATTAATAGAAATAGGTTGCATTAAGTTGAAAAAGCTATCAAGTAATGTGCCTGAGCCATAAGCCAAAAAGCTTGTAATTAATATAAATCATTGTGTGATTATTGGGACTAAACAGCTAGGTGGGGTCTGAACCTGAGGGCTAGGCTCAGCCAGAAACTCTTACTATAGTACAATTTATAGAAAACTTTGTAATACATTTATAGACTTTGTAACAACTGCACATATATTCTGTATCTTAAGAATAATACCACATCTATTAATATGCACTTTCTTGTTTTGATTCATAACCTCCAAAGTAGTTTGTTTAGTTATATAATATTTCATTAAGTAGACTTTATTTAAATTAATCCCTTCACTCTTAAGATATTTAGGGAACTATAAGCTTTTGCTATTATGAATTATTCTGAAGTAAACATCTTTATGCAAATAGTATCTTATTTACATGAAGTATTTGAGATTCATCACTTCTTATGGTCACTACCTAGGCTAGGTCTTAAGTATCATGTATCTCAATTGATGGATTAACATGCTAGCCAGGCTCTTCTGCTTTTATCTACCCTATATCACACTGGGAGAAGAGTCATCCCATTAGCAACTTTCATGATGCCATCTTACGATGTCTGTTGCGCTTACCTGCCCATCTTTCATATAGTAGGACAGTTGTGCTGTAACTCTCAGGCCTAAATGTAAAGCAGTCATGGCCCTGAATGAAATGGAAATAGACTAAAGCCAGGGGACTGAATTTAGAACTCTCCATCACCAGACATAGACCCTGGTGATCAAGATGCAGGTAATGTTTCATTCAGAACCATAACAACAACCCCTCTTAGGTTCAGTTCAAGTTGTAGCTACATGGATCTCATCTAGTAAATGACAGCACCATATCAGCAGTCACCAGGAATGAAAATACACAGGTGAGCAGGACCACAGTCAGAGCCCAAGAGAAGGTTGCCTCAGCTGAAAGAGAATATGCGGTGTCAGCTACTGTGGAGCACAGAGCCAGCAAAAGCTAGACAAGATCACAGTCCAAACAGTCACGCCTGAATGTGTCCCACAGTCTGGGTCAGGGGCTGGAGCAGAAGCCCAGCTCTACCAGCTAGGTCTTCATGTAAGCAGTGGACAATCTTCTAGGAAATCACAACATTAAGTTTCTGGTTTAAAGTAAAAAATCTGGATCTGGAATTAGTGGACCTAGTTTCTTAATTTACCACTCACATGGTGAGAAAATCCATTAAGTGGGGCCTGGAGAAGCAGTCTGCCAGGCATACCTCCTGTGTGTAGATGGCAGAGACTGACTTCTAAAATGACCCCAAACTGAAACAAAATGAGTACAGACCAAACCAACACATATATACATATATGTTGAATCAGACGCACATATATAGTAGCCAGACTCCTTGAGTACAATTTCATTTTCAGCCGCCTTTCCTCTTGACTGAATTCATTATCATCGCTGAAAGGCATGTAAAGGTCTATCGGCTCTAAAGATTTGGGCTGAAGGCTGGCAAGAGGCAAAGGG